>OX465405.1:2533270-3799906 GCA_950005105.1 Lycophotia porphyrea | reverse complement strand
AGGACTGTTCCCGAGGAAAACAACAATAACGTTCTTATGATAAATAGATGGCGCCGCGTGTCTTTCGAATCATGATTGTCAAATTCTAAATTAACGCGAGCTAAGCCGTGGGCAAAAGCTAGTAAGAGCATATATGGCAACAATAAAAGTAAACACTGACATGAACAGATAGACCTAGCAGATACTTAACATAAATTGCTATGTCTCTTAAAAATCGGCATAATGTCTCTAAAACTATAAAATAAAAGATAATGAATATGAATTTATCATACCAGACCCAAGTAGAAAGCACCAAGAGACTGATAAAAGGATTCATTTAATTGCCATACACGATTGTGCGGCAAAGATTTATTGAGAATACATTATGTTAATATTTACTATTGAATCGCTATTTCAATTAAGTTTACATCTGGATTGTTTAGTTATTTACAAGTCTATTTTGAGAATTACTTTGACTTCGATAATATTTTAGATGTCTTGCGGCAAATGTTAAACGATTTTGGACAAAAAAAAGCTTAGTTCGTCCTTAGACACGATGTAAACATCATAAACTACATAAAGGGTGTAAACAGACTCTTAACGAAGCCGAAAGGTACTGGTTCTCCCACCATTGCAATCATTTTTTTGTTCTAGACCATACCTGGGAACCTTCTAGTTACGGAGATATTGAGAGTCAAAGTCCCAATTTTTTTTTAATACATATTTTTAATGTATTTTTTTTACATAAGACACCGTCACGACCCCCGTACTATTAAATCCACCCATCAGCACAATGTTTTGAATGCGCTACATTGAGTCCTACCGTAAAACGTGATATTCCACCCCAAAAAAAAAGTCGTTTCCCAGCAATAATTTTTGTGTAATGTTACAAGTAGTTTGGTGTACAGACGCCAGCACATCAAGCTACTACAATCTGTCAGATTTCTTCAATAGATTTTCGACTTTAATGTCAAAGATTTAGGTTCAAGGTTGATTGGGAAAATCTGACAGTTTCGGGTAGCTTGATGTGCTGGCGTCTGTACATAATGCTCGGTTGAAAAGTTCGTTTACACCCTGTATAGTATTATATGACTAGCTTTAACGCGCGGCTTTGCCCACGTGGAGGTCGGCAATAATTTCACGGGGACATACTACCGGGTCAAAAAAGTATTCTATAACCTATACGGGGTGGAAGGGACCCCGATGCGAAAACGTTTACCACGTATCCAGGACATCATTCTGAGAAAGAAAGAAAGCTTTCATCGGTTATTAAAAAAAATCGGCTGTCCCTACAAAAGTGCAATACCGACATGGTCAAAATATATGGATTAGCTGATCTTTTTAAAATAACTGATAAAAAAATGCTATTTAGGGAGGCTCAGAATGATGTACTGCATAACATAACATAACATCACGCCTGTAATCCCCGAAGGGTTAGGCAGAAGTGTGCCTAACCCTTCATGGTACACCCACATTTCGCCAGTTATGTATTTTTTTTTAAATCCCATGTATTAGGAGGTGAGCCTATTGCCATCAACCGGTCACCAATCCAGACTCCGTAGCTGCTATTGAGAAATTCCTGATGAAAAACCCCAGTAGCACTATGCCCGACCCGGAAATTGAACCCAGGACCTCATGCTCAGCAGTCGCGCTTGCGACCACTAGACCAACGAGGACGTAATCGTTTTCGCGTCGTTTTCCTTAAACCCTGTATAGTTAGGTTTATGGTTTCAAGTATATTCAGTTGTAAAGGTCTAAAAAGGTTAAAGGCAGAATATATAAACATATATTCTGCCTTTAACCTTTTTAGACGTTTGAATTTATATCTGCTTGAATCTTTATCTTCTCTTTATTGCAACTGTTTTAAACAAATCATAAAACGATGTTATCTAATTCAAAATCTAATTTACATTTTATGTTGCATTGTTTTGTATTTTTTTAGATCCCCGTCATATTCATAAGAGTTCTATCATAAAAAAAAAACTTTTTACTGCACAAACAAAAACAGTTACTCGTATGTAAGTACAGTTACTCCGATTATATAGGGTAGTCCTTTTTACATGGGACTTAAACCTAACTGGACTTATGTATGGCTGTTCTATAAGAGACTCCTCTGTCTAACCCCTCTGGGATTGCAGGCGTAAAGACATATTAAGGTACAAATACTCATACATTACCGATAACAACAAGTTCCAAACATGTTTCGAAACAATGAGCAACATGAATTATTTAGGCGGAATCGAACTTTGACCTTTGTTTCTTTAGTTTTGTTCATGTAGTTTTATTTTGACAGTCGGACAAACACGAAGTTCTTCCGGAATAATTATTTGTAGAACCGCTATTGTAATATGGAGGTTACCAAGTAATGACAAATGTCTTATGAGTAGTATGTCGATGGTACCAATTTCTTTTGAAAAAAGAAAGCAATATTCTTTTGTAATTAAAAACAAGCGCGAGTCGGACTCGCGCACGGAGGGTTCCGTACCATAAACCGAAAAAAACACGTATCTTGTACAGGAGCCCCCTTTAATGATTAAATAATTTATATTTTTATTGCAGCATCAGAAATACATCATCTGTGAAAATTTCAACTATCTAGCTATCACGGTTCATGAGATAGAGCCTGGTGACAGACGGACCGACAGACAACGGAGTTTTAGTAATAGGGTTTTACCCTTTGGGTACGGAACCCTAAAAAACTGTACAGAGTGTAAACAGACTCTTCACGAAGCTGTCAACCAAGCATTATGCACATCAAACTAAGTAACTTTATGCAAAAAATAGTGCTGCGAAACAACTTTTTTTTTGTGCTTAAAAATCACGTTTTACAGTAGGACTCAATGTAACGCACTCAAAACATTGTGCTGATGGTTGGATTGAATAGTAAGGGGGCCCTGGAGGTGTTTAAAGTAAAAATCTTACATTACAAACATGTACTTATTTAAAAAAAACTTGTGAAAAAGTTGGAAATTTGACCCCCAATATCTCCGTAACCAGAAGGTTCCCAGGTATGGTCTAGAACAAAAAAATGATCATAATGAATGTTTACACCCTATATAGATCCACTACCACCACGTCCACTAATAATTTTTGACCTGAAACTGTTACTGATACAAGTTATCCTTTATTCCTGTCTACCCCCACCACCAACACCACATGTAACAAAAAGTTGCAACTGCCACCAGTGGGTACAGACTGGTGGGGGTAGACAAGAATAAAGGGATTTTCAACAGCTTAAAAAAAAACCGTCAAATATATTAAAAATAAAAATAGCTTATTGTATGGTGTATTGTATGTATGCTGTCTGATCTAGAATCATGTACTAAACCCAGTATAAAAGTTTGTATGAAATTGTTTTACTTACCAAGCATAAACCGGACGACCAAATTATGAATTCACATCGCTAGAAAAGATTACTCAAGTCATGAACATGTTTTACCAACTTCAATACATCGATGTTTCGATAACCAACGTTCATGACTACTCTTATTTGCCGATCATTAATAAAACGGATGTGAAACAATTGTCCCATTAAGTCATGGGGATGTTCATTTGTCTAATCAATATCAATAAGTAAAAATCAAACTGTCTGACCGTTTGTAATGGCCGTTGGGTTTTGAGTTCAGACGATCAAGGGATTTAAAATGTAGGAAGATTATCATCATCATCCACACTTCAAGCCTCTCTTTGCTGGCTGCGGTCCTGTACGAAACACATACCGCGGCCCTGGAACACAAAGGGCAAGGAAGGAACATGGATGGGTTTTAGTCAGTACAAGTCTGACAATCCCTTCCGCTCCGCCCAGAGCGGGAGAAGTCATTTGATGATTTCGCATCCGTAAAAAAAAAGGGTAATAAAAACAAAGTTGAAGGAAAAAAAACTTTTACCATTATATTTCAATTAGACAAGATGAGTGTCTCCCACACTTGGAGATTTCCCATCCGAAAAAAAAGGCCTTTCTTTGCCAAGCTCCATGTTCTTGTGCCAGCCTCGTTCAGGATATTCTCGCAATGGCAACAAGGTCGTCTGCCCAACTTGCCGAATATATAGCATGAATTAATATTAAGGACGTAGTGGTTTTAAACAACAAAGCTAGATTAAAAAAAAAGTGTGTGTACTAATAGCTAAAATATTATCAATAAATAGGCAATACATATCCTGTCTTCTAGCTGTTACTGAGAAATCAAAAATCAAAGCATTTATTTCAAGTAGGCCAGTTACAAGCATTTTTGATTGAATCTTCGACAAAGATAACAATGTACAAAGCTACAGTCCCTGTAGTTGCCCATTCCCTAGCGTAGATCTCTTTGGAGAAGAACGGGCAAGAAACTCCATGGACACTCTTTTCAATCAAGAATTTCTCAATCGAAAATTGATTTAACCCAGGGATAGAAATCACAACCCCACGATTCAGCTCCTGCGTGTTTGGACTAACAAGGCTGTCAGTATAATACAGTTAGCCTGAAAATTAATGCAAGTCGTAGAAAAAAGTTCAAGAGCTTAGCTGCACCAAAGAACAACTTGTTTGTTTTTTAAAGTGCACCTATGCAAGAGTACAACTGTTTTTTCAAAGTCATCGTTTATGATTGCATTAAAGTCTTGCTTATAATTTTATTAAATAGTCCAGCATGTCAAATACGCTTATTTGTATCCTACAATACTTAAAAGCGTGTTCTTTGAGAGTATTCAAGAGGCGTTTATTTATTACGAACTCAATTCAGTTCCATTATGTTGAGAGCTGTAAATGTCTGATTTTATCAACCATTTTTATAAAATGAACAGCCTTAATGTACAAACTGAGCGCGTAATAAAAAATGCAGAATATTAATATAAGTATTTCTGCATGCCACTAAATTGGAAACTATACTAATAGGGGGCGAGCCTATTGCCTTCAACCGGGTACAAATCCAGACTCCGTGGCTGGTACTAAGAAATAACTGATGGAAAATTCCAATAACGATTTGCCCGACCCAGGAATCGAACCCAGGACCTCATGCGCAGCAGTCGCGAATGCCACCAGTAGTGCAATGAAACAGTTTTAATTTTTTGTTTTGATCAGTTTTATTACATACCGCCATGAGGTACCAGAAATTCAGAATATCTGGGTAATTATGGGTAACATACGTCAATGTACTGCCAATTTACGCAGAATCCCACTTCGCGTGCACGCTCTGTTTCGTTCATTCTTATTGGCCCATTGACATGACAGTTGAGTTATGGGCTCCGTACACAATGGCCGATGTAGGCCACACATCAACCATGATGGACCACTGATTTATTGAGCAATTATCCGCACCTTAATTCATGATGTAATCCTGGTAACTGTAGGAAAAATTAAATTCAACAGTTTCAGAGTTTTAAGCAATAAATAAAGCCATCTGATCTACCTCGCATTTTCTCAACTATGTTAGGATCGTTTTCCAGTCTAACCAGATGCAGCTGAATGCAATTTGCTTACTTATAGCAGTATAATCAGCCTATAATGTTCCCACTACTGGGACACACGGCCTCCTCTTTTGGAGAGCTCCAGCTTAAAAAGGGAGTTAGTAGACCTACATCAGGACTACTTGAATGTTGTCAAGGAACGGGATCAGCTACGGGTGGTCACAGAGGGGTTCGGTAACTGTAGCAACTTGTATGAGGAGGCTTTGTGTAAAATTAGGGACCTAGAGGATGAATTAATCCATGCTAATACAAAACTTTTAAAATTAAAAGAGGAAAAGGATTATACTCAGGCTATAGAATCTGACCATTTGTACAATGAATTTGTGAATACAAATTGTAACCTTCATTCAATTATAACAACAGAAAACTCCTTACTAAAACATAATTCTTACCATAAAATTAGTAAAAATAAAATTAAGAAATATGCAAAATTAAATAAAATAATTAAAAAGTGTAATAAATTCAAGAAACAACAGAAGCACTATTCAAAAAATATTCAATTAAGGAAAGAACGTGTTTCTCTTGTAAATAGATTAAATAACTATCAGATTAAATTGGAAGATAGTATAAATATTTATGAAATAGACACTGAGCGCTTACAATCTGAAATTGAGGCACTGAATAAGTCACTAAAATCTTTATCTTATAAATATGAAAGGTCTACAAACCAAATTAGGGAGCATATTCTAGCTACTAATGAGTTGGTAGACAAAGTGGTCTTACTGACTTTTAGGAACGCTCATTGTACTTGTCGGAGTGAACCTAGTCTTGATGCCCTCCAGCCTGAGGCAACGGAGGACCCGTCCCAGGCTGTGAGTTCTCATGACTGCATCACCAATCAAGACACTATACCTGTCATTACACTTCATGATTCACAAGTAGTACGGCCTGAGGTTAGTCATTTTGTATCAATGGATAGTAATGATTGTCATCATTCAATTATGTTCTCTGATAGTATAGGTAGAGGGTTAGGTAATTTAATCAGTAATCACCTGAGTTATTGTACCCAAAATTATTGTATGCCGGGGTCAACCTACAAACAGGTCATGGCATCAGCAATAAAAAATGTTTGTTATCATAATACTACCATTACTATATGCGTTGGTAATAGTTCTGGTATTAAAAAGGAAGATATCACTAACTGTGTATCAGAGTTGTTAAAGTTAAGTTGTAATAAAATCGTATCGTGTGCTTTTCCATATTTTGAAAATTTAAGTAGTAGAAAGAATAATTATATACATATGTTAAATAACCATTTACATTTCTTAGTAGGTCACTATTGTGACAGACTTATATATCTGGATATCAACACTATTGTTGATAAACTTAAGTCGACACGGGGTAAGGTGTATCTACCTATTAGATGTAGACACAAAATAGCTAGGCTATTAGCTTATAATATTCACACGGACATAAATAGTATGTCTAAGTTTAGTTATATTATTAACACAGCGACCATTAGTAATCATACTAATATACATTTTTATAATAACTGTACATTGGAGGATTCATGCATAACTGTAGATGATTCCCAAGTAGGATCAACTAGTAGTAGGAAATCATTGCCATCTACTGGCATGGGAGTTCTGGGGCTCACTCCGGCTCATTTAAACTAGGTAGCAAGACAACGGAAGATACTTCTTGCTCTCAGATAGTTAAATGTAAAAAAGGGGCTAAGCAAAATTCCTTGAAATTATTTCATCAAAATATTCAAGGTTTTTCTTCTAAACAACTAGAAATTGAGTTATTTTTAGAAAAAACAATGTTTGATATTGTTTGTTTCACCGAACACTGGTTGAAAGACTATGAAATGCTAATTAATTATGAAAATTACAATGTGGGCAGTTGCTTTAACCGGAAATCTAAGATGCGTGGGGGTTCATTAATCTTAGTTAAAAATTGTATTAAATCTAAGTCCCGTAGTGATATAGTCGATCTTTCGGTTACATAGTATTGAATTGTCTTGTGTTGAGCTTGATAAGCAAGTAATAGTGTGCGTTTACAGGCCCCCAAATTACTTGAACTATTCTATCTTTGAGTCAGTACTGGAGGATGCTTTAGCAAAACTTGTAACTGGTAATAAACCAATAATTATCTGTGGTGACTTTAATGTTAATATCTTAGAGAATAATGTTAATAGCAGTAGATTTTTAAGTCTCTTTAAATCATTTAATTTGTCAAATGTGTTTTCTGAACCAACCCGAATTACTACAAATACTGCTACATGTATTGATAATGTTTTTTGTAGCGGCGACTACTTAGATAAATCCATCGTAAATTACCTTCCTTCAGACCGACCACAGCGGTCAGACCGTTTCTTTCGCGACCAATATACAATTACAAAGAATTCAGATACAAACTAGACGAATAACACACAGCAGTTTGGATAAATTTAATTATAATTTAATTAGCAAGTTAAGTATACCGGGCCATATTATAAACAATGTAAATGAATTTTATGAAGAATTCTTTTCGGTAGTGCACACCGAGTTCAATAATACTTTAAAACAGAAAACTAAAACTATTGGGCCAAAATTTATTTTCAGTGACTGGGCAACACAGGGTATTAGGAAAAGTAGGGAACGATTGTTTGAGTTGTACGGCCTTAAGCCTTACATCAACACTGAAACCTTTAATAAATATATTGCTACTTACTCGAAAATTTTTAAAAACACTTGCAGGGTAGCCAAATCTTTGTTCATTAGCAACAAGATTAAATCAGCCGACAATAAAATAAAAACGGTTTGGAAAATTATAAACAGTGAAACAAATAGAAATAAAAATCGAAATAATGACTTCAAGACCTCACGTGGCCTCGTGAAATCTAACAATGAAGTTGCTCAAGAATTCGTAAATTTCTTTACCAGTATCCCTCTTAAAACTACTGAAACATTAATTTATTGAAAGCGAACGTTTCAGCCTGTTCGAATGAATTTAAATTTCAGCATATAAACCCCATAACAATCATAAAAGCTTTTAAACAAATCAAGATCAAATTAACCGAAGATCTATGGGGTATGTCTGTCAAAGCTTGTACCTCAATTATTGAGACTATAGCACCGTATTTAGCCTTAATATTTAATTTGTGCGTGGATAAAGGGGTCTTCCCGGATCTAATGAAATACAGTAAGGTAATACCGCTTTTTAAATCTGGGGACAGTACAGACACCAATAACTTTAGGCCCGTATCCGTGTTGCCGGTTTTTAGCAAAGTGTTTGAAAAGATAATGCTCAATCAAATGCTTAACCATTTTAATACCAATAAGATCTTACACGAGCAACAGTATGGTTTCACTAAGGGACGTTGTACAACCGACGCCGGTGTTACTTTATTAAAACACATATTTGCTGCGTGGGAAGAGGCACAAGATGCCATTGGAATCTTCTGTGACCTTTCGAAGGCATTTGATTGCGTAAATCACGAGACCCTGCTCATGAAACTTGAGCATTACGGTTTAGGTAAATCTGCACTCAGATTAGTAAAATCGTATTTGAATGATAGACTGCAGCAAGTACAAGTAAATGGTGTCAATTCAAAAGGTTTAAGAGTAAAAATGGGTGTTCCACAAGGTTCGATATTGGGTCCTTTCCTCTTTTTAGTATATATTAATGACCTACCCCATTTATTTAACAACCAACCGCAAATGGTATTGTTTGCTGACGATACTTCTTTGATATTTAGGATAAACAGACGTGCCGCGGATCTTGACGACGTAAATAACGCCCTACTGCTGGTCCATAATTGGTTTACCGCAAATAATTTAGTACTAAATGGGAAAAAAACTAAGTGCATAAGATTTGCTCTACCAAATGTCAGAAGTAGTGATTGTGACATAATATTAAATCAAGAGAAACTAGAATTTGTCGATAAAACTGTTTTCTTGGGAATCACGCTTGACTCAAGGCTACAATGGGGTCCCCATTTAACATCTCTTGCAGGACGGCTGAGTTCGGCAGCATATGCTGTTAGAAAAATCCGTCAATTTACTGATGTAGATACCGCGAGGCTAGTGTATTTTAGTTATTTTCATAGTATTATGACATACGGTATTTTACTATGGGGACGGGCTGCAGACATCGAGTCTATATTTATTCTGCAGAAAAGAGCCATCAGAGCCATTTATGATCTACGTAGACGCGATTCTCTAAGGGAACTGTTTAAAGAAATTAACATCATGACAGTACCTTGTCAATACATTTATGAAAACATCATGTACGTTAGAAAAAATCTGCATCTATTTAGTAAAAGAGGTGACAGACACCACTATAAGACTAGAAATAGGGACCAACTAGTTCAGCCAGGTTTCAGGCTAGCTAAAGTAGACTCATCTTTCATGGGGTACTGTTTAAAATGTTACAATAAAATACCTCCCCACATTCTACAACTGAATGAGACGAAATTTAAATCTTGTATAAAACGCACACTATGTAGGCAAGCATATTATAAGTTGGGAGATTACATTGATGATAAAAATGCTTGGCTCAATGCTGGTCCTGCTCCACAACCATAGGAGCAAATTAATTGATTACCATGATAAATATTGTGGAAGCTGCAGAAGATTGTAAAAATATCCTTGCATTGTATAGATTCCTTCTTTTAGTATTATATAATTGCATAGCACATATGTGAGTACTATGTATTGAAAAGCTACCGTTTACATTTAGCTATCTTTCATTGACTTGAATGTGCCCTGGCAGTTGAGAGAATGTCATGCTCACTCGAATGTCTTGCTGATGGTGGCGGGTGTGTCGGGTCATTTGGTTCCCTTCAAAATGGTTGAGTTGAATGGCGCTGATCCATGCGTTATGTTCGTGAACGGGCGCTGTCAGTTGGGACTGGTCATCTCTTAGCTGTCACGGTTTATTTTAATTAAGTACTTTATTTTTAAATTATTGTTGATTTATTCTGTTACTCTGGACGCTCTTAATTCGCACGCCTCTTTACATCGTTCTCACATACATGTATAATCTCAACATGAATGATGTAACCAAGATTTTGTAATAATATTTTGATTGAAAAGAGTGTCCATGGAGTTTCTTGCCCATTCTTCTCCATAGAGATCTACGCTTTGGAATGGGCAACTACAGTACTTTCACAAGTTATTATGCCTTGTGACTGTGACTGTAGCTTAGCCTTCTTTGTTTTTCCGACATTCAAAAGTGCCTGTAAGGGTCTAATTGAAATAAATGCTTTTGAGTTTGAGTTTGAGTTTGAGAGGGAACTACTTACGTACTTAGACCAACTGCAGCTAAAAAGCTGCGATACAGGTTCAGTAACTGGACTTACTGAAGAAAGCGGCGAACAAAAATATGAAGAGTAAATACGTAAAAGAAAAACTTCATAAAAATATTTATGAAGTTTTTCTTCGTTTTTCTGTCCGCTTACAATTGAAACCAGTTGACCAACCATCAGTAGTTGCACTTGCAATGGTAAGACAGGAACAGTCATTTGCATACTATCTCTAAAAACAGTTAAAACTCACACTAAAGTAAATAACAACGGGTTCCTTTGCTATCCTCTTATCACCCCTAGGATCGTAGTCTTACACCTCGACTCGACCCATAGGTGGGGGGGGACTCTAAGGCTTATTTCACACGAACCACAACCACATGACGTGGGCGGGCTTAATTTTGTATTGAAAATGTATAGAAGAATCTCACGGAATACATTTTGCCGTCATTATCGATACCGACTCCGACGCAACCACAACGCAACGACAGTGCAACCACGCAATCATCGGCGACACCGCACACTAGCGTCCGACCACATCGCAACAACGCAACCACATCCATATTTTGTCGGTACCACAGTGCAACTGCACAATGCTGCAGCGACACTATTCACACGTAACCACTGCTTGACCACCTTTTGTCACTGCTATGTGGTGTGGTTGTTGACGTTGTACGTGTGAAACAAGCCTAAGCGTTAGGCCACGTGCTCAAACCAGTCGAATGTTGCGTCAGTCAGTGAGAAAACAAATGACAGAAGTTGTTTAGAGCGTGCCACAAGGATCTCCGCGAGGCGGATTGTGATGCAGCGGTTCACGCGAGGAATATAAGTGACACGCAGCAGGCAGTCGAGTTGCAAGTCTCATCGCCTGAGGTCGTGAACCAAGCGTAAGACATTGAACAATGCCGTGTCGTGCGCGTTCGTGTTCCAGACGCGCCTCAAAGAGATGTCAGTACACCGGAAGGGGGACCCCTTCTAAAACCCCCTGCAAGGGTCGATGCCTGCGGGCTGCGGGACTCATCAAAAGAGATACCGCGGCCCTGGAACACCTGGGCTAAGAAGGAACATGGATGGGTTTTAGTCAGTACAAGTCTGACACTCCCTTCCGCTCCGCCCAGAGCGGGAGGGGTCATTTGATGATTTCCCGTCCGAAAAAAAAAGATATTGGACAATAAACCTTGTAGTCTATCCCATAGACTTCAAAATTGTGCTTCCTTTTCACAAAGCCTTAGATACACCTCGAATCCTCGACCGCTGCTCACCTACATTCTTGATTATCATCCAAAGATAGTCAGCTACTAACACCCATGTACTTATTTAAGTTAAAATTATACGTTAATTAACTAAAGTTTGTTAGTTGAGATCTTAATAACGATACGGAAACAGTTAGATTATAGTGTCATAAACAGCTGCTTTACCTACAGGTACTGTTGGCAAAACAGACAAACAGCTAATAAAATAAAAATTAAATGTATGATTTCCTGCAATGGCAGTAATGACGCTACCTTCTCCTAATGTATAATAGGACGAAAGCTCCAGACCAGGAAAATCCATGCAATGGAATGAAACTGGAAAAAAATAAAAAGGAAAATGTGAACTGAAACATACATACAAACATAAACTCACGCCCTTTTCCCATAGGGGTAGGCAGAAACCACAGAACGTCACCTGCTGCGATCCTTACATACTCCTTTGGCCTCGTCCACGTTCATACATCTGGTCATACACGCACGCCGGTTGCGAGTACTACGCACCTGAACTTTCTGAAGAACCTCACCAATGAGGTCAGCGTATGTTCTTCTAGGGCGTCCCCTCCCGGCGTTGCCACTCACATCTGAACTAAAACCATAAACAAATATTCCTCGTTCGAGGGCATCATAGGTGACTGATATGGTAACTTAAACTGCTTTTTAACATGAAGACTTTGATGTTGTGAAAACTCGGACAGAGCTTTTTGAGTATTTGATTGTGCCTCATAACATAACATCACGGCTATAATGCCCGACGGGTTCAGGCAGAGGTGTACCTAATAGTACACCCACATTTCGCCAGTTAACTTTAATTCCCATGTTATAGGAGACGAGCCTCAATTAACCCTGCAACAGTCGCGTGGACTACATAGGTAGTCCACTGGTACATAATAGAGAATTGCCAATTAAATGTTTTTTTTTTTGTGATTAAGTTTTATTGATTTTATCTAGTTAAGAGTACTGTACTGATTATATAGGGTCCCATTAAAATAGATGGACAAATTTTAACAAAGCGTTCAGTACGTCTATCCAAAGATAGCCAAGCAAAAAAACACTGATTAAAGTGATTTTATTTTAACCTAAAAAAAAAAATTGCCTTCATTTTTAGTGTATTTTCGTTAGCTGTTTTTTTTCTTGTAAGTTATCTAACGCGTTCTCTTTATTATTTTTTTACCATTATCCTTATTTTGGTGGTCTGAATGATTTCTAAAAGTTTTTTCATCTATTTTAATGGGACTTTATACTTTCAGAAGTAAATTAAAGAAATAATGTTTGAATGTTTATTTATTTCAGTTTAAAAATGGTCTACGTATGTAGTCCATGCGACTACTCCTGTTCATTTAGATACGCGACCACAGGGTTAAGTAATAATATTAACTTTGTTGACCGTACCTAGGTCTCAGGTAGCAGATAGGTATCAACACTGCACATAGGTGTCTAGCTAGGCAATAACAATCAACGATTTGAATCAGGTGATAATTAACACCCTGTATGTACAGACTGTCAATTGTCCCAGGTTCAAACAGAGAACAATTTAAGTCTATTTCAACTGCAGTTGTCATCAATAGGGCATTGACATGGCCTTTGAATAAAGCACCTACACATACCTACCTTCATTATATGGAAGTAAAAACAAAACCTATAACAATGGCCTAACTTAGCCAAGGGGGTCTAAAGTCTAAGTCTTATCGCTTTAGCAGAATCATAATCCTTACCTATAATAGTTTTATATTTATTATACCTAAATATAATATAATGCGTTTGTTTGTTTGTTACCTTTTCACGCCTAAGCCACTGAACCGATCATCCTGATTTTTTGCTAATACAATGTCAGATGTACAAAAGCGGACATAGGACCTTTCATCCCGAAAAAAAGTACTGTTCCCGAGGAAAACAACAATAACGTTATAATGCTCATAAATGGCGCCGCGTGTCTTTCGAATCAGGATTGAATTACAAGCAGAGTACAACCCGAATTGATTGTCAAATTCTAAATGAACACGAGCGAAGCCGCGGGTAAAAGCTAGTAGGATAGTAATATGAATCACAACGTGACGTATAAATTTAGTGATTAATTAATTAACCTATTATGATTCTAAGCGGCCATTTTAGACCCCCTAGACTGGTCTTATTCCCAAATTGCAGTGTAAAGTGCACCTAGTTCTTTTTTGAGTCTTGTACACTCCTTTTTACAACATCTTCCTGCCCATGTCTCCTCCTATTTGAGGTCGCAGCATTTTCTTCTTCCATTCTCCCTGTCAGACGTCACGGCATCATTTACTCCTTCTTACAAAGACTGATAAATGCATAAACCTTCCTTTTTTGGCTTTGCTGTAATCGAATAAAAATGTTGTAGGAAGCTCGGCATTTTTGTCGATAGGAAACAATCACACGGCTTGTATTGTACATACACAGAACAAAACCCTATTTCATTCCATATGTTGAGAAGAATGCATGTTCTGAACTTCATAATGCACATTTTTTTTCTACCCTCTATATTTTATTTTAAATATAAACAAAAGACTCTTCTGTTTTAGGATGAAGGCACGTGGTATCTTTGTAGTCAACCCAAGCTTCTTAACTCTAACCCGTTGCAAGTATTATTATTATAACAAAATAATAACATCCCTTTGTAAAGCTCTGGTGCCGCAGTCAGTCTGTGTATATTAAAAAAGAACAAAGTACTTTTAGTATTTGTTGAGCCTAACTAACCAACTAAGTAACTTAAAGTTAAGCATTTGAATTTTGTTAAAAATACTAGGCCGTGATTGCAGGCGTTATCTCGAAACCTCGCACCGGACGACTGATCTACTTACTAAGCGAGCGAAAGTGATGCAACTATGTATTTTGAAACGCAAAACAAGAGAGATGGCTATAATGTGCGTGCGTTCGAAATAAAACGACGTGTGCCAAAACGAATATACTCCTATTTTATCAAAATAAATAAATTAAATTTAAAACTACTTTGAGTAAACTTTGATATGATAATTCTCTATGTTTTAAAGCAAATTCCATTGAATAACGCTAAGCGTAAGGCCGTGATTTCGAAAAAAGTAAATAGTTTGTCAAAAATCCTTTTGAACGCCATTGTCACATATTCATACGTCACAAGCAAGCGTGTGCCATGTACGCCAAACGACACAAATGTCACAAAATTTTAGGTGAAATTGTGGCTTGGCGTGGAGGGCACGCGCGTGCGTTTATGCTCTGGCGGTCAAAAGGTTAACAAGCACGTCATTTGGCTTAGCTTTATTATGAGACTCTAGCACACGGTGTAAATGTAACGTAATGACAAATACTCGTTTCACATATATTTTTTTCATAATTTATGGAAAAGTACTTGGATGACCGAACTTTGCTCTTTTGTTTTTTTTTTTTGACGTTTTCTAAAAATGAAACCTAGCTAGATCGATTTATCGCCCCCGAAACCCCCTGCATACTAAATTTCATGAAAATCGTTCAAACCGTTTCCGAGATTCAGAAAATATATAGTACATATATACAAGAATTGCTTGTTTAAAGTATTAGATAGATAGTAATTGTGCTTGTTGCAAACAATTTAACTAAAATGCTATACTTAGCATAATTTGTATTTTTGATTAAAAAATCGACGTAATTACTTAACGTTTACACCGCGCGCTTTTGCTAGTATTCTGGTCTCTATCGACGAAGATGTGATAGATGTCAAATATTGAGTCAGATCACACCTCAGAGACCCTCACTCAGATCCAGCCTCCTCCCTTTGCTGCCCTCACCAGCGACACCCTAAGCCGAGGATCGTACCCCATAGGGGGTACCACTAGCGCGCTGTCGCTTAGTTTATAAGTTTCTATGCCTGGAAGTCTTACACTCAAGACACCCACAGGATAGTCCGGTTAAGCAGAAGCCAGCCACATAGGTTGCCATTAAAAAAAAAAAACAAAAACCTTATAAAACATCACATCACATCATCAGCCTTTAATGTTCCCACTGCTGGGACACAGGCCTACTCTCTATGAGAGGGAATCCACCACGCGGGCCCAGTGCGGATTGGTAGATGTCACATGTCTTCGAATTTTTGTTTCTAGGACATGCCGGTTTCTTCACGATGTTTTCGTTCACCGTTTTTGAGAGCAGTGGTGATGAAATAAATTACACTAAGTAATGTGCCTGCCTGAATTCGAAACCACGACTTACTGTTTGTTAGTCGGGGTCGCTGCAACTGGGCCACCGCTGCTCTCTAAAATCTTATAAGTCAACCATCAAATCAAGATGAAACCTCAAAGCCACCCATAGGTACATCTTTGGAGTTTCGCTTATCGCCGAGATCTGTCTCTTGACTCCCGAAGCACGGTAACTCAGTGCTTGATACACACGGGCACTCGGCGGTACATCAAGCTTAATATTTCCAGTATAACGTGCCCTGGCTTTGTATATATTTTCTGTACAATCCGCATAAAGTGGCTTTGTATAGCTTGATGCTGATCAACACGGCTGCGTCGTGCGTACACCCGGTGCAAGAATACTAACCACCAATTTAATTGTACAAATGTTTGAATTGTTCATGACCCAGTCGCTCAGAAACTCGTGCCAAAAAGTAGATTATTAAAAAAAATACTACCACTACAGCTGCACAATAAAATAACAAAGATGTAACAACCAACAGTTGCAACAATGACCTTCAAATTCCTAGCAACACTGACTCGAAAGCTTCACACCTGTCGTCTTTAAATAGAATCCTTTAAATTGTTCCACAATTCGTTACTAATGCCCGCAGTTTAGTAGATCATGTAATCTAAACATAGCTATCGTTCACAATTCAGTTTCCAAAAATGTAAACAATAATGTGTGTTTAGAAACGTAACTTTAACTCCTGCTAATAAAGTTGAGTTTAGTATAAGCCTCGGGACTTGGTAATGTTTCAATGTGAAGAAAAAGTGGCGGAACGATCTCCGCAATAAAACATCTATATTATAGAACGAGGCATTTAAAAATGGACTGAATTAAAACGGAGTATAAAGATGATGTTCGTTTAAGTGGAAACACCATCAATCGGAAACAATGATTTGAATAGACTTTAGATTAGATGGGTTTTTGTTAGAAAAATAGTGCGGGGTTAGATGTTTAGTCTGAAGTCTAAACGGAGATTATACGCGTATGGAGTTGAGAAGCTACATATCGTTTTGTTATGGGAGTCTGAAAGACATTAGTAGTGTTTCAAGGACATCACTAAACTATACATGGACCGATGAGGCTCTTGACAGAATTCCTAGCAATGTCAAAAATAGAGTTTTTCCAAACATCTAACTTCTTACCCAATAGTAAACCACCGCATTTCTCAATCAAGTTGCACTCATCCATCACACATACGACATACATAAATCAGAAATAGCCGCGACGTCCAATGGGCGAGCGGGCGGGTGCGCGCGCACTGCAAAACATCCTGCGAACGAGGAAACTGTGCGCGTGAGTCGTACCTAAACTTCCTGCGATATGACACGCATGTGTGTTGGGGTGAGAGCTTGGAGGAGGTATAATACTGGATGCTCTAGGGAACTGCGTGATTCGATCCTTGCAACGTCAGAGTTGTTAAGATACATAGGTAATTACCTACGGACCAACCGTCTCAAAACACCTAGCGCAAAATAGCTTAGTTCCCAACCTGTTAATTAACAAAGTGTTTCTTTAATTCTGAATTCCTAATAGTGAAGTTTGCAGGGACTAACTGAATAATCTTGAGAGAGAACGGTTCTTGCCATCGTCATCGTAATTTCCAGCAGTGTTGTAATCTAAGTTTCACATCCAATCATCCTTTCCACCTAAAAATATGCAGCTACAGTTACCTCTAACCTGTCACCAATGACAACGTGAATGTCGCGGAGCTTGGTGCCTACATTAAATTCTGTCATGCCAGCATCACGAAGAAGAAGGCTTTAATAATCTCCTTCTTGTCTAATGACAAGCGCTATCACAAATGATTAATTCAGAATTTCCAGATTATTGTCGAAAACTATAAATTTCTCGACAAAAATCTACCACATCCGAATCCCTTTCATTTCTTCGCACCTCCTTGACATAGTCTGCCGTTAGCGACTGCAGTGCCGAACGAATATAAATAAAATACAAACTGTCTAATTAAAATGACGTCACCATTTTACAGTTCATTTAATTGTTATTTAGTGTAAATCTTTCGAATTAGTGTGTTGATTTTAAGTTAGTATAAATACGTGAAATCTATATGTATGTATGCAGGTGGAGTAAAGCTGTGATCGAGTAGCGTCCAAGAAATGGAAAGAGGAATGTTGGCCGTCCGGTTGCGAGATGGGCAGACGACATTGTTGCCATTGCGGGAATATCTTGGATGAGGCTGGCACAAGAACGTGGAGCTTGGCACAAGCAAAGAGAGGCCTATACCCAGCAGTGGGTGAAGTGGGGCTGTGGATGATGATGATGATGATGATATGTATGTAAGACTAGAACTAACTCGCGTATCCTCTACCGATATACAGGTGATCTCAAAATCCTTTTTTTGGGGTAAAATAATGGTTTCATGCCTACATAGGTATAGATTCTGGAATTCAACTAAGTAGAACTGGAAGAGGTAGGTCTATAAGGGGTGTAACCGGACGAATCCGAAAGGATAAAAAAATGATCGCAATGATGGATGGATGGAGAACAAGTGGTTCTCCATCCATCCATCATTGCGATCATTTTTTTATTCTGGGAACCTTCTAGTTTTTAAATACATGTTTTAAATGTAAGATTTTTACTTTAAACACCTCCAGGACCTTACTATTCAACCCATCCATGAGCACAATGTTTGGAGTGCGTTTCATTGAGTCCTACTGTAAAACGTTTTTTAGCCCAAAAAAAAAGTCGTTTCCCAGCACTAATTTTTGGTAAAGTTACTTAGTTTGATGTACACAATGCTTGGTTGACAGCTTCGTGAAGAGTCTGTTTACACCCTGCATACGGCTTTGGACGTCTTTCGGTTGATATGATGAAGAAGATTTATATTCGGGAATGTTAATCGATACACGTTATACTCAGAACACTAGGGACAGGCAGGCTACTGAGAAGAATTATTCTAATCTGATAATTGCAAACATAGCGAAATTGTGAGTGATAAGACACAAAAAGACACATAAAATTCGACATTTTATACCTATGAGTGCTGAAGCCTGTTCCAAACTAAAATCCCAAAACACCTTCATCATTATCATCATCCACAGCCCGACTTCACCCACTGCTGGGTTTAGGCCTCTCTTTGCTTGTGCAAAGCTCCACGCTCTTGTGCCAGCTTCATCCAGGTTTTTTTTTTTTTATAATCCCTTAGAAAAACATTAGACTAATTAATTTGTAATAAGACAGACGGACGTTACTATAATTTGAAACAAATAAAATACATAGGTAATTACAGACCAATCGTCTCTCTCTAGCACAAAATAGCTTAATTTCCAACCTGTTAATTAGACACACCATATTTCTAAAACAAAATGGCGGTGGCTATATTTACACCTACTTAATTCCTAAATAAACCCATAAATTTTCATGATTTAAACTAAACTCAAGCGTCTGCCTTTCATAAATGTGAAGGAGAAATCATTTTATTACATTGGATTTATGGCTCACGGGTCGAAAAATGAAGTTCTCTGTGATTAGCTGCAGCGCTAATTATAAAGTTGTAAAGATATATTTTAATTAAAGAATATGGTTGGGAATAGGAGATTTTGTGTAGACGTGTTAAAACTCAAACACTTTGATGGAAGACAGAAGACGACACAGAAGGAGCCACCATTTTTTTTTTCGGATGCGACATCATCAAATGACTTCTCCCGCTCTGGGCAGAGCGGAAGGGAGTGTCAGACTTGTACTGACTAAAACCCATGCATATTCCTTTCTTGCCCTTTGTGTTCCAGGGCCGCAGTATCTCTTTCGAACAGTCCCGCAGCCCTGGCAGGCATCGGCCCTTGCGGGCCCCTCCCTATTTGCTGACATCTCTTTGAGGCGCGCGTAGAACCCGAAAGCCGTCAACACGGCAAGGAGCCACCATCTAGCTAGGGCAAGATAACAAGTTAATTTCAGTGGTAACCATGGGGAACGCTGCAAAGGCAAAGAGAGCTAAACTAAAAAACTAGCCAAGAGCGAGTCGGACTCGCGCACGAAGTGTTCGTTACCATTATCTATACAACATTAGACAAAAACGGCAAAAAAAAACACATTAAAATTTGTTGTATCGGGGCCCCCCTTAAATATTTATTTTATTTTAGTTTAATTATTTCTTTTTAAAGTGAATATACAACTAAATATTAATATCGAGCAAAAAACGGCAACAAATCACGATAGTTGTATGGCAGCCTCCCTTAAATATTTATTTATTGTTTTTAGTATTTTATGTTAGAGCGGCAACAGAAATACATCATCTGTAAAAATTTCAACTATCACGGTCCGTGAGATACAGCCTGGTGACAGACGGACAGACACACAGACAGACAGACAGATGTACGGACAGCGGAGTCTTAGTGATAGGGTCCCGTTTTACCATTTGGGTACGTAACCCTAAAAAACGTTAATTCTGTTCTGTTTCGGTGACATTTTAATAAATAAATAGTAAGTATTGTGTCGTGTCATATCGTGGTTAACACATGTCTTCGAATTGCACCAAAACTTGATCAAAGAATACCTGTGGATTTACTTTTAAAAGCCAGCATGAATTAAATTCTTACCTTGGCTTGAATTACTCAGTACAAATTAGCTATAATTATCTGAAAGTTTGCAGACTTTTACCAGTAACCTTGCACTCTATGTAGATGATTATAAGGTTCAAAATCCCAGCCGAAAAACTTTCAGTTAAAAATATAAACGAGAAAATCTCGGGCAATGCAGAGTGCTTCTCTATTGTATATTTTCCAACCATCTCGTAGTAGATTCGACTTTATAAACAAACAGTCTATGGCGGTAAACGCCGATATTTAGGTACTTACTTAAATAAACATAAATAAGTGGTTCTGTAGTGATTTGGAAATAATAGCGTTTAAGAGCGTGTTTTCTCTTTGTTATTGAATTTGTAAGCGCCGAATGGCTTGTATAACGGGCCTGTCTACATTTCCTCAACTGGGAATTGGGATTCTCTGGCCGGCACATCAAGATCAAGCTGCTACAATCTGTCAAATTTATTTAATATATTTTCAACTTTATTTTTTAATGAATTAGGTTCAAGGTTGATTGGGAAAATTTGACAGTTTCAGGTATCTTGATCTGCTGGTGTCTGTACAATTCTCAGTAAGAGACTATCAGACTGTCCCACTGTGAATGTTTTTGTTTTTGCACATGTTTTCGAAATCAGAATGAACAGTTTTTTATTTTTTTATTTTCGGGTAATGTTGGGGCTTCCGCGGTTCTGTAGTGCGTCGGGCATGTTTGCCGAGGCACGCATAGACAGTTTCCAGTCTGTCATGCGTAAAAGAGCGGCATTTCTAATGCGTAGGATAAGTGGAAGCTCCAACAGCTTTCTGAAGGTTATTGTGGAGAGGCCAGACTGCCCCTTTCTGATGCACTGGTCCCGTAGACATAGCTGCGGGCCCGGTGCTGAGGAAAGATATTTAAATTAGATTGATAAAATTTATTTCTTTATAAGTCGTATTAACATAGCCCTTAAGTACCTATCACTACTAACCCATATGAACTCCGGTAAGAAATAAAGTTTTGATTGATTGATTAAAAAATGGAAATACTATTTTTTACGAACATCTGTCAACGTCATCATCATCAGCCTACAACAGCCCACTGCTGGGGGGTAGGCCTCTTAAATCGTACGCCACTTACCTCTCGAAACTCTCATCCAGTTGCACCTAGCCACACTGCGAAGTTCGTCGCTCCACTGAGCCTGAGAGCGTCCCATCTTACGCTTGCCGATTCGCGGTCTTCACTCAAGAACACGTCTACTCCAACATCAACCGAGTGCCAAAGATTATTGTAGCACTGTAGGTAGGTGACCATAGACAACGCTCTTCTTCTCTTGTGTACCAAAGAGATACAGCCTTAAGGCGCCAGGGTAACCCGCGAAATTCAAATTTTCTTACTTTTTTGTAATTTGCAGGTCAGTGTCAGGTTGTACGTTGATGAAAAATGAGTCGCGCCAGTAACACGTATGTAGTTACAGAATTACAATCATGAAAATCATCAATAGAAGCCTCTAAGTTCTTTTAACCCCATTGAGTGACTTTTTGTAAAATATTTATTGAATAGGGTTACATCAACTTCAATACCTTCAATACAAGCGTATTGATGATTTTAATGATTATAATTCTGTACCTACATACGTGTTACTGGCACGACTCATTTTTCATCAACATACAACCGGACAATGACCAGTAAATTACAAAAAACGTAAGAAAATGTGAATTTCACGGGCTACCCTGACGCTTCCACCTTAAAACTGAATTAATTATTATTATCAGCCATTTGTGTCCCAATGCAGATCAAAGGTCACCCTCCATTGCGCTGCTATTGGCCAGTTGGCCAGTTCGTCCCGCCATCACCATTTCCTTCTGGGCCTGTCGAGTTGCCTTTCAATTAATTATTCATTGAAATAAAGAAACCGAAATACCTTGATTATTTTGAAACAAAATGTATAGTGATCATCTGCTTAGCCTTTTCCCAACTATGTTGGGGTCGGCTTCCAGTTTTACTGGATGCAGCTGAATACCAGTACTTTACATGGAGCGACTGCTTATCTGACCTCCACAACCCAGTTAGTACTGGGTAATTCGATAGCCCATGGTAAGACTGGTTGTCAAACTTTTTAGGCCGCTGACTACCTGTAACGACTGTCAAAGATCTACAAATGACAGTCGGGACCAACGGCTTAAGCTAAGCGTCCACCGCGCCGGAATCGGAGCGTACGGAGCGAAAGGATTCGTTGCTTTGTATTGATTTTTATGGTGCAGCGTGCACTGGATCCGGCATAACTGCGCCAGAGATCGGTATTTCTCTTCGCCTCGTTCACTCCGTACGCTCCGTACGTAGCTTTAACGTGCTTTCCGAGGCACGGAGGAAACCTGGTATGTAATGGGTGGTCACCCATCCACAGACCAACCTAGGCAAGCACGGCTTAACCTAAAGATCAACCCGAGTGGCTGTTATTACTTAGCCACGAGCTAAATGTATAGTAACCCCACTAAAAAACATACACTTCACACTTCACATTCGTGCTGAATGGAAGACACAGCTAGTTAAAAGTTTATGATATTGAATATAAAATGTGCAATTGTGCATTCACTATGGACAGTCACGCACAAATAGGTTTTCAATTGACTTATAAACAACGACCCTGTTATATTGTCGTAAAAGTACAATTCTGATTGATTATTTTATACTTTATTAAGTAAGTAAGTACCAATGAAGCTTACCTTTTGTTTTATTTAGTTTCGCGTAGGTGCAGCCAGCGAAACTAGTATGTAAGTAGAAGTACTTTAGCATTAAAATGGCTGATGTCACCTTTTAAAGACAAATAAATACGGGTTGGAATTGGTTGGAAGGGACGGCCATAGATATTTTTCATCGGTTATTAAAAAAAAATTAGCTGTTCCATACATTTTGTAGGTATTACAGTTTTGTAGGAAACAGCTGTTTTTTTTTAATACCCAAAGTAAAATTTATGGAGGGCTCAGTATGATGTATTGAATACGTGGTAACTGTTTTCGTGTCGGTGTCCCTTCCATCCCGTATAAGTAATATTTTCTTTCACCTTTGTATACTGTACCTACCTGTATTTAATTTCGTCGACCGCTCTACTACTTAGCTGCACCTAGGTATTTAAATCTGTCCTATGGCCTCTAAACATCCTAAAAAGTATAAAGGAGAAAACGGAAATATAAAACCACACATTTCTAAAATACCGCGAATACCAACGGTTCCTTATTAAAGCCGCACAATTGCAGAAAGTACGAAACATCTAAAGATCTAGACGTAATTACCTACTACTAAGGCCGCCGATTCAACAAAGGATTACAGGAAATAAGTACTTTGCAGTAAATTCCGAGATTCCCACCTAGATGTTTAAAGTGGCTAATGCCAGCGCAATTTAACAGCGTTTAATGACATCAAAAAAAGGCGCGTATTATGTTGTTAAAATGGCCGACCGCATTTAACGCGGGAATTTCTTAGATTATGATTATGAAGTGTTTAACTTCAGCTGTGAGCCTGTGACAAATTAATATATAACTGTTTGTCTTGTAAGCGTTCTGCTTAGTCTGATTATCACAAAAACAAGACAAAATACCATTCATTTTAAATGACCGAGATCTACTAGAATCTCAGATTCAACATAATTAACATAATTATTGAATCTGAGATTTAGGGACAAACCCATTCTTATCATTATAGCTCGCGTGGATTGTCCCACTGCTGGGCAAATGTTCTTTCTTTCCATCGACCCTTAATTAAACTTAATCCTCATTCTTTCTGGCCTCAAACAGTTTCTGCGCTAATCTGGCAGACGCGATTCATCGACATCATTCATCATTAATGTCATTTGTTACAATAAAACAGTACATGATACAGTACTTGATCGTTTTTGTTCAAAACGACTTGAAGCCGAGATTCAAAATAGCTATCGTAACTCGTACTCCCTTAACTGTAGCCCCCATTGTAAAATGACATACGGCGTATTTTGGAACTAAAATTTAAAGTATCGAATTTGACATAAAATTACTTTGCAAGTAGCGCCTTTTTGAAAGGCCAGGATAAACTGGGTGCTGCCAGTTTCATACTTCTATTTTGCAAATGACAAAGACTTCAGCTCATTAGAGGCGTGTGCCATAAATATCTAAAATATTTTAATGCTGTCGTCACATCAAATGTTACAAGACAAATGTAATAAATATCAAAACGTCGTCTCAAATAATTGAATGCATTAAATACATTCTTAGTCACAGAAACGTACTTGGCGCTGAAACCTCGAAATTGTTAATTTAAATTAAGATGAATTTATTTAAGTCATACCAAGCGGACAAGTAACGTGGCTCTTGATTTTTTTAAGGCGGTTGCATCAGAGTAGCCCGCGAAATTCAAATTTTCTTACTTTTTTGCAATTTGCAGATCATTGTCAGGTTATAATTATGTTGATGAAAAATGAGTCGCGCCAGT
Organism: Lycophotia porphyrea; assembly: GCA_950005105.1. Taxonomy (NCBI): domain Eukaryota; kingdom Metazoa; phylum Arthropoda; class Insecta; order Lepidoptera; family Noctuidae; genus Lycophotia; species Lycophotia porphyrea. The sequence goes on along the minus strand of OX465405.1, from coordinate 3,774,874 downwards.
AACACGTAATTATGTAGTTACAGAATCACAATCATGAAAATCATCAAAATAACCCTGTAAGTCCATTGGCAGGCCACAAAGGAGATGGCGGGACGAACTGGATAAGTTCCGTTCGAACTGGAAGGAGGACGCGCGGGTTCCTGAGAGATGGAAGTAGTGGAGGGAGGCCTTTGTCCAGGAGTGGGACAGAGCAGGCTAGTAAAAAAAAAAAAGTCCGTTTAATGGTTTAATCCTATTGAATGACTTTTTCATGAAATATTCCTACGCAGGCTGCAATACCACAAAAAAGTCACAATTCAAAATTCCAGACCACCATGATGAGCCAGGATATCAGTTATGGCGATAAAAATGTATCTTATTTATTCCGTTGTATCTCTATTTTATTATAAAATCATCCGTTCATGTTCTTATTATAAAAACAGGTTTGTTTTAATCATAAAATTATTCAAAATTCAAATCACACAGATCGCAAATCCCGGCCATTATTCTATTTTTCCAAGTAGTTTTTTTAATCGCAACACGTTAACAGGCGAAGGCAACAGGTGGCGAGTGGTTTATGCATCCTGATACTAGCACGCTCCTGTGAGAAAATTCTTGCAAGGCCTCTACACGTCCTTTTGAATTAATTTAAAGAAAGATTCTCGGGGTCGATTATGTGTGAAGATTTTTATCGTAAAAGTTATGTTGTAAGATAATTACAAGACGTGTGAATTATCTTACTATTACAACCTACTAAAACAAATCCAATTAGTTTTCACACCGAGACGAGACTTTACTCATCATCATCATTTCAGCCAAAAGACGTCCACTGCTGGGCATAGGCCTCCCCCAAGTGTCGCCACATTGACCAGTGCCGTGCGACTCGCATCCAGTGGATCCCCGCGACCTTGACCAGGTCATCGGTCCACCTAGTGAGAGGCCTTCCAACGCAACGTCTTCCGGTTCGCGGTCGCGACTCCAGAACTTTACGGCCCCATCGGCCATCTGTTCTGCGAGCAATGTGCCCTGCCCACTGCCACTTAAGTTTGGCAATTCTTCGGGCTACGTCGGTAACCTTGGTTCTCTTGCGGATGTCCTCATTTATGATTCGATCACGCAAGGAAACTCCGAGCATAGCCCTCTCCATTGCCCTTTGGGTAAATTTAAGCCTTCTAATGAGGCCCATTGTGAGCGACCACGTTTCGGTCCCGTATGTAATCACTGACAACACACACTGGTCATAGACTTTCGTTGTGAGACACTGCGGTAAATTGGACGAGAAGATACCACGCAACTTCCCGAACGCTGCCCAGCCGAGTCGGATTCGACGATTGACCTCTTTCACGAAGTTAGACCTACCTAACTGGACTGTTTGTCCCAGGTAGACATAATCGTCTACAACTTCGATTGTAGTCTCCGATCTTGATATTGGTTTTGTCATTTTATGTTCATTTTAAGACCCACTCTTCCGGAAGCTCTACTGAGGTCATCGAGCATTGTACTGAGGTCCTCCATGGTCTCAGTCATAACCACAATATCGTCGGCAAACCGAAGGTGAGAGATGTACTCGCCATTGACAATGATGCCTAGCCTTCTCCAGTCCAGAACCTTGAAGACATCCTCCAGTGCAGCGGTGAACAGTTTCAGAGATATGACGTCTCCCTGTCTCACACCTCGCTGCAGAAGGATAGGTCCTGAAGTCGGACCGACATGGTGGCGTTTTTGTACAAACACTTCAATACCTCGATGTACCGATAGTCGATTTGGCACCGTTGGAGAGACTGTAGTACAGCCCAAGTCTCGATCGAATCAAAGGCTTTCTCGTAGTCCACAAACGCTATACAGAGAGGCAGGTTATACTCTTCGGTCTTCTGTATAACCTGCCGCAGCGTATGTCTGTGGTCTACGGTGCTAAAGCCTTTTCGGAAACCGGCTTGTTCGGGAGGCTGGAAATCGTCAAACCTTCACGCGAGACGATTCGTGATGACTCTTGAAAACAACTTGTAGACATGGCTCAGAAGTGAGATGGGCCTATAGTTCTTCAGCCGGGCATTGTCGCCCTTTTTGAAGAAGAGTACCACCACACCTGCACCCGCACCATGCCTGTGGCGTTTTCCCCTCGAGTATGACAAAATCAAACAGCTTTTGAAGGGCCTTAAGTACCGGTTTTCCACCCGCCTTCAGGAGTTCGGCCGTAATTCCGTCAACACCCGGTGCCTTGTTGTTTTTAAGCTGTTTCAGAGCCATCCTAATCTCGTACAGGCTGTCGTCCGGGATGTCTTCGGTATAGTTTCGGGTTAGTCTAGCTCTTGGGTCGTTTGCTAGATCTACAACAGGTTCACTGGTTGACGTGTTTAACTGCCCAAAGAACCTCTCGATCTCCCTCAAAAGCTCAGGTTTGGCAGATACGATCCTGCCATCGTCGGTCTTCAGTTTTGCGAGCTGGCTCTGCCCAATAGCCAGATCTCTTGCAAATACCTTGGAGCCTTTATTCCGCTCAATTGCGTCTTTAACACGTTCGGTATTAAAGCTACGGAGGTCGCTCTTCAAGTATTTAGAGATCCGTCTATTAAGCTGCCGGTATTTCCACGCCTCGTCTGAAGACGAGAGTATGCTCAGAGAGTTTTTTGTTCTTGCCTGCACGACGTGTCTTGAATAACTTAGACCCAGTCGTATGGACAGTTTCCACGAACCCGTCGTTATATTCGTCCACTGAGCTTCCTAGGCACTGACCTTTCAAGCTTGATATTGATGTTCAATGTGCCTCTTACCATGTGGTGATCGCTCCCGGTTTTCACCAAATTGAGAGAGCTTGATATTGATGTTCAATGTGCCTCTTACCATGTGGTGATCGCTTCCGGTTTTCACCAAATTGAGAGATCATTCATATATATATTCACAGAGACATCATTGAACATTTGCTTCTTGGTTGACATGATGAAGTCAATCTCATTTGTAGTTGCACCATCGGGGCTCTGCCAGGTCCACTTCCTGTGCTCACGCTTTCTGAAGAAAGAATTCATCATATAGAGGCCCTCCTTCTCCATAAAACTAGTCAGTTGGTGACCCCGGTGATTCCGACGTCCAAACCCAAATTTCCCCACCTGCAGCTCATCACCGTCTCGTTTGCCCAGCTTCGCGTTAAAGGCTCCCATGACAACGGTGAAGTGAGTTTTGGAACCATGCATGGCTTTAGAGATATCCTCATACATGGTCTCCACTTCCTCGTCAGGGTGTGCCGAGGTCGGGGCGTAGACCTGTATGACCTTTCAGCGAATATCTTGAGGATATTCTGAGTATAAGGCACGCCGCCACGCCACCCTGGTCGACACACTCTCGATCTTCACCACGTTGTTCACGAGGAACTTGTGGACGATAATCCCAACACCACCCTGGGACCGCCGGTCACCCTCTCGGAAATAGAGCAGGTTGCCGGATTTCAGGGTTATCGTGTCCTCCCCCTCTCTTTGGACTTCAGATAATCCCACAATACTCCATCGCAGCCTGCTCAATTCCTCTTCGAGTTCCGTTATCTTCTCGTCGGTCCGGAGTGTACGCGTGTTGTATGTTGCCAGATCAAGTCGTCGGTATAGGCAGCCAGATCCCGCATCGGAATAATTATGATCATGGTAAAGTGTAAGTTACCTTGCTGTCTTAAGTGTAGGTAGATGGCCACCGTTCACCACGTTTTCCTATTTTGAAAATGTTTTCTATCAATTTGGGCCCCGTCCGGTTTTGAAGGGAGAATATCTAAAGCACATTTGAGCAAAAAAATAAAAATTTAGGTTTGAAAATGAAACCTATACATAAATTCACAAATCGCCAAAACGTTTCGTCTATTTGAAAAAAACAGTCTGCAAAAACAATTCATTTTCTACGAAACAAACCCACAGATACCTTACCCTTACCGCCACCTGTTGGTAGAATAAATAACTAATCTGACTGTTTCAACTCCATCTATGAATTAAATGTGCTTGTTGCAGCAGGTTGAAAATTACAAAACATTTATTTGTAAATCATCTTAATTTGCTTACAATATTACGTCATGGTATAACCATAGCTTTTACTTCGTTTATGTTCAGACGCCAGCACATCAAGCTGCTACAATCTGTCAGGTTTCTTTAATAGATTTTCGACTTTTTGACTGGACTTTTTGAAAATCTGACAGGGTGGGTAGCTTGACCTGCAGGCTGCTGGCGTCTGTACCACAGAGTACTTTTACATATAGGTCTGTACCTTTTTTCACGAAGGCTACTCCGACCCCCATGGTTCACAGTTTGACAGTAGTTCTCTGTCACTGACATTGACAGTTCATCGACCGTCAATTGGAAATTGAACAAAAGAATTTTGTCGTAGAAAACCTGAAATAAGTAGCGTAATCTACATTAATAAGGTAAAGTTATTTAGTAAACCGGTTATTTTATATACGTTGCGCAATATCGTGGTGTGTAACAGTCTTAGTTAATTTTAGTGACGTTATATTCGTACAAATTAATAGGTACGGTGGCGCTGTCACTTCTCATCAATTATTGTGGATAAAATCGCAGTGAATCACAACAGGAGTCTATTTGTTCATTTCCTGCATCGCAATAAGTGGTAAATACTTTATACTTTTTACACGTAGGAATATTCCTTGGGGTTGGGAGTGTAAAGTGGCACTTGTACCATTACCTACTTTTTACAAACGGAAAATCTCTGTTCTTTTTTATTTTGAGTGGTAAGTGTACCTCATTTATTTACGAAAAACTTGAAATACAATTCACGTACCTCACATCACCTACTACAGACCCTATTATTATCTCTATAAGTACCTACCCATCAATAAAAATGTTCCACTTTCCTGTATCATTTATGAAAATGTGTATATTTAGATAACAATGAAAATAAAATGAGTCACTGTTTGCAAAACAATCAAAGAATTCTTTTTTACAAGAATTGGCATATTCAAGCCATGTCTTTGCCCAATATTTTAATTTATACTCAAAATCAAGTAGGCTTCATCCCATCCTCTTGACAAATATTATCTATTTTCCTTAACAACAGAAGAAACCTTATTGCAGTGCACTGTTGGATTTTCAATGCTCAGTTCAGCACCAAGAGTTGAAACTCCCAAGAGTGCAATAATATTTTGGTTTTGCCTATTTTTAGTGCAAATGAGCATAAATCTCATCATTTTTCCTCGATCCCGCTCTGAAATAAAATTAAACAATACTGCTTTAAAGCATTATGGTAGACCACCTGTAAGGTAAATATAGAAAACTAAGTATTTCTTTATATAAGGGAAATCAAAATAACTTAAAACATAGAAGACCATTGTATTCATCATTATGAACAACTTTTACCATAGGACCAGTGTAGAAATTATAATTATAAGGCCTCCGTTCCCTCCTTCCAAATTTTGCAATCTAGTGCGATTGTAGGCCAATCCTTTGAGAAAAAGTCCAGCTCATCCCGCCATCTCCTTCTGGGTCTGTAGAAATTGCAAAATAAAAACACATTAGCTGTTCTTTACATTTTGTTGATTTATACACACATAAATTTAAGGTTGCACCTTGTGAATCATTCTGATAACCCTGTCAATATATCAGACGGTATTACACATGTAGACCGTCATTGATACGGTAGTACATAGACTATTACTTCAATTGAGAGCATAGAATACAAGAATTTTGTCAAACTCATGGATTGAAAAGTAAATTGATTTGCTTTTTTATCTTTAGTAAATATTATTGACACTTGTTTGTCTTAAAAGTCATAGATATTTTTAAGTGAATGAAACTTGATAGGAGGTTTGTATGTAAAGGTTGAATGTGGTTTAGTTTTTTTGCTCTTCAATATCTCACTGCTGGTCTAAAACATACAGAAACAAATGTTCTGGAGTACATCAATAATTTAATGATTAATATTGAAAGCATTTGTGTCATTGTGATAAATAGTATTACTTCATCATCTGCCTTAAATTTCTTAACAAGGGTCGGTTTTATGCCGACATTCATACTAGCTTTACACAATAATCACTATATATAATCTTTTTATAGCCATTATGGACGCTGTGATATCCTCTACTATATATTTATTGTGTCATATTGATAAAGAAATATATAAATGGCAATTTAAAAAGCAATAGTCTTGTGTACCAGGAACACACATCAGATTAAGGTGGATGAAAACTAGTAGCTCAGTTACCTACGGCTACCTCATTCTTCGGCTCTCGAAGAATGAGGTAGCCGTAAGGTAACCGTTTAAGCGTTGATGTCCGTAGGGACACGGATGTCAATGCTTAAACGGTTAACACATTTTTTTTTTTAACAATGACCAAACGTTTCTATACCGGTACCCATTTAGCGTGGGTATCCCTTCCACCCTGTATTTTTGGAAACCAGACTGAACAAATTTGCAAGATAATGAAACAATTATAATTTTACAAGCATGCATTAAACTAAGCTATGAAATAAACTAACCATCAGGTTAGCAACAATAGATAGTTATTTGCTTATACTCATATTTTCCAAGGGTGACCCCTTGGGAAATAACTATAACAGTGCCTCACTGATGTGGCAGATATGAGGCAATAGACATTGGAATGTGGTCAACCTAAGCCACTATCCATAGAAACTCTTGCATAATATTATATTTATATTATTGTGTCCTTCACCTTTATTATTCAATCGTATTTTCTTTAATCTTTTATTATGTAAATATTATGCTCATCAAATTAATTCATATAACTCTGGTATCAATACCTAGCAACTATCTTGGAGAAATGAGGTTTTATAACAGCAACTAATTGAAATTTAATTTACACTAGAAATATTTTACATGTAACTTATTCTTTTGTTGATCTCTAATTTCTTATCTTTAGTCTGTAAATATCAAGTAGAATATGGGGAGTGATATGGAACTTCGAATGACGTTATTGCGACGCACGCTATTTCGAAAATTTTTACGAGTGGTACGCCATTTCAAAAACTCATTAAGTCGAAAACCGCTGTATCGAATGATGTTGTTGCGAACACGCTGTTTCGAAAAACTGTTGGAATGGTACGCTAGTTCGAAAGTCTTGGCATCAAAATCCAGTGTTGCGAATAGCGTATTCCAATCTGAATTTGTGTGGGAATCGAACTCGCGACCCAGTGATTACCAAGAACTAGCTACGATGATAAAACTGATACTGAGTTAGTTGTCTATACCACTAAGTATAAATGATTAATATTAGTACTTATTATAATTTAACTATGTATCCCTAGCATGCTTCCCGTTTTAATAAGCTAATTATCATCATCACTAATAGACTTGGGGGGTAGTTTGACAAAAGTATAAGAAATTAAAAATAAATTCAAATCAACATTCATTAATTTGTATTATTATTATTAGCTTTGTATTATCCAGTATTAACTGGGTTGTGGAGGTCAGATAGGCAGTCGCTCAGGGTAAATCATTGGTATTCAGCTGCATCCGCTTAGACTGGAAGCCGACTCCAACGTAGTTAGGGAAAGGTAGGCAGATAATGATGATGATTAGCTTATTGAAACGGGAAGCATGCTGGGGATACAAAGTTAAATCATAATAAGTACTAATATTAATCATTTATACTTAGTGATATAGACAACTAGCTCAGTGTCAGTTTTATCATCGTAACTAGTTCTTGGTAATCACTGGGTCGCGAGTTCGATTCCCACACAAATTCAGATTGGAATACGCTATTCACAACACTGGATTTCGATACCAAGACTTTCGTACTAGCGTACCATTCCAAAAGTTTTTCGAAACAGCGTGTTCGCAACAACGTCATTCGATATGGCGGTTTTTGACTTAATGACTTTTTGAAATAGCGTGCGTCGCAATAACGACATTCGAAGTTTCATATCACTCCTTAGAATATGATATATAATTTAGGCATTTTTATTTTGTTAGTGTTAAAATATCATAGGCGAGGTAATGCAGCTTTTAGATCATCAAAATGTACTTATAATTACTGTTAAAAACCACATGACATTTACCTATAAATGTTTCCATTATTATGTTTTCCTCTCTCATTATAAAAATATTTAAATTAATTTCTGTTTAAAAATAACCAGTGCAATAGATACCTTTTTACCTTATATTTGTATGTATTTTTCCATTGCCTGATAGGTCGCAAGCACAAATGCTGATCTAGAGGTTCTAGGTCCGGTTAATGGATTTTTCTGTTAGGGTATTCTCAGTTCAGTAGCAGCTCAGAGTAGGGATTCATGCCGGGTTGATGTCAATAGGCTCACCTCTTATTACTATAGCTGGTAAATTGTGGATATATCTACTGAGGCACATATCTGCTTAAACCTTTCGAGAGATAAGCCGTGATTATGTTACATATTTTTCCCTTCTATAGTGATACGGTTAGCCTGCGTCATCCCACTGCTGGGTAAAGGACTCTCCCCATGACTTCCAGTTGTTTCGATCCGGGGCTAATGTGGGCCACTGGTCGTTGGTTTTATCCTGCTCGTCCCGCCATCTTCTACGAGGTCTGCCGCGACGCCTTCTGGCTGTGTCAGAGCTCTAGAAAGTGGTTATTTTTGCCCACAGCTCATTGGGCATGCGGCAGACGTGACCAGTCCAGTCCCACTTCAGCTTAATCCCCTTCTATAAGTTTTTAAAAGAATAAATATCTTTACAGAACCCACAATGGCGGAAAGAGAACAAATTGGTGGCGGCGGTTTCAGCAGGGACTATGGAGCTACTGCGGCCGTCCCAACCGTCGGATTCGCGGACTTCAGCCCCACAGAACTGTACAACTTGAGTGAGGGTATAGCAGATAATGTGAACACCATCAACAGTGGCTTGAAGTCCCTCGAGAAGATGATGAAGCAGATCGGGGGGCCTAATGATAGTGTGCAGTTGAGGGAGAAAATGTAAGTGTACTTATGATAACTTTTTGCAGTAATAGTTGTTAGGGCGTAGTTGCCTTCTTATTGATTTTTCACTTTGAAGTTAAATGACACTCAAGTCGTAAAAAAACCACGTCGTTTTATGGCTTGAGTGACTGCATGTTAAATATTAAATGAGGTTCCACTTACGATGCTGGAGCACCATAGGCTAGCCAACTTCAAAAGTAACAGAAATATTACTTAAGCACTCCAAGCTAAGGCAAGCAAAAAATTTTAAATGTAAATCCATAAAAATGACCAAACTCTTTGTGCTTCTAAAATTAAAAAGCTTACAATCTTCGATCTCTTTCGCACTCATATGAAGTTTTATACCTAACATAACTATCACTACATATTATAAAACGAAGTCCTCCGCCGCGTCTGTCTGTCTGAACGCGATAAACTTAAAAACTACTGCACCGATTTTCATGCTGTTTTCACCAATGGATAGAGTGGTTGTCGAGGAAGGTTTTATTTTATAATTTTTCAAGTTTTTGTATACATTGGCTAAAATATAATGATATTTTTTGGAGGTGTCGGAAGGTTTTTATCTCTGGAATAGGTTCCCATGGGTTGCGGGAACGAGATCAAAATTTCATTATTACTTTTGGTCGCGATACCGACATCTACGCGGGCAAAGCCGCGGGCATCAGCTAGTGAATAATAATTTGAAGTCGCAAAAATGAATAATTAATTTCGTGGAAATTAACGAAAATAGGAGTGGACACTAATTAAATTAATTGCACATGCTTTGTATGACAACAGCCGCCTGTGACGTCACTAATTTGACAACTCAATGACTCAACTATTTATAGCTAAAAATTAGATCTGTAGTAGCTTTGAAGCTACTACAGATCTAATTTTTAATTGAAAAACTAATTGGGGTTTTCAGGCCTTAAATAAGGTGTTTACTTATACATAGAAGTTGTTTCTTGGAATTATGGGTTAATGGTGTCTGCTGGGTAGCGTTTATTATCAGTATTGTGTCGTCGCCAAATTCAAGAACGCCCATTGTCCACTTCAGACATCGTTATATTTACTAAACTTCTAATTTATCCTTACTAGCCACGACACACAGCAAACAGTAAACGGCTCAGTATCAGCAACTGCGCGCGACATACAACGACTGGGTGTAGTCGTGAGGCGAGGTGATAAACCTCAGAAGCTGCAAGTGGAAAGGCTAACACAGGCCTTTAGAGATGCCTTGGCTAAATACTCTTCAGTGCAAAAGGTCAGTGTTCTCCTGTCTTCTCTCCTCGTTGGGTCTAAGCGCGACTGTTGAGCATGATGTCCAGGCGCGGTCTTGGGGGGTCACAGGGGTCGGTGACCCCCCCAAAATGCAAAAGTCATACACGCCTAATTGACACTCCTTTTCCGTCCCAGCCAAATTCCTTGTTACCGGCCTGTATGCCCCCCAATCTTAGGTTGGGACCGCGCCTGATGATGTCATGGGTTTGATTCCCAGATCGGGGAAAGTGTAATATAGATAAAATATAATTTGATTGTACACCCAATTTGTTACACAGCTATGTTTCACAATATTGCTAATTCTATGGGCACAACGGCGATCTTATCGCTTATAGCGGTATCTTCCAGGCGACCTTTAGGTGGGCTAAGCGAAATGTAAATATAATAAACTGTATTTACAGCAAGTATCAGAGAAAATGGCTGCCCATATGCCGCGGCCGCCGCGCGTTCGCAACGATCCACAGATGATGGAACAGCAAGCCATCGCGGATGATGAAGAGGCCACGCTCATTGCCAATCAGCAGGCACAGGTATGCAAATATAACTAAGTAACATCAACTTTCTACCGTTTTCTCATACTACATCAGGGCAGCACAACACATTTTTTCCTTGAAGACCATTAGGCTATCATGAACTCTCATGAATGAGCCCTTTTGGGCTTCACCACAGTCGGGTAAAGGAAACTGTCATGTCTACTTATCCCTAACAAATAAAAAAGTAGACTGAACAATTAAATTTATTCATTATAAAATGAGGGGTGGTAAAAAATACGGCTACTATTTATAAAAAAAAAAAAAACAACCTAACTAACACGCACTCAACTCTCATTTACCTGACTGTGGTGAAGCCCAAAAGGGCCTATGAATTCATATCATTCCTTACACATCCATATATCTTTCTTTGATGTTTCTCACCATGCGTCAATTAACATTTATGTTCATCACTCTTTGTTTTATTCAAAGAGGAACTCGTGGCTAAATAATAACAGCCGCTCGGGTCGATCTTTAGGTTAAGCCGTGCTTTCCTAGGTTGGTCTGTGGATGGGTGACCACCCATTACATACCGAGTTTCCTCCGTGCCTCGGAAAGCACGTTAAGCCGTTGGTCCCGGCTGTCATTTGAAGATCTTTGACAGTCGTTAGGTAGACAGTGGCCCAAAAAAAAAGTCTGACAACCAATCTAACCAAGGGGTATCGTATTACCCAGTACTAACTGGGTTGTGGAGGTCAGATAGGCAGTCGCTCCATGTAAAATACTGGTATTCAGCTGCATCCGGTCAGACGGGAAGCCGACCCCAACATAGTTGGGAAAAGGCTAGGCAGATGATGACTCTTTGTTTTATTCCTCTTCATTTTTTTCGGTTAGAAATCCTTATAGATATTCTCCTCATGAGGATAGTACAGGTATAATGTCATACCAGTCAAAATCTAACGGTTTCTCCTGCTGTGTTGAACACAAGACACAGTTGGTCGTGTAGTAAGACATCCTTCCTTTCCTAAAAAAAATCCACCCGTCTTCTCATTCGTCTGTCTCAGAATACCAATGCTGCCACATTTTTTTGAAGTGAACACAATTCTTTAGCGGCGTTGTGCACTTTTTGGGATGGGTAAAAACTGTTAAACTCGCGTCAGATCGTTAGATCGAATCGGAGGCGCAGGGCGCTTGCGCGAGTGTGCGTGTAGTTTGAGCTAGATGGCGCTGTTTCAAGTTTTTTCTACGTCATTGATATCTTTCGTTCTTGCAGAAAGCTATTGAAATTTCTGATATTTAAGCTAGATGGCGTTGTTTCAAGTTTTCACTTCCGCTGGCACTTCCGAAGGAGTGCAACCCGTTGCTTTTGAAATCTTACAGAACCATGAAAATTTTGGCTTTTTGGAATGGCACAAGACCAATTTAGTTTATATTTTTGTTGTGTATATACAATTTTGTATTGCCCTGTGTGAGACCAATACACAGGTACCAATAAAATTAATATAAGATATATGATTATTTAACCAATTAATGTTACCTCCAATCGCCTGAAACACAGGATTACCTAGTTAAGGCACACACCATGTGTTAACTTGACATAGATTTAACAAAAACTGTAAACGTTTATACCTACCTTATATTTTTAAATAAATTTATTTATTAATTACTACTTTTTTTTTCTGTAAATCCTTTTATTAAATGTAGTTTTATAACGATTCTCTTTATTTTTCAGGCGCGTCTAGTACAATTTGAGACGAGCATGATGCTAGAGAAAGAAGCGTACATAAACAAAATAGAAGCTGATGTTTTGGATGTGAACCAAATTATACAGGAGTTGGCTGATATGGTGAATCAACAGGCTCAGACTGTCGGTAAGTTGAAGTTTTTTACTTTTAACAAATGTTTGCACACAATCTTCCATTATTCACCTGCCCGTATCCTAATTTGTTTGGGATCGACGGAGCTTCTTGTCCCATACTTCTCTAGTAGTCGTAATCTCAGCAGTCACCCCCTCTTCAGCAAAAGTAAGCAAACCTCTTACCCTCCCCCCCCTCCCATGCTTACGTAAACATTGGCACGTGCGTGTGTGTTTTTTATTGTTGAGTTCTGGTTTCTTTATTGATTCATGAGCAGCAGAGTCTACAATAAAGGATTAGGCTTGGAAGTAGGTTTGCTATAATATGTGTTCAAACCGAAATCGGCTAAATTTTGTAGAAAATCCGAAAAAGTAAACATTAACTTAACCAATTATCATTAATTTTTTTCTGGACTATTGGGTGAAAAACATATTAATATTAGTTGTTAAATTAACCATCATATGTGTAGTTAAGGGGAAGCAGAGTGAGGTGGAAAAAAACTCTGGTAAAAAAGGAAGGAGTCAGTCGCTTTTCTAAAGGTATTATTTTAAACTAATTTGCTTACTGTGCTAATCAGAGCCGTGCGAGCTAAGAGTAAAACAAGGTGAGCTATTAGGGTAAAAAATAACCCCCGTCAAAACCCCCAAATCATGTAATAATACTGTTCATCCTCTTCATTTTCTCTATGAGCGGGGTCAGGTAATGCAAGGTACTAATCACCCTACAATGTTTCCGTTGCTTAGCTAAGATCCTTCTCTGTAAAGTACGATTACATTGCCAAACGCACATGGGCGGTATCGAAGCGCATTTTACGTTGTGTTCAAGGAAATATAATCGTTTATGAAGTAGTTAATTTGTAGTGCCCGACCGAAAATGGGGAAGGCAACTGTAAATCTAATGGCGCTAGCATAGCTTGTACCAAGCAACGTCATTGGTTGGAAATCTGTCAATGTCATTTTATATTTGGAAATAGCTTAACCTCATTGGTCAGATTGGGACTAAGCTATGGACACGCCATCTACAATCAGTTTTGACTTGCCTTCCTCATTGGCAGAAGACGAAGGTTTCCAGCAAGTTAAGTTAGTAAGTTGCAAGTTTTAGTCAGTACAAGTCTGATACTGCCGTCCGCTCTGCCCGGTGCGGGGGAAGTCGTTTGATGATTTACCAACATAAAAAAGGGGGGCAGCGCCTGTGCTATAGTGACAAATAACACACAGCCTGGAGCCCGACGGATTTGCGTGGCTGCCACTGTAGCCAGTGTAAATTTCTTGTAATTTTATAACTACTTTATCAACACTTCAATTACCTTTAACACATTGTAAAATGTGTTCCAAAGCGGCACGACAGGTATAAATCGTACTTTAGAAAAGGTGGTCCCACCCACGTGGTGGTTATGCGGATTAATTATTTTCTTAAATTTTAAATTACAGACTCAGTGGAAAGTCACATCGAAGCCGCCAGCGCAAACGTGGAAACCGGCGTCGACGAACTGGCGAAAGCTGCTGAATACCAGCGCAGATACCGCCGAAAAATGTTCATACTCATCATTATAGCAATAATAGTAGCCATCATCTTCATTGTATGGGTCATCAAAGCTTTCAGATAGGCCTTCTTACCCTGCCTAATATTACCCCGTGGATTTGTGAAGGGTAATGTAATATTTTACCCTAACCCGTCTTCTTGAAGAGTATCTATCCAATATTGTATGTTAGGATATGGAATACGCCCCAGTGAAGTACGCAACGAATTTAAGGTTCTTGGATATAAGTAGCACAACACTGAAGTTAAACGTTACATAATAATAGTTCATAATGACTTCATAAATCATGGTGTTGAAGTAAATTGTAGTATTTTTAATAACTTGCAATGTTTTATCAATTGAATGTATCACTTTTGCCGTAACGAAAATACTGTGGAAGTCCCCTATTTAAGGTGGTTGCGTCAGGGTAGCCCGCGAATTTCAAATTTTCTTACGTTTTTTTGTAATTTGCAGGTTGTACGTTGATGAAAAATGAGTCGCGCCAGTAACACGTATGTAGTTACAGAATTACAATCATGAAAATCATCAATACAACCCTCTTAGTTCATTGCGCGACTCATTATTCAGCAACATACCCTGACGCAACCACCTTAAGTTAAATAGCCATTTTCATAACCGCTAAGCAACACAAAATGAATGTCTAAATAAATATTACTGCACTGTTAGATTTGGTCTAGTAGTCGCAAGCGCGACTGCTGAGCGTGTGGTCCTGGGTTCGATTCCCAGGTCGGGCAAAGAGTTATAGGGTTTTTGCAACAGGAATTTCTCAATAGCAGCCACGGAGTCTGGATTTGTGCCCGGCACTGATGTTCCTAGGGATGTTAACTAGTGGTCAAGGGGTTTTCCCTTGTCCAGCTTTGTAACGTCGTCCGGCTGATATATGGGCAAAGCCATTAAAAGACTAGTTTTTATTCTTTGAATATTTTTAAAGCAACATCTCAACAAAAAGGACGAAACATTTTAAATAAAAAAAAACTTTCATTGTTTATTGGTTGCTAGTCGGCAAATAGAGGTGTTATAAAAGGATACTTGTGATAAAATAGTGTATTATTCGTTTGATTATGGTAACATTGTTTTTCTTGCCATTACAAAATTTTATTTATAATTCGAAGTCTTTAATTTTTAGTCATGGCCTGGGATAAGAAATCTTATTTTAATCTGAAAAGGTTTCATTTTCAATGGCTACTAATATAATACATTGAAATTTCCAAAAGCTTTGTCATCTTAAAGTCAACCTTGTAACGTTATACACTAGATATTTCTGTGTACAATAAAATTTATTTGTTTTCCTAGTATACGTATTAAAATATTGGGCATAAACAAGTTTTGATATTTACAAAACTACTTCAATATAAGGATCTTTTTTACGCTGAATAACTAATCTGTGATTTTTCTTGATAATATTTAAATGTTTTTGTTTTGTCAGAATTATTTGTAAAGCCGAGTGTAAGCCAAGAGCTGAGATAATTTAGCTTAGCTCGCGTAGCCGAGATAATTTTTCATAGATCGTGTGCTGTTGGACAAACGATGGTTCGCTCAACATCGTGTCCAGTTCTTGGCTTATATAATACAAGAACTGATTGATGGACGCTACTGAATACACCTTAGGGGTCGTCCATTAATCACGTGCTATTTTTAAGCAACTTTTTAACAGTTTCGGTTTAGAAATCGAGCAATCAAAGAAAAATTAAATACACGTGATATCTCACTACACCTCACCTCCCCCCGTAGTGATATTTCGTGATTTTCCCCCCTTTCGAGTCAAACGTGATTAATGAACGACCCCTAATTCGAAGCCCAGCTTGGCCAGACTCAATTTAGATTGGCATCCACTCGCTAAACATATTAGTTAATTTATAACTAAGCTTAGCTCTTAGTCTACAATCGGCTTTTAAAAGGAGTAGTTATGCAACATAATGTTCTGTTTTCAAGGATTACGTAATTATTATGTTAAATTTTGTGCAAAATATTTAGTTTTGACGACCGCTCACTCGGGCCCGAGCGGTCGTCGAATCTGTTGAATCCTTCTGAGGATACCCCATGGAGGGGTGAAACACATGTCATGTCGAGAATAGGTTTGGGTACATGGCATGCTAATTATTATTGCTTTTCCTGCATGTGCATATTTTTGCGGGCTCAGGGCGGTACTGCATTCTGCATCCAGGCCTTCGCGGAATTAAAACTAAATATTTTTTAAACTATTTAGTTTTTATTCCGCGAAGGCCTTATAACATTTAATGTCATTGATTTCAGCAAAGTAACACCTGATTCTATAACTTATCGTAATTATTATGATGTTGGATTTTCTAGGTATACTGCATACAATGTCAATGTTGCCAGCATCACAAAAACATTTTGCGCATGAAAACGAGCCCAAACGCTACATTTTAAAATTGACATTTACAGTTATAAAATGTTAGTTAGATTTTAGGTTAAAATTTTACTAATATTGCTCACTTCAATTGACATTTTTTTTTAAGTGTACCAGAAAGTTACATGATTTACAAATTGATTTTATTAGCTGACTCATCTTTTAATTTTAAACCAGCTTCAACAGTATTGATAGCAATGTTTATTTATTATAAGTTTTAAAAGCTGTCATAAAATACAACTTCAGTGGCATTAGTTTGAGTTTAACTTGCACGTGCCTGCGTTGAAAAATAGGTATATCGTGACGCTGTTGGGCAAATTAAACTTTATGTGTTTGGAAACTCAATCGCGAACGCAGGACAGACAGTCCGACATGGATCTGAATGAACGTAGATCTATATTTCATATTCTTTATACGAATTCGGTACATGTGTTAGTTCTTTATTTCGTCACGTTCATTTAGATTTCAGATATATGTCGTACTCTAGTACATGAATTTTGATTTAAAGCTGGCGTTGCGTTCGCTTAGGAGTGTGTAACCCCCCGTGTTCTAATGCAAGAGAACGATGCAAGAAATTGCGACGATCGAATTCAATTTGTCCCGACGAATCGGAACGGGTCGTCGTGCCGATATAGGGCTTCTTGTGGATCGTAAGAGTGACCCCGCGCCCTAATCAAATCAGTTGTTGTTGTTTCAATAAAACAGGAAGATGCCATAATGTCGGCACGTCGATGCGTTCGGTTTCGTCAAACAAATGAACGTCAACGATCGCTCATATTAAGACATAGCCTAAGGTTTCTTTCAATAAATATTATTATAACCGCTGTGTATAAGGCCTTGTGTAATGTAGAGAATTATAATTGCGTTATTTATGTATTAATCGTAGTTAGGATTTTATAGTAGGTATATAATTAATCAATTTCTGTCAATCTCGTGTTATTTGGTCAACATTCCAATGGTGTATGTCTCGGAGTTAAATGTATTAATATTTGTTCAAATCGACGGATAAATCACTAAGTAGGAAGAAATGTCTTATTTTCTATAATGAATGATTCTAGTCCTTACACAGTTAATTTACCTCTGATTTCACAATTCTTCCAAAATCATTGCTCTTTATCTACGTTACAATAAGGTTGATTTTTGGGGTGTAGCTGTCAGAGGTAAAATAATTGTGTGCTAGTGATGTTTCGTCCGTTTATTTCTGTAAACATCGATGTATTTCATATTTTCAAACTTTAATTAGCTAGCAAGACTCACGCAACACATTTCATACAATTAATAAAATTAAAATAAATCGGCTTTAGACCCTAATACCAGTTATAAGGTACTTACTGATTGACAGTGCCGTCATGCGTTCAAAACCGCACTATTTGCCAAAGCATTGGACGTATATAACGCCCACTTTGTCTTCTTTCTATTATCACATTAATTAAACTGTTATCAATATTATTTTCTTTTAAATCTGTACTGTACTGTAAAAATAAACCTCATGTATAATGTCATTGTAATTAATTGTAAACTACTAACACCCTGTATAAAGAATATAAGTTATATAATTTCATATATAATAGTAATTATTATGTTAGTCGGCAAGAAGGCTGTAACTCATAACTGCACATACTTTCATATTCATTGTTTTGTATTTTGTTAAAAGCATTGATTTTTACAGAACATACCTTCAAAAGATTCTGAAGTTGGTCTTGTTAGTGCTAAAGTAAAACGCGATAATAGGGTAGTTCACCAAAAAAAATGAATTAGTCCGTCAGATTGATTTCCAAAAAATATTGGACACACTTTTTTTTCGTAAACTAAAAATGAGGACGATGCAGTGCGTCGAAAACTCGTGTGACGTCACATTCCGGTACACTTTTTAGCGGAAAGTGACGTCACAAGCCCCCACTCATGAACTTTGATGCGTTTTATCTTCGTTATTTTTTATTGATTTGATAAAACAAAAAATACGTATCCAATATTTTTCGATAATCTAACTGACGAACTAAATATAATTATATTTGTTTTACTCAGGAAAACATCCCTTTTGGCATTATAATTATATTAATTTGTGGGTTCCAATGCTTTTAACAAAAGACATCATTAACGTATATTTTGTTGAATTTGTAAAACATTATTTATAATAAATCTTTGTCAAAAACGATCGTTTTATTTGGTACTCTTCACAGATAGTTTACACTGTCAGCAACTCGCTAGTAGCCTTCGAACGAGAATAAAAAACACTTGTCCACAGTTTTTTTACCCTGTTAGTCGACAGGAATCAAACAGCCCGCCTTTAATTCCCGAAGGGTTAGGCAGAGGTCCCTAGAGTATATCCAGACAAGTCCTGACTCGCAGAGCGGTACTGATAAATTCCTGGATGGCAAAATCCAATGGGTATGAAGAATAGGATGTTATATTCTTCATGCCCAATATAAAAGAATCCTCTGACCAGACGGGTGTTTTCTGGTGGGCTACTGCCCGACCACAGAGCATCATCTTTACTATGATATTTTAAACGCGGAACTTTGTATGTGTCTCTCTTTCACGCAAAAACTACAGAACGGATTTGGATGAAATTTGGAACACAGATACAAGTTTATAACCTGGATTAACCTTTTGACCGCCATGGAAGTCAAATCAAAAAGTGCTCACGAAGCCACGGACTTCACGGCACGGCGAAAATAACACTTTTTTCTGTTGCTTGGCGTAGACAACACTGCACTTTTTATCCTGATAGTGTTTCCCCTTGGGACAATTATCGAACTCCACGCGGGCATAGGCTAGTTTATAATACTTCCGACAGTTTCTATTCGGGTTTTGCTATTATGGTCTTATGTCGCGCAGAACTCATATCGCCATTTAGGAATGATGTTAGTTCTTCATTTGTAGCATAGGTGGCGCTCTCTGTAGCAGTAGCGAAGTGATGGGTCAATTTTTATATGAGGTAAGCCGGAGTACATATTTTTAATTTAATTATACTATTTCTGTATATAATACTGACTGCAGTGCCATTTTTCAAAGGGAATCCAGTAGGTATCGAGTTTTATGGAACCTTCGCCACTGGTCTGTAGTACTTTTTGTACTATGTTGCTGTAGTGTGCCGCTACATTACTTTACCCGAACTGAGAAACACCAGTATCTCGTGTAATCTATCAGAGCATCATTAGCATCACCTTAGATGCTGATTCAAGGTATATTCGTGAGATACGAAATACGAAAGAATTAAAACAACAAATTACCGAATCATATCTTTGTATTTAAATTAATCTGACGAACTAGTAGACAAAAAGAACATTGTATCAATAATGAACTATTCAGTGCGTTTACACGAATAAGCACGCATTTCTATTTTTTTTTATTCGATGATACTAATATAGGTTATAGTGCACAATATTGACATACAATTAACTTAATAATGAGCTGGAAGCATCTAAATCATATGCTTATGCAAAGAAAATAACCCTTCGATGTGCTTTCACAAACTTAGGTGGCGCATACCGGGGACGACAGGGCAGAGCATTTAATCTTTACCCAACGTAAATTCATACATAGCTAGCGGAATCAGGATACAGATTCCAATGTTTAGAGATCGACTCCAAGTCATCAAAAGGGATTCGCGGCATTGAACATTGGAATCTGTATCTTGTTATAATTAGCTACATATGAATTGACGTTGAGCAAAGATGAAATGCTCTGCCTGCCGTCCCAGTGTGCGCTTGCCGAGCGAACTTACACAATATTTCACATTTTCACCATGAGTGAGAGAGACATCTTATTCTAATTTTATAGTCAACGGAACAGAAACATGATCATCTGTTGACGCGGTGAAGTGAATCTAACGATTTAAATCTTTGACATTATGTTCTAGTGAATCTGTGAATTCCAAAAACTGTAATTGAGTTCAGTTCTATAGAAAGAATGTGAAAAGAATAAATAATTATTGTTTTGTTTTTTTTTAAACATTGCACACTATCACCCTAACACTTTCAAAAATATTCTTTTACGTATCACGAAAATAATATGTATTAAAAAATAAAATAAAAGATCAGTTTATTAGTAATATTGCTTCAGGAACATTTATATTGGGCACCCGTTTATTAAAAAACATTGTTTAAAAACTTCCTGAGGTATCATGAAATGAAAATGTTACAAATGATGATGAAGTTAGTACAAAAATCACATTTGTAATAACAATATTGATACTAAACGGGTGCAAATATCTTAGAGAGATCTAAAAGATAGTTTTTAATCATTTCAAAACTGAATTAACATAATTTCGATAGTAACTTACACTTTGACACAAAATAGAAACAACACTAGCAAGCATACTGGAACAAAAAAAATGTTAACACATTAAATATCTAAAATAAATATTATTGCTAACAGATGATACTAGTGGAAGGGTAAAATACAGAATTATTGTTATAAATAATTATACTAGAACACTTATAAAAGTCGACAAGAATTAATATCGATATCGACACAGCACAAGAACGTCACAACACTATGTGTCGATTTCTATTTTGTGTCGAAAAGTAATAAAAACAATGAAAATAAAACAAACAAATGTAATATAAAGATGACAGAAACACCAACTTAAACATTTAATGCTTAAAAATATCAAAATTTTAGATTTTTTCATTACCTAAAGTCCTGTTTACAATGGCCTATATAAGCTCCAATTCATCTACAACATCCGTATAAAAACTTTTCATACAGGGCGCGGCACTTCGGGAATAAGGCATTATATATTCCTCTTTAGATATTTGCCTCTCACTCATACACATTCTGTCTGAGTAAGAGGCAAATAGTGGAGTCGCAAATTCCAATAGCATCCTTAAAAAACCAAGAGCCATATAGAGAGAAATGTCAAATTCATTGATGTATAGGTGCGAGAAAGATGGAGCTATACAGATTTTATAGCGCCATCCCTTTCACACAACTAGAATGGTTTTAATAATTCCTGATTCGAATTCAGAAATACTCCCGGGTTACCGCGTACTATATATACCTACCTATCAATACAATAAAACCTTGCTAACGTCAGCCATTGAAACACAGGAAAAAATAATAAAAATTTAACCAATATTATGGTAACGAGATAATTTGGACTTTTCCAACTTATTTAACTACAAATAATGCGATTTATTGTCGCCAATCATTAAAAATTACATCAGTTTACGTTCAGTATTGGAACATTAGAGTATTAGAATGTTGCTATTATTAATATTTATGGAAATTGTTAGCAGTCAACTATCAAAACCATTAAAAGAACAGATTTATTACAAATCGACTTCAAAAAATGAGGAAATGTTTTCATTTGGAACCCAAATTTTTTTTACTAGTGACCAACTTGCTTCGGTGAAGGAAAACATCGTGAGGAAACCAGCAAACCTGAGAGATATTTCTTGACGGGGTATGTAAAGCCAAGTCAGAGGCCCATGGGCGGCATAAAAACTCTGACACCAGGTTAGACACTAGAGTTATTCCAGTGTGGGAAAGAGACAGATCTCTGTCTCACACTGAAATTACTCCTGCTTTAATACGTCATGGTAGGCCACCTGTGCCCCAGCAGTGAGAACATTACCGGCTGATTATACTGGGAATATTTAATCTGTTCACCAATCCGTAGTTTCTAAAAGTTGACTGCTAACATTTCTTTGCGTGAACACTATTATGTGGCTTTTAAACTGCATCAAATTGTTTTTATTCTAGGCATAAAATATAATAGAAATTAATTCCTGTAATTTTTCCAAATTCTTTTGGTACGTGTTATTTTTTTAACTGTGTTCATGATTATTAATAGTTGTGCAACATGTTTCCAACAAAGCAAAAACATGTTGTTGCAACATACAAAAACAATTTGAATGCAGTTTCATTGCTTTTCAAGTGAATTATTACATTATTCAATCAACGCGCAAGCACTTTGATGTGCAGTGAAACATATAACAAGTTAGTACTATTCTTTCAGTTAGATTTGGTTCATCAAAATGCATTTATTTCCTTTTTAAATTATATTTCATTACGTACGCTAGGGTGGGACATTCACGGACGATTGGACGCTTGAAGAAAATACCTGTTGTTTTTGTACCTTGAGAGTGTCGCACAAAGTAATGTTTTTATTACCTAAGCTTTCAGTCAATGCTAGAAATAATAAAAAAAAAACGGTTGAAACCAGTCAAAAACAGTCTCTTTTCGTTTGAAAGGACAAGGGTATAAAACTATAAAAGGCATTATTATCCCAGATAAATCCAAAAATGTAACAAAGTTTGTATGTTTTTACTCAAAGGAATCAACGCCAACTTTGGTATTAACAAGTAAGGCAAAATAGTAGGTAGGTACAGTAGGCCACACGTCGCTAATAACACTTTCATCTGTAATTAATCTTGTAGTGTGGAGTTTCAATAGAATAAGGGGTTGTCCTTTAAACACGTAGGTTCGAAAAGGGGGAGGGGTTAGAAAAAAAATCACGATTAATCACGATTAATCACGATTAATCACGAACCAACCTTCCCTAGGTTGGTTTATATGACAATCGTGTGTTTTGTTTCGTGAGACGAAAAACTGTAATTTATTGTGTGACGTGCATTTGTTCTAATTTAAAACTTCACGACATTGAAGGATGGCCCTAAAAGGTTTATAGACTATAAGCTGGCAAAATAATTTTTTGATACCACTGAATTATGGCCGACAGTATCAGCGAAAGAAATGAGTAAATAATACCAAATTCGTGCGACAAAACAGTCGATTCTAACGATTACTCACCCAACCGTCTGATCATCCATGAGTCCCATTTACATTATCTAAATGATATTAGGTATTCACAGATTATTGTTTATACAAAAGACAGGCATATGTACAATTTTTGTTTGCCAAATTCAGTTAAGATGTGACGAGAAAGTCTTCATTAAATTATTTTATAGGGAACAGTAATGGTTTTTAAATTCAGTCTTATTTCTGGGTCTATTTACAAAGGGCAGTTTAGTTTTTAGGAGTTTTTTTTCAGGACATTCGCTGCAGAAGTCCTTATTTTGTATTTTTTTTTTTTACTTTTACCATGAGATTCTTAGAGCATCAGATCATTTTTTTAATTTTGTGCGTATTTACAAATATTTACACCTAATTAGTTTGTAGGAAAGTGGGGGATATATTAGTTATATTTCTCAACAGAATACATTTCAAATTCGTATATCTACAAGACAGGTAAACCTCATCAAATTCTTAGATCTCTAACATTTTTAAGTGACATACATGATGTATGTATTTTTAAGTAAAAAAATATAGGGCTGTTTTTAATTTCCAATTTAAATGCTCTAAGACAACAACAATCACAATAAAAGTTATTTCAATCACATTTGCAGGTAGTCTATCACATTTTATATCTATTGCTTGCTTCAATATTATTGAAAAAAGAAACTTCAGTACAAAACAGGCAACGGAATACAAAATAAATAAAGAGACTATTATGAATTTGATTTCTCGTCACATCACTAACGTTCCTAAAAACGACAATTTGACAGTTTGGTCGCGTTTATTATATAAAAAAATACCGTCAGCAGAAAAAGATACAATAATTTTTTAGCAAAATATTGTTTATGTTTACATGTTTATGTATCACAGAAACCGTCTAGCTAGAAGCATATCCTAATATTTGTTTCTATCTATTGCTTTTGTTTTGCAATAAAGCGTGTATTCGAGTCTTAAATATATTTTCAATTAATGCAGTGATTATAGTTTTATGATACTAATATAGAACCACTTAGTCTAATAATATGTAGACAATCGGATATTATGGTGGATTGGCTTTTTAAACTCATTTTAACGTTGAACAAAATGTCTTTACCACAACAGGAAACCCTTTCTTGAGTCAAACGACTTTGACGCGCCATTTAATTTAATAATATAAAGAAAAATCCAAACTTAAAAAAATCCTTTAAGAAATTATATTTCCAGTATTTTTATTTAACAAAAAAAAAAAACCAACAGTACCTTTATCACTTCATTTTTTTCTTATATTTTTATTCGTACATAGTTGTTTCTGCTGACGGTACAAACAACTATATCACTTACTACTACCGCAGTTTGGCTTGGCGTTGTTGCCAGACCGCGTATTTTGCGCAGGCTGTGTCTATCATCTGATTAATATGCCGCGTCAACGTCGTCGCTAGCGGCGTTAGGTCCCGAAGCATCTTTTCCTGGAAAAAAATTGTTGGTTAGAGACCCTTTACAAAGCCGAAAGGTACTTGTTCTCCCCGGTAATGCGATTTTTTTTTTGTTTAGACCATACCTGGGAACTTTCTAGTTGGATATTGGAGGTCAACGTTTTTCAAATGTTTAATGTGTTAACTGTACTTTAAATACCTCCACGACCCTTGTACTATTCAATGCACCTATCAGTACAATGTTTTGAGTGCGTTAAATCGAATCCAACCGTAAACCGTGATTTTCCGTGACACAAAAATTATTGCACATCGTAACTACCTAGTTTGATGTATGTATATATGTGCTTGGTATGGCAGCTTCGTGAACGGTGAGTATTAATGAGAGCCATTAAACTCACCTCAAAAGGCCTCAATTTAACATTCCTAAATCTCAAGAGAGCTTCATAAAACTTCTCTGCTCTCGCGCTAGTGTCTTCCGTGTCCGGTGCGGCACCAGGCTGAGGGAAGCATCGCCACAGCTCTCTAAGTAGCTCGCCGCCCGACAGGTAGATGCGGTGCAGCTCTGACTTCACGTCAGGAGGTATTAGTTCTGGAAGGGGAAAGAAAATGTTGCAGAAGAGATATTTATCTTGAAGTACTACTGAGATGCATTGATATAAGGATAATTTGCCTGTCGATTGACGTTAACCGAGGGTACAGGTTATAATTGTGTAATTGTTGAAAATACAAATGCCTCGCGCGTTAACATCCTTACTGTACAACTACATCTTCCAATGCCCCTAAATTTCTTGACTGGAACTGATATCGATGATAGTTTTAAAAATTGAACTTGATTTGGATCTGCGTCGGCCGCGCGCACTGCTGCCCCTCAGAGCACTAGTGTACAACATTACTCACGTGCCATGCTCGCGGCGTGGTGGTGCCGCATGAGCGCCCCGCCGGGAGAGAGCTCGCCGAGCGCGCCCACGCACGCGCCCGCGCTCACGCGCACCGGCCGCGCGCACTGCTGCCCCGAAGACCACGCCTGTACCATGACAAACATATTTTAAACCATACTACGTAAAACTACATTCATGCAAACCATTTTCAACTGACAAAAAAGAAAGAAAAGATATAGATTTGATCTCATGCTTGTATCTCGACCATTCTAAGGCTTTTGACCATGTAAGTAGTACAATTTTACAAAAAAAAACTTAAATATTTTGGTAATTTGGATGCGATTGTACTGCAGATAGATCTTATTAACAACATATAACTTAAAGAGTTAGTACCATACACACGTACATATGATATCCGTTTTTGAAGTTACTTTTTACTATCTGGAGTTCGCCAAGGTAGTAATTTAGGACCACATCTAGTTGAAATATTGATATTTTATACCCAAAAATATTTTCAGTATCTACAGTCCCGCCGAAAGACGACCACTAATGGAGATAGGCCTATTAAATGAATTTATCATATGTACAAAAATCATCACTTCCTTCCCAATCATAGAATCTATATCGTATAAGTTATGATTTAATAAAAACTTTATTTAATTAACCAATCATACATAGTGGAAGGGATATCGTATCGAACTATCGACCCACAAACGAATATGTATTCAGTACATGATTCCGAACAATCCCTCATAGAAATTTAAAAAAAATCTGCTGTGTACATTTGACCGTGTACAAGTTGTTTTTTTTTAAATGCCGATGAAAATTTTCTGTTTGGACTGATCTACTGAATACGTGGTATTCGTTTGTAAGTCGATATCCCTTCCTGTAAAGTTTAACTTACTTGACATATTGACGCTAGTGCTGATAAAGGAGGTGGGTTGTTTGTGTGTGTGTGTGTTTGGTGCGTTTGAGTCGATGGCCCAAGGAGATACCGTTCTATCTGTAAAGATAATATCATCATCATCATTCACCTGCCCTTACTCCAAATTCTTTGGTGTAGGCTCATGAATTATCTAAACAGCAAAACACAAAGCACCTGACTCACCGCCGGCGATTATTTTCTATAATTAAAAAAAAAAACGAGACGACTAGGAATTTTTCTGTATCGAACACTTTCAAACGCTTTTGTCCGTGAAAAAAGAATCGATTTAAACCAACATTTTCCGCTTCGCAACCTACTGTTATAATAACAGTCATTCAAAAGTCGAGCAAATGCTTTTGTTTTTGGAAAACAAGCAGAGAAGTTATAGAAAATCTTTTGTACCCTCCAAAAAGTTATGTTTCTGTGTTTTCTTTAAGTGTATTCACAAACAATCACGTTAAACTCTTATTTAACTTTTGTTAAAAAATAATAAAAACAAAGCGGTGTAAAAAGAAGCTTAACGAAGCCGAGAGTCACGTGTACCTTCCGTCATTGTGATTTTCTTTTGTATAGCCAGGCACCCAGGTACAGTAAAATTAACAACAATTCCAAATTGCAATGATTCCTAAGAGGTTTAGGGGCCATTTAAGTATTACGTAAGCACTACAGGGGTCGAGGGGGTCTGGATGGCGATTACGTCAGCACTATTCTTGTTAATTTTGAGAAATTTAGCCATTTCGGTTTGAACACTTATGGCAAACCTACTTCTAAGCCTATTCCTTATTTCTAGACTCTGCTGCTCAAGAATCAATAAAGAAACCAAATCACATAAAAAATGCACGTGCCAATGTTTACGTAAGCATGCTTACTTTTGCTGACGAGGGGGGGGGGGGGGTTATTAATTGCAATAAATCTGTTTATGTAATACTTGAATGGCCCCTTACGGTAAACAAAAACTAAGTTTGTAGAACTCTGGTTACATAAAAATGTCTAAAAATACAAAAACAAATCTCACCTTAGACAATTTCAATTCCTGCGCATCTTCATTCCCGGGTCTATCTTCTAGATCTTCATAATGTAACTTCTCTAATATTCTCTTCTTTTTATCCGGCTGTTCTGTAATCTCTTCTGCCGTTCTCTTCTCCGCTACACCATTCGATTCTTTGACACCGTTCTCAACAACTTTGTTGTTATTTGTTGTTTTACTACTACTGTTATTATTATTATTACTAGAATTTGTTTTATGACTAGCTTTGAGCACCTGGAATTGAGGGAAGAGGATTTTTAGACTAAAATTATCCATTGCGGTTGAATTACAATCTGCCTTGTTTGATATTATCTGTCGTGAACTCTTTTCTAAAATGATATTTAATACAATTATCAGCACCCCAATTGTGTAACACCCTCTCAATTGAAATATGAGGGATTTTGACGGAATTTCGTAATCCACTGCTTCATAAGTTTAGGAACAATTCGTCTGATAGGCAATGCCATGAATGTTATTGAACTGCCAAAATAAAAAGCATTCTAGTTGAAGAGTGCTAGTTTTTTTTAACTAAATACTTATAAATCAGCCTAGCCTGCCTAGCCTGTTCCCAACTATGTTAGGTTGGCTTTCAGTCTAACCGGATGCAGCTGAATACCGGTATTTTACATGGAGCGACTGCCTGTCAGACCTCTACAATCGCGAAAGGTATTGCGAAACTCCTTGGTAAAACTACACCAAATACTTATACAAGAAACAGAATTACGTTGGGCACAAAATGAAGTATGGCAGCTTTGGCATAATTATGTTGCGCCTATTTTATTTTTATTAAAAAAAAACTTTTTATTTCAAATGGGTAACTTAGTTCTGGCTGGTCCATATTTCATAATTTTACTAAAAGAAAGAAACGCACATTTTACATTTAAGAAAACATAAACAAACCATAATAGAGTGTTGGTTGAACCGCTTGATCATGTTTCTATGTATCGAGGCGTTATCCCCTTTTTCCTTCTCTGGCGCCGTGTCCTCTTCTGACGGAAGGAGAGGGATGTTTTCCGTGAATTTAGGGAGGTCCACCTAATAAAGAGAGAGTTGTAATATCATCTGCCCAGCTTTTCTTTCCCGATGCAGCCAGGCGCGGATCCAGCCCTCAAAATAGGTTGTGGTCACGGTCACCCCAAAATCGGCCAAAAGCCGTCGAAACAAAAAAAGGGAATATTTTTCGTGGAGTGGTCGTAGTTTGATGATGAATTTTGAAAGAAGAAATTAATAATATGCTCGTTTTTTTGCACCCGCCTCTGATATGTTAAAATTCAGAATAATCAACAGACTTTAGAATTCAGGAGCGGCCGCAGCGAGCTCGAAAATTTTAGCAAGTCTCCGCCAATTTGTGACACTATTTGCGTTTAACATCAGACTATAGACCTCAATAATTAGGGTTGTGGGCATACCCATCGTGCCCACAATGGTGGATCCGCGCTTGGATGCAGCTGAATACCAATATTTAACATGTAGAGACTGCCCATCTGACCTCCACAACCCAGTTAGTACTGGGCAATACGATACCCCTTGATAAGACTGGTTGTCAGACTTTCTGACCACTGATTACTTGTAATGACTGTCAAAGATCTACAAATGACAGCCGGGACCAGTGCCTTAACGTGCTTTCCGAGGCAGGAAGGAAACTCGGTATGTAATGGGTGGTCACTCATCCCCAGACCAACTTAGACAAGCGCAGCTTAACCTGAAGAACGAACCGAATAGCTGTTATAATTTAGCCACGAGCTCCTCTAGTAAAAATTGATTTGTTGTAATAGTTCTCCATAAACAGCAACTACAAAACGCAACCTGTTGCGATTCTTACATAATCTTTATGCTTCGTCCAAAAGCAAGTTTTTGTTCCAACAAACCAGCGATTTCGATTCATTTATGCCAATTTTTGCAGCAATATTGGTGCCAATGAATGAAGCGGTGATGCTAACACCATTTTCATACTACGTGACAAACTAAAGTATCAGTCGTCAATTGACTTTCAATATTATCAGTACAAAATATAAATACAAACTGCGTCACATATTAACACGTGTCCTTATAACACGTGGCTATTGAAGTCATTGTCAAGTGCTGTAATAATGTATTTTATTTACTACTGCAGTATTGTCCGCTATACAATCTGACACTTGTGTGTGTCCTTAGGTGTCCTTGCTTACACTATGGCCAAAATAAATAAAATAAAAACCAGATTTGTATCTATCCAAAAAAAATAATTGCCTGGGAAATTAATTGTTTAACTTAATAACAACAAATTGAGTTTGATACATGATTTAAATAGATATAACGCGGCAAGTGTGTCAATTTGATGAACAATTAAATCCTTTGACTGTACAAAATGTAGAAAATGTAAAATGAGTATGTAGGGTTGTGGCTTTTGTAGCAAATCATTCGAGTTTCTGTCTACCCCCCAAAGGAAAGAGCGTAAATAACTGTTTAGATTTGCCTTATCACACCTAGAAGTTGCCTTTTTACTTCTGCTTTAAATAATTATTCTTATTTGAGCTTTAAAGGAAAAAATACTTACTGTGAGATCTAAAGTTGTGTGTTTCATAGCTGATGCGATGGCTTGGTCATCCATTTTGGCACATTCTCCAAATAAATCTTTGCTAGATGATGAAGCGATACGGTCTCTGTAAAAATCATGGAATACTTGATAATCATTTTAAATTGCAATTGTAATGTGAAGGCAACTGTAAATCTAATGGCGCTAGCATAGCTTGTACCAAGCATCGTCATTGGTCGGAAATCTGTCAATGTCATTTTATATTTCAAAATAGCTTGACCTCCATTGGTCAGATTGGGACTAAGCTATGGACACGCCATCTACAATCAGCTTTGACTAGCCTTCCCCATTATCCAAATTAATAATATTTTAACTTATTTAATTTATTTAATGTAAAATAAGTATTTAATCTTTTTAACACTTTCATGTACTTTTTTTAAATTTATCTTGCCTGAAAGAAATGAATTTTATTTATTTAATCATGGAATATATGAACTACAAATTTTAACGAAAATGAAGATAAAATAAAGATTAACATAAATATTCTATAATAAATTGATTTGTAGTAGTATCCTAATAATATCGGAATCGATACTCGTAAATCAATATTTATATCAGGCTGTATTGATTTATAACAAGTTACAACACCAGTTATGTAGTGTATACATAAACATAACATCACGACTGTTAGTCCCAAAAAGGTTAGGCAGAGGTGTTCCTAATGCTACACCCATATTTCGCCAGTTATGTTTAAGTTCCATGTAATAGGGGGTGAGCCTATTGCCATCAACCGGGCAAAAGTTCAGACTCCGCCACTGCTACTGAGAAATTCCGGATTGAAAAACCGAGCAACGCTTTACCCGATCTGAGAATCGAACCTAGTAGTTCTCGATAATTACAATACCACACCGTCGGTGGACATTTGAACACCCGTAAGGGACAGTTAAGGGAGAGCAGCGGTGGCACAGTGGTAGCGACCCTGACTTATGAACAGTAAGTCGTGGGTTCAAACCCAGGCAGGCGCATTACTTTGTGTAATTTATTTCATCACCACTGCTCTCAAAAACGGTGAAGGAAAACATCGTGAGGAAACCGGCATGTCCTAGAACCAAAAATTTGAAGACGTGTGACATCTACCAATCCGCACTGGGCCCGTGTGGTGGATTATAGCCTATTCCCTCTCATAGAGAGGAGGCCTGTGTCCCAGCAGTGGAAACATTATAGGCTGATGATGATGATGAAGGGACATTCAAGCCGTTGGCTCGGCAACCTTGGGCTCTGCGCCTAAAGTTTAAAATCCATGAGCACTTGATTTATCAAGTCAGGCACAATTGGTTTTATTCATGTCGCTATTAGTGAATGCATCGAAATATTACCTACTTCTCTTTTTGAATCGGATTTTGTTCCCAATTTCAAGGGTTTTAATTTTTTTGCACAGAACCTTAATTATTTTTGTAAAATAAAAGTAGCCTATGTTACACCTTATAACATCAGCTATCTGCCAGTAAAAGTCCCGTCCAAATCGGTCCAGTCGTTTAGGAGATTAGCCGGAACAAACAAACAGACAGACAGAGAAAAATGGAAAAAAAATGTGTTTTTTTTTATAAGTGCCGTATATATTCAGTAAAAAGCTGTTACTTAGATATTACAAACAGACACTCCAATTTTATTTATTTGTATAGATGTATACATTAAAACTTACCTATGAAAATAATGAGACTGAAAAAACTTGGTCCAAAACTCTGCTTCAGTCATTTTATTCGGTACATAATCAATATGTTTCTTTCTGACAGCGGGATACGTTTTAAATATGGCGTCTATTATGTCCTGGGTAAGGTTGTATTTGAGGCCATTGCAGCCGTCCGTTTGTGGCTGAATGTCAGCTAAAAAAGCGCCAGATACACCTGAAATGACGTAATGAATGTAGTAGTAATATTTACTTATCCCCACAATATCATCATCTGCCTAGCTTTTTCCCAACTACGTTAGGGTCGGCTTCCAGTCTAACCGGATGCAGCTGAATACCAGTATTTTACATGGAACGACTGCCTATCTGACCTCCACAACCCAGTTAGTACTGGGTAATACGATACCCCTTGGTTAGACTGGTTGTCAGACTTTTTCGGGCCACTGACTACCTAACGACTGTCAAAGATCTTATCCCCACAATATGATTTTTTTTATTTACTAGCCATTGCCTGCGACCTTCGTTCGCGTGAAAGTATTATAAAAAAAATATGACTTCCCTTTTTTAATCGAGTTTTGTTATCAATTACAGGGTTTTAATTTTTTTACACGGAATCCTAGTTATTATTCTAAAATAAAAGTAGCCTAGCTATGTTAGACCTTCCCCGTCCGAAAAGTCCCGTCAAAATTGGTCCAGCCGTTTCGGAGAATAGCCGGAAAAAACAGACAGACAAAAATGAGTTTTTGTTATAAGTGCCGTATATATTTTCAAATGCACTCAATAAAAAGCTGTTATTTTGATATTACAAACAGACACTTCAATTTTATTTATTTGTATGTAAAGATTAACACAAAACAAAGCATTGTAGTACACATTGAAAATATAGTTTTACAAAATCAGTACTATATCTATAAAATTGTGGGTGAGCACTGCTCTCCTAGAAAAACCTAAGGAGCAGTCCAGTCCCTTAAATTATTGCTATTTTCTGTTCAGTAAGATAGATATTGGATCTGGTGGTATTCATCATCTGCCTAGCCTTTTCCCAACTATGTTGGGCTCGGCTTCCATTCTAACCGGATGCAGCTGAATACCAGTATTTTACATGGAGCGACTGCCTGTCTAACCTCCACAACCCAGTTAGTACTGGGTAATACTATCATATTGGTAAGACTGGTTGTCAAACTTTTTGGGTCACTGAATACGTAACGACTGTCAAAGATCTACAAATGACAGCCAGAACCAACGGCTTAACATGCTTTCCGAGGCATGGAGAGTCAACAAACCTAGGCAAGCACGGCTTAACCTAAAGATCGACCCGAGCGGCTGTTATTATTTAGCCACGAGCTCCTCTTAGTTCTGGTGGGTATTACAAGCACATAAACCATTTTACCCATCAGCAAAACATTGGCCAGACCTATGGTACCACCAGATGGTTACTGACACCATATTTGAGAAAGTGGCAGATACCAGTTTAAATAAAAACCTACATAGATGAATTAAAACATACCAGCCTCCTGCTTAATATTATTAGATTCTGTATAAGTTTTTAGTGTCGGTGTATTCCAGTATTCTTCACTATTGATCACCTTTGATATCACCAAGTCTTCATATAAATGCTTCAATGTAGGGTGCAAGGATAACAGTCTGAAAAATTATGAATGCAATAAAAATATGGACAAAAAAAAAAAATAGAATGAAGCCGGACAGATGGGCGAAGATAGTCACACAATGGGTGCCTGAAGACGGCCGTCGTGACCGAGGCAGGCCCAAGAAACGTTGGCGTGACGATCTGGACTCATTCTTAATGGATTGGTCGGAGAGGGCTCAATGTAAACAGGGTTGGAAAGCCATGGGGGAGGCCTTTGCCCAGCAATGAGACAGAGTAGGCCAATTAAAAAAAAAAATATGATAAATTATATTCATTATGGTCTAATTCCATATTTTGGTTCCTGAAAATAAGAGGGACTGGCTGCCTCGTTTGTCTAGTGGTCGCAAGTACGAGTAGCGTAGTTTTCTTGTGAAAGAGTAACAAACATCCATTCATTCTCACAAATTTTCATATTTATAATAGTTAGGTACTATTATAAATGTGAAAGTTTAATGTAATCCACAAAATTAAAAACAGAAAAAAAATGAGTGTGCTTTAGACCACACAACTGAAGTAAAACTTAAACAAATGCCGAACAATCGTCTGTCAAATTAAAAAAACGTAACTCTGTCATTTTCTATCTTCACTAACTTATATCTCCCTCTCAACTACGTTTGCCTTGTAACGTTACACATTCATCAGCTTAGTCCCAAGTCAAGTATTGCGTAAAGAAGTTTTACTTCAACAATTTGGTCTCACAATAAAAGTTCAATGAAATTGTTAGTATTGTACTCAATTTCCTCTAGAACCTATATAAAAATGAAGCAGATATGGTAATAGCGTGCGCATTGTGAGGAGTCAAACACGTCCCAATGGGGAAGGCAACTGTAAATCTAATGCTGCTAGCATAGCTTGTATCAAACATGGTCATTGGTTGAAAATCTGTCAATGGTGCCGATTCCCTTGTTTACAAACTAAACCAAATTTAAGTTCAGTGCATCTTTTTCTTTCTATTTCATTAAGAAAAGGACAGAAGATACATTTTAGTTTAGTCCTGTCAAATTAACCAACGCCTGACACAAGTTTAGACGTGATTAAAAAGTTGACTACTAAAATTACATCAAATTACGTCAGGTGCTGACTAATTTGACAGGACTAAACTAATATTTTCATAATTAAATAGAAAGAAAAAGATGCACTCAACTTAAATTTAGTTTACTTTGTGAACAAGGGAATCGGCACCAATGTCATTTTATATTTCAAAATATCTTGACCTCATTGGTCAGATTGGGACTAAGCTATGGACACGCCATCTACATCGCCATCGTCATCTAGATTTGAGTAGCCTTCCCCATTAGGACATCTTGTCTTGAGTCCGCTTCAAGTAGGGCGAACTATGCAATATACAGGGTGTAAACAGACTCTTCACGAAGCCGTCAACCAAGCATTATTTATGTACATCAAACTAAGTAACTTTACGCAAAAATTAGTGCTGGGAAGCGACTTATTTTTTTTGGGTTGAAAAATCACGTTTTACCGTAGGACTCAATGTAACGCACTCAAAACATTGTAATGATGGATGGATTGAATAGTAAGGGGGTCCTGGAGGAGTCTGAAGTAAAAAAAATACATTAAAAACATGTATTAAGAAAAAAACTTGTGAAAAAGTTGGAACTATGACCCCCAATATCTCCGTAACTAGAAGGTTCCCAGGTATAGTCTAGAACAAAAAAATGATCGCAATGACGGGGAGAACAAGTGCCTTTCGGCTTCGTTAAGAGTCTGTTTACACCTTTTAGGTATGCAACTATGAATGTATCTTGTGTATATCATAGGACTCAATTTTCATTTATCTAAACAGTACCGTGAGAATGCCTCGTTGGTCTAGTGGACGCAATCGCGCTGAGCATGAGGTCCTGGGTTCGATGCCCGGGTAAGGCAAATTGTTATTGGGTTCTTCTGTTAGGAATTTCTCAGTAACAACCACGGAATCTAAATTTGTGCCCGGTTCATGGCAATAGGCTCACCCCCTATTATATGGGACTAAAACATAATTGTCAAACTATGGGTGTACTATTAGGTACACCTCTGCCTAACCCTTCTGAGATTACAGGCGTGATGTTATGATGGTATTTTATGAAGTACCGAGAAACTGTTATAATTTATAACCTGAACGCAATCTTCTTCTACTCAGAATAATTTTGTCGCAAATGACCTCTACATTCGAGCTGCATGCAATATGTAGAATAATATTATAAGACTCAAAATGTATTTGTATGACATTTTCCACATTTGTATTGCAATGTCAGCGAAAGGTTACAAATGTTATTCTGCTATTTTTATCTTACAATTTCAACTGTATTTTGTATTTG
This sequence comes from Lycophotia porphyrea, assembly GCA_950005105.1. Taxonomy (NCBI): domain Eukaryota; kingdom Metazoa; phylum Arthropoda; class Insecta; order Lepidoptera; family Noctuidae; genus Lycophotia; species Lycophotia porphyrea. Next base: position 3,739,359 of record OX465405.1, on the reverse strand, counting down.
GCTCAATAACAAAATGCGAAAAGAGTGTTTTTTTTTCAATATACACTAAAATTGTTTTAGTTTGCCAGTAACCAACGGTATAAACCTGCCAAAATAAACTGACTGGCTGTCTGTTCGGTAGCTGTAGCAGCAATGAACAAGAACAGTTTAAACCATTTATTCTTTAGTTTAAGTTTCATTTAATGACTATTATAAGGATTTATGCAATGCTCCTATCTCAATCCCAAACACGCTGTACCATTTTCTAAAACTGATTGACTATGTATAACTATGACCCAACCATTACTCAGATGAAACTAGTCTACTTTAACATCATTTTAAAACTTGGTTGATAATGAGAAACTGCAATTTTTATATCACACACACAGACACATTGTAAACGTTATATGATGAATAAAGTATTGTATCTTACTTAGATTTCATCTCCAATTCCCCATCAATCTGTCTCTTAAACTTTGGTAGTAAGTTCTGCAGCAGCATCTTCACCTGATCCCGGTCTTTAGCCTGTGCCTCTGCACCCGATGAATTGACGAAGTGAAACGTAGAACACGTGCCATCGTGTAGTACCACTTGCAATTGCACTTTTGGTTTACCCGCTGGAGATATTTTTTGTGCTGAAACAATTGTAATAGAAATTAGTTGGAAACCATTATCATTTCTAGTTAGTTGTCAGTCAATCATTTATTTGAGCGTTATCGAGGTTGAGAAATGTCCCACATAAAGGACCTGAGAATACTGAAGGTTTTTCTATAAAAAAATGGTTCATCATCATCATTTTAACCGAAAGACGTCCACTGCTGGACATAAGCATCCCTCAAAGTAGGATTTTGCCATAATCGCCACACTTGGCAAGCGGATTGGCGATCGCAGTACGGTTGTTACAAAGCCACAGAGAACACTGCTGCCCATTCTCTTGTAAGTCCCTTAGTCGCCTCTTACGACACCAACAGGAAGATATGGCATGATGCTATTCTTTACGTCTGACACCATACAGAACAACATAAAAAAAATGGTTAAAAATAAATTACAGCATACAATAAATAAAGTTGAATAGCAATTTTGGTTTAGATATTGTATGTCCTCGGCTATAGATGGTTACTTGAAGCCCAATCGAAACCTTTATTTCACTATCAGATTTATGGTCAAACAGAAAGCGTTTCAACATACATACATACATAAACTCACGCCCTTTTCCCATGGGGGTAGGCAGAAACTACAGAACGCCACCTGCTACGATCCTTACATACTCCTTTTGCCTCGTCCACGTTCATACAACTGGTCATACACGCACGCCGGTTGCGAGTACTACGTTGCGTTTCAACATTAAATCCTAATTTATTGTTTATTACACCTACAGTAGTACACTTGAAGGACTAAATGCAGAAACCAATCCCGTTTGTATTATACATTCTAAAATTTTCATGAATTTACCTGCCCTATTTATCTAGACAAAAATATGAGCATAATTTGCATTTCTTTTTCTTCATTTTCTGAAAGCTTTTACTACTCTCCTGTAATACTTCTAAATACAAGAGACACAAAGGAAGACCACCACACAGTTTAAGTGGCCATAAATAAAGATGAATCATCCCATTCAAGGTCACACTTAAAGCTTGAAAACATCTATGACAGGTTCCAGCCTGCACACACCGATTGTTTGTGAATGTGTGAACACTGTAAACTTTGTACATTCCCAGATGCTGGTTAACTTTTGTTAACTTTTTATCTTGTATTACATTTTTTGTGTAATATGCAGTTACTTATTCTCAGGCTTACGCCCCCATACTTAAGTACTAATGCTATAACATGATAATATTGTAACACCAAATGATTTGGAAAGAGTAACCATGGAGTTTCTTGCCGGTTCTTCTCCATAGGAAACAACCAACCGAACCGTGCACCTTTTTGTAGACGTTTTATAAGTGTCCATCTGGGCCTACGTGAAAAAAAAATTTTGATTTTGATTGCGTGGTTGGTAGCGATCTGTGCTCCCATATTACTAGGTCATGTTGTGGGAGTCACATACCATTATTTTTATGATAGGAAGTGATGATGAGTAATAAAATAATCACAGTGAATGATGCATATTTCACTTAAAGATAAAGCTTTCTAATACAAAATGCCTTATCTCACATTTATTAATTTCCTCAAAAGAGTATACACAGTATACTTAGTATAGTAACATGCATATTGTTTAGAATTTAGCGTAGAGTAGGCATGTTTAGATTTAGGTGCAGTATAGCAATCATTGTAACGCGATAGCCAGGCAGGTTGTGTATACAGGCAGCTGCATTTTCTACATGTTTATCTAATAGAGATGTGAGAATAACATTAATTATTAAAGAACAGAAATCTAAATGCATTTGCTATTATGCTTTTGAGAGGAGAATGACTAAACCTAAACTTATGTACGGATAGTAGATAGCATTTTATTTACTTACTTTTGATATCAGCATATTTATGTGATACAGCGACTGTGTCTCTATTTTCCAACATCCATGCTAACCTTTGGTTCATAACATACAAAGTGCCATCACCCTTCTTATACCTCACGCAGCCCACGCTAAGCAAAACGTCCTCAGAAGACGTAGTCATCTTCAAACTTCACCACTCAACCCACAATATCAACAGTTTTAACATGAAAAAGTTATAAAACGTTAAAACTATAGTGCTCGAACTCTTCCCATCGCTACGTGAAAATTTTTACTCGATTTAGCCAGCTCCTCATGCTGCCAAACGCGATTTTATGTATGATTTCGTAAGATTATCGTGTTTCTCTGAATATGAACGCTTATTCTGAGTATAAAAACGAAGAATTATGAAATTCTATCTACAAAAAGCATATCACAGTCCGTCGACCATTAGAGGATTTGACAAACTGTCAGCTTTTTTTTTAAGTTGACTTCGAATGATTCTGCCTCTTTTTCAAGACGAACCACGTGGGATTTAGTAACTTTTATTTATAATTTTTATTAAAATTCTCAAATCTTTTCTTTCCCTCCTAATACAACATAAGAAACGATCTAAGTAGGTATTTTACTATTGGTAATATATTCAGAGGTCTCGCTCGATTTCGAAAACAGTTTACTAATCATTCGAATAAAGTTGTGTGTACACTCGATGGATGTTTGACCACAGAATAAACTTAGTCTCGCTCGTAACACAGAACGTCACTCGAGATTCTCAAGACTCAAGCATTACTTATAACTAGTTTTAACCAATCAAGTGATTTGAATCTAGTTTTATATAATGCTTGCGTATTGACTAACGTTCAATAGTATGCCATCAATGATGTTAGGTTATGGATCAGATCAGATGATGATGGCCCATCATCATCTGATCTGATCTATAACCTAACAATATTTTTATTGTTGAATGGGGCTATCGTTTTTAAGCTCACCAGATGGCGTTACTATCGAGTAAGGTCCTTTCAGTAATTCTATTTTATACTTTAAAGTACAAATAACTTCAAAAAAGTTTATTTCATTTCGTGTATCAACATAGTGTAAACTTCAGATACATATTTACAAATATTCTCCCTAACATTAACAATCATGAAACATTTAAAAATCATTTTACCTCCAAACACCCTCCACAAATAAGATCCTAAGTTGCTACTTAAAATTTTCCAGTTATAATTAATCAGGAATGGCTTAATCTAGACCAGAATCATGAATAAGTTAAAATACGTGATAAAAAAGCACGTAACGCGCGAAAGCTCTATGACATCTGACATTTCGGAAGACCTTAGCCTTACTATACCCGAACGCCTCTAGCGGCGAATTCAAGCGCGATAGCTCCCATTGACACATCATTACACATTCTGTCAGTGGGTCGTCTTAGGGGCGGTTGATAATAATATGAGAGCGATTGAGTTGATAAATCTCTTTCTTCAAATGTGAGAGCTGAACCAAAATATTTTAAAATAAAAAGGTCTTACGATGGGTCGATGGCCGAATGATTGTCAAGTGGGGTGACCCACTATATTGTGCTAAAAAAAATGTAACATTCACGATTCATTCACATGAACGCATCCCTAATAGACCGCCTTTTAATTATTTTAGCATGGCAACACTCAACATTGACAACCCAAAATGCAATCATGGCGCACGGGGCACTGTGTTTTTAGAATGCTGAGAAGTTTTTACGTAAACACTTCGTTATTTTGCATTGTAAACGCTTTATGTGTTTTTATAAATTATCTTTGAGTTGTTAAGATTGTAGTGAAGCATACATGTGTGTTCCAAACTTGACATTTTCACCCATTCGGAATCACGACTCTGTACTACTAGACACTTGCAGGTATAAAAATCATGAGATTCGCTGTTTCAGGAGTCCTAACGTTCGTAACATGATTCTATACAATTGTGAACATGATGAATACGTCAAATCATATGTTTGTTATTCGATTAGCAGTGAGCTATCGTACTAAATGCGATATATTCGTTTGTTCCAGATAACTTGTTGGTGTCATAATGTCAGAGGCGTACGCCCGCGAGATACTGCGAAGGAATGTTGCGCAAATATGCCAAACTATAGGATGGAACGGTATAAACTCAACTCCACTGGACATTTTGGTGCATGTGCTGGAGAAGTACATACGGTCACTTGGGACACAAGCTAATAGATACGCCGAACAATTTAATAGGACTGAACCAAATTTACATGACTTAGGATTAGTATTTCGTGACCTACACATTCATTTACCAGAGTTGACAGAGTACACAAGGTGCGTTCCACCCGTGCCCGCACCGGTAACCTCTGAAAAGTTCCCTAAACCTAAGGAATCTAATTTGAACTTTCTCAAACCTGGAAGTCATGAAGTGGTCACGAGACCTATGCATGTGCATGAGCACTTGCCCCCTATGTACCCTGAAAAGGAAAGAGATACACCTGTTGTGGCAGGAACTGTTGAGATCCGTCAAAATGGCATTGATAATGTTGACAATAGTAATGCAACATGTACAAGTCCAGAAATATCAGTCACCGATAGCCCAGATAAGAACAAGGAAATTTTCAAGAGACCCACTGATCCAGTTTCATTACCAAACAGTAAAAGACCAAGGTTACGTTTGGATGAGGAGGAAAGGACTAGAGAAATCAGCAGTGTGATGATGACTATGTCAGGGTTCCTGTCTCCAGCTCGTGAGGGTAAACTACCTGAGGCAAGGCCTCCTGCCATTATGTCAGAAAAACATTATGACAAACATAAAGCAAATTCACATCATTCTAATGTAATGAAGGCACCAATAGTAGAGAAAAGTGATAAGAAATCTAAGAAGAATAAGTTATTGAATGGTAAAGTAATGAAGAGTAAACGAAAAGATAAGAGTCATAAAGGTGAGGGTAGTAAATCTAAGGATAGTAGTAAATTGAATAGGTATCCACCTGGTCATCCAATGAAAAATAAGGATGTCCATCCTACACATCATAATCATGTGACCATGCCGGCGCCAAAGGCTGCGCCACCGCCACCACCACAACCTTTGAGATCTGTGATGCCTCCACCACCTCCTGTAATTGAACCTGTAAGACCGGTTCCTCTCATCAAGCAGGAGCCTGTAGATCCACCACCACCACCAGTGCCACCAGTGGTGCCCAGAAAGTCAGTACTAACTGAGGATGCTATACCTGTACCAAGAAAAATACCTATTTCAAAATCTCCACTTGTTTCTAATTCAATTCCTGTACATAAATCACATCCTTCCACTAATTCCTTTGTACCCGAAGTGGAGATAAAGAAGGAAGTTATTGACGAGGAGGAGAAATTGGCCTCTCAACCCGATAGATCAAAGATAAATATATTCAAAAGGATATCGAACAAATCAAAAGAAGATCGAATCACTCCAGAGGTTGTTCATGAAAAATTACAGTCTGATACAATGATCTCAAGGTTACACAATTCTGCTCATGATAATGCAATTGAAAGTAGACCCCACGAGCCTTTAAGAGTGAAAACTGAAGAGCCCGTAGTGAACAATAATGATAATAGTGCTGTAGATTTGTCTAAAGTTATGGACTTGAGGACTGATGAAGTGATAAACATTGATGATGATTCTGTAGATGTGCATCCTATGGCTTCTAGAGCACCTCCAATGGAACATCGTCCTAGTATATCAATTAATAAATCCCTGCAAGTACCTTATCCCAAAGATATAGCTAGTGTCAGTCCAAAAATTAAGAAGGAAAAGAAACATAAGGACAAGAAAGATAAAGCTGCAAAATTAGAAGCAAAGTTATTGAAGAAACAACAGATGTTAGCATTTGAGATAGCACAAGCTGAAAAGCAAAATATGAAAATGAGTGGCATCAAGCCACCTAAATCAATTAGGCCAAAGAATGAATCAAAGCTGCCACAAATGCCACCTGGTTTTCCATTCTTCCCTGCTATGACACCAGGGAGAGGTCTTATGCCTGGTCCAGGTTTAATACCTACTCCTGGATTAATACCTGGTGGTGACTTCCTAGCTGAGTTTGCAAATAATCCAGCACTGAGAGGGTTACCCACATCAAATTTGCTCACCAATCCATTTGCCTTAGGTCCAGGTGGACCAGGTAGCTTGATACCTGGACCTAGTTTCTTGGGTGGTGGTCTTAACCCTGGTATTCGAAATCCACTTATGGGTATGGGTAACTTTCCCCACACATCCAGATCATCCCCTATGAAAATACCTTCAATGTTACGTCGTCGTCCTAGCTTAGAAGTAATTCCTGTTGAAAACGATGATGACAGAGGCATGCATAAACCTTCGATGATGGGTCGAGAAAAGGACAGACATGACAAGCACAAATCTCAAACCATTCCAAACATTCTACAGAAGCATAAGTCCAAGTCGCATAAAGATCACAAGTCTAATATGTATAAAATGCCTCCTGTAACGCCAGATATAACTATCGAATTAAATCCTCCTAAAATGGATCCCGTAAGACTAGAGCCGCCTAGGCGGTCCCCCGTCCCGCCTCGTTTACCAACGCCAGAGCCTATCGTAGAAAAGATCCCAGAGCCTGAACCAGAGCCTGTCAGAGTACCGTCTCCAGAAATTCCTCAGGAGAAGGAACAAGAAAACTCTGAAAAGAAAAAGGATAAGTCACACAAGAAAGAAAAGAAAGAGAAAGATAAAGATGGCATTAAAATTAAGAAGAAAAAAGATAAAAAGGATAAGAACAAAGACAAATCAGAAAAGAAAAGAGAAAAGGAGGAGAGGCAAGAGTTGAAGGATAAAATTAAAAAAGAAAAAAAGGACAAGAAGAAAGAAAAACTAGTGGACGGCTTAGTCCCGAAGCTTACGCTCAAGCTGAGCTCGTCCAACTCGAATTCACCAATGCCGCCGAGCTCGCCGGATTTATATAAGTTGAATATCAAACCGGTGATCAAAAAGGAAGATGAGGAGATGAACCCTCATTCACCAATGAAGGAAGAGCCGATTTCCCGGGAGCACAGTCGCTCCCCGGAACTCGCGCAAATATCCGCGCTAGTGACGAGGCCGCCCAAACAGAAACATTCTAAACACAACCACATCGCAGACATCGAAGGCCAGTCGTCTTCGCCGCCGTCCGGGACCTCGCCACCCAGAAAAAATACTCCATCCTCCTCATCGAAATATAGAAGGATATTAATAAAACCACTAAGCAAGAAAGGGCATGTGGAAAGTTTTGACGATGACGTCGCAACGATTTCGGAAGAACCAGCGCCGGCACCAGCTCCACCGCCTCCCGCAGCGGTCGAGAAGCCGACAGGACCGTTACCCACGCCTTATTACGTAGATGAGCACGGAAATAAGATTTGGGTATGTCCCGCATGCGGTCGACCTGACAACGGTTCGCCGATGATCGGTTGTGACGGCTGCGACGGGTGGTATCACTGGGTGTGCGTCGGCATCACGGAAGAACCCGGTGCAACAGAAGACTGGTTCTGCAAGTCGTGTCTCGCAAAGCGCGCCGCAATGGCGCTCGCCGGTGTCACTTCCGCCGGTAAAAAGAGGGGCCGAAAACCCAAAGGGGAAAAAATTAGAGACTGTCATTGATATGGACCTTTTTGTTGTTACTGAGATTAGTGATAATTTTCCGTTCGATAGATACGAGTAAATGGATGCAAGTTGTTAATGGATTAATTGTTGAATGATATCATGAAGAAAATGTTTTTCATCATTTATAATGTTATATCATAGGCTTCAATTAAGTATAGATAATAATGAATATTGACATAAAATGTTGAACATAAAAATAGTGTAGTTACTTGTAATAATTACCATAATTTTAAATATTTTGTTACGATTTCTCTTTATTTCTCGTTCGCTCGGTTAGATCAAGCTGTAATGCGATTGCGGGCGTGTTATACACTTCTCGCGTGTAAACATAGATGATAATATAAGATTCTTTTTATATTGTACAAAAACTGAATTTACTTAAGAAATTGGTGATGTATAAAGTAAATGTAGTGAATATTTAAATAAACAGAAATAAGGCTGGATGTATTTTCAGCTGATATTTGAATATTTTCATATTATAATTTTAATATAACCCTGTTTTTTTTTGTTGAAGTTGTTCCTTCAATTTTTGTACAGGGTAGGCACTGTCGCGCTGATTCTCCGGCCTGTACGTTTCCTAACGGGGAGGCAGGGAGAAAGTTTCCCGCGCGAAAGTGCCTGCCCTACTGCATTCGACTTACTTGGAAGGGAGGCAAATGTAAATCTTTAATTTCAGCCAGTGGCCAATTAAATATATTGGTACTCGAAATGTAGTAAATTATTTTAATCATAACCCACCTATGTGACCCCTTTTCCCTCTATTTTTACTTCGCACTAGTTTTTCTGTCAAAAACCATCCATGGAGGTAAAAATAAATGAGAAGCCAGTATAGTCATGCTCATGTTGCGTACGTTCGTAAGTTTTTCTAACTTCCAATACAGTCATATTTCCCGCCTAATGTCTGTTATGTTATGTAGTAAACGAATTCCCGCCAAAAATTATCTCTATATGCAAGCCGAATTCGGCTCCGAGTGCCAGACGGTGCTACTACGTTGAAACGCATGGATGGAGTTATGTTATGATATAATTGTAAACAAAGTAACACTACTAAGAGAAGCTTAACGCCATTGCATACACAGACCATATCAATCAAGGTCAGGCGCATAGCATGATTGCAGGTACTCAAACATAACAGCAGTATGTACTTATATGCAGCATGTCAATTATTACGTTTAGGTACACATACGGTTTACAAGATGCTTATATTTATAAGTAGTATAATCACTATTTTCCAATGCAGGATCGCAGGACATTACTATTTAGTACAAATTTCAGAGTAACTCACCTTACTTCACTTCCTACGTGACTACAGTTGTTTGAAAATACAATAACACGTTACTGCATTGAAATAATTAAATCGTTTGTGGCGGTAAGTTCGAAAAGACTATTTGTTTTTACTTAACTTGTGTGTGTTTTGGTGATGTTCTACTCACCCCTCAACCTCAAATTAGCGTCAAGTTTGTGTTTGGCTCAAAACTAAGGTTGATCATAGTTTGTAAATTATGTTGGTACTTATTTTATTATGTAAGAAATGTTTCAAGTAACTTTTGTTGTGAATTCAATGAACTATATAGTAATCTGTCTGTGGAATGGTCAAAGGGGAATTCCCAAATTAAAAATGGCGGCTCTACTCAAATACTAACACTGTAGGATGAAGGGACTGTGACTTTTCACTTGCACATTCGGAAATAAATAAAGTGTTAATGAGGACAAGGGCAAACTTAGCACCGCCATTGTCAAATCGTTTTACCATGTAAGTTACAACTCGACTATAAGAATGTAATAGGTAAGTACTTAATTAAGTTTTCATTATTTTTTCAGAGTTGGTTCCCTTAATCGTAGTTAATAAATAATGGTCAGTGACGCCTTAGAGGTTAGAGGCGGTTTATCACAAGAGTGCAATGACTACTTTTCACGTTGTTAGTTATTTGTATACTTATGAGTAATATTAGGGATGCAAGAGTGAGCGAAACGAGCTTGAACATTTTACCCTCCGAAGGCTCTGTCGAGGCGGGTAGCTTAGATACGGTTTTCTGATTTTCTTTTTACCATTCAAGCAAATGATGTCTAACTAACATTTTTAGTTTTAGTTTAGGTATATTTAAGAAATCCTAGCTGTAAGAGCGAGCGAAGCGAGGTCGGAAATTTAGTATCCCGGATGTAAAAAGAAAATCTAAATTGATTTTCTTTTTACCACATTACCTATACATATAAAAGGTGGACGGCAGGCTAGAAGAATTTATTGCTTGTAACTAGAAAATATGGGGCAGCAGACCAGACTTAATTGTATGAAACGGGGGACTCGTGCCGCCCCTCGCCACCACCAGTAGCGTATAGTAAGAAATATACGCCGCTGCTTGGTTGTTTTTCCAACATAGTACCGATGACAATAGTAGCACCGCTTGCCGCCTCCTGACTCCACGCTCAGCCGCCCGGGGCTATGGCCCCCACGCTATGCCACTGGTTCTGTCTAAACGCCTATAGGAAAAGGCGTAAGTTTAAGTATGTAAATAGCCTATCGCTTTTTCGAATCGGTAGAAATTCGATGTAGCGTCTAAGTGATACTATTTAAGAAAGCTTTTGTCAGTAAAATCCATCCAATACTGGGTGTAGTTCATTCATCATGTAGCATCGCATAATCAGCTTCTATAGTTACGCCAGAAAAAGAGTGATGAATATAAATGTTGATGGACGAAAGGGAGAGGAAGACCAAAGACACGGTGGATGGATTGTATGAAAGATAAAGGATTAAATGATAGCGTGACGGTTGACAGAGGAGAATGGAAGAAAAAAACGTGTTGCGCCGACCTCAAGTAACGTGGGACAAGGCCAGGAAGATGATGATGAATCAGCCTCTGTAGTTCCCTCTGCTGGCATACAAACCACAGTACCACACACGCTTTTTCTCGCCACACTCACACACAGCCTTCCTATGTGGAAGGCTGTAAATAGCGGAAAATGCAGAGGTGATGCAGAAATAAAAAGAAAATTTTCAACATAAAAATCTATTGTTAAAAGTAAAATAACAGCAGTATCTACTAAGCTTCCTACTCAAAGTTCAGTCAACTCTTAAGGCATGAACGGTTAAGAACCACAAGATATTATTAGTACAATAAATTCCTAAGTTTTTTAACCCAGTTCAGCAGATTACAGAAAACACACAAATATTGAATACTTACTACATTGCTTAGATGAATCAATTGTTGAGTTCTACATAATTTGTTAGCCAGTTTTCGTGTGTAATTAAACAAGCCAGGTATAAATAGTTGAACTGTTATTATGAACTAATAAAACTAAAAGCAAATAAGTGTAAAAAAATCAAAACAGTATTGAAACAATGGAATTTTTTTAATTTACAAAACAGAAATAGTGAAGGACCTATACAAATGCTCAAAACATTTTGATTATTGTTTTAAAGTTTTTTTAAATGGTGTCTAAAATCCTTCTTAGTCTCGTTTGTAAACCTAATTCAAAGTTGACATAGTAAATGCTGATATATGTATTTCCAGATAGTTAATTCGCTCTCAGACCACAAAAAAAAAAGGTTTATGTTTGACATACCACCAGATATAGTAATCCCCATTTTAGTGTGAAATTAGAACCAAAAATTTTACAACTTGAGATCCTACTTAAAACAACCAACTCCAAATTATGATTAAAAAATAGTAAATGATCACCAAAAATGTAACAGTATTTTAATATAAAATGCCATTTAAATTAAGAATATTAGGTATGTAACATCTTATCCTATAAAAGTAAATTATTCCAGATAAATCATTACATACCTAAAAATAGTAAATAAACCCCTAAATTTTGACCCTATGACATTGTAAAACCATTACTAAAGTCTGAGCTTTTTATTACAAGCTTTTATTTAATTTCACCTGTCCGTTGTCTATCATTCTGTAATCAAATGTTGCAAGTTAAATTTGACATACTTACCGGTGTCCGATTGAGCTGAAATTTTGCACGCATATGTATATGGCGTGTTATTATAATACAGTGGTAACTTGGAGCTGATCTGATGATCGAGCTGGAAGGTGGCCATAGGAACTCAGTAATAAAACGACGCAACGCCATCAAGATTGGACACTTTTGATTCGTCTTGACGAGTATTTAGTCTTTAGATGGTATCCAGGGTCTGATGATGAAGCTGGAATGTGGCCATAGGAACTCAGTAATGAAACGACATAACCCGATCGAGTTTGGGTTAGTTTGATTCGTCCCGACGAGTACTTTGGTCCTAAATGGCAACCAGGGTTTTATGATGAAGTTGGAAGGTGGCCATAGGATCCCCATAGTAAAACGACGTAACCGCATCGAGTTGGGGCTCGTTTGATTCGGCTTTAGTCCTAGATAATATTCATATGCAACCCCATTTAGATTTATGAAAATAAGGTCGTTCCATTTGTTATGAATGTGAATTCTATTTCATTAGATGGATAACCCATTACCAAAGTGACATGCCGAGGGCTGAATGGTATGAAGTTGTATAAACATGTCATATCGCTACTAATTTACCATATTTGGTAGTATAGCAACATTTTATGGCAATCAAATAGTGCATTTATTTTGCTCATTAAAGTTTGGTGATCATTTTACAATTTAAAGTGCTGTCATGATTTAAATAGGGTGAACCATTGTAATTTTAGTTTTTCACTTTTTGGTTTAGGTTAAATTTTTTTGCTCATTGATATATATTTTAGGTAATAGAAGTTATGGTCACAAAGTTTTTTTTGGTAGTCATTATATTTATCCCCAAAAAAAAATCTAAGACATGTTCACAGACATTAATAAAGAAAAACCTTTACATCTTAAAGGTAATAAAATTATTTGCACGTAAAACTGACTACACTCAAACTACAACGTAAAGCCTTAATTTGTATTACTTTGTGTCTGGAGATGGACTTGGTGACTGCTTTTTTATACTTTCCGGAGGTGGTGCGACTGCTTTCTCTTTGTTCCATTGCTTTAGACCTTCAGGTAGGCTTGTGTCTTCCTCTAAAGATCCCGTTCCTTCTACAAACTCTTCGTAAGTGCTCTTTTCAGGGAATGGTCTCTTTCCAAGAAGCTCGATCATTTCCTCTCTACTTAAAATCTCTTGCTTCAACAATCTCTCCGCTACTTTGGAAATGTTATCCTTATTTTTCATTAACAACTCTGTTGTGAATACATGGGCGCTGTTGATCAACTCTCTGACTTCGGAATCAATTAATTCTGCTGTTTTTTCCGAATATGGTTTATCGATCACCATTTCACCAGGTTGCGGCATTTCGAAGGATACATTGCCTACTTTGGGATTCATGCCATAGTGGACTATTTGTGCGTATGCACTTTGGGTAATTTTTTTCAGGTCATCTTGAGCGCCCGTTGTGATTCTGCCGAAGAAGATTTCTTCACTGACTCTTCCGCCGAGTGTCATACACATTCTATCGAACAGCTGTTCTTTGCTGTAAAGGTATTGTTCTTTGGGTAAGTACTGGGCGTATCCGAGACCTTTTCCTCTGGGGATGATGGATACTTTGAGGAGTGGGTCAGCGTGTTGTAGGAACCAGCCGGCGACAGCGTGGCCTGCCTCATGATATGCCACAATCTTTCTCTCATCAGGTTGGAGCACGTTGGACTTCTTTTCCATGCCAGCAACGACTCTCTCAATGGCTTGCTCGAAGTTCTTCATGTTAATGTCGTTTGCTAACTCTCGAGCGGCTATGAGAGCGGCTTCGTTGCAGACATTTGCGATGTCAGCGCCAGTGAAACCTGAAAACATTTAAAAATTATGTTTCTAATAAATCTTTTTTCGTTTATATTTTTGATATGCAAAACGGGAGTTCAAAGTCAAAGTAGAAGGAAAAAACCTCTGTTACTAAAAATTTCTGTGTAAAAATGCTGAGTTTCAATTTGTTCCCGTCTCGTAATAAAATACCCAGGGTATTCTGTATTGTGTTCATCTAGATTATCTTCGTGCAGCAACCGCGCATCTGTAGCTGTTCTAAAGCGCAGGCCTCACTACCAGCTAGCGTGCGAGCGAGCCGGGCGAGGCATAGTTTCACCTCTTTTCATATTTTGGTTCACACCGCGAACTACCAAAACAGCCGAAACGAAGTATGAATAGAGGCTTGCCCGGCTCGCTCGCTAGCTGGCGGTGTGCCCTGCGCGTACGCTCAATGGGGACAGTTTGCGCATGTAATAGTCAGCAGTTCCTCTATTTGCAAGCAGCAGAAGCAGTTGCAATTTATGCGCAAATGTTCTTCATAGTGATTAGCTTTTAGACGAAAAATCGTATTGGAATTTCATTTAACAAAACTGATAGATTCTATGTTAAATATTAACTTTACAGAACTGATGTCACACGCTGAACTAAATTGGATAAGTAGCAAGATCTAGGAACAGACGCCAGCACATCAAGCTACTATAATCTGTTAAATATCTTTAATAGATTGTCAACTTTATAGCTAAAGCGTTAGGTTCAAGATTGATGTCAGTTTCGGGTAGCTTGAGTTGCTGGCGTCTGTACGTCATAGTTGTATAATTCGTTAACACTTTTTTCATGAATATTATGTAACAAATGCGGTGTTGTGCAATTTTTATTTTTGCGTTATTTAGGATTTTTTTAAATAAATCAACAGACAGCTCAAGCCCTTGAACTAAGAAAGCTGAAATTTCGCATGTCGAATAAAGGTTCGCGGGGGGTATCTGAGGAATGCAGAGTTTAGGCCTGACAAAGTGCTAGTTATATTATAAACTCATCATCTGCCTAGCCTTTTCCCAACTATGTTGTTATTATTCAGCTGCATCCGGTTAGACTGGTCGGCTTCCAGTCTAACCGGATGCAGCTGAATACCAGTATTTTACATGGAGCGACTGCCTATCTGACCTCCACAACCCAGTTACTACTGGGAAATACGATACCCCTTGGTAAGACTGGTTGTCAGACTTTTATATTATAAACTATGGAATTAATAAAAAATATTTGCTTATTTACTAGACTTTTTTTTCTATAACTAAAGTAGCTTAAGTTACTCCTTTTTTATGCAATACATAAAAAGGGAGATAAAAACGTTATTGGGAACTAAAGACCAATAAGTCTCATGTCCAACATCTACAAGGTCTTTGCAAAAATAATATTAAACTCGAGTCCTGGACGAGAACCAGCTAAGGGAACAAGCAGGGTTTAGAAGTGGATTCCTACAATTGACCACATTCATGTTTTTAGACAGGTTTTTGAGAAGTGCAAAGAGTACCAGCTAACATTCTATTGCTGCTTTGTACACTACTGTAAGGCATTTGACACCCTGGACCACGAAAATATATGGCAGGCTCTAGAAAACCAAGGAGTAGAAGGTAACTACATAAGATCCAAACCATTTACAAGAACAGCACTGCCCGGGTGAAACTAGAGAAGGAAGGAGAAGTGATTCAGATTCAAAGAGGGGTTCGGCAGGGCGACCCGCTTTCACCAAAACTCTTCTCGGCAGTCCTAGAGGACATCTTCAGAGAAATGCCGTGGGAAAAATTAGGCCTGAATATCAACGGCGAAAACTTAACCCATCTTCGATTCACAGACGATCTAATTATTTTCGCGACAAAGCCAGTAGACCTACAAACAATGCTCAACGATGACGATAAGGCAAGCCGTAAGGAAGGACTAAAAATGAATACACTAAAAACGAAAATCATGTCCAATGGAGAAGAAGTACCAGCAACCCTATTGAGTATATGAATGAGTAGGTATGTCTATCTTGGCCAACAGATATCCATCGACGAACTTATGACAAAAGAAATTGCAACTAGAAAAGGCAAAGCTTGGTAGCGATACTGGTCCCACAAACACATAATGAAAACATAGAAATGGCTATGCCCATAAAAGCCAAATTATTTAATACTTGCATACTGCCCATCCTTACATATGGATGCCAAACATGGGCGCTAACAAAATCCAACTTAAAAAAACTAGAGGTCTGCCAAGTTGCCATGGAAAGGAGCATGCTGAACAAACGAAAAATTGACAAGATCCGAAACATAACTAAGTCAAAGTGAAAAAACTAAAATGGAGATGGGCAGGTCATAACATAAGGGGAAAGGACAAGTGGAGTAGAGCTGTGACAGAGTGGTATTCAAGGGATGGGTACCGCAAAAGAGGGAGACTGTTTAGAAGATAGGCAGACAAGATCAAGAAGGTAGTACGTAGGTAGGCAGAACAAATATATGGACAAGGACAGCAAAGGACCGGACAAGGTGGAGAAAATTGGAGGATGCCTTTGCCGAAAGTCAAACCGACAGTGAAACTGAAGAACAAATATAGATCAACTTAAACAATTTTTTTTTGTAACTAGTATTGACTGAATAAAAGGCTATTTTATTATTTATTTTATAAGTAACTCCTTACAACATCAACTATATGCCAATAAAAGTCATGTTAAAATCGGTCTAAATGTTTTGGAGATTAACGGGAACAAACCTAAAGACAAAAATTAATCCTGAAGACATAAAGACGTGCAAAGCAGGTCGCTAGCACTACGTAAAATCCAGAGGGCATAGCTTATAATCGAGGGCATGTTTTACATTTATTAGTTTTTTATCAAGTTGATACTAGCCAATACACAAAAATAGATAAATGACAATGGTGTCTCAGGAAAACTATGGCAGTAGCCTTGCAGTAACATTCATTGGTCAAAGTGTCACCTTAGAAGCATTTGTTTATGTGAGCATTAAGATAACAAAAGAGTCTTTAAGGAATCTCTACAAAGATTTGTTTCGTTGTAATAAACATTCCGATTTTAAAAGGCCCTTACACCTTGTAGCAAGTATTTCATTAAATTAAAATAAATAAATGTAATTATACCTGGTGTGAGTGCCGCCATCTTTCGAGCTAGCTTTGATTTATCAAGAGTGGTCTTCAAAGGAGTCAAATGAACTTTGAAAATGGAAGCTCTTCCCTTAATGTCTGGAGCAGGAACGAATATCTGCCTGTCAAATCTACCAGGTCTTAGTAGCGCTTTATCTAGAATATCAACTCTGTTTGTAGCAGCCAGAACCACAACATTTGTTGTAGTATTAAACCCATCCATTTCAACAAGAAGCTGATTCAAGGTGTTCTCCTGTTCTGAATGACCTCCAAAACTACGTCCTCCTCTTTTCCTACCAACTGCATCTATCTCATCGATAAACAGGATACATGGTGCATGTTTACGGGCCATAGAGAACATGTCACGGACTCTAGAGGGACCTACACCTACAAACATCTCTAAGAACTCAGACCCTGAGACGGTAAGAAAGGGCACATTGGCTTCACCTGCAGTAGCTTTTGCTAGCAAGGTTTTACCAGTACCAGGGGGGCCAGTAAGCAGGGCTCCTTTGGGGATCTTGGCACCCAAGTCAATGTACTGTTGTGGATTTTTCAAGAAGTTGACAAACTCCATAATCTCGATCTTCGCTTCTTCACATCCAGCAACATCTTGGAACTTGACACCAATATCAGTGGGATTAATTAGCTTAGCTGTGGACTCCATAACACCACCAAAAAGTCCGCCCCCCCTCTTTCCACCACGCCCCATCATGTCTGCTGATCTTCTCATCATATAAATTAAAAATCCTATAATAAGTATGGTCGGGAGCATGCCTGTCAAACTTGAGGCTTCAACCTCAGTCTTATAAATGACAGGAATGAAATTTGGTGGATCAACACTCATCTCTATTTGTGCATTTTCTAAATTCCTCTCAAATGAGTCTACACTGCCAATAGCGAACCAGGTGACTTTTCCGTCTATGGCTGAGCCTGGGTGTAGTTTCACTCTCACCCATTTTTTGTTGATAACTTCTAATTTATCCACAGTTCCTTTTTGTAAGTATAAATTTACGAAGTCTCGCCAGCTGATCTCCCTGTAGCGGAGTTCAAAATATGCAATAGATCCTAATATACCCACAATGCCCATTGCACCAAACATCATCCATTTTTCTTTGTCCTGCCCTTCATAGGTACCGCGACCGCCACTACTACCGGAACCACCGCTGAACATGTTCATGTTCCATTTATCTTGGGCAGAGGTCGGTTTCAAAGATGGTTGAGCTCCTTTCGAAGGCGTAGGGGGTGCTTCTTTATCTATACCTGGAGTTTTAGCCTTCTGACTTGAACCTGGCTCAAAATACTTCTCAAAGCCTTTAGGTGGCTTCTTACAGAATTCGTACCATTGGTTCAGCACTGAATCTATAGCGGGGACACCGATTTGCTGAAATTTGGGGCCATTGTGATGAAACTTTCTTAACTGAGAGCGTGTTAATCTCAAACCTTTCCACATCTTGCTGTGATTGTATTACTAACTATTTACAGAAATAAATGTTGTTTTATAATTATTGCACAATTCAATCGGAAAGGGGATCACAAAATACTATCGAGAAATATCGTGACAAACATGGTTAGAAAATCTGTCAAAAACAAATTGTCACTTGTCAATGTCGGAATAAAGACCTCTACATACGATAGAAGTTGTAAAACTGAAATGCATAACGAAAAAAGTACTAAATTATATTTTCTTGACTATACTCTTATTAAAAACGTTAAACACAACAAACAGCTACACTGAAACACAGCGTGAATGTTTCATGCCATTTTAAAGCTGTCTGGCCTTTTTTTTACATTTGTTCTGACATGTGACAGATAATTTTGTTGCTGTGACCAAGCGTGAGTGTATATTAGACCGAATATTTCGTTTGAAAACTGATCCTTTCTTTCGTTAGAGGTTTTTTAAGAAGTAACTTTAGAAAATATGCACATAGAAATATATAAAGTTAGTAAACTGGATAAAAACAATGATTAATTAAGCAAATATTATTCGGCAAAAACTTAAAAAAAATATGATTAATTGTCTAGATTGTATGTACAACCAGCTTTACATCATATGCTTTGCTTTCTGAACGGAAAATCAGACATTTTCATTTCGTAGGTAAATAAATGAGACTTACGAATTCTGCATTATTTTCGTCCTAACAAAAGTTCGCGTATCATCCATAGTTAAAACTAGTAAAACGTAAACCTTCAAAGTGATTACTTCATAACGTGGGTGAATAACGTTGCGTTTAGTTGTTGAATTTTTAGTGTGAACTTGCACTAGTTATGGATCAAGAGAGACCAGAAAGCAGTTCGAATCCTGGAAAGAGGACACGACCTATGCTACTGCAGCCAAGTCCAAAGATCGCTAGAGTATCAGCGTACGCGAGCTCAACTTCCAGTGGGGTGCTAAAGAACTCCAAAAAGTTTGGACCCCATTCTCCAAAGAGGGCCAAAGTTTCTTATAATAAGAGTGATGTGCCTGCCCCAGGCACTCCTGTTCCTGACAAGCATGTTCGTAAGGCTGGTCCTTACCTCCTTGGTCCTAAACTTGGTCCAAGTCCTGTTAAAAGCATAGTGCAGTGCTTAGCAAGGAAAGAGAGAACAGATGAGTTCTATCAGGTAATATGCTGTTTTGATCACATTCCATTCTTAAACAGTGTAAACTTGTAGTATTTAGAATATTGTGAACTTAACTTATAACTAGGGTATAAACTGAAGACAATTTGTCACAAGTTTTATTAATGAAGTAGAACAGCCTTCAGCACCATTAATAATTATAATAATAGTTTTTGCGCTATTAAAAACAAACTGTAATTACATAATTATTGTTTTTTCTTGGCTACATAACTCTGACGACAATTAGTAAAATCATTGATGACCTTTTTGCACAATGTTTCTTTTTATGATTAAAAACATTATTTAAAATGATGCAATAATTCCTAACTTTAGCAGTGTTATTTCTGTTATTTGTGCAATAGCAATGAAATCATATTATACTAGCTATGTTGAAACATGTCTTCCTTAATGCTGTATTTTCTCAGTTTCTTATGAATGCTATTAATAATAATTTATTCACTTTTTATATCAAAAACTTGAGTTATAATCAGACAAGTTCAGTATAAAAATAATTGGCTATTTATAAGTTTATACTGTCAGTAGTTTCTTTAATTAGAATCATAGGGGAACCAATTATCATGCCCAGCAATCTTTACTTTTATCATCATCATCATCATCAGCCTATTAATGTTTCCACTGCTGGGACACAGGCCTCCTCTCTTTGAGAGGGAATGGGCTATAATCCACCACGCGGGCCCAGTGCGGATTGGTAGATGTCACATGTCTTCGAATTTTTGGTTCTAGGACATGCCGGTTTCCTCACGATGTTTTCCTTCACCGTTTTTGAGAGCAGTGGTGATGAAATAAATTACACAAAGTAATGCGCCTGCCTGGGTTCGAACCCACGACATACTGTTCGTGAGTCGGGGTCGCTACCACTGGGCCACCGCTGCTCTTACTTTTATATTAAAATACAAATAGGCACACTTTGCAGAACATAAAAAAGGTCAAAGAACTGTAGCATTGCAGGCTAGTTTTTATTAAATGTAATGTAATGTAAATGTTTTAGAACAAATTATTTCAAATTGAGAAATCAATAGAGCATCACATTTCATGCGACAGCTCTAATTTTTATAAGAAATAATATATTATCTATATATATATAATTCTTCTGTGAGTGTGTATGTCACTGAACTCCTCCTAAACGGCTGGACCGATTTGAATGAATTTTTTTGTATGCGTTTGGGTGGCACTCTGGATGGTTTAAATTCACAAATCAGCCCGACAGATGGCGCTGCAGTCGTTATCTAAACGTTTAGGCTTTGTTCGGACTATTTAGTAGATGGTTTATGGGTATGTAGGGTAGGTAGAGTAGGTAGGGTAGGTAGAGTAGGTAGGGTAGGGTAGGTAGGGTAGGGTAGGTAGGGTAGGGTAGGTAGGGTAGGGTAGGTAGGGTAGGGTAGGTAGGGTAGGGTAGGTAGGGTAGGGTAGGTAGGGTAGGGTAGGTAGGGTAGGGTAGGTAGGGTAGGGTAGGTAGGGTAGGGTAGGTAGGGTAGGGTAGGTAGGGTAGGGTAGGTAGGGTAGGGTAGGTAGGGTAGGGTAGGTAGGGTAGGGTAGGTAGGGTAGGGTAGGTAGGGTAGGGTAGGTAGGGTAGGGTAGGTAGGGTAGGGTAGGGTAGGGTAGGGTAGGTAGGGTAGGTAGGGTAGGTAGGGTAGGGTAGGTAGCTAGGTAGGGCAGGGTAGGTTAGGTAGGGTAGGTAGCTAGGTAGGGCAGGGTAGGTTAGGTATGGTAGAGTAGTCGATATATTATTTAATTGCATTATGTGACGCAAACGAAGTTGCGCGGGTCAGCTAGTAATATTATAATTTATTATATATTTCAAGCGAATTTCCTATCATTTTACGGTTTTAAAATTATATGGAAAAACATGGTACTCAATGAATATATTCATGCACCATAGTTGATCCACCTTCTGCAATAAAAGTTGCTATCAGATGATTAGATATTAGATAAAATATGTTTACTGTACACCATCATAACAGAGTTTATTTTCAAAACCATTCTTCCTCTTAGTGTGTGTCGATGGCAATCTAAATTGAGGCAGCTCAGAACTGGGTTAAGAGTTTTGTACAGCAGTTCCTGTAATGAACAAACATTGGGACAAAATAATCAGTGCATAGTTTGTGGAACAGAACCACATTTATACCTCACACTTTTTTTTTTAAATTGGGACATGCCTGACAGAGAGACCCTATTCTCAAACCACTGCAACTCTTGAATCAACAGTGGCGACCACCAGAAAAGCGCTGAGACAATGAAGCTTGATGAAGTCCCAGAGAAACAATTTAACTGTCTTTGCCCTGCAAAAAAATTAATCAGAAAAGAATAGCAGAGCAGTAGGAAAAACATAACAATCCAGGGTTGAGTCATCAATGAGTCTCTGGCTAAACAGGTTTACCTGGTATACAGAACTATTAACTCATTCTTTCCAAATATTACTCTACCTGACCCATAATCTCACATAAGTCACGCTGCAGCACTGCAAGCTAACTACACCATAAAATCTAAATCTATAAAAAACTCTTTCATCTTTCAGGTTAAGATCTTGACCCTACGGAATGAAGGTCAACCGGAAACCCAAGATGACCGTCAAGGCAAGATGCTGTTGCATACAGAATATTCCTTACTTTCTTTATTGAAAGACCAGGATGGGGTCATTCATCATCATGGTTTCTTTAAGGTAAGGACACTTAAAAATAAATAAAACTCGGTATGGACCAGGTAGGACTTTATAGAGTGTAATTTATTTCATCACCACTGCCAGCTCTGAAAACATCATCAATCATCTGCCTAGCCTTTTTCTCAATTTTACTTGTAACATCTGTCAAAGATATACAAATGACAGCCGGGACCAACGGCTTAACGTGCATTCTGAGGCACGGATGAGTCTCGATAAGTAATGAATGGTCACTCATCCATGGATCGACATTAGCGGTGCTTAACCTTGAAGATCAACCCGTGCGGCTGTTATTATTGATCAATGCCCAAAAAACATTGAGGGAAAACGTGAGGAAAACTTTCACGAGGCTAATCAAAGGAATTTTAATGTTGTTGCTGGGCAAATAAAGTTCACAAGTGAGGAAAAACGTGAGGAAAACTTTCACGCGGCTAATCAAAGGAATTTTGATGTTGTTGCTTTGCAAATAAAGTTCACAATCGCCTTTTATATGCTCAATGGAAAGCTTTACGTAAAATAAACGTGCCCTTATTGCGTACGTAACAACAAAAGTTATTGTGACTTCGAGTGTTACGCAATTAAAGCGCAAATGACGCTAAAAATCGGTGCGGTACACAATAGTGGTTTTTCAAAGGTCTGGTTTGGTTTTTACTTACCTATAAAAAAATTATTCCTTTATAGATATTTAAAGGTATTTAGAACGAAAGTATTTACATTTTGCTGCTACTTCTTTTAGCCATGAACCCCTCATTATTCACATAAGTTGCTGTCGAAGCCCCCGAACGCACGGGCGATTTGTTTTTATCACGCACTGGATTTTCAGCTATCGGTATTGAACCTAGCGTTCAAAATCCAACAGAGCTTATCCCATCACGTTAATAAAGCGCATTATTGTATTATCAAATCTCGCCAGTAAGCTGTTGTCTTGAAAATCGGGTGCTTGATAAAAATCCCCCGTGCATAAAAGATTTAAATGCCCGGTTCACATTATTCCAGTCCAGTGATCTCTTCTAGCGCTGGATTTCAACTGGAGCAGTCCAAACCGTCTATGGATCTACTAGGAATGATGGACTAGGGATCCACTGGATAAAAGAAAAGGTTTAGCATAAGCATAATCAGCCTCCTCTCTATGAGAGGGAATGGGCTATAATCCATCACACGGGCCCAGTTCGGGTTGGTAAATGTCACATGTCTTTGAATTTTTGGGCATGCCGGTTTCCTCGCGATGTTGTCCTTCACCGTTTTGAGAGCAGTAGCGATGAAATAAATTACACTGCCTGGGTTCGAACCCACGACTTACTGCCGCGTAAAGCGGGGCCGCCACCACTGGGCCACCAAGAAAATGTATGATCGTTATTAAGAGTGATTTTGTCAATTTCCAGGATTATGCTTTAGAGGAAGTTCCGAACCCAAACGGTAATGGTTTCATCTACACTGGCCGGGTTCGCCAGCGGTTATTCCTAATGCTGGATTGTGTGAGTTCCCACCAGTTCAGCGAGAAAGGATCTGAAATGGTCAACTTACAGCAGTATGTAACTAAAGTGAAGAAGGTTCCGGAAAAAGAAGCGGTACTGATTTTCTATGATATTGTGAGGGTAATCGCTAATTTGCATAAGGTGAGATTTTTTTTATTCTTTACTAAGCGTGCGTTGTAATGCCTTTTTTCCAGTTGTGTCCGCGTCCTGCCGTCTATAGAACAACTGTGTAAAATTTCATCAAACTCGGTTCAGTAGTTTAAAGAGTCTATAAGGTGCGAACGGACTAACAAACAGGCTTTTTTTTTATAAATATTAAATAGCTTGTAGACGTTTACAAACACAATGTTACGTTTGTTGTTGTTCTAATTTTTTTTGTACGTTTCGTTGCTCCTTTTAGAAACTATGTTCGTTTTAATTTGACAGTAAATTACATCATTTAGGAGAGCCATGAATAATTAATAATGATGATTACATATTATAATGTATGTTTTACATTTCAAAATAATGTATAAAATGTATGAAAGGGACACCGACGCTAAAACGGTACCATGCATTAAGTACATCATTCTGACCCCATATTGACACGTTACATCGGTACTCTCATTTCATTTAATCAAAAAAATCTGCCGTTTCATACATTTTGACTGTGTAGATATTTCAGTTTGTAGGACATAGCTAGTTTTTTTTAATAGCCGAGGAAAAATTTCTATGTGTTTATAAAATGACGATAAATAACGGATTACGTCAACAGGACAGAAGTCAACTCGCCAAACATTGATTAGTTTACCTCTGTGGAAATTTTATTATTTTTGAAATTATGATGCACAAAACGGTTTGTTCGTATCTATGTGTTTACAATGTCTCAGGAAAATAATAAATGTTCAACTATTATTTAGCCACAAACTTCTTCAATTCATGTCCAAGTCAAAACTGCCAGAATTTCACATTGGTTAGTTGACAATTGTACAAACGACGTGGTAACCGTTTTAGCATCGGTGTCCCTTGCACCCTGTATAACATCTATACATCCTCGTTTTCTTTACCCTCATCTTATCAATATAAGGTCCCATTATGATTAAAAAAAAAAAAAAAAAAAAAAAAAAAAAAGATGGACAAACTTTTAGAAATCAATCAGACCACTAAAATAAGGACAGTGGTAAAAAAAAACACATAAGATAACTTACAAGAAAAAAAATCAGTTAACGTAAATACACAAATACACTAAAAATGCCGGCAATTTATTGATTTAGGTCAAAATAAAATCACTTTAATCAGTGTTTTTTTTACTTGGATATCTTTAGTTAGACGTACTGAACGGTGTGTTAAAATTTGTCCATCATTTTAATGGGACCTTATATATCGTAACTTTTCAGAGAAACATAGTGCACAGAGACATAAAGCTGGGCAACATAGTGCTGAACCAGCGAACAGGACGCGTCATCCTTACCAACTTCTGTCTGGGGACTCATCTAGGCAGCGATCGGGACCTGTTGAAGGATCAGAGGGGTAAGGCTTACTAAGATCCTTTTTCTCCGCTTATCGCTTAAGTTTTTCTGTTATTTGTGAGGCACAGGGCTAAAGTATGGAGCCTTCGAAGCAAGAGTGGATAGGCATCTTTTGGGCACGCTTGTTCCATCGTAGTTCTCATTCATCTCTTTCCTTTAGGCGTTACCGCGGTTTTCGGTCAAAAGATGGTCCATTAATGAATAATTGATGAGCGTTAACGACTGACGGCATTACATACAAACTTTTAAATCGTTTTTCCGAAATGATTGAACGACTTTTTTTTATTGGGATTTACAATCACGTTTTACGATAACGCACTCTACACACTTTGCTGATGGACGGATTGAATAGTACGGGGGTCGTGAAGGTGTTAAAAGAAAATTAAATCTCATATAAAAAAATATGTATTTAAAAAAAAAAACTTGAAAAAAAGTTGGAACTTTAAATCCCAATATCTCCGTAACTACAAAGTTTCTAGGTATGGTCTAGAACAAAAATATGATCGCAATGACGCACAGTGGAACGAATGTATGGGAGCGGTTGGACGTAGACATGTCCGAAAAAAAAGAGTAAAATTATGCCAAACTAATGATGCCATCTTATTCGATTACTTAATGCCTTCATAACTTGTGGTGATGAATTTCTTCATAACTCCCATATTTCGGGAGTAATTTGAGAAAATGTGAAATTTTACTATGAAAATGAGTGTATCGATCTCTTTCCCTCCTGATTCCGGGCTTGTTTCAAGTAGCGGTCTCTAATATCATAATGCTAATACTAAGAGCTATATTTAATACTAAGACACATAGTGCGCCAAATGTGCACTTTCTGGGATAAAGAGTGATGTTTATTTTATAACACAATTTTTTTATTTTTTGTTTATTTTGTTGATTAAAACCGTTTTTCTAAAGGTTTACCTTATTACAATAACATTTCTGAGCAGCCAATTAGAGAAGATATAAGCTAATTAGGATATATAATTAGGGACTTAAGGTTTACATATAAAACTGATGCACTAATGATTACTGATAAGAACATTGCTATTATTTAATTACTAAATGGCTCTTAATACACTAATTTAGCATGCATCATTTACTAATTATCACAATAACTAATTACCTTGCAATATTTAACAAAGGATACCTGGGATACCTGGATTTTATATAAATAGGTCACTATTAGTAACTTTAAAATCAGTGTTGATTTACACCTCGTTGTATCCAAGCTAATCTCGCAATGTATTTTCCAAATTTTAATACAAATCTTGATATTCACGTTGCTTTATGCGCACGCGCACATAAAGATTTACGCGACTTTAACTATTTGTTCAGTGTTTTAAAAGATAACAGTTGTGTTCAGTTATGTGAAAGTGCTGAAACAAGTTTAAAAGACTGGTGTCGTCGATTTTGCTACCGCATTTATGCAAAATGGACACAGTCTGGAAGAAGCACAGATAAGTTTCGGAAGAAACATGAGATTTGGCTACAGGCTGCAATTCAATGGCCGGAATTACAGAATGAAAATATGGAACCTTCTACAGAAAATATAAGTGACGTCATCGAGCCCATAATTTCTCCTGCTAAATCTGATGCTTCAACTTGTACACATCCTAGTCCTCGTAAATCTTTTGAGGACCTTAGTAACCGGCAAAAAAGAAGACGCACTGAAGATAGTCTTTCATGCAGCAGTAGCAGCGCTGAAATTATGTTTTCGGCCGAAAGGGCGCTTCAAAAGGCAGGACAAAGCGATACAGCTTATGTTATGAAATACTTGACGGAGAATCCAGAAGAGGCCTCAAAAATCAAAGCCTTCATTGAAGGTAAATCAATTCAGGTACGGGAAATATCCCCTTTGAAGGCATTGGCTCTTTATGTATCGATGAACTTATCGAAATGGCGCTATAACACTCTTCGGGATTTCAACACTCAAGAAGGAGCTCTTCAATACCCGAGTTACTACATGTTGGTTAAAGAAAAAATTAAGTGCTATCCGGCCAAAGAAGATCTCACAGTTACAGAGAGCTCTGCAAAAATCAAATTACAAGCCTTGATGGATTTAACCTCAAGAAGACTTATTAGGTCGTTAGAAACCCCTGTTGATCCCAATCAACAGCTCGTATTGACCAGCAAATGGGGTTTTGACGGATCATCTAGCCAAAGCATTTATCATCAAAGGACGAGTGAAGATGAGCAAATCGATCTTGCTAGTAATTTTATGATTAGTCTTGTACCACTGCGGCTCGTCTCAAAAGGTGTAACAATTTGGGAAAACGAGCGACCATCTTCCACTTCATTTTGCCGGCCAATATTGTTTAAGTTTATAAAGGAAACCAAAGAAAATGTGCAGAGAGAGATGGCTGAAATCGAAGCAGAGATTGAAGCCTTAACTCCATCCACCATCACTGATGGAATTAGTGTCAAACACCAACTGCTGTTGACAATGATTGATGGTAAAATTCATTCCATTATATCCGATACAGCAGCTTCAGTGTGTGACATATGCAAGGCTTGTCCTAAAGAAATGAATAATTTAGAGTTAATCAAAGATAAACACGCAAACGAGGACATGTATAAATATAGCTTAAGCACCCTTCACGCTTGGATTCGCTCAATGGAATGCTTATTACACATTTCCTACAAATTAGACATAAAATCATGGCAAGTAAGGGGTGATATAGCAAAAAGGCAAGTTGATGACAGGAAGAAAAGAGTTCAAGAGGCTGTAAGAAGAGAAACGGGCTTACTTCTCGATGTTGTGAAACAAGGCAGTGGATCCACCAACAATGGCAACTCGGCAAGGAGATTTTTTGAAAACTACACTAAATCTGCTGAACTGACCGGAATAGATGCTATGCTTTTAAGAAAAATCTGTGTGATCTTGCAGTGTATTTCATCAGGAGAGAAGATCAACGTAACTAAATTCCGAGAGTTCTGCTTTGATACTGCTAAGCTTTACGTGGAGTTATACCCATGGTATTATATGCCTTCTTCACTTCATAAAATTTTAATGCATGGGCCAGACATAGTTCAGAACATGTCAATTGTGCCCATTGGTTTTCTATCCGAAGAGGCATCTGAGGCTAGAAATAAAGATTTTAGAAAATATAGAGAGGGGCATTCTCGAAAGCATAGCAGTATCTCATGCAATGAAGATATTATGCACAATCTTTTACTGTCTTCTGATCCACTTGTTACAAGTATCCGTCCAAAAGGAAATAAGTTTGTAAAAAAATCTTCTTTTAAGGAATTTTATGAGCTTACGGATTCTGAGAAAAGTGATATCGAATTTGTTAACATAAATGATTTAGCGGACATCGATTCTGAATTTGAATTAATTGATGATGATGATGATGACGTAGATAATTAAATGATGTTATTGTTTTAAAATGTGTAACTTAGTAAATTAGAGCTTACATCTTAATTATTTATTGTACTTTTAATGAAACTAGGTAATTTATTATCAACTTACTTAAAAGTCATACTCTCATCAGTTCTTGTGAATATTTTTGTTAATATATATTTCTGTATATATATAATATATTTATAGACCTCTTAATAAGTCTGTCTGCGGTTTAAAGTAAATACAAATGGGGAAAAAACGTTTTTTTTTTTAAATTTTCATTTCCTTTTATCCCAGAAAGTGCACATTTGGCGCACTATGTGTCTTAGTATTAAATATAGCTCTTAGTAATAGCATTACGATATTAGAGACCGGTACTTGAAACAAGCCCGGAATCAGGAGGGAGAGAGCTCGATACACTCATTTTCATAGTAAAATTTCACATTTTCTCAAATTACTCCCGAAATATGGGAGTTATGAAGAAATTCATCACCACAATTTATGAAGGCATTAAGTAATCGAATAAGATGGCATCATTAGTTTGTCATAATTTTACTCTTATTTTTCGGACATGTCTACGTCCAACCGCTCCCATACATTCGTTCCACTGTGTGACGGGGAGAAAAAGTGGCTTTCGGCTTCGTTAAGAGTCTTTTTACACCCTTTATATCATTTCCGTTAAAGCTGTTAGTTATCTTAAACAAGAATCAATCAATCAATGTAATCGTGACAGATGAAAAAATAAATACAACCAGCACTAGCCCAGAAATAAAGATACAGATTACCTTCGCGCAAGATTGATCCACACTATCTCCAGTTCAGAGATCTTTTTGCTCTACAGTGATCGACTCCTTGTTAAAAATGATATAACCACTGGTTTCCTGATGAAGTGATCGTAAATCATGATCGTGCGTCATATAACATTTATGAATGTTGACATAAGGCTTGAAATACAATGATAAACGCGCGCTCGTAAAATGTGTAACTAACTATATTTAAAGGAACATTGTGATGCCACATGACGTCAAGTGTAGTTACGCAAATATAACGTCACTATCACTAGGTGCAGCAGTAAGTAAGTGTTATGACTGTCGGACTGCCAAGTCATAGGTCTCGAGTTCGAACCCACGACACGCACCTCTGATTTTTCGAATTCATGTGCGTATTGTATAATTATCACTTGCTTCGGTGAAGGAAAATATTGTGAGGAAACCAGCATGCCTGAGAGATATTTCTCGACGGCATGTAAAGCCAAGTTAGAGGCCCATGGGCGGCTTCAAACTCCAACACCCGGTTAGGCAATAACCGCACGATAAAGAAAACTAGATGAGGATAAAAGCCAGGGTGCGGGGTGTTGCCAGGGCTGCGGGCTGTTCGAAAGAGATACCGCGGCCCTGGAACACAAAGGGCAAGGAAGGAACATGGATGGGTTTTAGTCAGTACAAGTCTGACACTCCCTTCCGCTCTGCCCAGAGCGGGAGAAGTCATTTGATGATTTCTCATCCGTAAAAACAAAAAAATGTGGATAAAAAAAAACATGTGTGCAATTCACACATGGTAGAAGTGAAACCTTCAAAAATGTTGGCTTCAAGATAAACACTGTATAATGCTTCCTATCTCATTTTCTCCCACGTTAAATCTTATGAATTTATGTGTCTGTCTCATTTTACTGTCGCTTTTTCGTTTCATCGACTTTCAAATCACAACGATGCTAAAGAAGTTTTCACTTCAAAAAGTTATTGGATTTTTTTTGCTATCAAAACTCTATGCAGAAGAATATTCAAACATATTCCCTATCTATCCTAAAGATAGGACCTATATCATTAGCAACATTCCCAATAACACATTAAATAAATAACAGTATTTTTTTACAGGATCCCCGGCCTACATTTCTCCAGACGTCTTACTATGTAAACCTTACTTAGGCAAGCCATCTGACATGTGGGCGTTAGGCGTGGTCCTATACACCATGCTATATGGGCAGTTCCCTTTCTGTGACACCAGTCTAGCTCAATTGTTTACCAGGATACAGGCGGCCAATTATAATATACCACCGTAAGTTTGATTTTGTTGTAATCTCATTCTATTTGGTTGTTGAAGTTTTAACACAATGTTTTTTGTTTGACACAAAACCGCCAAAAGTGGAGAGATTTGGAAGAGACCGACATTCAGCATTGGGTGGCCAAGGGTTGAAGAGAGAGAGAAGTATTTTTTTGCGGTTATGACATTTTGATGCCTTTTACTAGAGAATCGGAAGACGCGTTGTTTCAGCCAATCAGAAACAAGGAAAGTCTCATTTAATTTCAAGTGAACGCAAATTAAAAAACTGGCCAAGTGCGAGTCGAACTCGCGCACGAAGGCTTCCATACCATCACTACATATTATAAAACAAAGTCCTCCACCGCGTCTGTCTGTCTATTCGCGATAAACTCAAAAACTACTGCACCGATTTTTATGCTGTTTTCACCAATGGATCACAATATAGTGGAGATACAATTGGCAGACGATGACGCGAGTTTTAACTGACCGAATCTTTTGATATTGTAAGCTGCGTCAGCCAATCTGTTGGTTGGTGGGTGCTTTACAAAGAATAATAAATGGTTGTTTGTTAGTTAGTTAATATTTTTATTTTCAGGGACGGCAACTCTGTGCAGGTGTCCGACAACACAGTGTTCCTAATACAAAGGTTACTTGTCAAAGATCCGAAACATAGACTTGTAGCTGACGAGGTAAGAAATTAATTATTTAATCATCATGTTTGGATTGAAAATAATTACCAAGCACAAAAGTAATAAAACAAAATGCCATAATACATAAAGGATAAAATAACCCAATTTTTAAATTACCGCCATCTACCGCTCATATTCAACAACTCTATTTCTAAAGTCCACCAACAGATGTCACTATTCTCAATTTTCTTTTCACAGGTTCTAGACCAACTTTCTAGCATAATAGCAAGCTACGTCACCGTTCCGAATCCTCCCGAAGACTTACAAGTGGTGCCCGATGTGCCTCTAGAGGAAGAAAATAAAGAAAAGACACCATCTACTGCGCAATCTTCGACTGAAGTTGATAGGAAACCTTTATGGAATATTCCGGATAGTAATAGCGAAAGGACGCCTAATGCTTCGGTAAGTTATTTATTTTGAACGGATATTTTTTTATTATAAGGCTTTGTAGTAAAATAATTCTTAATCTTCTTCTTGGCGTATCGATGGCAGAAAGTTCAAATGTGTTTAGCCCGACACTCAGCCACACGAACCCTGCTTACTGTTGCAGTAAATTGATCATCAGGTGCGCAGGTGATAGGGTATGTGGTGCAAGATGGAAGGTGGGCAATTGTCTATGATCATCAGGTGCGCAGGTGATAGGGTATGCGGTGCAAGATGGAAGGTGGGCAATTGTCTATGATCATCAGGTGCGCAGGTGATAGGGTATGCGGTGCAAGATGGAAGGTGGGCAATTGTCTATGATCATCAGGTGCGCAGGTGGTTGTTCTGATGGATTGTTGAAGTAGTCAGGGGGTTTAAACCGCTCCCGCCAGAGTTTGCACCTTGCTGTGGAGGCGTTGAAATTAGCTGGGTTTGCTGTTGCTATAGTCCTGCAACTACACCAAATTGTCTGCACCTGTCTGTTCCTTGTTTCAAACCCGTCCTCAATGTTTCGAGTGAGGTTATGAACCTGGTTGCAACAATTGTTAATGGAGCTCGACTGGTGCTGTACCGTTTCCGAAGCAAAGCAACTTTTCCGTATTCCGGGTTGAAGTTTATGGGTTGACCTTTCACATGTCTTTTTTTATGGTGTTCTTAAGTGTGATCGCGCCCAGTGGTATTAGTCTAAAACCGCATCTTGCAAAAAGGGGATATTGGAGGATTGATCCTCCAATAGCAGAATATGTTAGTCAGTGAAAGCATGTTATTATTTAGTAAAACGCTTTATTCGTTCGCAGTTTTTTGAAGTTATACTTCTTATGGCGCGTTAGGGAAAAATGATGAGAGTAATTTTTTACGATGCGCGCGCACACCGACACCTAAATTTAACAGCATGAAGTTAGCTAGTCAACATACACCCTGAAGTTAGCTTAGTGTCAGATATTGACAAGCCTAGGTTTTTTATTTTTAATCTACTGCTGGTTGAGATAAGGCGACAGATAATTTTTTTAAAAAGAAGTATAACTTCTAACGCGTGTACATAAGTACACACACACACTTTTTTTTTTATTATTTTATTTATTTATTTATTTACCGTGATTATCAGCAGCAGCGTTCTCTGTGCCTTTATTACAACCGTACTGCGATCGCCAACCCGCCTGCCAAGCGTTGCGGTTATGGCAAAACCTCCCTTTAGGGGAGGCCTATGTCCAGCAGTGGACGTCTTTCGGCTGAAATTATGATGATGATGATGATGATGACCGTGATTATCATGATTTTGTAAATTAGGCGTCAACATTGTTGTGTACAATACAAAATATTCTGTCTATTTATCTTAATATTTTTTCCTTTTGTTTTTACAGGAGGAATTAGGCGTGTTCTGCGTACCGCTACCAGATTTCCTCGCTTTAAACTTCCCATCACCCACCAGAGTGAACCAAAACAGCATCATTATCCATCCAACTCATCTATCAAGATCATCAACTACGATCGTAGACTCATCATCAATAACATCGCCGAACCAACAGAACCAACGACAGATAACCGTCCAAAGAATCGGGAGGGATGCAAGACCTCTCCTACCATGCGAGATTACCAGGTACCAACATATGTTTGCATCTAACCAAACTCAGAGGCAGGAACCAGCGAGACGTCCAGACGCTCCGAACGTGGTCCCAGACTCCAGGCAAGAACGACCGCAGAATTCCAGACTACACAACTTAGCTCAACGCATTCCAAGACTTAACCCTATAGCTACAACTTCTGGGCAGAATTCCGCTGACTTCCGAGTCATACAATGGTCGTCTGAACCCAGAAGAACCTGGGATAATGATTACGTGTTAAGATTACCAGTTTTAGATCTAACTAGGGTGAGTGGTACTCGGATAATGAATCCAGCGCCCGTTCATACAGTTAATTCTGAGGCTGTGGTCAATAATCCTAGATCTCAGGTTGAGCCGGCTGATGTTGATTAAGACTTTTATTGGGGAATAGACCGTTTTAAAATGTGTTTGTATTCTGTGAAAAAAAAAATAGGTTGACTTGAAATTCATTGACAATTTTTCAATTCAATTCTTTATTGCATATCACATGTGTTTTACAAGGTCTAACGAATAATAATAAAGACTTTCAATTCACTAGGTGACTTGCTTATTCCAAAATATAACACTATATATTTTCTTTATCAACTTACTCAAATAATAAACGAAGAAATCTTGATCTGGCTTAGCGTAGTATGAACTTTCAATAGAATAATTCAAGCTTATTTTAGACATGATTGATACCTTAGTATAGATAGCTCATATTCATGCATGGTTACTGTAAGCTCTTTTTTTTTAAGATGGTGTCATCAAATGACTTCTCCCACTGGGCGGACCGGAAGGGAGTGTCAGACTTGTACTGACTAAAACCCATCCATGTTCCTTCCTTGCCCTTTGAGTTCCAGGGCCGCGGTATCTCTTTCGAACAGTCCCGTAGCCCTGGTACTGTAAGCCCTTTGAAGATTGCCAATGAATTAAAAGTCAGAATGTTTTAGTTACTCTATGGTTTTTGCACCAGCAATTTGAATTCTTATATACTAAATTGATTAATTAAAATCTTAAAAACCGGGGTACCATTTACTTCGAGTATATCTTCATTTTAGTGCATTTTAAAAAACAGTTATTGTAGGTAACTAGGTGTCCAAATATTCTTAATTTTCTGGTAATTTAAATAGTTATAAGTAATAGAAACAAATTCATCAATCATTTTCTTTAAGTCTGATACGTGTAATTTAGTACTGTATTATTTTTAAGTAATTGTCTCGTTTATGAATAAGGTATAGGTTTTGGGATGCAAAAGGAAGAAGATTTTATAGGTTTCTTTAGCTATTTATACAACCTAAAACTTAGGTTGTATAAATAGCTAAAGAAACTGTTTACCACAAACTGTTTACCACAAACCTCTTCGAGGGTCATTCATTTTATTTATATATTAAAAAAAAAAAAACATTACTCTACACTAAGAATTTCTCCTGTGTCGTGGGTGCGTTAACTAACATTAAAACTCACATGTAAACAGCCATACCCGGAACAACTGTAGGACTTACAGATATTTGTTCCATGCGGCAATGGAACCCGCAACACGCAGCGCAGCAGCCAATCGCTCAGCCACTGCGGCAAAGGTGCCGTCATTGTATTCATATTATAAACAACTTTTTCTGTAAAATTAACCCAAGAATTGAAAAACAAGATTGCTGTTCCCTACATTTGAACTATTTATCTGAACGCAAACTTAAGAAACAGCTGACCCCGTAAGAGGTTTTGGTTAATATAAGCTTAAAATAACTAGTTTTCAACAATCGCCACATCTTGTAATTCCATGACTATTGTGTCAATTACAATCGCTTTCATTTTGACAGTTCAACAACATCCATTATGTTAATTGGACATCGCATATACAGATTTTAAAATATAGCATCATCATCAGTCTATAGCAGTCCACTGTTGGCCATAGGCCTCTTCAACCTCGCTCCTTATTCTGTGAGCTATGTCGACAACTTTGGGTTTTTCTCGGATTACCTCTTTACGGATTAGATCCCTCAGAGAGACTCCAAGCATAGCCAGTTCCATAGCTCGCTGAGAAAACTTGATTTTATAGCACAAATGTACCGTGAGTGTTCACGTTTCGTAAGTCATACATATATTTACATATAATTCTTTAGGCTTAGTGGATTACGCGACGAGAAGACATATGGTGCAGTAGATATGTTTTGAACTATCAATATGAGATTTAAATAGTCCATAATTCTTCAATTCTATCCTACATTACTTTTCTTAATTTTG
The DNA here is from genome assembly GCA_950005105.1 of Lycophotia porphyrea. Taxonomy (NCBI): domain Eukaryota; kingdom Metazoa; phylum Arthropoda; class Insecta; order Lepidoptera; family Noctuidae; genus Lycophotia; species Lycophotia porphyrea. The sequence goes on along the minus strand of OX465405.1, from coordinate 3,703,916 downwards.
CAACCCTTTTTTTAATTTATTATTGTGTAACGATTTAGGTTGTTCGGCTTTAACATGGTCGATGTGATTCATTTTGATTTAGCTATTTAAAACTGTGGAAGCTTTCTATCCGCATAGAGATAGGCAGTATTGTAGCTACTTTGGGACACTACATCAATGTCGGCACCTCATTGTATCAGAAATCTGTGGGTTTGTGGTTTTTAGGGTCATTTTTTGCTACAGATCATAAAAGTGAAAAACTTTCTCTATGGGACCAACATTGAAATCACAAAAAATATTCAACGGTCCCATGCATGTAGATATTGAAATTTTGTATGGGACAGCTATTTATTTTTGATGCCATTGCATCGGGTTGAACCATCGGTTTAACCGGGTCGGTAGTTTAGAGTTAAGATAAGATAGTTTTTATTTCTTGAAAATTACACACTTCTATCTACTATTACTGTTTTCCAACCAATTCTTCCAAGTCTGTTCTTTGTGTGGCTACAAAGCTCCCGCATAAATTGAATATTTCGGATTTGAATAACTTGTAGTAGATATTTTGTATAGTATAGCTGACTGTAAAGAATTGCTTCTATTATGCATGTACAAGAAAATTGATCGCTTTTACAATCGATGACATCGATCGTAAAAGCGATCAAGTGTCGTATTTTGGCAAACTTATGCAAGGGACACCGACGTTAAAACGCTCACTTGGGATTCAGTCCATCGTTCTGAACCCTCCACATAGAAATTTTCGTCGGTTATTAATGTGTAAAGATCAGCAATTTTTTTTTAAATTACCGATAAAAATTTCTATGTTGTAGAATGTCGGTGTCCCTTTCCACCTGGTATTGAGGGCATAGAGTGACTTTATCTTTATCTTGCACGTATGTTGTGGTGACGTTAAACTGCGGTCTTCGGGCGTCATAATATAATAGATACGCAGCATAGGCTAGACATTTATATTTTTATACAAAAGTGTTCGGGTAATCGATTTTACTTATTTTAAGTAGTTATTTTGTAACATCAAACAATGCAATTAGTTCTTTTAATGATACATAATTACCAAACAATTAATTACTTAATGTTTATCGTCCATTTAGTTTTGTTTTTAATTGTGATGTAAAATCTTTGATATTTTCGTATTTTGGAAATGTAAGAAAAGTGATTTTAGTGCCAATTTGTAGTGATCTAGATTTAAAATTGGAACTCAAAAAGAAAATGGGGTTTCTAGTTTAATTGTTTCCTTCCAAATGATTATTTGAGAATGAATAAATCTAGTAATACCTCTTTGTCAAGGGACTTAATATTAAAACTATAATTTTCTTAATATTGGGATCAATCGGCTAATTAGAAGTATGAATAATATTTTGTTTGTTGTATTATTGTCTTCTTTGTTAATGCGTGATCAAATGATTTAGATTTAACATAAGAAAATATATAAAATACAAAAATATTTATTTTATCTCAAAACAATGTATGACACAATGTTTTGAGATAAAATAAATATTTTTGTATTTTTTGTATAAAATGTATCGATTTTCGTATACTTAGTTGATTAAGGAATTTTTAAAATGCTACAATGGTAACAACGATCTAAGAATTGAGAAAACTGCCACTTAATTAAATTAGTCAATAATGATAAGTGCGAATTCAGAAATCCGATGGCAGGGACTTATAAGAAAGATGCTTAAATCAATTCCTATATTTAAACTATTGAATCAAAGAAAGTAACTACAGTTCTTTCACAGTTATCACCCGACTATGGCAAAACCAAAAATAAGGGATATGATTTTAGTTTTATTTGATCTTTCTTCTTCTTTCTTTATTCTCGTTACGATAAGGCTTGTCGGGAATGTCAGGATTTATTCCGTTAGGCTTGAGCATTCTGTGGGCAGACGATGGGTTTCGTGCTATGAAAACACACTTGGTATGATACACTACAAACCAACGAATTATTTGAGATTACAACTTAACACAATAACACGGGACACAATGAATCGGGTACAGTTCCAAGAGGTCTCAACTCGGCCGCGATCAGACACTGACCGTCGTCGAAGCGTCGAGCCGAAAACATCAAGGCAAAGCACGCCAGAGGTGCTTTGCAGAGCCTAAGTAGGTCGTGTGACCTCACCACATACGTACTTCGATTCATTTTAAGTCCATACCAATGACCGGCTCCGACAGGCTGTTGTTCAAGTCGTTGTACAAGTCTGTGAAAATCTTTATCTTAACCAAAATAAGGTTGCTTTTGGATTGTGGCTATGACAGGTAAAATAACTGTGGGAGGGCTGTAAGGCCCGCTTGCGTCACAACTCGTTAAATTCTGAGTTTAGTAAGTTGTGGTGCAAACGGTTGTAAGACGTAGACTGAGTAAGATTTAAAACTAACCTCTTGCATTGTACACAAAAATATAATATTTTTCCCATTTTAAATGTAATATAGCTTTTGACATAATTTAACCTGACCACCACGTTTTTTATATAATATTTATACTTAGTTTTAATAAAATCTTTGTTAAAGCTGCCTCTCGATTTTACTTTTCTGTACTAGGATAGCATTGTAAATATGCTTTGGATGTCGTCGCAAATTCTGCTATCGCGACTGAGTTTGTACAACGCCATCTGTTAATCGAAACCATAGATGATAACTTAAGTTTCGAACGACAGATGTCGCTACATGTGAATGATTAATCATTTTGTATTGTCAAGCGCATGTTTTAGAATAGTAGTGTTAAAAAATTGGTATGATCGATGGTATTATAAGTAGGACAATTGTTTGTTTGATTTTTGTTAGTTGCATGCTGATTTGGTATGTTAGCTAATAAAATGATTTTTTAAATGGATGTGTTTTTTTTTGCTCCTCATTTTTACAATAATAATAAAATATAAAAAGTAGCCAATATGCCTGACAAATTGATGATAGACCGATCAGCGCGCCGCGTAATGATAATCGATGTCACCATCCCGCATGACGAGAACCTCGTGAAAGCTGAGAAAGAGAAACAAATAAAATATCGATAAAATGTCGACATGTGGAATGTGAACTCGGCTATCATGGTGCCGATTGTCGTAACGGCCAATGGCCTTATGACTAAGAGCCTCGACGACCATCTCTCGAAGCTCTCCTTAGGCGGTTTTATAAAGGACCTGATTCAGAAGGCAGTACTCCTCGATACGGCTCGCATTGTGAGGAGGTTCCTGTCTCTGAAGCCCTAACCACCGGTAGCTTGGACCCTGTTCCCGACACCAGCGGACCGCTATTTTTTTATATGTTTTTTTATATGGATTTTTTAAGAAATATTTAAAAATGTGTATATAAATGAATAAGCGAAATATAATAATATATAATAATAATCGCCAGCAATTAGAAACCAGCAATTGGTACCTAATGCTGTTATAAAAGTTGTTTACCTGTTTTCAATTAGGAGCACCCTAATATCATTAATAGTAGTACAATTTTGAAAAGTCTTCGGCAGGATAGCCATACCTTTCAAACCGGAACAGTACCAAGCAACCCTAAGCCATGATATTGTAGATGACAAAGGCCGTAAGCGGGCATGATGCCTATTGGGTAAAACGCTACGATACCCACAGACCCTTTTCGAACTATAGGTAGTACTGTAGGTAGGTTAGTCCGCAAATTTATCAACCGAAAATATTCCCACTGCTGCAGGCCACAGGCCTAGTCTCGAGACGGTTTGAGCCGTGCCCATAATCCACGACGTGGGCAAATACAGGTACAGTCGCGGCCTTGTCTGCCAGAAAATTAAAAAAAGAAAACTTTATTGAATCATGCGGAGGCGCCCCGCCCGGCTAGAGAGCGCTTAGTGGTGATCAGGCCGGAGTGTCCTCAATTGTACAGGCTGGCGGTTTCCATGCTTTGGACTACGTCTGCTCCACTGGGCCCCAAACAAATGATTTGTAATAAGCTTTTGCGTGGTCGTAGGTACTTTTACAAAGAAGTTGAAAAGACGTCAAAACATAACTAGAAACCACTTTTGTCTGATAGATCTCAGACAGACTGGCGCTTTTTACACGTAAGAGAAGAAAACCGGCCAAGTGCGAGTTGGACTCGCGCACCGAGGGTTCCGAATAAACTTGTAATATTTTGTTATTAAACTATATAATTTGCGGTTTTCAAATTTTTTCCTTTAAATTTCAACTTGCTATGGTCCACCCGTTCCTGAGAAAATCGGTGGTGAGTGGTGACACACGGACATACAGACAGACTGACGGTCAGCCGGACAAGAGAGTGATCTTATAAGGGTTCCTTTTTTACCTTTTGAGGTACGGTACCCTAACAACGACCGCAGACTCGACCATAGCACATTTTAATAACGTCATATTAATCTAACTTTTTTCCATAACAGTTAAAAATAGCATCTTTTCAAAGCTTCCGAGCAATAAGACGTAGCATTAATATTAAAATTAGTTTTCATTTAAACGAGGTTTAAGTCTGACGCAGAACGTTAGTTTGGACATTGAAATATTACACCTCCGCTTTGGAGCTGAGAATTTTCAATTTACGTTATTGCTAGGGTTAACAGCGTTCTATATTGTTGGTTGCTCGTCATCTTTATTCGTTTGTTGAAATTGGATATTAATTACCTAAGTAGGTATAATTATATCTATTATCTTAGTATTAATCTTTTATTATTCCGTTTATTATTTTTTTCTATACATTCTTTTACATTTTTAAATATTTCTTAAAAAAAAACCATATAAAATCATTTAAAAATATAAAAAATAGCGGTCCACCGGTCTCGGGAGCAAGGTCCAAGCTACCGGTGTTAGGGCTCCAGAGACAGGAACCTCCTTTTTTTTTTTACGCATGGGAAATCATCAAATGACTTCTCCCGCTCTGGACAGAGCGGAAGGGAGTGTCAGACTTGTACTGACTAAAACCCATCCATGTTCCTTCCTTGCCCTTTGTGATCCAGGGCCGCGGTACCTCTTTCGAACAGCCCGCAGCCCAAACACGAACCTCCTCACAATGCGAGCCGTATCGAGGAGTACTGCCTTCTGAATCAGGCCCTTGATCCAACCGCCTAAAGAGAGCCTCGAAAGATGGTCGTCGAGGCTCTTAGCCATAAGGCAATTGGCCGTTACGACAATCGGCACAATGATAGCCAATTAAGTCCTTTTATTATTTTGAGGATCGAAATTGAGTCAGTATTGGGCCGCAACTAAGTTCTCCGTACTTACCTAAAGTATAGAAAGTCATCTACAGGGTGTAAACGGACCCTTCACGAAGCCGTCAATTAAGCATTATGTACATCAAACGAAGTACCTACTTTACGCAATAGTACATTATTATATAAGTGCGGTAAGTTGAAAATTACAGCCGAGGCGATATTGCTAGCCCGAGCCGTAGGCGGGGGCTACAAGAAAGCAGAGGCTGTAATTATCAAAGCGTACGTATGTCATACGACGTTTTATAACATATTTGCGAGGAAATAAATAAAATTCGGCCTTTCTTAAACGAAATTTTGATACGCTTGTAAGTATCTATCGGTCGATTTTTCGGGCAAGAGGCTTAGAGTAGCCTCTTTCGCTGCCTCTGAGACTTCAGGCGGTGTCGAATTAATAAATTCATCATTACTTGACGACATTTTGAAATATAAAACAATACAGCGAAAAGAAAAAGCGTGCGGAATAATTTTTACTTGTTCACAAATTAGCGAGGCGCGCGCATCAGCGCTTTTTTTAAGGCAAAGGCACAAAAAACAGCCAGTATTACTAATACAATAAATTAATGTTTGTGTTTTTGTTACAGATAAATGGTTGTAATTTAGTGTCAAAATTAATTAAATTTGAATTAAATGTTAATTTATTATATTTTATCTCCCAAAGTTAATTTTATTCATTAAATGTTGACCACATTTCTGACTTAAAAACTCTTTGCTAAGATTTAAAAAAGAACCGTTCGTTTTTGACGGAACTTGATACACCGTGCGTTTTACTTTACATTATCGCACGAGTACGTAATGAGATACAATACGACATTGAAATTGGTGATATAAGAGACCCTTTACGAGCAAATGTGTTATAATAGTACATTATGATATAAGTGCGGTAAGTTGAAAATCACAGCCGAGGCGATATTGCTGGCTACAAGAAAGCAGAGGCTGTAATTATCAAAGCGCACGTATGTCATACGACGTTTTATAACATATTTGCGAGGAAATAAAACTCGGACTTTCCTAAACGAAATTTTGATACGCTTGTAGGTATCTATCGGTCGATTTTTCGGGCAAGAGGCAGAGTAGCCTTTTTCGCTGCCTCTGAGATTTTAGGCGGTGTCGAATTAATAAATTCATCATTACTTGACGACATTTTCAAATAAGAACAATACAGCGAAAAGAAATAGCGCGCGGAATAATTTTTACTTGTTCATAAATTAGTGAGCCGCGCGCATCAGCGCTTTTTTTTAAAGCAAAGGCACAAAAACAGCCAGTATTACTAATACAGTAAATTAATATTTTTGTGTTTTTGTTACAGATAAATGGTTGTAATCTATTGTCAAAATTAATTAAACTAAAGAATTTAATGTTTATTTATTATATTTTATCTCCCAAAGTTAATTTTATTCATAAAAGGTTGACCACTTTTCTGACATTAATACTCTTTGCTAAGATTTAAAAAAAGTACCGTTCGTTTTTGACGGAGCATCTTGAAGCCGTGCGTTTTACTTTACATTACCGCACCAGTACGTAATGAGGTACCATACGATATTGAAATTAGTGAAATAAGAGCCCCTTTACGAGCAAATGTGTTATAAAATCACATTACAGCTGCACCAGGCTTTAGCACATTGCCTTTCAACATACTCCATTTAGTGATCCTTCGTTTTTATTATTTATTAGCCAGTATTGTCCCACTGCTGGGCAAAGGCCTTACCCAATTCCTTGCTAAGCTCTTTTTTCCGTACCTCCTCGAACCAGCTCTCGCGGTACGCGTCGATGCGATATTGCCCGATGTAAAAGATGATAGATTTGCATAAAATGCGAGGTTTTACGCACATGCCTACTCTTTGTTAGTTTTCTACACTCGAAAATATCTATTCAGCATTTAAACCTTTACCCATGAACGTTTACAGACAATTAATCTCATATTCAATATTTAAAAGCTGTGTAACGGGTTCAGTACTAAAACGACAATAAAAAGTCGATTAAAGTATTTGAAGTCGTAAAATTTAAAAATTCCGGCGCATTACGAGTGAATACCTTTCTGTTCTATTGGAGTTTATGGTCGTCCCGTGTGGCTCATAAAGTATCGAGACTTTTGTTTATTTTTATAGGAGATGACGTCACTGGAATTGAGTAGGTATTGAAGGTAATTTAGTTTCAGATACTTGGTGAATGAAGGATTTTTAAAGTGCGATTTGTGGTCGTCTTATTGAATGGTCAGTTTTATAGTTTCCTGATAACGTTACAGAGTAGGTAGGTAGTGTTTCAGTTCCAGAACTCCTGCTTACTAGGTACAGTCAACAAAACAGATAGGTATACAGGGTCGAAAGATATAGTTTTAGTTATTTTAGAAACTGTTGCACATCTTCAAATGAAATTTGAATTAATTTAACCAATTGATTATTTTTCTTCATTTAATTTTAATTTCATTCGAAAAAATCGATCGGTTTTTAAGAAAAAATCAATTATATCTTTCGACCTTGCATACCTATCTGTTTTGTTAACTGTACCTACTTACTTTGTGTTCTTAAGAGCGAACTCAAAAATAGTTTGTCCATCATCATCTGCCTAGCCTTTTCCCAACTATATTGGGGTCGGCTTCTAACCGAATGCAGCTGAATACCAGTATTTTACATGGAGCGACTGCCTATCTGACCTCCACAACCCAGTTAGTACTGGGTAATACGATACCCCTTGGTTAGACAAAAATATTTTGTCCGACTGACTTAAAAATTTAACCCAGAATCTCAAGTTCAGTAGTGACGCTATACGGGATGTAAAAGGACCCATCTCAAAGCCGTCAACCAAGCATTCCAAAAAAGAGTTTTCTTTAGGTGCGAAAAATCATGGCTCAATGTAACGCACTCGAAACATTATGCTGATGGATGTATTAAATAGAACTGGGGTCATGGAGGTATTTAAAGTATCCAGGTTCCCAGGTATGGTTCAGTACAGTGGCGAAGGTTCCATAAAACTCGATTCCTACCGGCTTCCTTTTGAAAAATGGCACAGTCAGTATTCTATAGACAAATCATATAATCACACATGAAAGACTCCGGCTCCGATTTAGACTCGTTCCTGACTGATTGGCCAGAGGAGGCAAAACACCGGGAGAGTTGGAAGAAAATGGGGGAGGCCTTTGCCCAGCAGTGGGACAGAACAGGCTAATGAAAAAAAAAAAAAAAAAAAAAGAAAGACTCCGGCTTACCTCTTACAAAAATTGACCCTTCGCTACTGGTCCAGTACAAAATAATGATCGCAATGCCACGAAGAACAAAGCCTTTCAGCCTTTCGTCTTCGTTAAGGGTGTTTTTACACCCGTCATGTAGGAACAGTAGCAACAAGACAAGAAATCAAATAAATTTATCTTCCCTTAAAGAAATCACGTTACCTGGAGAGCTCCTTAACCCTCCTTTTTTTGTCGGTTAATAAGTAAACAGAACCGATTTGTGGAACTCTTTAAAAGCTACTTACATTATTGCCATGCCTTACCTAATAACAATAGAAGATATAAACCGATCAAATAAAATAATGCTATCGCCTGAAGCGATTCGGAACGTAAAGTATAGCGATGCAAATTGGTAGGATTATTTTTTATTTGGCAAAGCACATGCAGGTAATATAATGGAAGCATTGTTATTCGAATTTCCGAGGGTGGATGTAGAATGTAAAATATCGTGTTTCGTTTTTTAAAAGATGATAAGGTACCTACAAATACGCGACGGGAATTATTTTATGAACTAATATAGAAACATACCTATACCTAACAAACACTCGAGGTTTATTAAAGAACTAGCGACCCGCCCCGGCTTCACACGGGTGCAATGTAGATATAAACCTTCCTCTTGAATCACTGTATCTATAAAAAAAATCCGCATCAATTGCTTAGTTTTAAAGATCTAAACAGAGTCGCTTCCCGTTGTCTGTCCCTATGTATATAGGGACAGACAGCGGGAAGCTACTCTTTTTTATACTATGAAGTGATGGTGATCTGACATGCAGTCTTTTGCAGCTTATGCCTAACCGAATGTAGCTGATTAACAGTATATTACATGGAACGACTGTCTATCTGACCTCCACAACCCAGTTATTACCGAGTAATACGATACCCCTTGGCAAGATTGGTTGTCAGACTTTCGGGCCGCTGACTATGTCTAACGACTGTCAAAGATCTACAAATGACAGCCGGGACTAACGGCTTAACGTGCTGTTCGAGGAAACTCGGTATGTAATGTATGGCCACCTATCCATGGACTGACATAGGCAAGCGCTGCGTAACCTGATGATCGATCCACGCGGTTGTTATTATTTAGCCAAGAAATCCCAGATTATATTCGCAATAAGTTTACGTCCTACACATGGCTGTTATTCGGCAAATATTAGCATATTAGGCGACGCCCGAGGCGACAGATCTGGCTGCCACCGCGCCTTTTGTCAGCAATTCTTCGTAAGGTACACAGGGTGGTGGTGAAAATATTTTGTAATATTACAGTAGGTATCATTTTATTTTCGTCATCAATTCCTTATGTCTGCGATGCGTCATTATTCTGGCATTTGTTATGGGCAGTTTAAAAGGGATGATATAAATTACAATGTTAGGTCATTTATGATATATGCTTCTTGACTGCAAAACTCTTTGCAATAACAAAGCTTGTCAGAAATGCAAGGCCACTGTTGCTCCATGTCTGTAAAAAAGTCAGGTGATAGGTATTAATTCTCACTAATTTTCAATTCTATCTCGATCTCCAAGATAGCTTCCATAACGCCTACACAAGTGTTACACCATCTACGAATTATCGTAACGATATGTTCATTTGTATTATATGACGAAATGATGAAAAAGATACAGGCACCAACATTACAGTGAACAGTTAATTTATTACATTCCAATTCTTCGATTTCTACAGATTTCTACAGCTGCTACACGATTGCTACGCCGTAGTGCTACGTCGTAGCGCGCTTTAGCGTCTTACATCAGTGAAAGTTTGGTTAGCCAAAAGTATACACAAATAGTAGCGGATTAAAGTTCATAATGGTTTATAAAACTCGTGAAGATCCCAGACAGTTTCTCCAATATAAAATAAAAACACTTTGTACTCTAAGCTGTAATTACAAAGAACTACTACTACCGGTAAAAGCATGGCATTATTTATTAATAAAAATACGAGATTATTATTTATTACACAATAATAACAGCCTGTATATCACGTTTTACGTATCAAAGATCACGGCAGAGGGCACAAAGCGAACGGCAAATATATCATCAGAATGTCATCAAGTCATACATAATTTATTATACATTCTTTATATATTTCTACCTGCTCGCAATTTTGACGATAAAAATGAAATCTCTATTCAAATCGGGGAGTTAACTTTGCGATATAAGAAAGTAAATAGTAGGGAAATAATACGAGTTTCCTCCAAAGAGGTCAATTAAATATTAGTGTATTTAGAACTCAATATGGGTTTATGGACGAGAAAGCGTTTTCAGAAACATTGTATAAAAAAATAAACATATTTTAATGGGAGACTTGAAGGAAATCGCGTAAAAATTAAGTTAAGAAACCTTCAATCATTAAAGTCAAACCAGTTATAGGTAACTTAAAACAACGCCTAGAAAATATAAATTCTTTCATTATCATCATCATCATCAGCCTATAATGTTCCCACTGCTAGGACACAGGTCTCCTTTCTAAGAGAGGAGTATACTATGTATAATTATACTATAAAGTATACTTTGTGGAAAACATCTACCACGTACTTTCCTAAATTACGCACACGATTCTACAGGGTGTAAACTGACTCTTCACAAAGCCATCAACCAAGCATTCAGTACATCTAACTAAGTAACTTAACGCAAAAATTATTGCTGGGAAACGACTTTTTTTTGGGGTGAAAGATCACGTTTTGCGGTAGGACTCAATGTAACGCATTCAAAACATTGTGCTAAAGGATAGATTGAGTAGTAAGGGGGTCGTGAAGGTGTCATAAGTAAAAAAAATACATTAAAAACATGTATTTAAAAAAATCTTGTGAAAAAATTCGAACTTTGACCCTCAATATCTCCGTAACTAGAAGGTTCCCGGGTATGATCTAAAAAAAATAAAAAAACCACTTCGTTAAGTCTTGTTACATCCTGTATACTAGAACCACCCATACACCTATAATATTGATATTTTCCAATTCAGTAATCTAAATGAAAATAAATCTAAACAAATCACAAGACATGTCAAAGATCTCGACCCTCACTTTATAGGTGGTATAATAAGTCAATGTAATGTGTGCCTTTATTGCCCTGTGCCAGAAATAATAGCGTTATGATTCGTGATGTAATAGCTCTGGGCTATTTGATAGTGAATAATGATTTAGGTTTGACAAGATATCCTTTTGGGTGATCAAAATGTTTACGACGGCATGGTTGGCGCAGTGTCTGAGCGATTTACTGCTGCGCTGCGTGTCGCGGGTTCTATCGCCGCACTGAATAAATATTTGTTTAGCCTACAGGTAGTTTTTCCGGGTCTAACTGTTTGTGTATGTTTGTTTAAATGTCTGTAAACGCACCTATGTAACAAAAGAAATTCCTAGTGTGGAGAAAGTTAATAAAAAAAAAATATTAGTCCACATTGTCTGTGTTAGCTGTCGTAATTGTATCCGCTGTCTATGAAATCTGAAACAAAAATAAAATAGTAAACAACATTTAAGTTCGTTTAAGTTAAAACAAAAGGGATGAATGAAAGGCATTTGCATGTGGCTGAGATGAGAACACTAAGGGATATACGTGGTGTTACGCGAATGGATAAAATAAGAAATGAGTATGTATGAGGAAGTCTGAAAGTGGCGCCGGTGACTGAAAAGTTGTGTGGTATGGGCATGTGATACGGAGGAATGAGGAAAAATTTGTGACGAAATTTTTGAGTATGAATGTGGATGGGTGTATGAGTGGGGTAGGACCAAAGAGACGATGGATGGACTGTGTAAATAATGTTATGGCAAGAAAGGAGATGTCTGGATTTGGATTTGGCTTGCTTCTAAATAACAGAGGATCGACTATTACAACTCAAGTCTAACCATAGCTTATCATCTCTTTGACTGTTTCGTATTTAGTATTCATATTTGTTTAGAAATTCACCACACATGTTTGTGTATGAATTAGCAATGATTTGTCAAACATTTGACTGAATTTGCAATTATGAACCTTATTGCTTTGAATTAAGCGGTCTAGAGAACGAAGTTAGAAGATCATTTCCGATTCCCTTTGACGTTTGAACATTTTTGAATCAAAGGTCTGTGATATGATCTTTGTATGTTGTATTTATTTAAATCTATGTAGTGGCTGTTTGCAGTTTCAATACCGCTCTTGGTGTCCGTATTCACAAAGGCTTTATGAGCCCTTCCGGCCCAACGCGGCGCCCTACGCGGCGCAGGTGAAGCGAGACATCGCCGCCGACGGGCCGCGCGCCGTGTGTGGGTGCTATCGGCCTTAAAATTCACACACGAAACGGATTTTTTCGAGACACAGATACTGATTTATGTAAATACCGATTCGTGCAATACCTGGCTAATCAACAATTTATCATGAACGATTTTCTTCAAATAGTGAACTTTAATGACTTAAGGCATTTCATACGAACTTTCAAGTCGTTTTTTTCGAAATGATTAACCGGTTTTAATTAAAATTCATACGCTTAAGCAGGATACATAGGTCTAAAAAGTTGACCCTCTGTCAACTTTTCGAAAAATAGTGTTACAGCTAAATTAGACCAATTCTAATTTAGAAAAACAAACAGTTCTCAATTATTTTTTTTAAAGACATTTCGAAAAGTCCTCTGTCAACTTTTTAGACCTATGTATCCTGCTTGCGAACTTTTTATCCTGTTTATGCGTATGAAGCTTCATTAAAATCGGTTCAATCATTTTGAAAAAAAAAAACGACTTGAAAGTTTGTATGAAATGCCGTAAGTCGTAAACGCTCTTAAGATCAGCCATAGAAGAATCGACACCGTCGTTGTAGGAACACATTTGACTAAAGCTCTAATCTGAGTTCGAATCGCATTCAAAGCATAAATTGCAGTCAATCGGAAAATCGTAGTCTGTTTGAATAGCCCGTTTCCTTAGGACGTTAAGGATCAGAAGTCGTTCGAAGTCTTGAAATACTGACATAGCTATTATACTATTATACGAGCCACACAGTCTTACTACTTATCTTACTTCTTATTATACTACTAGATTTTGCCCGCGGCTTCGCTCACGTAAACAATTCTGGTTGTATTCTGTTTGTAATAAATATAATTCAACCATGATTCAAAAGACACGTGGCGCTATCTATTATCATAAGAACGTTATTGTTGTTTCCTCGGGAACAGTATTTTTTTCCGAATGAAAGGTGGCTATGTCCGTTTCTGTACTCCTGACAAATTTATGCAACATTTCAGGATGATCAGTTCAGTGGTTTAGGCGTGAAAAGGTCCAGGGCTGCGGAACTGTTCGAAAGAGATACCGCGGCCCTGGAACACAAGGGAAGGAACATGGACAAGGAAGGAACATGGATGGGTTTTAGTCAGTACAAGTTTGACACTCCCTTTCGCTCTGCCCAGAGCGGGAGAAGTCATTTGAAGATTTCCCAACCGAAAAAAAGGCGTGAGAAGGTAACAAGCAAATTTAATTTCGCATTTATAATATTAAAAGTTATGATTAAAATTATAAATGCGAAAGTTTGTGAGGAATGGATGTTTGTTACTCTTTCACACAAAAACTACTGAACGGATTTGGATTAAATTTGACACACAGATAGTTTATCTATAGCCTGGATTAACTGATGGGATACTTTTTATCCCGTTTAATAATAGCTTTAATATAAAAGTTATATACTTACTATAAAATAAACACCTCTTTCTTACGTAAATACTGTACTCCAAACTCTTCAAAAATAAAAACTATCGAAAGCTCATTGTAGCAAGAAAACCATTGTTAGGGGTAATTTCATCAGCACACGACCAATTTCCAAGGAATCTATTGTGTTCAGTAGCAAAAACAGCGGGCGGTCAACTAATTCAATAGTGAACTCCGGATCACAACCCTTTAAATACGACTGCATTTCAAATCCAACTTTAATCTTTCAACGCGAAAATTTATTTTCGTTCAGCGTGAATATTTCCGTTTGAATCGAAGATGGTTGGTTTAGGATTCGGATTTTGGGCTTTGTCGTCGTATTTTTAAGGTTTAGATTGGAGTGTAGGTGTGTTAGTAGTGTAAATATTTTCGAATGCAAAGAATTTGCGAAATAATCATAGGAGCACGTGACACAACCCGCTGCGAATGCATCGCGAACGCTCATGATTAATTCTGTTTGATATTTTGTTATAAATGTATGGCTATTTATTTATTGTGTTTATTTGTGTTAAAAGAAGGCGTATTTGGTTTGGAACTGGTTTGAATATTTGACATCGAATCGATGGGGTTCAATATTTTAATGCCAGTTTTGTGAGAGGCTAAAATTATTTTTTTAATTTTTTTTTGTTACTATGTATATTGTTCGATTAAGAGAAAAAGAAAAGAAATAGGTATTTATGTAACGTATTAAACTGCATAATGAAATACCTATTTAGATTATTATTTAGGTATAATAAAGGAGGATGCTAACTTTGATCCTACCTCTCCAATAGCTACTTGTTGGCTAGGTATTTTTGGGCTGAAATAATTACTTTAAATGAATAATTACTTGAATTTGTAAAAGTGCTGCGTAAAATATTGATTGAAAATATAAATAATAATTATCAATTTATTAACTTAATCCCATAACGTCCACATATGAATTACAACACAATCCGCAACCACCAAAGGTATTCTCCAAATATAAGCTGAGTCAACATAAGCACCCCTCATGCCAAAATGCGATTCATTTCCGTAAAATAAACATGTGTATGAACACACAGAATTGCAAATCGACCTGTTAATCTAATAAGAGAGGACCGGCGTCGTCACGGTTCATTTGAAAAAAGAATGTCACGTCTATTTCTTTTTTTTTTCGTTTTTTTTTTGTTGCTTCTGCCAGGCGATGTGACATTGACAAATATAAATGCATTTCCTGTTGGCATCGGTTATATTTCTTTTTATATTTGAACAGATAATGTAGATTGGATGTTTTGAAATATTCAAATGTGGCTGCGAATGATGGTTTAAAAGCGTGAAATTGTTTGTTGTTTTTTTTTAATGTGTTTCTTGGTATAATTTTCGAGTGTTAGGCAAAAAGCAGTGTGAAATATACAACACTTTGTGAGAAATTCTGAAATCCTTGACTTGGTCCTATTTATTAAAATAACTAGCATTTGCCCGCGGCTTCGCTCGCGTTCATTTAGAATTTAAAAATCAATTCGGGTTGTACTCTGCTTGTAATACTATAATTCAATCATGATTCGAAAGACACGTGGCGCCATCTTATATCATAAGAACGTTCTTGTTGTTTTCCTCGGGAACAGTACTTTTTTTCGGGATGAAAGGTACCCTATGTCAGTTTCTTAAACACCTGACAAGGTATATGTAAAATTTCAGGATGATCGGTTCAGTGGCATAGGCATGAAAAGTTATCAAACAAACTTATAGTATAGTATAGTATAATATAGTATATAGTAAGGAGTAAGAATTTATCAATTTGTACTTAGAAATACTTATCTAAAAACTGTAGGTTTTAAGTACTAAGCAATTCTTATTTCTTTGAGGTTATTTCTTATTTTTCCCTAGGCTGCTCACAAAACGGATTTCACTCTTCCTCTTAGTGTCGCAATACACAACATTTTATTTAATTAAGCCCGAAATTAAAACTCCCTCCTGCAACCGGCAGCAGTTAAAGGGTTAAATGACAAGCCATTCAAATAAATTCCACTACGCTTGAATGCAACAACGTGGTTAATCCAATTACTAATAATTTGGTTACTTCTTAACAACCGTCGTCATTGACGGGTTAACCCTTTTCACAGATGCTACCCGGTTTTTGTATTGTAATAATTATGAACCTGAGTATTCAAGTTTTAATTGAATGTTTAGTAGACCATTAAATCTTAACTGGATTATATCGACGGCAGCAAAGAACAAACAGACAACTGCATTTTTTGCAAAATTCACTTTTTAACATAAATGAATTCAGAATTCTTTATTCTATCCAGGTATACCTTTTGTTTTATTTTTTAATGATTTTTTTTTATGATTAACTATTAAAAATTGAAGAAGCTAACTTTGATCTTGTAGAAGTTATTACATTTTCACGTTAAAAACGCTCTCCTGGAAACTAGTGATTTTGTAGAAAGCCGTTTGTTCTTTGCTGCAGTCGATATGTTGTGAAGAATCTTTAAGAAAATACACACATACATACGTAAACTCACGCCCTTTTCCCACGGGGGTAGGCAGAAACCACAGAACGCGACCTGCTACGATCCTTACATACTACTTTTGCCTCGTCCACGTTCATACACCTGGTCATAAGCGCACGCCGGTTGCGAGTGCAACTCACCTGACCTAACCTTTAGGAAAATGATATGATAAAATCATTTATTTAAGTTTCAAAATGCCAGCCGGTGTTAAATTATAGGGCTTAAAGCAAAGAACAAGAAAGGTCCCTGTTATACCTGAGTCAAATAACTTATTTTAATGATAGGAAACGTGTTATCAAGTTGTTTCGTAGTTACTTTTTCACGTTGACATGGCGATGACCAAATGAATACGGTATAATTTTGCCATTACATGGAAGTATTTTACTGCATCCCTTTTTTATTTTTCGGATGGGAAATCATCAAATGACTTCTCCCGCTCTGGGCAGAGCGGAAGGGAGTGTCAGACTTGTACTGACTAAAACCCATCCATGTTCCTTCCTTGCTCTTTGTGTTCCTTTGGGCCGCGGTATCTCTTTCGAACAGTCCCGCAGCCCCCGTAGGCATCGGCCCTTGCGGCCCCCTCCCTGTTTGCTGACATCTCTTTGAGGCGCGCGTGGCACACGAACGCGCCGTCTACACGGCCTGTCGTCAAAAGACGGACGAACGGCGGATAGCCCATTACTCACCGTCCAAAGGTCCGCGTCTACGGTGGCCGGAAGCCACCACGTGACCCCCGACACCCGGGGCGTCTCCCGCGGCGCGCGGCGGCTGGGACGAGAGGTTCTCTCCCTCCCACGTTCCGCCACCTCCTTCGCTAGCATGACTGCTTCGCAGAAGGAGGTGACGGCGTCCCATTCCCTCTCGCTCCGGACCATGGATTGGACCAGGGCCGGTTTACTGCATAGCTATGTATTTACCCATAGTATGGGATGTTGACGTGTGATTCAAACTGTTCCCCATCAAAAGTATATCATTACATGTAATGATTACTTGTGGACTTTATGTACAAACATGCGTTTACATAAACTGACTAATCAGACATGCAAGGTATTGTATTAATAGATGACGTGTGCGTCCATGTTTTGCCAATAATGGCGTACAAATTTGGTAGGTATTAAAAATTACATTCAATTGCATTGTACATAATAGTCATTATACAATTCATTACAAAATACAAAACAAATAAATAGTAACTGATGTCAAGATATTATTATAGTAAAATTATATTATAGTCAAAATAGATTAAATTATGTCCAGAATATTCATTATTATGCAGTCAAATAGAATCATTCAAAAGCCAATTAATTTAAGATTACATTATTCAATTGTTATTCTTAACTAGGTATGTATATTAGAAGTCGGAATAGAAAAGTCCTTTTCATTTAAAAAATCTATAACATTGTAATAAACTTGCTCACTAAAAATTTTTTCAGCTTATTTTTGAAAAGTGACAAGGGCAGTTCTCTCCAACTTTTCGGTAATCTATTAAATATGGTAGGAGCCATACAGAAGACACTTTTGCGCATGAGGGTTGTTCTTGCCGTATGAGAGCATATCCTGCTGTGGTCGCGCCTATTACGTGGGAGCACTTCCTCTAATCTTTTAAATCTGTGTGGATTTGTTTTGACAAAAACAACTACTTCTAAAATGTACAGACATGGTAAAGTAAGTATTTTATATTTCTTAAAATAAGGCACGCAACTATCAGTGGCTTTAATTTTAAATATTGAACGAACGCATCTCTTTTGAGCCTTGAACACCGTGTCTTTTTCTGTTGAGTTGCCCCAAAAAATTACACCATAGCGTAGATGAGATTCTGCTAAACCATAGTAGGCTGTAAGTAATGCCTCCACACTTATTATAGACGACAATGTGTGCAGGGCATAGGCAGATTTACTGATTTTCTTACACAGGATTTCGATATGGGTTTTCCAATTCAGTTTTTTGTCAATGTGGAGCCCTAAAAATTTTGTTGTTTCTACCTCTTCTATAGGCTGGTCATCGTAGTGTATATTTAAATTACTCTTACTATTGATTCGTTGACTAAAATGTATTAGTTTTGTTTTTGTCAGGTTAATTTTTAAGTTATTGTCGTCTAGCCACTTTACCATTAGATTTATAGAATCATTTATGTCACGTCCATAAGTATCAACACTTTTACAAGGTATCGTTATGGTATCATCAGCAAATAGTGTCAGAGGTTGAGGGATGCCTTTCGGTAGATCATTTATATATAATATAAATAAAGGAGGCCCTAGAACACTGCCCTGTGGCACACCAAACGAAACTATACGTTCTGAGGATTGAGATACCATTTCATGTTTACTTTTCATATCAATGTGGTTTATATTTGTCATTTGAGTTCTGTTATTTAAATAAGATTTAATTAAATTGTTGACATTTCATCTAATTCCATATGCCTCAAGTTTATTTAAGAGTGTACCATAATGCACATAGTCAAAGGCTTGCGTCATGTCACAAAACACTCCACAGACCGGTTTCCTCTTATCCACGTTAAATGTAACATTATATAAAAAATCATAAATGACCATATTAATAGTTTTACCTGTTCTAAATCCTTTCTGTTCCTCGCATAAAATATTATGTCTTTCTATAAATGAATTTAG
This sequence comes from Lycophotia porphyrea, assembly GCA_950005105.1. Lineage (NCBI taxonomy): Eukaryota > Metazoa > Arthropoda > Insecta > Lepidoptera > Noctuidae > Lycophotia > Lycophotia porphyrea. The sequence goes on along the minus strand of OX465405.1, from coordinate 3,684,753 downwards.
TTCCTTGTAAATATATTTCTCAAATATTTTAGAAATTATAGGAATGAGTGATATCATCATCATCATCATCATCCTATAATGTTCCCACTGCTGGGACACAGGCCTCCTCTCTATGAGAGGGAATGGGCTATAATCTACCACGCGGGCCCAGTGCGGATTGGTAGATGTCAATTGTCTTCGAATTTTTGGTTCTAGGACATGCCGGTTTCCTCACGATGTTTTCCTTCACCGTTTTTGAGAGCAGTGGTGATGAAATAAATTACACAAAGTAATGCGCCTGCCTGGGTTCGAACCCACAACTTACTGTTCGTAAGTCGGGGTCGCTACCACTGGGCCACCGCTGCTCTCATTAGTGATATAGGCCGATAGTTCTCCATTAACTCCCTATCTGCTTTCTTAAATAGTGGCTTGACGATAGAAACTTTAAGAGCCTCAGGGTAAACGCCTGCACTAATGCTAAGATTTATAACATGACTCAAATGACCGCAGACTTCATTCGCAACATGTTTTAGTATGTAAGTGGCAATACCGTCATATCCTACACTGCTTGTATTATTCAAGGTCCGTGGGACGATCCACAAGTAATTTAAATAAAATTATATTATGTTGCATTTATTTTTGTTTATTTATTGCTTGGCATCTGTAAGTGATTATTACATTTTGTCACGTGTTGGTTTAATAAAATGTCAATGTTAATTGCAAAATGATATTTATTACATCAGATTAGTTAAAGGTACGTTGTATTTATCTAATAAAATATTTTTTTACCCGCACTCATACAATATCAATTAACCCTCCAACTGCGACTCGGTCCAAACTACCGGTACCGGTACGGAAACCCGGTACTCTCTCGACTTAATCGCGGCCGCATTGTTGATAGCGCTCCGTAATCCGACCGCACATTAACGGTCCGTCTGCGCACGACAGCACAATACGCGTCTGGCCATACGTTAGAACTTTGTAAGGTATGACACGGATTTGCGACTGAAATACGGGAAGCGGAGTGGAGTGTCAAAATACTTTATAGGTGAGGCTTTAGAATGTTTTGAAGACAGTCAGTACCTGACTTCTTTAGCGGAAGTCTCGATTATAATCGTAAACTATTTAGATAAATAGCAGTTGCGTTTTTTCCACATAGTAGTTTTATGTGCAGGCGAGTCTATTTATTGTATCAATAAATTTCAGACTCTAAAAAAACTTTTTGCAAAAAAAACCGACTTCCAACAAAACACAAAATATTCTAAAATTACTTTCGGAGTCGGTGACTTTGTTTGTTTCATTGACTTTTTGCCACCAACTTCCTAAAGTACAGTTATTTTAGACTTTTTTAATGGATTAAATTCTTTCGATCTATCTTATCCAACTAGTTATTTATACACAACACCAACCTATTGTTCCTCCCTACTACTTATACTTTTATTTATCTTTGTGTTAACCTAGTTTGTGACAACTTACTTAAACAAGATAAAGTGAGTCGATTTAATATGTCTAGCGAAATACATGGTACCGATATTTTAACCCCATTCTAGCTACGAGTATGCGAACGTTTCGATCACCAGTCAACGAACTAAGCAAAAGGGTTAACTTGCCAGAATAGTTTATACATGCAATACTCCTCGTAGTATTCTTTGTTCAACATTATTTTTGTTTTCCTAGAAACTGTTTGTAGGGAAGCTAAGTAATCTAGACTTTGCATGTTGTTATAGTCTGTATACGGTTCATTGTGATTGTTGTAAATGATCTTGTAATGGAATATGTAATGTTGGTACTTTGGTAGTAATCACCTCTTTGGAAGTTTTTCCATTCATAAAAAAAACATATTGTTCTTCGATTTCTTTAGGTTATTATAAATTGGCCTGCGTTCTAATCTTCTTTTTTCAATTGCTGTGGTTTTATTGTAGTTCTTATATTAAAAACTATACCAGAGGGGCTAGTGGCTAAATAATAACAGCCGTTAGGTTTGATCTTGCCTGGGCTGGTCCGTGGATAGGTGACCACCCATTACATACCGAGTTTCTTCCGTGCCTCGGAAAGCTCGTTAAGCCATTGGTCCCGGCTGTTAATTGTAGATTTTTGACAGTCGTTAGGTAGTCAGTGGCTCAAAACTGCCTCACTTACTTCATGTAAAATACTGGTATACAGCTGTATCCGGTTAGACTGAAAGCCCAGCCCAACATTGTTGGGAAGAAAAGGCTAGGCAGATGATGATAGTAAAAATATTAAAAATTAACAACAGTTAAATAATTTTTGCGACAAATCGTGAGTCTGACCAAGACCTTAGCGTATTAAGTTGCATCTAAGACCACCGTCTTGCAACAGTTAATATTAAATTAAACTTAGACCAGTACCATTAAGACCCGTCGAACGCATTTGCAGGGTTAACGCGAACAATTTTGGCTGTGGTCATTGTGTGAAACAGTTTTCATTATAACTTAGTAAACTAATTAACGTAGTCTTGCGGGGGTTGTAACCGATTTCCAGTTTGGTAAGATGTGAACCGGATTGTTACGTGGTTCACAAAATATTCAGGGTTCATTAGAATTCTGTTACAATGATTTCAGTATATGAGTGATGCCATATTTTGCCAGATAAAAAAGAAACATACAAAAATGCAATACCTACACGGTCAAAATATATGGAACAGGTAATTTTGGTTTATATCAAAAACGATTTCTATAATGTTTCCCTTCAACTAGCATAGAATTACAAAAAAAGCAGTAGTGCCCATAGTTAATTAAGGCAGATGAAATTGTAGAAAGTAATGTATGTACTTGTTTTTCAAAATACGAAAAACAGTTAATACACCATTCAATACTAATAAACCAATCCATAAATTACTCAAAAATAAAAACAGAAAGCTCAAAATACCGGGACTATTTGTGACGAACGACTGATATCATTTTAATTGGTACTCCAACCATCTGGTACCGGTACTGGTGTGTAATTTGAGCACCATTAGTACCGTGATGGCTTTATTACTCACTATGTTTTATTTATTAATAGCTTCGCAAGTACCGGTTGTTTTGATGTACGATTCAATTCATTAGTCCTGGTTGTTAACGGTCTGTTTTATTTTAATCAAAAGGATGGTTTTAAATTTTTACTGTACATATTTTTTATTTTACAGGGTTTTCCCGTCATGAATTTCTCAGTACCAGCCACTGAGTCTGGATATGTCCCAGTGATGGCTATAGTCTCGTTGCCTATTACTAAGGAAACACGGTAGGTATTTGAAAAAACTATCGCTGTTGCTCTGCGAGCTTGATTTCAACATGCATTAGTACGATAAGGGCAGTTATATAGTAAAAAGTCATAATTCGAGATTTGACTTTCGACAATTTCCTCCTCCAATATTCGACCAATTTAAAAGATATATCATAAATTGAATAAGAAGGATATATACTGTGTCTCTATGTTTTTTGTTTTTCATTGTACATGAGGTATCTGTTGACAGGCGAAGTAAATAGGCAATTTTGAGCATTTCATAAAGGCTCTAATGCTTATACAGATTATGTATCATCAAAAAGGAAAACATCGGAACATAGAAAAGGTTGATATTTATTAAACTGTAAAAAATATATATAGTCATAAACCAGAAAGAAAACAGGCGAGAGCGTTTGTATGGAAAAAAGACCACCCGCATTTTCTTTTAAACATAACTGGCTAAATGTGAAATGTGGGTGGACTATATTAGGTGCGCCTCCGTAGATTACAGGCGTGATGTTATGTAATGTTTATTTTCAAGTGGACCCTGACATAGTCAGGTGGCGTTGCGACGGCCCCTGTAGAAGAAAATGGGACGAGCTGGATAAAATAAACGACTAGTGGTTAACTTTATTCCTAGATCGATTGAGCTAGAAGTCACGGGAAGAGACCTTTGCACAGCAGTTAACTGATGTGAGCTAAGAGTTACCGTAAGAATCTTCATGAGTGATCATTCTCTGGCTTTTTTAAGGAGATTTTCGTGATAAGCTAGGTTATTTTTTTTTAAATAGAAGGCAATAACTTTTTTTTTGTTCATAAGAACTTGAAATAATTCTTTAAGAAATTACCTTTTTATCTCCCAACTCAGGACGAAAATAAAACAACCGATTACCCTTCATCCTCACCGATATAAAACTTGTAAAGGTGTTTTATTATTCTGCCATCATTCCCTCAACATGGCAATGCACTTTTCAGATAAAACTGAGACGCTATAGCCAATAAAAACTGTCGAATCGATTGAGCCGTCAATACGTAATGCTATTGTTTATTGTTTTCTGAAACGTAAAGTATACGACCTTAAAAATAGGTTCAGTAAGGGGTTGACAGACGATTGTGCGAAACGTAGCGACTAATCGTTCCACAAGTAAAGAATTTGGTCACCGAATTTGGTGGACCGAACACCGGTACACCGGTTTTGCGAACTGCAACTAGGCAGCTAGCTATCTCCTTCCTGACAGATGTAAGTTTCTAGAGAAAACTATCGTTAATTGAAATATATCATGAAATTTATGAGCAGGGCCTTTTTTACCTATGAATGTTTAGCTTAGCTATGATGGTTCTAAGTCCAGAAATAGGTAACTATTATAAGGGATTCCGTGAATAGCAATGGGACACGAAAAGCTACTGCAAGGCAGTCATTCTGAGAGCGGGCCCACAAGGGCTGATGCCTGCCAGGGCTGCGGGACTGTTCGAAAGAGATACCGCGGCCCTGGAACACAAAGGGCAAGGAAGGAACATGGATGGGTTTTAGTCAGTACAAGTCTGACACTCCCTTCCGCTCTGCCCAGAGCGGGAGACGTTTTTTTTTTTCGTTTTTTTTTTCCATCCGAAAAAAAAGAAAAAAAGGCAGTAATTCTGCCTTGTTGGCATAGTTGTACAAGCCCGGTTGCTGAGCATGAGTTCCTAGGTTCAATTCTCGGGTCGGGCAAAGTGTTATTAGGTTTTTACATCAGGAATGTCTCAGATAGCAGCCATGGAGTTTGGATTTGAGGCCATTTGATGGCAATAAGCTCGTTCCTTATTACATGGGATTTAAACATAACTGGTGAAATGTGGGTGTCCTTGTTTGGTAGACGTCTGCCTAACCCTTGGGGGATTACAAGGCGTTATGTTATGTAACATAGAAATATAAGATAGATGAATACCAAACATATTTTCAGAAATGGCTACGTTGCATCCTTCTCTGACCCGTCTGAATATCACTTTATACTGCGGTGTTTCAGAAATGGTCTTGAATTTATGAAAGGTCTCAAACTGTCATCGTATTTACAGCTGCATCCAATAGGAACCTATATTTGATAGTTTCAAAGGAATGCATCTTGAAATTATTTATTTATTTTCAGCAAATCGTCTACCTATCTTCAAGGTAAAATAAAAAGCTAAACTGGGAAGCAATTTTCTGCTACTACTTGGCTGAGTCACCATATTTATGTATTTTCGTTTAACTTTTGCTTACGATTGCTGCAGGGCCTAACATGAGCCTCCCTTATGATTTTTATATCTAGTTATTAGGTACTACAGTCACAAAATACCCGTTATTTTATATAACTTATATAGTTACTATTCTTGACTACTTTGACAGCCCCGTTGTCCTGTTGGCCTCGTGATCGCAAGCGTGACTGCTGAGCGTGGTGACTTGGGTTCGATTTTCGGGTCGGGAAACATCTGTTGTTTCATCTTCTTCTTGAAATAATCTAATTCAAGCATCAAGCAACAGAAATAATACGGTATCTTTTGACAAAAGATAAAATTCACTGATGTTAATCCCAGCAAGTGCACGATATTCCCACAAAAATTGATATATTAACGAAAACAATAAGTAAATTAATTCCACCATCTAAACGCCAAATTAAAAAAAAAACAGCACCTTAATTATTCAAAACGACACAACCAACCCTGCAATGCTTATGCAAAGTAGAAACGGCAAAACAAAAATGGGAGACAATATTTATATCTCTCACGTGTCATTGAACACAAAAAACGGTACCGCAAATGTATGCAAATTTTTGTGCGTTTTAGCAAATACTCTATATTTGCATAAACGCTCAATATTAGATGGTTCATACGCATATTAATAACGATTATGAACGCCATTTTAAAAATGTCGGGGTGCAAATGACCGGTCATTTTCTCTGTCATCATTTGAAGGGTTGGCGATTTTTCACGTTTCCAATAAATATGATGGGAACTCGAGAACTGTGTGTGTAGAATAAAATTATTCATAGGTGCATAAATTAATATTGTCCCGTCATTAAAAGTAATGAAAAACGCACACGTATGGGCGGGCTCCCCTATGAAAATTCACATTAATGCTTTTTGAATAATTATTCAGTATTTTTAGTGTATTTTTGGCTTTATGAGTAACTATTAGTAACGATTGCTGATAATCTTTTTTGGCCTAAATCAACCGTTCCGCAGGTAAATAAATGTTCGTATTGACTATAACTGACCCAATTATTATTTTTTGCTAACATTGCCTTACACTAGAAATTTCTCCTGTATCGTGGGTGCGTTCACAAACATTTAAACTCACATACACAAACAGCCAGACCCGGAACAACTATCTGTAGTCCGTGCGGGGATCGAACCCGCGACACGCAGCGCAGCAGTCAATCGCTCAGCCACTGCGCCAACCGTGCCGTCTATAAATTGAGCAAACATTATTCAGTAGTTTTTGTTATTTCACTTCGAAGTAAAATAAAAATATTTGAAACAGCTGTGAATCGTGATCTTCAAATTACCCGGCTAATTTTAAGTTTATCTTCATACTCATCATCAGCCGAAATAAATTTACATAACATCACGCCTGTAATCCCCGAAGTATAGTACACCCACATTTCGGCAGTTATGTTTTAAGTCCCATGTAATAGTGAGCGAGTGTATTACCATCAACCCGGAAAGACTCCAGACTCCGTGGCTGCTACTGAGAAATTCCTGATGGAAAAACGCAATAGCACTTTGTCCGATCCGGGAATCGAACTTAGGTTCAGCAGTTGCGCTTGCGGAGACCAATCGACCAACGAAGCAGTCAAATCTTTTTTTTTTTACGGATGGGAAATCATCAAATGACTTCTCCCGCTCTGGGCAGAGCGGAAGGGAGTGTCAGACTTGTACTGATTAAAACCCATCCATGTTCCATCCTTGCCCTTTGTGTTCCAGGGCCGCGGTATATCTTTCGAACAGCCCGCAGCCCAGGCAGTCAAATCTACAGCACAGAAAATAAATATTTTTGTAATTAAAATATGTTCACTAATCCTTTACCACCATCAGCCTACCTATAAACATTTTCCTTAATCAGAAAAGCCTGACAATCAAAACAGAACGTATCTAATCTCCTCGTGGCACAGAGTATCGTAAACAATTAACCGGAGTGCAGCTACTAACATTATTGTTAAGCCTATTAGTGATACAGACATCTTTTGTCTTGTTCATGTTGTGGTGCAAATTAAAAGCGGACGACAACGGTTTCATTTTGATTTAATTTGCAATTTGGTGTTTTGACAGCTATTAAACAACTTTTTAGCAAGGTCGAAGCGTTAAATACTAAATAGTATTTATGAAAAATAATGTTGGTAATCAGTTGATGTAGAAAGGCGTTTATGAACAAGACTGATATCATTCATTCTGAATTATAATGATTTAGTTGAAAGGAGATTGAGAATGTGTTGCGAATTATCGATTAGTTCGTAGCGGTTCAGATATTTTTTCAGGATCCATGCATTAAGACACAGAGCGTTATAAAATAACTGTCATTGAGGGATGAGTGAGTAAGAATATGACTCATAACATGCTCTACTAAGCCTTACTGTTTTTTAATTCAGTGAAATTTTTATGTCCGTGTTCTGTAGATAACTTAGTTTTCATGCGTACTCGTAATAATAAATTAAGTTTTACTTCAGGTACTTATGCATTCTCCAAAACCAGTTCCGTGATATCTTGATTTCTTAAATCGAGAAAGTCTTATTTTGCGAAGCAATTTAAATATATAAATAGCTTTAATTTTGATATTGCACGACTTGACATACAATGTAATCTTTTTACATATAATATTCAAACCTCTGTAACTGGTCAACATGTGGAAGCTTGTAACTAGCAAATGTCCCTACTTATGCATGATATTTAAGATTGTTATTAGTCTGTAAGCTTTCTTTAAAATTAAATAAATAAATTTGATAATTACGATAAAAGTTTTTATTAGGCTTATGTCGGTATCAGCAGATAACCGCGACATTTGAATCGTGATTGGATTGCCTAAACCCGTACGAACAGATTGCGGATCGGCTGCTGTACCTCTCAATGCCCGGTGTATAGAGCTGCCTCGGTATTGTAGTGTGTACGGAGTCTACACTACCAAATTATACGCTTTTAAACTTTTAACTTTTATATTCATACTTTTAAATCAGTTCATACATGCTTTTTTTATAGATCTTTTACTATCTGTCCTTCTGACAATCCATAATTTTTATTCCTCTTTTACATTCAATGCCAGAAGGATATATCATCATAGGACATTTTTTTTTTTTGGATGGGAAGTCATCAAATGACTTCTCCCGCTCTGGGCAGAGCGGAAAGGAGTGTCAGACTTGTACTGACTAAAACCCATCCATGTTCCTTCCTTGCCCTTTGTGTTCCAGGGCCGCGGTATCTCTTTCGAACAGTCGCGCAGCCCTGGGTCATAGGACCTCTACAGTACCGAATTTTTAGATCCTGTAGTCAGTATCATTTCGTTTATCACTTGCACCACACACCATCTCAACAACATTGACGACTATTTATCAACGTCTATCCACCAGCGACCATCCGATTACTGCGTGACATTCTCATTTCTATCCGCCCCTTGTTTCTTCAGATTTCCTTATAATTCGCCTTTTGATTCCCGCTCTTTATTAATCTTCAATGTCATTAATTAACATCAATTCGGATTATTTATGGGGCGTTAAGAAAATGTTTTTATTAATTCTGTTTCGAGATTTTGAATAGATTGGCGTGTCAGAAGGTTTTGTTTTGGTAATTAATTTTGGAGATAGGTTGACGCCTTTTTTCGATGGATAGTCGTGAGAAATGATAACTTCAGGTTCTTGGTTGAAACTGCAACATAGACTTCGGTTAACTTAGCTCAGCTTAATCAGCTTAAAGTGTTCCTTCTACTGAGATTCTCGGCTCGGGGTTAGTTTTTAGATTTTACATCGTCATCTTTGATTTTTGGGTTCTAGGATATTTTAGACCAAAGCATTCTACCTAACCATTTCGTTAAGTTGGACAGTTTAGCTTATAGCTTATAATAAGTGTGAAAATACCCTTAACGAAGCCGAAAAGCATTTATTCTCCCCATTATTGCGTTTTTTTTTTGGTTTGGGTCATACCTGGGAACCTTTCAGAGATATTGATGGTCAAAGTTCCAATTTTTCACCGTTTTCACAAGTTTATAATGTTATAACTTTAATTTAAATACCCCCATGACCCCCACAATGTTTTGAGAGAGTCTTACTGTAAAACGAGATTTTTCAACCCAAAAAAAAAAGCCAGTTTCCAGCAATATTTTTTGCGTAGAGTTACTTAGTTTGATGTACAGAATGCTAGGTTGATCTGTTTGCACCTTGTATAACGCCAAGGACCTTTATGACGTATGATTGTTTCACAGAACAACACTTATATTGATTGATGCTGGATGGTGTTACTTAAGTATATTATACAAAGTCTCAAGCCAGCCAAAAATGTTATCTAGGAAAAATAATGATTAACATTTATGGAAAAGAAAATCAAGTATAAAATTTTAATAGGTACCTACATATCTACCCAAGTACATTCCGCTAACAAGGCGTTACATTTTTAACACTCCCCAACCCACTCTTAACCCTTCCGTGTTCACGGCTCAGCATTACGCTACTGACCTATAAAGGGTCTGAGGGACCCCAAACACTTGACAGTTTTTTTTCAATTATTCAAAGTACTCTTGGTGCGTGTCTTGGGGAGAAGTGGGGTGGCAAACTAAGTGTTGCAGTGTTGGGTAGCTGTGTAGGGTTAATGTGGTATGTATAGCGATTTTTAAGTAAGACTTTTAAGAGCGTTAACGACTAACGGCATTTCATTCAAACTTTCAAATCGTTTTCTTCCGCAATTATTGTACCGATTTTAATGAAATTTTATACGCATATACAGGATACATAGGTCTAAAAAGTTGATAGAGGAATTTTTGAAATGTCTTTTAAAAAAAAGATAATTGGTTTCTGTTTCTATGGAAAAATTAAAATTGGTCTAATTTAGCTGCAACACTATTTTTGTAAAATTCCTCTGTCAACTTTTTAGACCTATGTATCTTACTTATGCGTATGAAGTTTCATTCAAATCGGTTCAATCTTTTCGGAAAAAAACAATTTGAAAGTTTGTATGAAATGCCGTCAGTCGTTAATCCAGCCTATTGTTACTTCCAGTGTAGCAATAGTTTCTATTATGCTGTAAAATAATGAATATTGATATACGCTATAAAATTAATATCCATTTCACGACCTCAGTGTAAACGTAACGTAGGTATTTTTTTTATTGCAAAATGGGCCTGCTATTCACCCCGAACACGCCGGTTGGAAAGCGATGGATGAGGTCTATGATTGAACGAGCCTGCTTAGAAGATGCGTTCACTCTTGCTTTGAAGGCAGATGGGTTAAATGTGGGATGAAACACAGATAGCTCCACACTTTGGCTGTGCGCACAATAAACGTGGAGGAGAAGCGCCGAGTACGACTTGTTGGGATATCGACCAAGTGTACTCGTAGATAGTACGCCGAAGTACATCGTTTTTTGAATCAAAAATACAATTATCCTATAGCACTTTAGTTGAATTTTTTGCAACAGTATCATCCATAGTTATGAATAAATTACATAACATCAGGCCTGTAATCTCCGAAGGGTCGCAGGCGAACGGGTACAAGCGCAACTGCTAAGCATGAGGTACTGGGTTCGATTTCCAGGTCGGGCAAAGTGTTATTGGGTTTTTAAATCAGGAATTTCTCAGTAGAAGCCACGGAGTCTGTATTTGCGCCCGGTTGGTGGCAATAGGCTCGCCTCTTATTACATGGAACTTAAACTGGCAAAATGTGGCTGTACTATTAGGTACACCTCTGCCTAACCCTTCGGGGATTACAAGAGTGATGTTATGTATGTTACCTACTGTAGTCTTGTCCACATTTTATCCGTATGGATCTTATGTATGGATTTTATCTATGGCATAAGTTGGTGGATGTCGTTATCTTTAAAACATACTCTAACCGAGTTCTGGCAGGTATATACAAAATCTGGGTCAAGTTCTGAGAATCTTATTAACAATAAACAATATCTCCTTGATGATTCTGGCCTCCTGGTACTTTACTATCCTTGTTTCTCATCTCCTACTTGTCCTTAACCATTTCCTACTACGTAATCCTCGTGTGTAAACTCTCACAGTCCCCTGAGCCTATTAGGCTACTATTATAATTTTTTTAGATTTAATTCTAAGGCTGCCATTTTTGAAATAAAAGAAATATTTTATCGTTTTATAAAAATTCTACTTTTTAGGTTGATCGTACTTTCTTAAGACATAACTTTGTTTATTTTATTTGTGATCCATAAATACTTCTCAAAAATAATTATTGTATTAATTGGTGGAATCAAAAGCCCCACGACCCCAAAATCTATCCACAGTACAGTTAAAGCACCTAAAGGAATACTTTCCGCAAACGTTAAACTATAGGTACAAATTAACATAAAAAACGTGTATCAAGAGCTTACACTACAACACGTGACGTCATCACACCCACTCCAGAACTTTCCCAGTGTAATCCTGTGCTATCGCTGCAGGTTCTATTTCACATAAAATTATATAGCGCAGCGAACAGCGTGCGTCTTAAGTCCTTTGTTATAGCCGACCTTGGTTGAATGTCAAGGATTGTATTAGGGTCTGTACTGAATCGGTAGTTTTTTGTTGTATCCCTCAGAAAACACGTCGTTATTGCGTAGTTAGTGTAGGACTTTAGGTTACATTGCCAAACCAGCTGTCAAATATTACAAACATACCTTTGTTGTTGGGTCTCCCCCGTTACTGCAGCGCTTCGACAATGTTTGCGGAAGCGCGCGTAGATTGCTTCTATGCAACGATGCGCAAGAGAGGCACCTCGCTGGTTCGTCGAGTGCGAGGGAGCTCCAACAGCATGCTGGCCGCACTCGCGGAAAGGGTTGATTGCGCCTACATCAATCACTGCTGTAGGTTACACATTTGACGCAGGTGATGTAGTGACACTGAGACAGGCCTATTATATGTACCTAGTTATGTGTTTGTTATGTTTTTAATTTTGATATTTTGTAATGTGTTTTGATTATGATTATGTAATGTGACTGAGTGTGTTAATAATAATTTTATGAGTCTGTGACACTTGAAATAAAGTATAATTTAATTTAATTTTAATTTGTTGTTTCGTTCTTCTTACCTTCTAAACCACGCCCCCTAACCAAAGCGATCGTGCAAATCCACCATTTTCGTGTTAATAATTTTCTTTATTCATTTGTTCCAAAAAACGGTCGGTCGGCTGTCGGAGCGACGACGCATTTTTTTCTACTTGTCTCATCGTAGCAAAAGTCTGTTTTCAATATCGTACCTACTTTTCACGGATACCATACATGCATATTTGCCAATTACTACTTGTGTGTATTAGCTATCAAACTGAACAGCTTTTTCCATGGAACCAACATGGGGCAAAAAAATTAGCTGCCTCATACTTTTGGGTCCCAGGGTTGTGATTTATTTTTTAGGAACTATAGTTGCTAAAAAATAAATCACAATAGGTTGCAAGAAAACATTGTTATACTTATTATACACATTTTAATGATATCCAGCGATTTTAAAATTTTAGTGGATATTCTTTTCAGCAACTTTCATTATAATTCTCCTGCCCTTATCCCAATATATTTAAGGTCGGCACCGCATGCTTTCTTCTTCCATACTTCTTTATTACTCGCCATCTCACCAGACACCCCCATTTTTGTCATATCATCCTTTACACCAGTCCATCCATCGTTTTTTTGTTTTCCCTCTTCCCTTATAGGCAACCATCCATATTCATAATTAAAACTTTCTTCACGACATTTTCAGCAACTTTCATCCCAAATAGAAATGGTCGAGTTAGAACCACAGCCTCCACGTTCAATGTGAATGCCAAGGTCTAGGTCAATCTCTACAAGATCCAGATATTCATACTGAAACATCTGAAGGTCGCCCTTTGTTAGAAAGTATTGAGACAAGTCTGAAAGGAAATGGAAAATGTATTGAACATTATCTTAAAGTTGGTTGGTGAATGTCAAGGTTGGAGAGTGCATTTGTCGCTTACGCATGGCTGGTTTCTGTATATAGATGTTTGTGATGTTATTTTTGCGTAGAAGTATAGTATGTGCCATGTGGGGTTTAAAGTAACACTGTTATAGCTTCTAGAAAATTTGCTTTGTTAAGGATTTCAGGAATGGATTATGCTGGAGAGCGTGTTGGTGGGATAAAAAAATCTTCTACCAATATATTCCTTGATTCAGTGCTACAATAATCTATTTGCGTTTGAATGAAATTGCTTTGGGGCGTAATTAGAACATAGTCCTGAAATAGTTGTTTTTAAATTCGTATAATAAAGGGTGTAAACAGACTCTTAACGAAGCCGAAAGGCACTTGTTCTCCCCGTCATTGCGATCATTTTTTTGTTCTAGACCATACCTGGGAACCTTCTAGTTACGGAGATATTGGGGGTCAAAGTTCCAACTTTTTACAAGTTTTTTTTTTTAAATACATGTTATTAATGTATGATTTTTACTTTAAACACCTCCAGGACCCTCTTACTATTCAATCCATCCATCAGCACAATGTTTTGAGTGCGTTACATTCAGTCCTACAGCAAAACGGGATTTTTCAGCCCAAAAAAAAAAGTCGTTTCCCAGCACTAATTTTTGCGTAAAGTTACTTAGTTTCATGTACATAATGCTTGGTTGACGGCTTCGTGAAGAGTCTGTTTACACCCTGTATATGAAACGGAGTTTGTTTTGATGTTGGCTTCGCGACTAAAACCCTTGAACAGTTATAGTCGTTTATTCGTCAGTTAATTTACAGATTAAATAAAATGCTGCAAATGTAACAGGCAATCAACAAACAAATTACTTTCAACAGACTTGACAAAACCTTTTCCCAAAAAAATGCAAAGACCGCTTTGCGGAAACGTTCCAAATTACAAAAATTAAAGTCAACATCCCACAAAAGAGTTGCCCTTAAAAAAGAAAAAAAAAAACAATATGGCCGCCATTGTCATGTGACACATTACTTCACATTTTTCCCGCCAACCCGTTGGCGTTTGGTACATTTACAGAATTAGTGCGAAACCCTCGAACAAATGGAATGCGTGTGGGCCACAACGGCGCAGACGGCCTAATGTTCGACCATCAGGCTCCTAAATGGCACACGTCATTTACCAATTACGTCCCCCAATCATTCGTTGGCATCACTTTATTCGTCATCCATTGCTGACTCTCTTTAACCATCTTTTATATGTTCCTTTACCGGTGCAGCAATGTATGGTGAAATAAAAATTATGCCGCTATTTTGATGTTTTCATGGTGGGAAGAGTTGTGTCCAGAAATTATGGTTCGAATCCATCTTAGGCCTCAATGACGTCATTCGGCATCGCAATGACAGGGTGGCGAAAGGCATGCAATAGGGTTTGTCTATACAGGGTGTATGTTGCGGTGTTTTGATGAAATTGCAGCGCGCCCTGTGTAATGTGGAGTTATTTGACTATTGATTAGGCAATGTCTGCATGTGGGGTGTGCGCATTATTGCAGTCTGAGTACTTTCGGTCATTTGTTTGATATAATTTATTTAGGTGGATCAGTGGTTGGTAGACTATGAAATGTTATGGATATGGTTGACAAAAATGTCAAAATCGAATTGTATTGTCGATCTAGTAACTATTTATATAACTTCACTAAGGTTGAAACTATGTAGTTCTCACTAACACAAATAGACTTCGTTTTATGCCGCACAAGTGACATTCAATTTTGTATTGTGAAAGTAATTATGGGATCGATTTTTATATAATAATTTGTATAACACTAGACAATAGGTATTGGCGGCTCAATGCCGCCAATACCTATTACGATGATGATTCTTATGAATTCACCAGTATTTTATTTAATTAACTGTCAAGTAATGGACCCTCATCACCCCATAATGAGGATATTTTGTCTTTTAGGAATGGAGGTTAGTAGTTACCAAGACTTACAAAAGAACCAAAGACATGCATTACCTCATGATTTACGGACATTACACCTACCAACATGCACCACCACACACGGCCGTTTACCCTTAATACCCCATAACACCCCGTATTACCCCATAATCCGTGCACACATCTGCGATGACCTAGTTATTCCCCATTTTTCTGTAATTACTCACCGCTCTTTGTCGACATCCCCTGTAGGGCTCGTGGTGTTTGCCTCGACTACTGTGACTGCGGTGTTGGGACATCGTGCTTGAGTAAAAAAAAAAAATATAACCTGTGAGCCAAAAAAATACTATTTGCAGTCCTGACATAGCAAGAATTCCTCGCGGCAAACCTCGTAGAAAAAGCTAGACGAGCTGGACAAAACTAACGAACAGTGGTCCACATTAGCCCAATATCGACGCAGGCTAGCAGAAGTAGCTCCACACGTGTTATTCCTTCACATCATTGGTGAATGAGCGAGTCTCCATTCTACACAAGCACTTAGTTATCTTATCTTTCAAGAGAATTGACATTAACTTCTTCTTGTCTGTTTCCCGATCATTGTTATCTAGAGATTTCAAAGTTCGAGTGAATCGGATTCTTTTAGGCAAGCGTGGTCCATCCTAGGCCGCATGATAGCTTCACATCAGGTAAGTGGTGACCGTTGCAAACGCAAGCCTATTAAGCACAAAATAACTTTTGGATAGTTTTTTTCAATCTTATTAATTTGTTTGAATAATCCATTGGGAAATCGCCAAGCGGTTGGCCGACTCTTCACGTGACCAGAGGGCGGACCTATTTTTTGGACAAAGAATCAGCATTGCCATCCAACGTGGCTATGCTGCCAGCCTTCTGGGCACTTTTCCTATTGACAGCGATTTGGACGATTTTTTTGATATTTGTACATATTTTTATTACTATTATAGATTTGTAGTTTGTAAATAATGTACATATCAATAAAAACTAAAGTTTATCTAAATCTATACAAATAAATGATTCCATTTCAATGACAGAATTTCACTGTATCTAGGGCGCTTTGAAATCAGTTTTATTTTCACCATTACACCCAAGAACATCCATACCAAATCTTTATCACATACTTACTCCAAACATTTTACGCAAGTCCACAGTCCAAGTATCATCAAATACAAAATAATACTCAAGTCTCCGTGGATCATCATCCTCACCTTCATATAGTTTATGTACAACATACCTGGTACCCTACTCTTTGAAAGTATAATACAGGGGGAGCAAGCAGTATGAAAATCATCACGCTTTTATCTAGGGAAGTGGTGGCAGGCTGGTAGGTATGGGTATGTGAAAGAGGGAAGATGATTGATGGTACGAAGAGGCGTGCTGTTGCTTAAGTTTTGATGTCATGGGAGGTACAAATGTAGCTTTTTTAAATTTTAATTTGGCTTCACTTCAGTTGCGTTGGCTATTTAAGATTTCGTTGTAAAGGCGGACATTCATTTAAGTAATATTGATCTACTGGTCGCGACAGCAATTACTTAACATGAAGTCCTGGGTTCGATTCTCGGGTCGGGCAAAGTTCTATTGGGTGTTTTCATCAGGAAATTCTCAGTAGCAGCCATAGAGTTTGGATTTGTGCGCGGTTGATGGCAATAGACTCACCCCATATTACATGGGACTTAAACATATGTGAGTGGCACTATTAGGTACACATTAGGTGCTCTATTAGGTACACCTCTGTCTAATCCTTTGGGGATTACAGGTGTGATATTAATTACATCCTTACTATGAAAGTACTTGCCTCTCTCTATACTACGACTGATCTCCTCGTTTTCTGTTTCAAATTTCAAGTCATCTTCGACAACACTACGTTCTCAATTAGGTATACTGATTTCTCAAAAATGAGTTATCAAATACTTTTTTACATATTTTTCTAAAAAAATGATGGCATATTTTCTACCACTCTACACCACCAAAGCTTACATTTTAATTGACCCCTTTGACCACTTCAAACAACGTTTCTTTTTGTTCTACTCACTGGTCTGAAACCCCGGTTGCCACAAAGCCACAGAAAGATCCATCAGTACAAAATAACAGGAAGCCTAACTCAATAAACACTCATATGCCTGCCCTAGATATAGAGAACTACTAGATATGACCAACTAAAAAATCTTATCGTCGACGCATTTTTCACAATATTCAACAGATCTTCCCTAGGAAAATAAGAAGCCCTGTTTGAAGTTTTTGAAACAGGATTTCCAAAAAAAATTTTTTGCAAAAATTAAGTTTGGTCGCAAGCACTACTGCTGAGCATGAGGTCCTGGGTTCGATTACCGGGTCGGGTTAAGTGTCATTGGGTTTTTCCATCATGAATTTATAAGTAGCAGCCAAGGAGTTTGGATTTGTGCCCGGTTGATGGCTATAGGCTCGCCCCATATTACATGGGACTTAAACATAACTGGCGCAATGTGGGTGTACTATTAGGTACACCTCTGCCTATCTCTCGGGGATTACGGGTTTGATGTTATGTATGAGCTGACGTTAAAATGGTAGTCTTAACTAGAAGCCGTTATTAAAAGTAACGTTTACTCGACTACACCTTTGCCGCTATATTTTGACAAAAAAAAAACAAAAACACTTCATCCGATCGCACTACATTAAATGAACCTTCTTATTTATAATCATAGAAATGAGACACATCTAGTAATCTTTAAAATCTCTATGAAACATACTCCAACTGAATGAATAAGCCATCACCCTTTGATCTCACATTTGACGCATTGAAAATTCCAAAGGCTTGATCACTGACGCTATATCGCTAAACCTATCGCTTTGTCGCTGTAGCTATCGCTTTATCGCGATAACTGTTTAATTGAGCGTGTGTTAAACAGAATATCGAAAGCTTTGATATCGTTCTGCGTGTGTTGATACGCTTTCGAAGTTTTACTGGTTTTAATTGAATGTGGTGTACATTTCGACGGGGGCTGTGTCTGTAGGTTGCCGTGGTTTGGTAGCCATATTTTGCTGGTGTAATGATTATGATTTTAAGTGTGAAGTTATCGTCAGTTTTCATTTGTTTTCATAATTTCGAGTTTCTCTTACTTTTTATGTGTGTCAAGATTACTGGGTTTTGTAACAACTTAGCTAGGTAAAAGTTCACGAATGTTTAATGAATGGACCTTCATCAGAATTTCTTTAGGACACAAAGTCACTTAGTTACATATTGGGATCTTCTTAGGATAGGTTTGGGACTTTAGTTGGGCTTTTGGGTTTCAGTTTGGGACTAAACCACATAAATCAGTAAAGATTCTTATGATTTATTCTGAACAGTCAATCCCATTAACCAGATTTGCTAATTGACTAATTATTTTCATTACAGCACTGTTATTCTTGTGTTTATAGAAGAAAAAGATGTAAAATACGAAAATGAGGCAGTCAGAAGATAATTGAAATATCCAATATCTTAAAAAATCATTAGATTGATCGTACGTTAGTGCGATTAATTATAGTTGAATCAAATTAGGTAAGTAAAATAGTACTTGAGTCGACCAATATGCGTTATGAATATATGTGTATTAACCGTAGTTATAATAAACATAAGTATATACGTAACTGTTCATAGAAAAAGTGGGATCCCATGTCTCAGTGACGCCTAATTGCCAAGTTTGACACGTTACCCTTTTCCCAGTTGGCTCTTGCTAGTAGGTTAATATTGTGTTCAAAATGCCCGTCTATCGCTAGTTTATTTAAGAAGAGTACACCTTTTATTACCAACCTTTCTTTACATGTCAATTATTCTCATTTAAAGATGAGAATTAACTATCACCAACAAAGAAGGACATCATCATCATCTGCCTAGCCTTTTCCCAACTATGTTGGGGTCGGCTTCCAGTCTAACCGGATGCAGCTGAATACCAGTATTTTACATGGAGCGACTGCCTATCTGTCCTCCACAACCCAGTTAGTACTGGGTAATACGATACCCCTTGGTTAAATTGGTTATCAGACTTTTTTTGAGCCACTGACTACCTAACGACTGTCAAAGATCTTCAAATGACAGCCGGGACCAACGGCTTAACGTGCTTTCCGAGGCACGGGGGAAACTCAGTATGTAATGGGTTGTCACCCATCCACAGACCAACTAAGGCAAGCACGGCTTAACCTAAAGATCGACCCGAGCGGCTGTTATTATTAAGCCACGAGCTCCTCCAACAAAGAAAGACAATCAAAGTTTAATTTTAAACCGTATTATATCAACGTGTCGTAAAGGGGTGAGGCTGTCGGCTAGCGCGGTGCAATTTGCGAGTTTGATTGATGTCCGTTTTGGGCATTACGGGAATACAGTGAAGTAGGAAACGAATGGTGTAGCGGCACATCGCTATAGATCAGTTTTTTTTGTAATAACAATGGGATTTGATTGACCTGTTGGTCTAGTGGTTAGTGACCCTGACTGCTAGGACGGAGGTCGTGGGTTCGATTCCCACACAGGACAAATCTTTGTGCGATGAGTACGATTATTTTTTCTGTATCTGGGTGTATAATTTATCTATAATATGTATGTATTTAGAAATATATAAGTATGTTTATCAGTTGTCTGGTTGCCATAGTACAGGCTCTGCCTAGTTTGGGATCAGATGGCGGTGTGTTGATTGTCCCAAGATATTATATTTATATTATATTATATTTATATTTGAGATTCAATGATACTGTGAGTTTTGTGTGATGAAAAGATACGATTGTACAATATAACTCAATAGTTTTATGAATAAAAGTTAGATAATAGTTTTAATTATGATTTTGAGTAGCATTTTGTATGTCTGTAACACACTTTATGGGATTTAATTCATGTTTTTTTCGCAGTTGTTCAGTTGGCTTAAGTATAGATGACTGCACTCGGTCAGGAAATTCAGGACTAGGTGCTTCTAAAGGAAAGAAAATCACCTTTGCTGCGACTTTAGATACGAGTTAGTTTATCCCGGTTTCTTTTTCTAAGCTTACCGCGAAGTCGCTTATATACTGCAGTGGGATACTTTGGACTAAATTAATAATGATTAGCAGTATGTATGTTTTTATAACCGCCTCGTTGAACTAGTGGTTGCAAGCACGACAGCTGAGCATGAGGTCCTGGGTTCGATTCTCGGGGTGGGCAAGGTGCTATTGGGTTTTTCCATCAGAAATTTCTTAGTTACAGCTCCGGAGTCTAAATTTGTGCCCGGTTGACGGCAATAGGCTCTGCCCTATTACATGGGACTTAAAATCATAGCTGGCAAAATGTGAGTGTAGGTACTATTAGGTACACCTCTGCCTAACCCTTTAGGGATTACAGGTGTGATGTTATGTTATGTTTTTTTTATAAATGTAGGTTGTTTTTCCATCACCAATAAATCAAAATATTTACCACCTATATAAGTTAACACTACTTGCAATCTAACTTCATGGCACTGCCCTGTGGTCTCCCTAGATACACACAAACAGTGTAACGCTATTTACATCGATCCTTTGTCATTTACATGAATCGTTTGAATGTTAAACGTTTACAGATTGCTTTTAAATTTTATCAGAGCGCAATATGCAGTTAAAATTGATGGCTATGAAATTGGAAAGTGGATTTTGGAAAGAATATTTTTTTGGGTATTGATTTTTAATATAGTTTATGTTACAATGGCTTCTCAATTAGTTTCAAGCTGAATCTGTCTGTATGAAGATCGCCCAATGGCTTGATTAAAATATTAATTATAAATCTTGCAATTGTAAGTGGACCCATCCTAGTTCCTTGCGGTACTCCTTAAGTAAATCTTACGTAAAGTACAAATTAAAATCCTTATAAAAATATAATTATTGCAACTATTTTCCATACAAATCTAGTTTACCTAAATCTTATCATCAAAACACATACACGTTCATTTTGAAGTACCTGTCCTCTACAGTCTGTCAAAAGCATCTGATAAATCTAAACGGTAAACACTTCAGAGTTCTAAACAGTTCCTGACTTTTACAAAATCTACTCTATACTAGATGTTTGAAAGTTGATTGTCGCTCAAATAAAGGGCTGGTACATCAGCACTATTGCTGAGGATCTCTTGACATACATTGAAAGGGAGAAAAGGGTATGATTTGAGATAGTATTCATGTTTGCCTTTTGACATGTTCAGTTATTCATAGAATTTTGATGTGGCCGCTTATAGTGGTTTTCTATTTGTGTTTTGGCTTTCGTTATATATTTGTTATCTAAATTCAATTCTTGAAATAGAATTTAGTTTATTAGTTAAAAATGAAAAACAAGATGGCTGAAGGTTTTTCGCATGATTGGCATATGCAAACACCCGAAAACGATACAACAACAACCGCCGGGCAGTGGAATACCAGACATTATATCAGTCTGGTTGGAAGATCCTCCTTTCTCTATGAAGGATGAGAAAGCTTCCACTCTGTTTTTCATGCCTTGAGACAAGAACGTAAGAAAAAGATATATTTGCTGAACAATGATGATGACCTTTTTTTGTTTTTTTTCGCACGTGAAATCATCAATTAACTTCTCAGACTTGTACTGCCTAAAACCCATCCATGTTCCTTCCTTGCCCTTTGTGTTCCAGGGCCGCAGTGTCTCTTTGAAACAGTCCCGCAGCCCTGGCATGGTGATAACCTCTAAGACGCTGATTTATTTATTCGTTAATCCGTGTAATGGCTATTATTTACCCTATTGGAGCCAAATATTAACATCACGCCTTGTAATCCCTGAAGGGTTAGGCAAAAGTGTACCAAACAAGTACACCCACATTTCACCAGTTGTATTTAAGTCCCATGCAATAGGGGGCGAGCATATTGCCATCATCCGAGCACAAATCCAGACTCCGTGGCTGCTACTAAGAAATTCCTGATAGAAAAACCCAATAACACTTTGCCCGACCCGGGAATCGAACCCAGGATCTCATCCTCAACAGCCACGCAACCGACCACTAAACTTAATAAGCTGCTTTTCATTTATGAGAATAGAGTTTTACAGACTACTAATTATTTACAATTGATATCATACATCATTCAAAATCAAAATATTTTGTTTCACATAGGCCCAGATGGGCACTTATAAAACGTCGACAAAAAGGTGCACGGTTCGGTTGGTTGTTTCCTATGGAGAAGAACCGGCAAGAAACTCACATTGATATTATACATCTCCCCCATTCTTAGCAACCAGCAGTTTTTTTCTATCCAATTTCACAACAAACTTTTCATCTCACAAAAAAGCAACGAAGATAATATTTCCGCACAATATCTCATACAATTACGTGTTTCCGAGCTCTATGCTAATTATACTCTCAACTTAGTACTGCACTTGATCTTCCATTTTGTTTTATGATGCTTCGCCATTTTTCCTTTTCTTCTGTTTTGAGATAAATGCAGTTTTTTGTGTTCTGAATGGATAATGTGAGCGTTTTATATTGTTAAGTGGTCCTGTGTTTTGTTTTTATATGTATGTCTGTGGGAAATATAACATAGACGTGTGGTAACAATACTATGAGTTGTAATAAATTGGTTCATCATCATATCAGCCCGTTGCTGTCCACTGCTGAACATAGGCCTCCCCAATAGATTTCCATAAATTGGTTAATTATACGTAAATGTCGATTAGATTGTTTGAGGTTATGATTCAAAATCTAAATACATGATAACTTACCAAAGCAAGAGACTATACTTGCTGCCAGTTAAGATCGCAATAGCGGTCATTGATTCACTTGCATTTATTCAAGTTCTTAACATTGAAAACCGAAAATATGCCTGTACATGTCTTGAATCGTCATCTATAGTCTTCTTCAACATTTTTTCTAATGAAAAAGATACATGGTTCATTTGTTTTGGTTCGTACGAATAGATATTAGGGAAGGGCAATGAGTGTTTAAATAGTGGTTGCCGGTTTATCGGTTTTGGTAACAACGGAGAATCTGTTAAGAATGTAACCAGCCCGCACTGTGCCCGCGTGGTGGGTTATGTATCATGTGTTCTTCTCACGGAGATGAAGCCTGTGTGACGGTTATAAACTGATTAGATATTGGTAACGGAAGAATGAAAGAATAAAGTACCTAATTATGTTAATATCTATTATGTTAATATCTAATAATCTATCCCATTCTAGTGCACAGATCATAGTTAATACTTAAGTAAGTCTACATAATTATTATTGCAATATACAGAGTGTAAAAAGACTCTTCACGAAGCGGTCAACAAAGCATTCGGTACATCAAACTAAGTAACTTTACAGTACAAAAAATATTGCTGGGAAACGATTTTTTGTTTTGGGGTTAAAAATCACGTTTTACGGTAGGACTCAATGTAACGCACTCAAAACGTTGTGCTGATGGACGGATTGAATAGTAAGGGGGTCGTGGATGTGTTAAAAATCTCGCATTAAAACATACATTACAAAAAAAAACTTGTAAAAAAGTTGAATCTTTGATCCCCAACCGGTGACATTAACCGGTGTTGAATGAGTAGGTGAAATGCAATCAGATCTCTCTAAGGGATCTGATTGCGTTTCTCAGGTATGGTCTAGAACAAAAAATGATCGCCATGATGACGGGGAGAACAAAATTTCAGCTCCGATAAGAGTCTTTTTACACCCTTTATTGCATTAAAGAAGAACATAATCATGACAAACCAATTAGCATTCCTCTCCCAAACAAAATACCACCAAATTAACAACCAAGTACTCAATACTCATTCGCAAAAACTCCATTTGGTCGGCAGTAAAATGCCATTGAAAACAGTTTCGTCCATTTGTTTCGATGCAAACGAAAACAATGTTGTGCTCAGAGTCCATTAGTCCAGGCCAATAACGATGGCACTGTAAATATGCAGTCATTGTGGCAACACTGTTGAGTAGCACTAGCTTTTAACGAGAAGGCTGGTATCATTTTTGCGTAGTTTTATCTAGGTTTGGATTGAAAGGAAAAAGGGCGGTTACAATGTTGTGAAGAGGTGTGATTTGACCAGCTGTCGAATATCATGGGTTGATGCAATAGTTTAAAAAAATAAAGCCAGAATGCCAAAGCGTTTGCTTATTTTAAATTCTGGCTGTTTTGATTTGTCTTAAAAATTGTAAAAATTTCATAAAATAAACAATTTCAATTTTCAATTTTTGATAAAATATACAGACTTAAATATAACTGGTAAAATGTGGGTGCAATACAGGTACACCTTCACCTAACTGTTCGAACTCATCACGAGATGTAATTAAAGGCGAATTTTGTTAGTTCTGTTTCTAATTGGTTTATTTTCACTTGTCTTTGCTCTTTTTATCGTTCATCGAAATGCATATCGTCAGCGGCAGCTATACAGTGTATTGCAGATTAAATAGCAATCCTATTTTTGTTACTTCATTATATGTATTTCAGAAAAGTTCACCTTAACGTGTAGAAAATTTAGGTATCCTTTGCTTTCTATGTTTTTTCGTAGTCTAACCCGCCATGTTTTCATTCCACAAAACTGATTAATGGTTTGAAATAGCACCTTAAAGGCCTTTGCAAGCTGGACTGTACCGCATCAGAATCATTATTTATGTATAGAAAACTCAGACCAAATAAAAACCAAGATATAGCACAGCACTGCGAACAATACAGTGAAGCATACGCAAAACCACGCCTCGATCTGTGCATACACGCTCACACGCACACATTTACATCAAACTACAATTAAACTACGCTCAAAAACTAAGCTTACAGTGCACACATGTTTACAAAACCGGCTTCACGTCACTATTGACAGCTTGCTGTGTCTTAGTTTTTTATTTGGTCTAAGATAGAAAAGAGTTGGGTGTATGGAATTATATCGAACAAACACTCATCAGATATTCTGTTCGAATTCTTGAGTTCGTTCTTTTCGTACCACACTAGGTTTTCTTCTACGGACATGGGATGCAGAGAAAATGACGAGATGAAGTGAGAAAAATGTTCAGCATGAATGTGGATGGCTATAAGAGTAGAGGAAGACCAAAGAAATGATGGACGGACTGTGTGAAGGATGATATGGCTAGAAAGGCGGTGACTGCTGAGATGACGAGTAATAGAGAAGTATGGAAGAAGAAGACATGCTGCACCGAACCCAGATAAATTGAGATTTTCTTCTATTAGTAGTTGTGTTTACAGATATTGTTCTCGTGACCAATGTGTGAAGAATTCGACTTTATCGCAAAATACCATCGCGCCCAACAAGTTACGCTGAAATAGGCAAGAACCTTAACAAATCTTTTTCATAACCAATGTTACCTAAGCCCGTTCAAATAAAAAACAGAAAGTAAACACCGACCTAACGTAACGAAGCGAGAGTTGCTGTGTTTTTTTTTACCGCTCATGAAACTCCACACGGTTATTCTAATTATGTTGCCTTCAGGTCGTTTTTGAGTATATCCGATATGCCCTTTGTTTTCGAAGAGGATCGTAAACAAGGATAAAAAATATTTTTTCCGCAGAAATTCGTCGGTTACCATATCATGCTTTGGGCGAATATGGAGATCGTGTTTTGGTTTATACCTTTTTAGACAGACCTCCGTTTATGAAATAAAATCAGTTAGGTTTAGCTTTCTAAAATGGGCTCTAGCCAAAGCCCGTGTAACTGATCCTTTTCTTTTACATAAACTTCTCCATCTATGAAATTATTTTCATGACAAAAGCGTTGATGGAGGAGATCTTTGCCCAGGAGCGATACAACAGAGTTTTTTTTTATTTTTTTATTTAGGTTAGCCAACAATTGTTTACACAAAATATTATAATGAATATTATAATTATACTTGCTTAATAGTACGTTTATAAGTGCAACAATTACTTACAGGCTAACACAACATGCACCAATAATGGTTTTCTATGATACAATAAAATAAAGCCAAAAAAGGTACCTACTTACAATCTAAAGATATTCAAGATTTTTTTGGTGACTTGAAATAACAACATCAAAATCAAAAACAACAAAAAAAAAGTACATTACAATAAATTACGATACAGATTTAAAACGTTAACAAATTAAAAACAAATAATAATAAAAAATAACAAATAAAATTAAAAGTTAAAATTAAAATTCATTAAAATCAAAATTTAAAAAAATAATAATTAAAATAATTAAAACCAAAATTAAAAAAAATGCTAAAATCAAAATTACAATAACATTCAAATTAAAATTATAAAACAACAAGCTTTAAAAAATACATTCTATTATGAAAAAGTCTTGGTAGTTTGAGTTAGGCCTAATCCCATTTCTTTGCGATTTTATTGTCCTGCGTTTAAGATTCGCCTATCTACAACGAGATAAGACTACCCATCCATATAGCAGTGACAGCCTATTGTTGTGACCGTCTGACTGCAAAATTACAGGTCTCGAGTTCGAACCCCCCCCCACGCCCCTCTGATTTTTCGGATTTATGTGCGTATTTTATATCTCACTTGCTTCGGTGAAGGAAAACATCGTGAGAGATATTTCTCGACGGCTTGTAAAGCCAAATCACAGGCCCATGGGCGGCGTAAAATCTCTCACACCAGGTTAGGAACTAACCACACGATAAAAAAAGGAATACTAGAATGCTCTAAGTCTAAGCCTAAATACGAAAAAAAAAATCTCACCACATTTCCAATCTTTACACAAAGAAAAAAATATTCCTGACACACATACATCTAGCCTTACCCTTCCCCAAAGGGTGGGACAAGGGATTTTTTCTCAAGGCATGGTGATGAATAATTGGCGGGCCCTCCCCCGGTTCAATGCACCTGCTTGTCTGCCTACCCTCTATTTGCAGGGGTGCTTAGATACTGAGTCAGTGTGCCACTGACATTCTCGTGTGTCTTATGGATATGTTGGTGACATTAAGTGGCGGAGGTTTAAATGGGCTGGATGGAGTTGGGATTTAATTGATTGAAGAGAGGTTGGAAATGTGTGCTTTTGTTTTAAATGTGAGACATAGAACTGTGGGCTGCGGGCTGTTCGAAACCGCGGCCCTGGAACACAAAGGGCAAGGAAGGAACACGGATGGGTTTTAGTCAGTACAAGTCTGACACTCCCTTCCGCTCTGCCCAGAGCGGGAGAAGTCATTTGATGACTTCCCATCCGTAAAAAAAAAAAACATAGAACTGTGAACAATGATGGTACGGTTGGCGCAGTGGCTGAGCGATTGACTGCTGCGTTGCGTGTCGCGGGTTCTATCCACGCACCGAACAAATATGTGTATGGCCTACAGATAGTTGTTCCAGGTCTGCTTGATTGTGTATGTGAGTTTAAATGTTTGTGAATGCACCCACTATACAGCAGAAATTCCTAGTGTAGGGCAACGTTTAAAAAAAACTTGTTTGGAACATGACCAATTGGAGAATTATTTCAATTTTGGTAGTTTTCTCCAGTGCTACCACTGGAGAAAACTAGGTGGCGCTCTGTAGTACCTGCCTATCCCCATGGAAAATGGGCGTGACTTCCTTACAAATATTATAAATGCGAAAATAAGTTTGTTTGTTTAAATTTTGGATATACGTTTTCAGGTGTACATAACTGGCGAAATGTGGGTGTACTATTAGGTACACCTAGCCTAAACCCTTCGGGGATTACAGGCGTGATGTTATGTTATGTTATGTGTACAGAAACGGATATAGGGTACTTTTCATCCCGAAAAGAGTATTCATATTCAGTCTTTCGAATCATGATTGAATTATATGTATTATTAATAAATGTTGCTTGCCCAATGCTGGTGGGCTACTATTTTTTATATTTTTAAATGTCTTTTTTAAGTTGTTTTTTATTTAAATATATACAAATGAAATGAATATGTATGTAAATAAATAAAGGAAATAATAATAAACATTTATTTCAGAAAACAAAACTTCCATATTTGTTAGTAATAATGAAAACTTATAAACTAGTGTTAGTAACATTTATTCTAAGCGTAAGCTGCGTGAGGCACGCCGATCCTGGGGAATGGATACTTGACTGCATGCAGTCCTATCCACTGCCCCAGGATCGGAGAGTCCCACCTGTCAGCCAACGTTCTAAGAATGGTGTGTTGCTAAGCTGTTTAGTCCCGGCTGTTATTTGTAGATCTTTGATAGTCGTTACAGGTAGTCAGTGGCCCGAAAGTCTGACAACCGGTCTTATTAAAGGGCTATGGTATTATGGATATGGTTGTGGAGGTCAGACAGGCAGTCGACGCTCCTTCTAAAATTCTGATATTCAGCCGCATCCGATTAGACTGGAAGCCGATCCAAACATAGTTGGGAAAAGGCTAGGCAGATGATGAAAGTCAGTATTAAATTTTTCCGTCATCCCCAACGATCACAGACAACGCAAAACTTAAAATTAACCTCACAATTTCAGCAGCAATTTATTCCCATACGTTTTAATCCCGTCCACAGTCCGGAAAATGACATAATTATTCCGTGGACGTGTCGGCGCCGTACCGGACAGTGTAATGGACACACGTCCCATCTAGATGACTCTCTGCTACATTTGTATATTAAATATTTCAAGTTTTATGCAAGCCATTTCAGTTTATATTGTTGGTAGTTAGTTATCTTTGTTTAACAGGTACAATATACTATGAAGGAAGTTATGTTAGAAAAAATATGGTTGCCTAAACCTAAAGATTAGTTGAGGAGCGTAATCAACTCTCCAGCAATACGTCTAATGCCGGTTTTCTCAAACACTAGGCGAATCGTTAATATTAGTAGTTACTAGCCAAAAAGAACGTATACGTTACCTACGCAAGTACGGCGACGCGAAAACGGTTACCACGCCTAAGATTCAGTACATCATTCTGACAACGAATGAAATTTTTTACCAGTTAGTAAAAAAACTACCTAGGACAGGCGATCCGGTTAGGTAGGTCCAACTTCGAGAGAGAGGTCAATCGACGAATCCAACTCGGCTGGGCAGCGTTCGGGTTTATAACCAATGTGTGTTACCAGTGATGACTTACGGATCTGAAAGGTGGTCTCTCACAATAGGTCTGATACAAAAGCTCAAAGTCGCTCAGCGGGCCATGGAAAGGGCTATACTCGGCGTTTCTCTGCGTGATAGAATCAGAAATGAGGAAATCCGTCGTCGACATAGCCCAGCGGGTTACCAAGCTGAAGTGGCAATGGGCAGGCCACATAGCGCGAAGATCAGACGGCCGATGGGGCAAACAGATACTGGAGTGGAAACCACGCATTGGAAGGCGCAGCGTGGGACGGCCACCTGCCAGATGGACCGACGACCTTGTCAAAACTGCAGGGTGTCGCTGGATGCAGGTGGCATTGGACCGGACACGTTGGAAATCGATTGGGGAGGCCTATGTTCAACAGTGGACAGCAACGGGCTGATATGATGATGATGATGACTAAAAAAACAGCTGTTCCATACATTTTGTTGACCGCAGTGATGATGCATTTTTGGAGGAAACAGCTGATTTTATTTTGCATAACCGATGAAATTCTTCTATGTAGGGGAGCTCAGAATAATGCACTGAAAACGTGGTAACTGTTTTCGCGTCGGTGTCCTTTCCACTCTAACGTTTAGATAACTTTTATAGGTTGCCTAGCAACAGATCTTATCGATAAAGATCTGTTGTCAGACAGCGAACCTGAAAAACTGTAGATTTTGAAAAATTTCGATGTTAACTAATTTGTTTAGGGCAATACGGGGGGGAGGGGGGTAACCATATGTAATGTCCCTTCTACTTTGTATATTCGTAGTGCATTGAGATATATGATTGAATGACAAGCTATATCATATTATGAATAATGAGGTACACAAACCGGATATCCATTAACATGCCATCGAGGCGTGTCAGATCAAATCATCAGCAGATCGTCGATGTCAACAGATTAGCTTCGTGTTTGTTCATATTTAAGAGTTGGGCGCAAGTCATAAGCTTGCAGAATGTAATAAAATAAGTTAAGCTCAATTCATTTCAAGCTTGACTGTGTCGTCGGTCTAGTGGTCGTAATCGGGACCTTTGAGCATAAGGTCTTGGCTTCGATTCCCGGGCCTGGTAAATTGTTATTGGGTTTTTCCATCAGGAATTTCTCAGTAGCAGCAACGGAGTTAGATTTTGCCCTCTCTCTCACTCTCTTCTTCAACCCTTGGCCACCCAATGCTGAGTGTAGGTCTCTTCCAAATCTCTCCACTTTTGGCGATTCTGTGACATGGCTATCCAGTTGATGGCAATAGACTCGCCCCCTATTAATGAGACTTAAATATAACTGGCGAAATCTGAGTGTATATTATGTATGTAATTTCCAGCTTGCTTTGAAATCGGAGTAGATATTACAATTTTAACACGGTTTGATTGCTTTTGAAAAACAAAGAGGTTCTTTATTGTAAAAAGTTTAATGCAGTCAACTTCGTTATTGTTTTTCCACTTTTAACAATAATTTTTTCGGACATTAAACCTCAATAAATAGTTAAAATAAACCTTGCCGTTTTATAATGCTATAAAGCAGTATTGTTTTAATATTATTCCTGAGTGGGAAAGTGACGGCGCACAGTGGAACGAATGTATGGGAGCGGTTGGACGTAGACATGTCCGAAAAAAAAGAGTAAAATTATGCCAAACTAATGATGCCATCTTATTCGATTACTTAATGCCTTCATAACTTGTGGTGATGAATTTCTTCATAACTCCCATATTTCGGGAGTAATTTGAGAAAATGTGAAATTTTACTATGAAAATGAGTGTATCGAGCTCTCTCCCTCCTGATTCCGGGCTTGTTTCAAGTAGCGGTCTCTAATATCATAATGCTAATACTAAGAGCTATATTTAATACTAAGACACATAGTGCGCCAAATGTGCACTTTCTGGGATAAAGAGTGATGTTTATTTTATAACACAATTTTTTTATTTTTTGTTTATTTTGTTGATTAAAACCGTTTTTCTAAAGGTTTACCTTATTACAATAACATTTCTGAGCAGCCAATTAGAGAAGATATAAGCTAATTAGGATATATAATTAGGGACTTAAGGTTTACATATAAAACTGATGCACTAATGATTACTGATAAGAACATTGCTATTATTTAATTACTAAATGGCTCTTAATACACTAATTTAGCATGCATCATTTACTAATTATCACAATAACTAATTACCTTGCAATATTTAACAAAGGATACCTGGGATACCTGGATTTTATATAAATAGGTCACTATTAGTAACTTTAAAATCAGTGTTGATTTACACCTCGTTGTATCCAAGCTAATCTCGCAATGTATTTTCCAAATTTTAATACAAATCTTGATATTCACGTTGCTTTATGCGCACGCGCACATAAAGGTTTACGCGACTTTAACTATTTGTTCAGTGTTTTAAAAGATAACAGTTGTGTTCAGTTATGTGAAAGTGCTGAAACAAGTTTAAAAGACTGGTGTCGTCGATTTTGCTACCGCATTTATGCAAAATGGACACAGTCTGGAAGAAGCACAGATAAGTTTCGGAAGAAACATGAGATTTGGCTACAGGCTGCAATTCAATGGCCGGAATTACAGAATGAAAATATGGAACCTTCTACAGAAAATATAAGTGACGTCATCGAGCCCATAATTTCTCCTGCTAAATCTGATGCTTCAACTTGTACACATCCTAGTCCTCGTAAATCTTTTGAGGACCTTAGTAACCGGCAAAAAAGAAGACGCACTGAAGATAGTCTTTCATGCAGCAGTAGCAGCGCTGAAATTATGTTTTCGGCCGAAAGGGCGCTTCAAAAGGCAGGACAAAGCGATACAGCTTATGTTATGAAATACTTGACGGAGAATCCAGAAGAGGCCTCAAAAATCAAAGCCTTCATTGAAGGTAAATCAATTCAGGTACGGGAAATATCCCCTTTGAAGGCATTGGCTCTTTATGTATCGATGAACTTATCGAAATGGCGCTATAACACTCTTCGGGATTTCAACACTCAAGAAGGAGCTCTTCAATACCCGAGTTACTACATGTTGGTTAAAGAAAAAATTAAGTGCTATCCGGCCAAAGAAGATCTCACAGTTACAGAGAGCTCTGCAAAAATCAAATTACAAGCCTTGATGGATTTAACCTCAAGAAGACTTATTAGGTCGTTAGAAACCCCTGTTGATCCCAATCAACAGCTCGTATTGACCAGCAAATGGGGTTTTGACGGATCATCTAGCCAAAGCATTTATCATCAAAGGACGAGTGAAGATGAGCAAATCGATCTTGCTAGTAATTTTATGATTAGTCTTGTACCACTGCGGCTCGTCTCAAAAGGTGTAACAATTTGGGAAAACGAGCGACCATCTTCCACTTCATTTTGCCGGCCAATATTGTTTAAGTTTATAAAGGAAACCAAAGAAAATGTGCAGAGAGAGATGGCTGAAATCGAAGCAGAGATTGAAGCCTTAACTCCATCCACCATCACTGATGGAATTAGTGTCAAACACCAACTGCTGTTGACAATGATTGATGGTAAAATTCATTCCATTATATCCGATACAGCAGCTTCAGTGTGTGACATATGCAAGGCTTGTCCTAAAGAAATGAATAATTTAGAGTTAATCAAAGATAAACACGCAAACGAGGACATGTATAAATATAGCTTAAGCACCCTTCACGCTTGGATTCGCTCAATGGAATGCTTATTACACATTTCCTACAAATTAGACATAAAATCATGGCAAGTAAGGGGTGATATAGCAAAAAGGCAAGTTGATGACAGGAAGAAAAGAGTTCAAGAGGCTGTAAGAAGAGAAACGGGCTTACTTCTCGATGTTGTGAAACAAGGCAGTGGATCCACCAACAATGGCAACTCGGCAAGGAGATTTTTTGAAAACTACACTAAATCTGCTGAACTGACCGGAATAGATGCTATGCTTTTAAGAAAAATCTGTGTGATCTTGCAGTGTATTTCATCAGGAGAGAAGATCAACGTAACTAAATTCCGAGAGTTCTGCTTTGATACTGCTAAGCTTTACGTGGAGTTATACCCATGGTATTATATGCCTTCTTCACTTCATAAAATTTTAATGCATGGGCCAGACATAGTTCAGAACATGTCAATTGTGCCCATTGGTTTTCTATCCGAAGAGGCATCTGAGGCTAGAAATAAAGATTTTAGAAAATATAGAGAGGGGCATTCTCGAAAGCATAGCAGTATCTCATGCAATGAAGATATTATGCACAATCTTTTACTGTCTTCTGATCCACTTGTTACAAGTATCCGTCCAAAAGGAAATAAGTTTGTAAAAAAATCTTCTTTTAAGGAATTTTATGAGCTTACGGATTCTGAGAAAAGTGATATCGAATTTGTTAACATAAATGATTTAGCGGACATCGATTCTGAATTTGAATTAATTGATGATGATGATGATGACGAAGATAATTAAATGATGTTATTGTTTTAAAATGTGTAACTTAGTAAATTAGAGCTTACATCTTAATTATTTATTGTACTTTTAATGAAACTAGGTAATTTATTATCAACTTACTTAAAAGACATACTCTCATCAGTTCTTGTGAATATTTTTGTTAATATATATTTCTGTATATATATAATATATTTATAGACCTCTTAATAAGTCTGTCTGCGGTTTAAAGTAAATACAAATGGGGAAAAAACGTTTTTTTTTTAATTTTCATTTCCTTTTATCCCAGAAAGTGCACATTTGGCGCACTATGTGTCTTAGTATTAAATATAGCTCTTAGTAATAGCATTACGATATTAGAGACCGGTACTTGAAACAAGCCCGGAATCAGGAGGGAGAGAGCTCGATACACTCATTTTCATAGTAAAATTTCACATTTTCTCAAATTACTCCCGAAATATGGGAGTTATGAAGAAATTCATCACCACAATTTATGAAGGCATTAAGTAATCGAATAAGATGGCATCATTAGTTTGGCATAATTTTACTCTTATTTTTCGGACATGTCTACGTCCAACCGCTCCCATACATTCGTTCCACTGTGCGGCGCTAGACGTCCTCTATAGCTCCTTCTCTTTCCTACACTGAAGTACCATTCAACCAACACTACTTTAAGGCGTCATGGTAACCCTCCTGGTGACATTGACTTATAGTGACAAAGCAATGACGAGGTCTTTTAAACCCTTGTCGTATTACAAACTTTACACTATTGCCTTTTTTATAATCAACAGTAGAAAAATTAGGAGGAATTTAGGAATTACCCTGAAAGTCAGATTGGAAAAGGATGCCATGTTAGCTGTTAATTACCACTCAATTTGCACCACACTTTAATAGTCATTATGTTAACTTAGTTCTATTACATCGTGACCTAATGAAGATCTGGTTGATTAGTGCTATACATATGAATACCTAGGTATTTGCTTATTGAGTATCTGATCTTGGAATTTTCTTAATTATAGAAGCTACGAGTAGTATTATAAATGTTATTTAATATAAGACCCCAAAATTGAATAATGACCCCGCGCTGTCTTTTATTAAGATGGTGGATGGAGAGGGGGAGGAAGACTATAGAAATGAAGGATGGATTGAGTGAGAAATGATATGAAGGAAAATGGAGAAAATGATAGCGTGACGATTGACAGGGAAGAATGGAAAAGAAAACGTGTTGCGGCGACCCCAAATAACATGAGAAATCATCAAATGACTTCTCCCACTCTGGGTTGAGCGGAAGGGAGTGTCAGACTTGTACTGACTAAGACCCATGCATGTTCCTTCCTTGCCCTTTGTGTTCCAGTGCCGCGGTATCTCTTTCAAACAGTCCCGCAGCACTGGCAGGCATCGGCTTTTGCGGGCTCCTGTTTGCTGACATCTCTCTGAACACGAACGCGCCATAGGTTTTGTCCACCTCGTCCCACCATCTCCTGCGAAGTCAACCGCGTTGTCTTCTGGCTGTGTCAGGGCTCTACATCGTGGTTATTTTGGCCCACAGCGCGTCCGGCATACGGCAGACATGGCCAGTCCAGTCCAACTTTAGGTTAGCGGTTATTAAATTTATTCGACAGATCTACTAAGACTGAAGCAAAATCAAATGAAACGATTTATTCTATAATTTGAATATTTTATTTTTATACTTTTACTTCATACTAGTTGGAATATGACTACTCCTGTGAAGAAATGGCAATAAAACTCTTATTTAGTACATGACTGCAGCGGCCAGCAACTTGAGAGGCATTGATGGACGAACGTGTCAAGTCCACCAATGCCTTGTTGTGGCCCAGGCTTGTATAGTACTTTTCTCAAATAATGCGAGGCAATTAAATACTTTTCAAAATCAATGATGCACACAAGCAACAATAATTTTTCTCGCGTTGAAGAGTTAATTTGTTTTTTTTTTTAATAAATCGCGTTCTATTTGGAAGCCAATTCGAAATTTAAATAAAACCTTTGATAAGTTACCTCCTTGGTTGCCATGTTTCAGAGTAAAAGATCATTCCATTTTTAAATAACACGACAGATATGAGTTTACTATGTAATTTATTTGGCCGCTAAACACGACAGATACGGATTTTCATACAACTTTTGCCGGCCGCTGGTTGCATGTATCTGACCAGTACAGCAATTTCGATTTATCTCGAAGAAGGTTGTCAAAATAATGCTCAAATTTCCAAGCATGTTTGAGAAAAGCATTTTTCTGTTAGATTTAATTTTATCTCGTATCTTATAAATCCAGCATTTCATTAGCACCTCATACCTATTAAATCGTACTATTTGTCTGTATTTCCTTTCAGAAATATCTTAGCACTCAACCAATTACCATACATAGATGAACCAAGCATTCCCGTTGAGTTCTCAAGTCGCACGATAACGCTAAAACTCCTTCGTAGTCGCAATTTGCGCAAATTGCACAAATTGCCGCCCGTACTGAACTAAATTGAGAACTTGTGTGATATCGTTAGCACTGGCAACTCCCTAACGTAGTTTGTGAAACCGCGTTTTAATGTTAAGTGTTATCTAGTTTTATGTTTTGAATAATTTTGTTGTCTTTGTTTATTGGTTTGTGTTGCGACCAGAGAGGTAATTTTAAATTTTACATTAATGACATCCAAATTTTTCTTCTCTTTTGATCATCAAATTGAAGGGGTTTGTTTGGCTCCACCGATGAACACACACGCACATTGAATTAGCGTACGGTGCAATAATGGGTATTAAAAAAAAGTTTCTTTGGGAAAGTTGTTTGTTATAATGAGTAAAATCACGTGTTAAAGTATCGGTCACTAATTACCAGTCACCCTATTTAAAGGGTGTAAAAAGACTCTTAACGAAACCGAAAGGCACGTGTTCTCCCCGTCATTGAGATCATTTTTTTGTTCTAAAACCATACCTTCTAGTTACGGAGATATTGAGGGTCAAAGTTCCGACTTTTCACAAGTTTTTTTTTTAAATACATGTTTTTAATGTAAGATTTTTACTTTAAACACCTCCACGACCAGTTTACTATTCAACCCATTCATCAGCACAATGTTAGGACTCGATGTAACTCACTCAAGTTTTTTTTTTGGGGTTAAAGACACCTTCACGACCCCCGTTCTATTCAATCCATCCATCAGCACAATGTTTTGATTGCGCTACATTGAGACCTACCGTAAAACGTGATTTTTAACCCCAGAAGAGTCCGTTTACACCCTGTACAAGGTGTCCGATTTTTTTGTTTGTGTTTTTTTTTGTGTTCATATAGAGGAACTGACACGATCAGCTCATAATCATGTATGGTAAAACTAAAAAAAAGTTTCAAATTTCCAAAAGTTGTTCAGTTTCATGGTCAGAAACACCACATGAGAGGTGTTCCACGCGCGCCTCAAAGAGATGTCAGCAAACAGGGAGGGGCCCGCAAGGGCCGATGCCTGCCAGGGCTGCGGGCTGTTCGAAAGTGATACCGCGGCCCTGGAACACAAAGGGCAAGGAAGGAACATGGATGGGTTTTAGTCAGTGCAAGTCTGACACTCCCTTGAAGAAAGTCTGACACTACCTTGGGAGAAGTCATTTGACGATTTCCCATCCATAAAAAAAAGAGGTGTTGCGTTTATTACGTTAAACCTTCTATAAAATATCGAAGATTTGTAAGCTTTTGACTCTCCAATTTGATGATCACCTATACCAACCTCTCATAATGAGGTGGCCGTGTGTCCCAGCAGTGGGAACATTATAGGCTGATTATGCTGTACCAATCTATGGAATTGT
Source organism: Lycophotia porphyrea (assembly GCA_950005105.1). Classification (NCBI taxonomy): domain Eukaryota; kingdom Metazoa; phylum Arthropoda; class Insecta; order Lepidoptera; family Noctuidae; genus Lycophotia; species Lycophotia porphyrea. Next base: position 3,647,422 of record OX465405.1, on the reverse strand, counting down.
TATATTTACATACTTAAATTCTTAAAAACTCGATACTATGTAGTTAGTAACAACGGGTTTATTTGTGGTTGTATGAGTAAGTAGCTGTAAACATAGAACAATAGTTTGTGTCGAATTGTCCAATGACAGAAGGTTACAAAAATTAAGTTGATGAAGTTTTAATGTAGCTTCGATACAATCAATCAGATACTACGTACTTCGAAGTGGCGCAGTTATTTGATTGATAAGTTGATTTTTAGTGTCACGGTCAATAAGTTCTCGTAGCACTCTTTCGAAGCAACTTCATCATATACCTACTGCAGTATCCTTGCGATCAACAATGAAAAAATTGTCGAAGATTTAAAAAAAATTAAAGAATATGAAACATTCTACAGTAACGTTAAAATTTATCATTTTAATTCAAGTTTTGTTGGGCCGTTATTTCAATCTTAGTCAATCCAAGCTCCATTGTTTTATTCTTAAATTATATTGCATTTGTTTCAGTTTCTTCATCAGTGTTTTAGTATATACTTATGTTATACATGTCACAATTACCTATGCCACAATTGTCTATATCGAGTACATGTGCATTGTTATCACCTCCCTGTTCTTTACGGATAATTATTTCTTAAATTATTGTAATTGTATTAGAACCAATGACAGAATAATTGGCTTCAAGAAAATACCTCTATTTGTCAAGTATTTGTACGCAATTTTTTTTGTTACTGCCATTTTAAGATTAGTTCTTTTAATGATAAGATACGAGTTTTTAAATTTGTACTTTTTATTGACTACGAACGTTATGATCGCTTGCATAGATTTAAGCCAAATATTTGTCGTCATCATTTTCTCAATACTGCACGTTCGTATGAGAGTCTTAAGGTATTTTTTAGCAAATAATAAAATTCCTACTAACATTATTGGGCGAAATGAAATAGATATCAGTATACAAAATATAAGAAAGGGTTTGTACTATTATAACAATCTACTTGACAATATAGAGCTGATTGATAAGCAAGTGCAATATCAGGTACCTAATGGTTTTGTTAACTTTCTAAAATTTATGTGGCAAAAATCATTCGTTACATGTATATTTGCTTTCATTTCCAGGTGTTGGTCGTTTTAGTTCTAAGCATTCCTAAATTAATTTTTATGATGAGTCGTATAGTGATAATATTCTTCAAAGGAGTAAGTTTTTTTCAAATAAATAGTTTGGTATTTGTGTCAGATACGTACTGCTAACCCTTTTATCGTCTTTGGCCTAACCTGAAGATTCAAAAATAATTCCTATCTTTACTTTCAGACGAATTCTGTTTTAATCATGCTGCTCGCACCAGAATTGTTGCATACAGTTTGTAATTTGTTTTATCCAGCGATCATTACCGAAGCAATTATATTCGAAGTCGATACAATAAGAGAATCACTCGCAAAACAACTGGTTAGATGTTCAGGTAAACGTTTAAAAATAATATATTTCAAATCGTCGGATGAAAGTCTACTACGTCGGGGACCAGGCGGTGCGCCTCAAATGGGCCTGGGCCGGACATTGACTAGACGCGGAAATGGCCGATGGAGCAAGGCTTTGACCGAATGGTGGCCAAGGTTAGGCCATAGAAACCAGGGCCGTCCTAAAGCTCGTTGGGTTGATGACATCGTCAAAGTCGCGGGAAACACCTGGAAAAGGGATGCGCAAACCCGGGAAGTGTGGCAGAAAAAAGGGGAGGCCTATACACAGCAGTGGGTGATTCCGGGCTGATATGGTGATGATGATATTGAAAATTCACCGAGGCATCAGTAAACGCAATACGATATCGCAGCAGATTAAAGTAAAGATGGCGAGAGTAGCGGAAAGGACTGGGAGGCCGAAGGGAGACGGGGGTGGCCTTTGCCCACCAAAGAGAGAATACAGGCTAGTTGGTTATATTGAAATTGCGACGTTCGGCCCACGTTCAGCGATCCGTCTTTTAGGTATTTTGAATCTAGACAGCCGAAACTTCTACTGTACCGAACTTGGTAAGCGTAGTTTAATAAACAGTACAAAAAAAAAAAGACGTGTGGCACTCGGAGACTGCCGCGGTAAAGCTATTGCATAGCATTTCTTATCAACTTATGTAATTATAATTATTTATTTATTTTATCTATGCAGTATTTTTTTTCCTTTGTTTTTCTTTGATATTAATTCAAGTTACACTTTTGAGCGTGGTGACCGATAGGAAAACATTTTTTTTTCTTTTATTAAATAAATGAGAAGTTAATATTGTCAAAATTAGTATAGGTAATTACCTATACAACCTAACCTCCTAGCTCCAGCAGTAGATTAAAAATAAAAACCTAGGCTTGTCAATATCTGACACTAAGCTAACTTCAGGGTGTATGTTGACTAGCTAACTTCACGATGTAGGTTTTTGGTGTCGGTGTGAGCGCGCATCGGAGTGGGGGGTGTTAGGTTATTTTCGTTACGGAATTTCTGGATTCGGTCTCCACGCTCAAGGCCCGCGATAGAAGCTATGCAATAGCTTAAAAATATATTATCCATGGAATTTCTTTTCCCTAGAGATCTACGCGTTTTGTGTCTCAGTGAAAATGAGATTTCTTTTGAATAACTGCAAGGGGACTGTTATTGTATAGCATCGTCTGTTTTTGAATGACCGACTACCAATTGTGTGGTGCAGCAGCGTGATCATCATCTTCCTGACCTTGTTCCATTTACTTGGGCATCTGCACAACCCCACGCTATCATTCATTTTCATAATTACTAACCAATCTATCTTTTTTTTCTATCTCTTCCAAATTACCTGTAGTATGTAGCTAGTTTATTTGAAATAAACGATTCTAGTTTGAGTTTAACTACGGGTCTTTTCTCATTATGTCCTCTTCTGCAGATTCCTCTCTCCGTTTCGAGCTGGAGACTGCGCTGCAGTACGTGTCACTGCGTCCGTTCAGATACACGATCTGTCGCACTGTACCGCTCAACATCTACCTGCCCTTCTCCGTCATCAGCCTCTGTATCACTTATATCATTGTTGCGATGCAGCTTATACACATTAGTGTTTAGTTGCAAGGATTTTTTATTAACATTTGTATCGTTGATAATTTAATTAGTTTTAAAAGTGTTTTCGTCGTTTTCGAGATTTTTGTTAGCAAAACCCCGTTTCTCGGTGAATTATTGTTGGTTTTGCATGCAGATTTCAGATGTGTTTTCCTAGGATTACGTATCCAAGCTTACGTTGCACCAATCATAAGTTTCTGTTCAGCATCATGTCATCGTTGCTATGAATGAATTTAAATAATTTTGTAGTTTTTTTTCAATGTTCTCTTATTTAAAAATAAATAAATAATTGAAGTGTTCAAGTCATTTTTACTCCATTATACAAAATAATTAATTGATTGATTGATAAATTATTAATTTGTTGTTTTTCTTCATGTACGTATTTTTATATCTGTCTTTACTTTGTATATTTGTATGTATATATGTATTGATTATTATATTTTATTCTTGGAAATTTTCTATACTAATGCTAGGTGCACTGTTTTATCTCCATCACCCTAAGGTAGACTGCCCAATGTCCGCTCTTTGTACATTATGTACATAAAGTTTTAATACATAAATAATTGGATTTTTCTAATAAAACTATAACACATACAATCCTGACTACAACATACATACTCTAGATAGATCCACGGCCAAGTTAATGAAGTGACGATCATAAATCATAACCACGGTCATATATTAGCAACGCCGAGTATTGACAGCGCGCCAAATACATTTATCAAACAGACACAGGTCATGCATAACTATTGTATCAATGGTAGCATAGGTATTTAGGCATAGATAGTTACTGTAGCTTGAGGAGCTCGTGGCTAAATGATAACAGCTGCTCGGGTCAATTTTTGGCTAAGCCGTGCTTGCCTAGGTTGGTCTGTGGATGGGTGACCACCCATTACATACCGAGTTTCCTCCGTGCCTCGGAAAGCACGTTAAACCATTGGTCCCGGCCGCCATTTGTAGATTTTTGACAGTCGTTATGTAGTCAGTGACCCAAAAAGTCTCACAACCAGTCTTACCTAGGGGTATCGTATTACCCAGTACGAACTGGGTTGTGTAGGTCAGACAGGCAGTCGCTCCATGTAAAATACTGGTATTCAGCTGCATCCGGTTAGACTGGAAGCCGACCCCAACATAGTTGGGAAAAGGCTAGGCAGATGATGATGAGTTACTGTAGCTTGTACAGTTTGTAGACATGAATATTGTTAAGGGCGAGACTTTTAGCTTCTGCATGTTAATTTTCGACTTCGTATGCGTAGGTTTTATTTACTAGTAGCACTACACCTGGTATAAACTATCTGTGGGCATTCAAATCCGTTCAGCCGATTTTTGCGTGAAAGAGTAATAAACATCCATTCATCCGAACTTTTTCGTCTTTTGCCTAATGCTATGCCCGTGCAGAGGACGAAAATTGACCTATATGAGAGAACTACCGGGATGAAAAAAGTACCCTAGGTAACCCAGGTTCAGAGGTAATCCAGACCCTGGTGTCAATCAGTCTGCCTATCCTTTTTCCCAACTATGTTGGGGTCGGCTTACAGTCTAACCGAATGCAGCTGAATACCAGCATTTTACATGGAGCGACTGCCTATCTGACCCCCACAACCCAGTCAGTAACTGCTGGGTAAAACGATACCTACTCCTTGATAAAACTGGTTGTCTGAATGTCGGGCTTCTGACCACTCGTAACGACTGTCAAAGGTATACAAATGACAGCCGGGACCAACGGCATAACGTGCTTTCCGAGGCTCGGAGGAAACTCGCGAACCAACCTCAGCAAGCACTGCTTAACCTAGACCTATTCGTGCGGGTGTTATTATTTAGCTACAGACCCTGGTCTTTTTATAAAAAAGTAACAGGTAGACTGAGTTAATTCTATTCTTTTTAAACTATTGGTATGGATATATTCATCAAAGTGCTGTAATTACTTAAGCTCACAAACAGTTGACATTCGTATGGCATATCGATATTTCATGTCGACATAATCTCTTTATTAATATCGACTGCATCGAAATGTTACCTCTCGTATGCTAATGAACTGTATAGAGGTGGCTATACTTTATCTACTGTTTTATAAAATATCAACCAGCTTTCTGCATTGCGTTCACGCCCAGTCATTGTAGGACTTTGTTATAGTTTACAAAAAATATATTTCTTCAACACAACAGGAGTGATTATAATTGTTTTAGCCAGGGCTGTCCAGTGACATAAATAAAAATCGTTTCACTAGGAAATAAGAAGTGGTATGTTCCCAAAAAAAGTCATATCAATACTTGTATTATCTGTCATCGCCAATAAGGGAGCGTCTTCGTCATGTCATCATCATCATGACCATATTAGCCCGGAATCACCCATTGTTGGGTATAAATAGGCCTTCCTTTTTTTCATTTCACTTCCAGGTTACGTCCCGTATCCAGGTGTTTCCCGCGACTTTGATGATATCGTCGACCCAACGAGCTTTAGGACGGCTCTAGTTTCTTTGGCCTAACCATGGCCATCACTTGATCAAAGCTTTGCTCCATCGTCCATCAGACACACGTCTAACTAGATGTCATCGTCGTGTAATATATGCCATTACACGATTTCCAGTACCATTTTTGCAAGTCAACTTTTACGGTAGTTAGCCCAAAATTCATCTGTTGCACAAGCTAAAGGTAGTTTTAACCATATTCGAGTATTCGTACCCTCCATTCTCTTGTTAAGTCTATGGTAACAGAGTGCGGTCTTGTCAAGTGGAATTATTCGCAATTGATTTATTTATCGGCTGTTCGCTTCGTGGTAGGATTCAAAGTTGACTAATTTCATATTAATGTGTGTTTGTCTCGACGTTCTGTTGTTTATACATTTTGAATATATCTATAAAACCTTGCAGTGGCTTTGTAAGTCGTAGTTTTTGTATTCAATTTCTATAGGGGGCAGTGGCGAAGTTTCCATACAACTCAATTTCTACCGGCTTCCCTTTGAAAAATGGCACAGTCAGTATTGTATAGACAAATATTATAATCACATTAAAGATAGGTACTCCGGTATACCTCTTACAAAAATTGACCCTTTGTTACTGATATGATGACGCACGATGATGACGATGCAGAATGATGTACTGAACCGTTTTAGCATCGTTGGCCCTTTCACCCCGTTTAACACATTGAACGCCGTGGTGGTCACCGGTGACCACCACTATACTTTCCACCGGTCACCGGTGAGCCCCACGGCCGGCACGGGTAGTATTGCTGTCGCTCACCGGTGAGCCCCATAGCCCAAATGGAACAACCACTAAATTTGAATCGGCGTTTAATGAGTTAACCCCAATAACACACGAAATATAAAGTTCATCTGATGTCATTATTCTCACTCTACAGCAATCCACTGCTGGTCTTCCAATCACGCGCCATTGAACTCGATAATCATCTAACTGCAACTAGCCACTCTAGTGAAGATTATCGCTCCATCTATCCTGAGAGCATTTACATTTGCCGATTCGTGGTCTCCACTCAAGAACCCGCCAACTCCAGCGGCCATCGGTTCTACTCTATGGCTAATATGGCCGACCCACGGAAGCCGTGTTTTTGCTGACATAAGCAAAACCAACGCGATCTATTCTGCCGTGCTAAGCTAAAAAGCGGTATCTAAAAAATATGATTGGCATCGGAGAGCTTATATAAATGCGCACTTAGTGAACTAAGCCTAATAGCAGTATCTATGTGTTTTAAAATATAAAATATCCTAATAAACGAAAGAACAATCCGTAATGTGTATATCAAACTATATTTACAAAACTTCAATTTTCTCGAAACTTGCTTTCCCTTGAGATACCGCTTTAGCGTTTAGCACGGCAGTATTGCAAGCTAACCCCTAAGCTTATTTGCAATTTGTGCATTTGTATTAAGGCTAGTTGTCTACAGTGTAAATTCTGTAGTGTAGAATCTCTACACTATAGAATATTATAAGAAAGATCTATTATAGTGTTTTCTGTATGATGAACTTATATTATTAATTATATTATACTATATAATAACTATTACTATATAATAACTTATATTATAATTATCATATTATCACCAATATAGTCAATCTCAATTACGCATTTGTAACAAAAAAAAAACAAACTTATAAAAATCTTAAGCAAAATAAACTTCTGCTATTTATAAACACAGTCCAATTTGCGAGGCCAAAACAGATGAAACTTACACCATCGATCAAAGTCAGGCCGGTCCCTAAGGTCAGGCCACTCAGTCCACAAGTTAATTTGGTCCCACACTTTGTCGTTTCTCGAATTAATTTCATGTTTCTAAATTGCAGTTTCAAGTTTATGAATTGGAAATGATTTTCCTTTTTGGCGAGTTTTTTTTCATTAGCCTGTTCTGTCCCACTGCTGGGCAAAGGCCTCCCCCATTCTCTTCCAACTCTCCCGGTGTTTTGCCTCCTCTGGCCAATCAGTCAGGAACGAGTCTAAATCGTCACGCCAGCGTTTCTTGGGCCTGCCTCGGTGACGACGACCGTCTTCAGGCACGAGTTTAATAAAAAAAAATGAGAGTAGTATTATATGTTATTTACTGTTGTCTTGGCAAAGACTTTCCATGAATTTATAGTTCGGTAGTTTATTGTAGGTTATTGTGGACCGCGGGCCTTTTGTTTTGCCCAGTTCAGTCCAGCTATTTAGAAGAAATAGGACTACGTATTAATCTGTTAATAAAGTAAACTTGTATAATGTTTGACTAGTGCTGAGTACAAGCTAGAGCAGGGGTCGGTAAGTAGCTTTAAGTGGAGTCCGGATACTGCAGAAAAAAACACTGATAATAAGTAATATTGTTTATTTTGCTATCGGACGGATAATTATTAAGGACGTAAAATTACTGCGAGAAATTACACTGACGGTCTTGAGCCAGTTTTTTATAGTCTGGTTCACGAGGAGAACAGCAAATGCGAAGTGTCTTCAAGATGAGAGTCTGTTAATCTCGAACGATATTTGTTTAAAAAAATTATCATTTTTGTGAAAGATGATTCGCATACATGTCGCGCCAAATATAGTGGCCAGATTAATGGCAATTTTAATATTAGGGAGTCCGAAATTCGACTAGATTCGATTCTGTTGCTGACCGGTGAGCTAGAGTGTCGAAAGGAAACAACAGGTATACTTAATTGATACTTTTTTATATATTTTTTACTAAATAGGCTTGCTTTTGGCCGCAACCCGTCTAATGTGAAGCGATGTCTAGGCCTAGGATGGAGCACGCTTGCCTAGAAGAAACCGACTTTGATCTTGATTTCTTCTTTTTTCTTTTGATTTCTTTTTTTTCTTCTTTCTTTTTTCTTTTTTTTTTTCTTTCTCTTTTCCCATGGGGGTAGACCACAGAATGCCACATGCTACGATCCTTACATATTCCTTTTGCCTGGTCCACGTTCATACATCTGGTCATACACGCACGCCGGTTGCGACTACTACGCACCTGACCTTTCTGAAGAACCTCACCAATGTCTATGAGGTCAGCGTATGTCGTTCTAGGGAGTCTAGATTATAATGATCAGGAAATCAGACATTGTTTTAAAAAGCTCAGTATGGTTTGATTGAAACTGGATATAATATGGGGTGTAAACAGACTCTTCACGAAGCCGTTAACCAAGCATTATGTACATCAAACTAAGTAACTTTACGCAAAAATTATTGCTGGGAAACGACTTTTTTTTGGGGTGAAAAATCACGTTTAACGGTAGGACTAAATATAACGCATTCACAACATTGTGCTGATGGATGGATTGAATAGTATTGGGGTCGTAAAGGTGTCTTAAGTAAAAATAAATACATTAAAAACATGTATTTAAAAAAAAATGTGGAGAAGTTGGAACTTTGACCCCCAATATCTCCGTAACTAGTAGGTTCCCAGGTATGGTCTATAGCAAAAAAATGATGGCAATGACGGGGAGAACAAGTGCCTTTCGGCTTCGTTAAGAGTCTTTTCACACCCGTTTTAACACAAACACGACACAAGCGCGAAATAATTAATTACTTAATCAGTTAAATATTTCTCCAGAACTCAACAAGATGAAGCCAGATGTAAAGCAAAATAAATGAAGGGTTACAATTAGCCCTTAAAATAATAAAAAAGTGTAGGGGAAGCAAGATAATCCTTCTAAACACTTCTAAAGGTTTTATGTCTCCTTTACTGTTAAAAATAAAGATTTTACTCAAAGACAGCTATGCGATGAGTTGCGATAGCCATACTATTTTTTTTTTCGAATGGGAAATCATCAAATGACTTCTCCCACACTGGGCAGAGCGGAAGGGAGTGTCGGACTTGTACTGACTAAGCCCCATCTATGTTCCTTCCTTACCCTTTGTGTTCCAGGGCCGCGGTATCTCTTTCGATTTCTTTTCTTTGGATGTTAATGAGTAGTATGAGATCCAAAACTTAAGCTGGTCAGAAATTGAATTATGGATATTTAAAGTCTTTTTTCTACAAATATTCAACAGGACATAATATTACGCCTGTAATCCCCAAAGGGTTAGGCAGAGGTGTACCGAATAGTACAACCACATTTCGCCAGTTGTGTTTAAGTCCCATGTAATAGGGGCGAGCCTAATGCCATCAACGGGGCACAAATCCATACTCCGTGGCTGCTACTGAGAAATTCCAAATACAAACGCCTAATAACACTTTTGCCCGGGTTAATCGCATAATGCCCAATTCTTAAAACGCCTAGCGTTCTACAAATGCCTAATTCTTATAATGGCCAATTCGTAAAAGATTAATTCTTAAAATATCCAATTCTCAAAAGGACTAGTTCTTAAAATGCCCAATCCATACAAATATCTTTCCCTTAACATAGCATCGCTCTACCCTGTGCAACAACCCCCTGCCCCCGGTTCAATTTTAATATCCCCGTAAAAACAGGATTATATTCATAACAGATAAAATATTTTAACTGCTTTCTTGAGTTTTATTTGTTTATGTAATCCCCGTTATTGTTCTTAGGCAATTTTATTGCGTGCGCTATTTTAAAGTGGCCATTTTCTTAAATCGGTTGAGCAATTTTATTTTGGTCGTTAATTTTAAGTTACCGATTTTTTTTATAAAATGACATTAAAAAAGATATGTCGTCTTTTTCCATTCTTCTTGTTTTACATAAAGTTACTGATGCAGTTTCATGAAAAAGTCCCATATCTGGAAAACGAAATATCAAATCTTATGCAAACAAATTTTATTTCAATTTCTTTTTTTTTTTTGCATTTTGAAAATGTCACGGGCAATTAAAAACTGACATATCACTGATATTAATACTAAAAACGGGATAACGAAATATCGGGAACTCAAAATAAATGGTGAATATCCCGTTTTCTGTGTAATAATACTCGTAGTTCTTTTTACGTTCTACAAACTACAAATGGTTACTTTTTATTTATTTTTGGCCATCACGGTGAAATCCTATTCGACCTAAAGAAAGGTGCCATTAAGTCTGTCTGTGTGCTACCAATGTAGGTTCGTACGTACATGAAGTTTAAATATATATATAAAACGCTGCTAGTATAATACCCTCATTGTATCATGAATTTCATTTCGTAACAATATTAAAAAAAGAAATCTAATTTAAATTTTTACACACGCCCAGTTTGACATGTCACGGTTGTAATCTTACCCTGATTGATGGCATCCTATTGTGTGCCACAGTGCCAGCAATGAGATCCACCCTACCACCGTACCAAAAACCTCATTTACCATACATCAGCAAACAACCGAGAGGTCTACGTAATCTGGACTATTTTGTTCGAAGACACACGTCCAATTTACTTTGAACTTCGTTTTAGAAAATTTGCAAGGGTAATACAGGTCTATTGATATTGGTCGGTGTATTGTATGGAAGTTGTGTATGAATAATTCATATAATATCATGAAGATATGCTCAGCTTGATGAGGTGTCACATTATTCACAATTTGGGACTGATACCTTAATACGTTTTGTTACTTTGTATGTAATTTTGGGATAAACATGTCATCCATGCATTTCCCATACGATGTGGCTACTCAATGTTGTTTCACAATGTTTCAGCTTTGTTTGTATCGAAAAATGATTTTCAAAGTAATCCAAAAGTAGCATATTGTAGTTTACCCGACTACGGCGAAGCCAAAAGGAAGGGTTATGGTTTTAGCAGTCTATGTATGTATGTTTGTATTTACGTATGTTCCTCCGTAGCGCTTAAACTTATCATCCAATTTTGATGAATTAGTTGTCAATCGATTCGTTATTATACTCCGGGAAACATAGGCTACATTTTAAGCGACTTTAACAATAGTAAGAGTCGATTTTACCTGTAAACCGTGACTTTAATATGAGCTTGATTTTTCAGTAGTCGGGTTGTTTAGTTGTAGTATATTCTTGTTTTTATAAATTCTTATCACAGTACGTCTTTCTGATGATACTACCTCGTTGATTTAGTTGTCGCAAGCGTGAATGGTGAGCATGAGGTCCTGGGTTCGATTCCCGGGTCAGGTAAAGTGCTATTTTGTTTTTCCATCAGGAATATCTCAGCAGCAGTAACGGAGTTTGGATTTGTACCCGATTGATGGCAATGGCTCGCTCCCTATTGCATGGGAGTTTAACATAACCGGCGAAATATGGGTGTACTATTAGGTACATCTCTGCCTTACCCAACGGGGTTTGCAGGCGTGTTGTTTTGTGTTTGTGTGATGTTTTATTTGATGATAAACGAAATCTAGGCATCGCACGTGACTAAAAGAGTGATGAATATAAATATTGATGGATGGAAGGTAGAGGAAGGCCGAGGAAACTATGGATGGATTGTGTGAGGTATGTTAAATATCCAGGGCAGCGGGACTGTTCGAAAGAGATACCGCGGCCCTGGAACACAAAGGGCAAGGAAGGAACATGGATGGGTTTTAGTCAGTACAAGTCTGACACTCCCTTCCGCTCTGCCTAGAGCGGGAGGAGTCATTTGATGATTTCCCATCTGAAAAAAAAAGGTATGTTAAATATGAAAGAAAAAGGAGTAAATGATAGCGTGACGGTTGATAGGGGAGAATGGAAAGGAAAAAAACGTGTTGCGCCGACCTCAAGTAACATGGGACAAGGGCAGAAAGACAATGATGAAATCTAAAGAGTGTAAAAAGTTTGTTAACGAAGCCGAAAGGCACTTGTTCTCCCCGTTATTGCGATCATTTTTTTGTTCTAGACTATACCTGGGAACCTTAAACAATAACAGCCGCTCAGGTCGATCTTTAAGTTAAGCCGTGCTTGCCTAGGTTGGTCTGTGGATGGGTGACCCATTACATACCGAGTTTCCTCCGTGCCACGGAAAGCACGTTAAGCCGTTGGTCCCGGCTGTCATTTGAAGATCTTTGACAGTCGTTAAAGTAGTCAGTGGCCTAATAAGTCTGACAACCAGTCTTACCAAGGGGTATCGTATTTCCCAGTAGTAACTGGGTTGTGGAGGTCAGATAGGCAGTCGCTCCATGTAAAATACTGGTATTCAGCTGCATCCGGTTAGACTGGAAGCCGACCCCAACATAGTTGGGAAAAGGCTAGGCAGATGATGACTATACCTGGGAACCTTCTATTTACTGAGATATTAGGGGTCAAATTGCAACATTTTCACTTTTTTTTTTTAAATACATGTGTTTAATGTATTTTTTTTACTTAGGACACCTTCACAACCTCCGTACTATTCAATCCATCCATCAGCACAATGTTTTGAATGCGTTACATTGAGTCCTACCGTAAAACGTGTTCACCCCAAAAAAAAAGCCGTTTCCCAGCAATAATTTTTGTGTAAAGTTACTTAGTTTGATGTACAGAGTGCTTGGTTGACGGCTTCGTGAAGAGTCCGTTCACACTCTGTATAAACCAACATTTCTATAAAACCGCTTTAAAGTTTTAAACCACTTGAAATCTAGCACTAGCCCGGTCCTATTCTGCTTTAAAACTTATTTACCTGCTACACAAAGAGTCAACAAGTCAAATCAGAACTAGAATAATAAAAACTATGCTAAACCAGCCAGTTTTACGACTACCGTCCTCGTCTCTACAGTGCGTTTGCTGGATTCCACGGGAATAACTTTATTCTTATCCATGAGGCAATCCGAAGATGTGGTAAAATTGTGGAGGCCATTTTCCTTATACCTAACACAAATATTTTTATAGATTATTTACAAATATAACTTTAAAAAACTCCATGATACCTGTAGTAATCAATGCATTCATGGGAACAATGTTTTGAGTGCATTAGTCCGACCGTAAACCGACATTTTTCTACCAAAAAAAAAAACTCATTTCCCAGCTTTTTTTTGCGTAGTTACTTAGTTTGATGTATAGAATGCTTGGTTGACGGCTTCGTGAAGAGTCTGTTTACTCCTTAGATGTATACTAAATATAAAGCTAACGTTAATCGTTTCATCTAGAACCTTCTCATAAGAGTTCGTTTTATGATAAAGATGAATTGGTAACCTAACGGAGGATGACATTTTTTTTAAATTGTATTCATTCACGATAAAAGTAGTGTAACTATGTATATTGCTGTTATAAACAGCCAGTTATTGTGTTAATTTACGTGTGCCGTCTATTATTAAGGACACTAAATATATCATCATCATCATTTCAGCCGAAAGACGTCAACTGCTTGACATAGGCCTCCCCTAAAGGGGGGTTGTGCCATAATCGCCACGCTTGGCAGGCGGGTTGGTGATCGCAGTATGGTTGTCTGGCAGCAGCGTTCTCTGTGCCTTTGTAGGCACAGAGAACGCTGCTGCCCATTATCTGGTAAGACCCTTAGTCGCCTCTTACGACACCGACAGGAAGACATGGGATGGTAAATAAATAAATTTGTTAATTTAATAGACACTATAACTACTCGTAAATCCTATCGAATGAATACATGAATCACACAATACACAGAGAAATCGACCATCGATATGGATAAAACCGTATATCAAAGCAATATCTCCTCAAAACATTTCAAGGAAATCCAACTTCCTACGTGGAAGCCGGATTCCCACATCCTTGGTGATTGTAGTAATAAATTATGTATTCGAGTTATAAAACCATCCGCGCCAATGGCTGAGATTTCACTGATCCAGCTTGTTTTAATGGCGCACTACGGAAACCTAGCTCAGAGGAGATCTAGGGGTTGTAAGGAATGAGGAGCAAGTTGGGTGTTGTAAATATTTGGAGACAAGGTAAAAAAGATTTGCAGATGTCCTCGTCAACATCTGCCACCTTCTGTCGCCTTTTCCCAACTATGTTGGGGTCAGCTTCCAGTCTCACCGAATGCAGCTGGATACCAATATTTTATATGGAGCGACTGCCTATCTGACCTCTACAACCCAGTTAGTACTGGGTAATACGATACCCTTTTTTTTTTCTTTTTCGGATGGGAAATCATCAAATGACTTCTCCCGCTCTGGGGAGTGTGAGACTTGTACTGACTAAAACCCATCCATGTTCCTTCCTTGCCCTTTATGTTCCAGGGCCGCGGTATCTCTTTCGAACAGTCCCGCAGCCCTGGAAAACGATACCCCTTGGTAAGACTGGTTGTCCGACTTTCGGGCCACTGTAACGACTGTTAAAGATCTACAGATGACAGCCGTGACCAACGGCTTAACGTGTTTTCCGAGGCACGGAGGAAACTCGGTATGTAATTGGTGGTCACCTATCTACGGACCAACCTAGGCAAGCGCGGCTTAACGAGCACCTGTTATTATTTAGCCACGTATCATTTAGTAGGTCTGAATCACACAATTAAAATATGGCCACACCGTTATGATACACACTTTATACCTTTTATTTAGCAAAGCTCCGGATTAATTTTAAATTCAATGCTTCTTATTTGTGAACAAAAAAAAAACAATTTGAACACTTAAAAATGATTTTTTTTCTTATCTTAGTATCGGATTCTTACTAAGAGGAGTTTTAAATTATATTATACCTGTAATTTCTTCGTTTATTTGCTCACCAACCCCAGGGTCTGTGTGTTACTGGTGTCACTATCCATGCACTCGCTTCAGAATTATTCATGAACACTTCAGGACTTCGAAAATTTGATTTGAGGGTTGTAGATAAAATGGATGTTTTCTTTTTATATGCTGAATTTATTTTACTAATGAATTAGCTTAATTAATTTGCATATAATTATGATCTCGTAGGAGATGGCGGGACGAGCTGGACAGAACCAAGGGCCAGTGGTCCACCTTCTATCTTCAATCTTGGTAATGAATCACCATGATCATCATTATTTCATTCGAAAGACGTCCACTGCTAGACATAGGGGTCCCCCAAATGTCCCCGCAACCTTCACCAGGTCGTCTATCCACCTAGTGGGAGACCTTCCACCGCAACGTCTTCCGGTTCGCGGTCGCCACTCCAGAACTTTTCGGCCCAATCGGCCATCCGTTCTGTGAGCAATATGCCCTGCCCACTGCCACTTGAGTTTGACAATTCTTCGGGATACGCCGGTAACCTTGGTTCTCTAGCGGAAGGCCTCATTTCTGATTTGATCACGCAAGGAAACTCCGAGCATAGCCATTGCCCTTTGGGTTACGTTTTGGTAATGCATTTAATTGAAAATCCTAAATCGTCAAACAGAAGAACAGTGGCACATTACAGCTTGAGAATGTAACAGATATATTTGACATCAGTATTTTGGTATAGTTTTTTATTATAATCTATTAGTTAAGATTATAGATATCGTAAAGATATAAAGTCAAACTTTTGTTAAGCTTTCAACATTTTCGGTGAGCCCATGTTGCTGGTTTTCTGCATCGAAAATATTTGTCTAATGAACGTCAAAGCCATAATTTTTTTTATTTTATTGATTTTTAAGCTGCGTTCGGAACCACACATACAAAATGAATAATAAATTTATTTTTATTTACAAAATAATACGATTGTACTTATAGTTCAAAGCAAAAAAAAAAACAATACGATACGATGTGCTCAACGTGTAATTTTCTTATTATTTTCCTACGCGATTTAGTTTTTTTTTATTATTTTCCTACGCGATTTAGTTTTTTTATTATTTTCCCTATGCGATTTAGATTTTCCTAGGGTCAATATTAATAAGGGTTAATTTATTTTCTATGTCATACAAAATTAGAATGACACGTTTCATGAAAAAAAAAGAAACTTGTTATTTATATCATAAATTCCATTTAATAATCTACAAGCCCAAATAATACAGGTAAGATTTATGCAATTTGTCGTTCCATATATGATGAAAAAAACACAGAAATGATAAAACAAGACAAATAGGAACTATGATGTACACATACGAGCGCTGAAAGTAAATAATTCAGGAGATACATGTGTGATATATGGACGATATTTGTTTGATATAAATATGTTCAAGAAGCGTGCAAAAGTAGTCCTGCTTTTGAACCATGGATGCGGCAAACTTATCTCAGTAAAAAAATATGTTTTCAGTTCTCATGCTCTAAAAGTACGCCAATATAGCACTACGAAGCGGGACTAAAGTGACCACTTTAGTCCCTAGGGAGTAAAAAGTAATTCGTTTTTTAATTTCCTTCATGTGACATTGACAAACTTAAACAGCCAGTAAATATACTATTATCTGTGGAGTGTGGACCATGTTCATTGCGAAAATGTTGAGATTTTAGTTCCATGGTTTTTCCGCAGCAAAGAAGGTGGCGCCATGTGTTTTAAATTGTTAATCTGTGACTGGTTTAGAAGAAAAAAACCGACCGCGAAAATGTCAGAATTTGAGTTGAGTGTAATTTTTTTCAGTTTTAAATAATAAATTTATTTAAAACTGATAAAAATTACACTAAGAATTTCCAGTGACAGTGAAGAGTTTGACGTCGAGCAAAGAGTAAAAGACATAATAGATAATCTTTTGAACGCTCCCAATGAAAAATACTTGGCGACCAAGGTATATTTAGGTACCTACCTATATAACCATGCTTTTTATTTAGGTACCTATATAAAATGTCGATTGTCACATTTACTTTGTTTACTTACAAGTTGCCTTAATTTTCGGTATAAGTGGTGCATGCAGAGGAATAGAACTAGTGAATATTACTCTGGTCGATGTCGATTGTGACACCACGTTATGGGATATAAATTTGCCTTGTACGAAAAAAGAAAGAAAATTCGTAATAAATGGAGAGAACTTAATAAATGTTTTTGTACTAAATTGACTATTTTTCTCGCACTCAAAGTGAAAAGTACAGTTTGCAGCTCGAGACTAAACGCCAACTTAATATACCCTCGGTTTCATCAAACCATCTCTGGTATATTATGGCTTATCGTTTAGTCCCTCGTTATAAAACATACTAATATTGTTGATTTTAGTCCTTTCAAACCTGATTTTTGCCATGATTTTGTGACTCCTAAGTCACAGGATATCCTAGTTTGGGAGTCAGGGTTTACTCTTCCGTATGACCTTTAATTCACTGAAATTCATGTGTTTAAGCAACGTTGAAAGTTTTAGTATAAACAAAGTTTTTTTTTTTATTATTCTGTTCCGAATTTTCTGTGCTACTAGTTTTCATCGTTTTTGAAGATGTTTATTGGTCCTATTGGTTTCCTAATCTTTTTAGGGTTCCGTACCCAAAGGGTACAACGGGACCCTATTACTTAAGACTCCGCTGACGTCCGTCTGTCCGTCTGTCTGTCAGCGGGGTGTATCTCTGTATCCCTAATAGGTAGACAGTTGAAAAGCCCAGAATATTTTCCATTGCAATTATCATCCTTCCGTATTAATAATGAACTAGCCTATCATTATCATCATCATCATCATCATCATTTTAGCCGAAAGACGTCCACTGCTGGACATAGGCCTCCCCCAAGTGTCGCCACATTGACCGGTCCCGTGCGACTCGCAACCAGTGGATCCCCTCAACCTTCACCAGGTCATCGGTTCACCTAGCGGTCGCTACTCCACTTAATTTTTAAGCAGCGTCCGGAACCACACATACAAAATGAATGCAACACAACAAAATAATACGACTGTTTTTATAGTTTAAAACAAAAAAAAACAATCACTACCCTATAACGCCTTCAAATATGACTGTAAAATTTATATTTCATCTCTCTCTTAAGTTTGCACCTTATTCTCCCATTCTTCTTTATTAACCTAGCTTCACTAACTTGCGATATCCAGCTTCTCTTTTCTTTCTCAACTTCATGTGCAAATAGAATTGAACGGAGTGTGCAAATGTGATGACGCACATTAGGCTTTCATTTTCCACCGATGTAGAAGGGGATTGATCGCGCCCATTTGTTTCATCGCTTTGTCTCGCAAATACCCGTAATGTAGACTTTCGGAATTGGCACATCATTTCTTTTCATATTCACTTATATTCAAATTGAGTTATTTGGTAGGTACTGGATTAAATGTATTAGTTTGTTTTGACGATGGGACTGTTTTTTATTTTTATTTTGAATCTAGTTCTTGCTCAACTTCGCGCTCGTTATGGTTCGTGATTACCTCACGGGAATGTTTAAAATTTCACTTATGACACTTTGGAAGAAACCTAAAAAAAATGAATAAAAATAAAAATTCACACGTGGTAGAATTAAAACCTTCAAAAATTTTGGCTTCAAGATAAACACTGTATAATGCTTCCTATCTCATTTTCTCCCACGTTAAAATGGTGTATTCCCGTTGTCCCCTTAGGCCATGTCCCCGTTAAAGGGGACAATGGGAATTTAATAAAATTATTAAAATTACTTCCCGTTGTCCCCGATGAAGTTATGTATCTGTCACTTTTTACTGTCGCTTTTTCGTTTCATCAACTTTCAAATCACACCGATGCTAAAGAAGTTTTCACTTCAAAAAAATAATAAAAAGAAATGAATTAAATGGATAAAACCGGTGCAACGTGATGTTATGTTAGTACTAGCATTTGCACACGGCTTTGTCGGAGTATACTTCGGAAATTATTCCACAAATTCGCATTAACAGGATCAATATGAAAGATGTAACCAAGATTTTGTAACAATATTTTGATTGAAAAGAGTGTCCATGGAGTTTCTTGCCCATTCTTCTCCATAGAGATCTACACTTTGGAATGGGCAACTACAGTACTTTCACAAGTTATTATGCCTTGTGTCTGTGACTGTAGCTTAGCCTAATTTGTTTTTCTGACATTCAAAAGTGCCTGTAATGGTCTAATTGAAATAAATGCTTTTGAGTTTGAGTTTGAGTTTGAAAGGCATCACATTGCCTAACCAAGGCCATTGATCTACGATCCAAATATCAGCAAAATTCCGTATAAATGCCTGAAAGTGAAACCAGTAAAAAACCTTATAGACACATTTAAAATACTACAAAAGTTTATAGCAAAATCAGGTCTGTACCTAAAACGAGATAAATTGAGACGTAAATCTTGAAAATAACACGCAATAACATAATATTCTGCAAACAGTATCCACGTGGCGCGGGTGCAGCCGTCCTTGATCTAGAACTTGTTGAAGGGCAAGGACTAAGCGAACGCAGACGCTAATGTAAGAGAAACTTAGAATTTAGTATTATAATGTCGTAATAAATAATGCAGTAAAGAAGTTTTCTTTTGAAATATAGCTTGTTTGCTGGAAACATAATTCGTATCTACTACTTACAAAAGTCATTAAAATCCTTTAGATAAGGGCAGCCGAACAAGGATATCATTATCATCATTTCAGCTGAAAGGCGTAAATTACAGCTACGCGCAGTTACAGCCGCCATTACTGGACACGGCTCTTTTAACAAACACCTCTTTGTCATAGGAGTTACAGACAGCCCCCTGTGCCGAGCCTGCATGGAGGCAGACGAAACAGCAGCCCACGTGCTTCTGCACTGCCCAGAGGTTGCACCATACAGGGCAAAGTACTTCGGTAACCCAGGTACTCTCCGCGAGATTGTCGGCAACATCAAGGCGCTGCTGGCCTTTCTCGGGGAGTTGGGGTGGATCGAATAAATTTCCCACCCGCACGCAAAATACGCGCAATGGACGTGGAGTTGCGGACACCAGCCCGTTATACAATACAATACAATAAGGCGTAAACTGCTGGACATAGGCCTCCTCCAAATGACATCACATTGACCGGTTCCGTGCGTCTCGATCCAGCGGATCTCCGGAACCTTCGCCAGGTCATCGGTCCACCTAGTGTGACGCCTTCGAACGTAACATCTCCTAGTTCGCGGTCGCCATTCCAGAACTTTAAAGCCCCATTGGCATGGCTTAAACAAGGATGTGGCAAAGACTATTTTATTGAATAAAACAAAATTGATTCCAAATTGTACATTGAGTTATTTATCCGTTCTTCCCCACAAACATCTACTTTCGGGATCTGCATTTGCTCTTCTGTTTCAACTTTCTGATTGATTTTTTGACACTTCAAAACTCCCTGTTAATACTCGTAGTTTATACTTCAACCAACTTATATGTGCAAGCGAAAACATAACTAAAATAAATATACCAAGTTTGACCTATCGATGCAAATTTTTTGACAAGCAACGCCATCTTGAAATGCACACTTAAAGTGGTCATAGTATAACAGAGCTGATAAATGCTTAAGTTTGTCGTTAAGTTTGAAAATTGTATGAATTCCTCATTAATTTTCGCCGAAATCAGGGGGCCTAAAGTAGCCGCTTTAACAGAATCATAATACGCTAATAATATGAATTTCGTTAAAATTCTTAAAATGGTCACAGATCTAGATAATATTATGAATTAATGTCACTTTGTGACCATTTTACGAATTTTAATGTGATTCACATTATAAAGGTCCCCAATACTCTCCCTTTTACGTATTCAATTGACTGATCACAAACACCATGTATTAAGCAAGTACATACTACTAACACAGATTAATGATTAACACATTGTATACACGGTATACCGGTTGCTAAGCAAACAATATGTTCAGTATAGTTTCGCATTAGACAAATTGAAGCCGCAGGCGATCTGCCGCTCCGTTTAGTTACACACTTTGAAGATATGGGGTACGCAGAGGTATTTGTCATAAGTATGTTTTGATAGGTACGTGCTTATAGAGGCTTAAAGGATAAACGGTTTTTCTGTAGTATTTTTCACTTTGATATTTCTTTTGCTTCGGTTAAGAGAGAGAGAGAGGTGATAACAGAGTGAGGAGTGTGAGACGGAGGTTTGAATCCGTAATCTGGTACTTCAGAAGCGGGTTTTAAGTCCCGCTGCAACGGTCGTTTGGTTTTCAGTCCATGTTTTTGAATACGGAGATTACAGAAATAGTAATATTTACATGTGACATTTTTTTTATTGTTACAGCACCATACTGATATACCTATTGGGCTTGTACAGAACTAGTTTAGTTTAAGTACCTATGTCTTTTTTTAAATTAAATGTTTATTATTGTTTAGTCTTGAGCGAGTCAAATAAATAATTTTTCTTTCTTGTACTTGATTTTTTTCAAATTGAAAAGTATCATTTTATGAAAACAATCTGAACTTGACCTGCAACAATTAAACTGATTGATTAAAGATTTGCTTCAAGTCTTTAGGAATCCATGCTAGATTTGGCTTGGTAAGGCCACAAGATTCTTGCCTAGAGAATTAAGGAATTGACTGCGTATTTTAAGCAATTCCGGGGATTCCGTGGATGGCTGTTCATCCATTTCATGCATTTAACATCGCATGCTATCGGATAACTGAATAATATTACTCGCAAAAATCAACAAGCTCACGTTAAACCCATGTAAATTAACCTTTAAATAATTAAAAGCGGTCGGTTATCCATTAGGTAATTTGATGTGCCTAGCCGCGGGCACTCGTTTAGTGGGTAAAGATGTTTTGAGTAATACGGTACCTTCCGAGCTCAAATAGGGTTGAGGTTGTATGCTAATATATACGTGATATCGTATTACTTAATGTCATCGGGGTGATGAGGACCGCAAGTATTCTGGTTTGAAATAAACATTTAGATTTCTGTGATAATGTGGTATAATAGGTAGTCTTGCAATATCAGTTTTGGCAGTTCTATAATTATGATCTAATAAAAATACACAAACATATAATTTTTCACTAGCTGTGCCCCGCGAACTTCGTCTGCGTGAGATTATAATCAAAATATTACTTCCCTATTTTAATCAGATTTTTTTAACAATTTCAAGGGTTTAATTTTTTGCACCGAACCCTAATCTTTATTCCGAAATAAAAGTAAGTATAACAACAGCTAGAGGTATAGGTAGACAGACAAAAATTAAAGTAAAAATCTTTCTATTACTGTTTATACTTTTATATGCATTCAGTAAAAAAGCTGTTATTTTGAAATTAAAAACATTTCAATTTCATTTATTTGTTTTCTTTCCCTATACTTTCGCTTTAGTTCTAAAGAAGTTTATGAAAATAAATAACCATTTTCCATGCAATTTTCTACTGAAAGCCAAGTACCTATTGACAGTTTCACGGATGAATGGAAACTCGTAAAATGTCATGAATACTTCGATATTCAAACGTCGACTCGTTTTACGATTTCGCTCAATGAATTTTATGATATCTGCTTATGCAGTTATATGCATTAGTACATGTTTATTGTGCTGTAAAATATGGATTAGTATGGTTTGCCATGGTTTGGAGAATTTCATGTTAAAATAAGGTATCAACATTTATATGTTGTAATTTAATTATGATTCGAAAGACATGTGGCGCCATCTATTATCATAAGAACGTTATTGTTGTTTTTCTCGGGATCAGTACTTTTTTTCAGGGATGAAAGGTACCTTATGTCCGTTTCTGTACACGGTGGTTTAGGCGTGAAAAGGTAATAAACAAACAAACAAACTTACTTCCGCATTTATAATATTAGTGAGGATGTTAGCTGAAATAAAAAGCTTTATAATGTTGTTGTTTGTTGACTAACCAACTGAATAGCTTGCCGTACATAAATTATATTAATTTAGTTAATTATTAATTTGATTTAACCACATAAAGGGTGTAAAAAGACTCTTAACGAAGCCGAAAGGTACTTGTTCTCCCCGTCATTGCGATCATTTTTTTGCTCTAGACCATACCTGGGAACCTCCTTGTTACAATGGGGGTTAAAGTTCCAACTTCTTCACAAGTTTTTTTTAAATACATGTTTTTAATGTAGTTTTTTTACTTAAGACACCTTCACGACCCCCGTACTATTCAATCCATCCATCAGCACAATATTTTTAATGCGTTTCATTGAGTCCTACCGTAAAACGTGATTTTTCACCCCAAAAAAATAAAATCGTTTCCCAGCAATAATTTTTTCGTAAAGTTACTTAGTTTGATGTACAGAATGCTTGGTTGACGGCTTCGTGAAGAGCCTTTTTGTTATTTATGGGAGGTTATCTGGCGTGCGTTTATGACCAAATGTATTAACGTGGACGAGATGAAGGAGTTTGTAAGGATCGTGGGATTCGTAGATAGTGACGTTCTGTAGTTTCTACCCGCATTGGAAAAGGCGTGAGTTTTTGTATGTATATATGGATCTGTGACTATACTACTGTAGCTTATAAGATACAGAAGGCTCCAGTAGGGTACATTATAAGCTCGCCCCTATTACATTTAAATTAAACAAAACTAACGAAATGCAGGTGATTAAATAGGTACACCTCTGCCAAACCAATATGTTATGTTCCGTCTGCACTGTACCTTATAATCCATACAACCACTAGCATAACAAAAAAACGAAACGCAAAATAAAAGCCGGTCTAAACCGTTGCACCTGCGTCCGCCATTTTGAATTTCATCCGCCATCTTGTTTCACCGCCGTCTGACGGATTACCCTGCAGATTTTAATTTGAAATAATAAAGCATACTTTTCCTCTCAAGTCTAATTATTTTATTACTCTTATTATCTGATGGGGGCAATTAGGAAGAATGGGACGGATTATGTTCTAATTAGTGAGTTTTTATTTTTCTTTGTGTTTTTGCTTTGAAACGGGTATTAACAATGTTAATGCATTTAGTGGAGATGGTTGAATTATTTGTATTTTAAGACGTACGTTTTTGAATTTGTTTAGGTTTTATGAGTGGATTTTAGACAACGGTTGATCGACGTTAACTGTCGCTGTTTATAGGCATGTAATTTCCCTTTGAGAAACTCAAAGGTCAGCTAGCACGAGAGTGATATAAGTCATCGCGATTAGCAAGTTATAACCCTATCCATACTCTTTGGAAATCCTACAGACAAGTGGTATACAAAAATTTGCCTCAGTTAAACAGTTCTCAAGCTACAGAATGTTTCCCGTCCTAAAAGAAAAACTACTCCTAAAAACTTACTTAAACTTTCGCAGTCAAACATGATCATAACTCAAGAAATAACACTCTCAACTCAAAGTTATAATAAGTAACAGTTTCTAGAAAGTGCAGCAAACAATTCATCAAAATCATTTTTATAAACTCTTTCACGGAGTGTTTTCTCGCTATTTTTAATCTGAGGATCGCATTAAACTTGATACTTTGTTTCAAATTGCATTTTCTGACGGGTCTTGTAAAAACTTATACATAATGCATGTTTTGCCTGCAGCTGGATAACATTTCTACCACGAGCCGAATTAAAAGCGACGAAGACGTGAGTTTTGAAGTGACATTTCGGTGGGGAAATGTTCAAAAGTCAAAAAACACCTAAAACATCATTTTGAATATTACTTTTGTTTTGTAGTAGTCTGGATTTAACCACTGCCGATTTATTAATAAAAAGGGGTAGGCAATTTTTATGTTCCTTTAATCGTCTCAATTTCTTGCCCTGCGAGTCAGAATTAAAAACAATAAAGAGAGTGAGTTGTGTGTCAGTGAGTAGATGCGTCAGAATTAAACCTATATTTGACATAAGCTAAACTAGAGTACTTTCATAAGTTATTACACCGTGTGACTGGGACACGGACAACTTCAAAAATGTGTGTAACGCTATTAGCAGGTGCGCGATGTTGGTGAACATTCACGAACTTGTATTGAGTACACAGATGGCGGCGGCATTAATATTGCTTTGGGCCACGCACGCGAACATCTTTCTACAACCAACTTCGGCTTTTTTTTAGTTTTTTTATTTTTACGGATGGGAAATCATCAAATGACTTCTCCCGCTCTGGGCAGAGCGGAAGGGAGTGTCAGATTTGTACTGACTAAAACTCATCCATGTTCCTTCCTTGCCCTTTGTGTTCCAGGGCCGCGGTATCTCTTTCGTACAGCCCCGCAGCCCTGGCAGGAACCACCTTCGCCTTCATAACACTTCTGAACAGCGTAGTAGGAACCAAGGTGGGGTATAAAACAAAGATAGCAGCGCCACTGTAGCTGAAACAGGCGACTTATCGGACTGCAGAGCTTCTCAGACAGCCGCGGGGTTCACTTGTAACTCGAAACGTTTCTTGTAATCTAACGGACATTAATATTACATGGTTTTAGAAACAGTACTATAAATAAATAGAAGACTTGCTTCAGTTCATTCCCACCCAACTTACTTCTGATATTAACTACCTTTTGTGAATGGCTTTGTACATCGTCCTTCAATCATCCAGCAAGTAAAAAAGTATCCAATATCCTAATCCAGGTCATAATTATTCCTGTCCATTACATCAGACCTGTAATCTCCGAAGGGTTAGGCAGAGGTGTACCTACCTAATAGTACGCCCACTTTTAGACAGTTATGTTTAAGTCACGTGTGTATGGAGTCGGACCAATTGCCACTAACTGCGTTCAAATCCAGAATCCGTGGTCCTACTGCGTAATTCTTGATGGAGAAATTAAATAACACTTTGGCTGACATGGGAATCGAACCCGGGAGCTTGTGCTCAGCAGTCACGCTACTGACCTACTTACATTTTTTTTTTAAATTTGCATAAATGTTGTTGTCTTTTTTTTTATTTTGGCGGCCTGCCCTTGCGCGTAGCATCACACCCGGTTCAATTTTAATATCCTCACTTGGGCCGACTTGTGGAATAGAAAAAAAAACAAATCCAAAAGGTAACTGACAGACAGTCTCGTTACGTAGTCTTTATACATTAATTAATATTATACAAATACGCATTACCTAATTAACAAATCTTTTCGCAGCCACGTGATTAAAACATGTAAGTAAGAGCTAATAAATTATCCTGAGTAAATAATTAACTTAAAACGTAAATGTAAGCTTTAAATATTTAACGCTCAAATATGAGACCGGACTGTGTACTTAGAAATGTTATTTAGGATTTCGGTAACATGAATATGTTTTAGAATGTGTTTACAGGATATTTGTAAAAGTCACACAGTCAATTATTATAAGTCTATATTTTCCCACTGCAGGGTAAAGGCCTAAATTCCCTCCTACATTTCGCGATCCAGTGCGATTGCAGGCCAATCCTTTGCGAAAGAGTCCAGCTCATCCCGCCATCTCCTGGGCCTGCCGCGTTGTCGTTTCCTGCCATTTGGTATCCACTGAGTGGTAACTTTTGCCCATTGATCCCCTGACGTGCGGCAGACGTGACCAGCCCAGTTCCACTTCAACCTAGCAGCTGTAAGGCCAGTATCAGCTATTTGGGTTTCGGAGCGAAGAATGTAGTTTCTGACGCGCTTCGTAAGTTTGAAACCCAGTCAAATTGTGGTATAATTCATCTCATTCATCTTAGACTGTCGTTACAGGTAGTTTGTGGCCCGAAAGTTTGACTACCAGTCTTACCAATGGGTATCGTATTCCCCAATACTTACTTGGTTGTGGAGTACAGATAGTAAAGTTGTTTGATTCTAGGACTGGCCAGTTTCTTCACGAAGTTTTCCTATACCAATGACGATGAAAAAAAACACAAAATAAATGGTCTGCTATTATTATGTCTGTTATTAGCTCGTAGTTCGGGGCCAATACGACTAGTCCACCACTGCTCACTACATAAGTAGTCAATTTTACATCGATATGTCATTACATGGTCAATATTACAAATTAGTCCCATTCTCACATGTCAATAGGATGGACAAAGCGGTCAGCTGGACATTAGTGTGATTATGTCCTGCGGGTGTACAGACGGTCTCTCTATTGCATAGGTTGTACTTTAATTAATGTAACTTAGTAGTTCGCTTAGTGTTTCGTTGTTTAGAGATATTACGTTGTCATGATTTGTCAGATCTGTAACTAGTTACATTTTATTTTATTTATTTACTAGCGACCCGCCCCGGCTTCGCACGGGTGCAATGTAGGTATTGTTCAGCCAGCATTAACAATGTAACCGCAAAAAAATGTGTTTATTTACGGCATCACATTAGAAACCTCTAAAATTATCAGTGTTTCTCTGCATGTTATATACATGTAAACCTTTCTCTTGAATCACTTTATATATAAAAAAATCCCGCATCAAAATCTGTTGCGAAGTTTTAACGATCTAAGAATACATAGGGCTTGACAGACAGCGGGAAGTGACTTTGTTTTATACTATGTAGAGATGAGAGTTTTAAATTACAAGATTCTTACACTTAAACAAAGCACACAATTAGACCTCTGGGGTCTGTCTTAGCATGTTTTATCAAACGGTTCTGATTTTTACAGATATTTTAATTAATATGATTTATTTATATATCCAGACTACAAAGAGGTCCACTGTATTAGTAACAATATAACTTAGCCTGTTTTAGTATTATCTGTATATATTTGTTAATGCGATTGGTTCTTCTCTAAGCCATGAATATCGTCGATAGGGTTTGGGTCCCGGGACGTCTCGTGTCTCGAAGTCCCGGGACTTTTCGTAATTTTAGTTGTCTCGAGTCCCGGAACTTTCGCGTCGAGACTCGAGACGAGACAAGATTGTCGAAATTGTTATGTAATCATTTTTATTTTCAAATAATTGAAGGAGCCTAGCGCCATCTGTTAGTTTAATGAATAATTACTTGGTCTACTACGTAACTACTGACTACACATTGTAGGCTCTTCGAAAATATCCCTAGTATTTGGATACCAGATGTGGAAATAACGGGCGCTGAACCTAGTACCAGTAGCTCTTAAGTACACAACGAGCCTTGCGAGTCTTTTGTAAATCAAATGGAAAAAGCAATAAAAAATATCCAAGAAAATGTACTCGAGATTCTGGAAAAAAAAGAGAATTGTATAAAAAAGGCTTAAAACCTCCTAAAAAAAAATTTTTTCCCAAAAGTCTCGAAGTCCCGGGGATTCCCGGGACTTTGATTGTAGGCTGTCTCGTGTCCCGGGACTTTGAAATTGTCGGGAATTCCCAAACCCTAATCGTCGACGAGGTTGCAGTCTCGCATTGAATAAATCTTATCACTTGTAACTTGGACAACCTCTAATGAATTTCCTCATACTCTTTGGGTTTGGCTTGGTACACGTGTAAGCATCCACTAGCACCAGGTTAGCATCGCCTCAACTTGAACCGTTCTCAATTGTTTCAGTGAAACTCCATGATAAAAAACACACAATAGCCGTGATTCTTTCTATAAACCCAATGTTGTCATTGTCCAAAAAATAAACAATTGTATAATTTTTATGTTTTCGACTATTTCCAATTTAACTGGGCCACAGCCGCAAAAAACCAATACATTTCATAGTATTTTCTATTTCCCTCACTATATTACTTGTATCATAAAAATCCATGAATATATCATGTTTTATGGGTTTATAAACTATCAGGTAGTTCTATTGTACTTCGAAGGGTTATACGGTGATCTATGACGTCAATAAGGGTATGTTTAGGGGGCCGTTTGCTGACTTGGCAGTCAATATTTTTATTTGTATAATTTTTTATGGTTATGCTTTTTTTTTGCGAATATTTTGAAGAGGAAAACGTTCATATATTATTTTCTATTTCTTTGTTTGTCATTAAATAATTATACTGGGTGTAAAAATACCCTTAACGCAGTCGAAAGGCACTGGTTCTCCCCATCATGGCGAGATTTCTTTGTTCTGGACAAAACCTAGGAATCTTCTAGTTTCGCAGATGTTGGAGGTCAAAGTTCACAATAAGTTCTTTTTCAAATTACTGATACTGTTAGCCTGCATCATCCCACTGCTGGGCAAAGGCCTCTCCCCATGACTTCCAGTTGTTTCGATCCAGGGCTAATGTGGGCTACTGGTCGTTGGTTTTATTCACTTTTTAAATTATATAACTTTAATTTAAATACATCCATCAGCACCATGTTTTGACTCCGTTACATTGAGTCCCACCGTAAACCGTGAATTTTCACTCCACAAAAAAAGTCATGTCCCAGCAATAATATTTGCGTAGAGTTACTTAGTTTGAATTGAAGTACAGAATGTTTGGTCAACCATGGTTACCTGAAGGACCATTCACACCTTGTGAGAGCTATGGTGTGACATATCGTCGCTGTAGAATGATAACCTCGTATGTCCAGAAATCCAAACTTTACAGGAAACGTAAAACATGTTTCATTTCGTCAATTTTTAAAATATTTTTATGTGCTTTTTGGCTCATGTTTTGAATGATAATTTAAAAAAGACTTACTTTTGGGTTCACGGTTTCGCCGTGTTATAAAATACGTGGTTTTCATTCGATTTTTACAAAAAAAAGGTCCTTTTTGACCCAGGCAGGCGCATTACTTTGTGTAATTTATTTCATCACCACTGCTCTCAAAAACGGTGAAGGAAAACATCGTGAAGAAACCGGCATGTCCTAGAACCAAAAATTCGAAGACATGTGACATCTATAAATCCGTACTGGGCCCGCGTGGTGGATTACAGCCCATTCCCTCTCATAGAGAGGAGGCCTGTGTCCCAGCAGTGGGAACATTATAGGCTGATGATGATGATGATGACTACAGCGACAATATTTTAATTCCAGTGACTGGCGGTACGCCCAATAAATGTGGAAGCATAGCGCTTTGTTCGGGTCCTTGGAACTTCAACCATATAACGGTGACGCTTCGCCACATCTCTGCTCGTCCTTTCCCGATAACGAGCGTCGTAAGAGGGATTATAGGCAGACGATAGGCATCTCCAACTGTGGAGGTATTATATAGCTGCGATGACCAATCGGCTTATCAAGAGGCTCATTGGGACTAGTTATAGCTGTGTATGCGGGAGGCCGAAGTAGAAAGGAACTATACGGTACATTTTGTTATGACGGTACGTATTACCATTTACGCATTGGTTAGCTGTAATGGTAGATGTAGTTGATAAATAAATACATACATAAACTCACGCCCTTTTCCTTTGGGGGTAGGCAGAAACCACAGAACGCCACCTGCTACGATGCTTACGTACTCGTTTTACCTCGCCCACGTTCATAAAAAACATAAAATCAAAAAACATCGATCGTGATAAATAAATAAAAAAAAATATTGAACATCGATAGTTTTAGTAGTTTCTCATTTTTGGCAGCTGAATATAAATGGGTGTAAAGGTATCCTTACCGAAGCCGAAAGGCACTTGTTTTCCCCGTTATTGCGATCATTTTTGACGTAATAACGTCTTATAAATCGATAAACGCCGGCTGCACGCACGAAAAAGTGTCACGTTCCGCCTGAGCCGAGTATGTAAGCGAGAGCGCGGAACAAGCCATAGAGAGGCACAATCGGCCTAAGCGTTCGGCTTGTGACGCCTCTATGATAATTCAGTGATAATAACTCAAGTTAATTTATAAAAGTATGCAATTTTTTATCAATGTTTTCTTAACACGTGACGTTTACACTCCCTGCTGCTCGGCCCAGAGCGGGAGGAGTCATTTGATGATTTCCCATCCGGAAAAAAGGCCATTATATTTATTTGTACAAGACTAATTAACATGAATTAACTTATTCGTATCTTACACCAGTTAAAACTTAAAAAATATTTTTAACCTTCTTCACAAAAAGTAACAATTCTAAATTGACAATCAATCAAAAAACAACGCTTCTATTGTTTTGGTATCCAAGAAGATATAATCCCTGCAACAAACTCACAACATCGGTACATCAAGTCATTAAAATCTATGTTTTATTATACATTTGTGAAAATGTATAGCCATTTCTTCATCACAAACACGCTACCCTGGAGCAATATGACAATTTTCCACTGGATGGTTTTATTCAAAGGATAGCAAAGGTTTTTTTTCTATCAACCATTGGCCAAGGGCAATTAGTGGTAAGGACAAGTCAATCATGCGGTTAATTAGATGTCTATACATGTGTGTGTGGAGGAGCTCGTGGCTAAACAATAACAGCTGCTCGGGTCGATCTTTAGGTTAAGCCGTGCTTGCCTAGGTTGGTCTGTGGATGGGTGACCACCCATTACATACCGAGTTTCCTCCGTGCCTCGGAAAGCACGTTAAGCCGTTGGTCCCGGCTGTCATTTGAAGATCTTTGACAGTCGTTAAAGTAGTCAGTGGCCCAAAAAGTCTGACAACCAGTCTTACCAAGGGGTATCGTATTTCCCAGTAGTAACTGGGTTGTGGAGGTCAGATAGGCAGTCGCTCCATGTAATATACTGGTATTCAGCTGCATCCGGTTAGACTGGAAGCCGACCCCAACATAGTTGGGAAAAGGCTAAGCAGATGATGACATGTGTGTGTGCGTGTGTGTGTGTGTACGTCACCCTCTTTAGATGTAATTGGTTGTTGAATTCCAATTGCCATTATGTTATTATTAATTTAATCAAGTGTGTATGTGTTTTACTAATCTAATACTATCGTATAGTAGTACTAACTGCGTTGTGAAGGTTAGATAGGCTGTAAACTCCATGTACTGGTATTCAGCTGCATTCGGTTAGATTCGAAGCCGACCTCGACATAGTTGGGAAAAGGTTTGTACTTGGCAATAGGTTACCCTTGGTAAGACTGGTTGTCAGACTTTCAGACCACTGACTCTACCCACTCAACTGTCAAAGATCTACAAATTACAACCGGGACCAAAGTCTTAACGTGCTTTCCGAGGCACGGAGGAAACTTGGTATGTAATGTGTGGTCACCCATCCACAGACCAACCTAGGTAAGAGCAGCTTAACCTGAATATTTGCTGCAACTAAAACACAAATAACAACCACTGAAACCTTAGTTTAAAACCACCATTATGAAGCAGCCTTTGACGACCAAAACACCAGCTTAAGTCACAGTTCCACAATATTCCTGTAACGCCTACAATATTCAAAATCCGTTATATTCCCGGATTTACGGAACATATCAACGGCTTCACAAGTAACTAAATATCGTTGACAAATCCGTTACGATATATCAGGGTCCCGGTGTTCAGTAATTACGCGTCAAACAAAGGGCCTATGTAAATATAGTGATATGGTGAGGACAGACAGACGTATGTGAAAATTATACGGACGCAGAGAGGGGGTACTCGCGTTGAGGTTGGAGGATTTGATGCGATACGGAATGTTTATGATCGATTTAATTTACATAGTTAACTTATATTTCCTACTACCTCTTGGCCTTCGGCATTGCTCGTGTGCAGGTCAAAAAATATCTCAAGGGACCGTACGCACGACGGCCCATCAAGTTATACACAACCAGTTTATACGGATCTCTCATTGTATAGTAAAACTATACAAAGCGAGGCCTAGTTACGCTGGAAATGTACAGCTTCATGTGCTGCCGTGTGTACTACTGGGGTTAAATATATCCTCTTTCCTAAGACACACACGACAGTCACTTAGACGTGCCAGTAAGTCTTACGTTCGCATTTATTGGTTAGAAAGTGTGAATAGTATGGATAAGTACGGGTTTAGTAAAACCCTTAAAGTTCGATAGCATAATAGATAAAATATCAAGTACCTAATTCTACACCCAAAATAATTACAAATTTTTCCACATTTATTTCAATGCCCTGTTTTGGAATTGATTGTCTTTGTTTTATAAGTAGGGCCAAGACTTATTCTTTTTCACGTTAATTATAAGAAAATACGCAGATACCACAGTTTTATTTATTATTTATTGAAGTTATACTTCTTATGGCGCGTTAGGGAAAAATGATGAGAGTAATTTTTTACGATGCGCGCGCACACCGACACCTAAATTTAACAGCATGAAGTTAGCTAGTCAACATACACCCTGAAGTTAGCTTAGTGTCAGATATTGACAAGCCTAGGTTTTTTATTTTTAATCTACTGCTGGCTGAGATAAGGCGACAGATATTTTTTTTAAAAAGAAGTATAACTTCTAACGCGTGTACATAAGTACACACACACACTTTTTGAAGCTATACTTCTTATGGCGCGTTAGGGAAAAATGATGAGAGTAATTTTTTACGATGCGCGCGCACACCGACACCTAAATTTAACAGCATGAAGTTAGCTAGTCAACATACACCCTGAAGTTAGCTTAGTGTCAGATATTGACAAGCCTAGGTTTTTTATTTTTAATCTACTGCTGGCTGAGATAAGGCGACAGATAATTTTTTTAAAAAGAAGTATAACTTCTAACGCGTGTACATAAGTACACACACACACTTTTTTTTTATTAAACTTTATGCACATAATGTAAAAACCACTCGGCAAATGCGGACTGCCTTGGGCATTTTCTACCAGTCTACCTTAGGGTGATGTAGAGACAAATTATAGTAGTTGCATTGATACAGAAAAATGCAATGCAATGGTGGATTTTTGTGGAACCACTTAATTTTCAATGGGTCAGAGGTACAAAAACTGTTAGTTAACCACTAACAGTTTTTGTACCTCTGACCCATTGAAGTGTGCTAATACACCAACATCAACCCGACTACACCCCCAAAGGCTGGTCATTAAATAGGGATTTGAAGGGTCGAATGGACCGAAATAAAGTTAGTCTCGGCAGGGTTAGCCATTGAAGACTGCACAGGTAATAAACTGCTAGGGTTAAATCTTTAGTGATGACTGCGGATCAACTGCCTCAGCTGTCTTAATAGTTAATTACTTACGTGTAAGTTGATGTTAGTGTGTGTGATATGGAGTATTATGGAAGCAGTTTGAGGGTTTGAAGGGCGCTGTCAAATTATGTGGAATTGCTTTTAAGTAAGCAATGTTGATTGTATGACTTTGTTGATGAAAGCGAAACTTTTATGAAAGTAATGTTGGTTCGTAAAACGACTTGCGCGGAGGTAAGGCTTTTTCCCATCTTTGTTTAAAACATTTTTTGCGTTGTTGTCTGTCATGATCATGCTTTGTACAATTAACATTATAGGTACACTTTCTTACTTTTCACGAGGTAATTTATATTATGCTTGCTAATTTAACCAATTCATTGCGGCATTCAGTTTCGAAAATGATTTCATGACACGACTGGCGTGCCATCCGCAACGAATCTTAACCGATTCGTTGCGGATGGCACGCCAGTCATGTTCGCTTTAGCAACCAATTTCAATGCCAATGAAATGGAAAGTAACTCCATTATTATTGTATAACCTGTGCCTTGCGCTTTCACCTGTAGTTCCTCTTGCTGCTCGGCTCTTAAGGGTCGTAGCGTGATGTTAAATATAAAAAACCTACCCACTCCGGGAGTGCCGACAGAAGTGAAAATATTTTTTTTTTCAAGATTCTGGATCATTTTTAGAAAATATTATTGCTTAAGTCTTCTACTTATTCATTTGACTATACACTGTTTTTTTTGCGCTTTTAATATAGCAATACGGCTAACTCTACAACGAAAAACAGGTCGTTTATCGGTGTCGCGAGTTCAATTGTTTTTCGCCATCTCAAAAATGCCAAACGCGCTCAATTCGCACTTCAATAAAATATAATAATAAAATAATAATAATATAATAAAACAATAAAACACTAAAATATGTATATTTTTTTTTTAACTTACTGCCACATTCTAGATATTAGCGTGTTCAAACAAATCTTTCAGATTTATTTTATTGTTACAGATTACTCCCCCAGTAATCTGTGCCAATACAATAAATCTGAAAGATCTAAAATGGCCGCTTTAAGGAATCATAATAGCAAAATAATATGAATTACGTCACAATTCGTCAAATTTAGATTTTTAACCTGATTCATAATATTATCTTATTTGATACTGCTAATGCGGCCATTTTAGACCCACTGTTACTGTGTTGCATAATCGAGAAATCAAATCAATATCTGGAATAACAATTCACACTAGAAACAAAACCTAACCCTCACGATTACCATAGACACACGTACAACCAAACTCTATAACCTAGCCCATAATTTATGGCATCGTCTGCCAGCGTATGATAACGGGGGCGAGCATAATGGTCCAACAGTTAAAACTGACAAGTTTGCCTGAAGATAAACTGGGGTTGGAGTTTACGAGTCCACCTGTATGGTGTTCTGGGTGGAATGGTCAATGGAGTACAATATAAAGTGGAACGTATGAGGAACGAAGCTTTGATATTTCATAGCTTGTGTTTGAAACTGTAATTGTTCTGTTTTATAAGCGAATCAGAAACTGGGATTCATTCGGTTAATAAAGGATGTTTTTTTTAAATACATGTATTTCATGTTTTTTTTTTTACTTAAGACACCTTCACGACCGCCTACTACTCAAATCCTCCATCAGCACAATGTTTTGAATGCGTTACATTGAGTCCTACCGATTTAGGGCTGCGTTAAGATTCTGTTTACACATTGTATTTTACACAGCTTGAATTCAATCGGCAAATAGTTAAAAAGTATGTTACTCTCAGATGATCAGATAATTCATTAGAAACAATTACAAAAAAGAAACCGAAAATTGTAGTATTCGGTTGAAGGTTTTCGGAAAAAAGTTCTCCCACGTTTTTTGATCGGGACTCGGAACTGTAGATCTTTTCTATAACCTAGTAATCGAAAGTAAACAAAAACACTAAGTACATACATTATGTATAATACGATGGTTATTTACAGCAAAAATAAGAAAGATTTGATTTATCATTGTTTGCACAAATTTTTATAAAACCTTGCAAAGGAGGTCATGGTGTTTCACTTATATTATGCAAAGGCCTTTCAACTTCTTGTTCAAATCAACTCATGAGCTTTCACAAACTTTACTTTAAAAAAAAAAACATCCATTTAAATACATTAACTTAGTACAAAAACTGTGTCATCAATCATTATTTAGAGAAAACTTTGTAAAATACATTTTATCTATATCAAGCGACGAAAACTCAATGATTAATGTTAGTTCACTATCCGAACTAAGAATCTTCGTTGGAGAGAACCCTTTTACTTGATCCTTGTATTGTTGGCAAGATTTTAAATTAATGAACTGTATACGGAACCTTTTGTTGAAGGAACAATGAAAGAGTTAATTCATTTTTGTTTTTAGAGGTGGCTTTTAAGTTTTAGGTTTTTGGTTTCTAGTGATTTTCTTCTGTTTATTTTATAGTTGTTTTTATTTCTGTTTTGAAAATTCCTTTTCAACAAAATAACGGCGGTTCTTCCGAACCGCCGTTATTTAAAAGTAGGTAAATTAGTAGATTTCAGGAAATTCTAGAGAAAATTTGAGCGATCTTCGATCAGGATACTGAAATGATATGTTTTAAAAGTATGTGTTCCAAAATTTGTTAAGAATCAAGCTAAACCTAAATTATCGATATTGGAAAAAGATATTGCAGAATTTTTGTACGTTTTAAGAGCATTTTTCTGCATATAACTTTACCTCAAAAAATCCTCAGAATATTTACTTTAAATACCAACATGGGGCACTTACGAAACGTCAGAACCTTGATTGCATAATTATATGGTACTTGTGAAACACTAGGAAGTGGCGAAACGCAGGCGTTTTGGGGACTGTCTTGGGTAATTGACGTTCAAAAAGTGTTGAATTTCAGCCTTATTAGAATAAATGACTTTTGATTTGACACGGTTCGAATGGGGATTATAACTAAATATAAGGGCGTTAGCATAGCTATTTCCAATCATCGTGATTGGTTGAAAATCAGGTAATAAAGTTTTATATTTCAAAAGAGCTTGACCACATTGGTCGCGCCATCTACAATTAACTTTTAGCATTCTTCTCTATTGGTCGTTTCCTATGGAGAAGAATCAGGAAGAGACTCCATGGTTACTCTTTTATGACCGACTAAGTTAATTACTGTAATTAGTGACTGATAATAGATAGATTCATTTGCCACAAGCGACTTACCCAAATGTCCTTTCTTTGGTATTGTTCGTCGTGTCGTTGAGCTCCTTGAGTTATAAGTCGAGCTCACGATAACTGACAAATGCTTGCACTGACTGGACAGGTCCGCTCAAATCTGTGTGGTTCTTTCTTCCAAAGGCCATCTCAGACACTAATCTGCATAGTCCTCATGTGAGTAAACCAAGATTATGTCTGGACTTTAAAAGAGACTATGACCTCTGAGTTTGTTTCGGCTGTTTCTTCTCAGAGTAGTCAGGTACGAAACACCGGCCCCATCTAGCTTTAAAAAACATGACGTGTAAAAGTGTTTGTAAAAACCTACTTGCAAAATAAACATCATTTATCATTTATTTGCCTCAAATATGCATATGGCATGCAAATTTTGTGACCTTAACAATGATTCTACAATTTCAACTAAATAATTAAATTACAATGTCAAAAAAAGATAGTTTAATTCCAATGTCAAAAAGATAACTAAATTCTGATGTCAAAAAAATACAGAAAAGTACTAAATCAAGAATTGTCTACATTATCAAATTAAAATATAATAAGCAAAATAATATCAAAGAAACCACTAAAAATCGTACACTTTCCATTCCACTACAGTATCAGTAATGCGGAGGCGTGGTCGCCGTCACTTGATATGATTTATACCCCCGAGTCGCTGTTTTGTGCCTCCAGACCGAGAATAACAATAAAAATATTATACTTTGATAAATACTAGGGATTAATTACTGGGTTGAAAGATGAGGGGCGTTGTGAGAAAAGTTTTCTGAGGTATTGTAGTTGGACCTGCCAGGGCTGCGGGACTGTTCGAAAGAGATACCGCGGCCCTGGAACACAAAGAGCAAGGAAGGAACATGGATGGGTTTTAGTTAGTACAAGTCTGACACTCCCTTCCGTTCTGCCCGGAGCGGGAGAAATCATTTGATGATTTCCCATCCGTAAAAAAAAAGGTATTGTAGTTAGAAGATGAAACAGATAATTTCGTTTCTTTTTAATAGCGCATTGTTTACGTAGACTGCCTCGTTGGTCTCGTGGTCGCAAGCACGACTGTGAGCATGAGGAATTCAGGAATTTCTCAGTAGCCACGTAGTCTGGATTTGTGCCCGATTGATGGCAATAGGCTCGCCGCCCCGCTATAATATGGGACTTAAAACATAACTGGCGAAATCCCCGTAGGGTTTTTGGTTGTTGGATTATATGTTATATCATGTTCATTCTTAGTAAAGTAGTACATCTGAAATACTTAGTGAAGTTTCAGTTCAGGAATTAAGAGGCGTCCTAAGAAAGCTGGAGCAATTGAACATGCAAGAACTAGTTTAATAAAATCAATCTTCACAACTACGTACAACTACTTTTTCCTCTCGTTACATACAAATGAATAACCAATATCACAATCATCAACTTCAGCCTGAAACATAATTACAGCACCAACATTAATCACGCTTAAACACAATCCTGATCGTGTGGACACGGCCGAATATCCGCCAACCAAAATGTGGTTAATATTCATCTGATTAATTCGTTAAATGGTAGATTTATGGCAACCCCGGGTAAATGACGTTCAATTTACTGGTCACACTAGCTCGTTTAATGAAGATTTATTTAACAGGGCTTGTAGTGAATATTTGCTGAGGAAGAAGTTTGCAGAAAATAGTTGTATGATAACGTGATGTGATAATGTGCAAAGTATTCGTATATAATTATGCACTTTAGAGTTGCCAAAAGGTCATCCAGGGATTTAAATAATCACGGGGCGAGCAGTTTGACAGTGGATAATTTCACAAAATAAAATGTGGATTTTTAATTTCGCAAAACTTTACGTCGACCATAAGCCGATGTTTTTTTATTCAATATTAAAATTTTATACTCTTAAAATATTTCCTCATATATTTCTCACTA
The DNA here is from genome assembly GCA_950005105.1 of Lycophotia porphyrea. Taxonomy (NCBI): domain Eukaryota; kingdom Metazoa; phylum Arthropoda; class Insecta; order Lepidoptera; family Noctuidae; genus Lycophotia; species Lycophotia porphyrea. Next base: position 3,608,562 of record OX465405.1, on the reverse strand, counting down.
TTGGCTACAGTAAACATTAATATTTTAATACATGTCTGTGCATTAGCATTCGAAATTAACCCGTCAGTGCGCACAGCTGTCGCCCGGTGTGTATGACCACTCTGTTGATTGAAACTGTATGTGCTTGTTACAGGGTTGGGTATATTGTAGCATTCATGTTGTTATATGTGGTAAGATAGTTATGTAATGTTGTGTTTATTGGTGTGTCAAATCAAAAGTCTAAAGAAGGAACAAGCATTGTTTAGTTGGTTTAGAGATCTGTTAATAGAAGTCATGTTTTTATTAGAGCTTTTACCATGAATGTTGATAGACAAAAGATGGATGGATTGTGTGAGGAATTATATGAAAGAGGAAGGAGTAAATGATGCCGTGACGTCTGACAGGGGAGAATGGAAGAAGAAAACGTGTTGCGCCGACCCCAAGTAGAATGGGACAAGGGCAAGGAGATGGTGATGAGTATGAGCGTTTATCATACGGGAGGAGGTAACGGAGGAGGCCTTTTTCTACTCAGCAGTGGTTAGAACAAGGCTGCCAATGATGATGAGGATGATTTTCTCATAGTTTTTGCCAATCCGAGAGGACAGCTAGTTTTACAGTAACTGAACGCACTCTAATCATCTCTTTTTTTTAACCATTTTGGCTCTTCATACTTTAAGGAGATACCGCAGACCTGGAACACAAAGGGCTAAGAAGGAACATGGATGGGTTTTAGTCAATACAAGTCTGACACTCCCTCATTCATTGGGTTCATTTGATGATTTCCCATCCGGACCAAAAGGACTCACAGTGCGTTCACAATGCGACCGATCGTTTGAAAATTGACGACATCTATCTGTATACGGAGAACCTACTAGAGTTATCAGGTACTCACATCACAAAATAAAAACCAGCAACAAACATTACCAACATTCAAATAATTTCAATTCCCGCTACATCCCACCACAAATACTCTCTAACAATTACACATTAACAGTCACGGAGCGTGCCAGTTAAATTTGCCAGTCTCTCCACTGCGAATGGTCACGAATCCTCTCTTAAATAACCCCTAGAGCCATAGCAGTACGAATAAACCACAAGAGTAGAGGCGTTCCTGCAAAATTAACAACTGGCTTGCCTGTAGTCCAGAGAGTGAGGTACGGTTAGTGCGTATAGTGGCGAAATGTGGACCGGCCGGCGGTGGGTGGGTCAAGTTTTGAAATATCGGCTGTTTAATGTTCTTTTCTCTTTGCAGGTTCGAGGTGGCCAGGAAAAAGAACTCCTGGAAGGAATCGAGGGACATCTTTGCCCAGTAGTGTGACAGACTGGGCAAATTAAAAAAAAACAACTTCGCAGCCTTGACGAATACCCGTACCTACTCATCATTTGCCTAGCCTTTTCCCAACTATGTGGGAGTCAGTTCCAAGTCTAACAGGATGCAGCTGATTACCAGTATTTTACATGGAGCGACTGCCTGTCTGACCTCCACAACACAGTTAGTACTGGGATATACGACACCCCTTGGTAAGACTGGATATTTTGTCCGCTACTTACGTAGAATATAGTACAGTTAAGTCACTCTTCAGGCAATTTTCTCATTGTTGATACACTTGATACCGAGATGAGGAGTTGGTTCATTGCGGGATGTCGCAAATCTGTGAATGGAAAAGAATGAACTTTTAATGATGATGAATTAAATTACTGACTAAGTACTGATGACCGCTCCTAAGGAGTATCGTATATGATCACAACGTCTCATATAGGTGACAAATTCAGATTGTGATTCGCTCAGATGTTTTAACTTGTACCATACCACATCACAATACTGAAGCCCAATGGTCCATTGTACAGTGCACGGCAGGTTGGGGTTATTGGAAACGCAGAATAAATATTCATCTTTGAATATTTTGCCACTGGCAGGGTAAAAAGTGACTAGCAGGTAGATACCTGCACAGTGCGTTTTGGGTGCTCAACAAAAAAAAATTAATTGTATCTATGGAACGACCATCGCCATCCGGAATAGGTTTAAAAACATTACGCCAGAAAGGTTACAACGACAACATCCATTTATTTTCAGTCTACTTTGTCCCACAGATATATACCTTACAGACTAACATACATAAAGGGTGTAAAAAGACTCTTAACGAAGCCGAAAGGCACTTGTTCTCCCCGTCATTGCGATCATTTTTTTGTTCTAGACCATACCTAGGAACCTTCTAGTTACGGAGATATTGTTTTTTTTTTACTTAAGACACCTTACGACCCCAGTACTATTCAATCCATTCATCAGCACAATGTTTTGTATGCGTTATTACTTGCTTGATGTGCATTGAGTCATAACGTAAAACGTGATTTTTCACCCCAAAAAAATGTCGTTTACCAGCAATATTTTTTTTGCGTAAAGTTACTTAGTTTGATGTACATAATGCTTGGTTAACGGCATCGTGAAGAGGCTGTTTACACCCTGTATGATAAAATACAAATTGCGTTAGTTAGTAAAAACTTAAAATTATGTTAGTAACACTTCACTTGTGCGCTATGTCACTGTGCGTTCATGTGGCACTTGCCCGAGGAAGCGACAGAACACCACTCCCAGCGACCAAAAGTCCTCTTTTGTAAGACGAGGTGCAGATATCACGTCACAGGCGTCTAGTTATAGTACACCAACTTAGTCGTGTAAGATGGAGAAAATACTGATACTGTTAGGTTTCGTTCACATGGCATTGTCCTGCACGTTTTTTTTAATCGTTTTTTTAACGTACGAGTATAGTCAACCGGGTGTTCATATGGTAAATTTTCATTCGTGTAAAAACGAATAACCGCAGTTGCCACACAGTTGTCACAGTGAGTAGACGTCACTGATGAATCCACGCTCGGTATATACGTCAAAGTTCATTCGATTTGCTTGACAAGTCCGTTGAGTATGCGTTTAAACGTATAAGCGGTACTCGTTTTTTTGCAGGACAATGCCGTGTGAACGAAGCCTTAGCCTTAATCGATCCTGCTGGGGACCACTGGTCGTTGATATTGTTCAACTCATCCCGCCATCTTCTACGAGGTCTGCCACGGTGAGAAAGTAAATCAATTAAAAACATTTCGCTGATTACAATCATGTTTAAGTCCCATGTAATAAGGCGGGCCATTTGCCAGTAACCGAGAACCTATTGGAAAATTACTTTAAGAAAGGAACACTTGATGTTAGAAATCAATCATATTTTTTGACATGTTAAAGTACATTTATAGGCACCGTAGTAGGAGGAGCTCGTGGATAAATAATAACAGCCGGCGGGTCGATCTTCGAGGTTAAACCGCACTTGCAAAGGACGGTCTGTGGATGGGTGACCATCTTAGTACCTCAGAAACCACACTAAGCTGTTGGTCCCGGCTATCTTTTGTTGATCTTTGACTGACATTAGAGGTTATAGTCACTGGCCCGAAAGTCTGACAGTCGTACCAAGAGGACGTCCACTGCTGGACAAAGGCCTCCCCCAAGTGTCGCCACATTGACCGGTCCCGTGCTACTAGCATCCAGCGGGTCCCCGCAATCTTCACAAGGTCAGCCTTCCAACGCAACGTCTTCCGGTTCGCGGTCGCCACTCCAGAACTTTACGGCCCCATCGGCCATCCGTTCTGCGAGCAATGCGCCCTGCCCACTGCCACTTAAGTTTGGCAATTCTTCGGGCTACGTCGGTAACCTTGGCTCTCTTGCGGATGACCTCATTTCTGATATGATCACGCAAGGAAACTCCAAGCATAGCCCTCTCCACTGCCCTTTGGGTGACTTTAAACTATCTGATGAGGTCCATTGTGAGCGACATTGTGGGTAACGTATTACCCAGTACTAACTGGATTGTGGAGGTCAGATAAGCAGTCGCTTCATGTAAAATTCTGGTATTCAACTGCATACGGTAAGATAGAAAGCCGACCGCAATTAACTTAAAAAAACAGGCAGATAATGATGTCAAAGCACATTTATATACACCATAGATAGCAATTCGTACAGAAAATATCACATAGGTGGTTCACGGAATATCTCATCCATTCCAATAGCAGATACCTTTTCCATTAACAAAATATGACTACTTCAATATTTCCATAACAAAAATACGTAGTTTATATTTGTTTACGTGAACTCCACTTCACTTGGTTCCTTTGAAAAGATTATTTGGTATAAAAAGCAAATGGGGATACCTTATACAAACATTGTGATGTTTGAATAGGAAGTATACGAGGATCGTACACAATTGAATGGTGCCATGCTCTTCCCAAATTGGATGGATACTTTCATGTTTCGTGTACCAGTGTTGCCAGAGATATTTATGCTAATAATGTTTGGCGACAGTTTCTATACAGTATGGTTGGAGTTTTAGTTATACTATTTTACTTTGTTGCCTAGGAAGGTTGCGAGGATCCGCTGGATGCGAGCCGCACGGGGCCGGTCAATGTGGCGACACCTGGGGGAGGCCTATGTCCAGCAGTGGACGTCTTTCGGCTGAAATGATGATTGATGCCTAAAGTGTGTTGAATTATACTATCAGTATATAGTATCAGAATATAGTTTCAGAATAATATAGAATGTAAACAGACTCTTCACGAAGTATTATGTACAGACGCCAGCACGTCAACCTACCCGAATCTGTCAGATTTTCCCAACCAACCTTGAACTTAATGTCACAGAGATAAAGTTGAAAATCTAGTAAAGAAATCTGACAGATTGTAGTAGCTTGATGTGCTGGCGTCTGTACATCAAACTACGATTTTTTTTTGGGCAGAATAATTACGTTTTACGGTAGGACTCAATGTAACGTATTAAAAACATTGTGCTGATGGATCGATTGCATAGTAGAGGGGTCTTGGAGGTGTTTAAAGTAAAAATCTGACATTAAAACCCTGTTTAAAAAAAAACTTGTGAAAACGTTGGAACTTTGACCCCCAATATCTTCGTAACTAGAAGATTCCGAGGTATGGTCTAGAACAAAAATATGATCACATTGACGGAACAAGTGCTTTTAGGCTTCGTTAAGAGTCTTTTTACACCCTTTATAATATTAAATGTCAAGTGCGTAGTGGGTCCCAGAAGGTGATAGACGTAAGGCTAGTCCGGGGGTACCGCACGATCTCCGGTGAGGTGGCGAGCCTCCTTGCCGGTCTGCCGCCATGGGATCTGGAGGCGATAGTCCTCGCGCGCCTACACGAGTGGCGCGCGGGGGCACTACGCCAGGGGGAAACTCCGCTGCCGCGGCAAATCGTCGCACAGCGGACAGACTTCCGGCGCGATCTCATGGCGACATGGAAAGAGCGTCTATCGCAACCCCGTGCAGGGCACACCACAATAGTGGCGATAAGTCCCCTCTTTGAGGAGTAAGATAAGATATTATAAGATAAAGATTTATTTCTCACCACAATACAAAGGTACATTATTAGGTTTCGTGAACAATACATTCATTTTTTTATACTGTGAGAGACTGGTGCCTAAGCTAGACGAAAGGCCTGTATTTCAGGACACCAGGTCTCCACCCGTTTGGAAGCACATTAAAGCTGAGTTTTGGACTCGTACACAGATTAATACGGTGAGTAAGAAAAAAAAATAAGGATAAATACAGATTACAACAGTGACGTGACTAAATATACAATCAGGGGTTAGTACGTGTGTGTGTGTATGTAAGTACAGTCAAACCTGAGTAAGTGAGAACTGGATAAGCAAGAAAACTCTATTAGTGAGAGTATTTGCCAGGTCCCGTCAATTTGCCCTTCTATAACCTCTATAAGTGAGAAACATAAAACCTGTATAAGTGACAGTCATTTTTCATGCGTGAACCTCTTTAAGTGAGATTGATAATTGTTTCTGTTTCTATTATCATACATATTTACCGTATGTTTATAGACCTCTATAAGTGAGACCGATTCCTCCTGTAACTCTGTCATCTAGAAACTCGGGTTAGTGAGAAACCTCTATCAGAGAAAAACAGATCGCGGTCCCTTGAGCTCTCACTTATCCAGGTTTGACTGTATAAGTGTAGGTGTTTAAAGTTCTTAGTGGACTGTAAGATTTTTTCTTTCAATGATGTGGAGGACAATTCAACAATGATTGTATCCGTTGGCTGTTTCTTGTTTCTTAAACGAAACACATTTTTGACCTCAGATGGCAGCATTGGTTGGTTTATAATAGTGCGAAGTTCTTCGATTATCGTAGTCAGGGATTCTTTGGTCTCGGGGTTTGAGTTTGGGTTATTTTTTATTTCAATTGTTGCAGATTTTAGGTTTCTCTCCAGAAAGTCTACCTTCAGTTTTAATGTTTTTATAGTTTTCTGGTTATCTTGACACTCCATCCGAAGTTCATTTATTTCAAGGATAGCATCATCGTATTTGTCAGAGAGAAATTGTACAGAGTTTTGAATTTCATCATTTTGAGTTCGAATATCAGCTTTCTGATTTTTAATTTCTATGTTTTGGGTACGAATTAAGCTGTTCTGAGAACTGATTTCTTCAATGGCCGAGTGCAGGGTGTCAATTTTATTGTTGTGGAGTGTTTGATCACGAACAAAATCAGAGAACATAGACTTCATCTCTATCATCATAGATTTTATGCGTTGTAGTTCTACGTCATCACCTCGCGTCCTTTTTCGCTGTTGTAGTTCATTGGTTTCTGAATTGGAACTTGAGGTTAAACCAGGTTCCGAGTTGTGTAAAGGCGATAATGCAGTTTTCGCAGGTGAACGGGGCATTTCTGTTGTACGGTTTGCCAATATTTATAGTTGAATGTATGTAAACAGAATAGAATAAGTTCGTTCAGTGTACCTACTTGGTTAGCTGTATGAGTGAAGCGCCTTACTCACTCAGCGATCACAAGTTCACAATATAAACTTGTCTACTGCGCGCGAGTATCGCACAGTCCGGTTGTCAATACGTTCGTAGATCTTCGATTTCCGATGACGGCCGAGCGACACCAGATCGACGATTAGCGCTCGTCCTTGACTGAGTGTCGAGGACGGACTTTAACCTCAGTGCGCCGTACGTTGGAGTCGTTGACAAGAGAATGGCACGTTGTGTTTCGCCGCCCGTAGTATTTGAAACGTTGTTTATTTAGTGGTCACTTTGTTGGATCGTAATTAGAATCGCGCACTGGATGGATCACACACTTGGCTGCACAGTCAGGTAGGTTATATGGATAAACAATTACTTTACAACTAGCATGGATTTATCGTGTGCGAGCGCAATAAATTTGCGTGTTTACGCGTTTGAGCCCGCGGGGGGAGATCCCCACCGGACACGGTTGTTTCGGGAGGTTCCTGTACCGAATCGGGCGGGAGGAAACATCCGGATGTTATCACTGTGAGGATCGCCCAGAGGATACGGCGGAGCACACGGTAGAGGTCTGCCCCGCTTGGGCGGAGCACCGCCGTGTCCTCGTAGCGGCGATCGGCGGCGGCGACCTATTGCGTCCGGCCCTGGTTCAATCCATGGTCCGGAGCGAGAGGACACGCCGCCACCTCCTTCTGCGAAGCAGTCATGCTAGCGAAGGAGGTGGCGGAGCGTCAGAGGGAGAGAACATCTCGTCCCAGCCGCCGCGGGACTTCGTGGGTCACGTTGTGGAATCTGGTCACCGTAGACGTGGACCTGTGGACGGTGAGTAATGGGCTAGGTCGCCGTCCGTCCATCTTTTGACGACAGGCCGTGTTGACGGCGCCGGCGCGTTCGTGTTCCACGCGCGCCTCAAAGAGATGTCAGCAAACAGGGAGGGGCCCGCAAGGGCCGATGCCTGCCAGGGCTGCGGGACCGTTCGAAAGAGATACCGCGGCCCTGGAACACAAAGAGCAAGGAAGGAACATGGATGGGTTTTAGTCAGTACAAGTCTGACACTCCCTTCCGCCCTGCCCAGAGCGGGAGAAGTTATTTGCTGAATTCACATCCGATAAAAAAAAAATGCGTCGTAGGTGAAGGAGTGTAACGTTCTATAATATCTACCAGCCCCCGTGGTAAGAGGTGTGAGTTTATGTAAAAACGTATGTAGTATATTAATAAAACCAACCTTTTTGCAACATCAACGATTTATTTTCAACAAACAACAACATTTACTACAAATACGAACGACTCCGTTTCACTCGCCTTCGTGGTGGCTCCACATACTTACCCCTTTCTAACCATGGACTCATACTAATATCAGTATTATTGATAGCATCTATTACAGTTTTCATAGAAACATAAACTAAAATAATAAATAAAGCTATTATCAATCTATCAATCATTTTCATGTATTTTTCGAAGTACGTCGCAATGTTGTATAAAGTCGTCAAGTTGTGCTGTTTTAAAACTTCACAGGGTGATTTTAATGCCGCATAAGGAATTGAAAGACAGACTAACGCACTGATTATTGATAGTAATGTTGAAATACATAAATCCATAGTTCGGTTGGCGTTTAGTTTTGTTTTATAAACCTCTTTGGGTTTCTTGTGGAGTAGAATTTGTCGTTTTTCATCATCGTTGAAGAGTTGGTCCAGCTTGAAGTACTCTATCAATCTGTAAAAAATAAAGCTTGATTTAATATAGCGAAATTAATTATAAAATATATAATTTGTGTCACAAAGGGTACATATTTGAACGTCGAAAATAAAAATACCTGCGGGTGAAATGTCAATGTTCAAAACATCAAAAACTTAAATATCAAACGACCATAAAACCGAAAATTAAAATAAGGAAAATTATGTTGTCGAATGGTTAACTAGCCTATGATCAATACAATGATCATTACGCGTAATGTCTATTATTACACATAATGTTCGTTGGAATAAAAATAATAAATAGTATAATTTTAAGTAAACGCAACTCCGGGCCCCAAGATATAGGCGCAGCCAAGTCTGGGGACCTCTGTTTTCTAAATATGTTATAATTTTTTTGTTATTCATAGCGCTAGGTTATGTTAGGAAAATGTTTGTAACAATTGTTTAATACATTTATTCTTTAACTCCTAACGGTTGGAGACACTATTTCGCATTATTCATTATTACTCCAGTGTAATGCGTAGGCGCTTTACGTGACGGTAGACTTATTATCAAAATCCTTACTAATACTATAAATGCGAAAGAAAGTTTGTTTGTTACCTTTTCACGCCTAAACTACAGAAACGGACGCTGAGTACCGCCATACAGTACTTTTCACGCCTAAACTACAGAAACGGACGCTGAGTACCGCCATACAGTACTTTTCACGCCTAAACTACAGAAACGGACGCTGAGTACCGCCATACAGTACTTTTCACGCCTAAACTACAGAAACGGACGCTGAGTACCGCCATACAGTACTTTTCACGCCTAAACTACAGAAACGGACGTTGAGTACCGACGTACTTTTGTACGTATGATTGTCAAATTCTTAATTAACGCGAGCGAAGCCGCGGGCTAGTGTTGTAATAAGGCGTAGTCAATATTTCTGTCTGCAAGCTTCTATTTCTGTCTGGAGGGCTTAAAGTGAGTTAAGTTGGTTTAACTTAAGGTAAGTTAAACCAACCACCGTTCTCTTCGAACCTAACCAGTCCGGAGTAGGGGTGTCGCACTTCTCACGCTCGCTTCGCTCACTCTTACATCCTAAGTTTTCCGTGCCTTGTTATAAATAAATACATTTCATTTATTTCAGGTTGAACCTGAAATAAATCCGACCGAAAAAACAACGACAAAATTATAATAATAATCAAAATTACCGATCTATCACTACAATGTTATTAATTATTATTAATGACATTGTAGTGATAGATCGATTGGAGCGTCGCGCAATGATTGTTGATATAACAGTCCCCCATGACGAGAACCTCGTGAAAGCAGAGAAAGATAAACAGTTCAAGAATCTAGATCTGGCTCGCGAGGTTGCCGACATGTGGGACGTGAGTACAGCAGTCATTGCGCCGATAGTCGTGTCGGCCAATGGCTTAATAGCCAAGAGCCTCGACCAACATCTGAGGAGGCTCTCGCTTGGCAGCTGGATCAAGGGCTTGATTCAGAAAGCAGTACTTGTGGACACGGCGCGTATTGTCAGGACGTTCCTCTCCCAACAGCCCTGACCACCGGTAGCTCGAAACCTGTTCCATTGGGCTGGTGGATTTTTAAAATTTTTAAATGTCTTTTTTTTATGTTGTTTTTTATTTAAATATTTAAAAATGTAATGAGTATGTTTAAAAATAAATAAAGGAAATCAAAATTAAACAAAGTAATAATTAAAACAGTATCTTTACATTAGTCAGTACGTAACCATGCAGCAGTGGTTCACTTACTGAAAGTCGAAACGTTCAGCAAACGCGTTCAGGATACTGTTGCGGCTGGCCCGCACCCTACGCACCAGGGATGTACACCGCTTGCGCATGATTGTGTAGAAGCAATCCACACGCGCCTCGGCAAAAATCCCCGAGAAGAGAAGCGAGGCAGCCCCAAGAGCACCCTGAACGCGTTATTGTATTAATAACGCGTTCAGGGTGCTCTTGAGGCTGCCTCGCTTCTTTTGTTATGTTGGTGTGGTTTGTAGCTTTGCGAAATAAAAACAAGAAGGTAAAAACTTACTTCTGTAATCCTAAACGGTAGAAAATCATCTTGAACCGCCACAAATGTTCACAGATACATCCAAACACACAATGCAGAAAGAAAATTGTCCTTTGACAGAAATGTACTCGAACGACCAACAATCACAATATAATAGGAGAGGTAATACCCAATGCAGATAAGACAGTGATCACACAAATGTTGTACAAATACTAACATTTATAACAACGTTAGATACGGTTTAAATTATAGATAGGTAAGTGATTAAAACCTAATTAAGTAACGATGTCATTTACTATTGAGAATTTAGTTCATTTAGTAAATGTATGAATTAGGACAAATGAGTATGAATCGATCAGAGTTATACAGGCTGTTAAAGTAATTGCGTGCCATAGCTTAGGGGTAGGTTCAGTATCGACAAAGGAAGCCAGGAAAAATAAAAAAAACAAAAAAGTTATTCTAAGATCAACCTAATTTAGTACCTAACTTAAAGGAGCAATCGTTTAGAGTTAAAATTATTTTATTTGTTTAAATGCTTTCATTACTTACCTTTTTTACTACTTTTTTTTTCTGGGTTCCTTTATCGATATTGAACGTACCCCTAAGCTATGGCACGTAATTACTTTAACACCCTGTAGAAAGAAACTCGTAATGATATGAGCAGAGTTGCGACTTGTACATTTTTATCCAAACGTCTAACTGAATGCAGCTGAATACCAGTATTTTACATGTAGGGACTGCCAATGTCACCTCCACAACCCAGTTAGTACTGGGTAATAAGAAACCATTTTGTAAAACTGTGGTTGTCAAACTGCGGGCCACTGACTCTATTTGTAACGACTGTCAAAGTTCTACAAATGACCGGCTTAAGCTTTCGAGGTACGGAGGAAACTCGGTATGTAAATGGGTGATCAAGCATCCATGGACCAAACTAGGCAAGCCTGAAGATCAATCCGATATATTACAGTTTTAGCAAATTGTGGGTAAAAAATACTGAAAAAAAAAATTCCGTTGTTCCACCATTGACATGCGTCACACAATCGCAGCAATTTGGCATGCTTAATATAAATTCATCAAAGTCACTTTGAGGAATGGCCGTGCGAACGAACAACTTTTTGACAGCTTAGAATGCACATGGCATTCTAAGTAGTCAAAAAGTTGTTGTGGGGTATCCATACTCGGCAGCTCTCTTTTTTTAAGCATATCCCATGCGTGCTCAAATGGGTTGAGGTCTGGCAATTAAGCAGGCCACGGCTGAACGTTGATACGAGCTTCGGCAAGAGAGCGTGTTACGACTCCCGCCGTGTGTGGACGTCAATTTGTTGAAACGAGTGACCCAACCCGCCTCGCAAAGGGATCGTAATTCTGAGCATTGAGGTTGCCCCTGATCCAAATGAAGTTGGTTCTTCTACCGATACAAATACCGGCATTATTATTCCCTCACCATACGGATGAACTTCCTGACAGAATCTTTTACTTTCTTGATGTCCAGAGTTAGTTTTTGGTGTGTCACTCCATGAAGTGACACAATAGTGCAGCGTTTCTAAACCTTTTTCAGTCCACGGACCCATAGGCAAATATTCGAAATCTTGTTCAGAAAGAAAGATTCTAGGATGTTCTTTGTTATACATGCACGCTCTGTCAGCCACAGTGTCCTTGATCGTAGATTGATTGTTTTCACAGATGATGTATTTCTGTTGCCGCTATAACAACAAATACTAAAAACAGAATAAAAAAAATATCTAAGGGGGGCTCCTATACATCAAACGTGTTTTAGTGCCGTTTTTGTCTAATATTGTATAGATAGTGGTACAGTAAGTACCCTTCGTCCGACTCGGACTTGAACAATTTTTTTTTTCTTGTTACTATCCTTTTCTCCACTTTCATTCCTCATCACTTGCTTAACCTTTTCCAACTATATTGGGGTCAGCTTCCAGGCTAACCGAACGCAGGTGAATACCAGAATTTTACATGGAGCGACTGCCTAAATGACCCCCACAACATAATTAGTTCTGGGTAATACGATACCCCTTAAACCTAGTACCTACCCTTGGTAAAGCTAGTTGTCAGACTTTTAGGCCAGTGGCTACCATAACAACTGTCGAAGATTTACAAATGCCAGGCGGGACCAATGTGCTTTCCGAGTTACGGAGGACTTTTTGCTAAAAATAAAACGACACTAAAAAAACACCAATAAGTGAAAAATAACTTTAGTTTTAACTTTTGGAAAACTAAAATAATTTTTCCATTTTTGAAAAACTAATAATAAAATATTACAAGTTTATTATTTGTAGTATCATTTTTTTTGCATGCATTAATTTTACATCGTTAACATAATAATAATAATCTTTATTACACAAGAAAGTGGTAACAAAATTGTGTGAAGTCCCTGACTCCTGTGCTAGGAGATTTACCTGGGTTACAGAGGTCAGTGCCCTCTCCCAAGAGGAGATATTACAGAATCTTATGCAATAAGATTAACAAAAAAGTAAAATAAAACTAAAACTATAGAACAATAAAAGATACATTAAAAGCGTTTAAAAGAAGCCTGTAGTTTGAAAGTGTGTGCGTGTGTTTTTGTGTGTGTGTGAGTCTGTGTGTGTGTGTATGTGTAAGTGGGTGGCTGAATGTGAGTTGAATGATCAGGAAGGGTTTTCAGTAATCGCCAGTGACGAGGGAAATTGAAAGCCTGTCTTACGTTAGTATTAATGTTACAAAATGGATAAAATAAGATTCTCTGTTTCGTCATAGTTCAGCGGCAGTAGCCATGGCTTAAGACGCTGCTTGACTTTGTGCAGGGTCAGTTTGTAAATTGAAAGCTTTTTGTTTATTTTATTGTAAATTACGGAGCTTTGGGCGCGACGACACTTCGTCGCGCAAGTGCAGTACGACACTGAACGGATTCACATATAGGAAAGCCAATCCGCCTATTGCATAGATTAATATCTAGTGTCATCGTGGAATGTCGACGCAAGACAGAGCGGAGGACGTAGAGTTTTCTGACCGTGAGTACTTGGGCTTCTAAGTACAACTGGGCAGTGGGGTAGTCTCTTTTACGAAAATACATAACTTTGAGAACTGTCCGCTGAGCTCGTTCCACCCTAAGCATCACGGTTTTGAAGGTTCCGCCCCAGACCGGGATACAGTAAGTGGTGATGGACTCGCATAGTGAACGGTATACTAATGAAGCTGTTTCAATGTCGGCCGCATGTCTGAGCTCTTTAAATATATAAATTAGTTTACGAAGTCGGGAGCATAGCCTATCTGTATGGATGCGCCAATCTAGCCTCTCATCGATATAAACACTTAAATATTTGATATTTGACACCATATCAAGGTAATTACAATTATATGAAGAAGCATCGTCACAAGTATGCGCTATTATTTTATTCGAGTTCATAGATGGTTTAGGTGAATTTGGTGGTTTAAACTGAATTACTTTGGTCTTTGAGATATTGAGCGTCAGTAGGTTAGTAGAAAGCCAGTTCATAATAGTTCGCAAGGTAAGTTCATTGTTTTCTTTAGCTTTGTCCCAGGTCACTTCAGATATCAAAAGCGCTGTGTCGTCAGCGTAGGTAAAAATGTCGCAATGGGTACGGGAGAGTTGGCAGAGGTCATTTATATAAATTTGGAAAAGTGTGGGTCCCAAGATACTTCCCTGAGGTATACCGTAGCTGATAAACTCTTCGTCACTAAGAAAGGTGTCAATTTTAACACATTGACTACGCCCTCTGAGGTAATCTTTGTAAATATCTAGGGCCACACCACGTATTCCCATATGTTCCATTTTGGACTCAAGTCTGGGAATAGACACTGTATCGAAGGCCTTTGTTAAATCTAAGAAGACACCATAGCATTTAAGGCGACTGTCCAATTTATTAATCAGGGTATTGGTGAAATCAGAGACAGCATCTTCAGTGGAAATTCCTGACCGAAATCCGTACAGGTTTCGCGCAATTAAATTATTTTTAGATAGAAATTTGGTCAAATTGGTGTTTAGGATGCGTTCAAGAATTTTAGATAAGATAATAAAATACCCCTTAAAGCATACAGTAATAAACTGATATACGAGTATCATGCAATTGTGTAAACAATACGATATGTATTGTTGACACAGTTACAAGTGTTGATGCAATTATGACAGACTTGTCTATTATTGTACAGTTCCATTTTATATCTCCGAAGATCAGCATCAGATCTTCGCCAAATTTAAATTACAATTAATTTATAATAAAGAATGCCGAATACAAAGTTAAAACACAAACGAATACAAGAGGAAGAAATTAAATGAAAACTGGTATACCAGTCATTAAAGAATTTTCAAAATCAATTCCTTCTTGAAAAGGTTTGATTCTGAACCATCCAATTTTACCCCACTGCTTTCCCCAGCTGTTAGCCACTGTCCAATACTAGGTTCCATTTTCGACACCATAGCCAAGAAGTCGTACACTATGGTGGCCTGCCGCACGTCCATGTGTATGTTCATAAATTCCTGATTTATAGTTAAAAAATCTTCGAAAATAACAAAACCGGCCTGAATTGATCCGCCCCACCATAATTCTACCTTTGTTATAAGTGGCACACAGGTTATCGCGAATATTTTAAATGATTACATTCCTTACTGTTGCATTTCAAAATGAAACATTCTTCATGAAGAACATTAATACCAGCTAAAACTATAAACTCCCCCTTATCTAGTACTGATTACATTTTTATATGTTATTCATGTAAAATCGCTTTCATATCTGACAAAATATATTTCTTATAAATACTGACAGCACTCGTTGTTCGGCCACAAATGTTTAGAATTGATAACAATCATGTTATACGCAGTGGTACTTGTGACGCTCGTGGGATTGGTTGCGGCTGAATTTGACCCAGAGTTACACGCTAAATACTTAACGATGCCAGAATCATCCTTCATCGAGTATTTTAACGAACAGGGCTACTCTTGGAAGATGGCTGAGTACGACAATATACGTGAGAACTATGCCCCTTGTGCACACTTTCATAAGGAATCTTTCGAAAAATTACCACTCCAAACTTACGACCTTGAAAGTGACAAACCGCCAGCTAACTGGGATGTCAGATACTCACACTTTCGGTGTACGTCTCTAAGAACAATCTACGATCAAGGAAAATGTGGTTCATGCTGGACTTTTGGAACTGCTACGACGGCATCTGACAGAGCGTGCATGTATGACAAACAAAATACTAGAATCTTTCTTTCTGAACAAGATTTCGAATGTTTGCAAAACAAAGTATGCGGTGGGGGTGATCCTGTAAAAGCATTTGAATTTTGGCTTGATACAGGTCTTGTTACTCAAGAATGTAAACCTTATAACGTAACAGAGCTCTTAGAAAATAAATGTGTGACTGAATGTAAAAACACTAGTGTAAATTACAAAGATGATAAACATTATGCTCAAAGTATTTACCGCTTAAGAAATAATAGCGACGAAATAAAGAATGAAATATGGAGGTACGGGCCAATTCAAGCCGGTTTTGTTGTTTTCGAAGATTTTTATCAATACAAATCAGGAATTTATGAACATACACATGGAAGTGCGGTAGGTCATCATAGTGTACGAATTATTGGCTATGGTGTCGAAAATGGAATCGAGTATTGGACAGTGGCTAACAGCTGGGGAATGCATTGGGGTGAAACTGGATGGTTCAGAATCAAAGCTTTTCAAGAAGGAATTGATTTTGAAAATTATTTGATAACTGGTATGCCTAACTAAATTAATTTCTTTCTCTTGTATTAGTTTGTGTTTTAACTTTGTATTCGGCATTCTTTCAACACACTTTCCTTTCTGAAATATTTTTTGATTATTCCGTGAAGTGACAGCAACTTTCCGGGCGGGTTAAACGTAAATAAAAGGATCAGTGGTATTTGAAGATTTTATTTGCCTAATCCTGAGAATGACGTCACTACCCAAAAAGCGGCGGGAGTGTCCGTGCCCGCGTTCCTGTATTTCTATGGTAGTTTCCTCATTTTAGTACATTTTTTTTAAATTATTGTCGTTGTATTTTTTTTACTTGTTATCCAAAAAGGGCTTCATAAATATAATCTAATCTCGACACCTCATAATACCCTCACAGATCGGAACGGGTTTCTTGAACAGCCTTGTGTAGTCTACGTCCATGGAAAAAGTAAGGAATGAGTATATTAGAGAAAGTTTTAAAGTCAAGCTCTGGGTTTATTGTAATTTTGTGTGTATATCTTTTAATTTTGTATGCAATAAAGAATAAAAATAAAGTTATAGAAAAACTGAAAGGAAGTCTTTTGTCTTGGTATGGGCATGTAATGAGGAGGGACGAAACGCATGTGACTAAAAGTGTGATGGACATTAGTTGATGACTGGAGAGGGAGAGGAAGTCCAAAAACTAGATGGATGGATTATGTGAGGAGAAAGAGAAAGGAATAAATAATGCCGTGACGTCTGACAGGGGAGAATGGAAGAAATAAACGTGTTGCGCCGACCCCAAATGGAATGGGACGAGGGCAGGCAGATGATGATAATGTCCTGGACCCGGATGCAGTTTATCTTCTTCTTGCCAATTTTTACCGAAAATCGTGCAGTCCTCCTAAACCGGTGTGAAAAGGTAACGTAACAGCCATAAATCAGTTTAATGGGCAATTATACACAATTGGCTTCAAACTAAACTATCGGCCAACTGCTAGGTCCGTATATCGCTTTCATTCCGCGCGCACACTTGCCGATTGTTTTATTGGCCGACTCGGACGATAGTTTTATGCAGCCATCTTATTGCCATTAATTTTTTTGGAAAGGAATCCTTGCACGCCAATCAACTCTGTCACTTACATGTTATAATACCCTGGTACTTGGAATGGAGTATTCAGTTAATAAAGTATTATCTGAGTCAAATATCTCCCTTTGTATTGATACCCTACCCAACTTTGTCTCACAAGCGGGCGCGGGAGAATTACTACAATTAAGACTTCTGCAACTTCAAAGAAGAAGTCAAATTTCTTATAATATCATCGTTGATTGTGACCCAGAACGAGAAAATAAAAACAAAGTCTAATAGGTTGAGGGATAGGGGTACTGTATGGTGTCGGACGTAAAAAATAGCACCATCCCATATCTTCCCGTGGGTGTCGTAAGAGGCGACTAAGGGACTTACCAGAGAATGGGCAGCGTTATCTGTGCTTTTGTAACAACCGTAATGCGATCGCCTGCCAAGCATGGCGATTTTGGCCTATGTCCAGCAGTGGACGTCTTTCGACTGAAATGATGATGATGAATAGGTTTAGGCGATTTTATTTTGTAGTGTCAGTGATGAAAAAAAAGTATGAACTGTTAAAGTAACTTTTGTAATACATATATTATTATTTACAAAACATAACAAAGTTACATAAGGAGTTCCTATATATGCAGTATGTATTAAATTACCTCTCTTTAGAGGCTATTTAGAGGCACTATTGTAAACATTTGTGTCTGCTACGATAATCGATGAGTGAGTCAGAGACAAAATTAAGAACTTTGTCTTACAATAGTTCATAAGCTACTGGTTCAAATTGAATGTAACTGAAAATTCAGGCTTCTAGCTTCATATACAACGAAGTTACAGGGGGTCGGAATTGTCCACAATGGCTTCGAGAAAAGGATAATACGGCTGTGCCTTTTTCTTGCTAGACCTGTTGGGTATGTATCCACTGACCACGTCATCAGACTGAAGTAGTCACGGATCATGGCGAGTTTTACAAACTGATAGCGATTTTCTCAAAAAATAAATTAATGTTTTTACCACTGATCACGATATCTATCCGTGGCTTTAAAAAATAAGCAACTCTAGATTGTGGTGCTTCAACTTAACTGAAATATGCATGACCCAGCAAAAGTACTAGGCTAGCATAGGTTCAACAACTCAAAAATCCACCCAAATAGTTTTAAGGCGACTGACTACAAGGTGGATTTTTCAGACGTTGAACCTATGCTTGCCTAGTATTTTAGCTGGGTCATGCATATTTCAGTTAAGTTGAAGCACCACAATCTAGAGTTGCTTATAATAAAATTTATTTCCTGTCTCTGTACACTGCGATCAATCAGTTTCGTTTTTTTTTTTATAGTGATCAGTGGGTAAAAACATTAATTTATTTTGCATATATTTCAGTTAAGGTACGGTTACGGCTAGTGTGTATCACGTGACCATGAACGTTATACAAGAGGTGGATCAAGTAAGGAACTTTGGAGTTGTTTTTGACAACGCCTTGACATTTGTTTCTCATGTTGAAAACGACTTCAAAAAGACTTCTAGAATGCTGGGATTTGATATGAGGAATGTTGCTGGTTTTAAGCGCAATCGGACAGAGTTATTGTTGTATAACTGTATCGCTCATAGTATCTTAGAATACTGCAGTACGATTTGTAGATTTCATTATTCTTCGCACATCCTTCGACTTTAGCGAATACAAAAGAGATTTCTCTAGCATCTCACCTATGCCAGCATTGCCCGTGGCTTTACCTGCGTGGATTTCGGTAATTGTCCCACAGGATCGTCATCATGCTCATCATCAGCCTATAGCAGTCCACTGCTGGACATAGGCCTCTTCAATCGTACGCCACTCACGTTTACCGATTCGCGGTCTCCATTAAGAACACGTCTAACCCCAACGGTCATTGGTTCTACGGCTAACGTTCGTCGTAACGTATGTTAACGTTGACGTTCAGGGATCGTATACCGGAATAAAAAGTATCCTATGTGTTAATACAGGTTATAAACTAGCTGTGTGCCAAATTTCATCCAAATCAGGTCAGCAAATTTTATGTGAATGATTGAAAAACAAACATCCATCCTCACAAACTTTTGCATTTATAATATTAATTGGAAATAGAATAGTAGGATGGTCTCACTGGAAAAACGTAGAAAATCATTGATTCCATCTTCGTAACTATATAGGGTGACTGTTGCCGCACTACACCAACGTTACTAAATACTGCAACACTAGTCGACCGCTGCAATTGGCTGCGCTGCGATGACGCGACGGCGGCGAGCCAATCAACGGGCAGCGGCGCGCACGGCGCGAGAAACCCGTGCGCCATCTTAATATTCGCAAAATGACCACCACTACTGCACATGTTGTAAAAACTTTTAATTTTTTATTTAATATATCTACTAAGTAATGTTCGACCAAGTCTCAAATTATTTATCGACCTCAATATCCTGGTAGCAGATACGCGCAGCTACATATTTTGGACCTTTGAGCCGGATTTCTACGCATCAAAACCGGACGATTGAGAGACGCTTCGATACCTAACCTAAATTGACGAAGAACCACCTATATTCGCAAGGAACTCAGTGGATTACAGTGCTTTGGTGAGGCGTGCCAATTAAATCTTCCTAACCCTTTCTTCTGCACCTGTGTAATACTGTCCTATTGTTATTTCAGTGCTTTGCAATTTCGCATGCCGTCTTGCACGTCGTGGGGTGACGCTTACGCTTTAGCTCGCCACAGATTTTGCATAGATTCGCTAAGTATACTGATTAAACTGTGAGTATTACCTTTTTAACATTTCTATGATGGAATCATCAGATACGAAACTTGAGTTAATGATGAAAGATTTAAAAAAAAAACGTGCTTCGATAAAATGTCGACTTACTAATTTTAAAAAATATGTGAGTTCATTCATCGATCTAAGTTTAACTGTTCATCAGCAAGCAGAATTAAAATTACGTGTGGTAGGATCTCAAAGTTTAATAAATGATTTCAATCAGGTGCAAGGCAAAATAGAGGATATCAGTTCCGAGTCAGACATTGAAAAACAGCTCGAATCGCGCGAAGAATTCGAACGGGAATACTACAATGTTCTTGCACTTGTTGAATGTATGACAAGTAACGATGAGAAGTCGACTAGCATGTCTGACCTGCCAAACACAAGTTCAAATTCAATTAAGTTACCTATCATTACTATTCCCAACTTTGACGGTTCATATGAACATTGGTTAGAGTTCCGTGATACATTTATGTCATTAGTACACAACTGTAAAACAATAACGCAGATTCAAAAGTTTCATTACTTAAAATCTTCTTTAAAGGGCAATGCAAAGTCGGTCATAGATTCTGTGGAGTTCTCTGCGGACAACTATGAAGTTGCATGGGAATTGATGATAAATCGGTTCGACAATACCAAGTTATTGGTTCATAATCATGTTAAGTCTATGTTTATAAGTCAAGCGTTAACCAAGGAATCTCCAGGATTACTGCGCAAGCTAACTGATAATATTCTAAAGAATTTACGTGCATTAAAATTACTAGGAGAACCAACTGAACACTGGGATACACTGATAATGTATATTGTAGTTTCAAAATTGGATCCAGTCACAGAACGGGATTGGGAACAACACAGAAATACTATATTAAAATCTAATGGTAAGTCAAAGTACCGTGTCAAATTAGATGATTTAATGGAGTTTCTTGGGAACAAGTCTGATATATTGGAGAGCCTTATAGCATCACACAGCAAATCTAATGTTTACAGCGGGAGTGAAACTAAGAAACAGACTAATAATAATGTTTCAACGCCTAAGGTTCATTGTAATGTAGTTACTAATAATAAATCAAATAATAAATCACAAACTAAAGCTGCTCGGCTATACAAAGCTTGTATAATGTGTAATGAAAAACATCCCTTATATTCTTGTCAAAATTTCCTTGACTTGAGCGCTGAGGATAGATTCAAGATAGTTAAAGATAAAGAATTGTGCATCAATTGCATGCGCTCTGGTCACTCTGTAGGTACTTGTGTGTTTGGTCCATGTCGGAAATGTGATAAAAAACACAATTCATTGATTTGTGAAGTAATTAGTAACATTCAGGAGAGTAATTCAGGGCAGGTTACACATACAACTACTGAGAAATCAGCTGTTACTAGTACTGGGCTTGCAAATAGTAACATGCCAACACACAGCCATTCTTTGCAGGTACACAATGTTCACTCAAACAATTATAACAAAGACAATAATATATCTTCGGTACAACATGTGTTGTTGTCAACTGCCATCGTAGATATATGTGGCCAGTCCGGTGTTTACCACAAAGCGCGCGTGATTCTCGACAGCGGCAGTGAACGTTCATTCATTACGCAATCATTTTGTGAAAAACTAAATACGCAAATTATACAGTCCACTCAACAAATTCACGGCGTAGGAAACTCAATAACACAATGTTCGAAATCCTGTAATATTGAGTTAAAATCGCGTAACGGTAGCTTCACTGCACGCGTTCTATGTTTAATTCTGCCACAAATATCATCAAAGTTACCTACAACAACTTTGAATAGTTATTTCAATATACCCGATAATATTACTTTAGCCGATCCGAGTTTTTATGACAGTCAACAAATAGATTTGTTAATAGGCGCGGATTTGTTTTGGGAATTAATGAATGATGGTAAGATGCGCCTTAAAAATGGCCCTTACCTTCAAAACACGAAATTGGGTTGGATAGTGTCGGGTTTGATTAATTCTTTTACACAAAACTCAGTAAAACATGTTTCGTGTAACCTAACACATTCAACAATTGAAAGTGATACGTGTTCACTAGATCAATTATTACGCAAATTTTGGGAAATAGAAGAGTTACCCATAGGTGCTAACCAGCTCTGCAATGACGAGGAGCTCGCTTGCGAGGAGCATTTTATTAAAACAACAAAGCGGCTTGACAACGGGCGGTTCAGCGTTCGAATCCCGTTGAAGCATTCACCGGAAAAGTTAGGTGACACTCGTAACCAAGCAGAACGTCGGTTTTATGCTTTAGAAAAAAAACTGGAACGTAACCCTACCTACAAAAGGTTGTATTGTGATTTCATTCACGAATACATTGAGTTAGGGCACATGAGTATTATTCACAATTATGATACACCGCATTATTTTTTACCACATCATGGAGTGTTTCGTGAACACGCCATAACCACCAAATTACGTGTTGTTTTCGATGCTGGAATGGTATCTAGTTCAGGTGTGTCATTGAATGACCTGCAGATGGTTGGTTCAGCCATTCAAGGCGATTTACTTTCAATATTACTTAAATTTCGCGAGAATAGGTACGTAGCTTGTGCTGATATAGAAAAAATGTATCGCCAAGTATTAATAGATAAAGATCAACGTGATCTACAGCTAATATTGTGGCGGGACAACCCGTCCGATACACTAAATGTATACCAATTAAATACCGTAACGTATGGTACCGCTTCAGCACCATATCTTAGTTGCCGATGCTTAAAACAGCTGGCTGAAGAGTGTGAGGCTCCGTACGTAAAGGAAACCATTCAAAATAATTTTTACGTTGATGATCTTATTTGCGGTGCAAATAGTATCTCTGAATTAAATGAAATTTGTGCTGGTACTAGTCAAGTTTTAAGTTCCGCATGTTTAGTCTTACGTAAATGGGTTTTTAACTATGACCACGCGAACCCTAACGATTCACATCAGAATGTAACGAAACAACTTGCAGTGGGCGATAACGTTCAAAACAAAACTTTAGGTATTGGATGGAACAATAAGTCGGACAAATTGAATTATTATTCACAAGTTAAAACTGATAGGAATGTAGTTTCTAAACGTATTATTTTATCGCATGCGTCTCAGATTTATGATCCTTTGGGATTAATTAGTCCAGTAATAACAATAGCTAAAACATTGTTACAAAAATGTTGGTTATCAAAATTGGAATGGGATGAACCGGTTCCCAGCGACGTTGCGCAAGTTTGGCTACGTTTTATTGATGGTTTATCTTCACTTAGTAACTTACAAATACCGCGAAATGTTATGTGCGTTGATCCTACTTATATAGAATTACATATATTTACCGATGCCTCGCAGATAGCGTACGGCGCTTGCGCTTATATTCGCACGATAAATAGTGAATCAGCTGTTACGGTGCGCTTGTTATGTTCCAAAGGTAAGGTCGCGCCTACAAAACCTACAACTATACCTAGATTAGAGTTGTGCGGCGCTGTACTAGGTGCGCGATTATATTCAAAGGTGATTAAATCTTTGCGTTCTAAATTAAACAAAGTTGTATTCTGGACTGATTCCACTATTGTTTTGGGCTGGTTAGGTATGCAAACTAATTTGCTCAAGACATACGTTCAGAATAGAACTGCGGAAATTCATGATATAACTAAGGAACATACATGGCGGCATGTCTCTGGCAAGGATAATCCAGCCGATCTGGTGTCGCGAGGTCAAGGTCTAGATACACTTAGCGCTTCGTCATTATGGTGGGCAGGCCCCCAATTCTTACACGATGCTAATTTTGAAGTTCATAATTTATCAAATAATAATAACGTAATAAATAATGACTTACCAGAGTTAAAGTCAAATGTTCTTTGTCACGTAGTAAATAAAGCGAGTGACGGTAGTTTATTTCCATTCTCGAGGTTTTCTCAATATTTAAGGATGAAGCGTGCCGCCGCCTATGTACTTCGGTTCATAAACAATACGCGCAATAAAAATAATCGGTGGACGGGTTTATTGACTGTTGAGGAACTTGAATATTCCGAATTAACGTTAGCAAGATTGAGTCAGCAAGAATCTTTTGCTGATGTTTATGATTCTATTAAAAATAAAATGAGCATTAAGAAAAATGCTCAACTAGTAAAATTAAATTTATTTATTGACACCAATAATTTAATACGAGTCGGTGGACGCATACAGAATTCTCATGAATTTAGCTTCAATAAAAAACATCCAGTTTTGTTGTCGGCCATACATTGGTTTACAGTTTTATTATTTCGTTACGAACACCGCCGTACAATGCATGCAGCGCCACAGCTGCTTCTGTTTACTTTAAGGGAGACTTGGTGGCCGGTTGGTGGTCGCAACCTAGCAAAAGCGGTCGTGCATGCCTGCGTTAAATGTGCACGACTGCGAGCAAACACGTTAAATCCAATTATGGGTAATCTGCCACCAGAGCGGCTAGATCCAGGGTTTCCTTTTCTACGTTGTGGCGTGGACTATGCCGGTCCAGTGTTCACATTGAACCGTAAAGGAAGGGGAGCGAAACTTCAAAAATCATATATTTGTTTATTCGTATGTTTTGTCACACGCGCTGTTCATTTGGAACTTGTTGGCGACCTCTCATCAGAAGCTTATCTTCTGGCTCTCAAGCGTTTTATTTCGCGGCGCGGTAAACCGATTGAAATATTCTCCGATAACGGAAAAAATTTCGTTGGTCTGATGAATGAATTCACAAAGTTTTTAGAAGGTTGTTCTGATGACATAAAAGAATACGCAACTTCACAAAACATAAAATTTACGATGATTCCATTTTACGCTAGCCATTTTGGGGGTTTGTGGGAAGCTGGGGTAAAGAGCTGTAAGCATCATCTCCGGCGTGTAGTGGGCAATGCTCATCTCACTTTCGAGGAGTACACTACTCTATTAGTACAAGTCGAAGCAGTTTTGAACTCTCGACCCATGACTCCTATGTCCTCTGATCCTTCCGACTTCCTTCCCCTCACCCCAGCCCATTTTTTGGTTGGCCGTCCACTGACTGCACCTGTATCAGCTGATATAAATGATGTTCCGGAGCACCGACTTACGCGATACCAGAGGGTTGAGCAGATACGCCAGCACTTCTGGAGGCGCTGGGCGAAGGAGTACGTCTCTGAATTGCAGACCAGGAGCAAGTGGCATGAGCATAAAGATGACCTCAAAGAAAACACGTTAGTTCTCATCAAGGATGATCATTTGCCGCCATTGAAGTGGAGCTTAGGAAGAATAATCAAAACTTATCCAGGAAAGGATGGCGTTTCGCGTGTTGCTGATATACGCAAGGCAGACGGCATAGTCAGACGGGCATTCTCTAAAATTTGTCCGCTTCCTCTGACTGATCATTAATGACATCAGGATGAAGCTGCCGGGTGTTTCCTCTTATTGGTTGGAACCTGATGCTTCCAAAGCCGGGAGCATGTTGCCGCACTACACCAACGTTACTAAATACTGCAACACTAGTCGACCGCTGCAATTGGCTGCGCTGCGATGACGCGACGGCGGCGAGCCAATCAACGGGCAGCGGCGCGCACGGCGCGAGAAACCCGTGCGCCATCTTAATATTCGCAAAATGACCACCACTACTGCACATGTTGTAAAAACTTTTAATTTTTTATTTAATATATCTACTAAGTAATGTTCGACCAAGTCTCAAATTATTTATCGACCTCAATATCCTGGTAGCAGATACGCGCAGCTACAGTGACTGATAATTAGTGACCGATAATTAAACACGTAATTGTATGCAAGATAAAAAACCACTTTCCCAAAGAAACATTTTTAAACATTTTTTTAAAATACTCATTTACTTTTTAGCACAATAACACATCAGCCGTATCGAATTCGCTAGTGCGCGCCTGTGACCTATCATTACTATCGTATCGTGCAACAGTGGGTAGGGAAGAGCACGTGCAGCTAGTTAATTATCTAGTTATCGGTGTACGTAAGCAGTGTAGGTACCTACATGTTTAGATTGTTGCTAAATTAAAAGTATTAAAAAAATGTTTCTTTTGAAAGTTTGTTATCGTGAGTACAATTACGTGTTTAATTATCGATCACTAATTATCAGTCACCCTATATACGTCATTGGAAAGGTCTTTTTACAAGAATTAATGAGTCGCTTGTCTCCATTATTTTGCTGTCGGAACGGAGTATTTAATATTTTTTAAAGTTTTTTTTTGTTTTAGTTTGATTTCGTTAAGATAATTGTGATATAATATCGTTGTCTTGTATGGAATCATGTGTGTGTTGATTAATAGGTACTAAAATGAATAAACACTCAGGAATAAAAAAAAAAGAAAAGAAAAGTATATTTTTTTTTTATATTATTGTCAATAATGATATCGTTGAGGAACGCTGCAGGAGCAGTGAAGCCTTCATGTCTGGCATATCCTAGAGACCACACGATTGAAACTACAATATATGAGCACAAGTACCGACTGTTCGTCGTTCGGTCAAACGCGTGCAGTAATAATTGCATAAAATATTATGGATATTGATTTCGTTTTCATTAACATTGTTTTTTACATCACAATAATGAATTTTTGATCGTACGTAACGCGACTGTATGCGTCCGCGTAAAAGCCATTATCTTCGTTTATGCCATATTCATTTAAATCTTGGAGTGCACTTTCTCTATATACGAGTATTTCTAAAATGTATAGTCCATTTGACAAATTCTCGTTGCAGTAGGATCGGGCTAGCTTCAGTTGATAGGTGCCCAAAGAAAGTAAAATAATTTGTTCTTCCGTCAGTAGTGAAAAGTTCTGTACTTCTTGACTTTCTATTCTTTGAAAATCTGCTCTTCGGCTATTCAAACGTTTTCTTTCTACATAATCATAAAGTAGATTCGGGAAATCTATTCTCTCCCTAATTATGTTTATTAAGGCCTCTGCGTGAATGTTATCATCGATGGGTATGTGGAATTTATTTAACATAGTAGCGGCGATTTTAAAAGCAATGAACATTTTTGGAAGTGTTTTTTTTAAATATTTTTGCCGCAAAAGCTTGAAATCTCGTTTGAACCTCCCGTTCACCACTTTCACTACCCACCGGCATATTGTAACTGATCGAGCTTCATTACCTTGCTCAGTAGTTAACTGTGTCTCACATCTGTCTTTAGATGGTGGAACGTAGGATTCATATCCACATGCTTCGATAGCGTCTATACTGTCCCGGAAGCCGCGATCTTATATGAAGACATCGTTCGGTTGAAGAAAGCAATGTAATGGGTTTTCTCCATCATTCATTATGTCGCGTCACGGAACGTCGTCTCACGCACAGAACGATACAACGACTAATGAAGGATGCGGCACAAAAGGTTGTCCATTGGCACCGCGCACTGCCTACCCCACCCCGCGGCTGGTTCCCTATCCCCGAGGTCACCGTAGTAACAAAAAAAACAGAAATATTAAATGTAATACTACTTTTTATGTAAAAACACATATTTTAAAAAGTCATCACCATTATCATATCATATCACGATTTATTATGCATGAATAGTTACACATTATATTTCTCGTTTTAAATAATGTTATTTTACTTTGTTATTTTTCGTATTTTCAACCATGATAGGTATGTAATATTATTGTATTAAAAAAAAAGCCTGACAACCAGTGTTTATGAGGGATACCGTATTACCCAGTACTAACTGGGTTGTGGTTTTCAGATAGGCAGTCGCTCCATGTAAAATATTGGTATTCAGCTGCATCCGGTTAGACTGGAAGACGACCCCAACATAGTTGGGAAATGGCAGATAATGAGACATTAATTTTATAGTACAGTGCTTATGGCACACCCAATATGATTATGGGGCATGTGGTTCTAACCTGTTAGAAATGGTTACACTAACCTTTGATCATGTTGTTGGTTGGCCATTAAAGGAAAATAAAAAAGGAGTAGGTATCTATGTTAAGTATTTCAGGGAGCAATGAGTGAAGCCAACTATTTTTTTTCCTTCTTGTTGCTGGCTCCTTTTTCCCCCCTTACCTCACTTTCATTTTTAGGGTTCCGTACTCAAAAGGTAAAAAGGAACCCTTATAAGATCACGCTCTTGTCCGTCTGTCTGTCTGTCCGTATGTCACCACCGATTTTCTCAGGAACGCAGGGACCTAGCAAGTTGGAATTTCTACCAGAGACTAAGGTCTATAGTCCCTATAAGCTGTATAAAAATCTAGGTCCTGTGTCAATACAATAAATAGATATGCGCAAATTTAGATTTTCGTGAAAATTTGTATCTACCAAAATTTACCTTAATTTTCAACTTTTTTTTATTTTTCGGAATTTTTCCTTTATTTGTGCTGTAAGTCCTTACTTTTAACCAAAATTGACATTGCGAAGTCAACCGGAGTACCCTATAGGTTTTGGGTCGAAAGTCCATGAGGTAGTTCCCGTATAATTTAGATTGAAGCTCATTTATATATTTATTTATCACTTCATGGACAAAGTACAGAGGTGGATTTAATGCCATTTCTATCAGTCAACCTTTGGGTGATGGAGAGACAAACAGTGGTAGGTGTATAAATCTACAAATAAATTTGAAATGAATACTAAGTTAAACTACAAGTATTTATAAATGACTATAAATATATATTAAAATACTCATTCCTAGGTGTCGACAAATAAAATGTTCATACAAAACTGATCTGTAAATTACCATCGTTTTACAGAATAATTAAATATTATTTTAGAAATTAAATTGGGTTGAAAGAATGCCAAATACAAAGGTAAAACGCAATAAATACAAATGGAAGAAATTAAATTAATTCTTTGGCAAACCGGTTAATAAATACTGTTCAATAGCAATTTCCTTTTGAAAAGTTTTGATTCTAAATAATCCGTGTTCACCCCACGAGGTTCCCCAGCTGTTAGCCACTAACCAATAATCAGTTCCGTTTTCGATGCCATATCCAATAATTCGTACACTATTGGCACCAATACGATCTCCACTTAAATGTTCATAGATTCCTGATTTGTACGATATAAAATCGGGATAAACGAAAAAAATAGCCTCAATTGGTCCGTTCTTAACTAATTCTGCCTTTATTTCAGCGCTGTTATTGGATACCTTGTAAACTTTTTCAGCAAAATGTTTGTCGTTTTTATAATTTATATCAGTTTCTTCACATTTAGTCCTGCATAGATTTTTCATGAGTTGGGTAATGTTGTAAGGTTTACATGCGTCACTAACGAGACCGTGATCTCGCCAAAATTGGAATGCTTTATTTGGATCACTGCCAGAGCACACATCACTTTGCATACATTCGAAATCTTCTTCGGAAAGACGGACATGTATATCTTTGTGAATGCACATTCTGTCAGACGCTGTCGTGGCAGTTCCAAAGGTCCAGCAGGAAGCACAATTTCCTTGATAGTAGATTTCTTTTATAGTCTCACAATGTGGCCACTGTTGTCTGGCGTCAAAGTTATCCGGCAGTTCTATTTCATCAAGATCGTGAGTTTGTAGTGGTAATTGTTCAATAGATTCGTTATCAATGTAGGCACAAGCGGTAAACTTTTCATGAATATCGTCGTACTCAGACATTTTCCAAGAGTAGCCCTGTGCGTTGAAATACTCGATGAAGGATGATTTTGGCATCGTTAAGTATTTGGCGTGTAACTCTGGGTCCCACTTACCCGCCACCAACCTCGCGAGTGTCACAACTATCACTGTGTGTAACATGATCGCAGTCACTTCTAAACGTCAGTGATGACCACCATCTGTACTCAGTTTTTATACGAAGTTTGTTATGACAGGTATGAAAACGATGTAACATACAACAATTTAATCAGTGCTTCTTTGTCTTTGGCTATCTAAGAAACATTCTTAGAATAGGTGGAATGTATGGGTTAGACATTGACGTTCTTCGTGGAGAATGTTTTTGTTTTGGAATGCAACTGTCGTACAGGATTTAACTAGTAATAAACTAACCCATAACAAAAAAAAATACACTAGGAGTGGTTGGGCAAGTATATATAAACTGTTTGTTATCACCTCGAACAAACGTAACGTATCTAAACATATAATAAAATCGTAACTTTGTAAATCGATGTTCCGGTTTAACGAAAACATGACTGCATAGGTTTTGTTCATTAGCACGATATGAATACCTATTCCTCAAAGGACGATTCAATTATTTAAGTAAAGTAAAATTTATTTGTTAGGCTTTATATTATCCTGCTAGGGCTTCGGGACTGTGCGAAAGAGATAGCACGGCCCTGGAACGCAAAGGGCAAGGAAAGAACATGGATGGGTTTTAGTCAGTACAAGTCTGGCACTCCCTTCCGCTCTGCCCGGATCGGGAGAAGTCATTTGATGATTTCCCATCCGTAAAAAAAAAGAAAAAAGGCTTTATATTATCAGGCTACTAACTTAAGGGGATGAGAATTTTAATTATTGCATTTTCTCCTTATTCCTCAATTATGTTCCGTTTCAGTCATGACTTTCATAAGCACAGTTGTCAGCTATTTTAAATGAAGTGTCCATAATGTAGACTTAAGTTCACAAATTCTTTCTGTGCTAAAAGATATTTCCTTCCTTTCTTTTCAATTATCAATCTAGACACGCGGCAGCGTGTCAAGCCAGGTTCAAGCTAACATAACTGGTGAACAGCACCGTGTGTAATATTACACGAACCATTTGGAGCCACTTTTGACCCCCTCATAACTAAAAAATATGTCACATAAATACGTCAAATTGGCTCATATATTGAGACTACCGAGATACATATGTGCGCCAAATGTCATAAATACACATCAAACAGTTATTTCACTATTAAAGTCCAAAAATCGTAATTTTTATCACTGACTGACCTATAGATCAAAACTCTTACCCAGTTCCAGATGACCTAGAAAGTTCAAATTTGGCATCCAGATAGGTAGTTGGGTGAATACAAAGGAATAAATCAGAAACTAGTAAATTTAAATCATTTTATTATAATTTGTTAATAGAATCAATTAATTGAAATTAATTGAAATTAATTGATTCTCTTCAGAGCACGTGCAGCTAGTTAGTTATCTTGTTATCGGTGTACGTAAGCAGTGTAGGTACCTACATGTTTAGATTGTTGCTAAATTAAAAGTATAAAAAAAAAATGTTTCTTTGGGAAACAATACTTGGTGCAAACTCTGTCGCTCCTCATCTTTGCAAATTGTTAACTAGCTGCAGCGATCTTGTTGACGTGCATGACTTATATTCCAAGTTTCATAGAACAACTATTATTAATGTTTATTTTTTTTCTGTTGTGTTGTGTCTTTACAATGAGGTGTAAAAATGTGTGAGGTGTGTGTGAATAACCACTTTCTGGAGCCTTGACAAAACCAGAAGGCGTCGCGGCAGGCAGGCCTCGTAGGAGATGGTGGGACGAACTGGCAGAAACCAACGACCAGTGCTCCACATCCTAGGCATAGGAAGTTATAGGGAGAGGCCTTTGCCCAGCAGTGGGATGACGCAAGCTAACAGTATCATTATGTTGTGTCTGTTTGTTTTATTCTATTGAATTGTACTATTAATGTTAGTTTAATAATTCATCACGTTATGTTAATTAAAACTTCTTAATTTTAGTTAGACATCAATTTTATAGAGCTCGTGGCTAAATAATAACGGCCGCTCGGGTCGATCTTTAGGTTAAGCCGTGCCTACCTAGGTTGGTTTGTGGATGGGTGATACTGAGTTCTCTCCGTGCCTCGGAAAGCATGTTAAGCCGTTGGTCCCGGCTGTGGCCCAAAAAGTCTGACAACCAGTGTTTATAAGAGGTATCGTATTACCCTGTACTAACTGGGTTGTGGAGGTCAGATAGGCAGTCGCTCCACGTAAAATACTGGTATTCAGCTGCATTCGGTTAGACTGGAAGACGACCCCAACATAGTTGGGAAATGGCAGATTTTTTTTTTTTTTTTTTTGTGAAGGGCATCTCGCAGTTCAACCTAGGGAGGTTGTCGACTGCTTAACCGGGCTTTTCTGTGGATGCCTCGAAATTAAGGCCTCCAGCCAGAGCAACTTACAAACTAAACTACAAACTAAGCGACTACACACTGAGGGCACCCCCTGTGGGGTACGGACCTCGGCTCAGGGCGTCGCTGGGAGAGGACAGCAAAGGGACAGGCTGGATCTGAGCAATATTATTTAGGGGCTGATTTAAGTCTACAGGCTCAGCTGCGCGGGCTGGCTCGAGCAAGGGTCGGGGAGGGCGTGTACCGGGGTTTCGCGACGGGCCTCGTCGGCGAGGACGGAAAGACGGATAACGGCGTCTGTGTTTTGTGAGCGTGCTGGTTTCCCTACTGCTCTCCTGGAGGATTGTGATGTCGTCGTCGGGGTCAACGAGAGTGTGCCTCGGGCGGCGGATCTGACTAATACGCGAGGGCTCGTATCGGGCGGCCGATGCGATCAGAGGGTTACGGTGTCTAACAGCAGAATCGAAGAAGCGCTTGGCGAGGAGTTTCATGAACTGCTGGATAGTGGGCAATCTAAGATCAATGTGCAGACGATCATTGCGGACATAATAAGGGGCTCCCGTGACTTTACGTAGGAATCGGTTTTGGAGAACTTGCATTTTATAAAGGTACTTTGGATTGGCGTGAGCGAATACGACGCACGCGTACGTCATGATGGGACGGATCACCGCGGTATAAAGGCGCAATTTACACCTAAGAGATAGTTTACTTTTTGCCATGAGCAAAAAGTGGAGTCTACCCATCGCGAAGGAAGCGCGGTTACGAGCTTCCGTGATATGGTGTCTGAAGGACAGATGTTGGTCGAGAACTACTCCTAGATACTTGGCTTGCTTCTCCCAAGGGATAGGCTTACCGTACATAGTGATCGGGCTGGGGGAGGTGCGATTGTTACCGCGCGACGGTTTCGAGTAAAGAACCGCCTGACTCTTATCGGGATTAACCTCGATTCTCCATTTCCTGAACCAAGCGCCTAGGACGTTGGCTGAGGTTTGGAGGGTTTTGGCGATAGCGTTATTACAACGACCCGTATAGTAAATGGCCGTGTCGTCTGCAAACAGGGCCAACTGAGCCTTTTTGCTCTTTGGTATGTCGCTCGTGAATAGGGTGAAAATGAGCGGAGAGAGAACGGAGCCTTGCGGGACTCCTGCGCGAATGGGGTGAGGGGAGGAGAGAGCGTCTCCGATGCGATAGCGGAAGGTGCGATCCGACAGAAAGTCTCGTAAGATAAGCACGAGACGATCCGGCACGCCCAGTTGGTACAGCTTGTACAACAAGCCGTTGTGCCAGACTTTGTCGAAGGCTTTCGCTATGTCGAAGTACAAAACACCTGTCATCGCTCCGCGCTGGAAGCCAGCGCTCAAATGTTCGACGATGCGGTGAACCTGCTGAATGCATGAGTGTTCGGTCCTGAAGCCGAATTGCTCGTTAGGAATGAGGCTCTTAGCTTCGGCGTAATCCTTGAGTCGCTTATAAATAAGCCTCTCGTAGATTTTGCCGAGTGCGTTCAGGAGACTGATAGGACGATAGCTGGAGGGCTCCGCCTTGGGTTTGCCGGGTTTCGGGATACCGATAACAGTGGCCTCTTTCCATATTTGGGGGAAGAAATTGCTACTCAGGGCGCCATTTAAGATGGCCGCCAATAAAACTATGAGTTGGCTGGGGAGAATTTTGAGTACCTTGTTAGTGATACCGTCGGAGCCTGGTGCTTTCCGTGGTCGAAGCTTTTTAATGATGTCGTGCACTTCGTCTGGTGAGACTTCAGGCAGAGGATCATCGGGGTCTTCGACGGGAGGGATGGCAGCCCTACGTTCGACTTCAGCGTTCACCATCTCGAGGTGAGCTCTGTCTACTGGTTGAGAGCTAGGAGAGCACTGAGTTTCTAAACTGTCGGCTAGGCATTCGGCTTTTTCAGAGTCGTCAAAAGCGACGCTCTTGTCTGGTCGGATGAGAGGAGGCATCGAAGCCTGATCGGTGGCACGCATCTTTCTTTGCAATTGCCAGAAAGCGAGGTGGGTGGGCTCGAGTTCACTTATGTCCTTCTCCCATTGGGCGGAGCGATGCTCACTGATGCGCTTCTTTACAGCAAGCTGCAAGTAGCGCATGTGGGTCTTATTCGCGTCGCAGGGAAAAGAGCTGTAGGCACGGATGGCCGCGTTCTTCTCATTTATCAGTTCACGTACGTCATCGGGAAGACGCCAGCGATGATCACTCATGACTGGGACTTCTCGTGAACAATCCTTCAGCACGGATTGGATGTGTTCTGTAAACGAGTCGATGGCGGCCGTCGTGTCAGCAATTGAGACAATGTGATTAGGGATAGTATCCAGGTGAGGCGACGAGAGGCACTTCAGCTTTTCGCTGACTTTCCTCCAGTCGGTGATCACTTGGGTAGGCGGGGGCTGGCTGGGGTCTGAGGGACCTGAGCGAGGAGTTAAGTGCATGAGCACTGGATGTTGGTCGGAGTTGAGCTCATGGAGCGTTTCGATCGAATGCAACTTGAGGTTGACATTCTTGAGAAGCGCTATGTCTAGGACATCTGCGCGAAGATTGGGATCGTGGGGATAATGAGTGTGCTCCATAGGAGCGATAGGGTCAAAGATGAGAGAGTTCGCTAGGTTGAACACGAGTCGCCCTCTAGGAGAGGTCAACGTGCTGTTCCAGGCTGGGTGTTTGGCATTGAGATCTCCCGCTAAGATAACGGAGTCACTCAGACCGAAGAGGACGGTGAGGTCCTTTGTGAGTGGGATGTGCTCCTCGGTCGAGCCACCGGGAGGAATGTAAGCCGAAATGATGGTGATCGGCGAGTGACCGGTCATGCCGAGCCGACAGATGGAAACCTCAAGAAGAGACTCTAACGGGGGGGGGGGGTCTAACGGAATGCAATGTAGTTCTTTCCTAAAATATATTAAAGTACCGCCCTTGTGACAGCGCGACCGATCGTTGCGAACTATGCGATAGTTGGCTATTCGGATCGCGATTACAGGGTTTGAGGAACGTCTCCTGTATGAGGAGGACGTCGACTTGATGGTCGCGGAGGAAAGCGGCGATCTCATCACGTTGGTCTCTAAGGCCATTAGCATTGAAATAAGCTAGTCTAAGGGATCGGGGTTTGGTGCAATTAATATTTCTAGCAGCCATTGGAAATATTTTAAAGATTGCGAAGGGCATCCCTGATATTGGGATAGGCATCAAATATTGCCGCGATCTCTTCAAATTCTCTTGCCTTCCTGAGTTCGGCCGCTAAGCGGTCGGCCTCCGGACTGCAAAAGATTTTGTACCTAGCGATGGTCCTAAAAGAGCTTTCTACGGCCTCGGGGCCTGACGGCGCGACGCGAGGGGAAGCTGATGGGACTGCAGGTGCAACAGGAGTTGCTACGAAAGGTGCCGGGGGAGGAATGGGGGTATCTAATAACCCAGGCATGGGAGCGGCTGAGGCTTTACCGAGAGCTGGGAACGCTCTCTGGTGGTTCAGCGGGTTCCAGGGCGACGGCCTTTGAGGGGCGAGTCTCTCAGGCAACTGGGAGGAGGGAATCCTCACAGAGGGGCATTCTCGCTGCTGGCGTGCGTTAGCGCGCTTAGCGAGCTTAGCGGATGTGGGTTTAGGGGCTTTGGGGCAGCCGCGGTAGTTGGCTGGGTGGCCGGACTAACCACAAAGAACACAGCTAGGTGCCTCTGTGCACTTGGTGATGTCCTTAGGACGTGAGCAGTCCTCCGTGCCATGGTCGCCAAGGCACTTGACGCACCTGGGACGGGCATAACAGTTTTTGCTGCTATGGCCGTACAGCTGGCAGCGATGGCACTGTCCAATTTGTGCCGAGTTTTAAAAGGGCTTCTCAATTTGAATGCCCGAAAGGGAACAGACCGACTTGATTTTGAAAATCGGGTGTCGACCTTCCACCTTGTCAGAGACGACCAGTACCATGTCGTACTGCTCGCCTCCACGAGCCTTGTGAAGGCGGTGGACTGCAGTAGCGGGGATATTCTGACGTTGGAGGTCATCTAAAATGTCCTCCGTGGGGATTTCCTTGGGAACGCGCCTGATCACGACGTGGTGGGGCGCTTCCTCCGGAAGGGAGTACGAGTGGAAGGGAATGTTCCTTCCGCGAAGGTGACGGGATAGTTCCCTATAGTCCGCGACGGTGGGCACGGTGACCTTAATGCCCTGCAGGGTACTGCGGGCGTTGGTGTAGTTGATCCTTTGATCAACACACATTTTAGACACATCAGTCCACTTGGACTTGTCGTGAATAAATATCGGGGGAGGGGGTTTGGGCTTCTTGGACGAAGCGGCGGGCGGGTTAGCCCTAGGGCTAGCTGGCCTGCCGTCCTTTGCAGAGGCCGATTGGACGGGCGAGGAGGGACGCGAAGTCACGGGAGTGGGGGGATTCGCGACAGTCGCTAGATGTTTTTTGGCCGCGGTGGCTTGGGAATTTTTCCCCTTCCTCCTTTTCCCCTTTCCGACGACTTGGTAGTCGTCTTCAGAGGACGAGGAGGCGGACGATTCCGAGAACTCGGGGTCACTAACCGGGACTGAAGTGTCCATCTTCTCGGAAGAGGACAAAGACGGTGCAGGTGTGGAACGCTCCATTGTGTTCGAAACAATGGGCATTTTAACAATGGGCGTCTTAACAATAGACGCCGCTTTTGCCGTCGGTTTCGCAGGAATGCCTTTGTCGGCGGGTGGGGGCGATAGCGGGCTATCTAGCTCGCTAAAAACAATGGGTGCCGACTCTGGCATTCTAGGAATGTCATTGTCGGCGGGCGTAGGTAGCAAGGAGCTGTCGAGGGCATCGCTGAATTCTGCGATGGCCGCGTGCTCTAGGGCGTCAAATTGTGCGCCATATTTCTCCCGAAAGTAGGAGTCCTGGAAAAGAATGCGTTTGACAAAATCCAAAAGGATTTTGTCAGACATTATGGGGCCTAGTGGGCTAAAAGTTAGCCGACATTGAGTGAAGCTCACACCTAATCAACCTAATACCCTAACTCCCCGGGAGGGTGGGCCCGGGGGTGTGTGGCCTCTCTGCCTGTTGTGGCAGGACAGAGAGGTGAGTACCTAAGGTGTGCCCTAAGCTGTGATACTGTCGCCAATCTTAATGTGCGACAGGTCCCTACGCCCACGACGGGGCCTCAAGGTCGAAGGGGTAGACACTCCCAACCGACACAAGGTGAGTAGCTGTTGAGAGAACCAGAGACTAGGTTTGACGAGGGTAGCCCCCAAGGCCAAGGTCCTAGCTCTCGACTCCAATGGATAGCTTCACCCTGAAGGGGCTAGGCGAGTGGATTGGGTCACCACTCTCTTGGCTTCGTTGGCACCGTGAGGTTTCCACCAAAAACCACGAAACTGTGGCTTTTACTCTTAAGGAGTCAAAAGCGCGACGCGAACCGCGGGCGTAGCAAATCAGCTGTGATCGCGTACGCAATACACAACCGACCTGCTACGATGTTGTACTACACAAACACAGCACTGGCGGCCGGCGGGCGGAGCATACACCGTGTGCTACGATGTAGCACACAGTGACAATGGAGGAGCGCGGGGTGCGCAGGGAGCGATCGGAAGCAGCGGAACGCACGTGTGCACTCTGCGGCGGCCGAGAGCGGAATGATTTTTTAGGAAAAGGCAGATTTTTTTTTTTTTTTTATGAAGGGCATCTCGCAGGAAAAGGCAGATGATGAGACATTAGTTTTATAGTACAGTGCTTATGACACACCCAATATTTTATTTTATTTTATTTATTTATTTATAACCAACTTATGCTAACAGTGTGGTGAAACACATATAAGATATTGGTTGAACATAAAATCAAGTAGAATTACATAAAATTTAAAGTCAGTTCAAAGTCAAAATTGGAATTAAAAACAAAACAAAAACAGTAATAATATTAGAAATTAAACAATATGGTAGATGTAAGAATAAAAGTAAATAAAACAGTTTTAGTAGATAGAATTACAATGAAGAAAATGAAATTACAATAAAAATAAAAATACACTTTGTTTACCCAGAGGAGATAGTGCTGGGAGCAGCAGTGGACTCTAGGTATCGAGATGCGGCGTTGAGGAGACTCAGTTCCGTGCTTGTAAAAATGTCCACAGATTGATAATAATGCAATGGTCCATGATAAGATCCATTTGAATTAATACTTTTTTTTATTATTTATTAAAAAAACGAAAAAACTGTCGCTAATAATATCATAGTACTGAAATTGATTTTCTATCAATCAACCTTTGGGTGATGGAGAGACAAACAGTTGTAGGTGTAGTGGTAGTATCTACAAATAAATTTGAAATGAATACTAAGATAAACTACAAGGATATATAAAATACTATAAATATATATTAAAATACTCATTCCTAGGTGTAGACAAATAAAATGTTCATACAACACTGATCAATTTACAGATTACATAATTCGCTAGGTAAATTACCATCGTTTTACGGAATAATTAAATATTATTTTAGAAATCAAATTGGGTTGAAAGAATGCCAAATACAAAGGTAAAACGCAATAAATACAAATGGAAGAAATTAAATTAATTCTTTGGCAAACCGGTTAATAAATACTGTTCAATAACAATTTCCTTTTGAAAAGTTTTGATTCTAAATAATCCGTGTTCACCCCACGAGGTTCCCCAGCTGTTAGCCACTAACCAATAATCAGTTCCGTTTTCGACGCCATATCCAATAATTCGTACACTATGGGCACCAATACAATCTCCACTTAAATGTTCATAGATTCCTGATTTGTACGACATAAAATCGGGATAAATTAAAAAAATAGCCTCAATTGGTCCGTTCTTAACTAATTCTGCCTTTATTTCAGCGCTGTTATTGGATACCTTGTAAACTTTTTCAGCAAAATGTTTGTCGTTTTTATAATTTATATCAGTTTCTTTACATTTAGTCTTGCATCGATTTTTCATGAGTTGGGTAATGTTGTAAGGTTTACATGCGTCACTAACGAGACCGTGATCTCGCCAAAAATAGAATGCTTGTTTTGGCCAACCGCCAGAGCACACATCCTTTTTCATACATTCAAAATCTTCTTCGGAAAGACGGACATGTATATCTTTGTGAATGCACGTTCTGTCAGACGCTGTCGTGGCAGTTCCAAAGGTCCAACAGGAACCACAATTTCCTTGATCGTAAATTTCTTTTATAGTCTCACAATGAGGCCACTGTTGTCTGGCGTCAAAGTTATCCGGCAGTTCTATTCCATCAAGATCGTGAGTTTGGAGTGGTAATTGTTCAATAGATTCGTAATCAATGTAGGCACAAGCGGCAAACTTTTCATGAATGTCGTCGTACTCAGTCATCTTCCAAGAATAGCCCTGTGCGTTGAAATACTCGATGAAGGATGATTTTGGCATCGTTAAGTATTTGGCGTGTAACTCTGGGTCCAACTTACCCGCCACCAACCTTGCGAGTGTCACAAGTATCACTGTGTGTAACATGATCGTAGTCACTTCTAAACGTCAGTGATGACCACCATCTGTCTTCAGTTTTTATACGAAGTTTGTTATGACAGGTATGAAAACGATGTAACATACAATAATTTTATCAGTGCTTCTTTGTGTTTTGGCTATCTAAGAAACATTCTTAGAATAGGTGGAATGTATGGTTTAGACATTGACGTTCTTCGTGAAGAATGTTTTTGTTTTGGAATGCAACTGTCGTACAGGAATTTAACTAGTAATAAACAAACCCGTAACAAAAAAAAAATGTACACTAGGAGTGGTTGGGCAAGTATATATAAACTGTTTGTTATCACCTCGAACAAACGTAACGTATCTAAACATATAATAAAATCGTAACTTTGTAAATCGATGTTCCGGTTTAACGAAAACATGACTGCATAGCTTTTGTTCATTAGCACGATATGAATACCTATTCCTCAAAGGACGATTCAATTATTAAAGTAAAGTAAAATTTATTTGTTAGGCTTTATATTATCAGGCTACTAACTTAAGGGGGTGAGAAATATGGCATTTTCTCCTTATTCTTCAATTATGTTCCGTTTCAGTCATGACTTTCATAAGCACAGCTGTCAGCTATTTTAAATGAAGTGTCCATAATGTAGACGTAAGTTCACAAATTCTTTCTGAGCTTAAAGATATTTCCTTTCTTTCTTTTCAGTTACCAATATCATTCACGCATTTTGGAATAATCCATAATTTCTTTTGGAATATTGTTTTCTTGTTTTGATATTAATTATAATTTGATGTGTCCTCAAGGCCTCATCATTCTGTCTTGTCCGTTGGGAATCGTCACAATACAACCGAGAATTAATTGCTATAAGGCCTTCAAACTGTCACGTTGTAATAAAAAAAAAAGCTAACTAGCTAGCTTGAGCTAAACAAGCTTATTCTGAATCTTTGACAACATAACATGGCAACGCTACGCATAAAATCTAAGGAGCAATGCATTATATTAAGTTCCTCAACAAAAAAATCAAAAATAAACAACCTCAACAAAAAAATTTAAAGAACGTGCACATGAACGAAAAATGTTCTAGGCTGTTTGTAAAAACAAAGTAACTACAAGCACTGATTAAATTCCTAATTTTATTAACATAACAAGATAACTGAAGTTATATCTAACTACAGTCCACAAACACCACAAACGTCTACAAGTGATGTAACGTTGTTAATACTGGCAGTGGTACTTGGGACGCTTGCGGGATTGTTTACGGCTGAGTTTGACCCAGAGTTGCACGCCAAATACCTAACGATGCCAAAATCAACGTTGATGGAGTATTTCAACGCACAGGGCTACTCTTGGAAGATAGCTGAGTACGACAATACCGACGGGCTATACTTGTGTACAGAAATCTCTCAATAAATTACCACTCCAAACTCACGATCTTGAAGGTATAGAACTGCCGGATAACTTTGACGCGAGGCAACAGTGGCCTCAATGTGAGACTATATAAGAAGTCTGCAGCCAAGGATCATGTGGTTCCTGTTGGGTCTTCAGAACTGCCACGACAGCGTCTGACAGAACATGCATTCACAAAGATACAGATGTCCGTCTGTCTGAACAAGATTTCGATTGTTGGGCTATGGGTGTATGTAAAGAAAGTGATGTAGAAGGAGCATTAGGCCATTGGCAATGTATGGGCCTTGTTACTCAAGAATGTAAACCATACAACATACTAGATCTCATTCTACATAAATGCACGCATCATTTTGTAAATGGAGCATTTTATACGAACGACAAACATCATGCTGACACAATTTACGCAGTATCCAATAACAACGATCAAATAAAAGCAGAATTAGTTAAAAACGGACCAGTTGTGGCCTTTTCATTTTCTTAAATATAAATCAGGAATTTATGAACATTCGCATGGAGTGGAATTAGGTCTCCAAAGCGTACGAGTTATCGGCTACGGCGTTGAAAATGGAACCAACTATTGGTTAGCAGCTAACAGCTGGGGAGGCAGTTGGGGTGAACATGGATTTTTCAGAATCAAAACTAATCAACAAGGAGTGGGTTTTGAAAATTATTGTAGGACTGGTATGCCACTGAATTAATTTTATTTCTTTATCTGTACTAATTTTTACTTTTGTAAGTGGCATTCCTCCAAACTTTCTAAAATTCTACTAATAATATTATAAATGCGAAAGTTTGTGAGGATGTATGGATGTATGTTTGTTACTCTTTCACGCAAAAACTACTGAATGGATTTTGATGAAACTTTACAATAATATAGCTTATACATCAGAATAACACATAGGCTATAATTTATAAAGATATAGTGTGAATTATCCAAAATATAACCATAATGTCAAGTAAGTAGGAAAAAAATCTGCCATTTGCGAGCTATTTTAGCGTGCGCTGCAAAAACCGTTAGAGTTACACGTTTA
This sequence comes from Lycophotia porphyrea, assembly GCA_950005105.1. Classification (NCBI taxonomy): domain Eukaryota; kingdom Metazoa; phylum Arthropoda; class Insecta; order Lepidoptera; family Noctuidae; genus Lycophotia; species Lycophotia porphyrea. The sequence continues at coordinate 3,566,726 of OX465405.1, read as the reverse complement.
TAATGTATAATGGAAATGTTTATCTTAAATAGTCCTACAAAAAAGCCGACGGCATATATCTATCTTTTATGTGTAAGCCATTATCGCCAAAATGCTGAACCCTAAATACAATAAAAATTGCTAATTTATTTGTAACGCACATTTGGTAGTAACAAATTGATACTTATATCAAAAATCAAAATAAATACTTTTATCGCATCTGGTATTTAAAGTAGATAAACTTTGTCTTTTGCACTACATCATTTGGACAAATATTTGAATAGTTTTTTTTATGTTTATGTAGTCCGGTGGCGTGCGAATGGTACGGGCGCGCGGGCGTTCGAACGATAGCGGGCGGAGTGGGGGAAGAGGTTGCTCATCGCTGAGTAAAGTTCGGTTCAAACTTTATGGCGGCTCGGAAGTTAGTTGCGAATGACGGTCTGCGCAGGTATAACGGTTCAAACTTTATCGCGGCTCGGAACATCTAACGTAAAGCTGCGCAGAACACAATTTTAGATATAAGTGGGGTGCAGAAGAGGCATGGTCTTGACTGTATAATACGCAGACCGTCACTCGCAGCTAACTTCCGAGCCGCCATAAAGTTTGAACCGTATTATACGCGACCCGAACGCGGGCAAACGCGTGAGGGCAGACCAAACTCCAACGTGCAACATCAGTAAGAACAGTGCCCGCGGCGCCCTGTTGCAACAATGTAAGCTGATCGTGTCGGACGAGTGCACAATGTCACACAAACGCGCCATCGAGGCGCTTGATCGCTGTCTACAAGACATTCAAAGCAATCGAAAGTTAATGGTATGGTGTGGTAGTGTTATTGACAGGGGCTTTTAAACAGACTTTACCTGTTATCGAGAGAGGCACTGCAGCAGACGAGATTAATGCTGCATGTCTGAAATCATCATATCCGTGGACTAAAGTTGAAAAGCTTTATCTTACCATAAACATGCGAGTCCAGTTATTCAGCGATGTCGAGTCAGGAAAATATGCTCAAAAACTCCTAGAAATTGGTGAAGGCCACCGACTAAGAAGGTATGGATCTTTTCACACACCAATTTTGCCATGTCGTGGAATAGGAAGACAAACTCATTGATCAAGTTTTTCCGAATCTGCAACAATATATTCTTGAGGAAAATTGGTTGTGTGAAAGAACCATACTGGCACCAAAAAATAAGACTGTTGCTAAAATAAATAAAAAAATCGACACAATTATGTCATCCGATGACTCCACGGGGTAGCTCGTAAGCTACCCCGTGGAGTCACTAAACTCTTTGGAGTCTGAGGTGCCATCACATAAGTTAGAATTAAAAGTAGGTGTACCCGTTTTGTTAATGCGTAACTTGGATGCGCCAAGGTTATGCAACGGTACTCGGTTGCAAGTCACCGAACTAGGAAGGCCACAATCTTAACTGGAGAAGCCAAGGGAGACAATGTTCTTATACCACGTATCCCAATAACTTACCATTTAATTTTAAACGGCTGCAGTTCCCATTAAAAGTACCATTTTCAATGACTATCAACAAATTGCAGGGTCAAACCTTAAAGGTAGCAGGCAGCAGCCATGTTTTTCCCACGGCCAGCTTTACGTGGCTTGCTCACGCGTTTCTAAATCGCAATATCTTCATGTTTATGCTGACCGAAATAAATTGTGTAACATATTTTATAGGAGTATATTGCAGTAGCTACCTATAACTTTTGCATTACTATCAATAATCATCATATCCGTACCTATCCATCCTTACAAACTATAGTGTTCATAATACCTATTAGTGAGATCATCATAAAAAAAAGTGTGTGTGTGTCAGCTACGACGCACGATTGGAGTTTACTCCTTACGAACGATAATTATGATATATATTGAATAGAAAAAAGGGTAAATGAACGCATCTGCTAAAATGATAAGAGAAACAAACATATATCTGTAATTATTCGGATTATTTATATTACTTCAATAAAGCGTATTACATAAAGTATGTTACAAAATAATATAAATAATAAAATAATTGTGTTCAATTTATACAAATCCAATTTTAGGATGATTGATTTCTTTCACTTTGAATTATAATATCATTCTTAAATACTATAGCTGACTAATGTCTTCCATCTCATTCTTTTACACGTTCAATCCTACAGATATATATGTTTGTCTCTTTCTACGTAACGCCACAACTTTTCGTGTTACACTTGATTTTACTCCTCATAAAATTTTCGTACCGGGCTTTATAACTCAAATCGTTTCTTAAGGAGTAAACTCCAAAAATACTTAGTTCCAATTTACCAGTCCTTCCCTTCCACACTACTGAACCACACTACTGGTAGTGTCGTGGGTATAGGTTGGTCTGTGGATGGGTGACCACCCATTACATATCGAGTTTCCTCCGTGCCTCGGAAAGCACGTTAAGCCGTTGGTCCCGGCTGTCATTTGAAGATCTTTGACAGTCGTTAAAGTAGTCAGTGGCCCAAAAAGTCTGACAACCAGTCTTACCAAGGGGTATCGTATTTCTCAGTAGTAACTGTTTTGTGGAGGTCAGATAGGCAGTCGCTCATGTAATATACTGGTATTCAGCTGCATCCGGTTAGACTGGAAGCCGACCCCAACATGGTTGGGAAAAGGCTAGGCAGATGATGATGACTACTGTGGTCCAGCGGTATTACATACATTACACAATGTAGTTGTTTGAACACTTTTAACTGGAGAACAGCTGGATCGATTTTTATGATTTTTAATTTGTTGGATTTGTCTCCGTCCTGAATAGCAGAATAATATAAAAACATTGAAAAATTGAAGAAAAAATATAATACTTTCTATCATTATCACAATTTTCCATCACCACGCGGGTAAAACCGCGGGGCGCAGCTAGTCTTACATATTATTATGTCCGTGTAACTATAGTAAGTTTACCAGCAAGTATGATTAACTAATACCATTTGCATAATATTGTCAAATTAAAAAATATGTTTTCTAACGAAATAAAATCTAATTAGTCCTAAACGTTTTTTATTGCTAAGGCATTTTCATTGAAACAGCTTCCTACATCAGCAGCATCCTCCAAAGATCGTTATGGTTTTGCAAATGCTAGTTCAAACACAGGTATGGGTGTTGCTATACTGAAACACATAAATATTTAACGCATAGTGAACTCGCAAAATGCCATTGATGTTTTCTGCGATCTCCATAAAGGCTTTGACTGCGTACGCCACGACACACTTTTGTGTAAACTTCATCTTTACGGTGTCCAAAATGAAGCCCTCAAAGTAATAGATATTTAGATTGTAGATTATTATAAAATCAAATTCAAATTATAATGGCGACAAATTTTAAAATTTTAAAAGTAGCTCCTTAGTACCGCGGGACTCGTTCCTACATCAATTTTGAGAGACAGATAGTGTAGTTATTGTCAATGTGTGTATTAATTTTCGCATGTAAAAAGTTTATAAACCGTTGATAAACATGTGATTTGTCTATAATTCTTGGGTTCCACGAAAGTCCCTGACTTGTGGAACAGGTGGGTTTTACCTGTTGGTAGAAGTTGCGTTAGCGACACAGACTCTAAAGATGGAATTGAGATGCTAGGTGAGTGTGTGAACTACTGAGCCATTTAAGCCAGAAGTCGTGCAGTCCGTCCGGTTCCGGTGATTTCCAATTCAGTAACAGACGAACAGCTCTGGCTATATCTATCGGTGTAATTAAAACCGGTTCCATTTCTGGAATAGATTCTCACACTCGCTCTCTAGGTGAGGCAGCATCATTTGGGCGGCACACGTCTGTCACATATTGCTCGGATCGCTCCCAAGCTCTGTATACCCACCTATCGTCGCTCTGGAACATGCGATTCGGCAAGTACCGATCAACCCGCCGCTTGAATCGCCACATACGGTTTGCCCATGCATAAACTTTCTGTTTCAGGAAGCCGATGCACTCTGTGACACGGGACGTGTATTCTTGAGGACAGACTCGATCCAGTCCCTGAGTATGCCAGCCTCACCAAGCGCATCACACGTGGTCATGTATTGCCCTCCCTGAAGCAGTATAGTTTGCCGATGAGTACCCTGGCCTAGTCGGTACGACGCTAAATCTATACATATAATAAAAATGTAACGGATCGCTGTCTGTACATGGAAGATATATACGAAAAAATATTATAGGGACCTTTATCAACGCAAATAGTACCCAAAACAATGATTGTTAGAATTTTTGTCTGTTTGTCTGTGCGTTTGTGCACGCTAATCTCAGAAACGGCTTATCCGATTCAGATGTTGTTTTCGGTTCATAATTAAAAAGTTATGCCAATTTAAAGAATCACGTCGAACATTTGTTAAACTACCTATTCTTTCTACCTTTTCTTTCTCTGTTCAGTAGCATTGACTGAAACTTTACTAAACTTCGTAATAATGGTCTATATTAAATTATATGATATATGATGCTGATTATAATAAAAGTAATTTAAAAATAATCAGTTACGGAAATGTTTAATAACCAATGTAAGTTGACCTCAGATCTATATAATCAATCATATGAAATAGGGTTCAGCTTAAGCTGGACGTTTGTAGGTTGTACACGCCTGCGCCTGGGTATATAAAGCTCGCCGAGAGCCGCGCCAATGCCGCCAGCCCGATCACTATGTACGGTAAGCCTATCCCTTGGGAGAATCAAGCCAAATATAGGAGTCATAATCGGCCAAGATCTGACCTTCAGTCCCCACATCACTGCAGCTCGCGACCGAGCTTGCTTCGCTATGGGCAGACTCCATTTCTTGCTTACGGTAAAGGGCAAACTGTTCCTCAGTTGCAAGATGCGCCTCTGTACCGCGGTGATCCGTCCTATCATGACGTACGCTTACGTCGCGTCGTGTTCGCCCATACCAAGCCTAAATACCTCTATAAGCAAGTTCTCCAGAACCGATTCTTACGCAAAGTCGTGGGAGCCCTCTTCTATGTCCGCAATGATAGTTTGCACCTAGATAGCAGTTCATGAAGCGCCTCTCCAAGCGCTTCTTCGATTCGTAATAATAGGGTTTGTAAAAATCTTATCTTATTTTATATAAATAATTATTTTATAAATAATTATTTTATATAAATAAAAAGAGAAGTCCTGACTGACTGACTGACTCATCAACGCCCAACCCATACCCTTGGACCTAGAAAGCTGAAATTTTGCGCAGAGGTTTCCCTTATAACGTAAACATGGAATAAGGAAGGATTTTTCGAAATTCAACCTCTAAGAGGGTGAAATGGGGTGTTAAACTTACTGTGAAACTTTTTATTCTCGGGGTCGATTGACTTAAAAATTTGTGTATGTACTCTTCAGTTAAAATTACGAGATACGTGTATCACAGTTTTTCTAAAACCATCCTCCAATATAAAATTCAAAGTCCTGGTTGACTTTTACATAAACTATTATAAATGCGAAGTCTGGATGGATGTATGTTTGTTCACGCCAGAACGGCTCAAAAGATCGGGATAGAATTTGGCACAGAGATAGATTATAGTATGGTACAGCACATAGATTACTTATTATTACAGAAGTAAGATCCTGTGGGCAATTCCCGAACTCCACACGGGCGAAGCCGCGGGCAAAAGCTAGTATTATTATTATGTCTGACAGACTGCGAAGTAGACCATTCGCAATAAATCAATAGAACAGCCGTGTAGTTTACTCAAGACGTATAAGTAATCGTTTTTGAACTCTAGAGGCATAAGCATAATCGAGGCATAATGAGAGTAAACAATGTTTCAAGTTACCTTTAAATAATGTGAAAAAGCCGTGTAAAAATAAAGATAGAATTTATTTAAAGCGGTTCCCATACAATTTTCTAAAATCTATAACATGAAAACTATCGAGAATCGCGGAACATAAATGAGGTATTTTCGGATGCCTATATTTATTCAGGTAAGGGTGTGAGGAATTTATAATTTTTTTCTTCATCACTATTTGGGCCATCCTATATTATATGGTAAATCATTAATATAAGCCAAGAATAGAAAAGGGTCCCAGTGCCTTAAGGTACACCCAGCTGAACAGATGGCTCGGAAAATTTCTCGCCTTTTACATTTTTTTATGTTATAATCGAGAGCAGCGGTGGCCCAGTGAGGGAAGCGGTGACCCAGTGGTAGCGACCCCGACTTACAAACAGTAAGTCGTGGGTTCAAACCCGGGCAGGCGCATTACTTTCTGAAATTAATTTCATCACCACTGCTCTCAAAAACGGTGAAGGACAACATCGTGAGGAAACCGGCATGTCCTAGAACCAAAAAATCGAAGACATGTGACATCTACCAATCCGCACGGGGCCGCGTGGTGGATTATAGTCCAATCCCTCTCATAGAGAGAGGAGGCCTGTGTCCCTGCAGTGGGAACGTTATAGGCTGATGATGATGATGATTATGAATGTTATAATCTACAATGTAAATATGAATCTACTAGCTTTTACCCGTGGTTTCGCTCGCAAGAATTTGACAATCAATTTAGGTTGTATTCTGCTTGTAATAATATAATTCAATCATGATTCGAAAAACATGTGGCGCCATCTATTATCATTATTGTTTTCCTCGGGAACAGTACTTTTTTTAGGGATGTATTTTCGGGACTATCGGTTTAGTCGTTTAGGCGTGAAAAGGTAACAAACAAACAAACAAACTTACTTTCGCATTTATAAAATTTATATAAATATATATTATTACTAGCTGTCCCTCGCAACTTCGTCTGCGTCAAACCTAGATAACGACAGCAGCGCCATCTGTCGGGCTGATTTGTGAATCTAAACCATCCAGGGTGCTACCCAAAGGCATACAAAAAAAATCATTCAAATCGGTCCAGCCGTTTAGGAGGAGTTCAGTGACATACACACGCACAGTAGAATTATATATATAAAGATTATAAATGCAATAGCAATAAAAAAAAAACGTTTTGAACTAATTAGATTTTATTTCGATATGATCATTTTTTTCTAGTATGACAATATTTTGCAAATTATAATATTATATATAACATTGCAGTTTAAAATAATAAAATGTCTGCCAGATAACGTACTATAGTATATTATAGTGCACAGACATATAATGTGTAAGATTTTAGAAAGTTTTAAGGAATGCCAATTACGTAACTAAAAATAAATACAGACGCAGAAATAAAATTAATTTAGTGGCATACCAGTCACACATTCATTTTCAAAATCCAGTCCTTGTTGATTAGTTTTGATTCTGAAAAATCCATCTTCACCCCAACTGCCTCCCCAGCTGTTAGATGCTAACCAATAGTTGGTTCCATTTTCGACGCCGTAGCCGATAACTCGTACGCTTTGACGACCTAACTCCACTCCATGCGAATGTTCATAAATTCCTGATTTATACTTAAGAAAATCTTCGAAAATAGTAAAATCAGCCAGAAGTGGTCCGTTTTTAACTAATTCTGCCTTTATTTGATCGTTGTTATTTGATACTTCGTAAATTGTCTCAGCATAATGTTTGTCGTTCATATAGGATACTCCATTTGAACAATTATGCGAGCATTTATTTAGTATGAGATCTGGTATGTTATATGGTTTACATTCTTGAGTTACAATACCACCATATAGCCATTCAAATAATGCGTATCCTGTCGTAAGTCCTTGGCATACATCATCAGTACATTCGTAATCTTGTGGAGCAAGACGGACATGCATATCTTTGTGAATGCAAGTTCTGTCAGACGCTGTCATGGTAGTTGCAACGGCCCAACAGGAACCACATGATCCTTGATTGAAGACTTCTTTTATAGACTCACATTGAGGCCACCGTTGTCTGGCGTCAAAGTTATCCGGCAGTTCTACACCTTCAAGATCGTGAGTTAGGAGTGGTAATTTATTAATAGAATCCTTGTCATAGTTTACACAAGATACCCACAACGGTTTATTGTTGTACTCAGCCATCTTCCAAGAGTAGCCTTGTGCGTTGAAATACTCGATGAACGATGATTCTGGCATAGTTAGGTATTTGGCGTGCAACTCTGGGTCAAACTCAGCCGCAACCAATCCCGCAAGCGTCCCAAGTACCACTGCCGGTATTAACATTGTTATAATATCACTTCTAGACGTTTGTGGTGTATAAGGATTGGTATCGGTTTTTATACAAAATAGTCAGTTATGTTGTTATGTTACTTAAAACAATAAATTTAAGAATTTAATCAGTGCTTGTAGTTACTTTGTCATTACAAACAGCCCAGAACAGTTTTTCTTTAATGTGCTCGTTCTTTAAAATAATAATGTTTTAGGTTTTTTGATTTTTGTGTTGAGGAACTTAGGATAATACACTGCTCATCTAGACATGCGGTAGCGTGTCAAGCCAAGTTGAAGCTAACAGAAATGGCGAGCTGCACCGTGTGTAATATTACACGAACCATTTGGAGCCACTTTTAACCCCCTCATAACTCAAAAACTATTTCACATAATAATGTCAAATTTCGGTCATATATTGAGACTTGCAAGATACATATATATTCCAAATTTCATAAACACATCTCAAGCGGTTATTTAGATATTAACGTCCAAAAATCATCATTTTTATCACTGACTGACCTATAGATCAAAACTCTAACCCAGTTGCAGATGACCTAGAAAGTTCAAATTTGGCATCTAGGTAGGTAGTTGGGTGAATACAAAGGAATAAATCAGAAACTAGTAAATTTTTATCTTTTTTTATAATTTTTCAATTAATTGATTCTATTAAATTTTATTAAAATTAATGTAATGTAAGAATCGGCAATCAAAATTGATGACAGCCGGTCTGTATGTGGATTTTAAGGTCTTCACGTGAATATACTCGTATAACGAGTGGAATTCCCCCTTATTTTTTTTTTATAGAAAATAACACAAAAACAACAATTATACCCCGTAAACGTAGGAAAATACAGTAGATTGATAAAACCATTCGGTATTAATTTTATTATGAATAATAATTATAATTTCTGTTCAAAAAGTAATGATATCCCATCAATAACATAAATGTGAAATGAGAGCCAAGTTCAACGACAAAAGAAGTGAGATCTAAATGGGTGCCAAGTTCTATGGTCAGTCCTGAAATGTATTTATAACATAAAATTTTATATAACAACTTATAATATCATTTCTTCTTATAACTTAGGATAATATATTGAAGCTTAAGGTCTGACTTGGCTAGTTTTCTGAAACGTTGTTACGTTATTTTATTCTTCCGAAAATAAGGCTTGCTAGTAGAAAGTAGCCATCAAACATAGGGCTCTTCCATGACTGTTTTAGTAGGTACTTAATAATAATTCGTATATGAGAACTAGCCAAGACAGACCTTAGGCTTCAATATATTATCATAAGTTATAAGAAGAAATGATATTATAAGTTGTTTTATAATATTATATGTTGTTATAAATACATTTCAGGTTTGACCATAGAACTTGGCACCCATTTAGATCTCACTTCTTTTGTCGTTGAACTTGGCTCTCATTTCACATTTATGTTTTTGATGGGATTGGATTTTACGCGTAGCGTTGCCATGTTATATCATCGAAGATTCAAAATAAGTTTAATTGGTACTATAATTTTGATTGCATTGAAATGATAATTTGAAGACCTCATGCCAATTAAGTCTTGATTGTTTTGTTGACTATCTCCATTGGATGTGACCCAATGATTATGCTCGCAAACTTCGTACGCGTGAAATTATTACTTGATGAATCTGTTTTTGTTAGTAATTTCATGGGTTTTAATTGTTTGGCACGAAACCCTAATCATTTTTTTTTTAATTTTGTTTATTGGGGTGAGCAAACAGTGACACATTACTTTATTATTTCCAGTCTTGCGCGCGCACTCATAACAATGGATGCTTATTTGAGTTAAAGTACGATTGCGAAGTCGCGAGTATTAAAGTGTTCAAATTGCAAAATTTCAATAAACGAAGAACTTTCCTTTGTGTGTAATAAGATCGATGTCATGGACGAAGAGAGTATAAGTCGCATATGTGTATATTAGAGCGGAAGGGAGTGTCAGACTTGTACTGACTAAAACCCATCCATGTTCCTTCCTTGCCCTTTGTGTTCATAACATTCCCTTTTTTTCTCACGACACTTGCAAAAGTGGGTTGCTTCCCAACATGCTCGCCATTCGTCACAGCCGTGTGCTCCAACTTATCTACTCGGCCAGGTGTAAGCGTCACCGCCGCGGCCGGTGTTACGCGATGCGTCATGGCGTTCTCGCCACTCCTCGCAATATTTACAACGGCTACGCTGCGCCACCGATCACAGAAAGCTTCCTACGTCAACATCTTCTTCTTGACTACCCTTATCATGTCTACTTATTCCTTACAAATAAAAAGTAAGAAAGTAGACTGTACAATTAAATGAATACGTAAAAGAGGGGAGGTACAAAATACAGTTATTATATAAAACACACCTACCTACACGCACTCAAGAATCGGGAGGTAGGAGGAGAAAGTTTTTTAGTTACTTGCTGTTTTTTGAAGTGTGGGAGTAGGCCCTTGGAGCACCTGGTCCTGCGGGCTCCACAGAACAGGCATCAGGTCAGTCCTGGCTGTACTGGTACAAGGCAGTCTCCGCAGTTTGTAGAGTTCCAGGGCGAGTCCGTTAGCGGAGCCCCGGGATGTAGTCACGACTCCTGGGAAGTGGAGGGACGCGTCAGAGCATCGGCTCCCTATCACTGGTCACGGCACTTGACCACTTTTAGTGGAGTGGACTTCACCGTACTATGTAGTTACTGCGCTACTGGAATCCCGTCCTAAACTGATTGAATTACGTCAACACCTCCTTTTATAGGGAATGGAGTGTTCTATAAGTTGCAATATTCTTCCGCTTGGTTGTACGATTTAAGTTGTTGGAGCCATATAATCACCTGACCTGCCAGGTGTAGTCGGCCAAGACATATTAAACCTCATAACCCGAGAGTAATTTAAGAAATTTATAATAACATTTAGTATTCCATTAATCAGTAAACAAACGTAATTCAATATAAAAACTAGATTAAGACTAGCCAAAACGATATAAATGATTTTTTAGTAATACATCCTAATGCAACCTTCATTGAATAGGCTGGTACAGAAAATCTAAGAAAAAAATAAATAACTAGACAGCAGCTTGACGTTAATTGTCATTTCTGGAAAATATTAAGTAACATTTCGTAAAATTGTTACAATTGACCAAACTACAGTGCTAATGAAGATAATCATGAATGGAAATGTAAATGCATGTTTATACAAAATCTGTTACTACAGATACTATATTTATGATAATAAGTTAATATGAATGAAATGAAAAACGTGAGTAAAGTGTTATTTATACAATATCTGAATACACAGATACTATACCCTCCACTCGCGATGAAGGAAATAACGGGCTACCGGGCGCAGATATGATAATAGTACAACTACCTGACTTCTCAATTCCTGCATTGCACACTACCGGCTCGATTTTTGTTTACTTGGTGAACATTCGTCGTTAAACTTTTTAGATTTTCGATGTCCTATTTAACAAAATCCAATTGTTGTAATGTAACATACTGCTCCTTTAAGTCGTGACTCGTGCCAATAGTAAAGAACAAACTGGGCGATGTAACAGACCCCGCAAACTATAGGCATATTTATATGGCGACTGTTACAGCTAAAGTACTGGACTGTTTGCTTGATACACATATAGCGAGTCGTATAAATCTTCATGATGCCCAATTCGGTTTCAGACCTGGGCTATTGACGGAAACTGCCATCAGGTGTCTTAAGCAGACTGTTCAGTATTATGCTGATAGGGAAACTCCAGTCAAAGCATGTTTTCTGGACCTATCGAGGGCTTTTGATCTGGTGCCATACGATATCTTGTGGGAAAAGTTGCGAAGGGAAAGCAGCGTTGACTGTACTGTTGTCTCTTTATTTAAGTTTTGGTACGAGAATCAGACGAACTATCTTAGGTGGGGTAGAACTCTGTCTGTGTGTATGGGTTGAAGTTCGGGGTGAGAAAGGGGGGTATTACCTCACCTCGTCTGTTTAACCATTACATTAATCAGCTGATTGTTGAACTCAGCAGCACCTGTATAGGCTGTCACATTGATGGAGTTTGCGTTAACAATATAAGTTACGCTGACGACATGGTGCTGCTGAGTCCATCAATAAGCGCACTCAGGCGTCTTGTTAAGATGTGTGAAGACTATGCGGTCACTCAGGGACTCAGACACAATGCAAAAAAATGTGAATTATTGGTATTTAAGGCCGGTTACACTATAGTTACACTATCGTGCCAGATGTGACCATAAATAATACTCTGTTATCTAGACTAACAAAATTTAAGTACCTGGGTCACTGTCATTCATGACCTGAATGATGACCTGGACATAGGAAGGGAACGCAGGGCGATGGCTATCCGAGGTAATATACTGATCCGCAGATTTGCACGTTGTAGGACGCAAGTCGAAATAACCCTTTTCAGAGCATAATGCCAGTCTTTTTACACGTGCAGTTTGTGGGTCAGGTATAAAGGGTGTGAACAGACTCTTAACGAAGACGCAAAGTTACTTAGTTTGATGTACATAATGCTTGGTAGACGGCTTCGTGAAGAGTCTGTTTACACCCTGTATAGGCTGAGGGCATACAACGCCTTGTGTCTCCAGTATAACAATGTATTCAGGATGCTGTTGGGTCTACCACGCTTTTGTAGCGCTTCCGGGATGTTCACCGAGGCCAGGGTTAATGGTTTTCATGCCGTTATGCGGAAACTGTGCGCTTTTATTCTCGATAGATTACGTGCTAGCTCCCTGAATATTTTATGTGATAGGACTGGATACGGCTGCACACGTACGTGTGAGTCGTTTTAATTTTGTGTCTATTTTATTTTTGTTTTACTAACATTAGGTTAAGACTTACTAAAATATATACATATGGATCTTGTAATTTGATCTGAATTCAATAAAATATTATTATTATTTCCTTTATTTATTAAAGATAAATAAATGAATATATATATAAACATATTTATTAAATTTTAAATATTTAAATATAAAACAACATAAAAAAATATATATATGAAAAATAGTAGCCGTAGATTAATTGCTACACAAATCAAACAAGAATACCGTCTCCAAGAGAGTGCGTCTAGATTTCAGATCGAGTAATTTATACTTTTTAAGTGAATCATTAAAAGATACAGATGAACAGAAGCAATACGATCTGAGTATTTATTGTAATTTTTCTGTTTTTTAGTTTTCTGAAATAAAATTTGTAAGTGAGAGCAGCGGTGGCCCAGTGGTAGCGACCCGACTTACGAACAGTAAGTCGTGGGTGGGGACCGAGGCAGGCGCATTACTGATACTGTTAGCCTGCGTTATCTCACTGCTGGGCAAAGGCCTCTCCCCATGACTTCCAGTTGTTTCGATCCAGGGCTAATGTGGTCATTGGTATTACGCATTACTTTGTTAGAAAAAATCTGCATTTATTTAGTAAAAGAGGTAACAGGCATCACTATAATACTAGAAATAGGCACCAACTAGTTCAGCCAGGTTTCAGGCTAGCTAAAGTAGACTCATCTTTCATGGGGTACTGTTTAAAATATTACAATTAAATACCTCCCCACATTCTACAACTGAATGAGACGAAATTTAAATCTTGTATAAAACGCACACTATGTAGGCAAGCATATTATAAGTTAGGAGATTACATTGATGATAAAAATGCTTGGCTCAATGCTGGTCCTGCTCCACAACCATAGGAGCAACTTAATTGATTACCATGATAAGTATTGTGGAAGCTGCAGAAGATTGTATAAATATCCTTGCATTGTATAGATTCCTTCTTTTAGTATTATATAATTGCATAGCACATATGTGAGTACTATGTATTGAAAAGCTACCGTTTACATTTAGCTATCTTTCATTGACTTGAATGTGCCCTGGCAGTTGAGAGAATGTCATGCTCACTCGAATATCTTGCTGATGGTGGCGGGTGTGTCGGGTCATTTGGTTCCCTTCAAAATGGTTGAGTTGAATGGCGCTGATCCATGCGTTATGTTCGTGAACGGGCGCTGTCAGTTGGGACTGGTCATCTCTTAGCTGTCACGGTTTATTTTATTTAAGTAGTTTATTTTTAAATTATTGTTGATTTATTCTTTTACTCTGGACGCTCTTAATTCGCACGCGTCTTTACATCGTTCTCACATACATGTATAATCTCAACATGAATGATGTAACCAAGATTTTGTAATAATATTTTGATTGAAAAGAGTGTCCATGGAGTTTCTTGCCCATTCTTCTCCATAGAGATCTACGCTTTGGAATGGGCAACTACAGTACTTCACAAGTTATTATGCCTTGTGACTGTGACTGTAGCTTAGCCTTCTTTGTTTTTCCGACATTCAAAAGTGCCTGTAAGGGTCTAATTGAAATAAATGCTTTTGAGTTTGAGTTTAGTTTATTTCATCACCACTGCTCTCAAAAACGGTGAAGTAAAACATCGTGAGGAAACCGGCATGTCCTAGAACCAAAAATTCGAATACATGTGACATCTACTAACCTGCACTGGGCCCGCGTTGTGGATTATAGCCCATTCCCTCTCATAGAGAGGAGGCCTGTGTCCCAGCAGTGGGAACATTATAGGCTGATGATGATGAAAAGTGTGTAACTCCGTTTAACATCAGTTATCTGTCAATAAAATTCAAGTCAAGAGAGACCAGCTGTTTCGGAGATTAGCCGGAACAAACAAAATGATTTGAAGTGTTTTTTTTACTTTCTTATCTAGTCGTTTTTCTATAATTAATCGGACGCGAAAAAACAATGCCAATGGTATACAAATAATTTTATCAGTTTTATGTATTTGGTTCAACAACAATTTTATACGCTAGTATTTTAGTAATCTTTGTAATGTTCAAACTATAAAATACAGTACCTATGGACCTAGGAATGTCAGTGATGTTTTTTGCTATGTAATATCAGTTAAATTCCAACGTTCAGCGTGGTAGTAGCTAAAATACTCAGCGTACTTACGTATATTTAATATTTATGGTATTTATAATTATATGATAATAATAACAGCCGCTTGGGTCAATCTTTAGGTTAAGCCGTGCTTGGCTAGGTTGGTCTGTGGATGGGGGACCACCCATTACATACCGAGTTTCCTGCGTGCCTCGGAGAGCACGCTAAGCCGTTGGTCCCGGCTGTCATTTGTAGATCTTTGACAGTCGTTACAGGTAGTCAGTGGCCCAAAAAGTCTGACAACCAGTCTTACCAAGGGGTATCGTATTACCCAGTACTGTTGTGGAGGACAGATAGGCAGTCGCTTCATGTAAAATACTGGTATTCAGCTGCATCCGGTTAGACTGGAAGCCGACCTTAACGTAGTTGGGAAAAAGCTAAGCGAATGATAATGATGCAGATTATTTTTTAACACCACAAGCTGAAATTGTATGTAATACTGAAGGGTAATGAAATAATTAACTAATTGATAAAATAGTGTGAGGAATGGTATTTATAAAAAAGTTATAACATTGAATACTTGTATTTTAAAAAAAAAAACCTTCTGAAAATGTTGGATGTTTGACCTTTTAATAAAAGTGCGGAAGCGAAGGCATTTTCTAGGAAAAGAGGATACAAACAAAATGGTAGATATATTCGGTACAAAAGGTAATAATAAAAATGTGCCCAAACATGAAAAAAAATATCATTATTATATTTAAACTAAATACATTAAAATAAGTACTGTATAAAACTGATCGAACTTCGCAGGAATTTAGGGAATTAAAAAACTCAGGATGTGGCACGCAGTGAGCCAACTTTGATTGATTGAATATGACATTGAAAAGAAAGCAAGGACAGTAAGGTAAAACGCTTGATAAAATGCTTATAGCTAAAATCTTACTGTCTACGAATTGCGCCGAATTGATTGGAGCCAACGGTGGGATTGCCCCCGGCCGTTGGAAGTTCGCCTTTCAACAGTTGTTATCTTCCAATATCGGGCAAAACTTAGAAGAGGCCCTCCTGATAGTCCCAGTTGAGGTCCTGATACCGACAACTCTGCTGATGCCAGGATGAAGACCAACAACTCGGCCCAACCTCCACTTTAACGGCGGCTGGTTATCCTCCTTCATAACAACGAGGGAGTCTAAGATAAGTCTGTCATTGCCCGTACGCCACTTTACACGCTGCTGAGGCACGGAGACATACTCCTTGCTCCATCTCGACCAGAAATGCTGCCGTAGCTGCTCAATACGTTGATGGCGCGTCAAATGATGAGTGGAGTGGTCCCGAATGTCCTTTACAGGAAGAGATGTGAGAGATCGTCCAATTAAGAGATGAACTGGAGTGAGAGGCAACAGGTGTTCTGGATTCGACGATAACGGTGTGAGCGGCCAAGAATTTAAAATCAATTGAACCAAAACGGAGTTAAGCTCCTCGTTTGTAACCTCGTGTGCCCAACGCTCGGAATTTGGTTGAATTGAGACCCGCCTCCCAAAGACCGCCAAAATGTGATGCGTAAGCAGGAATAAAATGTTTAAGCCTCTTGAGCCGCACTCACAAGGAGTCACAAAAGCGTTTCAAAAAATCAGTTATCTCATTGTAGGCTCCTACAAACTGTGTTCCGTTGTCAGAGTAAACGCTGAAATCGAACGCATTGCCGAAAATGGGCTCTGGCTAAATTGTAGGTAGTAAAAAAACCGGCCGTTTAAATTTCCATCATTGCTTGGAAATGAATCTGTTAGGATAACTAGCAAGTTCATATTTTGATGGAATTTAGGTTCTGAACTATTTGTGCCTGAAATAAATGATAACATTTATTTTTCTGTGTCTGACGGAAGCACGACAATTTCACCAATAGTGTTATCTGTTACATTTCTAAGTTAACTACCAACACTTAATCATCATCAATCGTATACACGTGTCTTGTCTATAAAATATATTTTATCGATTTTGGTGAAATTTTATGGCATACTTACGTATTTGAGATTTCTGAAGTTATATATTAGGTAGAGGGTATGTAGACTTCAGGAAGACATCAAGTAGTAGTAACAATGAAGGTTTACGTGATAGTAATTCTAACGTTGATAAAACTAGGTGCAAGCGAAGTGGACGAAGGGTTGCAAGAAAAGTTCATGACATTGTCGCGTTCAAATTTTGTTGAGTACTTCAACGAAAATAACTACTCTTGGAAAATCAAACAGTATCCCGATATTGTATTCAGTTTAGATAACACATACTCATATGAAGACCATACAAGGTACCATGATTCCCTACCAGTTAAATATCATGATCCTCTGGAATTGGGACCTTTACCGGAGAACTTTGACTCGAGAGAACGCTGGCCTTATTGTCACAGTATAGGCGAAATCTACAATCAATACCATTGCTTATCATGTTGGGCTCATGGCGTTGCTAACACCGCATCAGATAGAACTTGCATTCACACAAATCAAGCAGTATATCTCTCTGAACAAGATTTGGAATGCGGACATGAAAATCACACTATTTGCCAGGGTGGGGTTCCAGAAATAGGATTCATGTTTTGGAAAGAAAATGGTCTTGTGACACGCCAGTGCAAACCGTATCAACCATTGGCATTAGATCGCAGGATGTGCGAAGAAACTTGCGTCAACCCGTTTCAGAGTTACGAACTTGACAAACATTACGCCGGCGAGATTTACTCCATACTTAATGATGATTACCAAATAAGAGCTGAAATATATCTAAACGGACCAATTCAGGCATTAATGGCAGTCTACAAAGATTTTCAGTACGATAATGGTAATGGCTACAGTTCAGGAATTTACGTTCACACACATGGTAACTACTCAGGTGCACACAGTGTTCGTGTCATCGGCTATGGTGTGGAGAATGGCATACATTATTGGTTAGCAGCTAACAGCTGGTCCAGTAATTGGGGAGAAAATGGATTTTTCAGAATTAAACGTTTCCAGGAGGATATTTATTTTGAAAATAAAATGTGCACTGGTATTCCGAAATTGAGTTTCCAGTAGTTCCCATTAATACCAACAGTAAAATGGAGAAAAAAAACTTAAAAGTATGCTATAGAGTTATTATTGTAACGTTCTTGAATTAATAAATACCTGTTTATATATTTTTACAGTTTTCTATGTGATGTTTGGGCTTAAAATGTGAAATCTACTTATGTATGTAAATTTCAAATTTTTTACTGTGTATTTATTTGTCGGATCCGGTCATTGGTATGGACATAAAATGAATCGCAAGTACACATTGGTGCCATCGCCACTGGCGTACTTGCAGCCTACTTACAAGTCTACCCACACCACAGCGTGCTTCTACAGAGGTGTGATGTTTACAGCTCGAGGCGAGGACGACATTAAATGTCTGATCATAGCAAAGTTGAGACGTCCTGGAACTGTACCCGATTCGTCGTGCCCCGTGTTATTGTGTTAAATTGTAATTTCAAGTAATTGGTTAGTTTAATAGAAACAAAGTATGGCACCCAGTGTATTTTGATTGCACGAAACCCATTTTCTGCCCAGATTATGTACAAGTGTAACGGAATAAATCCTGACAATCCGACTATTAAAAAAAATTATATTGGCATTAATTTTTTTTTTTTTTTTTTTGAAAAATCGTTGCCCCACTCTTGGATTTTCTCCTGTATCGTGGGTGCGTTTACAAACATTTAAACTCACATACACAAACAGCCAGACTCGGAACAACTATCTGTAGGTCATACAAATATTTGTTCCGTACGGGGATCGAACCTGCGACACGCAGCGCAGCAGTCAATCGCTCAGCCACTGCGCCAACCGTGCAGTCAAAATATCAATGTATCATTATTTCCTTAATTTTCTTAAGGAGTGCGGAATTTTTTGTCTAATTTAAATAAATTGACTTGGCTAGGTACCTATCTTACTACAATTGTATTATAAATGTAGAAGTTTGAGAAGGATGGATAAATGGATGTTTGTTACTCTTTCACGCAAAAACGACTAAACGAATTTTAATAAAATTTTACAGTATAGTACACTAGCTTTTGCCAGCAGCTTTGCTCGCACTAATTTAGAATTTGATACTCAATTCGTAATATACTCTGCTTGTAATAATATAATTCAATCATGATTCGAAAGACACATGGGGTTATTATCATAAGAACGTTATTGTGGTTTTCCTCGGGAACAGTACTTTTTTTTAGGATGAAAGGTACCCTATGTCCGTTTCTGTACACCTGACAACGTATATTACCACGTATACCCACAACCGTGGCCCACAGTAAACACTGATAGGTAGTTTATGGAATTATAGTTTAAGTTGTTATGAACACCTTCTAGTACTTATCAGTTTAGAAAATAAGTTGCCATTTGGAAATAAAACAGTTTTAATTATCGCGAGGGTCGTCAGTAGATGCGGGGTCAACAGTTTATATTCACATCAGGGGGAGCCAGGGTCCAAGTATGCGCGAGGGTCGTCATTCAGGTGAAGTTGTCGGCGTCCATCATCATCATCATCATCATCAGCCTATAAATGTTCCCACTGCTGGGACACAGGCCTCCTCTCTTTGAGAGGGAGTGGCCTATAATCCACCACGCGGGCCCAGTGCGGATTGGTAGATGTCACATGTCTTCGAATTTTTGGTTCTAGGACATGCCCGGTTTCCTCACGATGTTTTCCTTCACCGTTTTTGAGAGCAGTGGTGATGAAATAAATTACACAAAGTAATGCGCCTGCCTGGGTTCGAACCCACGACTTACTGTTCGTAAGTCGGGGTCGCTACCACTGGGCCACCGCTGCTCTCAGTGTCGGCGTCCATTGTCACTAAAAAGGTCACAAAAGGGCACAAACCACGACAACAGGAAACTACGGTAGTGAGCGTGCTAATGAAAAGGTAGATTACATTTTACTGTGAAATCCAGATATGACAATGACAGAAGATGGATTTAACTGATGATCTCATGTAAAAGGATGATGTTGCCATATTTTGAAATATAATCGATTAGTTGCATCGATTGTTGGTCTTAATCAATTTAATTTTTATCTAACTACGGCAAAGCCAATAAATAAATAAATACAGTGATTTTACCATTCATATGTTTATGTATGTGGTTTCGTTATTCGATAATATACAAATAATACTAATACCATCTATGGTACTATACAGGGTGTCCCAAAACTCAACGTCAAGCCGAAACGGGGTGACAGGATTGATCATAACCATCACGAGAAAAATCTGAAAAAAAAATCTATCCCATGCAGTTTAAAAATTATGGGCATTTTAAGAAAAAGCTAGAAATTTGATCAAACTGTACCATTTTTCGGTTATTGTGGTTATTCTTTTTTATTTTTGTTCATTTGAACTTTGGAAACGTAATCCTAAATAACATTTCTAGAATCCCAATAAAAAATAATGACACAATTGCCTCAAGTTTCCGAGAATTGAGACTATTTGTTAAACTACGAATTTAAAATTTTCAAGATTCGTCGACTTTGACAGGCCCTCCTATAAAAAAAATGTACTAGAGTGCCTTGGCAAGTGGCATTAAAAGTTGGCGCATTTAATCAGAATTCTAAAATGGTACAATACTTGTTAGTTCCATACAATAGAAAAGAGTAAAAAAATTAAAACCTCAAGTAACCCGATTTTTGCTATCTCATTTTACTCAGTTAAAATGTTTTTAATTCACACAAGCTCTAGGTAGGTTCTTAATTTTAAGACAAAATGATGAGAGAGATGGATAATGGGTATGTTCGCCATGAGTGAGCGAGACAGATAGTGACGCCACTTTTACCAAAGTGAAAAAAAGTTAGTAAAATTAGTAAAATAATTAGGTTTGTTGGAATAAAAGTCAGATGATAGAGAAATAACGTTTTTTATTACAATAAATGTTCAAATTGTTTACCATCAGCCTCAATACAAGCCCTACATCTTCTTAAAAAAGATCTACTTATTAGTCGGGCATATCTTCGAGAGTTGATCGCCTCAGCTGCTTGAGAAATGCGTTCACGCAGGTCGGCTACGTTCTCAATGGGCTTTGAGTAAACTTTTTCTTTGAGAACTCCCCAATAGAAAAAATCCAGGGGATTTAAATCTGGTGAACGGGCGGGCCACGAGATAGTGCCCGAACGTCCAATCCACCTTCCCGGATATTCCTGGTCAAGGAAATCTCTTACTTGCACTGCGAAATGCGCTGGGCAGCCATCTTGTTGAAACCACATGTCGCGAAGATCTGCTAGTGGTACGTCCTCTAACAGGGTTGGTAAATCTTCTCTTAAAAAATGTAGGTAATTAGTTCCATTCAAGTTCTCAGGCAGTTCAATAGGCCCAATAATTTTACCGTTTAAAATTCCGGTCCACAGGTTTACTTTAAAACGATACTGGGATCTATCTTCTCGCATTAAATGTGGATTCTCCACATGCCACTCGTGATAATTGTGCAAGTTCATGTAACCATCTTTTTTAAATGTCGATTCATCTGACCAGAGAATTTTTTGGATGAATTGGGGATTCTCATTATGCCTCTGTAGCATTGTTCTACAAAAAGAAATCCTTTCCTGATAATCTCGAGGTAGAAGACTTTGAACTCGTTGTACGTGAAACGGATGCATTTCGGCTCTTTGTAAAATACGATGAGCAGTGCTTTTCGGTATTCCCGTTCTTTCTTCAATTCCACGTACGGAAATACTTCGGTCACGTGCGACCTCTTGCAATACTTCTTCCTGGAAAGGAAACACAGGTCTACCTCCAGCCTGTATTTGATTCGGGAAATGGCCGCCCTCTGTGAGTGAACGGTGCACATTAACAAACACGCGGTGATCCGGGTAGCGCTCTAAATTTGGATATCTTTCACGATAAAGTCTAGCGGCAGCACTTGCGTTGCATCTGCATTCCCCATAAATGAGGTGCATGTTCGCATATTCTTGTGAAGTGTAGCGCGTAGGCATGGTAGATAAAAAGGATGCCAACACAAAAGTCCAGAGAGAAGCCAAAGTTGCCGGTATGTTATCAACAAGTCCAATTCACAAAGATTCAAGTCCAAAAAGAGAAGCCAAAGTTGTCAGTACTAAATCAACACAAGCGAATACGAACGTGCGCAGTAGACGAATGAGCGAAACGTACTAACTGGTTGGTGTCGGACTGGTAGCGTAGCCATTTGCTTGGCTGAAACTAGTGCGAATGAAACAGATAGATGCCATAGCATCTATCTGTTTCATTCGCACTCGTTTAAACGACGCATCTCCGTCTCAATGCGTGGCGTCACTATCTGTCTCGCTCACTCATGGCAAACATACCCATTATCCATCTCTCTCATCATTTTGCCTTAAAATTAAGAACCTACCTAGAGCTTGTGCGAATTAAAAACATTTTAACTGAGTAAAATCTGATAGCAAAAATCGGGTTACTTGAGGTTTTAATTTTTTTACTCTTTTCTATTGTATGGAACTAACAAGTATTGTACCATTTTAGAATTCTGATTAAATGCGCCAACTTTTAATGCTACTTGCCAAGGCACTCTAGTACATTTTTTTTATAGGAGGGCCTGTCAAAGTCGACGAATCTTGAAAATTTTAAAT
The DNA here is from genome assembly GCA_950005105.1 of Lycophotia porphyrea. Lineage (NCBI taxonomy): Eukaryota > Metazoa > Arthropoda > Insecta > Lepidoptera > Noctuidae > Lycophotia > Lycophotia porphyrea. The sequence goes on along the minus strand of OX465405.1, from coordinate 3,544,227 downwards.
TCGTAGTTTAACAAATAGTCTCAATTCTCGGGAACTTAAGGCAATTGTGTCATTATTTTTTATTGGGATTCTAGAAATGTTATTTAGGATTACGTTTCTAAAGTTCAAATGAACAAAAATAAAAAATAATAACCACAATAACCGAAAAATGGTACAGTTTGATCAAATTTCTAGGTTTTTCTTAAAATGCCCATAATTTTCAAACTGCATGGGATAGATTTTTTTTCAGATTTTTCTCGTGATGGTTATGATCAATCCTGTCACCCCGTTTCGGCTTGACGTTGAGTTTTGGGACACCCTGTATAGGTTGTCTGTAATGTTGTCTGGTATACTCTGTGTCTCTTAGTCAATGAGTAAAGTTTAATTCAAATTCAAATTCAAATTCAAATAATTTATTGTGGATCATAGGTTCATAAGATGTTGTGTTAAATACAGGTGTCAGCTATGTCCCGCCATTGTAACAGTTCGACAAAAACAATACAATACTAGAAATTAATTAATAAAATAAAATTGAGATCAAACAACAATAAAATTAAGATACAAATTACAATACATCAAATCTGTTATGCAATACATTTTGATTAAATTGGCAAAATAGTAAAATATTTATGTCAGATTAACAAATCATTTAATGGACTTCAAATTTAAATAATTCATTTTGGATCATAGGTCATAAGTTTAGTAAATATATATTTAAATTAAATTACAATAAATCCATTCTAATTGTCATTCAATACATTATGATTAAACTAGTACAATATTTAATTCAAATTAACAAATTATTCATTCAATGGATTTGCTTCAATGTATTGTCATCTAGAAATTCTCTTACGGAGTAATAACATTTATCTATCAATAATTCAAGTAGTTTTTTTTTGAAGGTATATATGTATATCGCTCATAGTTCTGAGAAAAGGTGGCAAATTATTAAAGATATGTGGACCCATACAAAAGATGCTTTGGTGTAAAAGCTTTGTTTTACTGGCTACGATGCGCAGCTTGTCTTTGTGTCTGGCCCTAGTGCAAAAATCAAACAAGTTTGGGTTTGATTTTATAAACATTACAGCTTCATATATATATACACAAGGGAGAGTTAATATTTTTAAATTTATGAAGTGTGGTCTGCATGAATCTACTTGGTGTATATTGCACATCGATCTGATACACCGTTTTTGAGCTCTAAAAGCATGCTCTTTCTCTACAGAGTTGCCCCAGAATATGATGCCGTAGCGTATGAATGAAGCAACATATCCATGGTAGGCAGTTAGTAGTGCAGACTGACTGACAGTGTTCCTTAGTCTGTAAAGAGCATAAGAGCTCTGACTAAGCCTTTTACAGACTTGCTCAATATGTGACTTCCAATTTACTTTGCTGTCAATATAGAGACCCAGAAATTTGGTTACATCTATTTCTTCTATGATGGTTTCAGAGCAAGATATATTTAGGTTGGTATCCGGTTGTACATTGTTTAAAATTCATGATTTTTGATTTTTCTAGGTTTATTTTTAAGTCATTTTTATCAAGCCATTTTATAATTGTTGTTAGGGTGTTATTTATGTCAAGTTTTAGATCATTTAGTTCAGTTCAAATAACGAACCAAGCCGTTTTATTATACTATGTACTTACTCTTAGGTACCCATTCTCTGTTTTTCTCTCATCTCTACACCTATACTTTCACGATCGCCTCTAGGTACCATCAAACGTTATTTCCGTGACGGCATCAGCAGTGAGATGCTAGTACTTACATTGCCGACATTTTTTTTTTGCGGATGGGTTTTAATTTTGTATTTATTTTATAACAATATTATATTTTATTTTACTCTATATACTTTCTTAACCAAGTCAAAGCTAAATAAGATGAAAGTGTAAAGTATACATGAAGTAGGACTGAAGTGTACCTACACTCATATTACACTGGTTCATCATCATCAACCTATATTACTCCACTGCTGGATATTAGTTTCGTCCTTCGATTGCACGTCACTGAGCACACAATATGTTGATTTTTATAATTAATCCCTATTAATTAATTAATCGATTAGATTGAATTGAAATTAAATAGGAGAGCAGCGGTGGCCCAGTGGTAGCGACCCCGACTTACGAACAGTAAGTCGAGGGTTCGAACCCAGACAGGCGCATTACTTTGTGTAATTTATTTCATCACCAAAGCTCTCAAAAACGGTGAAGGAAAACATCGTGAGGAAACCGGCATGTCCTAGAACCAAAAATTCGAAGACATGTGACATCTACCAATCCGCACTGGGCCCGCGTGGTGGATTATAGCCCATTCCCTCTCATAAGAGAGGAGGCCTGAGTCCCAGCAGTGGGAACATTATAAGGCTGATGATGATGATGATGAAATTAAATTGAACACATAATAGCAACCCTAAACTTCGCCTGAAACTAAAACTTGTATTGATAACGGCGTGTTATGATCTTAAACGGATAATTCCTATTTTAAGAACATATTTTATTTATTATGTGTCAAAATGTGTTTGTGGTGTGAATTGGGCAATGTCTTCTCAGGATGATCGGTTCAGTGGTTTTGGCGGGAAAAGGTAACGAACTTTCATGTTTTACCTGTTTGAGACTACTTTCAATTTTCAATAACTATGAATTCCATAGACTGATTTACTATATCTATCAATCCTTTCCTTGATACTAGGCATTGAACTTCTTCATGTTCAGAAATTCAATTCTCTTAGTCGTTGGGAAAGCGACCAGTTTGGGACGAACCTTACAGGGCGTGCGGATCTTGGGAAGGCGCTCGCGAACTTAAAACTGTTTAAGGAGCTTTATCTACTCATAAAATGATAGTGAAGTTCTGGAGTGAAAAGTTTATTACAAAAAAATATTGTCTTTGAGGAACGCCAATTATTATCTTTTTCATTAAGAATGCTGTCACCTATATAACTGATGATGTCCATTCTATCACAAATAGATGAAAACATAATCATTTCTTCGGCAGGCCAGTTGTCAATTGATTTTCAAAACCAACTCCTTTTTGGTAACTTTTGATTTTGAAATATCCATGTTCACCCCAAGCTTTCCCCCAGCTGTTAGCCACTAACCAGTAATCTATTCCATTTTGGACACCGTAGCCAATAATTCGCACACTGTGACGACCTGCTTTACCTCCACTTTTGTGTATATAAACTCCTGATTTATAATTAAACAGATCCTTAAAAACAGTGAAACTGGCCTGAATTGGGCCATTCTTTACTAACTCTGCTTTAATTTGATGTATTTCATTGGATATTCGGTAAACCCTTTTGGCGAAATGTTTGTCTTTCTTGTAGTTTATTTTAGAATTTACGCATTTAGTGTTGCATTTATTTTTAAACAGCTTTGGTATGTCATAGGGTTTACATTCTTGTGTAACAAGACCTTTGTTCTTCCAAAAAACAAATGCTTTATGTGAATCACCTCCGCCACATACGCCCTTTTGCATACATTCGAAATCTTGTTCAGAGAGATGAATGTGTTTATTTGTGTGTATACATGTTCTATCAGAAGCTGTCGTTGCAGTTCCAAAGGCCCAGCACGAACCGCAGTTTCTTTGATCGTAGATTTCTTTTATACTTTGGCAATGGGGCCAATGAACTCTTGCATCAAAGTTAACCGGCAAATCAATTTCTTCAAGATCGTGAGTTTGAAGTGGTAATTTTTCCCAAGATTCCTTATCAGAATTATCACAATTGGTGTAATTTTCATGGATATTGTCGTATTCAGCCATCTTCCAAGAGTAATTATGTGCGTTGAAATACTCGATGAAGGATGATTTTGACATCGTTAGGTATTTGGCGTGCAACTCTGGGTCAACCTCAGCTGCAACCAAACCCGCGAGCGTTACAATTAGCACTGCATGTAACATTATCGTAGTCACTTCTAAACTTTCGTGGTATCAATACATAATCGACAGTTTTTATATGAAATAATGTTATGTCAGGTATGAAATTATTGTACAAAAACAATGTGAAAATGTAATCAGCCATTTTTGTTATCAAAAAAACATTCATAGAATAGGTGCAATGTATGGTTGAGGTATTCACGTTCATGAAGAATTATTTTTAAATGTAATTTTCATTCAGGAATTTAACTGATACTAAAAATAATTTAATATATTAGAAAAAAAACGTGTGCAATTCACACGTGTCAAAAAAAACATATTTATACGTATTTTTTTGTCCTCGCTCAGGTTTACCGAAATCTACTGCACATATATGAAGCTTGCAAAATTGCACGAGACAGCCTTCAAAATACTGTTACTGGAACGTCTCAAACTTTGTCAAAAGGATGCGACCCTCGACCTCATGATGGCGTAAAAGTCCGGAATCCTAACTTTGGCGAACATGCTCGAACCAATGCAATACCTTGGCAGTTTCATAAGGGTTCTGTAGGCGTCATTGTACTAAACCCATAATGAATACATCTTTTTTGTAAATTATATAAGCTCTGAATAGAGTCCACACATATGAATTCTTTTCTTTTTCTTTCTTTTTAAAAAAAAAAAAAAAAAAACGCTCCACTCTAGGAATTTCTCCTATACCGTGGGTGCGTTTACAAACATTTAAACTCACATACACAACCAGCTAGACCCGGAACAACTAACTGTAGGTCATATAAATATTTGTTCCGTGCGGGGATCGAACCCGCGACACGCAGTGCAGCAGTCGATCGCTCAGCCACTGCGCCAACCGCGCCGTCAGTTATATTCAATATTATTTTGTCAATTATATTGTCACATCTTCGTTACTAACTAGAAAAAGTGAGTTATAGATGTATTGTTTAAAGGTACAGATGCCACACATCAAGCTACTACAATCAGTCAAATTTCTTTAATAGATTTTCAACTTTATCGCTATAGCATTAGTTTCAAGATTGATTGTGGTAGCTTGATGAGCCTCTGTACAAACTTACAAGAACACAAAAAGTTATTTATACGTCACCAAAAGGGATGGAATTTATTCATGTATCGGAACGACTTATAAGAGCTAGCACAACGTGTTAAACAGTTATTGCACATAAAACTATATCCTAACTGAGGCATGTTATTACCGCTAAAGGTTTACGGTTAACGGTTTCAAATTTTAATGGTTACCCAGGAATGGTTCTGATATTATTATTATTACGAGCTTCATCGTTTATATCTGTTGTAGCTTCATGTAATCATGATCGTAGGTGTTTCCTAACTATGTTGGGTTCGGCTTCCAGTCTAACTGGATTCAGCTAAATACTAGTATCCATAGTTACTTACTTAATAATAATAGTAATTGCCAACCTAAACCAACACCTAAGGCGGCTCTCGTTAGGCAGCTGGATCAAGGGCTTGATTTAGAAAGCGGTACACCTGGACACGGCTCGTATTGTTAGGAGGTTCCTCTCTCTGGAGCCCTGACTGCCAGTAGCTTCCGAACCCTGTTCCCGATACTGGTGGGCTTCTATTTTTTATATTTTTAAATGGTTTTTTTATACCTCCGGGCATAATAGTAATTGCCAAGAGCCTCAACCAACACCTAAGGCGGCTCTCGTTAGGCAGCTGGATCAAGGGCTTGATTTAGAAAGCGGTACAACTGGACACGGCTCGTATTGTTAGGAGGTTCCTCTCTCTGGAGCCCTGACTGCCAGTAGCTTCCGAACCCTGTTCCCGATACTGGTGGGCTTCTATTTTTTATATTTTTAAATGTTTTTTTTATACCTTTGTTTTTTAAAAATGTAATAAGTAAGTTAGAAAAATGAATAAAGGGATAATAATAGTAAATTAATGTGTAGATTAATGAATAAACGGAATAATAATAATATTGTTTTATTTTTAAATATTGAAAAATGTAAAGTATGTCCACGCATTCAAAATTTTAATGGGGGTTTGTTAAAAGACCCTTAATGAAGCCGAAAGGCATTTGTTCTCCCCATTACCCCGGTATTTTTTTGATCTGGACTATGGTCCACGCACAACGCGCGTATGGTGCACTATGGTGGTAACTAGAAAGTTTCAAGGTATGCCTTGAAACTTTCTAGTTACGAAGATATTGGAGGTTAAAATTCCAAATTTATCACAAGTATTTTTTTTTAATACTAGTTTTTATGGTTATAACTTTGCTTTAATTACCTCCATGACATTTAGTATTCCAGGCATCGATCAACACAATGTTTTAAGTGTGCTACATTGAGTTCTATTCTCTGGTTCGAGTATACTCTTCTATATTTCCATTGACGAGAAACTTCACGGCACATTAAAAAAAAATCTGCAAAAACCTATAATAGAAAGTACCATAAATGAACAAGCAGTCAGTATCAATAGGAGATCAAATCTAGCTACATCAGAGTATCTTCAATAATTTGAGCATAACATGAAAGTACATATTCCATTCCAAAACTTTAGCAAAGAAACAGTACATATTCCAAGTCAGATATCGACGAAGTTGTCAAATCGAGTTAGCGAGAGGCGACGAAATGCATATAAGCCATAAATCATGCATTTCGCATACACTCCGTGACTCTATCGGATTGTACCTCCGATTTTGGAGACAGATTTTAACTCGGAAGCAACCGGGAATTCGGGAAATGTAATTTTTTGGATGTGGTACTTTTAAGTCTGTTCACTCGCACGAATAGCATCAAGCTACTCTTAGAAGAAATCTCCTAGATTTATGAATGCAATTCAGAAAAAAAACATTTCGTAAACACATTTCTTTTAAAAGTTGCTAAGTTTATAATAACCTCGCTCCCTATTACATGGGACTTAAAATACATAACTGGCGAAATGTGGGTGTACTATTAGGTACATTTCTGCCTAACCCTTCGGGGATTACAGGCGTGATGTTATGTTAAGTTTATAAACTTATATTGTCACTTACGGGATATTTTCCGTGATTTGTTATTTATTTTGAGCCCCTGTTGACTGGAGAATGCGAGTGGATGGTAATCTTCTTGTTAGGAGCACACAAATGACAAATCTGAGTACATTTTGTCTTTATCTTTTGCTTCGTGCACTACTGGAACTCGACACTAAGTCATGGCAACACACACACAGTATCACACGGAATAACCATCACGGAAGATATTTCGTAAGTGACAATATAAGTTTAGTTTGCAAACCCTGAAAGCTTAGTAACGTTTAGGACTCGTCCAATCCCGGTATTGAAACTTACTTACTAACTTACTCTCTTACACACATAACATAACATAATTCATAACATTTCGTTGGACTAGTGGCCGCAAGCACGACTACTGAGCATGAGGTCTTAGGTTCAGTTCCCAGATCGGGCAAAGTTTTATTGGGTTTTACTGTCAGGAATTTCTCACTAGCAGCTACGGAGTCATGATTTGTGCCCGTTTGATGGCAATAGACTCGCCCTCTATTACATAAGACTTCAATATAACTGGCAAAATGTGTGAGTAGTAAAGGATATAACCTCTGACTAAACCTTGGATTTTAAGTTACATTTTATAACCCCTAACCAACCCTCGGAGAATGTTATGCGTATCATACGCATAACATTCTCCGAGGGTTGGTTAGGGGTGTATCTGTCGTACCTTTTGAGTTTTTCTTAACATGTCACCTGTGAGGTCAGGATGCAAAATCTTTTTAAAAATGTAAATGACTCCTCCAAACGATTCTTGGATGAACGAACTAAGGAAATGCAAAAGTCGGATACCGTACGTCGGGAACTTGCGACATTAATATACTTGGACTATCCAGTACTGCAGAACTATGAACTTATAGGATTTAATATTGTTTATGACACGTTTGTTTTACGCGCGTGTTTATATCAAACTTTCTGAAAGCATTACCGGAGTTCCTTTAGAATTTAATGCAAATTCTTGGTTTACGTTATTTTTCTTGGAACTATTTTAGTTATGGGAGTCTGAGAGATTTCTTGGCATATTTTCTTATGGAGTGTTAGTAAAGGAAGAAGTGTTAAAGGATGAAACGCATGTGACTAAAAGAGTGATGGACATGAATGTTGATGAAGAGAGCGAGAGGAAGGCCAAAGAAAAGATAGATGGAATGTGTGAGGACTGATATGAAAGAGAAAGGAGTAGATTATGCCGTGACGTCTGACGGGGAGAATGGAAGAAGAAAACGTGTTGCGCCGACCCCAAGTAGAATGAGACAACGGCAGGAAGATGATGAGTGTTAGTGAATAAAAACTGGACCACAGATAAAAAGTGTTTATAGGCTCTGTGGTTATGCTATTTGGCAACAGAAATGTTTTGGACTCTGGTGACCAGTTCAAAGAAATGATTGTAAGCAAGCTTCGTACTAATGGCTCCGAATAAAACCGCTTAAAATAACAAGCAACGTGTAAGTTACTTAACAGTGAGTAAAGGAAGACCACTCCCTCTCCTAGAGAGGAGGCCTGTGTCCCAGCAGTGGGAACATTATAGGCATTGATGATGAGGAAAGGAAGTGGCTAGGGAACTGCAATCAATAAACTGATTACACTTAAAAGTAAAGTATTGACAAGACATACGATTTGATGTGACTTATTTATAAATGGAAGGCAGTCACAGAATTATAACGATTGTCAGACGATAGAGAAAACGTTATTTCATCAGTCAGATTCATGTACTAATGATATACAAAACATAATATGAAAACTTTATCAATCTGACGATGATAATGAAAACGATAGGATGCTATAAATAAAAACATAACAAGCTTTGAAACAAAATAAATCACTGACACAAAAAGAAAAATCTACACAAAACGTGACACCGACAAACAGGATAGCTTTCAAATCAAAACAGTCGTATTAAGTGCACTTCACAGACACCCTGAGGCAAAAACATTGGACAAACGACATGAAAATAAAAATGGTGGACGAACCAATTACAAATGTTGCCTTCGGTCACAAAGACAAACATTTGCTTTGGATCAGTTTTACGCATCGCTTCGTAGCGGGGACTAAGCGTTTAAAAGGGTTGAATGATATGATATAGGACGTTGTGGTGCTGGTGTTTTTGAAGCTTTATCTGTGATGCATTCGATTGGAATATGAGTATTTTTGTTATTAGCGGTTAATGTCACACAGTTGGGTAAAGGCCCCCCATAACTTTCCAGGTAGTCTTTTCGTACGCCACCTCGAACCAGTCATCGCAGTGCGCGTCCAAGTCATATCGCCACCTCTTTCTGGGCCATCTTCGGTGGCGGAGGTGGAGGTGGCTATATACACCTAAGCTACTGAACCAATTTTGATGAAAAATAAAATGGCCAAGTGTGTGTCGGACGGTAGACCACACAGGGTCTATTTTTGTATTTAATTTATTTTCTAAGAATGCATTGCATAGCATGGCCGGACACAACTATGTTGTATAGAATATAATTTTATTTGTGTTTCCAACAATATCTTTTTACCGTTTTTCTCGAATGCACAATTACACACGTCGATCAGATACTTCATTACTATCAGCAGAAACAAATGTATCATCCTGTCCCAATTCGATTTGTGTACATCTTTCTTCTGCTAATGTTTTATTCAGTCTTCGACGGTAAATAAGTTTAGTTTCGGACAAAACATTCCCATGTGACATAGATACAAAAATTTCACCAACATATCTTCAGTACCCAGTAACGTTAACTGTGGTCTCTAAGTTTTTGTAGTTAGAGGTCATTTTGACCGCAATGTTACGTTCGTCCGGTTTTTCTTTGTGGGGGAAATGGGCTATCCGTCAAAGTCGGTTTTATTTATCGTTTTAGTTGAATTTTATCGAACTAATAGCCCCTGAGATAAATTTACGATTGGCAACGGAATTGTACGGTGGAAAGGGTTCCGTGGGATGTATCTTATGTATGTATTGGAGCACTTAGAGATGTCTTACATACTCGTTTATCTTGTTGGTGAATTTTTCTTCGTGGTATGCCGCTGCAAAATCTTTTATTTAAATGGCGTAACTTATAAATCTGCTCCATCAAATTAGGCTGGAAGGCAAACTTAACATAGGAAAAAACCTGAACGAAAATTCATAAAATAGTTTTCTGATTTCAAGAATTACTTTTAGGGACGTAGGGAAGCGGCGATTGTTTCGATTTCTGCAACAACTTTCAACAGTTTCAAGTTAAGACAGCAATAGGATGAATAAAATGTCAATTTGTGTGAAGATTTTTATTACTTTAGCGGTCTAACTAGTGCCACTAAATGCTGACCATATTGCGTCGGTCCTTAGAGAACTATTTTTTCGTCGTGGTGGTCCGTTTCTTATCTGATCCACTATTAACGCTCCAAGTTGCGAGGTCAAACCCAGCAAGTAACAATGTGACCTTTTTCAAAGGCATACGTACTTTCTAAGTAGTTTCTACACTGTAAACACCACTGACTGCCACACCGCGACATGCTGACATCGTGAGGAAACCCTGGACCTCGGTCTGAAATCGCCAACCCGCATTGAGCCAGCGTGGTGATCCAGGTCATTTCTTCTCTTGGTAGGAGAAGTGCCAGGTATGGCCGGCAACAAAAACTATTGTAAAAGATGAAAGTGTGTAAACACTTAAATTTATTTCAAAGCCTGACTAGTAAACGTCACCGGGACAAAATTCACGCTATGTCTCATAAAACAGCATTATACGCAAATAGCTTTCTGGGAATGACTCCAAAAAATTATAATAAGATACCCACAACTATAAGAATTGAGAATGATGTTATCAATTCAAAATAATGCTAACAGATTTTATGGTTAAAAAAGCGTACTATTCCATTGGTGAATTCTTACACAGACAATTCAAACAAATAATTTAGATATGTTGTTGTGCGAGTCAAATGTCCGATTTGTTAAAAAAAAAAGTCTCTAAGGGTAATTATATAAGTAATTTAATTTAAATGGTTAATAGTATATAATTTAATTTGAATTGTTAATAATAAAATAATAATAATAATTATTAATAAATGTTTTTTTTTATGTCGTTTTATATTTAAATTTTAAAAATGTAAAAAATGTGTATAAAGATGAATAAAGGAAATAATAATTGTTAATAATTAAATTATATACATTTAATTTGAATAATAATTTTAATAATACAACGCATGGATAATTTTAACTTAGTGTATAAGTGTCCAAAATTTGTATGCGTAATAGGCTAAACATAGCGAACCTGACATTTGAATTACATCTTAATATATTGTACCTATGTTTTATAAATAAATAATTTGAATTTGTGTAAAAAAAATGATTTTGTATTTTTGATAATAATGATAATGACAAAAATACAAAACCAATTTTTTTAAAGATATTCAATAAAAATCACAGATTCCTCTAAGATACAACATTTGTAGAAGCTGTAAAACATGTTCCAGTACTACCAACATTACCTAAAGCAACCGAAGCAGAAGACATCTATCACGAACGGTTGGCAGACATCAAATAAATGTCCACTACGGAGAACATTTCTCATTGCCGAAGATACTGGTGTGGATACAATGTTGTGTGATTTTGGATTATAAGCTATTTTGTGTTTGTTTTTTTATATGGCCTGTTTTTTAGTTGTATCATCTTAAGATAGAAAGGATTCTCTTTATTATGTAGACCGATATAAATTGATTCTCTTATGGTGACACATTAGGCGGTTCTTTGCTAAAACCACGACTAATTAAAAGATAACCTTTGGATAGGTTCGATGGTTTCTTTAACTTTGTAAAGCAAACAAAGTTTGCTAAAGTTTGTTTGTTTGTTATAGTTTTCGTTATTCTAAAAAACAAAAGTTGACTGCCTCGTTGATCTTGTGGTATCAAGCGTAACACGGGTTTCAGACTACGCTATACTATTGTGTTATATCGTATAGCAAGAAAAGACCTAATGCTATACCATATAACATGGCGTTCACATTACGCGATATTATCGCAAGCATTTATAGTATATAGCAAGCAAAGTTGACCGCGATCCTTGAAGAGTGTGCACAGTTGCACAGCACACATCACGATCAATTTAATTAAGATTTAATTTTTAAAACTAATTTTGTTATTAGCATTTTAAACGCATTTTTGTAATAAAAAAAGTAAATTATTGTAGCTTGCTATTTAAAAAGGGAAAATATGAAAGGACATCGAAGGGACGTAAAGGCGCTTAACGGACAAAAATCGTCCCTTTTGGGACGTTCTGGTACTCTGGTTGTGTCGCTCGTTTCGCTTGCGGGACGGCCGGGAGTGAGGGAGGAGGAAGAGAGCAGCGCGTGACATAGCACAGCATGAACTTAGCGCATCGCACCAATTTTATAGCGTATAGTAAGCCCATAATTTATGTACAGAACGTGTCCATAACAATGTATGGTGCGCGATATTGTTGTGCTATGAGCTATATACTATAGCGTAGTCTGAAACCCGCTTAACTGCTGAGCTCTGTTGACATTCAAACCTCGAGTCAGGCATTATTTGATTAATCGCTGAGTGAAATTCTTCAAAGAAGTATAAAGTTCATACTCGGATAACTTAAACCAATACGTAATCGGTTAATGAAAATAAATTCACCTTGTCTTATATGGGATTCTATGGTTGTACTGTTCAGTGTACACCCCTGCTTATCCCTTCGGAGAATGCAATCGCGAAGCAACATAACATTACAAGACACACCCACTCAACACAACAGCATTCAATCACAAGGACATACACAAAACAGTACTACTAAACAAAATGCATCCCATTTAGTGCTTTGTTGCAAACAAATGTCCACACATTTGGCTCGCCTTAAAATACAACGGTAGCTCGCATTTCATCCACATTTAAAATACTAGAGTATTGTGTGGGCTCTAAGGCTGACACCACACATAGATGCTTCGGTTAGGAAGTATAAATGTAGCATCATCAGTTTAAAAGATTTCCACGAAGAAGTGGGTTATATTCCACAACGCTGACCCAGAGCGGTTGTGCATGTGCCTTCAAATTTTTGGTTATAGGACATACCGGTTTTGACATCGCTTAGTGCTAGGTAACTTGCTTCTAGTCAGCCATACAGGGTGTAAACAGACTCTTCACGAAGCCGTCAACCAAGCATTATGTACATCAAACTAAGTTACTTTACGCAAAAATTAGAGCTGGTAAGCAACTTTTTTTTTTGCCTGAAAAATCACGTTTTACAGTAGGACTCACGGACTGAGTGCGTTACATTGAGTCCTACAGCAAAACGGGATTTTTAAAAAGAAAGTTACTTAGTTTGATGTACATAATGCTTGGTTGACGGCTTCGTGCAGAGTCTGTTTACACCCTGTATAAATACGTGAGAACGATGTAGAAAGACATGCAAGTTCGAGTAAAGGTGACACCTCTATTGTAATGTTATATGCAGTGTTGATAATGCTGTCTCTAGCAGCGACTACCGAGGAGTCTCTGTGGTCTATGTCATCATCATCATCATCATCAGCCTATAATGTTCCCACTGCTGGGCACAGGCCTCCTCTCTATGAGAGGGAATGGGCTATAATCCACCACGCGGGCCCAGTGCGGATTGGTAGATGTCACATGCCTTCGAATTTTTGGTTCTAGGACATGCCGGTTTCCTCACGATATTTTCCTTCACCGTTTTTGAGAGCAGTGGTGATGAAATAAATTACACAAAGTAATGCGCCTGGGTTCGAACCCACGACTTACTGTTCGTAAGTCGGAGTCGCTACCGGTGGGTGGTCTATGTAGTCGCAATCAATTAACGGATGGTTTTATTACTGAAAGAGCTACACTGACGAAAAGTACTACATGAGTAATTTGTCACCTATTCGAGCTAAGCTCCATACGAAGCGTAGTTCTTAGCTGTGTGCCTCCAGCTTTACCAGTACGCCCGGCAGACTGTGAAATGTCCTAGTATTTGTCAAGGTTTCACCACGTTTCAGAATAGGAATGTGCATTAAGTAATCTTGAAGATGATCGCAGGAAGCTCTTACTGTCTGCTTTGAGTTTTTTGGATTTTTTGGGTTAATATTGTCTGAGGTGGGGTGTTCTTTGCAAGGTTTTTATGTGAAATATATCTATGTAGATACGTAATAATGTTCCTATCACTATACGAGTATTATCCTTTTAGCTTTTTATTTCCTATTTTTTTTTGAATAAAGCCTTTTTATTAGGACAACAGATATACAATTATATAGTTAAAATTATTCGCGTATTTTTTTTTTTTTTAAACGTTACCCCACACTAGGAATTTCTCCTGTATCGTGGGTGCGTTTACAAACATTTAAAGTCACATACACAAACAGCCAGACCCGGAACGACTACCTGTAGGTCACACAAATATTTGTTCCGTGCGGGAATCGAACCCGCGACACGCAGCGCAGCAGTCGATCGCTCAGCCACTGCGCCAACCGCGTCGTCATAGGGTTGGCATAGGCCTTCTCCAACCTATTCCATTCTGGTCTCTCTCTGGCTACTCTACTCCATGTTATGCCTGCAACCTGCCTGATATCATAGTCCCAGCTTTTTTGTTGTCTACCACTTTTCCTGTTACCTTCCCTTGGGTACCGATGTGTAATTATTTGGCTCCATTTGTCGTTTCCTCTGATTATGATTCAGAGAGTTTAGTAATTTTTTGAACAATTTAATTAGTTAAATTGAATATTAATCTCATAATTTGCTTGCTTCTTAAACAAGTTAATATTGTTTCTTTTTTTTTTATGACAGCTTGTTCTTCATCCTCTTTATTGTCTTTGCTGTCATCCTGTATTTTAGTCTTTGTTTCGTCGAGGTGGTATATAAGTTTTTCTTTACTTTGTTATAAAAGTTCTTCATATGGTGAACTTTTGTAACATAAAGCTTTGGGAATCAAATAATTAATTGCATTCAAGACACGATTACCCACAGCTTATTTATATCTAGACACTGAGTGACATTTCACGCGCCCCAATAATATAAACAATATACCAAAGCAATAAAATCTTAGCCGTGAAGCAATAAGAAAGACAATATTAATTACAGCAACTTCACCAACTTACTATTGCACTCACATAGATCTTATCAAAAACCAACATGGTTGGTTTTCGCAGTAACTGTAGTAGATAACTTTGTAAGTGGGCCTATGGGGTAAGCACGGAAGAACGTCTAATATATGGTGTTTTAGGTAATTAAATGTCACATAGATCAGAGATTAATGATGTGTTACGACATGTGGGGTCCTCTCGTGTTTGTGTCTTTGTAGATTTTGCGAGGAAATGCGAAGACAATGTTGTTGAAGGCTGAAATATATTTATGTGTTCTGTGACTTGTTGACTTGATTTGTTTATTTTTTGTAAATTTTTCCTTAATTGAATGATGTAGCTACTGTAGTTCTGGAATACTATCCACACTTTGATAATTTAATAATACGAGCCAGTTATTACTATCCCACTGTTGAGCATAGGCTTTCCTCATACGGAGAATGCACGAGCATTGATCACCACGCTTGCTCAAGACGGGATGGCGATTTCAGTCTTCAAATTTTTTACACATTGTTTTTCCAGCAGACTTGCAATTATGGTTATATTTACTTAGTTACAAGTCGTATTAGTGCTTTTAGGGTTCCGTACCTCAAAAGGTAAAAAACCCTTATAAGATCACTGTCTTGTCTGTCTGTCTGTCCGTGTGTCACCACCGATTTTCTCAGGAACGGGTGGATCTAGCAAGTTGAAGTTTATACGAGATACTGAGGTCTATAGTCCTTATTAGATGTATAGATATAAATGTATACAAATCAAAGTCCTGAGTAAACACGATAAAAAGATATGGGCAAATTTAGATTTTCGCGAAAACTTGTAAGTACCAATTTTTTTTCTCATAGCAAGTAGTTTTGTTTTGTGTACCTACCTTGTTTGGGTATACACGGTAAGTTAAAAATAAATGAGAGCGTACAAAATATAAATTGTGGTATTTCTTAGTTCTCCTAAGTTCTAACTGTACTTTCCGAACAAAAAGTATAACAAAAGGGAATGAATATACGCATACTCAAAAGTTGACGAAACGAGACTCAATGTATTAAGATCAAAATAGTTACGAAACGGCACTTTTGTGATGGTATTTTGTTTAGTTGGCGAATAGGAAGAGTTACCAGACGGGTTGTAGCCGATTATTCTTAGGTAAAGTAGATGTATGCTTTCTTAAGAAGAAACACGGTAGGTATTTGAAGAAACTATCGCTGTCACTCTGCGAGCGTGATTTCGACATTGGTGCGATAAAGATAACTATAGTAAAATGTCATAATTCGAGGTTTGGCTCTCGACTATTTCCTCCTCCAATATTCGACCAATTTAAAATATATTTCATAAACTGAATAAAAAGGATATATACTGTGTCCTTATGTTTTTTATTTTTTATTATTAGAGGGCAAATTTGTACACCTCTGTTGAAAGGCGATCTAAATAGACAATTTTGAGCATTTTGTAATGGTTCCAGTGCTTATACAAGTTATGTGTAATCGAAAAGGAAAACATGTGGACAAAGAAGAGGTTGATATTTATTTAACTGTAAAATTTTAAGTCATAAACCAGAAAGAAAACAGGCGAGAGCGTTTGTATGGAAAAAAGACCACCCACATTTCCTCTTAACGAAGCACGGTTTTTGTTTCATTCCGCGGTTTCAGTGTTCATCTCATACGAAAAGTTGCTTATAATCACGAGTGCAATGACCCCATAGAGGTTTAAGGTACACGAAGAAACACGAACAAAGTCCATTATGATGAGATGATCCACCCAAAATGAGTCATCCCCTAAACCAACAATAAAAACATTATTAAAATATTAGTATCCGATAATAAAGCATTAAAATCTGCTGATGAGGACCTTTGTCCTCATACCAGGATATTAAGAACTAGCAATAAAACGCATTCAACCAAACGAAAATAATACAACGACACTAATACACTTAAGTACCACGGATATAGATAGCGAGGCAATCAAAATTCGCATTACACACTAGGGCATAAACCTGCAGTTTATATTGTCCTCATAAATTGTGATGTACGCGTCCAATCTAGGTAATTAAAACTGGAATAGTGTGCTTCATATTTCAGATGGAATGCGCTTTGAAGATTTGGTCGTGATGTGAAATGTGGTTTTGACAAAGCTTGTAATTTAGAGTATGTAGGTTCTAATATGTTTAGGTACTGTATTTTCATATAAAATAACATAAGAGGTACATTCACATTTCGCCATTTATGTTTTTTAACTCCCATGTAACGAGCCTATTGCCATTAACTGGGCACAAATCAAGACTCCGGGGCTGCTACTGAAAAATTCCTGATAGAAAAACCCAAAAACTCTTTGTCCGACCTGGAAATCGAACCCAGGATCTCATGTTCTAGATCAAAGAGGCGGTATTTTCATGTTTTGAAAATTCCTATTTTCCTCAACTGTTCTTGACACTATGCTTCTTGGATCCAGGCACTTCTGGATTGTTACGAAGTCGGTCAGTCAGACAGAAGGAGCTAGTTACCCAATCCTATAGACAGGCAGGAAACTCCTGATCACTTAAACTCTCAATAGCTATTAGGATATTGAACTAATCACCTGCCTAGTTTTTTCATATCTATGTTAAAGGTGGCTTCCATTCTAACTGAATGCAGCTGAATAAATACCAGAATTTTGTATCGAGCGACTGCGTATCTGACCTCCACAACTCAGTGAGTACTGGGTAATACGATACCCCTTGCTAAGACTGGTTGTAACACTTTCGGGCCACTGACTACTTGTAACGACTGTCAAAGATGTACAAATGACCGGCAGGATCAATGGCTTTGTCTACCAATCGACTAAGTTACTACGACAAAATTTACTGTACATGTACACACTGTACATATCATAAGACATGGTGACCAAGAACCACCACCACCATCACTATCACCGTTACCATCTATTATGATTGAATTCGGATAAGAATAAGAATAAGAATCATTTATTTGCATAAAATACAGGTGTTACCAGTTGTTAAAATTGGTGATTTAGGAACAAACCATATTTTGCTTTTTTAAGGTTTGCAAATATAAGTTTACATTATTATGTAAGTGAAATATAACAAATATTTCCATAAGCTAATTCAAAGTAGGTAAAATAATAATAATAAAATAAAAAAAAAAACCTTTCCACACATTGCTTATAAAACTATACATATATCTTAAAATTGAATTAGATATTGAACTAACATACAAAATCGAAAGAAACTGTAACTGTAAATTATTCAATTCTATTTTCAAAATTAACACAACAGCTTCACAAATCCACAGTACTTAAAATCATAAACTAACTTTCCCCTGTCACTCCCCCGTGTACCGGAAGTCTCCCCTGCCGGAAACGGCCGGAACTAGGTGCAATAATTATTAATTGCCATGCTGTAAGACGGAAAACACCGCCTTGAGACATCTCCGCGGGTTGTCCAGGGTAAACTTATGGACGATCATATTAATGAATTTTGTTTACGGATTCGAATTGAAAATTAATTGCTTGGAAGTAATTGGATGTTGTCTTGTTTGTATTAAATGTTTTGTGTTTGTTAAATTTATAAAAAAACATAACAGTCCTTTTTTAGGGCAGTCGTGTAAAAATTGTAAAGTTTTCTATAACTTAATATTGTAGGTTATACTTAACTAGCACTTCGCCCGCGACTTTGTTTGCAAATATTGTGATAGCTCGGCTAACATGCGAGATATGAATAAAATTTATAGCCACAAATAATAAAGATTTCTGCCAGTGAAAGATTTTTAAGAATTGAATTATTAGTTCCGGAGATTACCTCCCACATACAAACTTATAACCTAACAAAGTTTTCTTCTTTATTATATTAGTATAGACATGCACCAGTTTGGATGGGTATAACTGAAAAGAAACAACAAATATAATTATGGATTAAGAAAGCGCCAATTAAGTAGCTCAGTTCTGGGCCGACACAATATAGATTGCCATCGACACGCTAAGAAGAAGAATGGATTAAGATGCCGAAAGAAGTTTGACCATGCAAACTGAGTAATGGTAAATTGAATGTGACCCGAAAAAGTGCGCACCCCTGACGTACTCTATCTATTACTAAAAAATACTGACCAATCTAACCCCTCCAAAACCCCGCTAAAAATATAATCCAATTAATAAAACAAAAAGCATTTTTACACAGATTTTCAATTCAACCCCAAAACACTACGCTCAACACCCAAACCCCTTAATTTATTCTTTCACTGCGTCTTATTATTTGCAAATGGTCTATTTGTCGCGACTTAACCCTTGCAACGCAGATGGGGTCCAATAGACCGCGGATTACGGCCGCGCGCCTCAAACCGTCAAACGACGTCATTTGCTCTAAACACTCACAATTTATTGATAAGGACATTGACAGATATTGCCTTAGGTCTCGTAAAATGCAAGCGGCAGATTAAGGGTTGACGAGTATTTGCAAATGGGACCGGTTTCCACAGGTTTGGTTTCATTACGAGAGGGTTTTGTGTGTGAAATGGTTTTGAGCTTATAAGCTTTTGTTGTGCAAATTTTGTTGAAGTTTATTGGGCACTTCTATACACGCCTCTGGGTTTGGATTAAAAGGGCCAGGTTTTGGATAGGGCATCATATGTTTATAAGTAGGTATGATTTGGTTGGGTCTGGGATTCTGAGCATTTGAGCTGCTAGCTTACTGCACTATTACGTGTTAAGAGTCTAAGAGTCGAGGCCATGTTGACGGCGCGTTCGTGTTCCACGCGCGCCTCAAAGAGATGTCAGCAAATAGGGAGGCGCCCGCAAGGGCCGATACCTGCCAGGGCTGCGGGCTTTTCGAAAGAGATACCGCGGCCCTGGAACACAAAGGGCAAGGAAGGAACATGGATGGGTTTTAGTCAGTACAAGTCTGACACTCCCTTCCGCTCTGCCCAGAGCGGGAGAAGTCATTTGATGATTTCCCATACGTAAAAAAAAAAGAGTCTAAGAGTTACAGGTGGTGGTAACTGATTTAACTAATCCAAGAAATCATTTACATTCTTATCCTTATTCCTTCCTTACTAATATTATAAATGCGAAAGTAAGTTTGCTACCTTTTCACGCCTAAACCACTGAACCGATCATCCTGAAATTTTGCATATACGTTGTCAGATGTACAGAAACGGACAAAGGATACCTTTCATCCTGAAAAAAATAATGTTTCCGAGGAAAACAACAATGACGTCATAATTCTCATAGATGGTGCCACGTGTCTTTCGAATCAGGATGGAATTAAAAACAATTTAATGTGACTTTGCCAACTTATTATTTATTTTTTTAAAAACAGTACACAGTTGTAGGAAATAATGTGTCTTATTTATTTTTCTAATAATTGTATAATTGATGATTGAAATAAAATAAATTGATTGAATTGAATTGAACAGGTTTCAACGTGCCATTTACCAAACAATGCTCTCTAGCTCCAATGAAAAATGAATATTCTAAGAACAAGCAAAGATCTTTTCTGTAAAATGGCGCATTTTCAGTGTAATGGTGTCTTAATGAGAAGCGAAGTTGTGAGGCGACGACGGGAACATATTAATTACCTTCCTTTACTTTAATGCATGTCGCTTTCATGATTTATGTGCAGTAATGGCTGAGGAGAATAGGTAGGGTTATGTCGAAATATTGAGAAGGCGAATAATACATGGATTTATGTTTGTCGGGAATGTCAGAATTTATTCCGCTAGGCTCGAGCATTATGTGGGCAGACGTACACACTGTTCGTAGCAAGACTAACGAATTACTTGAGATTACAACTTAACACAATAACACGGGACTCAATGAATCGGGTACAGTTCCAAGAGGTCTGCACTCGGCCGCAATCAGACACTGACTGTCGTCAAAGCGTCGAGCCGAAAACATCAAGGCTCTGTAAAGCACGCCGCCGTGGTGGGGTAAGTAGATCGTGTGACCTCACCACAGACGTACTTCGGTTCATTGTAAGTCCATACTAATGCCGGTCATTAGTATAGATATACAATGAATCGAAGTAGATGGCCGAGATGTTTTTTTTTCATGGTTATGTTCTATGTTTCTGTACTTCTTATAAGTAAATATGCTTACATTTTTCTGAAAGAAAAAGGTTACAATATTTGCTTAGGCTTATCTTGACTATTTTGGGGTCAGTTTCCAGTCTAGCCAGACCAGTATTATATTATATTTTACATCGAGCGACAGCCTATCTGACCTCCACAGCCCAGTTAGTACTGGGTAATATAATACCCCTTGGTAAAACTAAGACTGGTTGTCAGACTTTCGGGCCCCTAACTACTTAACGACTGACAAAGATTTACAATTGACAGCTGAGACCAACGGCTTAATATGCTTTTTGAGGCACGGAGGAACTCGGTATGTAATGGGTGGTCATCCATGGACTAACTTAGGCAAGCGCCTTAACCTGAAGATCCACCCGAGCGGCTATTATTTAGCCACGAGCTACTCCGAAAATATTTAAATAAAAATAAAATAAAAATAAAATTCATTTATTTCAGATAACTTGATCCATACAATTTAAATAAAATAAAATAAATTAACATTGAAATTATTGTCAGAAATTAAAAAAAAACAATAAAATTATAATAGGCATCAGAAATGAATAAGATTAAATTAAAATTAAAAATATAAAAATCCCTTAAATTTAAAATTTACAATTAAATTAAAATAAGATTAAATTAAAATGCATACAAGTGAAAATCAAATAAAATTGATACATAATCAAATTACCCTCTTAATAAAGGATCTCCATGTCGGAGAGGAGATCCTATCAGATACAGTCTTCAGGATTTCGTTGCAGCTACCACGCATTCTGCAGATCAGGGATACCGTTTTCTTGCGAATGACAGCATGAAAGCCATCATTCCGAATAATAGTTAAAATATACTCAAATTGAATTTGTGTAACTATTCCAAAGTGAATGCTAACTAATTCAGACTTTGCGTTACAGGAAAAATCTTTCACTCGACAGACTAAAATGCCTTTTTGTAACATATCCTGTGGCCAGCCACAGTTAAACCTTGTTTGAACTGTCAAGTGTCACTTATATCATTGTCAATTTAAGAAACCCAGGGCCTCGAGTACCCAATGGCGGTTAAGTGTTTTTATTGCCGGGTCCCGCAGTACCCGCTGGCGTTTTAGGGATATTGCGAAGGAGTATAGACCAAAATAATTTTCTGGTCATCGTTTTATGTCGCTTAACTTAGTAACTTTGTATAACCAATTCTGCTTGAAACAGTACGTAATAAATTGTTTATCGAAACCATATATTTATAACCCGATATTTCTTCCTACGAACCTGTAGCTAATGTACCCTGCACAAGTGCACAAAAATTTATTGATATTATTTCTATACACAATAAACAACCAAATATGGAAGGGTCAAAACGCCTCACACTTGCTATAACAGTATTGTAATATTCAAAGGACAAACGGAAAGGGTAACCCTACATCGCTGAGGGTAAAAATGTTAAATTTACCGTCAGAAGCTGGCCATTTCGGTCCTCTGTGGCCGACGTCGCGATATTTTGCCGCTTTGTGTTTCCTTTGCATTGATTTCCTTACAAATAGCTGGGCGGGTTGGGGTGGGGTGTAAGTTATAAAATGATGGAGGAAACGAAGGACTCATTGTGTTCGATTTGGAGTTAAAAGTTTTTAAGTAAATTACAGTAATTGTATAAAAATACATATTTAGTTAAGAAATAGTACTCAAATTGTGTTCCGTTTTCACGTTAGGAGTTTTAACATGTGTCGTTGCATTTCATCAATACAAAATAATCACATACATGAGTAACCGCTCAGATCGAAGACAACAATTTACACAGAGCTTCCTCTTTTAACATGGCGATGGCAAAAATAACACATAGATGTGCTTATATTACGCTAATCTCACCACGTTTCACGTTAAATAATATCATAATTATTATACGTTTTGATTCTGATTTAATGAAATACTTTTTGTTTATAATCTTAATTCTCGCAGTAACTACCAACATTAAGAAAAATCTCGTCGCTCATAACTCACACCGCTCGTTGACAGTTCAAGATTTTTGCCCGAGTGGGTCTTTTTTGCCCATTTTTCCGTGCAATAAAGCCCCGTTGAATCCGACACGCATTTCAAGGGTTAGGTGGGTGGAAAAAATGTGAATTTAATTTGGTCTCTGAGTGTTTTTTATCCAGTCTACCTAATGATTTGTGATTTATAATCTGCTGAAAATGGAAGGACCTTTTTAATTTTGCATAATTTATTTTTTATGAAATATGGTTAGAAGACATTACAACCACATTGTAAGGGTGCGTTAAAGAAATAAAAATCACATAATCAAATTATACCAAAAGTAATCTGAACTTACCAAACAGTGGTTAGCAATGTCCAATTGTCCAGCCGATCAACAAAAACCTTTAAAACGATTACATAATAATCCAAATGACCACTCACTCAATTCAATAGAACACTAACATCCAATTATCTTAATCACGAACACCCATTAAATTATTCATTACATTTGTCACTTCGGACAATGGTCGACATTGGCTTTTACCAGAGAGTAATATAAAAGTCAGAAGGCCAGGTCGGCGCCACACAACCAGAGAATTCATGACCTCAGTCGAAGGGACACGCGTGTTTGTCGTTTGTTTATTTCGCGTGAGTACCTATCTATACTCTGCAAGTTGCATTGTGGTGACCGTTAGCTAGCTCCATACAAGGTCTAAACGACTCATTTCATTTGTTTTTTCCGTAGTCGGCTCACACTGACTCTGCCCGACGTCGTCAAAAAACTAGTATTAATTGGCCAAGGTTGAAGCCATCACACCAAACTTGTTGAGCCAGCATGAAACAAACGCGAATCACAAGCGCACTCGCTAGAGAACTCCACGTCAAACGGAGTCTTGTTTTCAACGTCCAAAGTCGCATTCTTACTTTCTTCGGACATGTTTCGCGGCGGCCCGAGTGTGCATCTGTGGAACGCCTTGTAGTACAGGGAAAAGTTGATGTCACAAGAGCTCGTGGTAGATCACCTATGTGCAGAACGGACCAAATCAAAACCGCATTGGCTGATCCTCTACACCAAAATGGTCCAGGAAGGCAGTGGTGAGGAATGGCGACAGATTTTGAGGCGTGCCAACATCTCTGATGTGACGACCACGATCACTCTCTCAAGAGAGTAGAAACTAAGAAGGTAAGTAGAAAGTACACTAGAACCCGCTGTACGCAAACTGTGTCTATGTATGAACCTAAACTTCTGTACCTATCTATTCTGTGGTTCCACCCCAATGTCCAGCACAAAAACATTGTTAGTTATACATTACGTATGCAGATTGAATTCTGTTAAACAATTGTTTAAATAAACTTGGTAATGGATTTTGATGCAATGAATTACCTCTTTATATAAGTTGATTAAAGTGGATTGGTCATTATTTATCTTGTGCTTGTTTGATAATGAACGGTAATAGGAGTCTTATGGGGGTCGAAGATAGATGCTTGGATTTACATGTGCCTATTGTGCTATTGGGCCGAGCCGCTGCTAAGCTTTCACTGTTATATTAATACGGTCATTTAAATATCTAATGTGTACTTACTTACATATTGAGTTAGATAGGGTTGGTTTCAAAGGTGACGCATGGCAATAAATATTATAAAATGTTATATTTACTAATCAACTACACTTAGGTCATTAATCAAAAGACATGTTTTTACTAACTCTGATTAAATTCTCTTTAAATTACTACTTTACTACTAATTTCATAGAAAGTCTGTGCCATTTTTTGTAAAAATGGCGTATTTTATAGTACAACTAGTTGCTATTTGGGAACAAAGTGAAATAATTTTAAAACAATGCCAGAATGAGATGAGATGAGTTACCCAGTATTCATTTTATTACCGACTTCAATTTTGGACCAAGACAATTTTAATAAAAATTAAAAATCACTGCGTGTGTCTCGCCCGCATATCTCTCGCCAGTTTATTTAATTCACTAGTTTCAATGATTATTCTGTTTCTGACTTGACATTTTTGGGCATAAGACAGAGTTGAAGAGTTGCGTCAACCTCAACATGCATAATCAGCTTATAGTGTTCCCACTGCTGGGACACACGGCCACCTCTTTGTGAAAGGGAATGGGCTATAATCCACGTGGGCTCAGTGCGGGTTGCTAGATGACACATGTCTTCGAATTTTTGGTTCTAGGAAATGCCGGTTTCCTCACGATGTTTCCCTTCACCGTTTTGAGAGTTAATTACACAAATGCGACTGCCTGAGTTCGAACACACGGCGTACTCCTCGTAAGTCGGGGTCGCCGCCAATTGGCCACCGCTGCTCTCTCTCTCTAACCTCGACAAACCCAGTAGTATTTATTTGTAACTAGCGACCCGCCCCAGCTACGCTCGGGTGCAATGTAGATATAAACCTTTCTCTTGAATTACTCATCATCATCATCATCATCATCATCATATCAGCCCGTTGCTGTCCACTGCTGAACATAGGCCTCCCCAATCGATTTCCAACGTGTCCGGTCCAATGCCACCTGCATCCAGCGACTCCCTGCATTTCACAAGGTCGTCGGTCCATCTGGCAGGTGGCCGTCCCACGCTGCGCTTTCCAATCACTATATCTATTAAAAATACCAGTATCAAAATCCGTTGCGAAGTTTTAAAGATCTAAGCATACATAGGGACAGACAGCGGTTAGCGACTTTGTTTTATACTATGTAAGTAAGTAAGTAAATCATTTATTTGCGTAAAACATGGTATACATTGATGTTAATATTATTACAGTAGTTCAACATGTTTCGCTAAGATATAAGATAGCATGCAAAAATTTATATTCTGACAAAAGGAATCAACATCTCACATCCATAAAATCTTTTAAGCTGTAAAAATTACATTCAATAAGCCACTTGTAGTGGTAGTAGTGATTTATTTGTATGTACAGCTAAACCTATCTATTAACATGAGATGACAATGAAGATAGCTACAACACAATGCTATCATAATAAGGTAGCAACCCCGCTTCCCATCTTAGATAATATAAATTGACATCCGATGTAACATGTCAACAATCTAATTACAGACAGCACCTAATTATGGGCAGCACCTAATTCCTGTGTTTGTCAATTGAGTGTTATTTGAGATTGGCGGAGCTTAATTATACCTGGATTATTGTTACAGTAATTAGCGGTGTATTTGATCTCATAGATTGGTGAATTATGGTTGAGATGATTTATTTTGTGTTAATTTGTTGATGCTGTTATGTTAAGGAGTGCATTGTGAATTGTTTAAAATTCGTAAAATGTATTAGTAGGCTCGGTGTTTAGTGTGTATTCGGAAAATTAAAATTGTGTTCGATGCTGGGGTTCAAACATAAAGTTTCAGATTTATTAATGGATTATTATATTCAAGTCTTAAATAGAGAACAAGTTTAGAAAAAAGGACAAGCCAAACAAGTAATAATAAAAAGTTGTAAGGCATAAAAACAATAAGTATATTTATTTTTTAAACACAATTTTCCACTTTGAAAAAGTCTGAATTATAAACGGTTTAATATTCCTAATTCACAAACATGACAAGCAATAAATAAATATAAATGATAGCTGAACATGCACGCTCCAACAACTCTCCTATACTATATAGATACACTCAGGGAAATGAGAAGAAGTTGTAATACTCGTCACAATTTACATGGTGGCATCATTTACGTCATGATTGATGACGTCACACTGACAGCTCAATTTGGTGTAAACCGAATACCGGAGACTGACTTCGATTGTTAGTAGGGTGTCTTTTATATGCGAATATTGCAGAAACTAAAAAGCAACTGAGAAAAACGAAAAATGGGAACACATTTTTATTTAGCATAGATTAAAAAAAAATACTGACAAAAACTGCTCACTGTTAAAAAAAAAAAGCAGGAATGTGTGTGCTATGGCTGCAAAAACAGTTCTTCTGTCAATTAAATTATGTTATGAATTTATGACCTAAATAGTACAAAATATGGGGTGTAAACAGACTCCTCACGAAACCGTTAACCAAGCATTATGATCATCAAACTACTTTACGCAAAAAAATTATTGCTGGGAAACGACTTTTTTTTTGGGGTGAAAAATCACGTCTTACGGTAGGACTCAATGTAACGCATTCACACATTGTGCTGATGGATGGATTGAATAGCACGGGGTCGTGAAGGTGTCTTAAGTAAAAAAATATATTAAAAACATGTATTAAAAAAACACTTGTGAAAAAGTTGGAACTTTGGCACCCAATATCTCCGTAACTAGAAGGTTCCCCGGTATGGTCTAGAACAAAAAAGGATCGCAATGACGGGGAGAACAAGTGCCTTTCGGTTTCGTTAAGAGTCTGTTTATACCCTTTATTAACAAAGCTAAAACTGATTACATTTATTACACCCTTTATAACAAAAAAAAACGCTTTATGTGGTGAAAATGATCCAAATTAATCTGTACTGTAGTACGCTTAAAGTCACACTATAAAAACTCAAGAAAATTATGTCTATTATAAATTAGTTCAGACTCATTTTGACAATCTATAAACATATTCATAGTTTTTAGTCTAAACAAATTCACTAAGCAATCACAGTCACCCTATCTCCTCAAAAGAAAAAAAAAATCCTACGATATTTATCCATTATACGTATTGCATTCCGTTCGTCCATAAATCAGCAAGAGTACTGACATCCGAGTTTTTGACAAATGGCCCACAGAAACAAGTGACGGCGAGGAT
This sequence comes from Lycophotia porphyrea, assembly GCA_950005105.1. NCBI lineage: Eukaryota > Metazoa > Arthropoda > Insecta > Lepidoptera > Noctuidae > Lycophotia > Lycophotia porphyrea. Next base: position 3,516,599 of record OX465405.1, on the reverse strand, counting down.
AAATGGCGTGTAACTGGGACTCTCACCTCATGCGGAGATATGAGGAAGATGCCTTTGTTTTTGTTCAAATTAAGAATACATTTTATGAAATTCGTTAAAAAAAATAATGGCTGTTTTGACATTTGTTTTTATTTTTTGCTCATATAGCAACAATAGTAAGAGGTGCCTACTATTTTTGTATGAATTAAAGAGAGATTAGTGATTGTGTAAGTAATTTTAGTTTTAATATGTTTTTGATTTTCTTGTAAAGTAACGATGAACATATGATGTTTACGTACTTGCAATTGTAAGCATAAACTTCTGAACCTATTTATTTATATTTTCTGGTATAAAATGTCCAAACTTCTCTTCGTCGCTAAAATTCAATCTTTATATGCTCTAGTACTTTTCTTGTTCATCATTCAACAATTACACTAAAAATAATTCTAGGTTAGTAGAAAGTAGTGGTATAATCGATACCTTTGGGCTCAAAGGGCGTAACCGCCATTTTGGCCAAAATGAGATTTTAACGCAGTCGTACTTACTTTTACGTCCTCTTTCGATTGGTATATTTAAAATTTCGATATTCGCAAAAAAAGGGCGGATACAGCTATCATTTTTGGATCGCTAAACATTGATTTTCTATGGCCAGATGTATGAACCTGGATGAGACTAAAGCATACATTCTGTAAGAATTATTATCATCATCATCATTTCAGCCGAAAGACGTCCACTGCTGGACATAGGCCTCCCCCAAGTGTCGCCATATTGACCAGTCCCATGCGACTCGCATCCAGCGGATCCCCGCGACCTTCACCAGGTCATCAGCCCACCTAGTGGGAGGCCTTTCAACGCAACGTCTTCCGGTACGTGCTGCGAGCAATGTGCCCGCTACTTCTGTAAGAATCGTACCAGGAACTCTGATCACCATGGCAAAAAGTTGTGGGTTTATTTATGTAGTAGAAAACGAAATTAAACCAGTGGTAGCCTAGTGGTGAGACCGTCGGAATGCTAAATGATAGGTCTCAAGTTCGAACACAAAACACGTATCTCTGATTACGCGGATTCATGTGCTTATTGTTTAATTATCACTTGCTTAGCTGAAGGAAAACATCGTGAGGAAACCAGTATGCCTGACGGATATTTCTCGACGGCATGTAAAGCCAAGTCAAAGGCCAATGGGCGGCATAAAAACTCTGACACCAGGTTAGGCACTAACCACACGATAAAGTAAATAAACAAAATCTTCGCTCGTTACACGACTAAATCCATACTTATGTAGATGCACAAGTCTATCTGTATGTGCATCGGCGCAGCAAGTAAGCTTAATCAAAACAGTTCTTATCTAAGCATTAGGGTGTCGTCAATCATGGCTGCTCAATATCTTTTAATTGACAGTTCAAGTGGCCACCACTACCGAGACGCGTTGAGTCATCTAAGATATACCTTGTGGATACAGGAGGTGGTTTATTCAATACAATATGTAATGTAGAAATAGTTTCACTGTAAATCAACTTATCTTATGTTCCTGCCCTTGTCCCATGTTACTTGGGGTCGGCGCAACACATTTTTTTTCTTCCATTCTTATTTTTTTTTTTCTTCTTCTGTCAATCGTCACGCTATCATTTACTCCTTTGTCTTTTATATCATTCCTCAGACAATAGTTTCACTCTAAATCACACCGTAATTTGTTAATTTTTTACTATGAGCATTAATGAATGCTTCAATAATAAGTCGTTATGGAAAATTACACCAGCTCTTTGAAAATGAGGTCGATTAGTTTTTTTTACCTACGGGAAATATACTGCTGCCCATGGCAGACTAGGTATGTGACAGATGAAATAATGTTTTATGAAATAATTCTGAATTGTTTATTTGTGACGCGTTTTATTTCTGTTATTCAGATCTCTATTTTCTACATTGAGTCGATGTAACTTGATTTTGATTATAAAATTCATTGCTAATTCCGTCCAATTTCATTAAACTTGTAAATTGTGGCTATTTTATTTTCGGCGAGTCATATTTTAATAATCGGTAAAGTTTTATCCACAGCTAAACCAGTTACAACATCCCTAATGGCATCACCACATTGCCCTCATAAAATCTCTCTTACAAAATATAAATTCTCGTCTTAACAACCCGCTGTATAGCCGCACCCACCTGTCATAGCCATGGCCTCGTTAATCATAGCCGTTCTGAACGTCTAGCTAACCTAGGTGAACCTAGCACTTAGTATCACGGTGGAAACGTTATTAATTTCTATAAATAATCATCCTACCGGCTAGCGGAAGGATGAGAAATGGGAGGACGGTAAATGAGAAAAATTGAAAATGTGTTGTGTATGGGGTTGGTTTGAAATGCTATTATTATATTTATTTGTGAAATCTTCATGTACAATTATATGATATTTAACTAGGTTTTTTGGGCTTGTTTATGCATTAGTAATGGTCTATGATAGGTTAAAAAAAAGCTTCGAAAATTAATATTAGATTTTTTATTATTACAAAAAATCAGAAAACAATTTTAGTCTTCTCAAAGATTTCATAAAGGGTGTAAACAAACTCTTAACGAAGCCGAAAGGCACTTGTTCTCCCCGTCATTGCGATCATTTTTTTATTCTAGACCATATCTGGGAACCTTCTATGTATGGAGATATTGGGGGTCAAAGTTCCAATTTTTTCACAAGTTTTTGTTTAAATACATGTTTTTATTGTGTGATTTTTACTTTAAACACCTCTAGGACCCCCTTCCTATTCAATACATCCATCAGCACAATGTTTTGAGTGAGTTACATTGAGTCCTACTGTAAAACTGATTTTTCAGCTCAAAAAAAAAGTAATTTTCCAGCACTAATTTTTGCGTAAAGTTACTTAGTTTGTTGTAGATAATGCTTGGTTGACGGCTTCGTGAAGAGTCTGTTTACACCCTGTATATTTCGTACCAATAATGGTTAATGTTAATGACAAAACGAAAATTTATTGTATCACTAATTACTTGCTTCGGTGAAGGAAAACATCGTGAGGAAAGCAGCGTGTGTGAGAGATATTTCTTGACGGTATGTAAGCCAAGTCAGAGGCCTATAGGCGGGGTACAGGGCGGCATAAAAACTCAGAAACCAGGTTAGTCACTAACCCTGCCGAGCTGCGGGACTGTTCGAAAGAGATACCGCGGCCCTGGAACACAAAGAGTAAGGAAGGAACATGAATGGGTTTTAGTCAGTACAAGTCTGACACTCCCTTCCGCTCGGTTAGTCACTAACCACACGATAAAGAAAGAAAATTTGGAAATAATCTAAGACTTTCAGGGCCTTCCAGGGGCCTTGTATGCCTATTCATAAGTTAATAGTTGTTTATTAAATACAACATAAAGTAAAGGACTACAAAACTACGACCACAAACTATTACCTTGAAGTTGTAAAAAAAAGGGAATCGTCCGTTCGCCACAACGGCCAATAACTTTACCTATATGGCAAACCTTAAAAGTTTCTAGTCACGCGTTCCTCGCATTTACAAGCTGTTTCCATCCGTACAGCTCAGCGGGGACCGATGAACAGCTTATTAAATATGTAACTAAACGGTACTTTTTAGTGCAATTTAGTGGTAATGTTGGTATTAACTCTTTAGGAGGTGGAGTGTCCTGCTGGGTTTCTATTTGGTAAATGAGGGTGTGAAGCACAAGTATAAAAAGAGTTATAGATAAAAATATATGTTTTTTTATTAGAGGTCTCTCTCTGGTGTCGGCCCCTCATTTCTGGGGATCGTGGTCAGCATTAGAGTTGCATCTGGAGCGGATGATCTGCCTCCACCGGTTTCTGTCCAATGCTTATCTTACAACCATGTAGAATTTGGATGACGAGTCTTTTATTAGAGGTACAGGTACAAAGGGTAATATATAATACAGGGTGTAAACAGACTCTTCACGAAACCGTCAACCAAGCATTTTGTACATTAAACTAAGTAACTTTACGCAAAAATTATTGCTAGGAAACGACTTTTTTTGTGGTGAAAAATCACGTTTTACTAGGACTCAATATAACGCATTGTGCTGATGGATGGATTGAATAGTACGGGGGTCGTAATGGTGTCTTAAGAAAAAAAATACATTAAAATCAGGTATTTAAAAAAAGTTAGAATTTTGACCCCCAATATATCCGTAACTAGAAGGTTCTCAGGTATGGTCTAGAACAACAAAATGATCGCAATAATGGGGAGAACAAGACACATTCGATGACGGGGAGAACACTGCTTTCGGATAGGTTCCTTTTGAGTTACCAGACAGATAACAGTAGGTAGTATCTAGATAGACGTAATCGTTATGTTCCTGCGATAAATAAATATTTTTTATTTATTCTTTCTTTAATCAGACCACTTAAGACTAACTTTATACAACTTTGTCATGTCGCTGGTACAACATACTTAAAATTGTGTTGTTCTCAATATGGAGTGCTTTCCTCAACCCCAAACAAATGAATCCCACACTCATTCCACATCTACACCAATAATATCGAATAAAAAATACGACAATATATCAATTCTGTCGGTACAATGCCGAAAGCCGCAGTGGATGGCAATCCAAAGCCGCAATAAAGCAGTAAATAACAATTGCACGAGATACATCGCTCGCTCCGGCTGTAAACCAAACCTATGATTAACAGATCGACGGTTAATAGCGCGTTCAGGGATGTGCAACCGGTTAGAGAAAATTTAGGAGCAATTAGAAACGAAACACTTTTTATTTAACTTTGCCTGTGTTAAGCGCAGGCCACACCTAGCCCTCCTGCCAGGTCTGCGGGACTGTTCGAAAGAGATACCGCGGCCCTGGAACACAAAGAGCAAGGAAGGAACATGGATGGGTTTTAGTCAGTACAAGTCTGACACTCCCTTCCGCTCCGCCCAGCGTGGGAGAAGTAATTTAATGATTTCCCATCCGAGAAAAAAATGTTCACGCCGCGCGTTCATACTACGTTTTGGCTCTTACGGTAGTTAGCGGTGTGAACCAAAGCATGAATAGAGGTGAGACGATGCCTCGCCGGCTCGCTCGCTCGCTCGCTAGCTGGCGGTGTGGTGTGCCCTTTATTCTGCCTGTAAAATAAACCTATTTGTCACGTTGTTATCATTATCATCAATATCTTTCCCTTATGTAAATTTATTTGGGGTCGGCGCAGTATCTCTTCTTTCATACTTCTCTATTCTTTCATACTTTTCTATTAGTCATTATCCATCCTTTCCACTTTCCAGCGATAACATATTTTGTACAATCCATTCATTTTTCTATACCTACTCTTATAGTCATCCACAATCATACTCAACTATATGGTTGGTTCACAAGAAAGTGCAGAAATATGTTGAAAAAACGATATTTTTCCGGACATCCCTGAATAATAATCAAATTGCGTTGTGTATCGGTATCGCTTTACGGCTGTAAATGCGTTTAATCACGCGCCCGGCACGGCAGTGTAATGAAAAGTTCATTTGTTTGCAATGTGCATATTTATACACGTGTGTCACAAATACATGACCAGCCTTAATTAGGATGTATCAGTGATTCGGAAATCTAATTTGTGAATTGGGTCATTGGTTTGATTTATGTGTGGTTACTTTTCTGTATTCGTTGTAAGTTATGTGTAAAATTAGTATTTAAAAAATGTTAAAAATAGACCGTTGGCCGATGTTTTACGGTAAAAGCTCACATGTCAACATTTGATCATACGGATAAAAACAAATGTAGTAAGGGTGTTGGAATATTACTAGCTACGTGTCGGCCTTTTAAAACAGTTCAATAATTTCAAGTAACAATGTGTTTTTTTAATAATTAGGTTAAAAAGTAAAGAAACATTGAAGCTGTAGCAGGTTCTTTACTTTAGAAAGACTGTAAGACATACAAAATAGGTATTATAGCTTCTGCTATAAAGGGTATAAAACGACTGTTAACGAAGCCGAAAGACACTTGTTCTCCCTGTTATTGCGATGTTTTTTTTGTTCAAGACCATACCTGGGAACCTTCTAGTTACGGAGATAATGGGGGTCAAAATTCCAACATTTTCACAGGCTTTTTTTTCAATACATGTTTTAAATGTGTTTTTTTATTTAAGACACCTTTACGACTCCTGTACTATTCAATCCATCCATCAGCGCAATGTTTTGAATGCGTTACATTGAGTCCTACCGTAAAACGTGATTTTACACCCAAAAAAAAGGTCGTTTACCAGTTATCATTTTTGTGTAAAGTTATTTAGTTTGATATACATAATGCTTGGTTGACGGCTTCGTGAAGAGTCCGCTTACACCCTGTATGTATGAGTCCAATTAGTTTTAGGGACTAGTAACAACGCTCAACGTCAAAACAATAGGTTTGACAAAGTACATGAGTAAGAAAAATCCAATTCTAAAGTTCATTTCGATATTAAACAATCAGATCAAAGGAATCGCGTTTTCTAAAGAAGAAAAAAATCTTTGAGATCTGCCATTAATTACCGTCGACGCCAAAAGGGTTAAGCCCTTAACCCTTTCTTTGCGCTCGGGGTAAAAATACCCCAAAGCAATTTTTATGCACTCGTAAACTCTTTAAAGTTATTGTTTCTTTTTGAAGAGAGGACTTTGAAATATTGAAAATTATTAGCGTTTGATGTTTGGCGGGCGTCTGTTTTTTATGACGTTTTTTTTTGTCGAAATTATTGATGCCATTTGAAGGGTTGGGACTGAAATTAAAAGTGTTGATATTTAAAGCTTCTGGTGTTGATATTGTCACTGATGTATTTGATGAAAATTTTTAAAGCAAGGTAGATTGAGTTTAGAAAATTCTTGGATGAAAAATTTTCCACGTCATAACGAAAAAAAAAGAACTTTGCTTCAAATGAAGTACTAAGGTTCCTATGCGAAGGTACTTGCATACAGATACAGGTTTCCTGGTGGCACGGATCGATACCCATCAGTGCGGGTAAAAAAGTAAAAGAAGTTGGTACAGGTGGTCTGACGGTGTGCACCTGTCCTTCATACAAAAAGTATGGGACTATTTTACCTTCACTGGGAATCCGTACGTACTTAACTGTACTAGGGACTTAACGTCACACCTATAATCTCCGAAAGGTTAGGCAGAGGTGTATCTTATAGTATACCCAGATTTCGCCAGTAACGTTTAATCCCGATGTATTAGTGGGCGAGCTTATTGCCATCAACCGGGCACAAATCCAGACACCGTGGCTTTTGAGAAATTCCTGATGAAAAAACTCAATAAGAATTTTCCCGACCCGAGTCGCGATTGTGACCACTAGACCAATGAGGCAGTCACTGTACTGTCTGTGTAAGTGTACTGGGGACATGTATTTTTAAAAAAGTATCCTTACAAGAATTTTAAATATCTTCTTGTGCAACATTTTTAAAAATGCATACAAGTTAAAGTTTAATTAAGTTGTTCATACATGTTCGTGTACAGACTACATATCATCGTCGTGTGTAAGGTTGTGTGTAAGGAAACGTGATTGGATTTTAGTTTTCTTGTACAGAGACAATGTCTGTTTAATTTGAGAAAATTTTTACTAAGATATTTTCAGTTTTTTTTTTTTTAATAAAAAATTAATACGTATTATACGGCGTGTGTAGGAAATGTGTATTCATATTTAAGAGACCGTCAAACTAAACAACTTTCTTCATGAAGTCTTTTGTTTTGTTCTGTCTGACTGCTGGGCAAAGGCCTTCCCATGTATTTCCAGTTTTCAATATCCTTTCTTGGCCATAACGCCTTTATCGCGAAAAAAGAATCAGCTGTCCTTAACAAAACTTTGATACTTACAGTACCCAAATGTATGTCTTTTTTTTTAAAGAAAGAAAGAAGATGTATCATCATCAGCCTATTAATGTTCCCAATGCTGGGACACAGGCCTCCTCTCTTTGAGAGGGAATGGGCTATAATCCACCACGCGGGCCCAGTGCGGATTGGTAGATGTCACATGTCTTCGAATTTTTGGTTCTAGGACATGCCGGTTTCCTCACGATGTTTTCCTTCACCGTTTTTGAGAGCAGTGGTGATGAAATAAATTACACAAAGTAATGCGCCTGCCTGGGTTCGAACCCACGACATACTGTTCGTAAGTCGGGGTCGCTACCACTGGGCCACCGCTGCTCTCAAGAAATGTATGGGACAGCAAAATTTATTTTTCAATTTGATTGTGTGCAACACATCCCTAAATATGGCCACGGTTGTCTGATACACACTGTATACAAAAAATATCAATAAAAGTGTGATTGAAAAGACACTTTTCAGTGCAATACTTGTATGCATCCGGTTTCAAATACCAATAAACAAAAGTACAGTCAGAACAAAAAATCCCAGTATTTTCATTTATACATTTGAAAATCGTTCCACGGCAGACGGGTCGGTCATTGGACACGGACCGAATCGCCGCATTCCATTTTCAAAAGGAAATGCCGTTGACAGAAAACACTCCTTTGTTCTGTTCTGTCCGTTCAATTTTCAAATAGAATCGTGCACGTGAGAAGTTTTAATTCTGTACTCGAGTGTACATGTGGAATAATTGATGTTAATTTATTTAAGAGTTTGAATTGGAAACAGCACTTAGGGGGGAATATTCATGTACTTTTTCAGTTGGAGGGTAAATGGAAGTGAAGGATAAAGGCTTGCATCATTTTTCGAAGTTGTTGGTAAAAATTTAACTATCAAAACACATAATTTTGTGAAAAACAGAGGCCTATGGCCATTTGTAGGAAAATAAATAAATAAAATCCATTTATTTCAGGTCATTGACCCATATAATTAGAAACAAAAAAATATACACTTTTATCAATTTTAGAGGCAATATAAGATTGTTAAATAAATTTAAACATATGATACACAATGAATGTCAGATCAAATCAATTAATGACAAAGGCACACAGCAAAATTAAATAAAATTAAATATTACAATGAATTAAATTAAGGAATGAAGAAAAAATAAAAAAAAAAAAACAAAAAATACATCAAAAAACATGCCTTTAGTAAAAACCAAACCTAAAGTATAAAGTATGTAAACCTAACTATGGTAGGTGTGTTCAAATATGCTGGACGTTGGAACATACCTATCTTGCAACGAAGGAAACATTAAATAAGAAGCAAAACCACCTACAAGGTTCTCTCGCAACCGAATTGCTTCTATAACTTTTTTCATTTTAAAAAGATATGGCAATTTATCTCTACGATGTGCTACGCTAGTGCTACGAATCTGCTACGGTTTTGCTACGGAGCTACGGAGACTGCTACGTGACAGAAATGTATATTGAAGTTAATTATTCTGTTAGTTCTGTGTTGGTTTTAATAGGATAACACAAATTCATGTAAGATTGATTTTGGCAAGGCAATAATATAAAGCTCTAAAACAAACAAATATGTAGTAATTAGAACCAAGACAGTAGTAGTAAACTACCTCTTTGGTCGCAAGCGCGACTGCTGAGCTTGAGGTAGCGGGTTCGATTCCCAGGTCGGGCAAAGTATGATTAAGTAATAAAAGTATGACTAAGGAAGTAAATAAGGATTTCTCTGTAGCAGCCACGGAGTTTGGATTTTTCCCGGTTGATGGAAATAGGGTCGCCCCCAATTAAATGGGACTTTCAAACATAACTTACGAAATGTGGACGTACTGTTAGTACAGCTCTGTCTAACCCTTCATGGATTACAGGTATGAGGTTGTAGGTATCTACATCAAAATATGAGGTCAGGTTATGAATAATTTGTAGTTGAGACTTTTTGATTTTGAAAAATAAATGCTATTTATTCATTACATCAAGCTATCTTTTGATAGCAAAGAGAAACTAAAAATCCAATAAAAAAAAATTGACCATTAAAACACTGACCTCCTCACTGACTGACCTGCTGACTGTCCTCTCCTGACTGCATCGTTGGTCGAGTGGTGGCAAGCGCGATTGCTGAGCATGAGGTCCTGGGTTCGATTCCCAGGTCGGGTAAAGTGCTATTGGGTTTTTCCATCAGGAATTTCTCAGTAGCAGCCACGGAGTCTGGATTTGTGCCCGGTTGATGGCAATAGACTCGCCCCCTATTGCATGGGACTTTAAAAACACAACCGGCGAAATGTGGGTGTACTACATATTAGGTACACCTCTGCCTAACCCTACGGGGATTACAGGCGTGATGTAATGTTATATGACTATTAAAAAATCTGTGTCGACTTCATTTGTGGGTGAGAGAATGTCATGCTCACTAAAATGTCTCGCTGATGGTGGCGGGTGTGTCAGGTCATTTAGCTTCCTTCAATATGGTTGAGCTGAATGGGGCTGATCCATGCGTCATGCTCGTGAACGGGCGCTGTCGGTTGGGACTGGTCATCTCTAAGCTGCCATGGTTTATTTTAACTACTTACTTTGTTTTTAAATTGTTGATATAATATTTTACTCAGGACGCTCTTAACGTGCACGTATTTCTACATCGTTCTCACATATATGTATAATCTCAATATGAATGATATAACCAAGATTTTGTAACAATATTTTGATTGAAAAGAGTGTCCATGGAGTTTCTTGCCCATTCTTCTCCATAGAGATCTACGCTTTGGAATGGGCAACTACAGTACTTTCACAAGTTATTATGCCTTGTGTCTGTGACTGTAGCTTAGCCTAATTTGTTTTTCTGACATTCAAAAGTGCCTGTAATGGTCTAATTGAAATAAATGCTTTTGAGTTTGAGTTTGAGTTTAATTTTATACCTCCTAAATCTTACCAGTAAACATCAAATATTTATGTATTATATTTATTTCCATCCAACCAAATCAGGTGTATGACGTATCGCTTTAACAAAATTGATATACCGCATCGCCCTTTCCCATTATTCCCCATTTTTATATTACCGACTAAAGGGACACCGAAATCAAAGGGCTATTTTGACATGTTGACAAATATGAGTCTGAAATAATATTTTAATGTCCTTCTGTCAATGAAATTTCAACTTTATCTCAAGAAACATAGAGTTTAGATTATAGTGGGTTTGTTATCTGTTAAAGGTTTTGATATTATCAAGGGATTTGAAGCGATTTGCTATCAAATCGAAAGTAGCCCGTTTTTGTGCGTATTATAAAAAGAGGTTTTGTATAAGAAGCTTATTTGGGTTCTGATGGACTTTGTGTACTTTACTGACCTTTGTAAGGGATGGGTAAATTGTTTATTTATATGTGTTGTTGTATAATCTTTTTGAATCTCTTTTGGTGTTTTATATTGGCCTGTTGGTCTAGTGGTTAGTGACCCTAACTGCTAGGACGGAGGTCGTGGGTTCGATTCCCACACAGGACAAATCTTTGTGCGATGAGTACGATTATTTGTTCTATATCTGGGTGTGTAATTTATCTATAATATGTATGTATTTAGAAATATATAAGTATGTTTATCAGTTGTCTGGTTGCCATAGTACAGGTTCTGCCTATTTTGGGATCAGATGGCGGTGTGTTGGTTGTCCCAAGATATTATTATTATTTCCTTTACTTATTTATATACATATTTTTTCATTTTCAAATATTTAAATATAAAACATAAAAAAAACATTTAAAAATATAAAAAATAGTAGCCCACCGGTATCGGGAATAGGGTCCAAGCTACCGGCGGTCAGGGCTCCAGAGAGAGGAACCTAATTATTATTATTATATACTTGTGATAAAGGGACTTACAATATTGCTACGTCCTAGCAATGGTTACGTTCGCTACGATCTCGTAGCAATTATAGCTACGCGATGCTTTTGCTGGAATATCATCAGTCGTAACCTTATCAAAACATACCGGCTTTCAGATTGCAGAGATCACCATACTATGTGCAATATAAAAATAACCAAAGTTTTTCCAAGGTTTCAATTGAATTTTTACCTAAGTTTAGAGCTTAAGAACAGATTTTTTTAGACATTGGCCTTATTTATGTTTATTAGTGTCTTTATAATTATTTCTTATGCGTTGTATGTTTATTATTTTTTTGTTAGTTTGTAGGATGCACGCCATGTTTTTGACAAATAAATACTTTTTCTTTCTTTTCTTTTTAGTGGGTCTAAACTCTTTTGTATTTTTGTATTCTGTCAATTGAGGTAGCTAAAAGATATCTTTTTAGGGTTCCGAACCCAAAGCGTAAAACGGGACCATATTACTAAGACTCCGCTGTCCGACTGTCTGTCCCTCTGTCACCAGGCTGTATTTCATGAACCGTGATAGCTAGACAGTTGAAATTTCCACAGATGATGTATTTCTATTGCCGCTATAACAACAAATAATAAAAAAATAAATTAAATACAAGAATCGTGTTTTTTTTTAAATCGTGGTTTATGGTACGGCACCCTTCGTGCACGAGTCTGACTTGCACTTGGCCGGTTTTTACAGAATACCACCTTACTTCGTGGGTACGACCTCCACGCGTCAGGCGACAGCGACTATGGAAAGTATAGATAATTAAACACAGTGTAGATCATGTCACAAGTCGCAAAAACGCGATGGATACAAAAAGGAGGCGCATCACTTGACAAAGTCGCATTGTCCGAGGCTGTGAAATGCAATATGAAGCTGTGTGGCCTTGCAATATGAAGGCACTTATAGTGGGTTGCAGTGTGTATACCTACTTATAACTTACATAACCTAACTCATAGCTCAAATATACTGGTATAGGTTCTGATGCTACCCAGGTATTGAACCTGAAATCAATTTATCACGCCCCCAGTGCAGCACCTTCCCGTTATACCCTCGACACTAATGTTTTAAACATTTTCTCTGAGCTAGCGCGCTAGAAGGGTTCTGTGGGAATATGAGAAATCGATTTCTGTAATGTGAGAATGTAATGTTTGGTATTATCGAGTTGGTTAGTGTAAAAATTGGGTACCAGGACTAAGACTGGGTACATTTATAGTTTTAGCATGTCTTCTTCTTCCATTCTTCTCTATTACTCGTCATCTCATCAGTGACCTCCTTCCTAGCCATATCATCCTCTGCAGTCCCTTTATTATTGAATGGATGTTGTGTTGTTGGAAGGGTTGTGTGTGACTCTTATAGCCATCAACATTCATAATTCAAAATTTTCCTCATGAAAAGTATAATAATAATATAATATAAATCTGTGGCTCGGATGTCAAATTGACGTGACAAAATTTTTTTTTCATCAAATTCATATTTTAATATTTTCACAAAATTTTAAGAATAAAACGGATTACCTTATAAAAATAATGAAGAAAAAAAAGAAACCAATACAAATAAAAGTGAAATACTATTACGAAAAACCAAAAATGAAAAATAGAACGAATCAAAATGTCACCAATTTTAACTAGAAGCCGAGCCAAGCTACAGCAAGCACACCCATCATCTCCGGGCTCGTCGCCGAGCTCCGCCTCGCAGCTGCCGGGATGCGCCACATCCGTGAGCGCCGTGTCACCGGTCGCTGCAGTTGCGTCGAGCTCGAGCGACGAGTTTTTCTCCCCGCCGTCGACTCCGCCACCACCACGACGACGAGGAAGAGGACGGCCACCAGCGGGCTTGGGACCTCGAGGCCAACAGGCCCCGAACAGGGTTCCCGCTGCCGGTGGAAATGTGTCGCGCATGAGATGGACTCAGTCCATGAATGAGAACGTCATGCGCGCATATTATGGGGCTACTGAGGGGGGAAGCAACTTGACTGCGTACCGTGGTCAGATGCTCTCTCTGTTTCAGGTGCTTGAGCCGACTGTCAGCGTATCGGCGCAACGACTGTCGGATCAGGTACGGGTTATCCAGCGTAACCGTATGTTGGATGACAACGTACTTGATCGGCTACGCTCCGAATCACGGAGTAACCAAGTTACGCCTGCTTTGCCAATGATTGCGGTGCAGCTACAAAATGTATCCAGTGCTCCGCCGCGATCCGACCGCGATGGTGAAGTGGACGATGACGAAGTTATATCCGTGAGTACCCAGTGCAACACACAATTGAGGAGCACTTTGGAGGGTGCATTCCGGGAGTACCGTTCCACACCGCCTGAACTTAGACCACGTCTACCTCGTTTGCCTATGCACAAGAAAAACAAGGCGCTGGTGTGTGCTCTAGATTCGCAGCTGTCGAACAGCTTTGACAGCAGCAAAGACCTCGCCGATACCCACTCAATATTGTACTGTGGAGCTGTAGCGGCATGTCGTGTAGCTCATGTCAAGTTTCCAAACAACGACAGAGCTACACGACCAAAATTAGCTGTTCCAGCTTGGCAGTGCAGGATTGAGCGGCGTATCGGTGAGGCTAGAGCACTCATCGGCAAGTTAATCTGCTTCAGGGAGGGCAATACTCGCCCTCGAGTGATGCGCTTTGTGAGGCGGGCGTTCTCGGGAACCGATGTTAGTTATCGAGATTACTTGACCCGCATCACAGAGCGTATCGACTTCCTGAAGCAGAAGATCTGTGCGTGGGCAAGCCGTATTCGTCGGTACAAGAGGCGAGTGGAGCGATACACTCTGAATCGCACATTCCAAAGCGATGAAAGGTGGGTATATAGGGCTTGGGAACGACCGGACCAAGGTGTAACTGACACGCGCCTGCCGGATGATGATGCCATGTGTTCATTCTGGCGCAGCATTTGGTCGGTGCCTGTCAGTCACACTGAGGGCGATTGGACCCGGGTGGTTGAAGAAGCGTGTGATCCAATACCAGAAATGGGGGCAATCATCATCAGCCCCCAAGACGTAGCTCGTGCAGTCCGTCCGTTGCCTAACTGGAAATCTCCTGGGCCGGACGGACTGCACAACTTCTGGATCAAGTGGTTCCAAAGATCGCACGCTTGCTTGGCGTCCCAGTTTCAATCAGCCTTAGAGTCAGGGTCGCTGCCCCAGTTCTTGACGACAGGAATTACCCACCTGCTCCATAAATCAGGTAGTACTACGGAGCCCAAAAATTATAGACCAATCACTTGTCTACCGACGGTCTATAAAGTTCTTACATCCATTTTGAGAGCTAAAATCAACCAACATATTGAGACTAATTCTATCATGTCTGCCTCTCAGAATGGATGTAGGAACGGGTCCCGTGGTACTAAGGAGCTGCTCCTCATTGATATGGCCATTAGCCAACAGGTTCGCCGCTCCCGAAGGGATCTGTCTACATGTTGGATAGATTATAAGAAGGCCTATGATTCTGTGCCTCATACATGGCTCATGAGGGTGCTGGAGTTGTACAAAGTTGATGCAACTCTGCGTACCTTCCTGATGTCATGTATGGGCCACTGGAGAACGGTCCTTCGCTATCCAGGATGTCGACAGATCCAGAGGAACAGCGAACCGATAAGGATCGAGCGCGGTATATTCCAGGGCGATAGTCTGAGTCCATTGTGGTTTTGTCTAGCCTTGAACCCACTCAGCACACTGCTGGAGGGTTCAGGTCTAGGCTATCGGTTGAGGAGAGATGGTCAGGTCGTATCTCACCTTCTTTACATGGATGATCTGAAACTCTTTGCCCCCAACAACTTGCAACTGATGGAGCTACTGAAGGTAACAGAAACTTTCAGTAGCGCCATCAGGATGGAATTTGGTGTGGACAAATGTGCAGTTATGCATGTAAAGCGAGGGGAGATTATGGAATCCGTGGGAATTCAACTCTCGGAATCTATACACCTTAGATCCCTCTCCTCAACAGAAACATACAAGTATTTGGGTATGTCGGAAGCATTAGGCATCAACACTACCGACATGAAACAATCGTTGAAGGAGCGCTTCTTTGCCCGCCTGAAAAAAGTATTAAATAGTCTTTTATCAGGCGGAAATAAGGTGCGCGCCTTCAACAGTTGGGTCATGCCGGTTTTGATGTATTCTTTCGGCATACTCAAATGGACTCAGACGGAACTTGATGCCTTGGATAGGAGGGTCCGCGTACTGCTGACCGCAAATCGGATGCATCACCCACGGTCGTCGGTGATGAGACTGTATATCCCACGGAAATGCGGAGGTCGTGGCTTCTTAAATGCTAAGACCCTGCATAACCGTGAGGTATGCAGTCTCAGGGAATACTTCCTAGAAGCCGACGTGGGTATGCACCGAGAAGTGGTCTCAGTAGACAAGGGCCTCACCCCGCTCTCCCTGGCTAACGAGAGCTGGCGCAAACCTAGAGTATTAGATACTAATGACCGCAAGGAGGTATGGCAGGGCAAGGAGCTTCACGGACGCTTTTACCGGGCCCTACATGGGCCCGATGTAGACTTCTTAGCGTCCGTATCTTGGCTGCGCTTCGGTGACCTCTTCGGGGAAACCGAAGGTTTTGTCTGTGCAATAATGGACGAAGTTATGATGACGAATAACTATCGGAAATACATTGTGAAGGATGGCACGGTTGACATATGTCGGGCATGCCACCGGCCGGGAGAATCGATCCGACACATTATTTCTGGGTGTTCTAGTCTAGCTAACGGAGAATACTTGCATAGACACAACCTCGTTGCCAGGATTATCCACCAGCAACTTGCTTTGAAGTATAGCCTTGTGGAATCAGAAGTGCCATACTATAAGTATGCGCCCGACCCAGTTCTCGATAATGGTAATATCACGTTGTATTGGGATCGACCTATCACCACTGACAGGACTATTGTTGCCAATAAGCCTGACATTGTGGTGATAGATCGATTGGAGCGCCGCGCAATGATTGTTGATATAACAGTCCCGCATGACGAGAACCTCGTGAAAGCAGAAAAAGATAAGCAGTTCAAGTATCTAGATCTGGCTCGCGAGGTTGTCGACATGTGGGATGTGAGTACAGCAGTTATTGTGCCGATAGTCGTGTCAGCCAATGGATTAATAGCTAGTAGCCTCGACCAACATCTAAGGAGGCTCTCGCTTGGCAGCTGGATCAAGGGCTTGATTCAGAAAGCAGTACTTCTGGACACGGCGCGTATTGTCAGGAGGTTCCTCTCTCAACAGCCCTGACCACCGGTAGCTCGGACCCTGTTCCCAATGCTGGTGGGCTACTATTTTTTATATTTTTAAATGTTTTTTTAAGTTGTTTTTTATTTAAATATTTAAAAATGAAAAGAATATGTATATAAATAAATAAAGGAATATAATAATAATATATTTATTTAAAATTAGAATTGGCACAATAAATACAATTTCAATCTTAGAAATAAGGTTGGTATAACAAAGTTCGATGCCTGTACTAGGTTAAACCTGTATCACAGGCGGCATGTTTCTAATAAATACAATTCGGACGATGAATTTCTTAACAATATTTAACATTATAGTGATATAAGTTAGTGAGTTAATATATTATAATATGCCTAATGTACCTAAACGCTATTATAAGATACAAACAAAAATAACACACATTGTCACTTACATGTCCATATCACGATGTCCACTATATCAACCACGATGTCAACTATAAAAACAAAGTCTTAATAAAATTATCGGCTTAATTTCATACATCATGACAGCTGCCATTTTAATCAAGTTAAATAAGGGAGTATAGTATCTTAACATATAAATAATAACACATTAATGTTTTAGGCGGAACCCAAAACCAGTCGTGACATATCTAAAAGGTATATTACAATTATATCGAGAATATCAGTTCTTCCCCTCGTCTTTTATAAACTACAGGCGGTTGTTTTTTGACGGATGACTGAGTACGAAGGTAGGTACTGTTTCGAATATATTTTGTTATTTTTTTCGTAATAGGTCTCCACATCACTCAATGTATTTACCCTCCGGTGTTATCTTATTGTTTTGTTATTATTTGAATAAAAGGGAAATGATGCTGAATATTTGAATTCTAATGTATACCACGACAATTTGATATATGCGAGGTTTGTGCTGATTAACGTAGTATAGTCGTTTCATCACAATGCTTAAGTAATAATAGCTACCTGTATGGCCTATTGTAGCCCGAACTGTATAGTGGCTTTAGTGATTTTTGAAGTAAAAACTTCTTTAGCGGCGTTGTGCACTTTTTGAAATGGGTAAAAACTGTTAAACTCGCGTCAGATCGTCAGATCAAATCGTTGGCGCAGGGCGCTTGCACGAGTGTGCGTGTAGTTTAAGCTAGATGGCGTTGTTGAAGTTTTTTTCTACGGCAGTGACATCTTTCGTTCTTGCAGAAAGCTATTGAAATTTCTGATATTTAAGCTAGATGGCGTTGTTCAAAGTTTTCACTTCTGCCGGCACTCCTAGAGTGCAACCCGTTTTTTTTTTTTAGGTAACCTTTACCTACTAAATATAATGTCATTTTTTAACATGCCTTTGGTAAGAATATTATTTTATACTGATAACCCCACGCTCTTAGGCCAGCCTCCTCCTGATTTTGCCTGTAGCAACAATGTTTTCTGCCCATTTCTCACTACACTTCTCTTTTCATTCCTTGAGCGCCACTCGGTCACAATTTCAAAGTCAATCATTCTTTTTTAAATTCAGATTTTAAAAATCTTATACAGGGTGTAAATGGACTCTTCACGAAGCCGTCAGTCAACCAAGCATTCTGTACATCAAACTATGTAACTTTACGCAAAAATATTGCTTGGGAACGACTTTTTTTTAATCAATAATTAATCAATCATTCAAAACATTGTGCTGATGGATGGATTGAATAGTACAAGAGTCGTGAAGTTGTCTTAAGTAAATAAAACACATTAAAAACATGTATTTAAAATAAATCTTGTGAAAAAGTAGGAACTTTGACCCCCAATATCTCGGTAACTAGAAGGTTCCCAGGTATGGTCTAGCACAAAAAAATGATTCCAATGATGGGGAAAATAAGTACCTTTCGGCGTCATCTTAAGTCTCTAAAAGTCTTTTTACATCCTTTAGGTTTTAATCAGTCATCAAATAATCCCCCACCCACGTAATCAGTTAGTCTAATTAACCCCAACTATTTACATACCCACGTATCGATACCAAATTACGCTGACAACCTAATCAGGCGTACATTATACATAGACAATAATGTAATCATCTATATATTATGCAAATACGGTAATGACTTGCACTAATAGATTCCGTTCCACTGATTTGCCTCATTAGATGGTAGAAATTATTAGGTATTAGTGGGGTTAGGTACGGTAGTTTGTTTGTCACGTCAGAAATCTTCTATGATATTGCCTGAAAATTGCAGAACAAATAGCTTTCAATAGGACAACAGAGTCAGAACAATAACTTTTTACATCGTCATCTCAGACGAAAGACTTTTTTGCTGGACATTGACTCTCAAACACAAACCAGCAAACAGAAAGTCAAACTAGGTCCAAACACTTGGAAGTTGTTGGTAAGTCAAAAAAAGATGAAGCAAGTTGCACACGTCCGGTCTGGTGGATCTAGTGTCATCTAGGGAATTTTCGCGTCCTCCGCTAGATTTTCACGTTGGCGGTGTATCATTGAGCTACGATGGTGTTTATCCTTCCTAAGCTGATAAATTGAAATCCTATATTTTTCCCGCAAAATACGCAATTGGACGTGGAGTTGTGGACACCAACGCTCAATATATGTAGGAACGATATTATGATCTGTGACTATCGAGTGGTCGCAAAGCGCGATTGTTGAGCATGAGGTTCTGTGTTCGATTCCGAAAGTGTTATTGGGCTTCATCAGGAAACCTCTCAGTAGCAGCAACGGAGTCTAGAATTGTACCCGGTTGATGGCAATAAGCTCGCTATTACATTGGACTTAACAACACAACTTTTGCTAAGCTGAATGATTGCTTACTTTTACGCATATCCCGCTCTGTGCAGATCCAAACGTAGCTTTAGGTTCACCTTTCAAATCACAAATAATCAAACAAACTTTTGCTCCTTTTCAGAGTCTAACAATTAACTCGACAGACAGTCATGTTCGACTAATGAAATTCAAAATCAAGGCGATGCGAAACAATCGGGTTGCAAACGATTTTATCCCAATCGCGTGGAGTAAGGGAAGTCACAGAAAAAATGGCGCTGAATACAGATGAATCTGTTGGTACATACATATGGGTGATAGTTGTGTAGAGCTAAAGATTTTACTACAGTATAAGAATATGAACTAGTTTTTAATATTTTTGTGGGTTGTTAACTAACTGATGGTTCACGTAATGGAACGTGTAAGGCCATTTAAATGGTTACAGGTGAAGGTATCAAGACATATTTTTCAAGTCTTTTACTTATTTATTTTTGTATAATTACAAGCTTCTTAGTTTAAAAAAAAGCAAAGCACATTATTAGACCACCAGAGGCCACAGGAATTAGAGATTTGATCAACGCGTTATTAACACTTAATTTGTATTGTAATCGAGTTGATGTGATGTTGTGTCAGCTTACATTTTATGTTTTTAGTGTTCATTGAGTCCCTGGGTATTATGAAAGAAGCGGTACGCCTGCCATAAAAGTTATTATATGTATTTATTTATGAGTTATATCAATTATGTGTTGTTTTTACCCCATTACCATATAGTTCGACGTGTTAACGTGTTTGTGTGTGAAAAAGTGTTTCTTTTAAGATCCTCCTTTGTTTTATTTCAGGAGGAAAAGTATGATAACCTTGCATGGCATACTTTTTCTGTATACAATCTACAATCTGTCTTCTCTAATAGATTTTCAAGTTTATCGCTAAAGCATTAGGTTCAAGGTTGATTGGGAAAATTTAACAGTTTCGGGTATGGTACGTCGGTATGTATGAAGAATCAATTTACTTGAAATACACATATGTATTCCAAATGTAATCTAATGTATTTGTTAATAAAACACGACTAAAAAAAAAGAAAATCTAAATAAATATTCGCCCAGTTGTCAACCCGTATATTTCCAAAACCAATCCTCTGCCAAAAGCAAACAGACTGACTGGCTGTACGGAGTCGTTTACATACTGTTTACAGAAACACGAACAAAATGTTTCTACTCGATATTCTATTGTACCGTAGTCCTGTTCGTTCTATTCTATTAACTTGTATTCTGTGGAGGTAATTCTATTGAAGACATTTTTTTTCCATTTTGATATTCAGATTGTAGAATTTAAATGAGTTATGCGCTGCCTGGGATTGGAAAATAAGTTTTAGGAGAATTTATTTAGACAGTTTGCTCTTGTAGTTTTTGGACCTTGTTTTATTTTTCTTCAACGTCTTTGGTGATCGCAAGCGGACAGTTGCGTAGAGGTTGGTGACGTCACGGTAGCCTCGGGGTTTTAAAAGACGTATTTAGGTGACAGTTTCTTAACAAAAGCGGCTGCTTGCGTACAAAGTTAGTAGCCATGGCTATCAAAATTAGGTCTTGAATTCTAGGGAATCGAATTCAACGGGAAAAATGTTTTTAGGTGTTGCCCAGTTGATGGTAACTCGGAGTGTGAATGTGTTGTTGGCCCACAAACGATTGCACATTTGATATCGTTTTCTGCCTGTCCTATTGTTTGCATATCACAGGAGCTGATCGGCGCAACTAAAAGTGCCAAACTCGTCGTCAAATTTTGAGCTGTCTCAATTAAGGTTGTCATCGACACGTTAAGAAGACGACTGTTAAATAATTTAATACTTTTTTTTAACCTACAAAATTTTATTTTTTACATACATCATTTACAAACTACAATTAATCTATGATAGTAAAAAAAAATATGTACAAGTAAAAAAAAAGGTTACAGGGCTTCAAAAAATTGTCCACATCGCCGTCAACAGGAAAAGTGCCCAGAAAGCTGGCAGCATTGCCACGTTGGATGGCAATTTACTTCTTGATTTTATTAGATTGCATAATGAGATTTAGTGTCACAAAGAAAACAAATAAAAGAATAAAAAACAACATCATAAACGAACACAATTACACATCAAACCCTAACAACTGTAAAAATAAACAATTTATAACACCAATCATTTCTGTCTGCCCCCCTAACTGCATACAGCTTGAATATACAAATCCGTATCAGGGATCATTAGCAGCAACATTAATACTCGCTCTAACGCCCCTCCAGTTTCCGAGATGTGACACACAGACGGACATACAAAAGGTGACTAATGAATGTTTAAGAAAGCACTGAGCCTTAAGATGGGGCGAATTTGTTTGTTGATTTTGTAACTTTACTTTGTAAGTTATAAATGTTATCGAGAAGAATCCGAGTTTCATAAATGGTAGTTAGCAATTTTTAGTCGTCTTCTGTTTTTAACACTGGTTTACACATAATTTAGTATCTACCACCTTAACCTGTAGGTACTACTAGGTTGCTATAAATTGATTAGTAAAAAGAAAATAAAAACCAAATGATATTTACATTAAAAACATTTTGGCAAAGAGCGTAAGCGTGTAAAAGTATCCTTAACGAAGCCGAGGAGCATTCGATCATTTTTTTGTTCTAGACCATATCTGGCAACCTTCTAGATATAGTTAGCCAACGTTCCAACTTTTTCACAAGTTTTTTTTAAAATACAAGTTTAATGATGAATAATGATTTTCATCCTTCTTCTTCACAGCCCAGCAGTCGTACTGTATGGGTCAGAATGCTGGGCTGTGAAGAAGAAGGATGAAAAACGATTGCATGTAGCGGAGATGAGAATGTTGAGATGGATGTGTGGAGTGACAAGAATGGATAAAGTAAGAAATGAGTATATTAGAGGAAGTTTGAAAGTGGCGCCTGTTACAGAAAAATTGAAAGGAAGTCGTTTGTCTTGGTATGGACATGTAATGAGGAGGGATGAAACGCATGTGACTAAAAGAGTGATGAACATGAATGTTGATGGATGGAGAGGGAGAGGCAGGCCAAAGAAAAGATGGATGGATTGTGTGAAGACTGATATGAAAGAGAAAGGAGTCAACGATGCCGTGACGTCTGACAGGGGAGAATGGAAGAAGAAAACATGTTGCGCCGACCCCACATAGAATGAGATAAGCGCAGGAAGATGATGATGAAGTTTAATGATGATGTTTATCATCATATTAATCCACAGCCCAACTTAACCCACTGCTGGGTGTAGGCCTCTCTTGGCTTATGCCAAGCTCCACGTTCATGTGCCAGCCTCATCCAGGGTATTACCGCAATGACAACAATGTCATCAGGCCATCTTACCACGTACGACTTACTAATTGAAGAACAAAAGTACGGTATACAAAATAACAAATAACTCTATTCATATCGAAACCATTTCCTTTGGGAAAACCTACGTCCATTTAAATTCCTAGACTCATAGAAATTCATAATTAATCAGTGTGCCTTAAAACTTTCGTTCACAATACAGTTCGACAGTTCGGTTCAAGCTGTGCGCTTCACAAATGGAACTAATCACTTAATGCAGGTAAATCCGGGTGAAGTTTGTTCGTCGTCTGTGAAATATTGAGAAGTTTTCAAAGAGGTTCCAGAGGGACTACTATTTGTTCGAGGGCCTGTTGTTTTGAACAGGATTTACCTAAATATCAATTAAATGTTTTTTTTTCTGTCGGACTGCCTCGTTGGTCGAGTGGTCGCAAGCGCGACTGCTGAGTTTTGTTGGTTCTGGGTTCGATTCGCGGGTCGGGCAAAGCGTTATTGGGTTGTTCTATCAGGAATTTTGCTGTAGCAGTTTAGATTCGTGGCCGGTTGATGGCAATAGACTCGTCCCCAATCACATGGGACTTAAAAAAATCTTTACTAGCGAAATGTGAGTGTACTATTAGGTACACCTCTGCCTTACCCTTTGGGCTTCCTTTTTGAGTTTACTTAGTTTTACCCTGAAGCATCTGTAAGCCTTCATGTCTTTTTTTTTCATTTATTTCTTTCGAATATCGAGCTTATGACATGAATAACTGCAGCAGTAATTAAGACCACAAATTCAAATTCATCGTTATTTAACGATTATATTAACTAAAACATTTACCCTAGAAACAAAAGGAAAAATCTGTGTAGTCTAGTATAAGTACGAACAATCGACGACACTCCCGCTAAGCTTATTTTTGCTTGCACTCACGCGTGCATGCCTCCGCGTAATTCAAGCGAAATTTTTTATAACTGATCAGGCGGAAAAGGCCGCGACTGTACCTACTCACTACACTGCATTTTACCAAGAGCTATTCTTAAATATTTTCTGCTTTCTTAGTTAGTAAAAAATCTAATTTAAAAACACAAGTGCTGCCAATGTGACTAGCCACCGAAAACTCGTAGTACGGCAAAATATAGAATTTGTTCAATAAAATCTCAATATTCTTACATGCAACTATTTGACTTGAGTTCCACTATGAAATGTAAAGTACCTGAGCATTGGAGCAAGCGCCAATATTATTGAAAGCTTCTATATTTTTAGAGAGAGCGAATTTCGAGTAAGTTTCGTTTGTTTAAAGAAATAACAGAGATTAAAGTGACATTGTAAGAAATATGTACGGAAACGATATGTAAAAGAATTTTTATTCAAAGGAGTGTGAACAGATTTTGAGCCGGTCATTGGACTTTGACAGATAATACTCACTGCCTCATTGGTCTAGTGGTTGCAAGCGCGACTGCTGAGCATGAGGTCCTGGGTTTGATTCCCAGGTCGGTCAAAGTGTTATAGGGTTTTCCATCAGGAATTTCTCTGTAGCAGCTGCGGAGCCTGGATTTGTGCCCGGTTGAAGGCAATAGGCTCGCCTAGGGACTTGAACATTACTGGGAAAATGTGGGTGTCCTAATAGGTACATCCCTGCCTAACCCTTAGGAGATTACAGGTGTGATGTTAAGTTTATGTCATGTTACTATGTTATACTGAGATATCTGTCAAAGTCTGGTGTTCAAAGCCCATCTCTATACCGGTTTGGTCGCATTTTTATTCACATGATCCTTACTAACCTTTCAAACTGTATTTATATCTACTTATTGGCATTACGCAGTATCAGAAGATTTATTACTTAGGTGTTAGTATTTGTAGATTTTTGACAGTCGTCACATGTAGTCAGTGGTCCGAAAGTGTGACAACCAGTCTTACCAAGGGGTATCGTATTATCCAGTACTAACTGGTTTGTGAAGGTCAGATAAGCAGTCGTTCCGAAGCCGCCCCAACAAAGTTGGGAAAAGGCTAGGCAGATAATAATGATGACTTTGGCGTGAGTATGCGAGCGAAGAGATGCAAGCAATACTTTGAATAATGGCTCCAATCACATAAAAGAATGACCACCGTCCGTGTGTAACTATTGTGAGCTTGCATCATAACCATGTGAAGAAGAATTTACAGCATCATAATCCAATCATTTGAAGAAGATCTAATTATCGAAGAAAATCTTGAACAATTTTATTACCTACTCGCACCATAATCCCAAAGCCACTATTTATATAAGCAAACCCAATACTCCGTACGTGCGCGTCCACCATTAAAACACAATAAAGGGTCTCCCCGACTATGTATGGGTTGTATGACAATTCAATTTGTGCCCCAATAATATCGGCTTACAGTATAATGGACAAAGAAATCCGATGGTCGCGTGGCAACGCTAGATGTGTGTTCAGAATAGGGACACCGTTTGTAAAAAAATAATATCTTGTCCGAACTACCCACTCATCATTAGCCTTTTAATGTTCCCACTGCTGGGACACAGGCCTCCTCTCTATGAGAGGGAATGGGCTATAATCCACCACGCGGGCCCAGTGCGGATTGGTAGATGTTACATGTCTTCGATTTTTTGGTTCTAGGACATGCCGGTTTCCTCATGATGTTTTCCTTCACCGTTTTTGAGAGCAGTGGTGATGAAATAAATTACACAAAGTAATGCGCCTGCCTGGGTTCGAACCCACGACTGTTCGTAAGTCGGGGTCCAACTACCCACTGACTACCTGTAAATATTGATGTTTTCTAAGCAACACTTCTAAATTTAAACACTGCTAAGGTGTTAATCAGCGTGGAGTTTCTTCAAAAACAAATAGTTTGCTTGTAAGTAGTGTGTGGTCACGTACAGATACTTCCACTATATGCAACTAAGAGAGCATTATCATAACTTTAACATAGGTGCATTACGTGAACGTTCAAGAATACTTGCAAGTATATTTAACCGTGTAAGAACCGATTTGCCTTGAGGTAATATCCTGATATTTTAAATTTTCGGATACTTTAGTCACTACTTACCATAATACTACACCCACCACTGTTTGTCTTTGCATCTCCCAAAAGTTGACTGGTAGAAAATACCTATGGCATTAAGAACGGCTCTGTACTTTGTTCTCAAAGTGTTGTATAAATAAATATCAGAGCATTAACGAAACAAGACAAAGGTTGAGAACAAGAGCTAGATAGTTGGATCTTGATTATTGAGAGGATGATAAGGCCTACATTAAGGCCATATCCAAAAATAATAGCTCAAATCATATCACAGCCTATTTTGAACCAAATCGTTAAGAACTGCATGAATTTATTGACCAAGCTATTTAGTAACGTTTTTTTTTAATCCGAAAATAAGATGACTCCTCTCCCAATCTGAACGTAATCCAGGGGTCGCGCAAAATAACTACCGCTACAAGACGCACCAAAGCATAAAGCAGGGGCGGCAAATTGTGGCCACCGCTGGCAATCATAAAAAATGTTATATACTCGTATCTCATACGAGTGACCGACACGCGATAATATCACGTTTTGCGTGTTTTTTACGAATAAATAGCAGTTCTTATAATTGAAAAATGTAGTGAGTAAAAGGCTTACGTGGACAAGCAGATGGCGTTAGAAACTTGATGGGTAAATGTACTATACTTATATTGAAAAAAAAAAACAGAAAAAAGAGCAGTACACCAAAGGTCTCGACCTTCATCGTTATCATTCAGGCAAAATTAGTAATACGTGAAAAATAATAGTGACACCCGACTTTCCAACAACAACAACATACATTTATTTTCAGGCTACTTTGGCCCATAGATATATACCTTACAGAAAAACATACATATCATATAATACGAATTGTATTAGTAAATAAAACCTTAAAACTATGTTAGTAACACTTCACTTCTGCTCTATGTTACTGCGCGTTCATGTAGCACTCGCCCGTGGCAACGGAACACCACTCTCTGCGGCCAAAAGTCCTCATCCAAGACAATATGCAGATAGCACGTTGGTATTCGCACCACGAAACTTGACGTTGCGGCGCGACTCAAGCAGCTGCACTCTCGCCACGTACTTGGTCTTCTCCATAGTGGTGTAGTGTAGGCGGGAAATGTACTGTTAGGTTAATTTATCTATAGTTTAAAAATCGACTAAACTGACATATCGATTAATGCGAATTTATTTTTATGTGGCAACACCAAGCGGTGACGGTTGGTGGGAAAAAGAAGGCTCGATGTTCGGGCAATCGATTCGTTCACTTGGTTTTGGAGCGAGCTACGGCTCGGACGTACAGAAGTTACCTGGTAGTTATTTGAGAATAATTATTGTAGCTGTTGGATATTTGTAGTTCATTATTGTAATAGATTGCTGAAAAGGAATAATTAAATAATATTGTTATCTACCCAAGGAGTTTTATTACACTTCAGAAGTGGTAAGTACACATGTGCTCACATTACTTAAAGTTCGCGATTTTGTGTTATGTTTCTCTTTGTGCTGTCTTAAATTATAACGGTACAGAATAGCCTAGGCTGATCATTATGAATCCTAATTATAACTTTGATATTTCGTCTGATACAGTTCCATTTTATTTTTATTGTAGGTAGTAGGTACATAACCGTTAAAATTTGAATTTGGCGGTTATGTTTCGGTAGTTTTTAAATATTTTCCCTTTTGAATATAACTGTTAATAGTTTTTAAAGTTTATTCAATCGGTATATAAATCAATAATGTTATATAAATCAAGTTACAGTGGGTACTTGACATTTAGGGAGGATTTAAATTCATAATTAATAGTATCCTGGCATACTGTGGGGGTGCAAGGGGAGCCCAAATTTTGGTTATTTTTGCGATTGGAGTCACCGTTTTCGAGATATTTACGATTTTAGTTTTAGATTTTAAACCATTGAGCATGTACATAGTTGTTTTAATTTCGAGTTTCAGTTATGGAGCACGAGGCTCAAGGGCGAAGGCGTTTAAGGACGCCTTCACATGGAAGATCACTGCGTCGCGACGAAGCTTCTGGGTGCTGTCGCAGCCGTAGTCGACGACGCATCAGTGCCAGAGATGTTCGAAGTTCGCAGCGCAGTCGAAGTCCGCAGCGCAGTCGAAGTCCGCAGCGCAGTCGAAGTCCGCAGCGCAGTCGAAGTCCGCAGCGCAGTCGAAGTCCGCAGCGCAATCGAAGTCCGCAGCGCAATCGAAGTCCGCAGCGCAATCGAAGTCCGCAGTGCAGTCGAAGTCCGCAATGCAATCGAAGTCGGCAGCGCAGTCGAAGATTGCCACGCAGTCTCCAAAATGTTACAAGCAACCGAGCTGAACAACTCGAACGAGAACGCGAGGAGGCACAGGAGCGCCTCCGGTCCCTAGAAAATCAGTTGCGACAGGAGCGGAACGCACAACGCGATGCTACAGCGACACGAGATGAAACAAAGGTTAGAGATCATAGTCCTACATTTTCATCAAAAGATGTCATGAATATTTTGAATTCAATTAGAAACCAACCGTCAGCGGCTGGCCCACTCGATCACTCAAGTAACGTTGTTAAAAATCATAAAAATATTTTGCCTGATTTTGACCCATCTTCGAAAAATCAACGTGTAGATGTGTGGTTAAGAAAAGTGAACGAGTGTGCCACCGTTTATGGTTGGGATGATAAGACAACCATCCATTTCTCAATGCAAAAATTGCAAGGACTGGCCAAGACCTGGTATGAAAGCTTAGATTCAATTCTATTTTCTTGGGCGCAGTGGCAGGAGAAATTGTCTCAAGCTTTTCCTTTTGAGCAAAATTATGGCCAGTCCTTGGAAGATATGCTCAGGCGCAGAAGTAAATATAATGAACCTATTGAAGTATACTATTACCAAAAGTTGGCTTTACTGAACCAGTGCGACATAGTTGGCAAGCGTGCGGTCGATTGTATTATTCATGGTCTAAGTGATAGAACAATGAAATCAAGTGCTTTAACGTTACGATGTTCTCAACCTGATCAATTGTTACAATTCCTGATGAGCAATAAGGAATTGACAAATTCTTTCGATCGTTCCAATACCAATGTTAAAGGTAGGTTAGGATCCGGCACTGTTACAACGGATAAATCTAATAATAAGGGAAACGCATCAAATGATAACGTAGCATTCTGTTTTAACTGTAAGGAACGAGGTCATATATACCGAAAATGTCCCAAACCGCTGATTCGATGCGATCGATGTCACAAGGTAGGCCACAAGGTCGATAAATGTCCCACAAAGCTGGAAGACAGCGACAGTAAGATAGCGAGTACACAAAAGGCAATGTGCATATCATTAGCTAATCCTAATTCGAAATTTTATAAGGATGTCTTAGTAAATGGGGTTTGCATTAAGGCCTTTATAGATTTGGGAAGTGAGGTTTGTCTACTAGCTAAATCAGAGTCGGTAAACTTAATGCTTGAGTGTGATGGCGTGCGTACCCCAATAAGGGGATTTGGGAATGACATTGTCTATTCTTTAGGTAGGGTGACGGTAGAGATTGATATTGATGGCGTTATTGCTAACACTATTTGTCTAGTAGTTGAAGATAGACTTTTAGATGTACCATTGCTAGTAGGACAAACTTACACCGAACAGTCACACGTATTTGTATTAAAAACGGCAGAAGCGTTACAGTTTATTGATATTAATCAAGAAATACCATTCAATAAATCTGAAATAGACGAGGAACGTTTAGTAAAAGTTATTTCCGCTGCTAATTTCGAAATCTATGGTCCTGCTGTAGTCAAAGCTTATACTGAACCACGGTTGAATGGTCATATTATAATTAATACCAAGATTATAGGGAAACCAACGTATCAATACGTTGTTTGCGGAGGTGTCTATGCACTTAAAGACGGTTTCGTATATGTATATGTTATGCCCGCATCGAACTATTGTCATTTATACAAGGGCTCTATTATAAGTCGTGCTAGAAATGTTCAGGTAGTTAATAGCGTTTTTAATGTAGATGATAAACTGATGACTGATCGTATTGATATTAGTAAGGTTCATATTGGCGATAATGTTGGCGATGAACATAGATCTAAATTGTTAGAATTACTTAATGAATTTAAGGATTGTTTTGCATCGAATTTGAAAGAACTAGGAAGTACTAACGTCACTGAAATGAACATCGAAATAAATAGTAAACGTCCAATTGTATATAGGCCTTACCGGTTATCACATAAAGAACGCGATCAAGTGCGTGAAATGGTAGGCGAGATGTTAGAAGCTGGGATTGTAAGAGAATCCACCTCTGAGTATGCTAGTCCCGTGATTCTAGTGCGTAAGAAAGATGGGCAATTGAGAATGTGCATAGATTATAGGATGTTAAACTCCGTGACCATTAAGGAACATTATCCGATGCCGGTGATAGAAGACGAGATTGCTAGGCTTTCCGGTCAGGCATTTTTCATCACGCTAGACTTATTTTCTGGGTACTATCAAGTGCCAATATCAGAGCAGTCAAAGCCGCTGACGTCTTTTGTCACTCCAGATGGACAGTTCGAGTTTAATCGAATGCCGTTTGGATTGGCAAATGCACCCGCGGTGTTTCAACGTATGATGAATACAGTCTTGGGGTCAGCTAGGTATAGCCAAGCCACTGCTTATATAGATGACGTTTTGATATATGGGAAAAGCGTAGAACAATGTTTAGAGAGGTTAGAGCATGTCTTGAAACTACTAAAAAAGGCAAATCTAACTTTAAACCTGTCCAAGTGCGAATTTTTGAAAGATAAAATTGATTATTTAGGTTATGAAATTAGTGCTTTAGGTGTTAGACCAGGTGACAAAAAAATCCAGAGTGTTTTGGACTTTCCTCGCCCTATAAATGTTCACACTGTGCGTCAATTTCTTGGGCTTGTAGGTTATTTCCGCAAATTTATTATGAATTTTGCACACATTGCACAGCCCTTAAATACGTTGTTGAAGAAGGATGCTTCTTGGATTTGGTCAGATGAACACGAAAACGCGTTTAAAATGCTCAAGGAAAAGTTGATCCAACGTCCAGTTTTGGCAATTTATGACCCGAGTAGGGAAACGGAATTGCACACGGACGCCAGTAAATATGGCGTCGGTGGAATTCTGCTTCAACGTTTGAAGGGAAGTAGTGATAGTTTTAGGCCCGTGGCATTTTACAGCAGACAAACTTCTCCAGAAGAAAAAAACTTCCATGCATATGAACTAGAGACGTTGGCCGTAGTATGTTCTTTACGGAAATTTAGAGTTTATTTGTTAGGTCAAAACTTTAAAATCGTCACTGATTGCAGTGCTCTACGGTCCACATTTATTAAACGAGATATAATTCCGCGGATAGCGCGTTGGTATCTTTTAATACAGGAATTTCAGTGTACAATAGAATACAGGCCGGGGAATAGAATGGCTCATGTAGACGCTCTGTCACGTAACCCTATCATAAATGACGGAAACAATTTGGACGCAATGTTAGATGCTACTGATCAGTATCCAAGAGTAATGGTTATTACCGGTGATGATTGGCTCCATACATTACAGTTAGGCGATAGTGAACTAAGCCGTATCAGAGATATTTTAACTTCAAATTTAGATGTAGAAGGGCTTAAGCAAATTAGGGATGATTACGTAATAAAGGCCAACAAGCTTTATAGATGCATTGATGGTGATAAAACAAACTTACGTTGGGTTGTGCCAAAGGGCGCAAGATGGCAATTGTGTCGTATGAATCACGACGACATTGGCCATTTCGGTGTGGAAAAGACTCTCGAACGAATAAGGAATGCCTACTGGTTTCCTAAAATGTCGAAATTTGTCAAAAAATATGTTGAAGCATGTATTGAATGCGCCTACTCGAAAAAGACTTCGTGTAATGAGGGTCACTTGCATCCAATTCCTAAGGTCGAGGTTCCTTTTCACACCGTACACGTAGACCATCTCGGACCCTTCGTGCGTTCGAAAAGAGGGAATTCGTACATTTTAGTGATGGTAGATGCGTTTACCAAATTCGTTTTCATAAGGCCCGTAAGGAATACAAAGTCTCTGGTTGCAATAAGAGTTCTAGATGAAATTTTCAGTACCTTTAGAGTTCCCGATAGAATAATTAGCGATCGTGGCTCCTGTTTCACTTCCCATGCATTTAGGAGGTTTTGTTTGGATAGAGGGACGAAGCATGTATTGAATGCGGTTGCTAGTCCACGCTCGAATGGACAAGTTGAGCGATACAACCGCACAATTCTTTCTTCTTTAACCGCTATCAATCTCAACGATAATGAGAAAGATTGGGATGATAAAGTCGGCAAAATTCAGTGGGGAATTAATAACACAGTTAATAAAACAACAGGAAGGATGGCTACTGAAGTCATGTTTGGTACTTGTATGAGTAGCGAGTTAGACCCGAGACTAAACGTAGTTCGACAAGAAACACGAGAAAATAATAACTTAATAGATATTAGAGAGGAAGTTAAAGATAAAATAGATGAAGAGCAAGAAAAACAAAAGGAACGATATGATAAAAGCAGGCGCCCTGCCCGTAACTATTCTGAAGGGGAATTAGTTAAAATTACCAATACGAATTTTAAAAATGATGGTAAAAGTAAGAAGCTTCTCCCTCAATATACAGGACCATATCGTGTTATATCGGTACTAGGAAAAGATAGATACAGAATTGTAGCAATACCAGGATTGAGTAGTAGTAGACATAAACGTAAAACGACCGTCGCTGCCGACCGCATGCAGCCCTGGGTACACGTGGCTGCATTGAATTTGAATGACAATGATTCAGACAGTGAAAATCATGATATTGACAGTAACTAGATTTATTATTTACAATTTACAGTTGGATAAGATATATTAAAAGTTATATAGTTTACATTTTTAGATTATTCATTATTTGTGTTTTAATTTTAAGTTTAGATTGATGTGTTATACTGCAAAGTAGAACTATTATTTTAATTTATGTATTTGGTAAATAAGATAGCAACCATATGATTGGTTTGCCAGTTAGCAACCATGTGATTGGTTTGCCAGTTTAGCAGCCATGTGATTGGTTTGCCAGTTAGCAACCATGTGATTGGTTTGCCAGTTTAGCAGCCATGTGATTGGTTTGCCAGTTAGCAACCATGTGATTGGTTTGCCAGTTTAGCAACCATGTGATTGGTTTGCCAGTTTAGCAACCATGTGATTGGTTTGCCAGTTTAGCAACCATGTGATTGGTTTGCCAGTTTAGTAACCATGTGATTGGTTTGCCAGTTTAGCAACCATGTGATTGGTTGCCAGTTTGCGACGAAGTGATAAGATAGAGTGCTAATGGAATAATGAGATTAATTTGATAAGACATAAATGATGAGCTATTGAATTCAATAATGTAAAATTATATTACCTCGATTACTAGTTCGATCATATTAGATATAATAATAATAATAATGTTGATATAGTAGTATAAAATTGTTTTTTTTTCTCTTCTTACTTATTGTGTAAAACGGAACGATTGCCCGAGTGTTAGGTTCCTCCTGACTTATGTGTATGAGGACATACACAAGGTCAGGATGGACGAGTGTTAGGTTAATTTATCTATAGTTTAAAAATCGACTAAACTGACATATCGATTAATGCGAATTTATTTTTATGTGGCAACACCAAGCGGTGACGGTTGGTGGGAAAAAGAAGGCTCGATGTTCGGGCAATCGATTCGTTCACTTGGTTTTGGAGCGAGCTACGGCTCGGACGTACAGAAGTTACCTGGTAGTTATTTGAGAATAATTATTGTAGCTGTTGGATATTTGTAGTTCATTATTGTAATAGATTGCTGAAAAGGAATAATTAAATAATATTGTTATCTACCCAAGGAGTTTTATTACAGTACACCGGAGTGTTCGGCTTCGCGGCACGAATATGCACGTTGGGCTCCGATGGAGCCGTACCGCAGCGGTTTTTATTGGTACGTTGACGGCGCTTCCTCCTCAACCGTCACAAAACCATCATCAGCCCAAGACGGTGCCTTTTCAGGCACGGCTTTTACGGCTTTTCAAGCCTGGGATCCTGTTTTTGACAAACAGAGGTTTTTAAGGCGACAAATCACAATTCACGGTAGGACTCTATATAACGCACTGAAAACATTGTGTGATGAAAGAATTGAATAGAACGGGGTTTGTGGAGGTATTTAAAGTAAAGTTAAACAGTAAAGTATAACATTAAAAACTTGTGAGAAAGTTGAAACTTTGACCCCCAATATCTCTGTAACTAGAAGGTTCTCTAGAGGGTTCCCAAAAAACACAAGTGCTTTTCGGCTACGTTAAGGGTCATTTTACATCTATCCTTTTTATATCATACTGCTTGATTTTTGTTTTACCTTGTCGCGCAATGACTTCAGGAAGCAGTCAAACGGGCATTCATCTCACACACAAGCTAACTTGGTGGGTTCAGTGAAGTGCCAATCACGAAAATTAGGGCTTACACATACATAAACCATTATCCTACTCGAAATAATTACTTTCGAGAATACAGCCTGAATCTCCCAAAACGCATAACTAACATATTGCCCATTAAAGGTCGGTGAAACCATTCTCAATTAAGCAGATTGAACGGAGTTAACGGCGCGCACGTTAAACTCCGGTTAAGTAGTGAATCGGACAGTTTATGGCTTGAGGTGCTCCGTTTTGAGGGTATAATGTGATAGGGTTTTATTAACGGCTGTTAAGGCTTGTTTTAAAAGCTCTGTGCTTGATGTTTATTGCAGGTGGTGCAGCGTGAAGTTATGTTTCTCGACTGTTTCTTTTGTTATGCTCAAATTATTTGGTTTACTCCATAAATTAATTTCATTCCAGTGGCATACGTAGTAAAAACAATGATTCAGGCAAAGTCGAGCGGACGACCGAAAGCCTCGCTATTGCAAGGCCTCCCTAAAAGTGGATGGGTGATTCGGTGAAAACTGCAGAAATGCGAGAAGTAACGGGATGCTTTTGGGACGGCTGCGTCCAGGAATGAATATGTTTCAGTTGGCATTATGCTGGTGATGATAAAAGTCGTCCAAGACAGTTGCTTACAAAACATAATAGTACACCCTCATTCCTCTAGTTATGTTTAAAACTTATGTAATAGGGTGCGAGCCTAATAACATAAACCGGGCACAAAACCAGACTCCGTGGCTGCTATAAAGAAATTCGTGATGGAAAAATTCCAATAAAATTTTGCTCGTCCCAGGAACCAAACCCAGGACCTTTTGATCAGCAGTCGCACTTCCGACCACTAGACCAACGAGCCAATTATCGAAATTACCGAACTGTAGGAATATATTGAAATGTTTATCTCAAGAAAAGGCTTTTTTTGTACTTGTACATCATAAAATTCATCAAATAACCAACCGTCAACGACTAGACTAAATCACAAATATACTCGAATTTGACAAACTACACACATCATCTTTCTCTTCCAAACGCAAACTACCTTACACGACAAGATACAAAATATACGCAAACTCAACCTACACGTAGCAAAACAAGTGCTTTATAACGAAAATTCTCATGTATTTCTTGAGAAAAATCTGTGGAAACGCGATGCATGTACCGCACGAGATCAGTGGTAGTTCACACTAGCTCACGTCAGGCGTTTATGACAAATGGCGTGTCAAGAATATTGCATCGGTGCAACCCGCCCCGAGAGTGTGAACTGTGATTTATCATTTTTAATATGGAGTGATTTTTAGTTAGGTATGTGCTGGTTTTTTGTTTGTGGTTTTGTAGTTCGAGACTGAAGTGGTTTCAGGAATAATCAGAGGGTCTAGACTAAGTAGCGATAGCCCAGTGGTGGTGGCCCCGACTTACGAACAGTAAGTCGTGGGTTGGAACCCAGGCAGGTGCGTTACTTTGGGTAATTTATTTTATCACCACTGCTCGCAAAACGGTGAAGGAAAACATCGTTAGGAAACCGTCATGTTCTAGAACAAAAAAAAATTTAAGACATCTCTACACTTCCAGAGAGAGGAGGCCTGTGTCCCAGCAGTGGGAACATTATAAGCTGATTAACGCGTCCTCTGCGTTATCAACATGTTTTATTATTATCTTCCGTTTGTATTATTATCTTTTGATTTATTTTATTTTATTTGCATTTAACTTTTAATATGATTTTATTGTATTTTATTTTAATTTTCATTTTATGATCTAATGTTATTTTTTTTTTCTATATATGGGTTATGCTTGCCTGAAATAAATGACATTTTTTTTTTAGCAGATTTTACCCGTTTGCATCGATACACACGCAAATGTAACCTCTAAAATTGGTTTGACAAATATTTCCGAATAACTTTTATCAATCTTGGTGAAAATCGTTGTAGAAATGTGAAACACTTTAAATGTTTACCTATCTAGTGCCTTGCTTCTTGTCTTTGATTGATAATAAAATAGATTGACTGTGAAAATGACCGTTAACTATATTTATTTCTAGTTTCCTCGTTTTGATGTGTCGTTCAGAAAATTTCCTATAAGTTTTCTTTTAAAACTTTCGAGCCTTTGATTACTTCTTACTTCTTTTCCTACACGTTGGGGGTCGTGATGAGCTTCTTTAGATCTCCAACTGTGGACTGCTTCTACTTTTAAAAACATTTGTTTAACTTCTAAAAACGGAGTACAAAAGTGACCTTACCTAAAATAATTCAATGTGAATTAAGATTTCCACTAGCCATTCTTTTTCAGAGTTTGATCTGTCTTCTATCCATTCAAATTACAAAAGACTTTAAGTATCATCATCAACAAAATTATCACCAAACTCATGTTATATAGATATATATATAATATCTCTAAAGACTACACCAGAGTTATGTCAAACCATTACTAATAATAGCACCTATTAACAAAAATAGTACGAAATAAACCTGATCATTATGCTTCGCGAAATATGATCGCATAAACTTCCTCAAGACTAATATTTCTTGTAAACAACTCTCGTTGACTAATTACAGAATACTACTTTAAATAAACGTTAAAACTTGCCTGTTTCATGACGAGATAAAACGCCTATGAATGTTATGAAAAGGGATTTGAGTTAGGTTACGTCACGCCACGGGGGAAGAAACGAGGAAGAATGTAGCTGTAAGTCTGCAACATGTAAGGTTTTTTTGGACTTAATCAACTCTTTTTTCTTTCAGTTTAAATGTAGTTTCTAGTAAAACTTTTATTAGTATTAGTTTGTGTATTGGGCATAGTCGGATTCGTGTGGATTTTGCTCAAATTCATTATTTTTTCAGTCTTATTTACTGTTTTTCTGTTGTTTTTTGCATATTAAAAATATTCTTTGGTATATGTATGTAACTGTAATATTGTAGTTAAATTTTTCGAAACATAAAAATTGCCCATTGTATTTTCTCCCTGCTTGATCTTAAACCATATTAAAAGGATGTTTTTTATTAATGTTTGTTTCAGAACTTCCTTGTAGAAGAAGAATTAAAAATTCACGTGGCGTAACCTAAACATGTTTCCGCATTAACTTACAAGTTTACAACTCATCAGCGAGCGATGACTGTTTAAATCTTCAAATGTTGTGTTAATGAGGACAGCAGAGAGGGAGGTGGGAGGTGAAGGGGGAGACGATTAAAATTTCATCCCGACTTTACGTTTTGACTGTAATTACGAGATTAAGGCTGTGGAGTAATGGGTTCTATCAAGAATGAGGTTGTTTATTTATTTTGGTTTTCGGGGCCCACTGAAATATCTTTTCTGAAGGTGAGACATTTTTCGATGTGGTGGCATTGTAGTGGCAATGTTTTGTATGGAATTCTAGGTTTCTGATGACACTTCTAGAAATACTCCATTTATGCTAATAAATTACTTTGACGCAGTGCTATTGAGTCTATTTAATTCACAATATCAAAGGACGATGCTAATTATTTTCTGGCGTTTTAGTCAAACTGTAACGGCAGCAGGAAATAATTCAATCCAAGTTCCAGAGAAATTAATTGTTAAGCAAATAAACCTACCTAAATAGTCCGTATAACGAAATCATAACTGTAATTACTATCAGTTATTTGGAATGGTTATAAAGCCCGCCATAGACGACCGGTTATGCATGCACAGTTTTACAGTCCTGTACAGACAAACTGTACGGGTATGCATGAACGTGTGTGGGAGACAACTGTAAAGTTGTCTTTGGAATACAATTCGGTTTTGCATACACATTTCAATTATCATACATAACCGAGTGTGTAACATAATACGGCAAATTGTTGTAGTCTGTCAATTTGCTTAACAGTTAAGTACTCAGATAGATCATATATTTTGGCAGTCGCAAATTCATTTGGAGCAATTATACCTAAGACTGTGACCTTACATACTAGTGCCTCTAATAAATTAGAATATTAAGTCGGTAGCTATAATTTCGACAACTAAACCTGCAAAGGAAACATCTAAATCCCAACACACAGCTCAATAAACCACAGACATTCGGCTTATCAAACACAACACGCCATTTATACGTACTATTACGACTAGCACTGATAATGTTAACGTGATAATAAACGTTCGTTTGCAGCGCATTTTATACGCGCCGCGGATTAGCGGGGAACGTTTACGCGCACGTTAACATTAACAGCAACTCGTGACTTGTAAGTGCTAATGAGTTTTGTGTTTGATTACCTATGTAAGGATATAAGTTAATAAATGTGAAGAAACAAAATGATGTGTGTGATGTAATCCTTAAAATATTCATAACAATAATGTAATTGAATGATCAAATAAGTAAATAACTGATAAAGTACAAACTAAGCCACTGTAGAGACACCTGCAGAATAGTAAGGAAGTTCATGCAAATCGAGGAAAATGAAATTTCTCCCCTCGACTCACACACACACCTGCTACGTTGACTTGGTATAGGCCCGTTAACGTAGCTAAAACTAGTTCAAGAGCTAAGAAACAATGTATGTTTTCCCAAAATAATAATAATATCTTGGGACAACCAACACACTGCCATTTGATCCCAAACTAGGCAGAGCCTGTACTATGGCGACCAGACGACTGATAAACATACTTATATATTTCTAAATACATACATATTATAGATAAATTACACACCCAGATAGAGAACAAATAATCGTACTCATCGCACAAAGATTTGTCTTGTGTGGGAATCGAACCCACGACCTCCGTCCTAGCAGTCAGGGTCACTAACCACTAGACCAACAGGTCTTCATAATGTTTGATGATTATGTTATTTTTGGTCCTACGTATGAATCCCAAAAAATCACCAGGACAAAGTTGCTATAAATAGCAACAACAACATACATTTATTTTCAGGCTACTTCAGCCCATAGATGTATACCTTACAGACTAACATACATAGAGGGTGTAAACAGACTCTTCACGAAGCCGTTAACCAAGAATTCTGTACATCAAACCAAGTAACTTTACGCAATAATTAGTGCTGGGAGACGACTTTTTTTTTTGGGCTGAAAAATCACGTTTTTCAGTAGGGCTCAATGTAACGCACTCAAAACATTGTGCGGATGGATGGATTGAATAGTAAGGAGGTCTTGGAGGTGTTTGAAGTAAAAACATTAAAAACATGTATTTAAAAAAAAAAGTTGGAACTTTGACCCCCAATATCTCCGTAAATAGAAGGTTCCCAGGTATGATCTAGAACAAAAAAATGATCGCAATGATGAGGAGAATGAGTGCCTTTCGGCTTCGTTAAGAGTCTGTTTACACCCTTTATTTGATATAATACAAATTGGGTTAGTAAACCATGCAAAGTTGTTCTGTTATCAACAACAAGACATTTTTGTTAAAACTTTATTTGATGTAATTTTTCAATAAAAAAGCTTGTAAAAAGTGTAGTTTCTTTGTATATCAAACTTATTCACAGGCTAATTTGACTTACTTAGGGCTAATTGCACGAAAAACTTAACTCAGAATTGGCATTTAACTCTGAGTTCAGTTTTTTTACCCGAGGTTAAATTGACAATATTATATGGAAAACTGTCAATTTAACCTCGTAGGTATTAGTTATTAACTCTGAGTTACGTTTTTCGTACAAGTGGACCTTAGTTCCGAATCTTCTAATGACATAACTTGCCTATCATTGTATAGACGCCAGCATATCAAGATAGCAGAAACTGACAAATTTTCCCAATCAACCTTGGACCTAATGTTTTACCGTTAATGTTGAAAATCAATTAAAGAAATTAAACAGATTGCAGTAACTTGATGTACTGGCACTGTTTGTACTTATCTGTACAAATAAAAAACAAAACAATAAAACAGAATTCTATTTTCAAAATTATCCGCCATTTAACATTCCTCATAATGAAAGCAATTAACGCATCGTAAAGCTCAGGACGCACCGGTTGAAATGAAAAATAAAATGACACGATACGATTACAAAGGAATTTTCTCTTTGACGATATCACGCGTCGTCGCTTCGACGAACGTACTTTGATATGCGTCTATTAAAATTTAATAATTTCGCCTATTCTCTTTGTTAAATGAATGCGATTTTGTACGTTTTTGTTGGACTTTTGATGTATTAGATTAATTTAGAATAGAGGGAAAATTGTGTCACGTATTTTTTTGATGAATTTAATTTTGTTCTATGTTTGATATTTTTAAATTGTGTACAATTTATGAAGCTTTTTTATTATTATGTTACTGTTTATCAATTAGAATATATGTACCGAAATTTATTAATTTCAACTATGTACGTTATAAAATTTATTTTATTTTTTCTTGAGGTTCATTACTTTTTATTTATATTCCTTTGCTGATCAAACATCAGAAATCTCTTTTTTATTCGAATAAAATACCATCCAATTCGTAAAGTCCACATTTGATTACAATAAATTGAAATCGTGTATGTCCAAAAACGAAGCTAATACACAAACAAAAAAGGAAAAATAATAAATAGAGGGATAACATTACATCAAAGCATTTTATATTTGTCCAATATGCTTTGGATTTCACTCAATAGAGCCCAAAAGAAAATTAAATTGCCTCCCCTTCGTCCGTTTTAAAGGTCTTCACATGTCCATTTTTTTTTCTTTCTATCTTTTAAAATATCACGTTACGTGTGTACGAGGTTTTATATTTGTCTTGTTATTTTTTTTATTGCGTTTGATTTGTCGTAATAAGGGAAACCTTAGATTTTTAAGGAAGGTTCGAATTCCGAAAAATGTTTAGATTTCGAGGGATGATGTATGTTGTTTTGAAATGACATGTCTGGGCTTGTTAGTTTTGGATTTAAAAAGCTTGGGGTATCTTTTAATGAAAAATTTCATTTATTGCGAAAAACTGGGCACTAAGTAAAGTAGTTATACCAAAGATTATGGAGTATCATTTAGTTATTTTTTAAATAGGAATATTTAAAAAAAAGTGTGTTTGTACTTATTACGCACGTAAGAAGTTATACTTCTTTGACGTATAAAACTAAAATGTTGACTAGCTAACTTCAGGGTGTATGTTGACTAGCTAACTTCAGGGTGTCGGTTTTCGGCGCCAAAAGAAGTATAACTTGAAAAATGAAGCCGCATCAAAACTTATTCTTTATAATTAGACGACTATCTAATAAAACTATAAAAGTTTGCAAGAAGGTATGTGACATAATTTTTATTTTTTGACATATGAACGGACCATGATTTTATTTCCACAATTGTGTTTGATGTTTTCTTAAAAACATTAATAGTAACAATTAGTCAGTAGTTAATCATCAATAGTAGCAGTAGCGAAGAGTCAATTTTTGTAAGAGGTAAGCCGGAGTATATATCTTTAATGTAATTATATTATTTACCAATAGAATACTGACTGCCATTTTTCAAAAGGAAGCCGGTAGGAATCGAGTTCTATGAAACCTTCGCCACTGGTACGTAGTTTTATTATAAAGCCAAAACTTATCTCAATCAGACACACGATTCAGGCCACGACACCAGAACCAATTACAAATGACATTACCATTAAGCGGACCTCAGACACATCTACATAACGGCACATCCTAAAACAACATTTCCATCAGCTCAAAACAAAAGTTAGAGAGGCAATACCGTCTAAAGCCCTTCACATTTCAAACCAATTCACTCACGCGCATACAAATGAACAATACTCGTATTTCGTGGGCCAACACTACCTTTCACTACCACGACAGCTTTACACCCCACTGTTACTTTGACAACTCTTATTGCATAGAAAATAGAGTTGAGTTTTAAGTGGTTTCAGGTTAAAAGTGGGTGATGTAAATTGGTAAAACGACAATTAACTCGAATTCTACTTCTATTTGCAAATGGATTGGATTGCCTTGAAGCGGAATGGATGACAATTGTTCTTGTGCGTCTGATTGTAAATGTTTACAGTCATTTGACAATAGATGGAGACACTGTCGGAAGCTTTGATTAGGGTTCAAAGAGTGGTCTTAATCACACGCAAATCTATAAAGGGTGTAAACAGACTCTTAACTAAACCGAGAGGTACTTGTTCTCCCCATCATTGCGATCATTTTTTTTTTCTAGACTATACCTGGGAACCTTCTAGTTACGGAGATATTGGGGGTCAAAGTTCCAACTTTTTCACAAGTTTTTTTTAAATACATGTTTTTAATGTAAGATTTTTACTTTAAACACCTCCAAGACCTGCTTACTATTCAATCCATCTATCAGCACAATGTTTTGAGTGCGTTACATTGAGTTCTACAGCAAAACGGGATTTTTCAGCCCAAAAAAAAGTCGTTTCCCAGCACTAATTTTTGCGAAAAGTTACTTAGTTTGATGTACATAATGCTTGGTTAGCGGCTTCGTGAAGAGTCTGTTTACACCCTGTATTTATACACGCTTATCTCCCGCGGGTAACGTAATATGCTCGATTAAAAACGTGTCCACGGAGTTTCTCGCTCATTTATTATTAAAGAGATCTACGTTTTGGAACGGAATCGCTTCCAATTTCAGACTAACTGACCGACTCCTTGAACGTTCAATAGTGCCTGTCAATGGTTTTCTTGAAATTTCTTTGACTTTAACAGTTAAAAACTTCACTGCTGAGCTGTTACAGTTTAACATACAACTGATTTTACTTGCACAGTTAGTGTTAATTGATTTTTTTATGACATGTTTTTAATTTTTTTAAGATATCCAACATCAGAATAATATCTTTAGAATTAATGAGAAACGTTAACTTATGCAAACATTCTTTAAACCAAAAAGTTTATATAGTATTTTGAAAAACAGTCCTAGTCAAAAAGGCCAAGTTTTTGCCAAAAAAAAACTAATGGAAAAAAAAATACTCCCTACAAAAATTTAACTAAAATTCTTCCAAACAAAAACAATAGAGCGACCATTGAGAGAAGTAAAACGATAAGCAACTTATATGTAATGAAACTATGGCGCTTCGGAGCCGGATATTGCGTCACTACAGTACTTAATAAAGGAGATAAAAGAAGGAAGTGCTATTGTCTCTTCGGGAGAGCGAGAAAGACATTGAGGTTGGGTTTGATTTGAGATTTGGATGTGGTATTGAAAATGAATGTAAATATAATTTTGTGATATACGCACGCAAACATTCTATAATCCAAAAAGTTTACATAGTAAATATTCGTATTTTGAAGATGAGGCCGAGATAAATTATGGTAACGTCAGACTATTATGCAAAGATTCTTTAATTGCTCTACTTCTCTTGACAGTCAATTTTTTTTTTAATTTCATTGCTTTCCATTTAGACACCCGGTAGCAGCAATTTTATTTTTTCTCTTGAACTGAAAACTTCTTTAGCGGCATTTTGCACTTTTTGGGATGGGTAAAAACTGTTAATCTCGCGTCAGATCGAATCGGCGGCGCAGGGCGCTTGCGCGAATGTGCGTGTAGTTTAAGCTAGATGGCGTTGTTTCAAGTTTTCACTTCTGCCGGCACTCCCGGAGTGCAACCCGTTGTTTTTTTATTTTACACACAAACATTAACAGGACATTAAATTAAGATAGAAGAGCACAAAGGTACTGTTTATTACATAAGAAATTTCTTCCAGCAGACCTGCGAGAGGAAAGTTGGATTAGAAATGTAGACACAGTGTGTAGAAAAGACAAAACAATTAAAACAAATTGACTTCGGTGAAGGAAAACATCGTGAGGAAACCTGGACTTATAAAATTACTATAAGTCTGAAATCGCCAATCCTGCGCCTCCCCTGTTTGAGAATAGGCTCTTGCCCACTAGTGCGTCAGTAATTGCTATTATAACAACTACCTTAGAGGAAAGAATGACTAGTAAATAAATTATTGTGGAATGAAAAAACTTACACGCATACTCTATACATGAACCCTGAAAACACAACAATATTTTTGGACAGTCGTGTAAAATATAAAAGCGCTGATTTAAGATACACATTATCACATATTATTTATTTTAAGTTTGCTGAAGCAATAATGGAAATACCTTATCCATCGCTTCTAACCTCTACCATTTATTCTT
Source organism: Lycophotia porphyrea (assembly GCA_950005105.1). Taxonomy (NCBI): domain Eukaryota; kingdom Metazoa; phylum Arthropoda; class Insecta; order Lepidoptera; family Noctuidae; genus Lycophotia; species Lycophotia porphyrea. The sequence goes on along the minus strand of OX465405.1, from coordinate 3,472,296 downwards.
ACTACATTAAACACTAGATAATAAGTGTTGATTTTGTTCAATTTTCCTCGTTATTTCGCAGGGAGCGTATAATAACATCGTCTCAGTCACACGTTAATATTTAAATTAAAGATAAACACAAGAAAATTGTCGTCTTTGTTTTTCTCTTCTAATATTGAATATTTGCTACGCAGGGCCGCTACGGTGTAGCGGCTAGCGTAGTTACCTCTACGGTGCTACGGATGGAAGTTTAATGTTTCGGTTCAGTTGTAAGGTTTATTTAAACTACTAAATCTTCTTGTTTCCTATGAATAAAGAAGAGTAACAAATGTCAAAGTAAAGCTTTTACAGGAAATCGAGTACGTGTATCCTTAAAACAATATAAACTCACAAAATAATGTATTTTTTCGCAATTTGGGATACATTGGGCCCATCCACGGACCCACCTAGGCAAGCGTGGCTTAACCTGAAGATCGACCCGTATAGCTGTTATTACATGATTGGCCCGTTGGTCTAGTGGTTAGTGACCCTGACTGCTAGGACGGAGGTCGTGGGTTCGATTCCCACACAGGAAGAATCTTTGTGCGATGAGTACGATTATTTGTTCTGTATCTGGGTGTATAATTTATCTATAATATGTATGTATTTAGAAATATATAAGTATGTTTATCAGTTGTCTGGTTGCCATAGTACAGGCTCTGCCTAGTTTGGGATCAGATGGCGGTGTGTTGGTTGTCCCAAGATATTATTATTATTATATTATTATTTAACCACGAGCTCCTCCACATCATAATCATCTATCTTCACATCTAACATAAAACCCACCCATTAAACAACAGATAATAATCTAAATTAAACCACGCTGTATCCACGGGTAATTTGCAAGAAATTCTGCAGTAATTATGCTAAGTGCAATACAGGATCGTAACAAAAAGCTAGTGATTAATAGCATCAGGAACTATCAGTCTAGACGGATGCTATAATGTATTATATTATACGCTAGGTGTAGGTATTAGAGTATAATGTTCTGTAGTGATTCAGCGTGATTTTAGATTGAACTGTTTGTTAATGGATCGGTTTTGAATGGAGCCTTGATGTTGTTTTGATTCGAGGTGCTTTGGAAATCTGTATAATGCACAAAGAGTTAATAAATCTTATCAAAAAGTTCCATTTACGATCAGAGGTACAAGCATCAGCGCGCGGTGTGTATTTTTGAAGTTATACTTCTTTTGGCGCGTTAGGGAAAAATGATTAAAGTAAATTTTTATGATGCGCGCGCACACTTTCACGAAAAACCGACACCCCGAAGTTAGTTAGTCAACATACACCCTAAAATGAGTTAGTCAACATTTTAGTTTTATACGCCAAAGAAGTATAACTTCTTACACTTGCTCCATGTAAAATACTGGTATTCAGTTGTATTCCGTCAGGCTGGAAGCTGACCCCAACATAGTTGGGAAAAGGCTACGAAGCATGGCAGTTGCTCCATGTAAAATACTGGTATTCAGTTGTATCCCGTCAGGCTGGAAGCTGACCCCAACATAGTTGGGAAAAGGCTAGGCTGATGATGATTTTAGTTAAATTGTCTACATCAAGAACAATCAGTATCATCCATCATCATCATCATTCATCATTGTCAGTCTATAATGTTCCCACTGCTGGGACACAGGCCTCCTCTCTGTGAGAGGTAATGGGCTATAATCAACCACGTGGGCCTAGTGCGGGTTGGTACGTTATGTCACATCATGCCTTAGAATTGTTGGTTTTAGGATATGCCGGTTTCCTCACAATGTTTTCTTTCTCTCGGTATGAATTGTAAAGAGTTTAATTTTAATAAATAAAAACAATACCTCATTTCTAAAATTCTTTAATTCCATCCTATCAAATAAATTGTTTAAAACAGTTGATCGAAACCAATGAAGTGGAAATGTTCCAAAGTTTGTGTCGTTACTTCAATGTGCACTCGTTCCGTCAAACAATGACCTCAAAGGAAGCGCTCTTATAAAGTTTTGTAATACTTTAATGTACCTTTGAAATGATCTGAAACGGTTATTTGTACTCCAAAAGGGCTTCTGGCTAAATTACAACTGCGTGAAACAATTCAACTGTAAGATGAAACGTTGCTTGCTTCCGTTAGTCTAAAGATGGATGACCATTTTTATAAACCTAAAATTTTCGTGTTCTAGCGAAATGTGAGTGTACTCTTAGGTATATCTCTGCCTAACCCTTCGGGGATTACGGGCGTTCTGTTATGTTATGTAAAATTAGAAGAAACTTAAACTTTCTGAAGATCCCGGGACAGGCCTGACCCGCATAGGCCATGGACGCATGGCTCAAATAGAAAGGGCTGCAGGACTGTTCGAAAGAGATACCGCGGCCCTGGAACACAAAAGGCAAGGAAGGAACATGGATGGGTTTTAGCCGTACAGGTCTGACACTCCCTTCCGTTCTGCACAGAGCGGGAGAAGTCATTTGATGACTTCCCATCTCAAATAGAAGCCTATACTAGGCAGTGAGTGGAACAAAGCCGAAAATGATGACGTTGATGATTCAATCTTATTCCCTAATGAGATTATGAATAGCCTGTACAAAAAATAGTTCCTAGAGTTAACCAAAAACATTCTATATTAAATGTACAATATGTAATCAACCATACAAATGTGTGTAGTTAATAATGACAATAACATAAGAAATGCACACGTTCATCATTTCTAATGGTAGAGATATGTTGATAGGTATTATGCGCCAGATTCTGTACTTGAACGTTCTTATTTGAGTGTATCGGAGAAACATTTCTATGTCTTCTTTGAGGGCTGGGTCTGAAAATTAAAATAATAACAATGTAAGTTTTGTTAGTTCATCATCATCATTATTTCAGCCGAAAGACGTCCACTGCTGGACATAGCCTCCCCCAAGTGTTGCTACATTGACCGGCCCCGTGCGACTTGCATCCAGCGGATCCCCGCAACCTTTACCAGGTCATCGGTCCACCTAGTGGGAGGAATTCCAACGCAACGTCTTCGGGTTCGCGCTCGCCACTCCAGAACTTTACGGCTCCATCAGCCATCCGTTCTGCGAGCAATGTAACCTGCCCATTGCCACCTAAGTTTGTTAGTTATTTTAAAGAAAAAAATTGTCTTTTTATGCATAGTGATAATGGGTTTTTCATCAAGAATTTTTCAGTAGAAGCCATGGAGTCTGGATTTGTGCCCAGTTGGTGGCAATTGGCTAGTCCCTATAACATAGCCTTAAACATAACTGGCGCAATGTATTTGATTAGGTACACCTCTGCTCACTATGATTGTCACTAACAGAAACTTTAGTTTTTTCTTGTATCAAAAACTGTTTGGGGTTATTTTCAGCTAGAAAGCTGCTCCCGTCGACGCTGACATGGGCACAACTACATAATTATGTATATCAATATTGTATACATACCGTGTCCATCTATCAGACTATGCATGAGGAAGAGCCTTATCCTGTCTACTTCCACAGAATAGAACTCAACGGCGAGGAAAGGAGAGAAGAGTAGTAGCGCTATCTGTAGCACATGCGGTAACACATAACCGAGTGATGAGGCTGGCTCCTATAATGAGTAAATAGGTACCAACATTACAGTTATTAATAAATTTAAAAAATACATATATATCGGATCCGTTCATTGGTACGGACGTAAAATGAATCGCAAGCGCGCCTGTGGTGACGTCACGCGACCTACTGGCAAGTCTACCAAAACCACAGCGTGCTTCTACAGAGCCTTGATGTTTTCAGCTCGGAGCGAGAACGCCATTCAGTGTCTGATCACAGCGGAGTTGAGACGTCCTGGAACTGTACCCGATTAATTGTGCCCTGTGTTATTGTGTTAAAGTGTAATTTCAAGTAATTTGTTACTTTAATAGAGACAGTGTATCGCACCAAGTGTATTTTTATTTCACGAAACCCATCGTTTACTCACATGATGTACGAGCCTAACAAAATAAATTCTGACAACCCGATCTATAAATAATTTAAAAAAAAACAGCATCTGGTTAAGAGATTTCCATGTTTAAATCTTTATAGAGACTGAAAATACCGTGGTGTATTTTGTAATCCTCCTGCCCTCACATCATTTCTCATTATGTTATTTGCGTCTCAACCATCACTTTAGTATGTCAGTTGACTTTATAGCTCTGATTTTTTTCACACGATATGCCATTATTTTTATCTTAGTATCGTAAGAGAACATCTACAAACTCCTCAAGACGTGGCGCTTGTGCCTCCGCATCATATGCCCATATTATTATATCTATTGTATAAAGCACATGTATACAGGGTTAGTTTTCAAAGATCAGCCAAATTTTCAGAGATGATTCAGAATCCATTTCAGAAACCATCAGGCAAGAAATCGGTAATTAAAAAAAAGAGCTATTCCATGGATTTTGACCGTGTATGTAAGGCACTTTTGTAGGAAAAGCAGTTTCTTTTTTGTTAAACAATGTATGTATCTACTTACGTGACCCTCAATGGCTGTCAATATGTTGTAGACATTACTAACTAGTTTTGGTAAACTGCCAGCAACACTCAGGAATAACTGGAATGAATGAAAATAAGAAACTAAATGAAGGCAAAATAGTTTAGTGATTTATAAAATATGAATTAGTTGATAATGTACGACCCCTGTTCCATTCCTAGTTCAGGCAGGCGATTATTTAAAAATCTCTGAACGCAGTTCAAATTATTTTTTAAATCTAAATGATGAATACATATTCTTTCAGTAAAATTTTCGTATAATATACAACATTTAAGGTACTTATTCCTTCCGTGTGGCATAGTTGTAGGACGCCCTTTATATACATTTTTTTTATGTGAAACGTTTGTAAATGTAAATGGATTGATTGTGAGAGAAATGATATGAAAGAAAAAGGATGACAACAAATGAAAACCTCAATTAACGTGAGGCAAGGATAGGAAAATGATAATGACATAAGGTGCGGTAAAACAAACAGACAATGCAACTTCACATTTTCCAAGAAATTTATATTATATTAATATTGTCATCATCACCATCATTATTTCAGTCGAAAGACGTCCACTACTGGACATAGGCCCCCCTTCAAGTATCGCCACATTGACCGGTCCCGTGCGACTCGCATACAGCGGATCCCCGTAATTTTCACCAGGTCTTCGGTCCACCTAGTAGGAGGCCTTCCAACGCAACGTCTTCCGGTTCGCGGTGGCCACTCCAGAACTTTACGGCCCCATCGGCCATCCGTTCTGCGAGCAATGTGCCCTTCCCACTGCCAATTAAGTTTGACAATTCTTCGGGCTACGTCGGTAACCTTGGTTCTCTTGCGGATGTCCTCATTTCTGATTCGATCACGCAAGGAAACTCCGAGCAGAGCCCTCTCCATTGCCCTTTGGGTGACTTTAAGCATTCTGATGAGGCACATTGTGAGCGACCACGTTTCGGTCCCGTATGTAATCACTGGCAATACACACTGGTTTGGTGGACCAGTATTGAAATTGTATTAAAATTGTATTATATTTATTAATTAAAAATTAAATTGTACAAATTATACTAATACAATTATCCAAAAGACCTTTTGTTCCAGAAAATATAAAAAATTCTTACCGATGCATGCAATTCAGGCGATATCATATCAACCAAATCCGCAATACTCCTATACATGTACAGGCAAAACTTGATCTTATCCTTCTTGATACTTTTATTATTCTTGACGTATAAATAATAATTACACTCCGGAGTCTCTTCCAATCTTATTCGAAGTATTTTCAACCGATATCGAATAGCATCGAATAATATGCATCGCCAGACTCGGTTGAAATCGAGAGCGATTAAAGAAAACTGTCTAATTGCAAACAGAAGCAAATTATCATAGCATTTGTAGGTTAAACAGTACATTAACGTATAGGAAACTCTCACAGACCACGTGATAATGGAAAATAAGACTAATTTGTACATGCTGTGGATATGATGTCGCCTGTTAATCCTCAAATAGGAGTCAATATCCACTAACATTTCGAAAAAAAATTCTGTTCGGCTTTCGAAAAATAAAATAAGAATTACTGAAGTCGAATATTCCAATAAGGACCACAATTGCGACAATTCCACCGGACAGCATTCCACAGACGAATAGATAACAACTACAACAAGACTGCAACAGTACAATTTAACAATCCAGTTTACGAATGTACTTTTTATTACGTTGAAATCATATCCACAAATTAGAAGAATTATTAAAAACACCCGGTATAAACGGAAAAGGCTGCTTAATGTTTGATTATTAGCAATTTTGTTGGACATATTGGATTGTGGTTTAATCAATTTTTGGGTAATGACCGGCTGTTATTCACAAAGCTGCGTCAAATCGACTGTTTGGTTGTGGTTCGTTTGTCAATTCGAATTTTGGTAGAAAAGGGTAGAGGTAAACTATTGGTGCGTCGAGAAATGTTTTTGAATTCGATACTAGTTTATTTTACGATAGTTTTTGTAGCTATTATTGTTGGTTTTTTTTAATAACGTTTGGTGCGAATGATAAACGAATGCAAATAGGTTTTTACAAACACTCTTATATATTTTTTTTAAACTATGTAGATGGCGCCGGTGTTTCGTACCCGTTACTGAAGAAACAGCCGAAACAAATTCAGAGGTCCTAGTCTCCTTTAAGGTTCAGACATAATCTAGGTCAACTCACATGAGAACTATGCAGATTAGTGTCTGGGGTGGTCTTTCGAAGAATCTGTATGGATACAGATTTAAGTGGACCTGTCCAGTCAGTGCAAGAATTTGTCAGTTATCGTGAAACTCGATTTATAACTCAAGGAACTCAACGACACAAACAATACCGAAGAATGGACATTTGGCTAGGGAATGGAAATCTCAGTGTATTTTTATGAGCGATTAACGATCAAAGGTGTTCTATATTCGTAGGGATTGGGTGTAAGTGAATTTATCGAAAATAAATCCGTATCGATTAACCGGATGTTTAGAAATAGGTTAATTTCAAAACTTTATCGAAAGTATTATCATCATCATCATCTTCCTGCCCTTATCCCATTCTACTCGGGGTCGGCGCAACACGTTTTCGTCTTCCATTCTCCCCTGTCAGACGTTACGGCATTATTTACTCCTTTCTCTTTCATATCAGTCTTCACACAATCCATCCATTTTTTCCTTGGCCTGCCTCTCCCTCTCCATCCATCAACATTCATGTCCATCACTCTTTTAGTCCCATGCGTTTCATCCCTCCTCAAACAAACGACTTCCTATCAATATTTCTGTAACAGGCGCCACTTTCAAACTTCCTCTAATATACTCATTTCATATTATAAACGAATAATTTTTGAGTTTTTATTCTGCTTTTTATTTTTAATTTCAATTTTTTTTTTCGTCCTTTCAGATTTTGCGGTCTTGTTCCTTCTCAGTTCTCCATGTATAATTAATTACATTACTGGCATTTTTTTTAAATTAATCTTTCTAAGGCCGAATCCTAAATCCCGAACAGGACTAAACTAAAAACGTCAAAGCTTATCGCGTTTTTGTTAAAATGACGCGTTTGTAGCCAACAAAGACTTGTTATTTACTATAGTTTGCTGTAACAAAGCTTTATTTACTGTGACTGACAAAGGTTTAGCGTTTGACAATGTATGGTCAAGGGTTTATTTCATAGCGTGAGGTTCACACAATGGGATGACGTTTAATAGAAACTGTTGAAAGACGGATTTTATCTTTGGTTTTTGTTTTGAAATCTCTTCATTGAATCTAGTTCTTTGACTATGAGGAAGCTAAAGATGTTGCGTGAAAAGCGTGTTTCACGTAAAAAAAAAAACTCCACCACATAATAAAGTACGGGGCACTCAAATAGCTAAACTGTTGTACGAGAAAAAAGAAAGTTGCAAACAAATTAATAATAACTATCAAGAGACTTCAAAGACCAGGAAAGAAAAAGTTCAACCGTTCCCTCAAAACAATCGATACAAACAAATCACAAAAGCGAACTACAACTAAAAACAACAATAGAAAACGAGCGTAAGGGAGAAAATGTCGTGTCAATAAAAAGTAAGCTAAATTGTTTAAGACTCGCCATTAGTTGCCGGCCGGCAATCAACATGCTCTTACACTATTAAGTTGTTATAGCTCCGTGGATGTTGGGCGTGGATGTGTGGGTGAGAGTGGATGTGCTAGTTTTGATTGTAAGTTCCATGATTACTTCGCCACATGATAGACAAACTATTAATTCAAAGTAGAAGTAGAATACATGTGCTGTGATAATAATATAAAGGGTATAAAAAGTCTCTTAACGAAGCCGAAAGGCACTTGTTTTTCCCGTTATTGCGATATTTTTTTTGTTCTAGACCATGCCTGGGGACCTTCTAGTTTCGGAGATATTGGAGGTCAAAGTTCCAAATTTTTCACATTTTTTTTTTAAACCTTGTTTTTAATGTTTTTTTTTACTTCAAACACTTTCACGACCCCCGTACTATTAAATCAATCCATCAGCACAATGTTTTGAATGCGTTACATTAAGTCCTATCGTAAAACGTGATTTTTGAAGAAATGATGAAGATGTGTGAAAAAAAAAGTCGCTTCTACAGACAAATTTTTGCGTAAAGTAACTTAGTTTGATGTACATAATGCTTGGTTGACGGCTTCGTGAATAGTCCGTTTACACCCTGTATAAATGGACAGACAGATAGACCAAATAATTTTGAAAGAAATGATAGAAGGATTCCGACAATAGCCCTCCATTCATGTATTAAAAATTGCAAGCATCGATGACACACAAAGCTAACTGTCGAAAGTTTACACTTTCTAGCAGGCAACATTTCAGCCGACCAAAAAGACATTTTGATGAAAGCGACAAGACCCGGCTCCCAGTAAAAAGCAAAATGACTTATTACTGCGATCACCTATCGACCAGTTTTCAACCTTATTACGTAGGATTTAAGAGTAAAAAGTGACAGATCATCAGTGAACTATTGTCATCTTTCTATCAGCCATGACCGATCACATGAGCGTACTTATTTTCATGCTTTAAATATTTAGTTATATCCGTAACTATACCATTTAATTCATAGGCAATGCAAACTAATTTACTCGAGGTTCAGTTTCAAAATTTTCCCCATAACTCGAAAGCTGCTTTCAACTTAGGAAAATGCCGCATCCATTTAGCGTGAGCTGCAATCTCACCGCCACGTACGCGGCCCCTCTTCCCGATTGTCGTTAAGTTGAATGATTGAGAACTTACGCTTTCGACTTCATTGCTTTCAATTTGTCTAATGTACAGGCTGATGTTACAATGTTATTTGAGCTAATTTTCCTTTAATTCCTCTTGGTTAACCTGGTTTTATGTTACCTGGACTGTTACGAGTAGTAATGTGAAAAACTTTTACAAGTTAGTTTCAGTTTCTTATTGATTTTAATTTTATTTACAACCATAGTATTTTAGAACTCGGCAATTGTCAGCTGCATGCACGATGACCGCTGGGCAGAAGTCTCCACACAATGGGCGCCGGAAAACGGACGGCGCCGCCGAGGCTGGCCCAGAAAGAGGTGGCGATACGATCTAGACGCGTACTGCGAGGACTGGTTTGAGGAAGCACTGGAAAAGAGTTCATGGAAGGAATTGGGAGGGGGGGGGTGCTTTGCCCAGCAGTGGGACAACACAGGTTAAAAAAAGGTCTTATCATAAAATTGCCATCGTTATTACACAAAAAAAGACGGGTTGCACTCCGGGAGTGCCGGTGGAAGTGAAAACTTGAAGCAACGCCATCTAGCTTAAACTACACGCACACTCGCGCAAGCACCCAGCGTCGGCCATTCGATCTGACGATCTGACGCGAGTTTAACAGTTTTTACCCATCCCAAAAAGTGCACAACGCCGCTAAAGAAGTTGAGTTTTGCTGAGTGAATACATATAAGCTCTCGTGACTTTGCCTGTATTTAGGTATTACTTGTATAAGTGTTAAGGTAGTCTGTAGTGAATATAAAAAGGTATGAACAAAGTCGTAATTTTCTCATTTGCAACATGTTTTAACCCAGACCTTGGCCTTGGTTAGTGAAGATTAGTTTATTAAGTTACGTTGCGAATTTGCATGCTTAAGTAAGTTTTTCTTCATAAAAGTGTGCAAGTAAGTTTATTAAAATACTGCCATAATATTAAAGATTAAAATCTCAATCCGCTTTGCAACGCAGAGTTCAAGTTGAATGAAAATATTGTAAGTAAAGACGAAATTGTGAGATTAAGAGTGAGGCCAAACGAGCATAAATAATTATATTATTATTAATGAGTCCACATTATTGTATGAAACCCAATTACGCGATGGCCAAAACTTTCACGAAGGACATCCAGTATAAATTATGATTCTAAAACTCTTAAAGTTGAAAATAATCTACTGTTCTATACAAAATTACAACACCATCACGGTCAAAATAAGTAAATAGTTATACTCTCTTTAAAAGAATAAATAAACCCAAATGAAAAACTGAATCATTCTGTATAAGCTCTAAAGCAAGTCGTCAGGTTGTCGCATCGGGTATCGCGACGCTTGTAAATAATAATGTCTTGTGTTTTCACCCTACATGTCGCGAACTGCTGAGCAGTAAGTGATGAGTTAGTGAGGACTAATGGTGTTTAGTTGGGCTATTAGACCTTTAGAAGGGCTATCTAGGAATTACTTTTTAGGAATATAGTGATTGGTGTTTTCTAATCATGAATTTAATGTAACAAGTACAGTGTTTTTTTAATGTGATTTAAAACTTTTTGGTTATCTGTAAGTTATTTTCAAGAGTCAAAATGTTGATAAAGATTTTTTATTAAATTATCTCAGTTGTATTACACGTAAATCTTCCGGAGTGAATTTTCTAAATAAAGGTGAACACTGCATGAAAATCCTCGTTGAATTGCATGCCGTAAACACAACAAAATAAAAAAAAAATGCACTGCCTCGAAAACCGATTCTTATTGCACTACGATTAAGATCAACATGCAAGGTATTTCACACAGGTAAATTTTTTCTCAACTAGTGCGGAAAATAAATAGCTCCCTAACAAATGAATTCCGCCTCGGCTGCAACATCAAAGTCTCCCCACTTATATCAAAATTTACTATTACAATACACCTAATTTATCGTGCACAGGAAACAAGAAAGCTTCTCAATTCTACTTTTTTAAACATAACATAACATCAAGCTTGTAATCTCCAAAGGTTTAGGCAGAAGTGTACCTAATAAAAAATGTGTAATGTGTAATAAATAAATAAATAATAGTACACCCATATTTCGCCAGTTATGTTTTTTTAAGTCCCTTTTAGAAACTTTTTTAAAAATTCGGTAAAACCGGCGCCTCTTTCATAATCCACACTAAACTATAAAGTCAAACCCGCGTCTGTCAAAGGCACAGAGGCACAGAGGCAGATTACTGTTCTTTTCGTTTTTTGTTTATAATTGAACGCTTTGTGGTGGAGTTTCGTATTTCTGCTTTATTGTCAATGGCCGGTGGTGCTTCGGGGAACAAAAAGTTTAAAGGTTAGTGGATAAGGCATTAGGTATATTTTTCCTTGTCGATGATGCTGGATGATCTTGGTTGGGGATTGTCGTACTTGTTTTTGCTCAACCCAAAAAATATCGTATCATGTGCCTACCAACGATCAGTGGTCCACGTAGGTCATGTGGGGAGGCCTTTGCCCAGCAGTGGGATCACACAAGCTAACAGTACCATGTATCTTCAAAATATATATTTGGGTCGTGCAAAAAAGTATTCGAGCGAATCTAATTGTTTGGTTCAACTTCACTCAGCCACTGCGCCAACCGCGTCGTCAAAAAATGTATGGAACAGCGGTTTTTTTTGAGGTAGTAACCATTTTAACGTCAGTATCCCTTTCATCTTGTATAGGTACAATGAGGAATTACATAAATACATAACATAACATCACGTCTGTAATCCCCGTAGGGTTAGGCAGAGGTGTACCTAATAGTACACCCACATTTCGCCAGTTATGTTTAAGTCCCATGTAATAGGGGGCGAGCCCCCACAAAAAATATAAATATATTTGAATGGTATATCTCATGACTAACAATACAATAACTAAACTGTGCGACCAGTTATGTAACTCACATGGCTGGTAGCTCCATTTAAAATACTGGTATTCGTAGACTGAACGCCGACATAATGACGGATTTTATGCCAATATTCTTAAGCATCACGCTAAAAGAAAGATGGATGGATTGTGTGAGGAATGATTTGAAGGATAAAGGAGTAGATGATAGCGTGACGGTTGGCAGGAGGGAATGGAAGATAAAACAGTGTTGAGCTGACCCCAAATGACATTTGACAAGGGCAGCAGTGGTGAAGGTTCCATACAACTCGATTCCTACCGGCTTCCCTTTGAAAAATTGCACAGTCAGTATTCTATAGGTAAATTCTATTCTATTCTAGGTCGCCGTTCGTCTGTCTTTTGACGACAGGCCGTGTAGACGGCGCGTTCGTGTTCCACGCGCGCCTCAAAGAGATGTCAGCAAACAGGGAGGGGCCCGCAAGCGCCGATGCCTGCCAGGGCTGCGGGCTGTTCGAAAGAGATACCGCGGCCCTGGAACACAGGGCAAGGAAGGAACATGGATGGGTTTGAGTCAGTATAAGTCTGACACTCCCTTCCGCTCTGCCCAGAGCGGGAGAAGTCATTTGATGATTTCCCATCCGTAAAAAAAAAGACATGTACTCCGGCTTACCTCTTACAAAAATTGACCCTTCGCTACTGAACGGCAGGAAGATGATTCGTAAGAATCACGCTACATAGAACAAGGGAAATAATACTATAAATTGTCTAAAATACCTCCTCAACCCATTCCAACATTCACATAATCCCCACTTCTTCCTGAAGTAGAAAATTGTTCCGAACAACTTTCTTTGTTCACTGACCGCTTGAATTTTTTACTATTAAACCCACTGAGAGCAAACGCAAAGGGCTGCAGTTACCGACCGGTATAACTACTCGGCCACGAGCTACGCGTTCAAGCGATAAGCGTGTTATGACTGCAAAGAAAAAGTTAAAGAAATTGCTTAGATTATACCATGACTCACGGCGACACAAATTGTGACTGGCGATTTTCTCGAAAACACGCTACAGAATCTATGCCATTTTTTTTAATGATGGGATATCATCAAATGACTCCTCCCGCTCTGGGTGGAGTGGGAGGGAGTGTCAGACTTTTACTGACTAAAACCCGTCCACGTTCCGTATCTCTTTCGAACAGTCCCGCAACCCTGGCAGGAGAATCTATGCCATCGCGCGTTAGTTGCATTTTCAACCGATGATGCAATGGAAGACGTGACAGCAGCGAAATAGTTGCGATACAGAATTGTGAGCGAAGATACACAGCCAGCGACAGTATCACAGCCATTTTGCGTTTGCGTCACTGCAAAAGGTCGTCGAAGGATTTAGTACCGACGCCAAGGAAACAATTAACACGCACGTGTCGCTTGAATGAAATCGCATAACTTGAGGTCGTGGACGTGGTGTTTCCGTGGTTACCCACTAGTAATACCGCGGTAATTTACCGGTAGATCCGTAAGTAAAACGTGAAAGGTTTTATGCTTTTTGGGAACAAGTAGGGATTGTCTGAAGTGGTTGAAAATAGTTGGTGAATTTTATTTGTAAGGTCTTCTGTTTTAAAAGTAAGGGAGATACAGCTCGCGTTTAGTTTTTATGCTATATTATTTTACACTTTGGTGTCTTTTGTCATTTGCTACAGCTGCTGCTGCTATGCATTCACTGATGAAAATGAGCCTCCCATAAATGCAGATCATCTTTGAACTTGCGGTTTTAATATATTGAAAGACTTGGGAACGCAACTTCCTTTCTAACTTCTTTAGATTCCTTTTGCCGAACAAATTTATTTATTCAGTTGGCAATAGGCTCGCCCCCTATTGCATGGGCCTTAAACATAACTGGGGAAATGTGGGTGTACTATTAGGTACACCTCTGCCTAACCCTACGGGAATTGCAGGTGTGATGTTATGTATATGTATTTAGTACACAATATTTTCCTATTCTCATCCCAAGTTATTTGGGGTCGTGCAGCTTGTTTTCTTCTTCCATACTTCTCTAAAACTCGTCATCTCAGTAGTCGCCTTCTCTTTCTAGCTATATCATCCTTCACAAAGTCCATCCATCGTTTCTACGTACCAATAAGAACCGCTGCGGTACGGCTCCATCGGAGCCCAACGTGCCTATTCGTGTCGCGAAGCCGAATATTCCGGTGTACATCTCCCGCCTACACTACACCACTACGGCGGAGGACATCGTGGAGTACGTGCGTCACAATACCAAGTACGTGGCGAGAGTGCAGCTGCTGGAGTCGCGCCGCAACGTCAACTTTAAGGCGTTCGTGGTGCGAATACCAACGTGCTATATGCACCTCGTCTTGGAGGAGGACTTTTGGCCGCAGGGAATAGTGTTCCGTCGTTTCCACGGGCAAGTGCCACATGAACGCGCAGTGACATATTGTAAAAGTGAAGTGTTACTAACATAGTTTTAAGGTTTTATTTACTAATACAATTTGTATTATATAATTTATGTATGTTAGTCTGTCAGCTATTTATGTATGGGCCAAAGTAGCCTGAAAATAAATGTATGTTGTTGTTGATTCTGTGGTCTTATCTTTTACATTCATTTTCAAAACATTCCTTTCGCCATTTTCCTTATGCCAATTTACTAAAAGCAATTCTGTAGGTATCTGTATCTACCGCCAATTATTTCTAGCTTATGGTTGCCATGGCAACTCAATTAGACGGCCGGACAAAAGACTGATGTCCATATAATGATGGGCATTATCCAGTCCACTTGTGAAGCTATTATTTCGCAACAAACAAAGGTTTCTGTAGCTATGTGAGTACTTGTGGGTACTTGTGTTACCCTCGATCTGTGTTGAGAGATATATTATAATGTACGGGAATTATGGTTATGGTGTATTGTAACGTGATATATACTGTTCAGGTAGATTATAAAAACCCTATGTACATAATAATATGCTTTGCTAATTGACCATGTAAAGATACTTATGTTCTGAAAGCTTTATTTTATTTTGTTAAAAGATTTTGCCTGCGGTTTTGTTTAATTTAAAATTTGATTATCAATTCGGATAGTACGCTGCTTGTAATCATATAATTCAAACATGATTCGAAAGACTCGTGGTGCCATCTAAGAACGTTTTTGTTGTTTTCCTCGGGAACAGTACTTTTTTTGGGGATGAAAGTTACCCTATGTCCGTTTCTGTACACCTGACAACGTATATGGAAATTTCAGGATGATCGGGTCAGTGGTTTAGGCGTGAAAAGGTAACAAACAAACTTACTTTCACATTTATAATACTACTTCTACTACTATATTCTAAAGTTAGGATTTTGTTATTGTCTTTTGGCTGAAAAGTCTCATACACATTTAACATCACGCCTGTAGTCCCCGAAGGGTTAGGCAGAGATGTACCTTATACCTAATAGTACACCCACATTTCGTCAGTTATGTTTAAGCTCCATGTAATAGGGTGAGAGCTTAGTGCCATCAACCGGTCACGAATCCAGACTCAGTGGCTGCTACTGAGAAGTTCGTGATGGTAACTCAATATTTTGACGACGCGGTTGTCGCAGTGGCTGAGTGATCGACTGCTGCGCTGCGTGTTGCGGGTTCGATTCCCACACAGAACAAATATTTGTATGGCCTACAAATAGTTGTTCTGAGTCTGGCTGTTTGTATGTGAGCTTAAATGTTTGTAAACGCACCCACGATACTTGATAAATTCCTAGTGCGTTAAAAAACGTTGCTCCTTTTTTATTTAAATAAAAATAACACTTTGCCTGTCTTGGGAATCGCACCCAAGATCTCATGCTCAGCAGTCGTGCTAGCGACCACTATACCAAACGAGGCAGGTAAAGTTTCATATGCTTAAAAAATACATCTAGGTGCTAGAAATAGGTACGGTGGTTAGTCTAAGTACTGGTAGAATGTAGAATGACCGATAGAAATACATCTCCGTAGCAGTAATTGTTGAATATGGATCTCCTTAAGACCCATCTTCTTCAGAAGATATATCAATGGCCTCTGTCCCATAAGACCCACACAATGACCGAAGGTACACCATCATTACGACACCATAATTTAAAAAGGGCGTCGACTAAGATGGATGCTGCACCGGAAGAGGAAATGGTCCCGAATCGCTTTTATATCTACCCTCATAGGATTCATTTTTCATTTGGAGAATAGTGTTAGATGTTAAGTGTGAGGCGTTAGTACTAATGGAGGATTAAGTGATGTTTGTACTGTCATCGATCAATGTCATGACAGTAAACTGGACTTTGGGGAGTCAGAAAGACACTTGGTAAGTATTCAATATAGTCATAGCAATTAAAGTAAACAATTAAAATCATCCTTACTTAATATTATAAATGCGAAAGTAAGTTTGTTTGCTTGTTTGTTACCTTTTCACGCCTAAACCACTGAACCGATCATCCTGAAATTTTTCATATACGTTGTCAGATGGGACATAGGATACTTTTTATCCCGAAAAAAGGACTGTTCCCGAGGAAAACAACAATAATGTTATAATGCTCATAGATGGCGCCACGTGTCTTTCGAATCAGGATTGCAACAACAAGCAGAGTACAACCCGAATAGATTGTCAAATTCTAAATGAACGCGAGCGAAGCCGCGGGCAAAACCTAGTAGATCATAATATGGTTAGGAGAATATGGTTTACAGAATATAAGAAAAAAAAGTGTATAAAAACATCCAAATAATTTACTCCAGAGAGCTAAGACTGGTCAATCGGTTTCAAATCGGTGACTTGCAAGAATTTTATCGACATAGTGTTTCGGTGACTTATGTTTATTCATCTGATCGTAGTCGAGTTGGTAATTTACATGCATTAACTGAATTATGTAGGTATAAAGACTTACCGATATATAAAGACTGCCTCGTTGGTCGAGTGGTTGCAAGTGCGACTGCTGAGCATGAGGTCCTGGGTTCGATTCCCACAAAGTGCTATAGGGTTTTTCCATCAGGAATTTCTCAATAGCCTGAGTCTGAATTTGTGCCCAATTGATGGCAAAAGGCTTGCCCCCTATTACATGGGACTTAACATAACTGGCGAAATGTGGGTGTACTATTAGGTACGCCTCTGTCTAACCCTACGGGGATTACAGGCGTGATGTTATGTCAATATAAAAAATAATCTTAAACATATTTTCATGCTCAATAACGCTAATGACCCAAGAGTACATAATTTAATACAAAAACAATATTCAAAGTCAGTCTGCACCGTAATAGCGCCCTGTCTATCACAATAAAGACAAGAGGGGTGAAGATATCGAGTCGGGGCCGCGGGGGTAATGATCCGGCAGCAAATTACCCGAACACTAGAATACTGCCGATACCCGCTCGATAATGACTCAGTCGCTCCATGTAAAATACTGGTATTCAGCTGTATCCGGTTAGACTGGAAGCCGACCCCAACATAGTTGGGAAAAGGCTAGGCAGATGATGAGATGATGATGACCCACTCTATAATGATTCATAGTAGTATTGTAAGTAGAATAGAAGATATTGTAGAACAAGTCTAGTAAGTAAGTATTTTAAGACTGTATGTGATAACTGTGATTATTACAGTCGTATACGCCACTTGACCATAACATTATAACCCGCCCGTAATCCACTAAGGGTTAGGCAGAGGTGTATCTAGTACACCCACATTTCGCCAGTTATGTTTAACTGCCATGTAATAGGTTGCCATCAACAGGGTACAAATCTAGACGCTGTGGCTGCTACTGAGAATTTCCTGATAAAAACAGAATAACATATTGCCCTACCCAAGAATTAAACCCAGGACCTCATGTTCAGCAGTCACCCTTGCGACCACTCAACCAACGCAGCATTTGCTGCTTGAATTAACACTAATTTCGAGCGCAAACATGAAAAAGGTTTATTTAAGAGAAAAATTGCATAAAATACTGTTGTTTCAACAGCTTATCTCACAAAATTGGTACATAAGTTGACTTTCTCATAGCCGCTCGGGCCAATCTTTAGGTTAAAGCCGTGCTGGCCTAGGTTGTTCTGTGGATTGGTGAAAGCTCGTTAAGCCGTTGGTCCCGGCTGTCATTTGCAAAGTTTTGACATTCGTTACAGGTATCAGTCCTACCAAGGGGTATCATATTAGCCAGAACTAACTGAGTTGTGGAGGTCAGATAGGCAGTCGCTCCATATAAAATACTGGTATTCAGCTGCATCCGGTTAGACTGGAAGCCGCACCCAACATGGTTGGGAAAAGGCTAAGCAGATGATGAAGTTGACTTTCTTATTTTACTTTTTTATGGACACTTATAATCGCAATGCGTATGTCAGTCCCATCGTACCTTAAATACACATTGTTCATATCTGAGCCATGAACCTAAACAGACTCTTTGCACCATCAAGTTGGATTTAAACAAAACACAATACTAACGTTCACTCCGAATCTCAACGCAAAGATAAATCCAAGATAAGAACATCAAGTAATTAGCAGTCTCCTGACAAATGACATACTCAGGCGTCGAAGGGTGTTCGGTAAATAATTATACTTAAATCCACGCCGTAAATCAAATACCACTTAGTACATAATTAGCATAATACAAGAGGGAGGGTATTAATCATTGGGATATACTGTTGATTGTTGGATGATCTCAATTTCTTGAATGAATAAAACGTTTTTGGTACGTATCATTACGACTTTGTCCGCAAGTTTTTACAAGTTTACTGATACCGCCATGAAAAAGTAAAGTTTTATACAAGTGTTACACAAACCAATAAACAACAGTTTGGTCAGGAGTGGTTGACGCTATAATGTAAATTATTATCTACGTCTCAGCATTACAACAAAACCCAACTCGGATCCTTGGTTCGAAACTAAGACCTCTGATTTTTCGGGTTCATGTACGAACTGTATAATTATCAGTAGCTTCTGTGAAGGAAAACATCTTGTGGAAACCAGAATGCAAGTCAGAGGCCCATGAGTGGCATACAAAATCTGACACCAGGTTAGGCACTAACCACACGATAAAGAAGATTACAATAAATGTCCTTAAGACAAATATTGAAGAATTGGGTATTGGATATTGAATTGAATCCCGTGGTAGCGGGTTGGACACAATTATGGAAAAAATCACCTTTCAATAACAAAACAACTGGCGAAATGTGGGTGTACTATTAGATACACCTCTGCCTAACCCGGGGATTACAGGCGTGATGTTATGTTATGTTATGTCAATAACAAAAATATCAGCATCTTTTTTATAAAAGTTAAAACTTTTTGGTTTTAAATTTAATTTGAAATATGTAGCGACAATATTTTAACCCCGTTTATTATATTCCGTTGTCACAAAAGTATTGTTATAATTATTCTGAAAACTTTGGCCATAAATCAGAAGTGCTTAACTGTTGATTAGCATACAACAAGAGGGTGTAAATCATTGCAGCACGCCCTTTCGGTGTGGGGATTGTATCAGGATGGTATACCAATACCTATGTAACATGATTAATGGTTTATCACTTTAAGACTGTGAAATTAACAATAAAACTGCGTACACCGAAAAAACAGTACCTAACGTGTGCCTACATTACTGAATTATGGAAAACCTCACAATCCCCACTTATTTATTTATGTACACACATAATACTTAACAGGACAATTACATTAACATAGAAGAGTACAAAGGAACTGCTTATTTCATAAGGTTTTTTTCCAGCAGATCTGCGACAGGAAAGTTGGATTAGAAATGTAGACACAGTGTGTAGAAAAGAGAAAACAAGAAAATTTCAATTAGACCTTAAAACAAAAATTTTGCTACTTATATAAAATAAACATACACACAAATATATACCTATACAAAATAATTCCTACTATGTATTATAAATATATACCTATATTAAAATGGGGTAGTCATTTAAGATTGCTTAGCTCTGGCGAAAGAGCCAAAATGGTTTCAGACACACGACACCCTTTACACCTAAATACCCTCGTGTCGCAAAGGCTGAAAAGCCGAAACAGCTTTCTGAAGTGTGTCTCCCCACTCACTGGCGAGCGGTCTACAGAAAGACTAAAGCTGTGGCGAGGCAGTGCATCCTTACCTAACCCATTCGTTCCACCAGCTGAAAATCTCCCACCTGGACATTAGTTGCCATGGCTGACCTGGAAGTCTTTAAATAGACTCCGGACACAGGTTGGCCGCAGCAAAGAAAACCTGCTCAGGTGGAGATTCATTAATGACTCTGCCCTGGAGTGTAAATGTGGTGCTGTTCCACAAACAATGGGGCACTTAATATCGTGTCCTGCATGTCCTGTAGTTTGTTCACTACAGGAACTGATGGACGCTACCGACAGCGGCAAACTAGTAGCTTAGTTCTGGGCCGACACAATATAGATTGCCATCGACACGCTAAGAAGAAGAAGATTTAAGATTGCGACATCACCAAATATCTGTTTGGAATTTAACAATCATACATTATTTTATTACGATTGGGTAAAAATAAACAAACATAAATTAAGACAACATCTAAAAATTATTTGAACTTACTCAGCGGTGGCCCAGTGGTGGCGTACCCGACTTACAAATAGTCGTGGTCGTGGTGGTCGTAAGTCGTGGGTTCGAACCCAGGCAGGCGCATTACTTTGTGTAATTTATTTCATCACCACTACTCTCAAAACGGTGAAGGAAAACATCGTGATGAAACCGGCATGTCCTAGAACCAAAAATTCGAAAACATGTTGTGAATCTACCAACCCGCACTGGGCCCGCGTGGTGGATTATAGCCCATTCTCTCGTAGAGAGGAGGCTTGCATCCCAGTAGTGGGAACATTATAGGCTAATTATACTGTGCACAAGAATGCAGAGAAAAATGTTTCTTGTGAGAAAAGTTAGCAATGGTAAAAGGAATATGGTATATGGTATAGGTTCATAATAATACAGGGTGTAAACAGACTCTTCACGAAGCCGTTAACCAAGCATTATGTACATAAAATTTAATAACTTTACGCAAAATTTATGGCTGGGAAAACTTTTTTTTGGGTGAAAAATCACGGTTTACGTTAGGACTCAATGTAACGGATTCAAAACATTGTGCTGTTGGATGGATTGAATAGTACGGGGGTCGTAAAGGTGTCTTAAGTAAAAAAAATACATTAAAAACATGTATTTAAAAAAAAAACTAGTGAAAAATTTGTAACTTTGACTCCTAATATCTCCGTAAATAAAAGATTCCCAGATCTAGAACCAAAAAAATGATCGCAATAATGGGCAGAACAAGTGCCTTTCGGCTTCATTAAGTCTTTTTACACCCTTTACTATGACGTAATAGTTATGAGTCATTTAAAATTTTCCTCTTAGACTAACAACTCGTCACATAAATCCAACTTAAGTCATTTAAGTTTGTACGTGTACAACACTAATAAAAATGCACATTATTAAAACTTTAAAGTTTTATTTTCAAGCGAGTGAGAACGGTCATAAAGTAGCTTACAGACAGATCCAACTTTGTCTGTGGAGCTTTAGGTTGTAATAATTTTTATATTCTTATTCGTTCAATAAATATTAACTTATTTTTGGGCTCAATCATAGTCGAGTAAAAAATCTTAATTTTGTCACCCAATGTCGTAATTCGTGAAAATTTTCTTAATTTTCTCTAAAACATTACCTGCCATAATGATTCCACCGCAGTTGGGTAAACAATTTAGTTTTGGCCTTATCTCACTATCTTAATTGTTTTTTTTTTCAATTATTTTTGCTTGCACTTTGTTCCCCCTTACCCTCTCAATTATAATAACGAGCTCTTTCAAAATACTAATAGAAAACTGTTTTTAAACCAAAATTCATTCTGCCCATATCCCATAAGCTAACAAGCGTGATAATAAAACTATGATACGAACAAGTTATTAAGTTCCTAGTAGCATCAGTAAGTGCTATATCACTCTCGCTTCGTCATTAGAATGGGCTTAATTGCTACGCTTTACCTGCTACGCGCTCACTACGATTAATTTGTGGCGTAGCGCTACGAGAAGTGCTACGCGGCTACGCAATTGGGTCAAGTGTTTATTTTCCAATTATTTAGTTTAGTTATGTTCTGCACGTAGCTTAAATAATAACAGCCGCACAGGTTAATCTTCATGGTTAAGCTACGCTTGCCGAGGTCAGTTTAAGCATGGGTGACCAATGCATGAAAAGCCAAGTCAGAGGCCCATAGCTGGCATAAAAACTCTGACATCAGGTTAGGTACCAACCACACGATAATAGGCGAAGAATTTAATGTAGTTGTGTAGTCATAACGAAGTGCAACTTAATTATGTCAGAAAGCAAAATAAAGTTGCACTTGCAATGCACTTGATCTACAAACACAATTATTACAAAAGCGAGAAGTTCTCTCGACTGCATGTTCGTAAGTGTGCTTATAACTCAAGAACCACTTGACCGACTTACCTGATTTTCGCTTTCATTTATACTCAAGTAATTATGTCATCCTCATCTGGTATGTTTTATGACTTTAAGTATACGGGCAAAATCAAACGCACAACGTAACTTCAAGTCTGTATTCACCGAAGGGTTGAGCAGAGGTGTCTAAAACTCCTATATTTCGTCAGTTGAGCATAGTACCGCCAAGATGTACCAACCCACATCCGAAATTCTCCCATATTCTGGAATAATTGATTATTCTGATTTTAAGTACCTAGTTTACGCTAATTGATTAATTTTAAATCAGTTTTTAGCAAAAGTTTTAGATGACCATGCGGCTGCTCCTAAATAATCTCGTGGCTAAATAATAACAGCTGCTTGGGTCGATCTGCAGTTTAAGCCGCGCTTACCTAGCTTGGTCAGTGGATGGGTGACCATCCATACATACTGAGTTTGATCTTTGACAGTCGTTACAGAGTCAGTGGCCTGAAAGTCTGACAAACAGTCTTACTAAGGGGTATCGTATTACTCATACCCAGTATTAACTGGGCTGTAGAGGTCAGATAGGCAGTCGCTCCATGTAAAATACTCGTATTCAGCTGCATCCGGTTGGACTGGAAACGACTAGGCAGATAAAATGAAGACTGGTGGAATAATTTGACCTATTTAACTGTGTGGGTTGACTCATTAAGGGAGAGCTGTGCGTCCAATTGAATTACTGTTATTTTACTCTTAAAGTACAACGGTTACTTGAACGCTAACTATATATAATCACAGTATATTCCCACAGCATCTCTGTCGCCAGCAGTGTTGTGAGCAATCACTGGTTTTACTGCCCTTTGTCTTCTTAAATCGTAGTGAGACAACTGGGCTGTGTTCGCTGTAATGTTAATGGAATTGACACTTTAATGTGATCTATTCAGAAATGTCAAAACTAAAGGGATTGATTCTTCTGAAAATAAATAAATATTTAATTATCTTTACTTCAGTTCAGTTTTGTTGAAATAAAATTTACTTTCGACATGTTGCTTGATATCGACTCACATAGATCTATTATTTAATTAGTGTCAACACCAGGGTGAACTAGTTGTGAATAGTCTTTGTTATAGTAATCCATACGTACTAACCCTTACGAATATTATAAATACGAAAGTAATTTTGTTTGTTACCTTTTCACGCCTAAACCACTGAAACGATCAACCTGAAATTTTGCATATACGTTGTCAAGTGTACAGAAACGGTTATAAAATACCTTTCATCCCGATAAAAAGTACTGTTTCCGAGGAAAACAAAAAACGTTCTTATGCTCATAGATAGCGCCACGTGTCTTTCGAATCATGATTGAATTACAAGCAGAGTACAACCCGAAGTTGTTGTCAAATTCTAAATTAAAGTGAGCGAAGCCGTAGGTAAAAGCTAGTATTATAAATTATAACTATGCGAAAGTTACTAAGTGGATGTTTCGGTCAGTCTGTTATCTTTTCACGCCTAGAACCACTGAACACGTCGTTTTAAAATTTGACAGATAGGTAGCCTAGGAGTTACAGAAGTAGGTAGCAGACGAAGTTTTGCGCAAAAAGCTTATATTCAATATTAGTAAGCCATCATGGCGATAATGAGAATAACTGCCCAGGGAGTGCGGACAAGCTAGCTCGCCGTTCGTCTGTCTTATGACGATAGGCCGTGATGACGGCGCGTTCGTGTTCCACGCGCGCCTCAAAGAGATGTCAGCAATCAGGGAGGGGCCTGCAAGGGCAGATGCCTGCCAGGGCTGCGGGACCTTTCGAAAGAGATACCGTGGCCCTGGAATATGGATACATGTACAAGTCTGACACTGACATGAGATGATTTCCCATCCTAAAATAAAAAAAAACATGTGTGCAATTCACACGTAGTAGAAGTGAAACCTTCAAATAGAAATTTATTTTGGCTTCAAGATAAACACTGTATGTGCTTCCTATGTCATTTTCCCCCACGTTAAATCTTACGAATTTATGTGTGACCTGTCTCTTTTTACTGTCGCTTTTTTGTTGTATCGACTTTCAAATCACAACGATGCTAAAGAAGTTTTCACTTAAGAGGGGAGTGCGGACAATTACATTTCACTAGTCATGCTGGTTGTTTTGGAGGCTCGTGACATTTTACTACGTTTGCGCGTATCTAATACAGAAACCTTCACGCCACTAACAAAGGTGTCGCTATCAGATTTCCGGCTCGCTCGTAAATGTGTGTCGACAAACAGTCGTCTGCGTGTAATGTGCTGGAACAACGACTTGCTTTATACTAAGATTTGTGACCGAAGCGCTGATTAACGTGTTAAGGTGACTTACCGCTCATTTGAGTCGCTTCTTAATTCTGTAAGCTTAGTTTGTACTACTTTATTATTGATAGCAGAATTGGTCAACACTGAACCTACATTACACACTAGTCAAACATCACAATAATAACCTCACATTATCATTATTTTATGTTTGGTGATGAGCATGCTTAAGGAAAGAAACTTGAACCCCTTAGTAAATATACATTTTTTTTTCTGTGCCAAATCTTATTCAGATCTGTTCAGCCGTTCTCGCGTGGTTGAGTTAGTTTCGATCCATGCATCGAAACTTCCGCATTATTTTATAATAATTGTCGAGTTGCGGACACCAGCACGTTATACAATACATAACATAACGTAACATAACATCACGCCTGTAATCCCCGTAGGGTTAGGCAGAGGTGTACCTATACACCCACATTTTGCCAGTTATGTTTTAAGTCCCATGTAATAGGGGGCGAGCCAATTGCCATTAACCGGGCACAAATCCAGACTCCGTGGCTGCTACTGAGAAATTCCTGATGGAAAAACCCAATAGCACTTTGCCCGACCTGGGAATCGAACCCAGGACCTCATGCTCAGCAGTCGCGCTTACGATCACTCGACCAACGAGGCAGCCAGTTTACAATACAAGATTAAGATCACATTTTAATAACTACGTGCTAGATATTCTTAGTTATTGCATTCGTAAATTGAGCCACTACACTTTGCTGAAAGAGCCCAACATGATAGTAGGTATATGTACAAACTGACAGTAGGGTTATTAAGTAACGTTGTATAACATATACGGGCAAATATGTGCACCATCGAATGAGTTGGGCGCGCTATCAGTGAGACAATTATTTTCAACTGGACCGTGTGAGGGGCCGCTGCCGACTCGCATCATTGTTGCCGAACAACCGCTCTATGCGAGAATGATCAAATTCAACGTATCAAAATAAAATCTATTTAAATAGTTTGTAGAGCAGCGGTGGCCCAGTGGTAGCGACCCCGACTTACGTACAGTAAGTCGTGGGTTCAAACCCAGGCAGGCGCATTACTTTGTGTAATTTATTTCATCACCACTGCTCTCTAAAACGGTGAAGGAAAACATCGTGAGGAAACCGGCATGTCCTAGAACCAAAAATTCGAAGACATGTGGCATCTACCAATACGCACTGGGCCCACGTGGTGGATTATAGCCCATTCCCTCTCATAGAGAGGAGGCCTGTGTCCCAGCAGTGGGAACATTATAGGCTGATGATGATGATGATGATGAAATAGTTTGTTGTATTTTTTGAAGTGAAACTTCTAATGCGACTTCCAACACGGTTGCGTTAAACGTTTAACACTACCATGGAGGAGGGTATGAAAGCACTGTTGCGTTAAACGTTCAACGCTCCTGGGGAGGGGGAATTGAAAGAGACAGAACGAAGTGAATGCGCTCCACATTACGAAGTTTCACTTTTTCCGCGCGGAGGGACTCTACCCACTATTTTTTTTATTGTTCCGAATATTGATTGCTTCATGAAAAAAACGCATTTAAATTGTACATAATCCAATCAACCAACAAGAACCAATAGCTATTAATTTTTTCTAAGAGTCATCTGAAGAAGAAAGGGAGAAGCGATTGGCAAATTGCTTTTATAATAGCGGGTGTTTTCTCCCCGTCATTGCAATCATTTTTTTGTTCTGAGCCATACCTGGGACCTTCTTAACTAGAAGGTCCCAGGTATGGCTCCAATATCTCCGTAACTCGGAGATATTGGAGGACCAACTTTTTCTTAAGTTTATTTTTTAATACTAGTTTTTACTTTACTTTAAATACCTCCATGACCTATTTAGTAATCAATGCAGTCAGTTTTACCTTAAAACTTGATTTTTAAAGAATTTTTGGTAGACGGCTTCATTACACCTTGGGTCTGGTTACACCTTGTATACTTTTATACCGCACACCATTGGATCGTCAAAATACCACATATTGTACCAGTTTACCTTCGAGATACCACAAACCACTACCACCTGTAAATCCACAATCAAGCTGAATCATTCTTGCATAAGCTTAACCAGCAAAGCCAGCTAAATGCAAATCACTGATAATCCATTAGTGTTCGCGTATTGTGCGTCGCCACTACAACAATGCACGTATGTGTAAGTATGTATTGTGTACACTGTAGTGCAGGGGCAGAGACGAGCTCTCAGGGGTTCAGTAATTGGTAGATAATTTATTTGTTTTTATTTATTTATTTATCCTAGTAAGCAATACTTTTTACAGTTTTGCTTACTTTTAACAGTAGATTGTTTATCGGCTATGACTATGTCCGCCCAGCAAACGAGATCAGAACGACACCACCTTCGCCGGTGATATTGCCAGATATTGCACAGGATAGAGAGGTTTGGAAGGAAAGGAAAAAAAAATGATTGTTTAAAGTTTTATTTTAAGTTTTGACTGAAACCTTGATGGTCAGGTGTGACTCTTGCAATAAATATTGATGGCAGTCTAAATTGATTTAGCCCCTGAATTCGGCAACGAGTTGCAACGTTCAAGCAACGGAACACGCAGGAGGCGAACTCAAGTTTAGATTATGGAACAATGCACTTACACCAGGGCAAATTGAAATGTGCGTATTGTATAATGATCGGTGAAGAAAAACCTCGTGAGGAAACCAGTATGCCTGAGAGATACTGTTATTTATTTCTCGACGGCATGTAAAGCCAAGTCAGAGGCCCATGGATGGCATAAAAACTCTAACTCTAGGTTAGGCACTAACCACACGACAAAGAAAGAAGGGCAGAGTTATTTAGAAATCTCTACCTACGTAGGTTGTGTTTAAGAGCTATGGTGGCAAAACCACGTGGTTTTAAACAAAAAGCTATATAATGTAAAAAACCTCGTACACAATACAATAAGGCCACCAAAATTCACCCACTTTGCGAACACAATTTAATTAATTAAAATAAAACTGAATAACAAAATTAAACCTGCTTGTTACGTTATCTGAAACTGGCTGATCGCATCATGACAGTGGAACTATTCAGTTTTTAATTAAATTTAAATTAAACACGTTAACTGCAGACGTGTGTTAAGCGTGTACTAATTAGATTGAAGCGGTAACAGTCGGATGGATGAAAAATTCTTATGTTATATTCGGTATGTTTGGAATTTTGAAGCGCTGCAGCGCTGGATAATGTGTGAGTTTTTCTCAAATGTTGTTAATTATACTTCGACAACGTAGTTACAACTATAGTAAATGAATAACTAACAGTGTGTAAGTTAGTTTTTGTAACATTAGCTAGTGGTTATATGATTTATCGATATAAATCATATAACCACTAGCTGGAATGAACCGATGTGTAATGTTCATTATTTAGTAAGTAAATTAAATTACAATATATTTTATATTTTTTGCATGTACAGTTAACAAAACAGATAAGTATGCATGGTCGTTAGATATAGTTTTAGTTTTTTTTAGAAACTGTTGCACATCTTCAAATAAAATCTGAATTAATTTACCAATTGATTATTTTTCTTCATTTAATTTAATTTCATTCGAAAACATCGATCGGTTTTTAAGAAAAAATCAATTATATCTTTCGACCCTGCATACCTATCTTTTTTATTGACTGTACATACAATCGGAAATCACAAGACGATTTGTGATTTATTTGTTCCCAAAAATAATGAAAGTAAAAAAAGATTAATGACGATGGCAAACACTGCTTCCTTTCCATATGCCTCACCTCCTTTCTTGCTCATGCACAACCAACTGCACCTTCCAAATTTAAACGCAGCCAATGAAAGTGCTTTGCAGGTGGCTACATACTGGTCAGGTATTATTCAAGTCCATCAACACGCAAAGAAGAGGAAGATTAGGATTCCTAGGTTACCTATAGCTAATTAGTTACTTTACAATCCACAAAAACGTAATGGCCAAATACAAACAAAAAAAATAGTCGCTTTAAACCGCTGCAGCTGCTTCAAACCCTCAACACAAGTAACCCAATAGTTGCACACTATCAATTAAAATAGGGGGCTGCAGCGCTTCGTAATGAAACTGTAATGACGTTAGCTAGTCATCAGCAAATGATTGCGCGCTGATGACTTGGTGAAACGCCGTCAGTAATCTTTTTAGAGAGCTTTCTATTAGGGTGTAATGGATATGTGAGCTTGCAGTTTTTGATTGGGTGTATAGACACTATTTTTTTCGGTTAGTTGGGTCGCTTGTTGTAAAATATCAGCGGCATCCGGTTAGACTAGAATCCGAGCCCAACTTAATTACGGAAAAGGCTAGCAATGTGATTATGACGACGTGGCTGAGGGTGTATATTCACATTTCATCAGTTATTTAAGTCTTAAGCAAGGGGTAAGTCTATTCAGGGCTGCGGGACTGTTCGAAAGAGATACCGCGGCCCTGGAACACAAAGGGCAAGGAAGGAACATTGATGGGATTTAGTTAGTACAAGTCTGACACTCCCTTCCGCTCTGCCCAGAGCGGGAGGAGTCATTTGATGATTTCCCATCCGAAAAAAAAGGGGTAACTCTATTGCCAGCAAAGACCTATAAACATTTATTTACCATAGAGCAAAATCGTGCTTTACTTGTTAGAGTCAAGTGGGCGCTAACTGGTACAAACGTAACTATTGAGTTTTAAACCTATTTGTCCCGCCGAATGCAATGACAGTACATGAAGGCGCACCGTGATGTTTGGTTTGAAATGGCGCAAAAAACTGTACCTGGAAGGATTTACCTATGGAACCTTGTCCATACTCTGTTTACGTGTGTACTGGGCAAGGGGTCAGTAGTGGGTCATTCAAAGCTAAGATTGACACAATTATTAAAAAAATCAATTGCGACGACGCCAGTAGGTCTAAGGTTCCAATGCAGAGGGCATTGGAACGCTTAGCAGAAAACTACATAAAAACTTTTTGACGTGACAACGTCTAATAAATCGATGAACGCCGGCTGCATGCACGAAAAAGGGTCCCGTTACGCTCACTGTCCCGTTACGCTCATTGTACGCTTGCGCCAATTCTATCTCTCTTCCACTCGATTTTATGACGTTGTCACGTTAAACTATCGTCCGTAAACCAATTTTAGAAACAACCAATTTTTTTTAAGAAAATTAGCAGCTCGTTCCACACACAATCAAAAGCTTTTATGCACCAACTAAAAAAAACAAACAAAAAAAAGAAAAAACCACAAATAAATCTATACTTACAAACATTACTAACGAAATAATGATTTTAAAATTACAACGGAGGAAGTAATAACTTATTTCTCACCCTTAATTTAAAACACAACTTGTAATACTTTCATTTATATCTGCCAAATGAAATTGACGTTTAAGTCTAAAAGCATAAGGTTCTTTATATTGGTGTAAATGTAATAATGACTTTATTTCGTGTTAACTTTGAATGTAAGTAATGATTGGATATCGAGTTGGTATTATTATCGGCACTTTAAATTAAGTTCGTCAAATGGAAATTACAGGTTTGGTATTTTTTCGGATTGACTAGTAATGAGGATATATTCATTACTCAGTTTGATACTTTTGGTTTTTATTAAGAGGAAATGTGGGTGGTCTTTTTTCCGTTTGTATGGAAAAAAGACCACCTCGCTCGCTCTCGCCCGTTTTCTATCTGGTTTATGACTTTAATGCTTTAGCTATGATTTTTTACAGTTGAAAAAATATCAACCACTTCTATGTGTTTTCCTTTTTTAATATAGATTATCTGTATAAGCACCTTTACAAAATGCTTAAAATTGCCTATTTAAATCGTCTGATAGTTTTTTCAAATACCTACCGTGTTTCCTCTTAATACGTTTTCAGAATGTGGTTACGGTTACCGCGGTTCTGCAGTGCGTCCGCGATGTTTGCTGAAAAGCGTACGGATGACTTCAACGCAATAAAGGCCTACGCAGACTGGGACGGCATGGCAAGGGATTTAAATTTTTACCAATGGACATTCAAACGTACACATACACGCGTCTTTCAATGCCGTGCAATGAAATCCCTTTCGATGCCACGGTATCATTTGAAAGCATAGCAATTATTGTCGTATTTCTATATCATTTGAATATTCTATGGTAAAAATGTATATCCTTTGCCAGCCCGTCCCGGTCTGCGTTGGCCTTAAGACGCAAGCGGGGGTCATCACTGTTAGGCAGAGTACGTGCGGCTGTTATTATTTAGCCACCAGCTCCTCATATGTACCAAGTTGAATCTAAAAGAAGAATTTTTGAACAGCTTATAAATCAAGGCGTTTTGTCTCAAGTATCTCTCATATTCTCCATAACAATAAAATCGTGACAGATGCATACCGTGTTTCCGACATCTTGAAGTCCCATCATCATAGGATTTCTTATAAGGAAGGTGCCCCTAACAATAAATTGTGTAAGGCCTGTAAGTGGGTGAAACAAGCAGCCGCATTATTGAGGCAAATTGTGAACAGGAGTGACGGAGATGTAAAGATAATGGAAAGGCCTTTGAAGTAGGTATTTGTGTCACTACACTAGAAATAACCCCACAGATATAAAGACCACGTAGCTGTATACTTGTTAATTATTCATTGACAATAAATTATTAAAATCGATCATGACCATGAGGCTTTACAAATACCACAAGTCTATTTTTTTTTTCAGCAGCCTGTACTGTCCCACTGCTGGGCAAAGGCCTCCCTCAATTCATTTCACGTGCCTCCTCGTTATTAAACCTTATAATAAGAACTTAACCCTTTTTTGGCAGTCGGGTAAAAATGAATTGTATAGTTTCATTCATTCATTTGATGACACTGTAGCATCGATGACGAATCGGTACTATAAAAACAAAAATTGTTGAAACAGTTGTGAATCGTGATCTTTTGTTTTTTCATGACAAACCGGGACAGTGACAAAACAAGTCATTATTATTAAAATATATTTTTATGACGTTATCTAAATAAATCTTGTTATGATAAAACCGCCTTCTACTTAGATTGACAGAATAATAATTCCATTTCAAATTAATTAATTGTATGCACCTAGCTAAAAAGTAGTCCCCATTATAGGTACTCTCATATTGTGTGCCGTTTCCAGATATCTCTATCAACTATATCTGCAACTGACACCCAGTAGGTAAGCGTCTCAAGAAGGCAACGCAGTAATCTTCGGAATGCGACCCCCGGCCTGTAATACAGTCGCCACCCCTGGCTTGCTGTTCGTGGGTAAGGCGGTAACACGTGTGCCATTATTTGAAAATAGTAAAAATTGTTAGATCAAAGGTAGATATATTTTTTTTAAGTTAGCCGTTGGTTGCTATGGTACGAAAATCATATGGTCTAGAACTGAAATTAAGTAAGGCTACATACCAGTAAAATAAACAATTTTAATGTTTCTGAAAATCATTGAAAGTTGAGTTAAGAAATAATAATAAATAGGTCAAGAAAATTTTGTTATATATTTGTTAAAAACAAAGTGCCTACGTACTTCTAATCTAAAAAGACACCAAGACTTACTTCATCTATTTTGTACGATATACTATTGCGATGACGCTGACGATTGTAATAAACAATTTGAACGTACATATAGCAATTAATTAAGGACAGAAGGAATTTTAAGAGTCTATTCACAAAAAAATAAACAATCAAAACAGCCTAATTAAAACATCACACACAAAAAAAAATACTCTAAAGACAATCTTCAAAAAGTCACGTACATCTCTCTCCATTCCCCCCTTAAGAAAGCTAAAAGTAGAGAATTCATTAGGTCGTTTCGTCCCACTCGAAGCCACTTGCACTTTTGATTGAGGAAATAAATGCCCCAAGACATCGGCTAATTCAAGAGGCTGGTGGGACCAAATTGCCCCGATTGTTCTCTGACAATGTGACAGTAATGTTTTCGTACGTTGTTTATGTTTTTAATATTGGTATATAGGATTTTTCCTTTTTTTTTAAGATTTTTACTTACAAATTAATTTTACACATTTTTAAAATAAGCAAGAACGTAACGTAAAATCACGCCAGTGGTTATTGACATATTACTGGCGTGATTTTACGTTGGGATTAGCATAGTAACCCTAACCCTAATTCTTTTTATTTTTAGGGTTCCGTACCCAAAGGGTAAAAACGGGTACTGTCCATCTGTCTGTCTGGCTGTCTGTCACCAGGCTGTATCTCATGAACCGTGATAGCTAGACAGTTTTCACAGATGATGTATTTCTGTTGCCGCTATAACAACCAATAATAATATAATATTTCAAGTTTAAAGAGAGCTCCTATACAAGAAACGTGTTTTTTTTCGGTTTATGGTACGGAACCCACCGTGCGCGAGTCCGACTCGTACTAGGCTAATTTTTTTTCTTATTCTAATTTCCATGAGTACTTTTTCAGTAGCAGCCCAGAATTTGGGATTTGAGCACGATTGATGGCAATAGGCTCGTTCCGACGTCCCCTGCTACCTGATATTAAAAAAAAATACGTAAGTGTCCGTATTAAAGATAGGTACACCTCTGCGGAGAACCTTACAATGAAATACGGACCTGATTTTATGTTATTATGTAATCAATTTAATAACCTCACCAAAATCCCGAACAATACCAATTGATTTAAGTCCCCTTTGACATTAATAGTTTTCAATTTGCAAATTATATTCACGCTATCCCCCGGGCTATCAACACGAGTGCGCTCATAAATGGAGCTTCGTAAGGAATCACCTGCTTTGAATAAACGATCGATTTCCCGTACATGCATCGTAAAGACAAATCTTTACTTGAAGCTTGCTCCCAATATTCCTGTGTTCACACAGGAATATTGGGAGCAACAGATACTGGGAGAGAAAGATGGGAAGTTTTTGAAGAAAATCGTTTAAGATACTCAATCATTTATTGCAGATATTTAAAAGGGCTGACGGAGGAAAATTTTTACTCAAAAATATGTTTTCGCTACATAACAAAGAACTCAAATTCTCGAGAAATGTTTTTTCATGTCGTGTTAGCCATTTTTGTTTGCCGAAGTTTCTCCACCGACTTTTAGGGTTCCTTACCTGAAGGGTAACCAACGGGACTCTATTAATAAGTCCACCCGTCCATCCGTCCGTCTTTCTGTCAGTGGGTTGTATCTCATGAGATAATCCGTAATAGGTGGACTGTTGAAATTTTCACAAAATGTGTATTTCTGTTGCCGCTAATAACAAAAAAATATAAAAATAAATTAAAAATTAAAGGAGCCCTCTTTGATTATTATTTTATTTGCCCTATTACGATGGAACAGAACCCTTGGACTCGCACTTGGCCGGTTTTTTTATTTGCCACTAATGTCCAAAATAAACTCAGAAATGAGTTAAAAAGACTTATAAATTTTTTAAATAATTTGAGACTCTGGTTACCAATTACTCACAAACATTTAGTTACAAACAGTGGAATAACTTAAATAATTATGGTCTAGCTCGTCTAACAACACAAATTATACTAACATAAACTTTCAAACAAAAAAACTACTCCAAAACTTCGTATAAAATTACACACAAAACACAGTGTCTCTAGCTGGAAAACCGCTTAAACCTTCCATACGGGATCAAGAAAAGCATAAAGGAAAGATGTGAAGCAATACCCATAAAGATTTTATTGTGCCCCGAGAACCATGTGACGTATTACGATGAATGTAAAATATTCACGGTTCAGATGGATTATGAGACAATGGGTAATGATTTCGGATATGTTTTCGATCGGAGTTTTCAAGATGGCGCCGTATTGTGATGGGATTGGATTGTTTAGCATATGGAGGTGCAGACGTGTAACTGCATCTTACTATTCTTTTGTTTTAATAGAAAAAGTTGCGTAAAATATTACAAAAGGTAAATGTTGCGTAAAATATTACAAAAGGTAAAGGTAAATTACGGTGATATTTTACATGGTGTCAAAATGTCTATCAAAATGTCAATTTAAGTTTTTAAATGTTAACACTTTAAATCTAAGTTTTTTTAATTAAATTTTCAACTTTTATTCTAGTTTACAAATGAATTTGTCTTTTTAAAGCACTAAATTACAATATACTCTTGCATATAATATCAGCTTGCCTTACGAATAGTAAGTCGTGGGTTCGAACCCAGGCAGGCGCATACTTTGTGTAATTTATTTCGTCATCACTGCTCTCAAAAACGGTGAAGGAAAACATCGTGAGGAAACCGGCATGTCCTAGAATCAAAAATTCAAAGACATGTGACATCTACCATTCCGCTCTGTGGATTCCCTCGCATAGAGAGGAGGCCTGTGTCCCAGCAGTGAGAACATTATAGGCTGATGATGATGATGATGAATAAAGGGCCCAAGTGGCAGTAGAACACTGACTCCCAAGACACAGGTTTTCCTAGTTTGGGAGTCAAGGTTTCAGTTTTTGTACACCTTAACTATTGTGAACTTTGCTAGATATGAAGTCTTGAGTAAAGTTTTGGTCAAAAAGGAACGAAAAACTGCGGACGCGGTTCCTGCCAGCAGATTCTGACAGATAATGTAACCACGGGAGTATCTGTCAGTGTCCAATGTCCGCAGCCAGTCTACAATATATTTCCGGACTGGTTTTGTTCGAACTTTAAATGTAACCATAATTATGTCACAATTACTGACCTATTTTTTGATATACCTTTGATAAAGTAATTGAGTAATAAATATGACAATCCCACTGCTGGGCAAAGGCCTCATATTTATTAATAAAAGAAAAACTTGCCAACAAAAAAAGCCCCTTTCTAAACTCAAAAGAAAAACATTCGCCTTTTTGTTACAATACATATCACCTCTCAAAATCACAGCCACATTCATCAGCATTCATCCCACACAAATTCACGACACATCAAAGCCACTCGTAACTGAAACTCCTTCATTGGTCATAAAAATAATCACCCTTATTGCCTTCACAATAAAGTCCTCAAAACACCAACCAGAGCACCTTGACCCCTCTTTTCGGTAAATTTGTTCGGACGCTCATAAATATTGACCACTGTAAAGGGTTCTGGCTATTGTGGCCACAAGGTTCATTTAAGAGGTCGCTTGGCTGGACATCGTATTTAGATGTTAAGGGTATGGGTTGTATAATTCAGGGGCAGATGTTCTTGGTTTTCTTTGAAGAAGTTTATTTTTGTTTGTAGTTAGTTCTTGGTTGTTAGAGTAGTGTTTTGAATTGAATAAAGGGTTTATTTGTAAAGAGAAGTGACCGGTATTGCAGCTGATACACCTCCGTTTCTTTTGAGTTCCGTTGAAAACGTGACGTACTTTTTCACAGGTGCCCACTGAAAACCAGCGCTGTGCTGTGGGCCCCCCATTTTTTGTCGTTTTGTATACATGTCATGTAACAAATAAATATATTTTTCTTTCTTTCTAACTCATTCATGTGAGTGAGTATTTCCCAGAAGGGGTAGGCACGCATTGATGTTCAAGTCCCATGTAATAGTTTGTGTTGAACCATATCTAGGAAAATACTAAACTACAGAAAAAAAAACATAATTTGAAAAGTTAGGTAAACATGGGTGCTGAAACATCCTATTACTGTGATTCTGTAGGGATCTTAATTTATAATTTCAAACACCGATTCTTGTTTCCAAAATTCCCATTCTTTTTTCTAAATGTGTATAGATTAACATTTTCAAAAAAAAAAAACATTAGGTACCAAAAGAAAACCAATCAACGTTTAAAAAATAACATACAATTAACAAAAAAATGGTCCCATTTCACCCAATACCACTCTCCCTAATCAGTTCTAATAGGGGTAGTAGAAAAACCTTGGAGAGAACGAACCATTAATACGTTGGGCCACATTTGTCTGTCTGTCGGCCCAATAAATAAGACGAGAGGTATGGCTGGCCAATCTCGTCTGTGACCTATCTTGACGCATCAGGGACGATCGATGGAGACGGGCGAAAGAGTGGGTTTGTATAGAGTTGTTAAAACGCCTGTTGAAGTGCAAGATTTTGACTGATAATGACGTATTCAAGTATCAGCATCAACGCATCGAATAAAAAGGACGTAGCTCTGAATCATTATCATCAACCACAGCCTGTCTTCACCCACCACTGGGCCTATGCCAGTCTTGGCTTATGCAAAGCTCCACGCACTTGTGCCAGCCTCTCCAGGATATTCCCACAATGGCAACAATGTCGTCTGCCCATTTATCCGCCGGACGGCCAACACTCCTCTTTCCGTTCCTTGGACGCCACTTGGCCCTGAATAGCATTCTAATTTTGCTAGTAACTAGTTTTCCAAGATAAGTTGATGGTCGATTTCCACCATTAACTTAATTACCAGAATACGTATAGTATTTTACACGGAGCGACTGCCTATCTGACTTCCACAACCCAGCTACTGATCGAATTTGATACACGATACGCTCACTATGCAGGAGAAACCTTCGCCGCGATCCTTACAACATTGCTGCTGTATCTACAAGAAGAAAATGAAAATTTCAAAACGCTTGTACCCGTGACCCCAAAAGCTGGCTTTTACCTTGACCAGAGGTTTAGCGTTGCCATACAACGTGGCAACACCACCAATATCTTGAGGACATATCCAGTTGACAGCGTTGAGGAGGAGTTTTTTGATGCCATTTTTTAGGTTAATTTTTTAGTTAGTTACTTCAGGTTATTTTAATTTAAAAGTGTATATAATATTGTTATGGTTTGGTTCAACAAGAAAAGATACAAGTAGGTATTAACTCCTCTATACATATACTTCTGATGTAAAACATTCATCGGGACTGTTCAGGATCATTACTCTTTGCCCTCGTTGTCTTTATTTCAGTTTATTTCGCCGACGGCAAGACTTTTTCAGGAGAAGTCTTTATTTGGGATATTTCTTTGTTTTTTTTATCCAGAAGAACTTTATGTATATTCGCAGTTTCAGTCACAGATTTAAAATATGCATTGTATGTATTCAATGAAATAAATCAATTAGTTGTTAATATTCTTTTCAGGGTTTTCATAATTTTGTCAGTAACTAAGCTAAGGTGTTATAATACATATAACAATACGCCTGTAATCCCCGAAGGGTTAGGCAGAGGTGTACCTAATAGTACACCCTTATTCCACCAGTTATGTTTAAGTCCCATGTAATAGGAGGCGAGCCTATTGCCATCCACCGGGCACAAATCCAGACTCCGTAGCTGCTACTGAGAAATTCTTGATGGAAAATCTCAATAACACTTTGCCAGACAAAGGAATCGAATCCAGGACGTCATGCGTTAGATCTCAGGAGTTATAATGTCCATTCAAAATACTTCTCGTATTCGGTTTTATCCTTTTTTAGCCGAAGATACTCACCTCTTCGATTAGTTGGTTTATCTCATTTACTCTCTCTCATTTTACTAGTTTGGAGGTCAGGGTCTCACCTTAAAGACACACCCTGTAAGATGTTCATAATAAATTATTCCTTTATTCATCTTTATACACATTTTTTACATTTTTAAATATTTAAATATAAAACGACATAAAAAAAAACATTTAAAAATATAAAAAATAGTAGCCCACCGGTATCGGGAATAGGGTCCAAGCTACCGGCGGTCAGGGCTCCAGAGAGAGGAACCTCCTAACAATACGAGCCGTGTCCAGGAGTACCGCTTTCTGGATCAAGCCCTTGATCCAGCTGCCTAACGAGAGCCTCCTCAGGTGTTGGTCGAGGCTCTTGGCAATTAAGCCATGGGCTGATACGACTACCGGCACAATGATCGCTGAGTCCACATCCCACATGTCGACAACCTCGCGAGCCAAGTCAAGATACTTGATTTGTTTATCTTTCTCGGCTTTCACGAGGTTCTCGTCATGCGGGACCGTAATGTCAACAATCATTGCGCGCCGCTCTGATCGATCCACCACCACTATATCAGGCTTATTGGCTACAATAGTCCTGTCAATGATGATGGATCGATCCCAGTACAGTGTGATATTGCCATTATCGAGAACTGGATCGGGCACATACCTATAGTACGGCACTTCCGATTCCACAAGGCTGTATTTTATAGCAAGTCGCTGATGGATAATCCTGGCTACAAGGTTGTGTCTATGCAAGTACTCTCCGTTAGCCAGACGAGAACACCCGGAGATAATGTGACGGATTGATTCGCCTGGACGGTGGCATGCCCGACATATGTCAACCGTGCCGTCCTTCACAATAAATCTCCGGTAGTTATTCGTCATCATAACTTCATCCATAATTGCACAGACAAAACCTTCGGTTTCTCCAAAGAGGTCCCTGGAACGTAGCCAGGCTACGGACGCTGATAGGTCTACATCGGGCCCATGCAGTGCCCGGAAAAAGCGTCCGTGAAGCTCCTTACTCTGCCATACTCCCCTGCGGTCGTTAGTGTCAAGTACTACAGGTTTGCGCCAGTTCTCTTTAGCCAAGGAGAGCGGGGTGAGGCCCTTGTCCACCGCGACCACATCTCGATGCATCCCCACGTCGGCTTCTAGGAAATATTCCCTGAGACTGCATATCTCGCGATTGTGAAGAGTCTTAGCATTTAAAAAGCCTTTAAATTTAAATTATTATTATTATTATCTCGCAGTGAGTGTAAATAAAACATTCTCTAACCCTCTTAATAATTTTTGACTAGTAACAAAACAACTAATATTCATTTTTATCTGTCAACACATTAAAAAATTAATTGCAATTTTATATAAAAACAGAGTCTGACACCTTTAATTAGCTCGTGAACTGCTCGCCCTAAGGATTAAACATAACTACTTTTGTGTCAGCTTATACCCAGGAGAATAAACACTCATTTTGCATAGCGTCTTCATTTAGCTTGCAAACCTACACTATAATTATTAGGAGGGCAATTTTATGTTTTTATTTCTCATTTTTAATGAAGCTTTTTTTGTAACGACTTTGATTCTTACGTAATATAAATTGTCAAAAAAAAAATGTAAGGTGAGATGGACCTTTTGTTTGTGTGTTAAGAATTCCACGTTTAATGTTTAAGTCTGTCGCTAATCTTCACAGGCGATCTTCTAAAAATGAGTCGTTTTTTTAACACTTAAAAAATGTGCAGATTTCCGTATGTTGGCAGGAAATGAACTGGATCTCAACTATAGTCCCAAAAAACACAGCAAGTCAATGCTGTGTTCAGTATTAACATAGAAGACGTGACAAAAACTTTCAAAAATATATCATACATAACCTAGCATCACGCCTGTAATCCCCGAATGGTTAGGCAGAGGTGTACCTAATAGTACACCCACATTTCGCTAGTTATGTTAAGTCCCATCATTGCAAATCTCAAGAACAATTTCGCGACCCGGGAATCGAACCCAGAACCTTAGGCTCAGCAGTCACGATTGCATCCACTAGACCAACGACACAGTCGAAACAGCATTTCAACTTTAATCACAAAAATCAAAACTTGCCTCAAAACAGAACAACACTTAATTAAACAGCGAAACAGATCTTCAGATAACTCCTTAATTACCATAGCCATTAAAAATATAAAAAGAAACAATATAAATTGGGATAGCACACCGAAATAAAAACTCTATAATGAAATTTCAACAATGGCAACACCATGAGAACTGCAAATCTCTCCCATTGGGAGCAAAGACAAGTTTTTTACGATTTCATAAAGCAGGGAACCGGTTTTTCATTTACACAGTTTTAGTGGTGATAAAATATAATTAAAATATTTTATACTTGCTTTATCTCGAGGTTTTTACGGTTTGTGTGCTTTTGGGAATGCGCCTAGGTTTGTAGTACAATGAGAAATTAGTGGGATTTAATTGGGCCTCTGTTTTGCTTTAAAAGATCTCTAATGCGTTAGACCATAGCTTTAAACATCTGATGGCCTGTCTTCTTTTTTTTTTAAACACTTACACACACGCAGTAAACTGTTTTCCAATTTTGATACATAATAAAGTATAATTTAATAATAGCGAGTAAGCTGGGCGGGCCTTTACCTTTTATGTCAAAACAAATGCAGCTGAATGAATACCAGTATTTTACATGGAACCACTGCTTACCAAGGTTACTGACGTAGCCCGAAGAATTGCTAAACTTAAGTCGCAGTAGGCAGGGCACATCGCTCGCAAAACGGATGGCCGTAAAGTTCTGGAGTGGTGACCGCGAACCGGAAGATGTTGCGTTGGAAGGCCTCCCACTAGATGGACCGATGACCTGGTGAAGGTTGGGGGGATCCGCTGAGTGCGAGTCGCATGGGACCGGCCAATGTGGCGACACTTGGGGAGGCCTATGTCCAGCAGTGGACGTCTTTCGGTTGAAATGATGATGATGACGATGAACTGCCTATCTGACCTTAATTGACAATTGTAGTTTTTTTTTTCAGTGTAAATACCTCATTCTTTACATTTATTAATATGAATACCCACTGTAGCAAATCCGGTACTCATTGTATCCCAAGATTTATCCAAAAGATGTAATCAGAAACACTCAGTTTCTCGAAATTAACAATTCTCGTAGCGTGTTTTATATTTAGCAGGAAAGCAGTAAAGTGCAGTAGAATGCACACTGGCTGTATTCGTTTTTGGAATGGGAAAAAAGATAATTTTAATTTTTGTTTGTGTTTTTTTCATGATGATCCAGTTGTTTTAAACAGGTGGGAATTTGTTTACATTAGTTTATTTGTATAGTTAAACCAAATATGTGAATATATAGCTGAAAATTTGCCTGCCTCATTGGTATAGTGGTCGCAATGTCGACTGCTGAACATGGGTCCCGGGATCGATTCCCAGGACGGGCAAATAGTTATTGGGTTTTTCAGTCTGGATTTGTGCCTGGTTGATGGAAATAGGCCAGCCCCCTATTACATGGGACAAAAAATAACTGGTTAGGTACACCTTTGCCTAACCCTTCGTGTTATGTTATGTTTAGAAAACTTATTTAACTTAAAGACTTCGATATAACCTATAACATTGTAAAACTTCCAAAGAAAATTGATTTGCAGCTGATCCAAGTATAAGTACATAAAGGTCAGTTGATTTTCCCTGTCAATCATTTTAATTGACTCGGCTTCGACAAAAGGAAAAAAAAAGAAAAGGGTAACCATGAAGTTTCTTGCCGGTTCTTCTCCATAGGAAACGATTATCCCGAACCGTGCACCTTTTTGTCAACGTTTCAAAAGTATCCATCTAGGCTTATGCGAAATAAAATATTTTAATTTTGATTTTTGACTTAGGTAAAGTTATGTGTTTGAGCCGTTTGGGGTTGAAATACTAGGGCAATGGGGTCCGAGTGTCCACCTAGTGTTTTGGGAAATCGCAAAGCGGTTGGTCGACTCTTCACGTGACCAGAGAATGAACATTGCCATCCAACGTGGTAATGCTGCTAGCCTACTGGGCACTTTTTCTATTGACAGACCTTTTCTTACTTGTACATATTTTTATTACTATTATAGATTTGTATTTTGTAAATAATGTACTTATTTTTAAATTAATTAAAAAATCTAAGCTGTTAAAGTTAGATGTATCATCTTGTGTTGTTACGATAGCAGTTTAGAGTATTTATTGACCATACCACTTTTCAAAGCCGGAAAAGTTTCCGACTCAGCTTAACACAGCTAAGAAAACAAAAAAAAAAAATATTTTTTTGTCTTGGCACAAGAAAAATATTGTGCATTTCCTTGTGCTAGGTGAAACCTTTGTTAGATGAGTCAATGTCTTCAC
The DNA here is from genome assembly GCA_950005105.1 of Lycophotia porphyrea. NCBI lineage: Eukaryota > Metazoa > Arthropoda > Insecta > Lepidoptera > Noctuidae > Lycophotia > Lycophotia porphyrea. The sequence continues at coordinate 3,429,933 of OX465405.1, read as the reverse complement.
CCCGTTTTGGTACTAATGTTCACAATATTTCAGTTCATTGTTAGACAAAAACTTCTTTTGCCTTACGCATTATTCTGCCTTCGCGACCCCCAATTTAAAATAGATTTACAATAGTTCACGAACATCCAACATCCGTATTTCCAACAAGACATCCGCCAGGATCCCTCGGGAGGATGTCATCCGTCATCCACGACGCGCACTTAATTGGAAACATCCGCGAACGAATTTAAATTTGAAATTCAGTTTCGAAATCGCTTTATCTGGGTAACAATGGCGTGTCTTTATCTTTTAAGATGGATTACTGCGTTTTGTAAATAAAATTGTGATTGCATTTTAATTTAGAATTTGAATGTTATTTGTGCCTTAAAGAGACGACAGATTCGCATTCATTGCCTCGATGGTCTAGTGATCGCAAGCACGACTGCTGAGCGTGAGGTACTCAAAATCAAAATCAAAGCATTTATTTCAAGTAGGCCAGTTACAGGCACTTTTGAATTGTCGACCAGATAAAAATGTAATGAAGCTACAGTCCCAGTCACAAGGCATAAAAACTGTGAAAGTACTGTAGTTGCCCATTCCCTAGCGTAGATCTCTATGGAGAAGAACGGGCAAGAAACTCCATGGACACTCTTTTAAATCAGTATATTTTTACAAAAACCTTGGTTACATCATTCATGTTGAGATGGTACATTATGTGAGAACGATGTAGCAAGATGTGCAGTGTGCACGTTAAAAGTGCCCATAGTAAAAACAAAAAAAAATAAACAATTCAAAAATAAAATAATTAATTCAAATAAGCCGTGGCAACCAAGAGATGACCAGTCACAACTGACAGCGCCCGTTCACGAACATGACGCATGTATCAGCACCATTCAACTCAACCATTTTGAAGGGAACTAAATGATCCGACACACGCGCCACCATCAGCGAGACCTTTGAGTGAGCATGACATACTCCTAACCGCCAGGGCACATTCAAGTCAAGAAAAGAGTAGGTTACCAGTGAACGATAGCTATCTAGTACAAAGTACTCACACAATATGGGCTATGCGGCTATATAATACTAAAGAGATTGAATTTATACAATGCAAAGATAGTTGTACAATCTTCAGCAGCTCCAACAATACAGTTTAATGCTATCCATTTATGCGCCCCTGTCCTTGTGGAGCAGGACCGGCATTGAGCCAAGCATTTTTATCAGCGATATAATCGTCCAACTTGTAATATGCTTGCTTACATAGTGTGCGTTTAATGCATGTTTTAAATTTCGTCTCATTCAGTTCAAGAATACTTTGTGGAATTTTATTGTAGCATCTCAAACAGTACCCCATGAAAGATGAGTCTACTTTAGCGAGTCTGAAGCCTGGCTGAACTAATTGGTCCCTATTTCTAGTACTGTAATTTATAGTACTGAGTTCGATTCTCGGGTCAGCCATAGCGTCATTCGGTTTTTCCATCAGGAATTTTTCAGTACCAGCCACAAAATCTGAACTGGCGCTCGGTTTATGGCAATAAGCTCGCCCCCTAATACATGGGACTTAAACATAACTGGTGAAATGTGGTTGCACTATTAGATACACCTCTGCAAAATCAAAAATCTAAATCAAAATCAAAGCATTTATTTCAAGTAATTAATTACTTAATTTTACATACAAGGTTTAATTTCAATTGAATTAGAACAAGTCTTTTTGGATTACCATGAAGTCAATAAATACCCTGCTTCAAAGTATGGATTCCCATGAACAAGTTTGGGCATGAAATTGCATGAGGAAACTTATCAGAAAGATCAGAAGTGACCGCGAACGAACTCAGGAATTAGTGTCAATATTATTCTATAAGTGGTCAATATTATTCTGAGCGACTAAGCTCTGCTCTGGTGAAAATGGAGTAAACGAATTTTCCCCGATATGAGACCTAACTAAATCGATTTTTCACTACCGTAAACATCCACATTGCAACTTTTCTAGAACGTGATTACAAATCATCATCATTTCAGCCGAAATACGTCCACTGTTCGACATAGGCCTCCCCCAAGTGTCGCCACATTGACCGGTTCCATGCGACTCGCATCCAGCAGATCCCCACAGCCTTTACCAGGTCATCGGTCCACCTATTGTGAGGCCTTCCAACGCAACGTCTTCTGGTTCGCGGTCGCCACTCCACAACTTTTCGACCAAATCGGCCATCCGTTCTGCAAGCAATGTGCCCTGCCCACTGCCACTTAAGTTTGGAAATTCTTCGGGCTACGTCGGTAACTTTGGTTCTCTGATGATTACAAATATTGCTTATTTAAATAGGGTCTGAGGCATGTACTCACTGTAAATCTCAAGCAATGGTGTTGTAACCTTCTTTAGACTACTTTTTCCAAACATAAACACAAGAAGTGAAACTAAGGTGGGTCTTTTCACGACAGGATGTTGACGGCGCGTTCGTGTTCCACGCGCGTCTCAAAGAGATTTCAGCAAACAGGGAGGGGCCCGCAAGGTCCGATGCCTGCCAGGGCTGCGGGACTGGTCGTAAGAGATACCGCGGCCCTAACACAAAGGACAAGGAAGGAACATGGATGGGTTTTAGTAAGTACAAGTCTGACACTCCCTTCCGCTCTGTCCAGAGCGGGAGAAGTCATTTGATGATTTACCGTCCGAAAAAAAAAGCTCTCTAGTGTCTACTATAATCTTATACCTTTAAACGAGCAATTCTTGTATATATGTACCTATATGTATATAATTTCTGAATCTCGGAAACGGCTCCAACGATTTTCGTGAAATTTAGTATACGGGGGGTTTTGGGGGCGATAAATCGATCTAGCTAGGTTTCATTTTTAGAAAACGTCAAATAAAAAAAAAAAGAGCAAAGCTCGGTCATCCAGGTACTTATTACTTAACAAAGCAATCACAAGACTTAAAAGCCACAAAATCAATTACAAACAGACTACTTACAAACCTTACCTTCACTTACATTAAAGGTAAATTAAAAATGCACCACTTACTTCCACCCTTTACCCAAAAGTGGGTAGTCAGGTGTGAAATTAGGAGAGAGAGTGCATCTGCCAGCACTAATTAGTAATTAATATAGTTAATTGTACCTCCTTTTAGCGAGAAGATATAGATTAATGTTGCCTTTGAACTGTTCGCGGTTGGTTACACTTTTTTCTGAGGTAATCTTGAGAAGGTAGTGGTCTTTTGCAGGCTGGTAATTGATTTGAGATGCCTGAAGGGCCAATTTGCAATATTATCAATGTTGTTCTAAAATTTGCTGCCACGCATAGTTTCATACAGTATTTCGTACTTGTATTTTTTTTTTTGTTAGCCTGGTTGAGTGTCCCACTGCTGGGCAAAGGCCTCCCCTTTCTCCTACCAAACCTCCCTGATCTCGTTTACGGGACGAACATGGCCAGATATCGCACAGGGCAGAGAGGTTTGGAAGGAGGTTTGTAAATAACATTCATTAATAAAAAAAAATCTCTCATGTGCGTATTGTATAATTGTCACTTGCTTCGGTGAAGAAAAACATCGTAAGGAAACCAAACCGGCACGTCTGAGAGATATTTCTCGACGCCCGTGAACGGCATAAAAACTCCAGGTTAGGCACTTACCACACGAAAAAAAGAAAATGAAAAGAATGTGAAATTGAATAAACTGTCGTGTTGTTGAACAATCCATTCTTTTATACATTTAATCAGGGATGTTATGGAGCTCCGTAACCGTAACCGAACTATCGGATATCCGAAATAAAAATATATCTGTAACCGTATCCGTTTCACAAGTTTCGGATAGTTTCGTATAAAGGTGGAGTCTAATTAAAACGACATGTTTCGACAGGTTTTTGTTTCACCGCTCGCGCGCCACGTGAATCTTGCAGTTTGTTTGTTATTTCTACGTTTTTCTATTTTGTTTGTCATAACATAACCTCTTTCATAACTAGTTAGTTTTTTATTGAAACTATCCGGAACTAACGGATAATCCGAAATAATTTTATATCCGTAACCGTCTCCGAAACCGATATAATTTTATTCCTATATCCATATCCATATCCAGATCCGAAATATCATATCCATAACATCTTTGCATTTAATGAAAAATAATGTACGGTGGCCTGCATCAATTGGGTACCCCAGTTGGGAACGTAGGTGCTTTCAAGAGGGATACCCACATCGTGACGCTGACTGTACTTGAATCTTTAGGCATATAATTTTAATTGGAACTAACACCGCCATATTGTTTTTTTCGGTATCCTTAACAGCGCCCTCCTATCAATATTAGTTCCAAAAGGACCATGCAGCGATACAAAAATAAGCTAAACCACTGCACAAACATTATAATCCTACTTTAACCTACATTTACATAACCCACCCAGTCTTTGAATAAAAACACAAAGGTTTTCAACCCCGCATTACCGTGTCGGTTTAATAAACTGTCTGGCCGTTGAAGACAAGACTAAAGTCATTGTAATGCACCTGTCAAAATGACGTCACTAGCGCCATTTGTAAAATGTTTTTCTGGGCGCGGTAAGCTGACAAAAAAACCGCTGCAGCGATTGAAAGCGGAGTTTTTGTGGTCAGAAAATTAAAGTGATATTCTACATTATTTAGATTAATGAAGTATTATTTCATCGAATCAAGATACTCCCGATGTACAAATACCTATATTAATTCAATAAACTCACATAAGTCAAAATAAAAACGTAACTACCTTCAAGTTATAAACTAACTTAAAATTAAAATCAAATTATGGTTTCGTGCCCATATATACGTTCACGGCCCAAATAGTAAAATATCGCTTATGCACTGAAATCATTGGGTACTTTTGGGGTGCAAATATGGAAATCCAATTCAGGTTATAAATATGAACTTAACCGCCTCCTGAATGTTCTAGAAAAAATGTTTCAAATAGTCTTTTCTATAAAATAATATCCAGCGCTTGTGTCGCTTCAAAATATGCAAATAAAAGCTTTGCCCGATGCAGCGATTACATTCATCACATGAAATACGTAGGATGACCAAAGTTTCCAGATTTTTTGTGAAACCAAGTATAAAATAATACTGAAAACAAGTAAGATTATTGTAGTTAAGAAGCTCTCTAATTTTTATCTTTTTATCAAGTGTTCATAACTCATCAATGAACTACGTTTACTATAATGTACCTGTTTATCCCGCATTTATAACTTCGGAAACACTTAAGTAATATTCAGTGTTTTTTTATTTTTATAAATTCATTGTTCTGTGTGTAAGTTTCAAAAAATAATTTGCTTTTGCTTTTACATGGCTAGTTTTTTTTAACGTCAAAAAGATTACTGAAAAAAAAAGATTTAACGAAATGTTCTTAAGTGGGATTCTTTTACAAAATTTCCAGCAAGCCATGGTCACTACCCGATGACGGACGGGCGGATACAGCAAAACTAATGCCTGCATCATAACGAGTGACGTCACAGACTTACCGTGTAGGAATTTAAACGCGATTTATACAGTTTAGTGGGAGCGGCCACCACACCCTGGTTTGTTATGGTTTAGAACTACTGTTATTAAACGAATGAAAGGTGCATGTAGGTTTTATTTGCCTGTGGGAGTGATGTTATTTAATGTCGCCTCGATTCTAGGAATTGTTGTCATCACCATCATCATCATTTCTGCCGAAATACGTCCAGTGCTGGACATAGGCCTCCCCCAAGTGTCGCCACATTGACCGGTCCCGTGCGGCTCGCATCCAGTTAATCCCCGCAACCTTCAATCGGTCGAGGCCTTCCAACGCAACGTCTTCCGGCTCGCGGTTGCTACTCCAGAACTTTACGACTCCATCGGCCATCCGTTCTGCCAGCAATGTGCCCTGCCCACTGCCACTTAAGTTTGGCAATTCTTCGGGCTACGTCGGTAACCTTGGTTCTCTTGCGGATGTCCGGAATGGTTGTAGTTGTGAAAAAAGAATGTTTCACGAGTACAAAAATTAAATAAAAATTAAATTAAATCATTTTAGTTTGAGTATCACTGACTCATAACAGTAACAATACATTTATTCAGTCACACTACATACACAACATTAATTCAATTCAATTCAATTATTTATATTAAGTCAAACACAATAAAACAATAATAAAAAATAATTATAATTTACTCAACACTTTACATAATAAATCAGGTCTGTTAGTCGCATCAGCCTGCCACATGCCGCTTACAACAGTGGGAGATGATGGAGTAATCAAGCCTTACCGCGAGCGTGGCCAGCGTACTGTTAGCGCTCGAGTAAGAGCAGGTTTCACTATTGAAACTTAATGCATCATCATCATCATCATCAGCCTATAAATGTTCCCACTGCTGGGATACAGGCCTCCTCTCTAAGAGAGGGAATGGGCTATAATCCACCACGCGGGCCCAGTGCGGATTGGTAGATGTCACATGCCTTCAAATTTTTGGTTCTAGGACATGCCGGTTTCCTCACGATGTTTTCCTTCACCGTTTTGAGAGCAGTGGTGATGAAATAAATTACACAAAGTAATGCGCCTGCCTGGGTTCGAACCCACGACTTACTGTTCGTAAGTCGGGGTCGCTACCACTGAGCCACCGCTGCTCTCAGCCACCGCTGCTCTCAGCCACCGCTGCTCTCTAAATGCAATCAGTAAAAATCTAAGTAGTTTTTTAGAGCTGTAAGTGTTAATCATCCTGAAACGTGATGAAGGTAGTAATTATGGTTTATCGTGAAAAATGAGATTTAATATAAATTACTTCCGTTTCAGATTTTATGTATCTGCCTAACTTTTTTTTCAAGTATATGCGGGTCGGCTTCCAGGTCACCTGGATGCAGCTGAATACAACATATTTTTTAAGTGCAGCGACTGCTTACCTGACCTCCAAAACCCAGATAGTACTTGATATCACGACAAAAGCACCACCCTTTGGTAACCCCTGCAACGACTGTCAAAGATCCACAAAGCCGGGACCAATGGCATAACGTGCCATGAGCTATTTAGATTTTATTTATCTAATTGAAAAAAGACCAAACCTCTGGCAATAAAATCCTATACCTAAAGGGTGTAAACATACTCTTAACAAAGCTGAAAGGCACTTGTTCTCCCCGTAATTGCGATCATTTTTTTGGCATTTTTTCAACACCATACCTGGGAACGTTATAGCTACGGAGATATTGGGGGTCAAAGTTCCAACTTTTTCACAAGTTTTTTTTTAATATATGTTTTTAATGTAAGATTTTTACTTTAAACACCTCCAGGGCCCCCTTTCTATTCAATCCATCCATCAGCACAATGTTTTGAGTGCGTTACATTGAGTCCTACTATAACACGTAATTTTTCAGCCCAAAAAAATAGCCGTTTCCCAGCACTAATTTTTCGTAAATTTGCTTAGTTTGATGTACATATGCTTGGTTGACGGCTTCATGAAGAGTCTGTTTACACCCTGTATACGCTTCCTTCGCTCAATCGAATATAATCCAGCAATAACTAAGATACAGTTTCCCGATAACGTTTCCATAACATCTGAACGGATATTATTTAAATTTGAAAGATTAAGATCTCATTCATACACTCGCATTATGGATCATAACCGATCGCTATTTGGAATTCAATCAAGATTCGATATATTCGAGATGAAACAGATTCATATAGAGTGAGACATCACCGCACTTCTAGTTCCGTATTAGGGGAACTAGTACCTATAGGGTGTTCCCCTAGTAGTGTAGATTACTAAGAGGCTGTGTCGTGTCGGAAGTGATCGTAAAACTTTACGAACTGGCGCCCTCTATCGGTGACAATCATCTTCGGGCACAGAGAAGTTTGGAACAGAAACATATTTTTTTTTGTATTGTTTTACAATGCTTTAGGTGCCATTTAAGGTTTTAATATATTTAATTAGGATCTCAAGCGAAAGGTGCACATATGAATAAACGTATTATTATGACAAACATTTGATATTTTATAAATGGACTCCTTCACTGATTCAAATTGAAATTCAGAATTAAGCATCGTTCTAGAATAAGAATAATGTTTTTTATATGCTTTTTTTTTAATAAGATATATTTTTAATAAAATGTAATTAATGTGTTTGCAAATGAATAAAGGGGCTTATAATAATATATGAATAAGAGCACGCTCTAGATATGAATTTGGATATTTAAGACCAGGTAATTAATGAGATAATTAATTTTAGATCAAATTCTAGAACAAATAATTTATTAAATGCGTCTATTTATAAGAACTAAACACTTATTAATGAAATGGGAATGAAAAAGAAAACAGAAACAAAACTATTTCTTCTAGCAAGAAAAATACATAACAAAATGTCTGACTCTATCCCCTACTCTGTGCTATAAGGGCTGAGATTTCAATAAACGACATCGGTGTTCTGATTGCTACGTTTGAAGACGCTCTACATATCCTCGTTAGTGCTGACAGACTGACAGCAGCCACTCTCATACGTTTATTGACGAACGTTAGCGAGATTGTTCTCGGTTCAGTAGTTGTAGTAATCGTGAGTGATTCTGAATGTAGTATATTTTATGGGTGTTACTTGCTAAGACGTGAATTGTACCTATTGATAGATTTAGACTGCCTCGTTGGTCTAGTGATCGCTAGCGCGACTTTTGAGCATGAGGTCCTGGGTTCGAGTCCCGGGTCGGGCAAAGTGCTATTGGGTTTTTCCATTAGGAATTTGTCAACAGCAGCTACGGGAATGGATTTGTGCCCGGTTGATGATAATAGGCTCGCCCGCTATTACATGGGATTTAAAAACATAACTGGCGAAATGTGGGTGTACTATTAGTTACACTTCTGCCTAACGATGTGTGATGTTATGTTATGATAGATTGAATTTGGGAGTGCCATTAAAAAGTTCAGTACACTAGACCATGGTTGGGTGTTGTTGGCATGGCCCATGCTTTAGTTGCCTGGGCGGTCACTTTACAAAATGGCTGTCTTGCGTTTCTAAGAGTGAATATAAAACGAAAGTCCCAAATTGCGGGTTTTTAAGGCCCTAACACGAGTGCGCGGTGTAAATGTAACGCAAATACGTCGATTTTTGAATCGGAAATACAATTATACTATAGCATTTTAGTCAAATTATTTGCAACAAGCACAATCAGTAACATTCATTGAAATTAATAAAATACTTAGAATTATACAAATATTTGGGACGCTCACCAAATACACTATCCACCGCATGCATGTCACTCAGAGAGCTATGGAACGAGCCATGTTGGGCATCTCCCTCTATGACCGGGTGAAAAATACCGAAATACGGAGACGAACGAGACTCACGGACATAGCGGAAGTGATAGCAAAACGAAAGTGGAAGTGGGCGGGCCATATATACCGTAGACAGGATGGAAGATGGGGGAAGAAAGTGCTGGAGTGGAGACTACAGACGGGACGGAGGAATGTGGGAAGACAACCGGCTGGACTAGGTGGACAGACGATCTCATTAAAGTGGCCGGAAGAAACTGCATATTCATGTCATAAAATTGCCAAAAGTGGAGAGATTTGGAAGAGACCTACACTCAGCATTGGGTGGCCAAGGGTTGAAGAAAAGAGAGAGAGAGAGAGGGTAAAAATATTATAATTATGTAAAACGAGTATTTTTAATGTTAAAATCGACGTTTTTACGTTACGTATAAACCGCGCGTTCATGCTAGGGCCTATGAATTGAGTCGTCGAAGTTTAAGACTTGTCAATGTCTATTTAAATTATAAATTTTGAATTTCGAGTGCTAAATTACCCACAATGAAAGAATCATCTCAAGTAGAGTTTGACTACTTTTATCATCGAAATACTGAAATCAGAAACTGGCAGTAAATCAGTTTGTAATTAACTCTTCTCCACATTTTATTCCTACATTCATTTCCAAAGTCCCAAAAAAGCATTCATCGTTCCTTTTTGACATTAACCCGAAAATGTTGAAGGATAACCCTATTCCTAGGTGCTTCATGAAATATTCGCAGTTAATGAGTCGCAAACTTTAAATCCTTTACCGACGAGGCTAACAACTCGTGAAAGGGTAAGATTAATTACTGACATTTTTGTTTTAGATGCAAAAATTAAAAGGTCGTTTGGATTGATTAATTTGCATAATAAAATCTTTAAAAAAAATAGTTATGAACATGATATGTCGCTATAAAAAAATGTCGTCGTTAGAAAAGGGCATTGATTATGCTCATAACAAGCTGTATCGGTTTTTGTTGCATAAGATTGTGACTGCCTGGTTGGTCTAGTGGTTGCAAGCGCGACTGCTAGGCATGTGGTCCTGGGTTCGATTTCCGGGTTGGGCATAGTGTAATTGAGTTTTTCCATAACGATTTTCTCAGTAGCAGCCACGGAGTCTTGATTTATACCCGGTTGGTGGCAATAGGCTCACCCCTTATTACGTAAGACCTAAACATAACTGGGGAATTGTGGGTGTGGGTGTAGTGTACATCTCTGTCTAACCCTTCAGGGATAGAAACCTAACAGCGGTATAAATTGTATCTAAAGGGTGTAAACAGACTCTTCACGAAGCCGAAAGGCACTTGTTCTCCCCGTCATTCCGATCATTTTTTTGTTCTAGACCATACCTGGGAACCTTTTAGTTACGGAGATATTGGGGGTCAAAGTTCCAACCTTTTCTCAAGTTTTTTTTTAAATACATGTTTTTAATGTAAGATTTTTACTTTAAACACCTCCAGGACCCCCTCACTATTCAATCCACCCATCAGCACAGTGTTTTGAGTGCCTTACATTGAGTCCTACTGTAAAACGTGATTTATCAGCCCAAAAAAAAAGTTGTTTCCCAGCACTAATTATTGCGTAAAGTTACTTAGTTTGTTGTACATAATGCTTGGTTGACGACTTCGTGAAGAGTCTGTTTACACCCTGTATAGTAGTTATATTTGTCGGAGCGGGTCATTGGTATAGACTTGGAATGAATCGCGGTATGCCTGTGGTGACGTCGGACGACGTACTTACTCCCACCGAAGCGTGCTCGGTACAGAGTCTTGATGTTTGCGGCTCGACGCTAGGACGACAGTCAGTGTCTGATCGCGGCCGACTTGAGACGTCTTGAAACTGTATTCGATTCATTGAGCCCCGAGTTATTGTGTTAAGTTGTAATCTCAAGTAATTCTTTAGTTTTGCTAGAAACAGTGTATCGTACCAAATGTGTTTTCATAGCACGAAACCCATCGTCTGCCCACATAATGCTCGAGCCTAACTGAATAAATCCGGGCATTCCCCGACATATTCAAATAACATAAAATTAATATTTATGTTGAAAATAACAATGGAATAGCTGAAGGTTTGTGTTTAATTTATGGTTTCGCACAAGAAAACATTAAGACAAGCTATTTAATCATTTTCAGTCAAACAGAGCGAAAATATGTAAGCTTTGAAAAAAAAACATTTTATCTATGCACTTTAGTCGTCCTCACCACATCAGCATGTAAATAATCCAAAGAATATCTCATAAATATCCATTGAACGAAAGAATACATAATTTTCCCATTTATTGGTCTTCCTCCAACGCTAATAAACTCCCAATTCGAGATTTATATTAAAATTCAAGGGAAAGAGCTTTTGAATGAAGATTTTCATAGGATACATTAAAATCTGTTTCCACCGATTCGGGCTTTTGAATACGGTACAAATCATAAGCGCCGAATTTGTCAGCATACATTATTTATTTTTACATTATTATTATATTTTGTTATTTCTTGGACATCATGCATCATGCTAACCGGACATTGCGTTGGAAGGCCTCTCACTAGGTGGACCGATGACCTGGTGAAGGTTGCGGGGATCCGCTGGATGCGAATCGCACGAGACCGGTCAATGTGGTGACGCTTGGTGGAGGCCTGTCTAGCAGTGGACGTCTTTCGGCCGAAATGATGTTGATGATGATGATGCATAACTTGCCTAGTTTTAAATTCAGTTACTAGTGCTGTTACTGTTACCCTGTGTAATCCCACTGCTGGGCAAAAGCCTTTGACTTCCTAATCCTTCGATCCAGGGACAATGTGGACCACTGGTTGTAAAGTCTGTCCAGCTAGTCCCGCTATCTCCTGCGAAGTCTACCGCAGCGCCTTTTAGCTGTGTCAGGGCTCCCCATATTGGCCCACAGCTCGGCATACAAAATAATTTTTACCATGTTAAATTTTTCTCCTTTAATTTCGTATTGACGCTACCTATACTATTAAACAGTAGGGACCACGTAATATTAAATTCAAATCAAAAACTCTTTTATTTTTACCCAGAAAAGACACGATTATGTTTTTCAAGCGTTAAGAATTTCACAAAATTCCAGCTAGTGTTCGAAATGTATTCCTTACTTGAATTCAAAATCGCTCAACTATCTCAACTTGTACCACTCCTACTGTCCGTTGGGACAGCAATAACAAGTCTATAAACCGTTTTTACTGCCTTTGTTCAAGTAAATCTATGTCGGTTTTGACTTTTTAAACAATGACCGTGTTTTTGTATGGGAACACAGATAATTCTTGAGATGTTTTTGAATGGGAAAATGGCGATTTAAGAAGAAAATTCTAAAGCTTCGTTTTTATTATTGGGATACGTGTTCTTTTGTCCATTTTCGTTGTTGTACTTTTTTAGTGTGTTTGTTTTTTTAGGATTTTGGTTATAAGAATTTGGTTTAAAGATGTCAATATTTTTAAGATTATATATCAAACAATCAGCCTACGCCCAATACAATTTTTGGCAATGAAATATTGTAAATTTAAGATTTAATATGATCAGATACCAAATACTGACAACTATCCATTTAAAGTTGACAAAAGTTTAAGTAAGGAAAAGTTTTTGTAACGTTTTTGATATAGATATTGGAAGGGAGCGTAGGGCACTGGCGGTCAGAGATAACATGCTGGCCCATAGATTTGCTCGGTGCTCTGACCTAGTAAAAATTACTCTTTTTAAGGCCTACTATCAGAGCTTTTACACGAGCAATCTATGGGTCAACTACACTAAGAGATCGCTGGATGTCCTGCACGTACAATATAATAATGCTTTCAGGATGTTGTTGCGACTGCCCCAATTCTGTAGCGCTTCAGAAATGTTTACTGAGACTCACACAGATGGATTTCATGCCATCATACAGAAAAAAAACGGCATCGTTGCTGTGCAGAGTGCGGAGTAGTCGCAACTATATCCTGAGAGCTGTGGCGGAGAGCTATACTACTAATATTAGGCATTTTGTACGGAGGCTGATTAGGTAGGAGACATGTCTTCCTGCCAGGTCGTCCGTTGTCTTAAATAGATCGATGTTACTAATACTAGAATATAAGCTGTGTGTAATACTAACAAAATATGGATCACTGTTGTCCGAAAAAAATGTTTTTTTTTTTTATAACTGTGCAGACGAGTACATATCTCAAGATCTCGTGAATGAACTCATAAAACTAAGTCGCTGGACTGTCCACCAGTAATTCCGTGGAATATAAATTGAATAATTGTTTCAAAATGTGACACAAACCGTCTGGAAGACATTAAGAGATTATCCAATTATTCACACGTAAAACGATCGCCCACGTATTCAGTTATCACACTTCATCATTGTAACAGATGGTAAAGTCTAGAGAAGACTAATAAGATTTTATTTTTCTAGTCCCACTGCTGGACAAAGGTCCCCATAGCTTTCCACTTATCTCTCAATGGCAATCTCTCACAAACAACTCTAAGTTGTCACGCCAGCGTTTTATAACCCTCCCTCGGCCACGACGCCCGTCTTCTTCCCACTGCGTGACGACTCTCATCTGGCCCATCGGTCTTGATGCATTCCACAGACATGGCCCGCCCAATCTCACTTAAAATCACACACAACCAATCAATCTCACTTCAACTCAGCAGTCTTATTGCCCAAATCAGCGATTCCAGTTTTTGAGCGAATTCTGGTACTCCGTATTCTGTCGCTGAGCTTAACACCAATACGCTACGCTTCATCGCCCTTTGGCAAACCTTGAGTTTGGACTATTGCGACTCGGTGAGAAACATAATTATATACTATAGAAATGTGTCTGAACGAAGCGGTAGAAAATTGAATGGGTAAAATAATTATAGCGAGTACCAATGCTTCATTTTTTTTATTATTATTTTGTGGGATATTATGGATAAATTTATTTTAAGAATTTGTTGTATTTCTTTAATATTTTCATTGCGAAGACAAGATGTACAGATATTTTGCGGGCGCGGCTATGGACACTGCATAGAATACACTGAAAACCTGGCATTTCTGGTGATCGCAGTTGGCACTTTCACAATCTGTACGTATTGGTTTGATCGAATCATAATACAGTCATCTTTTCATGCCTACTCTATTCGTTCCAAATCCACCACCACAGACCAACCATCTCAATTCACAAGATTCACTCCTAAAACCCACTTCGGTCCTCAACCTCATTCGAACATGACACCGTTTCTAATCCTACTCGTTATAACCCTGGTGAATTCAGAAGGTACTGACAACAGTACTAAGTGTGATAGCTTCCAGGCCAACTTTAATTTGAAGGATGTGATTGGTGATTGGCATGTGGTGGCTATCATACCTGAGAAGCTGTTTCCTGAGAAGCAAGTGACGTGTTATAAAGTCGAGATTAGTGAGACTGATGGGGTAAGAATTATTTATTATTTCATCTTTAAGGTCAACTGGAAGTTCTTGCAAAAAACCGAAACGGGGCGAGTAAGTCAGAAAAACTGAGGTTAGACGAGTGCTACTAGGATTTTTTTTGCTCAGGGCTAGTCCGCCACACTATTCCCAAGCCACTGCATTTCTTGAAAGCCAGATTCAACAATGGCGATTTCCAGAAAAACGCCGAGAAAATGAAACTCGCGGAAGTCCCAGAGAAACAATTTAATTGTCATGGATCCCGCGATTAAATTAATCAGAAACGAACAGCGGAGGATTGACCGCTACTAGGATATTACAATGTCGCACTTGCCCTGCCTAGGAGTTTCTTGGCGAGGCTGTGCAGCCACCATAAAACAAAATTATGATCACGTATTGGCCCAGAGTGATATTTATCATGATCATTTTGAGAGTGAGCCCAAGTGAGATTACCCTTTTCAAATCTCATACAAGGTGTAAACAGACTCTTCACGAAGCCGTCAACCAAGCATTCTGTACATCAAACTAAGTAACTACGCAAAAATTAGTACTGGGAAACGACTTCTTTTTTTGGGCTGAAAAATCACGTTTTACGGTTGGACTCAATATAACGCTCTCAAAACATGGTGCTGATGGATGGATTGAATAGTAACGGGGTCCTGGAGGTGTTTAAGTAAAAACCTTAGATTAAAAACATGTATTTAAAAAAAAACTTGTGAAAAAGTTGGAACTTTGACCTCCAATATCTCCGTAAATAGAAGGTTCCCAGGTATGGTCTAGAACAAAAAAATGATCGCAATGACGGGGAGAACAAGTGCTTTTCGGCTTCGTTATGAGTCTGTTTACACCCTTTATTAACAAAGCTAAAACTGATTTCATTTTTGATTGATTCAAACCATAGTGTCTGTACACTATGGTTTGAATGTATATGGTAAGACTTAGGTATATTCAATTTCATAGCACAAACTTTTAACTGATCACAAAACATTTGGAAACAAATATTCCAAAGTTAGCCTTAGTTTTATGCCCAAGTTTTAAGCCTAAAGTTGGGCAAAACTGTTGCCTACAGACTTCTACGTCTCCTTAGTTGAATGAAGAAATGACCCAGTAATCATGTTTTCACAGGGTAGCCTAAGATGGTTAATAAACAAAACAGTGACATCACCAAAGAAATTGCTGCCAAAAGACACAGACGGCATTATAGTCCGGCAGAGGTACCACACGGAAAACCCTTTCGATGTCTGGTCCAAATCTATCGAAGGAGTGAACGGGTGCTTCCAGCAAGTCATCTCTTTGGATATTGGCAAGAATGATATTCGTAAGTCTAACTTTTATTGTTTGACATCTTTTTCTTCTTCTTTAATATCGCTGGTATGACTTACCATATTCCTGTTAATTGACATGATTTAATATTGTGCATTGTAAATATATTGAATGTAGTTATTGACATTTACACTATGTAATTAAATCATGTTGAACTTAGCTGTCAAGACAAGAAATTTAGGAAAGATGAAGTCCTAGTTTATTTTTTATTTAATTTTTAATGAGATGAAGGCTCTTTGGCAAGTTTATGAAAAAAGAAAAGATTGGTATCACCTATCTCCCCCAAAACATGATTATCTATTTTAACAGGCTCCTATTCTTATACTGGGGACACAGGATTTCTCTCTGTGAGAAGGTGTGAGCCATAATCCAACAAACGTACCCGGTGCAGGTTAAACACTTATATCACCTGTTACTAATGGACAAGTCCTTTCAATAAGAATCTTCACAGTTTTCATTACATTCATCTTAACTAATTTGTTGATCATCTTGCAGACAAGGCCCTAAAACACGATGCGATGATGCAGCTCCATCTCCTAGAAGTTGAAGGTTCTCAGCCGTTCCTGATGCAAATGCTGTGGGGAAGAATGATTGCTGTCGTCATCTATCGTCGGAAACAGGTGAATTTCTTAATCCTTTAGGTCGTCATATCACAAATCCGCAGTACACTTCTGTTAGAGCTCATCCGGCTTTAAGTCCCTAAAAAGCGCTTGTCACGACCCATGGTGCTGAGCATGAACTTCTGAATGCATCCTTTAAATGCATCCGTACTGTTAAAGAAGTTTTACTGTTCATGAATCTTTTGGCTCGTGGTTGAAATCGGAATAAAACTGCCTTAATATATGTAACTCATATGACAATTGTCTCGACTGCTACGAGTGCGGAGGATTTATGTTTGAAAACTAACAACCATCTTCGTCATCGGCTATTATAATCATCATCAGCCTACAGTAGTCTGCTGCTGGGCTCCTCAATCGCACGCCACTCAACTTGATTCTCAACAACTCTCATCCAGTTACTACCAGCCCTACCGTGCGACAGATCGTCGCTCCACCGAGCCTGAGGGCATCCCACCTCACGCTTGCCGATTCGCAGTCTGTACTGCAGAATAAGTCAACCCCAACGGTCATCGATTCAACGGTTAATATGGCCGGCCCATATTAGGCTATTACAATATTCCCAGTTAAACATAGGCTTCACCAATCGTATGCTATTAACATAACTGGATTCTCACGATAGTACTTGTCAGTGTGTTTGATTCAATAGCCTAATTTTATTTATTATGTTTCAGGGAGTCACTCAAGATGAATTGAAACCTGTGTTTGAACTCATCAACAAATTACGAGGACCACAAAGATTACCAAAGATATGCGACAGCGCTTTAAGAGATATTTTAGTCTTTTGATCCTGTAATTATTTGAGTAATTTTGAAATTAGTTTTCACTATTTTATACGTTGTATTTCGAAGACAGTTAGTAATTTTGATATGAACAGTAAAATAAAAAGTTTATTTTGGAGATACTTGAACTAACGTGAAACTTACACCCTAGTATTGAAGAAAATACTTCAAATGAGTCATAAATACAGCATATTATTTTAGTTAATATAAAACTAGAACTTTAATACCCATATCAGAAAATAATAAAAATACCACAACAAGTTTATTGCTTATCAATTTAAAGTCCAATGAATCTTCGTTTGATGTTATTTGCGCTGGTCCAATGTCCGTCGGCTAACAAATAGAGCTTGCTCACGCTAGCATAACGGTGCAACGCTATATTGTATGGAAACGCCAATAAAGCAAAAATAAAACTAACCTTAAGACGGCAAAGAGTATAGAAAATATTGGCAGAAACGAGGTTGAGCTTATGATTTCTATTTGACCAATAATCGTCTGATCTACTACGCCTAATTGCAAGACTTCCATCTATAAAAAATATTTTCGCATGTCCTTAAAATTACACCTCAGGTCCACCGTGGCGAAAGTAATGTGACGATCGAAAGACGACGAAATCGGAAAGGATAGAGAGAATTGGAAGGAGAAATGGAAGACCTTTACCCAGCAGTGGGAAACGATGTAGGCTAGCAAAAAAGGCTGTTAATTACACTGTATGCACATCTTAAACGAGATAGTCTATTTTGTTTTCAATATCAATTCTATACGTATATTACAAGCACATACAACAGAAACATAACATCACGCATGGAATTCTTGAATAGTGAGGCGAGCCTATTGCCATCAATTGAACACAAATCTAAGCTCCAGACTATTACTTTAATAATCCTAATAACACTTTTTCTGACATGTGAATTGGGAGTGCAGTACCCCACGCTCAACAGTCGTGTTTGCGATCACGACACCAATGCATTCCTTACAAGTACCTAACAAGGATTATTACAGAATGTCCCTTCTGCTATATTATCATAATCTACCTACCTTTCCTTATATCGTAGGTTCGTGACATTACCTTATTAACTGCTTTTCTTTATTGCCAGTATTTGAAAGATAATTCTTTTTGGTTACCGTCCATTTTGTATGTGGCGTGAACCTAATGTGGCCGATTTCGTCATTACTGTGGTTTAGAAATTGTCAGTAATGCTTGAATATTCGAGGAGGAGGTTATCAGTAATTGTAATTGATTTAGATGGACTGATTAATGGGAATGTTTATTGCTGGGGAGTTTAAGTTGTTCTCCTTCATTTTCCTAGCTTTAACATTAAATCGGCTATCATCATTTCAGCTGAAAGTCGTCCACTGCTGGACATAGGCCTCCCCCAAGTGTCACCACATTTACTGGTCCCGTGCGTCTCGCATCAAGCGGATCCCTGCAACCTGGACCAGGTCATCGATCCACCTAGTGAGAGGCCTTCCAACGCAACGTCTTCTGGTTCGCGGTCGCCACTTCAAAACTTTTTGGCCCCATTAGCCATCCGTTCTGCAGGCAATGTGCCCTGCCCACTGCCACTTAAGTATGGCAATTCTTTGAGCTACGTTGTTAAAGCAGCTATGAAAGCTTGTCATAGTGCTCGTGGCACAGCTAATATGTGAACATAATGTGGTGTGCGGTGCTAACCTAAAGTGATTGTTACACTAACCTTAGATTATGGCAGAATTTACTTTAAATTAATGTACCTTTATGTCCTAAGTAATAAGGTTGAAAAATGCTCGACCGTCGGTTAACTCAGTGGTATATAAACAACTGTGTGTTTCACCATACATAAGTACACAAAGACAGGCGGCATCAGGTGTCTGGTAGAGGCCAGTGATTGATTCGCACTGGACAACAATTCAACTACTACAAATGCACTGAATGGGTTTCTGTATACAGGCTGTTCTACAAATACCAGCATATTGTTTTTTTTTTCTATTGATCGTTTTTAGGGTTTCGTACTCGAAGGGTAACGGGATCATATTACTAAGCCTCCGCTCCGCTGTCCATGCATCCGCCCGTCTGTCTGGCGGCGGGCTGTATCTCATGATCTGTATGTAATAAATAGGTAAACAGTTGATATTTTCACAGAATTTGTATTTCCGTTGTCACTATAAAAATTAAAGGTGAAGATGAGCTCATCTACTACAGTGGTACAAAACCCTTCCGAGTCCGACTCGCACTTGGCCATTATGTCTACACATTGTAAACATTCTGCTACCTGAATTATAAATCGTTATTTAAAGATATTTCTAAATTCAAAAATATTATAACAGTGTTAGAAGATTGATTGTATTTATTGCAAAAAAACAATTTTGCATTACAGGTTAAGTTTTGAAATAATAGCAGACAGTAAGACAACAACTAAAAACAGACATACGTAAACCAGAAGCAAAAATGAAAACCCACCTACAGGAAAACGTTCAGAAAAAATGTTTCACACAGAAATCGAACCGACGTCCCCTGTAGTGTATGACAGGCTTGACGAGCTGAGTCCGCATACAAAAGGGGGTGTTCCACTTGGCTCGTTTTATATCTATTGTTTATGCGCGACAGGGGACCGGCTTGATGGAATACATGCTTTAATGACGGTCGCCAAGGTATAAATAAAAAAGGTTTTATTATAAATGACAGGGGAGGTTGAGTTTTGGATACAGCCTGTATTTATGATTCTTGTTTAAATGATTTTCGATATTTTTTTTGGTTTTGTATTGAAATTAAATAAGCAAACACTAGGAAACATATAATCGATGATTCTGTAGCAAATAAGACGACACTGACTTCTCTGAAATTGAAATTTAACAGATTCAGTTTCATTGGTAATATTCGCTCTGAGAAGACTTCTAATAAAATCATGTTATTTGTTTCATAATAGTTTAACTCTTTTCACTTCTTTTTTTACTATACTTTCGAGACAAGTGTTACCGAAAAGTTTTTGTCAATTTTATTGAAAATCGTTGAAGAAATACCAGATGCTTTAACCCTTTCAACGCCAGAGTACAAGCGCACGCGTGTGCCCCCCACGCCAAGCCACAGTTTCACCAACCATTTTGTCATATATGTATTTGTATCGTTTGGTGACAATGGCATGCAGGTTAAAAAAGATTTACACTTGTCTAGGCTTTCAGGTAGGGCTAAAATCATTTTTGGAGGCTTTATTATTCCACCATGCCAATGAAAGTGGAAGTTTAAATTACTTTTTGGTGAAACATTATAAACTATTACTTGAGTAGCAAAATTATAGTGAACATTGCTGAAAATGTTTAATGTTATGCAAAATATTGTATTAATTCCGCGAAAAAGATCCAGGTCCGGACATCCTACATACAGGCCAAAGGGCTCCCGGCCGAAAAGATATATTATGCACATGCAGGAAAAGCAATAATAATTAGCGAAGGGTAAATTTTTGTAAGAGGTAAGCCGGAATACATATCTTTAATGTGATTATAATATTTGTCTATAGAATACTGACTGTGCCATTTTCAAAGGGAAGCCGGTAGGAATCGAGTTGTATGGAACCTTCGCCACTGATAATTAGCATGCCATGCACTCAAACCTATACTCAACACGTTTTTTGTCTCATTACGGGGTTTCCTCAGGAGGTGAGCTGATTCGACGACCGCTCGGGCGCGAAAATTCTGGGCCGGCTCAAATTAGATTGCAATCGAAGTAGAAGACATTATGGTTCTGAACTTAAACCACATCTACAGTTATTAAACCCCGTAATAGCTAAAGTAATAGTAAAACAAAATCCAATCAAACATTTTGATTCTCTCTGACCAGAATATCAAAAACTTTTAATAGCTCTTTAACTCCGGGAATCTCATCTTTGCACCGTGACGTAATTACCTAAGTCTTTTAGCAATAAAATGGCGCATAAAGACCATTTTATAATAGGGTCATAAAAGTGACGGGGATAAGGGATCGCTTGAAGGTACTTTTTCTAATTTTACGATTTCGCTTTTCTGAAGCGCTTGCAGCGGATTCTTTGTGCACCTGTGTTTGTTTAGTGATTGAGTTAATTAAGTTCAGGATACTAGTGACCCGCCCCAGCTTCGCACGGATCCAAGGTAGATATAAACCTTCCTCTTGAATCACTCTATCTATTGCTGAAAATTGCATTAAAATCCTTTGCGAAGTTTAAAAGATCTAAGCGTACAAACAGCGGGCCCGAATTTGTTTTATACTTTGTGGTAAAGAAATTTCTCCGAGTTTTTCTCTACGAGTTTTACAAAAAATATTTATTTCAAGTATATCATAGACATTTTTGGAATGCCAAGGATTTAATAATTTAACTAAAAAGTTAAAGTTGCCCGTTCTAAAATATGAAATCTCAATGGAGAAGAGGCATCACCTTCATGGTTCATAAGTTGTTTGTAATTATTTTTGGGTGGCGAATAAGTAGGTGGTTTATAGAATTGTTTTCGTTGTGCGACTCTTATTAACATCAGTGTCTAATTCCATTTCATAAAATAAGTTGTTTGGTACTTCAATTAAAAATCTTCTATTTTAATTAGCAATCCTTTTTCACTAACACCGTTGTCCCTATTTTTTTGGTTCTCTTCACCTATAATTTTCAACACAATCGTCACATAATCAGTTTATTCACTATTAAACGATTAATCAATTAAAAATCAGCCCTTTCCACATAAAGATATTTTGCACATTTTTCAAAAAAATTAAAACCTGTCCAAAAAAAAAGAAAATCAATAACAGCACCCTCTTTTTAGTTCATTACCTAGATCAAAACACGAGGTTCTATTGAAACGACCACCCAATTACAAAAGTCAACCGGATCACCGGATGACCGGATTCTTTCGGACGAGAACGGACGTGTCCGCACGATTTTTCATTAACCGGACCGTGCGGGCGATTATTGAAAGTCGTTCATGCGATTAATTAGTCGCCGGGGTTGGCTTTCATTATATTGATTATTGTTTTTGATGTAAGTACGTGTGCGTGAGGTATTTCCGTTGTTAGTATGGTAGGTATATTAGGGTGTATTGTGTATTTTAATTACTTTCACATGTTTAAAAATATTTATGCTTCTCCTTGAAATTCAAAAGATTTAGTTATTACAACAACTAAAGACACTAACACTGTTAACAAAAACTAAATACACTATAAGTAACAACTTATAGTGTCTTTAACAGCTCTTTTGATTCATCATCATCTGCCTAGCCTTTTTCCTAACTATGTTGGTTACGGCTTCCAGTCTACTGGATGCAGCTGAGTACCAGTATTTTACATGGAACGACTGCCTATTAGACCTCCACAACCCAGTTAGTACTGGGTAATACGATACCCCTTGTTAAGACTGGTTGTGAGACTTTTTGGGCCTCTGACTACCTAACGACTGTCAAAGATCTACAAATGACAGCAGGGACCAACGGCTTAGCGTGCTTTCCGAGGCACGGAGAAAACTCGATAATTATGTAATGGGTGGTCACCCATCCACAGACCAACCTACGCATGCACGGCCTGCATACCTAACAGCTTTTTTGATTGAGGCTGAATTATGCCAATGACAGCCCTCGAACACAGTTCAAATGCGGTGATCGCATTACCAAGATGAAAAGCGAAGTTAAAACTTGATACCATGTAAGTAGTTGTCTATAGAGGCATGAAATAAAAATATTGACCTAAGTCTGCTTTTTAATCGTAGATATAATGAGTCATACTCTGATGACTATATTACAAGAAAACTGTCTACTACTGAAAATAAAGGGTAATCAATTGTTAGCTAGAAATTTCCTTTAAGATTTTCCTAACTCCAGCACAGATTAGATAAGCTTTTCCTAAATTATAACTACATTCAATTCCGTTCAAACGTTCTAACCCGACATTAACTGCTCTGTTTTCTTTCTCTCATTCCATTAACGACTTCATATACCTGGGGTTTTAAAATAAATAGTTAAAACATTTTGTTTCATTGTCTCTGCTTGCCTCCGAATCGAGCAATGAAGCGTGATAGTTAAATTTAATGTACACTAACTTAATGCTATAAAAACAAGTTAATCTCAATACCCGGATCGCGCTTATTATAGGTAGGGTTGTAGGGAGTCGATATCGATAGGATTTAATAGAATGTTGCAATAAAATTAAATTATTATTGTTGTTTGATTAAAGAAACTTACACTACTTTAACTTATAAATTACTTTTAATTACTAACTACTTTTTTTTTAACTTATAAATTTACTTACTAACTACTAACGTAAGCTTGGCCCTGCAAGTTGTTGAAGGTCCAAATAGTTTTAATTGGCCACGGTTCAAACAAAACCACATGAGGTAGTCCATTTTTTTTTCCGACTTTAACATGATTAATTAAGCGGTATTACTATTACCTTCTAAGGATTGTTTAACAAGGCCGCTTAATTTTTAAATCGACCTCTGTACATTTGTGTAACTAAAGGATTAATTAAATAGTATAATTTAGATCGGTGTCTGGATTTGTGCTTGGTTGTTGGTAATAGAACTGTCTCTATTACAAGGGACTTAAACATAACTGACAAAATGTGGGTGTAATATGGGTTCATGGACGGCTCAGATCTCAAATGTGTATGCGGTGTGTCTCCACAGACAATGGCACATCTTCCATCTTGCACTGCATGCCCTGACACTTGCGCACTTGACGATCTCTTGACTGCATCAGCGAGTGGAGTTCGCGTAGCTGAATTTTGGGCCAAACATATTTAATAAAAGTTTTCCATCGACACGCTAAGAAGAAGATCAGGGGTTTCAGTTGTGATATTGTAGTTGTATGTTTGTAGTTACAGAACCAATCAACAATTTTATCGATAATTACTTTTCCGCCACATCTACATCCCTTAAGCCCAACATTGGCCGGAAATAAAAATCGTAAATGAAGCCATTCGTGCACTGAGACGGTCCCCAAACGGGATTAAATACATTTCAGGACTACCCTCGTTTATCGTTCTTTTATTTCAGGTGGTTATGTTATTTATTTATTTGTAGGACAACTAAGGTTCAATGAAAGTCAATAAAATGGCTACAATTTATGTGTTACAGCGACCTAATTTTTTTTTTGCTGTTGTTGGGATTTTCTAAGTAGTTTTAGGATTCCGCAGGTATGTACGTGGCAAGTTACTACTTTTCTTTATGAGAATCTTGGAGATTTAGAAATATGAGACTTTAAGTAAGACTTATTTGGAAATTGCCCGTGTGTTTTTCAAGAGAATAATTTGTTAATAGTAATATACATAGTTTATTTGCATAAGTCGTTTCATCTTACTTAATAACAATGAAAGGAATTTTGAAGAAAAACAATTTTATATTTCGAATAAAAAATGATAAAAATAAAAAAATACGTTTTCATGTTTATTTTAACACTATCTCATCGTCAAGTTTTTGTATATTTTTTCCCAATCAGGACATAATGAATCCCAGAAGGGGTAGACAGATGTGAACAGAATAGGCACACACAAATATTTTATTATACCCACATTTCGCGAGTTAAGCTTTTCCTACCAACCTTTTAAAAATTTAGTTATACGCAATATGTCAACATACCTGCCCAACCTTTCACAGGAAATAAAATTAACCCCCATTTCGCCCCAATAACTGAATATTTTCTCAGAGTGACCCATGAAAAAAGAAATAAATTCAATAAGTTGCGGCGCTGAAAGGAAATTGCAGTAATATGGTTTGTAGCCAAGGGGTAATGGACCGGAAACAATCTGGACCGTAACAATCTCGTTTAAGAACCAAATCTTGTTTAAAGGTATATTAAAGGTTATACTAACCGTGGCTCAAACCACGGTTAGTATAAAATCACCTTTAAACTAGATTGAAGGTTTATATTTTAGTGTGCAACTTCTTTATCAAGAAAGATTGGTTGGTCGTTGGTCTAGTGGTCGCAAGTGCGACTGCTGAGCATGAGGTCCTGGGTTCGATTCCCGGGTCGGGCAAAGTGCTATTGGGATTTTCCATCAGGAATTTCTCAATAGCAGCTACGGAGTCTGGACTTGTACCCGGTTGATGGCAATAGGCTCGCCCCCTATTACATAGGACTTTAAACATAACTGGCCAAATGTGGGTGTACACTTCTGCGTAACCCTTCGGGGATTACAGGCGTGATGTTATGTTATGTTGGCTAGAATTGGGTACGTTTTGATTCTGAAACTGTATCTCTCAATAAAAAAAAATAACACAATTGTATTTGAGCACGGAACCCAAGCGTTTTTTGACTAATTTAATTTAAAAAATAGGATGCTACGACGTAGCAGCCGTAGACATTTTCGTAGACGTTGTAGCACGCCTCAAATCATTAGTAGCGTATTTTGACAGGTCTCAGGTGATTGATTTAAAATTAAATTCTGTAAACTTATCTTTCAGTTATTTTTTTCAGAATTATTTTAAAGACAAAAAAAAATAAAAAAAAATAATTACTTCTACATAATTTTAAGAATTCGTAAACAATGGACTGAACTTTATATTTTAACACTCACGTATATTCAAGTATTCCATTACCAAATTAAAACAACATCTCATCAAAAAAAAAACAAAACCCAAGATTATATTCGCAACAAAAAGGAAGAGTACAATAACGTCCCCAGAGTATTATCAAAGATTACCTTTGAGAGACTCGTCAAAGACATGCATCTCATTAATATACCTTTTGACGATTTCCTTCTGTGAGGCTGATCATTTCGTGACAAAGGTACTCCCTGAGGTGGCTCCAGTTTGAATGTTATTGTTTATGCGGGCGGCGTACGTCAAAGAGAGTAGGGGTGACTATGGGATACAGAAATTTGAGACAGGATATTTCGGTTTATTTGATTTCAAGAAACCATCAACAAATTTCGAAACACCTAGTTACCGCTTCCCGTGACCCAAGGGCTGGCTTTTATCTTGGCCAGAGGCTAAGTGTTGCCATACAACGTGGCAACGCCGCCAGTCTCTTGGGCACGTTACAAGCTGACAGTGTTGAGCGTTGAGGAGGAGTTTTTCGATGCTTTTATAGTTTTTCGATGCCTTTTATAGTTTTTCGATGCTTTTTATAGTTTGTTGTTAGTTTATTTATTTTAGTTTAATAGTTTTTAATTATTAATGTATATAGTTAGTTTATTCTATTGAATAAAATCTAGAAACAATAAAATAAAATAAAGATTGATAAAAGTCTTAAATTAATTAAAAGCTAGAAGCAAATACTCAAAAGTGTTTACCTGGAAAATTACCCATGAGCAAAGTTTAAATGAGTCATGATATGAGTGATGAGTTTTGTGAGTATGAATGTGGGCGGCTATAAAAGCAGAGGAAGACAAAAGAAACGATGAAAGTGCGATGCGAGGGGATGGAGGGGTCAAAGTAAACTACATGCTAGTTACTACTCCAAGAGTCGATTACTCCTCCACCTTTAATTAGCAACATTATATACATAGTTACGACGTGATGTTATGTCGATAATCTACAATCACGTATTCACATACTATCTACCTTAGCATATTATACTACGTGCTGTACGTGACGTGCTGACATCACACCACATCACCCCCCTTAAATAAATAAAAAAAAACTAAATTACAAGGTTTTTTTTTTCTCATTACTAACTATTACTCTAACTCTTACAATACAATTTTGTTCTATTCTTATGCACTATATCTATTTTATTGTTATACTTAATCACAACATTTGGTGACTCGTCTTTTACAACTTCAAAAGGTCCATTATAAATACATTCCAATTTGTTGCCAGTTTCATTCTTAATCAAAACTAAATCACCTTCCTTATAGGTTACAGAATTAAGATTCTTATCATAACAATGTTTTCTAGCTAATTTACTCGCTATTAAATTCTCCCTTGCATCATTTTGTGCCCTTTGCAATCTGTACTTAAATTCTAAAGGATAATCATCAAAATTATACAATGGTTCAACACTTTCTCCTTGAAGACTACTTGGTAATCTGCATATTCTTTCAAACACTAATTCATAAGGTGTATATTTGGTAACAGTATTAACTGTCGTATTATAAGAAAAACACCAAAATGGAATCCAAGTACTCCATGATGATGGGTTATTATTCGTCTGTATCCTCAAATATGCACCTAATGTTTTATGTACATTCTCCAATGAACCTATACTCTCATGATGATACGACGTCGACATGACTTTATTGATGTTCAAGATATCACATAGCTCTATCATTACTTTCGAAACGAATTCACTACCCCTATCCGTAGTTATTGTTTTTGGTATTCCATATCTCAAAACAAAATTCTCTGCCAAAGCTTTTGCTACCTCATTTGCGGATTTATTCTTTAACGGATAAGCCTCTACAAACTTCGTAAGTTCACATTGAAGAGTTAATATGTAAACATTGCCCCTTTCGTCTCTATCTAAGGGTCCCACTATGTCTAAATAAACCTTCTCAAACGATGTTGATGCAGTAGTCGTAATCGTCATGGGTTCCCTAGTATTCCTAGAATACTTTTGCTTACAACATTTATCACATTTACCAACGTACTCCACTACGTCTTTCTCTATAGAAGGCCAATAATAATACTTCTTTATATTATTCACCATCCTACGTATTCCTGCATGACCACTCGTGGGTAAAATATGGAAATCATTCAAAATAACCTTCTTCTCATCTTTCCCTTCTATTCTCCGTAAATCCTTCACTACACACAGTTTAAAATCCCCATAAATCGAACTTCTATTTTCCTTCAAATATTTTGCCATTCTTGTAATAAAATCAATGTTATAATGATTTTTCATAATTATTACTTCTTTAATGCCTTCTTCAATACAAAAACTGACTATGTCTTTCGATAACTCGTCTCGCGAAGTTCCCGATAAAGATTCATAGTTTACATAAATACTCGAGTTTTCTGGCATATACACTAAATTGCGCGACTTTGAAAATATCTTCCTACAACCATTATTATTATTGTTGTTATTATTATTGTTACGTAACATTTTCTCCCAATCATCTAAACAAATCTCAATGTCATTTCCTTGTTTCTTAAGTACTTCCACGATCCTAGGGTGATCAGTCCCAGATACCACGGAGTCCCTATCACAAACATTTGGCTTTCCCAACTGCTTGTACTGCGCCCTCGTCATCACGGATATCGTCTTTTCCCGTATCAATTTCAAATCCTCACTCGTTATCACTATTCTAGAAAGTGCATCCGCTAGAACATTCTCTTTGCCCCTAATATATTCAACCTCGAAATCATACTCCTCTAAACACAAACGAAACTTAGTCAACCTACTAGATGGATCTGTCATG
This sequence comes from Lycophotia porphyrea, assembly GCA_950005105.1. Lineage (NCBI taxonomy): Eukaryota > Metazoa > Arthropoda > Insecta > Lepidoptera > Noctuidae > Lycophotia > Lycophotia porphyrea. The sequence continues at coordinate 3,401,344 of OX465405.1, read as the reverse complement.
TTAAACAAATACAGTAATGGCCGGTGATCCGTCTTTACAACAAACCTCCGTCCGTACAAATACGGTCTAAAATATTTAACTGACCAAACTATTGCCAACAACTCCTTCTCTATTATCGGATAATTTAACTCACTCTTCCCTAACGACCTACTAGCATATGCGATGGGTTTTCCGTTCCCATTACACAACACACTCCCTATAGCATATCCAGAACTATCGGTTTGCAATATAAAAGTATTGCTATCAGAAAAATCAGGATAATCCAACACCGGTGGATTCATTAACGCTTCCTTAAGCAACAAAAACGACTTCTCGCACTCATCGGACCAACTAAATACAACACCTCTCTTACACAGCCTATTCATAGGTACCACTATATCAGCAAACTGTGGTATGAATTTCCTATAATAATTCGCAAACGCTACAAATCGCTTCACCTCATCAACCGTCGATGGACGCGGATAACCTCTAATAACTTCTACCTTCTCCGGATCTGGTGAAATACCTTCCGCCGATATTACATGCCCCAAATAAAGCACTTGCTTCTTCAAAAATTCACATTTAGACGGATTCAACTTTAGATTTACTTCCCTCAAGCGTGTAAATACTGACATTAGGTTTCGATTATGTTCATCTAAATTCCGTCCAAAAATAATGAGATCATCCAAATAAATCAGACACCCATCGTAACTCAATCCAGACATGGCCACAGTCATTAATCTACTAAACGAACTCGGACTTATCTTCAACCCCATCGGCAACCTACACATTTGATACTGCCCCTTGCCTGTTGTGAATGCAGTGTACTTCCTACTACTCTCCTCCAAAGCGCACTGATAATAAGATTGTGACAAATCACAGTGACTAAAGTAAACTGCGCCTGACATCGAATCCAAAATCTCAGTTATATCCGGCATTGGAAACTTATCATCCTGTATCTTTTCATTCAACTGCCTATAATCTATAACCACACGCCATTTCTTCTCTCCACTACGATCCGCCTTTTTGGGGACCACCAAAACAGGACTAGACCACTCACTAACCGCCTCCTCAATGATATTACTCTCCAGCATCTCCTGCACTTGCCTATCAACCTCCTTCTTCTGTGCATAAGGTATCCTATACTGCCTCTTGTACACCGGAGTAGCATTCTCTTTCAAGCGTATAGACTGCTCATACACGTTAGTGACATCTAATTTATCACCCGGGAGATGAAAAACATCCGAAAACTTTGCACACACTTGCTCAATCGACAACCGCTCCTCGGCGTTCAAATAGTCGAGTTTAAGTAAAGAAAGTACCCCTTTTACACGCCCAACGTCCGTCCCTGGCTTCACGAAATTACAACAATCAAAATCACTCAACGGACAAACTTCCACACCGGACATACTACACACAACTTCCTCGGAGTTCGTATTTAAAATCCTAACGGGTACCATCCCGTTTCTAGGCCTTACTATCACATTAGCCAAGAAAACGCCTTCCCGCAATTCCTGCCTTACTACCACACAATCTTCCGCTCTGTTAACGGGGTAATACCTAACCACCTCACAACGTGCCGGAATAGTCAACAAGTAATCATAGGACTTAAGTGGCATCGAAACCACCCGCCGTTCACGATCCCTAAGAGAGAACCTATTCGCCGAAAAATCTATAATACCACCATACTTCTGCAAGAAATCCTGACCTAATATACCAACCGACTTACATGGCAAATCATCAAATATATAAAACTTATGCGCGAAAGAACATCGTCCATATTCCAACGTTAAATATACATAACCTATAGCCCTCAAACTACCTCCTACACCATTAATCATTAATTCTTCCTTAACTACCTTACAGCACAAAGCATTGTTCAACAAGAACCCACTCTTTACAGCCGATATCGACGCGCCCGTATCCACTAACCATTCCGCATCTACATTATTCACTAGAAAATTAACCCAATTAATACTATCGCAAGCTAAAATACGCTTAGCCTCGAAAAAACTGCAACTGGTGGTCAGCTGCTTCATTACGTCGTGACATTGACGTTCCGCCTGAGTCAGCATCACTACGCGCATGCTCGAAATACGCTACACGCCTCCGACCTTGTTGAGTCGAATGACCACGATGAGCATTATTGCTACGACCCCGCATTCCACGATTATGCCATACGGTGGCATTTTTGCGCGTACGCTCAACAGCTGTTTTATGTTGCGCGTATCCACTTCCTACTGTAGACCGCCTATAACCATTTCCGCGACCTCTATTATCAAAACCACCCCTTGCGGGCCAACGCTGATACGCCATAACCTGTGCCGACGATGCACAACCTTCGTCTTCTGCTACCCTGACCGCATCCTTCAAACAAGTCAAATTCCGCGCCGTAATGATCGTACCCAAACGCTGATTGCGAAGCCCGTCAGCAAACTTCCTGATCGCGTACTTTTCGTTCAATGGCCGCAAAATCTCATATGCTTCCAAACTTTCCCCGGCTTGAGAAATAGTCAAATTAACCATTAACTTCTCTATCTCAGCCCCAAAATCCGCGACCGACCTATCATTCTGCCTAGCGCGAGCAAGTTTCGCTTGCACAGCTACGTCTGACTCTACTGTTAACAAATGCTTCTTCATATCAGCTAACAGACAATCTACCGTTGCGTAACTAGAGGACAACCGAATCCTAGCACCCTGGGTAAGTCGCGTAGTCAAAACAAATTTAATTAAAAGTGCATTATCTGCTTCCACTAACATAGAACTATATAATCCTATGGCATCAATTAAGTCTTGCGTAACTTGTTCATCACCACTCATCTTTGGGAGTAGGCCAACTGCCGTTCTCAAAGAAAACTTTTCCGCCGCCATGTTTTGTTCCGTTTCGGTTTCGCTCTCAAACTTAATAGTGTCGACGTATAATGCTTCTATCTTACATACTAACTGAGCCAATTCTTCTGAGAACTTACTTGATTCTGAAACTATACACTTAAATTTACGATAAAACGCTTTCACCTCACTAATCTTACTATCAAAATTTCTGCCTCTCCGCCTACTAGGGCCTAACTTGACAATAGATTCCCTTAATAACTTAAGTTGTACAAATAGCGACGTTAACTCCACTTCCATTTAAATTAATGTCTCTAAATTTAACGATGAACACAAGCACCGAAACACACTTATTCACTCCCATTTAAGAAACACTTACTTCGTTCCTCCGACGGCTCCTGGTCAAACCATCTGTACAGCCTTCTGGACTTCCCGCTGTCTCATCTTTTCTTCAATCCAGTTGTGGTGACACCTCCGATACATGCGAACCGCCAACCCTATGATGACAACTGCCACAAACAGCAACACGGTCTTGATAGCCGCCAGCTGCTCCTGAGTAGCCGTTGCGGTATTTGCACCACTCGTAGACGCCTGAGCGATAATCACCTCTTCCTTGGACGTCGTGCTCCCCATGGCCTGCGACGTGACGCGACTGACGTGATACTCAATGAAGACAATCAAACCGCCAACCACGAACCGTGACTAGCTCCTGGTCGGGCAACTATAACGCCGTCCAGCCGACTGGCAGGGTCGCCATGCGATGCGAGGGGATGGAGGGGTCAAAGTAAACTACATGCTAGTTACTACTCCAAGAGTCGATTACTCCTCCACCTTTAATTAGCAACATTATATACATAGTTACGACGTGATGTTATGTCGATAATCTACAATCACGTATTCACATACTATCTACCTTAGCATATTATACTACGTGCTGTACGTGACGTGCTGACATCACACCACAAAAGGACTAAGTGAAAGAGGATATCATGGCTAAACAGGAGGGGTCTGCTAAGCTGACGAGTAATAGAGAAGTATGGAAGAAGAAAAGATGCCGCACCGACTCCAAATAAACTAGGATACGGGCAGGAGAATGATGAAGTAAGCCACAAATAGTGTCCTGATATTTGTTGGTCACCTTAGCCGCACTCCATTGATCAGGCCGCCAAAGACTTTCCGCTGTAAAAGGCATCCGGCGGCGACTGCTTCCGCATGCACGCACCTTTAATGAACCAAAAACACAAGCTTAGAGGCTTTACACACTACATGTAAAAACCGGGCGATTTCTTTGCTAAACTTATGAGACTTTACATAAGAATATAAATACATAGGCCTCCCCGAAGTGTCGCCACGTTGACTGGTCCCGTGCGACACGCATCCAGCGGATCCCCGCAACCTTCACCAGGTCATCGGTCCATTTAGTGGAAGGCCTTCCAACGCAACGTCTTCCGGTTCGCGGTCGCCTCTCCAGAACTTGAAGGCCCCATCGGCCATCCGTTCTGCATGCAATGCGCCCTGTCCACTGCCACTTAAGTTTGACAATTCTTCGGGCTTCGTCGGTAACCTTGGTTTTCTTGCGAATGTCCTCATTTCTGATTCGATTCTCAATATACATTCAGATTGCGCCAATTCTTAGTGGCCTCATGTAAAATACTGGTGTTCAGCTGCGTCCGGTTAGGTAGCTGAGCTGATATAGCCGGGAAAGGCTAGGCAGATCATGATTGGTCATACTGGACATGGAAGACGGAGAACAAGATGTTGCGGTATAGTTTTTTTAGGGCGATACCTAATTGAAAGTTAACGATACCTAGTCAAAGAATTTAAAATATTATAAATACTTACAGAAAGATCATACACAATCGCAGCGTGTCTAAGGTTGTGTGAAACAGCTTACTTGCCACTGTTTTGCAAAACGCATTTGTTTTTTATTACGTGGAAATAAGGGCTAAAATGATGCCTTGTCTATTTTGTTTTTATTTTACTTTAACCAAAGAGAAATAGGGCTTAGATGAATATTTTATTCGGGTGATGATACTTATATGCCTAGCTGGTTTCCTGTTTTTCAGACAAAATAAATAGTAATCAGGAATATTATGTTCTGTTTTGCGCTGAAATTCGCCAAACATAACAAAAAATCACGCATGTAATCCCCGAAGTGTTCGGCAGAAGTGTACCGTACACCCACATTTTGCCAGTTAAGTTTAAGTCCCATGTAATAGGGGGCGAGCCTATTCGCATCATATAACATAAAATTACGCCTGTAATCCCCGAAGGGTTAGGCAGAGGTGTACCTAATAGTATACACACATTTCGCAAGTTATGTTTAAGTCCCATATAATAGGGGGCGAGCCTATTGCCAACAACCGGGCACAAAACCAGACACCGTGGCTGCTACTGAGTAATTCCTGATGGAAAAACGCAATAACACTATGCCCGACCTGGGAATCGAACCCAGGACCTTATACTCAGCAGTCGCGCTTACGACCACTAGACCAACGAGGCAGTCACAATCCCATACAATCAAAAACCGATATAGCTCGCAATGAGCTTAATCAATGCCCTTTTCTAACTACGACATCCTACAATGACACATCATTTTCAAAACTCTTTTTTTTTAAGATTTTATTATGCAAATTAATCAATCCAAACGACCTTATAATTTTTGCATCTAAAACAAAAATGTCAGTAATTAATCTTACCCTTTCACGAGTTGTTAGCCTCGTCGGTAAAGGATTTAAAGTTTGCGACTCATTAACTGCGAATATTTCATAAAGCACCTAGGTTTAGGGTTATCCTTCAACATTTTCGGGTTACCAACGAGGCAGCCTATTGCCATAAATCAGGCATGACTCCAGACTCCTTGGCTATACTTAGAAATTCCTGATGGACCAATCCAATTTTAAAATTCGCCAAAGTCCTTATCTAGGTATTCATTTCTTTTTAAAAACCACAGTATTTTTCATCCGATTTCCCATCTAACAATCAATAAAACGCCACGGTTTAAGTAACCTGCCACCGAAACCGTAAGTTTACACATGAACGCATCCGTAATTCTGTGACGAGATGCCCACGAATTGTGTTAAGGACTTACTTACCCTTGGCAACACATCTGCAGTTTACAAACACCCTATCCAGCTCACTATAAGATTGATTTTAGAATGGCTGGTGCGGAAAGAAAAGGTTGATTACAGAATTTCGCGGTTACATTTTTACCAATTTCATTTGTGTGGGGTTTCAACTCTATGTTGATGCAACAAAGGTGGTTTTGCTTTGAATTAAGTGTTGATAGGTTTGGTACGAGTAAATCTTTTAGGATATTGAATGTTGGAGTATAAGCGAGGGAAATTTAGTCGTATTTACGGGTAACGACTTACCTTGTTAAGATTTGTATACCGTGTTATGTTGGATTTTGAAGATTATGTTTTTGTCGGGATGTTTTGTGAAGTGAATTATTTACCAAGATACGTAATCAATGGCCATCACGCGGCATTTTATATAGGAAATAAACACTAAGTCAGGGTTTTTATAATTTCATCCCTTAAAGGCGTTTGGAATGAAACATTGTACGAAGTTCACGATCTTTGCCTTGTATTAAAAACTTTGGCTTGTTCAACAAATAGCCACAAATAGCAATTATGCAGCATATAGTAGGTTTCCTAACACCTCTCTGGTCTCCACACTGGAAATCAAACACCAAGCGCCAGATACAAGCAAACTATACTATTATACACATATAGTTTGGATCTCACTAGCGTCAACATATTTTAAGCTACTTAAAACATGTCTTGAGAATAATCAGTTTCTCTATAACTTAAATAATAATAAAAAAAAAAAATCTATCAAGTTACGTAGTTACTAGCCAATAGTGCCTATTCAATATTCCAATGTCTTCAAGAAAACAACATTCTCATTTCAAAATTCCAGTTTGCACTTCAGTGGGTTACAGTACGGTCTCAGGTGTACGTCGAACCAAGATTGCTCCAGAAATGTCCTCAAATAATAATATAATGAAATGAGATAATTCCGACTTTGGACCCATCTGGCTTTGAGTTTTAAAGCCTTAGCGATGATACTCTTAATTTGAATAGCTTGTTAAAATTCATTGTCAACATTGTTCTATTATTTTTTATGAGGCTATTGTAATTCAAGAGAAGGAGAAAATTAATTCAAATGTTTTATGAGTAAATTTTAAACTGTTTAGTGGAAATACATTTGAATTTACTAAGTATATAGAGAAGATAAATAAAATATTCCCATAAAAAGGGATTAATTACCCAAATTACGCATTACAAAATCCATTAGTTGACACTTCCCTCGACCCAAGAGTTGGTTTTTACCCCAGGGTAGAAACCAACTCTTGGGTCGAGGGAAGGGTCGCTTAGCCTCTAGTCTAGCCAGCTAGAGGTTAAGCGTTGTTATACAATGTGGCCACGCCGTTCAGTCTCTTGGGGATATTACCAGTTGACAGCGTTGAGGAGCAATTTTTTGTCATTTTTTAGTCAGGGAGCAATTTCTTAGTTTATTATTGATTTAGTTACTTTAAACTACACATTGATTAAAATAATAATTATCGATTTATTCACTTAACCTACAAAAAACATACGAAAACCGTAGTTCAGCTTTAATTAATGCATTACCAAAGCTGAAATACTTGTTTGTGTCTAATAAAAAATATATTATGCGGTATTCCACATTTTGTGATAACGACACATCCAATTAAAACAAACCACAGCAATATTCCTACGACTAATTAACATTATTATTTAAAATCGCTCAAACGTTACCCTTATGTATTTCATCCCTCGGAATGAAAAGCATGCTGTCGGGGTGAAAATAGGTCATGCGGACACCGCCTTTAATCTGTTTAATTAACATGGAAAAAAGGTTCGATTTCACCCCTAGGGTTATGGCTAATGATGTGTTAATCATGGGTAAGATGGGGCATGCGGGTAGTGAAATAAAAATATAATTTTTATGCGTAGATATTTTTATATTTATAGAGGTGTTCGTGGCTGAAAAATAACAACCGCTCAGGTCGATCTTTAAGTTAAGCCTTGCTTACCTAGGTCGGTTCGTGGATAGGTGACCACCCATTACATGTTTCCTCCGTGCCTCGGAAAGCACGCTAAACCGTTGGTCCCGGCTGTGATTTGTAGATCTTTGACAGTCGTTTCAGTTGATCAGTGGCCTGAAAGTCTGACAACCAGTCTTACCAAGGGGTATCTTATTACCCAGTACCAACTGGGTTGTGGAGGTCAGATAGGCAGTCGCTCCATATAAAATACTGGTATGAAAAATTTACTACTTAATCCAAACTAATATTTTTTTACTTATTTTTTCTTTGACTTGTTGAAACACACAATGCCTGACACAGCCAGCCAACTGAGTAATCACAATATTTAAAGTGTTTTCTATAGGTATAAAATAACTAACAATATTTTGAGAACTTAATAGGTATAAAAATTATGTTCTACCTACAAATGCGTGTTCCATAAATAAGACATGTGTTTTTATTCGTTTTATCTTCGTGATGAAAAAAAAAATGAGAAAAAAGTATAATTTTTTGCATCTTTTGACTAAATAGAATCCACCTACTTTTATTTACAAAACAAAAATTCAGTAAAATTTAAATGTCCACCGAAAATTCACCACAACAACCCCATGATTATTTCGCAAATAAACATAAGCGCACGGAACCGTAACAATAACAAAATTCGGTATTCCTCCAAAAGGATTTGAGTATTCCTCGAAAGGGTTCCTCAAATCTTTTCGTCTCGCGTCAGTAGGTTCATGACAAATTGCCTGTCACAGCCCCAGCACAGGTAATGTATGATTTATTGTTGGAATTGAATGCTCTTTTTGTGGTAGTAAGCTAAAAGAATTTTAGATTATGTGTGGTTTATGTAATGCCACGTAGCATTCTTGTTATTAAAGACTAACTTTTGCCCGCGACTTCGCTCTCCTTATGTACGGAAATTAATCCACGGGAACGTTTTAAATGTAGCCTATGACGCTTGAGGATAATGTAGCTTTCCGTTAGTGAAAGAATTTTCAAAATCGGATGAGTAGTTCCGAACGCCTACAAACAAACTTACAAAGTTTTATATTAGATCTGGCGATCCGTTCTCCCCGGTTTGCTTGGTATTTAAAGCTTGAAAATATTGTCTATCCTTTGTTACAAATATGTTAGTTTAATTAAATTAAATACATTTAATCTTAGAACGGTCAAAGTAGCAAGCTGCCGATTTTGTTCTAACATTTCTTGTTTTCTTACTTTATAAAGTTTAAATTTAATTAAAAATGTTTCTGAAAATATTGACGTATAAAGATTTTGGAGATAAAAACATGTTTGACAACATACATTCTTCATAAATCATAGACAAATTACTATTCAAGTATGTACCGAAAGCCACCATTACCAGAAGAAACGACATAATTCAATAAAAAGAACGTTCATGAATAAAAATGGAATAGACAAAAAAACTCCGTAGGTAATGATTTTCCCGCAAAACACCATAATACTCGATTGTGTCTGTTCCATGATTTGATTAAACCACCCTTATAGTATCCAGTCCTCTTTACACCGATTTACCAAAAATAGTGTTGCGTTTAAACGGATTTCGGGAAAATTACGGATTTTGGGGAAACTACGGATTATGATATTATGGGGTGAATATTTTTTGGATAAATGTAATTATTGTAATGTAATGTGTCATCTTATTGATTGATATTTAAGTACGGATCGGTTTTATTGGGATATGGACGCCATCTGGCTAAGTTTTATTTGATTAATAGGATCAAACGTTTATAGGGATTTTAGGTTGACCGTACGATTTTGATTAGTTTTGAAATACATACCTATCTAGAGATTAGCTTTGATAAGTTGTATTTTATGAGATATTGACCAAGTCTAAAATAACTTTCAAATTAAGCTGTGTTTCGTAAAATAAATAATGTAACTAGACCTATTTAAATCAGGTTTTAAATCAATCAAACTTAATCTTCTAATTTAACTCTTTTGACACTCGTGCGATTCAAACCCGCAACCGCAAGCACTATAGTCGGACCCTCCCTTATGTTGCTAATAGGGTCAGCATTTATGTCATTGAAGTCCCGACCCAATCTCATAGATGGCGTTATCTGTTTCGTTATAAAAAAAGTACTGTCACATTTAACTTCTAGGAAAAGTAAAAAAATGTGCGTTATAATTAACTGTCTGGTCAACAGACGGTCAATTATATTATTAGTCAATAATAACAATATAAAATGTTCAATTTTTATTAACTGAGCCAAACCTTATCGTGAATACCATAAAATCCACCTAAAATCCGCCATATTAAATTTACACCTATTAAAACTCGCCGAAATAAAACTGGAAGGAGGACGCGCGGGTTCGCGAGAGATGGAAGTAGTGGAGGGAGGCCTTTGCCCAGGAGTGGGACAGAGCAGGCTAGTAAAAAAAAAGAAACTCGCCCCAAAGACTAATCTAACAACGTATCTAATCGATTCATCCGTTTAGGATTTACTAGGGAGCAAATAATAAAGGAAATAATAATTAATTTATTTCGGACAGAATCCATATGTGTTAGTAACAATTTTCTTAAGATCTATGTTAGTAGGTACATAATATAAAGCTCACAATCTTCCCGTAACTATTCCCACCCAGTGAGCCTGAATGGGACAGTCGTGGCGGGATGCAATCATTTGCAAAATGCTGTTGGTGCTACCGCGCAGTCTTTGAAATAATGCCGCTACTTTCTTACGCATTATAGCGTGAAAACCGTCAACGCGCGCATTTGGGAATATTTGTGACGCACTACAATGGCGCGGCAACCCCAACAGCATTCTGAAAGCATTATTATATTGAATACGCAGGACGTTGTAGGCTCGTTGCGTATACCGAACCCACAGGCAAAGAAACAGACATACAGGTCAAACACACAACCTTTCTCAAAAAGGAGCTCTTTTTGAGATTCGCCGTAGTCGGGTAAAAAGGAAAATGAGCGGTTCATTATAATGTTGCGAAACATTTGTCTTTCTTTCTTTCTTTAACGTGTGGTTAGTGCCTAACCTGGTGTCAGAGTTTTTATCCCGCGCAGGGGTCTCTGACTTGGCTTTACATGCCGTCAAGAAATATCTTTCAGGCATGCGACGTTTTCACTGAAGCAAGAAATATTTGTCTTATTTGTATCAATAATAATGAAACAATACATAATCTACTCTCCCTGCTTATCCTTGCTAGTAGAAATGGCGCCAGTAGTCCACCTCTATCTCGAAATAGACCCTCAGGTCAGAAGTATTTGAGGAAATCCAGTTACACTCTCATATACAGGAGGTGTCTTTTTACGTGGAAAGGTCAGTTTGGAAAAGTGGTGTTCTTTTCTATGATTCTATTTTTAAAGTGTCCTTTTTAACACTGCAATAATTCCTAGTATTTCGGATCACTTCTGAAGCTACATAAAATATGATTAAATAACAGATTGGAACACACTGGAATTCGAACTGATGATGGAGCGTTTGCGACTGCGATGCGCATGGGCCATCCTAAAAATGAGTAGTTGTGATTCCAAAGACTTTTTTTTAATATTTTATTACAACATGGACTGGCTCTTGTCCTCGATCCCGCCTGATGGAAAGATGACTTAAGATAACTCCGTGAAAGCGTCCAGATTGTGTAGTTTACCTTTATTGTTTAACAGCTTCTATGCGCGGCTTCGCCTGCGTGGTACCCGGACAAAAAGTACCCTATCCGGAATAATGTATTTTATGCGGGACTATTCGAGGTATACAGCTGCATCCGATAAGACTGGAAGCCAACCCCAACATAGTTGGGAAAAGGCTAGGCAGATCATGATGCGGGACTATTCGAAAGAGATATCGCGGCCCTGGAACATAAAGGGCAAGGAAGGAAAATGGATAGGTTTTAGTCAGTACAACTCTGACATTACCTTCCGCTCCACCCAGAGCGGGATTTCTCATATGAAAAAAAAGGGTAAAATAAAAATCTATTTATTTCGAGAGGTCATATACAAATAATATGTATTGACCTTTTCCGAAAGAAATATCAACCTGTATCAAAACAAAACGTATGAATGTTGCATGACGTCTTTCCCGCGCCGATATTATTTACCGCCCCCGGTCATAAACCTGTCGCCGATGAAGACAAACGGCCATAGGCGATACACGGTAGCCGCACATTTTTTGGTTGACCCTACTCAGTGACCAGGCATTTGCTGGAAAAAATATAAGTGGACAGACGGCATAATAGTGTTGCGGGAAATTATTAGATTATGGCTTCCGAAAATAGTTTGTATTGATGATTTTCTTATATTTTGTCATAATGTGGAAATGGTCAGTGCATGGAATGGTAATGCAAAGCAGAGGTTGAAGACTTTGTTAAAAATACTCATCTTTCTTTTCCGTGTGGTTAACCTAACCTAACCTTTTTTTTTTTTTGCTCTGGGAAAAAATGCATTACGCATACCCACCCATTGGGGGAATGGAGGGATCCTAACCTAACCTGGTGTCAGAGTTTTGATGCCACCCATGGGCCTCTAACTTGACCTAACATGCCGTCGAGAAATATCTCTCAGGTATGCTGGTTTCCTCACGATGTTTTCCTTCACCGAAGCAAGTGATAAATATACAGTACGCACATGAATTTTAACAATCAGAGGTGCGTTTTAAGGGTTCGAACTTAAGACCTATGTCTTGGCAGTCCGACGGGCACATCACTGCCTTAAAAACTCAAAATTAAGTGTCTTTTAGAGGTTCCTGATCTCCTCACTCCTCAAAATGAAACAAGGAACCTGGTGAAGAAACGTCATCGCTTTTGTTTGATGATAGACCGACTTTTCTCAGACAAACCCTTTTTCTAGAACCACTGAACCAAGCTGGAACCTTTATGACGAGGAAACATAAAGTATAGACTTCTTTTTTTGTTTTCCCTTGCCACATATAAATCCTACTTACAGTTAAAACCATCACAAGAAAAACGCATGACGATATTACTTACCAACAAAAATATCAAAAACATGCTAATCTGCATTTTCAATCAACAACGAAGATTGAAAATAAATGTAATCTGCGTGAAACGTCAGTGGGCACGCGCCGAGACATCTCGTATCGTGTCGTATGCAAAATACGACATTAGATAAATATGGACGGTGCATGGGGTTATTACGGATTTGCATTTTTATTTTTAATCACTTAGGTTATGGTGAATGTGGGTATAGGCGACTTTGTGTTGTGAGAGGCTAGAAAGTTAGTCGACCTGTGGACGGTGAGTAATGGGCTAGCTCGCCGTCCGTCCGTCTTTTGACGACAGGCCGTGTAGACAGCGCGTGTTCCACGCGCGCCTCAAAGAGATGTCAGCAAACAGGGAGGGGCCCGCAAGGGCCGATGCCTGCCAGGGCTGCGGGCTGTTCGAAAGAGATACCGCGGCCCTGAAACACAAATCGTCGTATCCTACGAATAGGGCCGTAACTGCATAATAGCTACTTTTCATGAGACACTTTTTTATGTTTAATTAATTTTAATTTAAACAAATATGTATTGTTGGTTTCAAATAATGTGTATTGGTATATTTTGGTTCGGCTAGGATTGTTTTCAATAAATTATCTTTATATTTTATACGCATTTTGTCTTTTAAATCCTTATTCTCTGTTGTATTAAGGCGAATTAGAGCTGGACTTAAGCAATAAGGTACATTACGCCTTTTATCTCCGGGAATGTTGAGGCCACAATGGCGATTGTGGACAAATATAAGACAAAAACATAATTTGAACGTAGAAGAAAGACACAAACGTAATTAGAACTTCGTCTCTTCTATACATACGCAATTTAGCCATTCCATAGAACACGGCCACAATCACCATGAGGGTTTTTTCTATGTACCCAATATTAAAATACCCCACTACTCGCGAAAAATCGTCGTCCATCGCTTCCTGATGGCGATTGTGGCTTTATTCTTCGTTGAAAACGTAGTGCTTACAATTGTCGCTTTTTAGAAAACGTTATTATTTGGTAACCTGTACCGTTTTAAATTGTTTTGTTCAACTGGTTATATGTGGTCTGATGAGCAGAATTGAATTATGCAATAAAAAAAAAGCCCTTATGTTTGTTAGGGCATTATTCTGTGTATTCCCGTTGTCCCCGTAATCTGTGTCCCCGTCACGGGGACATCAGAACGTCATAGGATTCCTTACCGTTGTCCCCGTTATGTACATATGGGCAACGGGGACAACGGACAGTTAAGATTTCACGTATCGTTATCCACTTTAGGATACGACGAAATGGCAAGGAAGGAACATTGATGGGTTTTAGTTAGTACAAGTCTGACACTCCCTTCCGCCCTGCCCGGAGCGGGAGAAGTTATTTGATGATATCACATCCGTAAAAAACAAAAAGGCTAGAAAGTTACAGTACTTGTTTTTAGATACAAAATAAACGGTTTCTATAATGATGATAGGTACTTGAAGATATCGTGGATAAATAATAGCCACTCGGGTCGATCTTCAGGTTAAGCCGCGCTTGCCTAGGTCCATGGATGGGTGACCTTCAATTATATACCGAGTTTCCTCTGTGCCTCGGAAAACACGTTAAACCGTTGGTCCCGGCTGTCAACTATAGATCTATGACAGTCGTTACAGGTAGTCAGCGGCGCGAAAGTCTGACAACCAGTCTTACCAAGGGGTATCGTATTACGAAAAATACTGGTATTCACCTGCATCCGGTTAAACTGGAAGCCGACCCAAACATACTCGTAATTGGGAAACGGCTAAGCAGATGACCTCCGATAGCTTTAATCCAACAGTAAATTTATTTTCGATTTTTGGTATCTACTTTCAATAAAAAAGGCACAAATAACCTTCTCGCAAATAAAGGCAGTATCATTTTTTGACAACGATATTTCTCTCACCCTTACTATATAAAGAAAAGTCCGACACAAAAATGATAATTTTCTTTCAAGCCTCGGCCATCTGTCTCAATCGTAAGACACGTTGGAGAGTTCTGAACGATACTTAAAGTACCACTTGTCCCCAAAAAATACATAGATATGTATGGAACGAGGGTGGGTATAATGGATCATACAAATCTGTTACAAATTTTTGAGGGACACAATACAATTTGAGGGATATTTTGATCGATTACTGGATTTTGTGATACTTTTGAATTTCTAGGGGAATGTAAACTGTTTGATTGAGTTGAATAGCTTTGCGTCCATAAATAAATACTGGATATTGGTTGTACATAATTGGAGAGATGGCCAGTCAGAGAAATGAAATGGTTTCGCAATTCACACCCTATCTCATTGAATGTCAATTTGTTTATTTATAACAATAACAACAGCTAACAGACAAAGCACCTATGTATGTTTTACCGTATTAAATCCATTATAAACAAACATTGTAAAAAAAACACAGTTAAGTAAACAAATTTAAAATATTGACATTTAAAGTTAGTAGTCGATTTGCATATCATTTATGAAGACGGAAGCCTTTATAACCATGAAATAACGATTCTTAGTAAGTAAATATTATTAAAATACCGAAAATGAATTAAATACGCAAGGCATTGGCGGTGAAAGCCAGGCAAAAACAATATCTTACATGTATAAAATACTTTCAGCCCTGAATAAAATCTAGCATGAAAATCCGGTAAACTGAGCCTGATAAAGCTTTTTTGGTTACTGTTAATAAGTTTTATTTTGGCTTTAAAATCCCCTATACCATTGTAGCGACACACCCATAAAAATAAAAAAAAAACATCCATTATTTTTATCCATTCTCATATAACGTAACCGACCCTTATCACATCGTCTCGTGTTGCTAAAAAAAAATATTCTATACGACACCGCTTTTAAAACAACCGATGATTTTTTTATAATATAATTGCTAATTTGCCTCATCTCTATGTTCTCTTATTCCCCGTTTTAAATAAAGCCGGAGTACACGAAAAGCGATACGATATGAATCAAGTTCTAAACGAACGCTTTGTCTATCGCTCGTATATTCTGAATAACATTTTCAAGAAACACTAGATCACTAGAATTCATACTTAAACAGCGATAATGAAAATAATATAATTATGCAAAATATATGATCGTGATGGCATACCCTGTATACCTAAACAGGGTGTAAACAGACTCTTCACGAAGCCGTCAACCAAGCATTATGTACATCAAACTAAGTAACTTTACGCAAAAAATTGTGCTGGGAAACGACTTATTTTTGGGCTAAAATTCACGTTTTACAGTAGGACTCAATGTAACGCAATCAAAACATTATGCTGATAGATGGAACATTTTACCCGACCTGTAAATCAAACCCAGGACCTCATGCTCAGCAGTCCACACAATTTTTATCTTTCACACAGTCTATCCATAATCAGATATTCATACTCAAAACTTTCCTCATTCTTTTACATCTCAAACCCATACCATGACGACCGGTCACCATGACAACCCTTTTTTTTCTTCCCGCTCTGGGCGGAGCGGAAGGGAGTGTCAGACTTGTACTGACTAAAATCCATCCATGTTCCTTCCTTGCCCTTTGTGTTCCAGGGCCGCGGTATTTCTTTCGAACAGTCCCGCAGCCCTACCATGACAACACCCAAACGCGATAGTTTAGTAAATTCTCGCTCTTGTTGGCACTGTACATTTATTACATCCCATTTTAAAAATTTCAGGATTATCTCTCGCTACCTGATGAATTATTATTTCTTTTTCCTTCCTTATTTTCATCCGAATCTGCTCTAATTATTTCCCCTTGAGTAAACAAAGGGAATGGGGAATGCTTTAGAGTGCTGTTGTCGTTAAATAAAATGGCTACTTTTTGATTATTTACGTTCACATTATTGAAAGAATTAATACACAGGTATGGGTATCGATAATTACGATTTTTCCTATAACGTTCTTCGTTGGGAAAATCAAAAGAGGAATTTAACTTTTTTCATCTTCAAAATTAGTTCTTTAAAACGTCATCATTGATTATAATATTTCATACGATCAAGTCCCAAAATCTCATCTTGAAAAGTCTTCAAATAATGTCTTGAGAAAGTTATTGGAGTAAGTTTAAATAAACTAAATCTTAATTACATTAAGATCAAGTCGTAGGTCTCGAGTTCAAACCCAAGACACACACCTCTGATTTTTCGGATTCATGTGCGTATTGTATAAAATTATCACTTGCTTCGGTGAAGGAAAAAATCGTGAGGAAACCAGCATGCTTGAGAGATATTTCTCAACAGCATGTTAATCCAAGTTAGAGACTCATCATGGGCAGTAAAAAAAACTCAGGCACCGGGTTAGGCACTAACCATACGATCAAGAAAGAAGAAGAAGATTCTATTAAAAACAAAATAATTGAGATATTGCGTATTCTGAAATAACCAAAAGTTCACATCACAACATCACATCAAAAATCGATACTAAAAAAACACATCTATCATCGAGAATTCAAACCGTATCACGGACACAAACGGACACAATTCGACACTGATGTATCACTTATCCCTGAAGTTCTGCTTACCCCAAGGGTCGGTAATCCGACGACATCTTCACAATTACTTGCCCTTACACCCGCACTCAATATTGCTTTACACAATAGAGGTTAGGAGGCAGAGATACATAACTAGATGTGACAACGGTCCGAAGACTCTGTACGCACGACGGCTGATCAAGCTATACTTAACCAGTTTATGCGGATCTCTCATGGTACAGAAAATATATACAAAACGAGGCCACATTATACTGGAAATGTAAAGCTTGATGTGCTGCCGTGTGTACTTTTGATTAATTGACAAAAATTATCGGTATATACTGGTTGATATTTTTTATATTTTAGTTAGTTGAGTAAAATAGAGTGCTAGAGGCTGATAATGATAATAATATTCCAAGTATTCAAAAGGCACAAATTTTAACAAATTATCAACTTTAAAGCAATGCTTCACTCAATACAGATTAAAACAGCAGTCCATTTTATATCAATTGATTTTAACGTATAAAAATAGTTTTCTTTTTCTTTTTGACAAAAAAAAATGTGTGAGAGCGCGATAAGGCATCAAGACATATAAATGTCTTATCCAGTTAACTTAGATAGGTATATCTTCGTTCAAGTAACAATAAAGGGTCCCTCAATTCACCGATTTATCGTGTGTTGATTCAATCATAGATTCCTTTTTAAAGTTTCATGTTTGGAAACCAATTTGGGATTATGATGGCTGACGCTATTTATTTTTAGTGGTATTGCTTTTGTCAGATAAGTTTTTATTAGATTTAGAATGATTTACGATTTGAGAAGTAATATAATTATGTTAAGATGAAACAAATTACTATGTTTTAACTTTTAACTAAAACCTATACTCAAAATATTATATTATACATAGAAGCTGTTAGGATAACCTCTAGTAATAAATAAATAACCGTATCCTATATTTAATAACTAGTTCAGTGGTGCGCATCACTTAGTGACGAATTCACAAAACCAAAAATCTGCTTGTTATGTTTCAGCATCAGTCACAGTTTTGACGTCAATGAACACTATATTTTAATTATCAAGACCAGCTCAGATATCATCATCATCATCATTATCCTCTGCCTTTATCCCAATTTGTGTGGGGTCGGCGCAGCATGTCTTCTTCTTCCATACTTCTCTATTACTTGTCATCTGAGCAGTCAGCTCCTTTCTAGCCATATCATCCTTTACACAGTCCATCCATAGTTTCTTTGGTATCATTACCTAAAACTTCATTATAATCTTCCTGACTTTAACTAAACAATCTTCCACACCTAACAATGCAAACATCCACAATCTATTCATACCGTCGTCTTGTTTTGACAAATTTCACTGTTGCCAACTAACTGTTCCATTAGTAGAATTAATTATTTACCGTCTTGGATCGCAATTTGTCCTTTGACCAGCTAGTGCTTGAGATATTGTTAATCTTGGTAAAAGGCCATGTCGATGGCACCTTGGATTTATAGTTTGACGTTTCTAAACTTCGCATAGTTTTGGGTGTTAATGGGGATTCTGAAGTTGATGTAATGGTTAGATTTACAGGGGTTTTGTATGTGGTTGGTTGAAATTTTGAAAGGTTTAGTTGTAGTAGCATTAGGAACAATGTTTGTTTGGTTGAATAATTTCAAGCCAGGGACAGTTACTGAGCTGCGGGCTGTTCGAAAGAGATACCGCGGCCCTGGAACACAAAGGGTAAGGAAGGAACATGGATGGGTTTTAGTCAGTACAAGTCTGACACTCCCTTCCGCTCTGCCCAGAGCGGGAGAAGTCATTTGATGATTTCGCATCCGTAAAAAAAAAAGGGACAGTTACTGAAGGCCGTCTTTTAACTATTGATCTTTTGCTGGAATTAAGAAGAATACTTATGGATAAGTTACGGTTGCATTTAGATAACTATGAAATACGCCTGTAATTTAATACAACAAAATTGAATTGATAAATATGTAATTTATTAGAACATCTTGTGTCGTAGGGGTAAACTGGATGTCTATGATAAGTGATAACAATTTGAGCTTAAGCTGACCTAGGGTAGTACGGAGTTTCAATAAAATCAGAGGGCATTTTATACTGGTCTTACGACTCTGGTCGACTCCGGTCTGTCGTACTTAGCCAGTGTCACCAGTAGATATATATCTGCTCTACCACCTTATAATAGAACGGAACTACTATATCAATAATTTAATTACATCTGTTACATAATATTATGTTTATCATAACAACATAGAACCAAAAACATCTTGGATTTCTTGCCACAACCCGTAACATCGACAAACCGACCCAATTCCTTTTACCTAGCAATTTGATATCAGCCAAGTAATCCCGTCTGCCACAAACAATGCTCCGGAATACATTAGCTTGAAGTAGACAACCATCGCGACTCTTCGCCAACAACGAGATAAGAACAGAAGGCTGATTAACAGCGTGGTAATATGGTCAGAAGACTCGCGTACTTTGACAGCATCTGCGGCGAAAACTAATGAAAGCAATAGCTTGGTACGTGATTACTACAGCGTCAGACACAGCGACGCGTCTTGCGATGCACAGGAAACGAGTGACGTTGACGCAAGGTGCATCGTCTATGGTCGTGATCCGGGCTGTAAACAACAAGTAAAAATGAGTGCAAACATAGACACGTTATGGTGTCTATTGCAAAGGAGTGGGAAACATGTCGCAAGGATTTTATGAAGGAACAAGACTAATAGAAAGCTGATCTATGATTTTAATAAAACTCAGTACTGTTCTCCAGTTCAAGTTCAAAATGTTACCACTGACGAACGGCCTACTGTACTACATCCTCGTAAATGTGTGCGTGCACCTGTCTTCGCTCATTGTACGGAACAAACCTACCGTATTTATCTCTTTAGTGTCTACAGCCCCCTTTGAGGTATCGCTATACCAAATTAAGCTTTGCTAGAATGGTTCGCTACAATAGTTTTGTCTTGAACGATGAATTGCCTTTTGTTGGTTTGTAAGTCAACTTCGTTTGGTATATCTGTTTGATATTGTCCTCATGAATAATAACTTCTGAGTCTATTCATATTTTAGTTTCAGTAAATTATGTTTGTGTAAGGTTATTTAAATTGTCTTTATTATCAAACGTATCATTATCAAGTTTAATCTTGTTATTATTATGTAAGAATGTAGGAACCGAATAAAATTGGAAAAAAATCTTCCCCTAGAATTCAACGAAATAACAAAAACATTCCTGCTTTTCCTTCTCCTAGTAAGTTTTCTATAATAACTTTTACGGAAAATTAACCCTCCAATAGGCCGGGAAAATGGAAGAACAACGCAAAACTTCAAGATTTCTACAACACAAAGCCAAATGTAGTGTTAAATGTGAAGACAAAAACAAAACACAATTTCGAATACAAGCATTTTATTTACCATTTTCAGTCAGTAAGTTCGCAATAATGATACAGTTGGAACATTTAGCGATACAATAAAATCCGAAATATACCGTGGAGTCATTTCAATAAATTCCCAGCACTCATTGACGTACAAACGGCCTGTTTTGAATTTCAGTAGCTTTTGAAAACAAGATCCGTAGCACTTAGACACGGATCGGTACATGAGTGACATACCGATGAATTTGAATGATACAACATTTTTATTTATGAAAGAGTACGTATTGAATATTGGATTGTTTTTTCAGGTTGACTGAGTTAAAGTGAATGTAAACAGAATCTGTTGCTGCTGAATTTCGCAAAAATGAAACAATGGAATCTCAATGATTACGAGTGTTTTAAGAATTAAAAATTTGAATATAAAAAAATAATTTATGATAAATGTATAGATAGATTCTTAACTCTTTTAAAAAAAACATACAAATTAAAACAAAGACGAAAGGACGAAGATTTAATCTAAATATTTTCTAGATTCAGATAGTAAGCCTCAGAGAGGGAATTGAAAAAAATCTCAGAAGCTGTTTTTACTAGGGATGAGAAAAACTGACTTGGTGTAGTTATATGAGAGAGACAGAAAGTGAGCGAAAGAGAGAGAGCTATACAGTGCTTCTAGCTCAATTTCTTTCCACACTAAAGTAAGATTAAAATAATAATTCTTTAAGAGGTCATGGTAGACGTAAGGTGCCCGATTTAAGTATATTTTTATAGATTGGTAACAAAAATTCCAAAAATCTTTATCAGAAACAATATCATTTCTTCCACAGAATATTCTTCGTTCTTCCACACCGTATGTCTCAAACATCTTACGCCTATCGAGAGCAGTTTAAGAGCATCTTGCCATAACAATAAACTTTGAAGGGACGCCACATTTACATACGTATTGCTGCCTAAAATGTTTGACAGTTCGCAACAGATGTAACAACGTTCAGATTTGGGTAAAGCCTTTGATGAATACGATATAAGACGGTTATCTTAGTTCATTGTGTATAGTTCTGATGATTTGTTGAAGTTGTTAGTTTAAACTGTTTAGGAGAGGATTGATTATTTGGTACTTACTTATAATTACAATGGTGAATTATTCAGTGTGTAATAAGGTGTTTTTAGTTTATTGTCGATGGAAAACTTAGAAGTGATGATTTTAAAGTGTCCCTCAACATAGATTTAATACAAGCAATAATACTTCATAGTATAACCGCAAAAATAACTCTATGGTGAAATGTGGGTGTACTAATTTATTAGGTACATGCATGCTGCCTAACCCAGCGGGGATTACAGGCGTGATGTTATGTTATGTAACTCTATCTGTTTAATTGCTGTCTTTTACGCCTTTATGACTGAACTGATTTTGATGAAATGCAAACAGGTACACCATGATCTGGGTGAAGACATACATGCTTTTATCTCAGTCAGTTACTCGGGTGAAGCTGCAGTAAAAAGTTAGTATAAATAAAGTAGCTTTTGTTATATTGAATAATTTGTGTGCAAATCAGTATTTTTGTTTTACGCAGTAGGTTATTAGTGGAGAAGTTTTGTTTGCTTAAATTTCTAAATAGAGGTGCAGTTAAAAATTCCCCATTTAATATCATTTTAAGACGTACAAACGATTTTTTCACTCACATCAATGCATTCAAGCGAATCAAAATGATCGATTATAATTTCAACACTCTTATGCCTTTGCTACAAGGTTCAATTCTGCTCATACATTTTTAAAATCACAAAAATATAAAGTTCTATCATTCGCATTTACTCGTGCGAACGGATGCGATCCGTCAAGTAAACGACGCGTGTTCACGATTCATCAAAAGTGCTAGTTTTGATACAATTCTATCTTTGTCAATGATTATTCAATTTGATGAGCCGATTTTTTCTGTTGTTTGTCTATTTCGGGTGTATTTTTCAATGTTGGTGATGCTTTAGTATACAGACTACAGATCCATGTATATCACGAGAAAATCGCTTTTGAGTTTTCCTTTTAGCGATCAACGCTTTGGAATATGCAACTTCAGTATTTTCTCAAGTTATTATGTCTTGTGACTGTGACTTTAGCTTTTTTTTGTTTTTTTTTTTCGACTTTCAAAAGTGCCTGTATTGTTCTAATTGCAATAAATGCTTTGCTCGTGACTTTAAAGTTCTTTTTCCTTCTTTTTTCTTTTGTTTTCACTTGTTTTTACTTCTACTATTGCATGGCTCAGAACTTAGCTGCAAGTTTATCGCATTCAATGCGTCCATCAATTCCTATTGTTTACTTTTCGATAGTTTACTACCTGTATTCATAACCATTAATTCTATTTTCATCAACTTTTATAGTCCAAAAATTACTATCAATTATACCACCAAATCTAAATAATTTGTGATCTACTTCAAAGCTACATTGTCCTCAAAAATGGCAATTTACTTTAAAACAAATCAACCGAACAGTTGCAAACATTTTTATTAAATAAAAAACCACAACAGAACGTACATTCTGTTGCACCAGCAGTGACATTCAAATAAAGTAAAAACATCGGACACGTCGCCTCCAATATAGTGGAAAAACGGAAATATACAGAACGGGCATTAAACAAACAAACGTGTAACATTTCAATCCTTTACAGCAAAGATTTAAAGCCCAAAATCCTGTAAAATTTAATTTTGATAGATGCGCGCGAATTCACAACAATTACAATATACGAGACATTGATTTAGATTGAACCTGGAAGAGATATCATAGGGTAATGTTTGCGTAAATCTGTGGCCTTTTAATTTTGTTCGATGGGTTTTTCCGTCAGCAAAAATGATCTTTCATAGGAAACCTTTCCTTCCTTATGTAACTACTTTTTATCCCACATTTCAAAAATCATTTCTTAACTCTAATTTTCCGCCTTACTTGCTCCTAGGCCTTGCTATAGGATGTGTGTCAGTAAATGATTTTTATAAAATAAGAGGTGTCTGTCATACATGTTTGTTTTTATGTTTGAAGTGAATGTATCTGAATGTTTGGACCACCATATTCTCTACGAACGAAATCTTGTCTTAATGTTTTCTTAAAAACCTATCTAGATTTTTTAAAACGATGACGAAGAACTTTAAGTTTTCATTACAGCCGTCATCATATTCTTACTCCTGTTCTCATATTACTTGAGATTGGCGCATCACGGTTTTAGGGTTCCGTACCGCAAAAGGTAAAAAAAGGAACCCTTATAAGATCACTCTCTTGTCCGTCTGTGTCACCACCGATTTTCTCAGGAACGGGTGGACCTAGAAGTTGAAATTTATACCAGATACTGAGGTACATAGTCCCTATTAGGTGTATAAAAATGAAGGTACTGAGTGAACATGCACTCTATTAAAATATATGGGCAAATTTAGATTTTCGCGAAGACTTGTAAGTACCAAAATTTACCTTAATTTTCAACTTTTTTATTTTTCGGAATTTTCCCTTTACTTGTGCTGTAAGACCTTGCTTTTAACCAAAATTGACAATTCTAGGTCAACCGGAAGTACCCTATAGGTTTTAGTTCGTAAACACGAAGATTAGGAAGAACACGAAATTTGGCAAGAAGCAATGTCTTACAGCACATGTAAAGGAAAAAATCTGAACACCGCGAATATTTCATTTAATAACAAAATGACTAAAAGTTTATGCGGAACCCTTGGTGCGCGAGTCCAACTCGCACTTAGCCGGGTTTTTTTTCTTCCACCCTCCCCAGTGAGTCGTCACGTTATCTTTTACTCAATTCAAATAACAGCCTTAAACTTCATAAATCATACAAACCACATCTAGTTTCCCTAGATCGCCAAAAATCCACGTCGGATTTGGCTGTCGCAAAGCTGGAACACGGATCAAGTGAGCTTACACGGACGGCGTCGCCCGTACCGTTTACACTAATTGCGATCCGATGCGATCCGACGCGATCCGTTGCGGAGCGGGACGTAACGAATCATTTGCATTCCTGATAACTCCGTAGTAATGTTTCGTAAGGGTTAGAAAGTAATTAGGTAGATAGATAAGGTTTTGGAGAAAGATGCTGTTATTCCGGTAATTATGCTGGTTGATATAAAATTAAGAAGTTGAGCAAAATATATGATACTTAGACCATGTCATGACTCACGACGGCAAGACTTGTGACGCAACGTTACTCACTTGAAAGAAGCAAATGAACCACGCAAGTTATCATCATCTGCCTAGCCTTTTCCCAACTATGTTGGGTTCGGCTTCCAGTCTAACCGGGTGCAGCTGAATACCAGTATTTTACATGGAGCGACTGCCTATCTGACCTCCACAACCCTGTTAATACTGGGTAGTACGATACCTCTTGGTAAGACTGGTTGTCAGACTATTGGGGCCACTGACTAACTGTAACGACAAAAGTAAGTATCGATGAAAAAAAAAACTGAAAACAGAAACAAGTTTAAAGAAGAAAAAAAATCAAAGAAACGTCATGCGGCAGACCTTGAAGACGAGTTGAGTAGAACCAATGACCAGAGGGCAGCATAAGTCTTATAGCTCATCATATAGGATGATGAAGGCTAACAATACTAGTAACATAACATAACATAACATCACGCCTGTAATCCCCGAAGGGTTGGGCAGATGTGTACCTAATAATACACCCACATTTCGCCAGTTATGTTTTAAGTCCCATGTAATAGGGGGCGAGCCTATTGCCAAAAATACCAGTAATCACCAAGAAAAGACTAAGACAAACAACAACAAATCCAAAGCTGATCCTAGACTTCCTAATTACCCAATAACACATGACTGAACCGGTTAACCGACTGCGAACTACCTACGAGTAAACTTATCTCCGATACCCATCGGTCACTGTCGCAACTAATTCCTGTATGTCGAGATAGCACAGCTAAACGCTCTGTACGTGATGTTAGAGTTTTTCCTTATCCCTCACTATTAGACCACCCGTCCGGATTTGATAGGACTTGCCCAGTTTTTTCTAATTTGAAGTTTTAATTTCAATAAAACCTTATATGTAGGAAGGTGTTTTGGAAAGCCTCCCCCTAGGTAGACCTATGACCGGGAAGGTTGCGGGGATCCACTGGATGCGAGTCGCACGGGACCGGTCAA
Organism: Lycophotia porphyrea; assembly: GCA_950005105.1. Lineage (NCBI taxonomy): Eukaryota > Metazoa > Arthropoda > Insecta > Lepidoptera > Noctuidae > Lycophotia > Lycophotia porphyrea. The sequence goes on along the minus strand of OX465405.1, from coordinate 3,375,548 downwards.
TGTGGCGACACTTGGAGGAGGCCTATGTCCAGCAGTGGATGTCTTTCGGCTGAAATGATGATGATGCAGGCACTTTTGATTAAAGGAGGAGTCAGTCAGCTAGTCAAGAAGTTAAAGCTAATTGCTCTGAGGAGAAATGGCAAAAGAACTTCATGGACACTCTTTTAAAAATCAAGTTTGGTATTATAAAGTCCTGGTTAGACAGTTTTGGCTATCCGTCCAGGATTTGTCATTGACATTTCGACATGAAGGGATTTCTTTAAATAAATTAAAAAAAAACTTTAAAATTACTAGTTGAAGTCAGAGATTTTTGCCGCAAATCGAAGAGCAATAGGCACACTGGCAGAAAACGGCAACGCGGTAGGCTCAAAAAAAGATGGCTCTAGATTCATAGACTGACCTAATTAGATCGTCAAAACTGAAAGGGGGAAGGCAGGCCTTTGCTCTGCAGTGGGACAACATAATAAATAAAATGTCCAAATTATTTTACAAATGTCCAGCTTTTTGTCCGGACTTTTCTTTCAGAAAGGTAACCCTACTCACAATTGTTTTAGTGGACAAACAGTTCGTGAAAGGCTAGGATAAGGGACGAGAGAATTGGGTGAACAAATAATAGAATGGGTTTTGTTGAAAGAAGAATTTATTATACACAGAGTAAGGTTCATTGTGACACAAAAAATGAGCCGTTCCATACATTTTACCTGTGTAGGTTAACTTTTAAATAAAACGGCAGGTTTTTTTTCATAAATGGTGAAAAATTCAGTATTATCCTAGATAGCCTAGCCCTTCCCTAACTATGTTGGAGTCGGCTTCCTGCCTATCCGAATGCAGCTGAATACCAGTATTTTACAAGAAGCCACTGCCTATCTGACCTCCACAACCCTGTTAATACTGGGTAGTACGATACCTCTTGGTAAGACTGGTTGTCAGAATTTTGGGGCCACTGACTTACTGTAACGAGAGTGGAGAGTAGCGGTGGCCCAGTGGTAGCGACCCCGACTTACGAACAGTAAGTCGTGGGTTCGAACCCAGGCAGGCGCATTACTTTGTGTAATTTATTTCATCACCACTGCTCTCAAAAACGGTGAAGGAAAACATCGTGAGGAAACCGGCATGTCCTAGAACCAAAAATTCGAAGACATGTGACATCTACCAATCCGCACTAGGCCCGCGTGGTGGATTATAGCCCATTCCCTCTGATAGAGAGGAGGCCTGTGTCCCAGCAGTGGGAACATTAAAAGGCTGATGATGATGATGATGATGACTGCCTATCTGACCTCTACATCCAAATTCTGTACAAAATCATTTGTACTAGGCATGGTAAAAAATTATATCACATAATACGATGTACCTAACACTTTGTTTTCATTTGTCATAATATTTGACGTAGGTATATTTTTTTCAAATGATAATATTGCATTTTGTGGTTTGATTTAAAATGAATACCTACTGCAGTTCGTTTTTTTAAGGAAATAGTTAAATCGTATCGTAACCTTCTGCCTGTATTGCACTGCTCTGTGGTACAGACTAAGCCATAATGTAACAATAACAATAGTCCTAACCATATTGTTCAAATTTTTCGAGAGGTCACTTAGATTAATAAACATAGCAACTCTCATAGAGATGTAAATAGAATTATAATAAGAACACATAATTTAAAATAAACACACACACTCTCACGCTCCTTCAAAAATGTTCAATTTTATAATTTTAAAGTTGCAACACGCGCCGCCATTTCCCATGATTTTAAAAATAATTTATGTATTTGTGACCCGATGCGTGATCAATTGAGTGTTATAGAAACCATTAAACATGAGTTAACATACATTGACTTGTCTACAACACGCCCTACAGTTTAAACTATTTTGATTTAGAACTGCATCATCAACAAGTGATTTTCAACTCTACATTTCAATAGTGAAGGTTTAAATTATGAAGAGGGATACATTTTTTTGTTCAAAGTCAAGTTTAGCACACGCGTCTTTATACATGAGTGGATTAAAGTCGTTTGTCATATTTAGATGTTTGTTATGTTGTAATTATTTGCTAATGCTAGAGGCGTGAGAATGTTCGTATACTCTGCTCTCTCTCTGTAATTTATATGATTCAATTATTTTCTCTAAGTACTTTTGTGCTTTTACACATAGGATTGAATACTGCTTTTTTAAAAGGTTTAAGTTAAATTTAACATTTTCGAACTCCACAATATTAGGTTTAGTCAAAAGCAAATGATAAATCAAGTTTATTTTCTACTGACCATTTTTACATAAATTTATTAGCGGATAATAATTAATCACTATTTACGAAAACTACATGCAATGATGGTTTTAACTAAGATACTTATTAATTGTTGGAGATTTATAAAACAGGTTAAACCACAATTACACATAATCTCTAACTCTTCAATCCAAAAATCTTCTAATTCTTCTTGATTCTTCTAATTCTTCTTTATTTTTTTTTAGTTAGAGATTTACCTAATAACTCATCAATCCCAGGTAATAGGAGACAAATGTCATCTACCTAATAACTCATCAATCCCAGGTAATAGGAGACAAAACTATTGTCATCAACTGGGCTCAAATCCAGAGTTCCAGAAGTTCCTAATAGAAAAAGCCAACAATACTTTGCCTGTCCTAGGAATAGGACCTAGGACGTCGTTGACATTGGACGTGATTGATTTGACTGACGTCAAAATAACAATTACAATACCTCAGAAAATTCCAATAACGAAACCCAACACAATACTACACCAAAATTGACTAAAATCATTAACATCAAAGGAAACATATCCGCACTATTGGACACTAATTGGATTATCCAAGTGCAATATTAGAGAGATAGAGGCGACGCAGGCCATGTCATAGTACACTGACCCTTGCACCTTGGCGACAAAGCGAGGGGAGTGGATCCCTTCGGGCTATGTCGCCCTGGTACTGTATTGATAGATATATGTGTAGGAATTGAGGGATACATTCGTGGTGATTTTGCGAGTATTATTGATATTGAATATGTTGAGAAGGATGAATTATTTGATGGCATGTGACTTATATTTAATGAGGTAATTTTAGATACATGAGAATAATTAGAATACGTTTATGAGAGCTTAATATGACACATAACAAAAAAAAGCACAAAAACAAAAATATGTAGTTGATATTACACGAACACACGTCACATCTACGAAATGGTGATGTTCTTATTGTTTGACTAAATATTAAACAAGTCTTCAAAAACCGTGGCATATATTAAGCTGCACTAGCAAAATGCCTTCATTACTGTATTAATCTCAACATTCTACTTTCATGTAATTAACTGTTAATTAAGTAATTAATCACAGGAGCTGATGGATGCCACTGAAATTGCCAAAGTCGTCCTAAATTTTGGACTGACTCAATTTGAATTGGGGCATCGACAAGATAAGAAGAAGGTGTAAATAATAACTCAACTCTTGAACAAATACGAAATAATAGTGTTGATTTAAAGACTACCTTAAAATCAGGTAATGACTATAGACGACCGTAAAAAATATCAGTACCCCACCAATCCTCACAGACACTAACAAATTCAAACAAGCCAAAACACCAGAAAAATGTAATGTAAATTAGTCTACAAAACACACTTAACCTAATAAATAAAAAGCAACCAGCAAAGTAGCAATACAAACAAGTACAGTAACAAATGACCCTAGGACCGAAATAATGGACGAGGTCCTGTTTTGCTTGACCGACAATTTATCAGAGCAAAATTTACATACATGGTAAGATTAATGATCGTCTGTCAGTGATGCTGTATGCTCTATGGCTAACGGGCAAGAGTTGAGGGAAGATGGTGTGGCATCAATCATTTGTGCTGTATTTATTGCGACAGTATTATCTTTTTTCAATGGAGTTGCTGGTTTCTTTTGAGATGCTTAATTTATTTTAATAAGTTTTTTTTGAAGGTAGTCTGTTGTTTTTTTCATACAATTTCACATATTATGAGATTGAGTAGATTCATTGTAAAAAAATAAAAATACACAAAAAAAATACATAAAAAAGACTATTAAGTTGGATTAAGACTAATACCATGTACCTACATTTATAGGACGACAATGAGACACTTGGGCGGCAAAGTATCTCTCCACATCGCTGTCATCCGGGAATTGTATTTTTTTTTTGGGATAGTGTTTCTGGCAAAGTATTTTTTCATAAATGTAATGTCCGAAGTCTATTTCATATATTTAAAGATGCAACAATTGTCTGGCTTCAAAATACAACCGGAACCACAAAAGTTAAAAGATAAGAATAAAAAGAGATGATAATGGTCAATCAAACCACAATAGAAACTCACTCAACTCATAAAACAGATAAAAGGAAATTCTAAATCGAAACCAACAAAAAACCACCATTCGTCCAACGGGATTGCTTTCCAGCTATTATTTTCACGTAAATCGTTCAGATTTAAAACTCTCGGACCAACGTCCAATTCACGATTCAACAAAACGCTTGTCCATCCTGATAGATGCCCGCAGACGCTTTGGAAAAATGCTGGAGGATCCAAATGTTTCAAAGCATTAAAAACCTAACTCTTACAAAGATAAAGTAGAAAATGGTGTGGCAAGACTAACATGCTTGGTCAGATTGAAGCTGAATTGTGACGCTAAGGAAGAATCAGATAAAGCTGTTAAAAAACGAGTGCAATTACGTTCGCCTTATCTCTGTGTTTCCGTCAAGGATGACGTAAAAATCCCCTGTTTTGAATTGCTAAAAAACAAGGCGTCAAATGTCAGAGTAATCCACCAATTAAAATGAAATCTGACTTCGTTTGAACTCATTAATTGAGCAAATTATTTTGGTTGCACAAAATAAGGCTCATTATGGATGGAAATACAATTTAAATTTCAGTTGAAAAGCTTCGGTTCTGTCAGATGATATTGGACTTTGTTATGAATATGATAATGAATAAAGTATATTGCGGGAGCACTGTAAAGTGGTATAATGAATTTATTATTTTTACACCACCAATAGTGATAATTGCACAAATCCAATAGTTTATCAAACTATTTGGATTTTTTTATTAAAAGGACGAGTTGATTGTACATAATTTAAGAATACTACTTTGAATTTCGTTTTTGGTGAAAAAGGAACAACTAGCGTTCTGCTTCATTACGTATCGTTCTTCCTATAACTTAACTACAAAAATTACCTCATCAATAGCATCATTAAAACCCCGTTCATAACTACACGTGAAGCGATTTGCGACGCCACTAGTGTTCAATTCACACGCGCACGTGTCATAGTTTCCTTCTCGTGAGTACTTTCCTCTCGCAAGTTGCGGCGCCTTGACTTGTAAACTCTAAGCAATTTCTTTAATTTGGTTTTATCCACAGTCGTCGTCGTAACTATTATTTTCGGCGTGTATAAGATCGTTTCGAGCGTCGACGCACGTAAAAGTTCGTACAAGCGCGAGTCACAAGATTCGCCACGTTTGCTGACAGCTGTCAATTTAATCAAGTGAACACGGCAAAATAAGCGCGTGTAATCGCGTTCGATTTTCAAAGCGCTTAATGAGGCGCGGGAGTACGCGCGTACACCGGTACGAGCTAATACGCGCTACAAAATACACTCTGCAACCACTCAAAATCATGGCCAAGCAAGTTACAGAACATATTAGCGCCAAAAATCCTAATCCATGCATCACCCTCCGCAATAACATGCAAATGAAGTCATCCATGCATATAATATGCATCGCAACGGAAGTCTATACACGGAGTGTTCGCCACATAAGTTAGTGATTGTATGAATTATGTACGTTGGCACTTTGAGAGCAATTAACAGGTTTCCATTACATAACTCTCCGATGTCTGCTCACTCAAGGTTTCGCTAGGCTAGTATGGAGAGAGTTATTTCTAGGAGATGTAACTGTTTAAGTGTTTGGGCTTTTTATACTCATGCAGCACTTTTGAACCGACATCCAAAACAGGGAGGTTCTCAATTCGACTGAACGTATTTTTATCGATAGTTTCTTACTTTTTTTTACCACGTATGCCAATTTCGATGATTCTGTTTTTATTGGAAGACTTATGTCGGGAGTATGTAGAGCTTGTTTTTGGAAGTCGTCTAAAGTGCACAAATCAAATCAAAGATGTTCTTAAGTATTTGTTGAACTATCACAATAGGTACACAGAGTAAAAGACGTAGTGATTAAAACTCTTACCATGGATTTCATACATGATTCTACACCCACCATTGAAATTGTTCGTCAGTTCTTAAAAAAAAGCAGCTCCATGCATTTGGACTTGGTATAGTTTTTAATAGAGCAGTGGTGGCCCAGTGGTAGCGACCCCGACTTACGAACAGTAAGCCGTGGGTTCGAACCCAGGCAGGCGCATTACTTTGTGTAATTTATTTCATCACCACTGCTCTCAAAAACGGTGAAGGAAAACATCGTGAGGAAACCGGCATGTCCTAGAACCAAAAAAATCGAAAACATGTGACATCTACCAATCCGCACTGGGCCCGCGTGGTGGATTATAACCCATTCCCTCTCATAGAGAGGAGGCCTGTGTGTGGGTGATCTCTCGTCGATGATTTAAAAAAAAAGTTCCATACAAAATCATTAAAAAGCTTCCCAGCAGTGGGAACATTATAGGCTGATGATGATGATGATGATGATAGTCTTTAATGATTTTGTATGGAACTTTTTTTTTAAATCACCGACGAGAGATCACCCGCAACTCAGAGATTAATGAATACCTCAACATGAAGACTGTTATGGAAGAATCCAAACAGTACAAAGACAAATATACAGATCGACTGAAACATCACCCTAACCCATTGACAAGTACGCTTCTAATGTGTAATCCAATTAACCGCCTGAAAAGAGCAAATGTGCTATTCTAATAAGGAGAGTTAGAGCGATGGCGCTAACTCACCAAAACCTCTACATACTTCAACCCATCTGATTATAGTCTACGGACTGATCGCAGATTGACCTATAAAAAAAAACTCCGACGAAAAAATTAATCCTATGGGTGGCTAATGGGTCTAAAATCATTTCCTTTCATTACAATTGTATATTTTAAACTAAATTATAATATTTATATATTTTAAATGTTTTTTTTTTATGTCGTTTTATATTTTAAAATGTAACAAATATGTATATAAATAAATAAAGAAAATAATATAATACTAGCTCATGCCCGCGGCTTCACCCGCTTGGAATTGAAAAACATTAATGTATCCTTCATAATAGTTTATATCACAACGTGCCTGACCTCGTGTATTACATTATTGTTAAACAGAATCTGTCTCCACACCATTTTTGCAATACCCTAATCCTGTGTCCAGTCCTAATAGCGGTCTTCTGAATAATAATCAAACTCACATAAAATTTCAATAATGGCTCTGTTAACTGCGATCCGATGTAAATGTACTAGTTGTAGTCTCTGAGAGTTGGCAACTTCCCTCCTAATTGTTTTGTTCGGTCAGTCATCAATTTTGATTTGAAAAGTTTGTGAATTAATTTTGAAGATTATTTTTTTATTGATGATTTTATTTTTAGTTGAGGTGTTTATTATTCCTCTTCGTACGCCAATGAACTTTTTTTTCGTTACTCTTTAGTAAATACATTACAAGTAATTGCAAAGTAAAGCGGTCTTTTGTTTTTGCAGTACCTACCAGCTTTTTTTTATCAAAAAGATAGACAGCCAAGCTTTACCCGAATTCCAGTAACCCCCACACAATATGCAAACATTAGATTGGAATTTAATCCCAAGTACTTGGAACCAATTTTCGTACTGCACACACGCCGAATTACTCGACCACTTTAATCAAATCCGATCCTAGAAACAAAGGCTAAATTCCTTCGCCGTTCCGTTTCCTAGTAACTCATTCCATATGTATAATAAAGCCGCTTTAGCCATCCGTCCGTAAACAAAGACGGCCTTTAGAGGCGTTTGGCCTTTCTGAAATTCAGCGGTCACCATTGTCCATTTAGCTTTAGGGGTCCCGCAAAACCAATTTTACTAGACCTCCGATCTTTGAACATTTCGCATTGCAAAATTAAATGAAAGGGACTAGTGTAAACTGGTTCATACCGGTTCAAACCAGATGTAAGGGGAATGAACTGGAATATTATAGGCAGAATAGGAACAGAATATGGTTTCCGTATATGAGATGGTGACATCTGATAGGTGGATATATGCGAGTTGTCGTAGGTAAGGGTTGTACTTTAAAGATATCGATGTTTCAATAACGATGAGGTAATGCTCAGTTTCAGAAACCATCGATGAAAATATTATAAAGACTAAAATTGAAAACAAAATAATAATGCAAACTTTTTTTTTGCGGAATCAATCTGAAGAGGACTGTCAGATCAGATGGAGTTTTAAAAGTGAAAAAATAAAATAAAAAAAGATAACATTTTTATAAAATACCTACTTGGATAAGCAAACGTATGTAGACAACAAAACACTCACATCCCTACAAGCCCAGCCAACTATTACGATGCAAAGATATTTAGTGCTGGCCACGTTGAACAGTGCTTATCCACCGTCGATAATTTCGTTCCATATATTAATGACGCTCGTCCTGGGACATTGCAAGGGAATTGTGCGATTATATTATTATCTCCTAGCCCGTAATCATGTTCCTGCGATTGCTTGTAATGATTTCTGAATTTACTGTTTCTAGTGGCCTGGAGGCATTTCTATTAGTGTTGTGTATTTGAGTCTAGTTACTAGAGATGAGTTGTACAGTACCTACATTGTTTAGTGTAACTTTGTCGTTAATGATTGTAGCTGTGTTTTTATTTTTGTTGGCAATCTGTCTTGTGGTGTGTTCAGTTGTTGGTGTCAGAATCTGATTCGTTGTTAATTTTATGTCCTTTTTTGTTTTTGATAAAAGGTTCCTTTTTTTATGAATGATGATCACAAAACTAGCATTGTGTAATAGCATTATAGTTTCTACCTTCTTATTCTGACTAATATTATAAATGAGAAAGTTTGTGAGGATATATGAACGTTTTTTACTCTTTCACGCAAGATGAAATTTGCACTCAGATAATTAATAACCTAGATTAACAGATAGGATACTTTTTATCCCGATTATGACCCCTGGGACAGGTACCAAACACCACGTGGATGAAGCCGCGGGCATCTGCTAGTTAAATAATAATTTAGTATTTTTTCTTAAATTTATCAAATATCACTTTTATACTTTTAGTCTTCCCTTCAGTTACATCATTAACCAACTTCGGTTCCTCATCTTTTTTTACTTTTATTTCATTTTGCTTAATTCTTGCAGCTCAAGTGGTTAAAAAATTAATTTACTTGTTCTCAGTTATCATTCTATACCACCATCTCATTCTAACCTCACCCCGATTCTCTAACACCATACCACCGTCCTAAAGCAATTACGCTTGAAATCCTATAGATGGACTTACATGCTAGAATTTCTAACGGTATTCTCATATATCAATCACAATGGTACCGAGGCTGAGTCCGCGTTGCTTCGGGCTATCGGTACTAATACTAATTAAATGCCTCAGTACAGTTCAGTGTCCAGGCTCATGTTGCTAAATGTATTGGAGTTGCTGTAATTGTGGAGAATTGTAATGCGTAGGGAAGGGGTTTGGATTTCTTCTTTGGTTTTACGCTTGAAATTTTTTTTGGAAAGTTGAGAACTTTTAATAAATTATGACAAAAAGGAGAGCAGCGGTGGCCCAGTGGTAGCGACCCCGACTTACGAACAGTAAGTCGTGGGTTCGAACCCAGGCAGGCGCATTACTTTGTGTAATTTATTTCATCACCACAAAAACGGTGAAGGAAAACATCGTGAGGAAACCGGCATGTCCTAGAACCAAAAATTCGAAGACATGTGACATCTACCAATCCGCAATTCCGCACAGGGCCCGCGTGGTGGATTATAGCCCAATCCGTTTCATAAAGAGGAGGCCTGTGTCCCAGCAGTGGGAACATTATTGGCTGATGATGATGACAAAAAAAAAGTGTCGTATGAGATGACGAGTACCTAAGTAATAGAAAAGTTTGGAAGAAGAAGACGTTTTGTACCGACCCTAAATAAATTGGGATAAGGGCAGGAGAATGTTCATGATGATGATACAGGTAATTGACTTTCAACCACTGTTTAAATTTCTGACCATTTTTTCAAGAAACCCAAAAATTAATTTGATACATTTTGCATTGCTCATAAAATATCGGAAACAACAAATGGACTGGGCAAGTTTAATTTTGAAAGTTAAAAAATACATTTTATTGCTTTGTTCTAAGACAATTCTATATTCTTTGGTCAGTCTAGATATTTTAAGGTATAAAATGTATTTTTCCTGAATATCAATCACAAAAACACATTTCCCCATTGACTTACAAAACTTAACACCACCACTAGAAACCATCAACACTTCGCCACCGAAATTCACTCCTACATATGTATGGGATCTCTATAATCCAACCCTAAATCACCCATAAGAAGTGTGAGCAGTTTGTCTTGCGATGACAGGTTTATAGCCAACTCCCGGTAGGCCGGTGCGAACTACATAAAATATTAATACACAATTTGTCCGAGTGGGCCTTCAGTAATCTGCTTTTATAGGATTTTGGGGATTAATTGCGTCAGACAGTCAGACTTAATCGGTTTTGTTGGGGTATTTTCTGTCTCTTTTATTTTGGTATTTTTACTTGTCTATAAATTAGAATTAGAGTAGTTGAAGCTGGAGGGGCTTACAGTTAAATAATAACACACGCACGGTCTGTCTTTATAGTTAAGCAAAGCTTGTCATGGTCTGTCTATGGATGGGTGACCATCCCTTACATAACATGCCTCGGAAAGTACGTTAAGCCGAGACCAAAATTGTCCACGCGTTCGTTCGTTCATCTTTGGCAGTCGTCCGCCATAAGCCCGAAAGTCGGACAAACCTACAAGTATGTACAGACGCCAGCAGGTCAACCTACTCGAAACTGTCAGATTTTGAACCTAAAGCAAGCTAAACCCACCTTGAACCTAAATCTTTAGAGATAAAGTTGAAAATCTATTAAAGCAATTTGACAGATGTAGTAGCTTGCAAAGCTAGCAAATAGGTCGCTCCAAATAAAATATTTCTTTTATTTGCAACGCCCTATTTTTTAATGCACACGGAAAGCCGATCCTAACATAATTGAGAAAACTCTAGGCAGATGACAAATTTCACTTAATGCAATTTCACCTGTGACCAAAACATAAACCAATACCTGAATTAATCATCTAAACTCCAATTTATATTTAATTTCTCTCGTCACGTCCAAATACGCAGCTGTCACGCTGTACAGTATCGACATGCAATTAATTCTGATCTCATTAGCTAATACGTCGCGCGTTGTCCATAGCCAGATATGTATCGCAACGGGCAATCGCGGTTGACCACTTTTCAACCTTACAACTGAGGACTTATGGGTTAAAAGGAGTTTACCACTATTATTCGCAGTGGTACCTCATTATGTAGGACATTACAATTTGTATCGACCTTCAAATGGTGCGAAGTCACGTAGAGATGTGACTAAAATATCGATAGATATAATACAGGGTGTAAACGATCATATCAAAGTTTTCGATTTCTTGAATGGTTTGGATGTCCTGAACGCGTTCATTGATGGCTTCAGTCCTATTGACAAAGGGCTGATATACATTGGGTACAGCAAATGAATCCTCACTTTTTCACATTAGTCCTGTAGTACTAACTGAACGTAGCCTGTTCAGTTAAACCTAAGCTAAGCTAAGCTAATTCTTATTTATTTCAACTTCATGTACAAGAGTGGTACATAAGCGGACTTAATGCCACAAGGCTTTTTCTACCTATCAAACTTTCGGTCAAGTAGGACAGCATTGTGGTAGAGTACAAAAACAACAAATAAGAAAATTACCATTTTTTTATTGCCAATTCTTCCAAGGATTTTTTACATTTATAACATCTGAGATTTAATTTATGGTAGATTGAAAATACTGGTCTAATATGCACTCACACAGTGAAAAAAATATTAAAAAGCAAGCTTATTATTCAGAAAACGGCAAAAAATGAGGTATCGTGCCAGAGACGCAGACCAATTTTGCTAGGGTTCCACAAATTGCTTTTCTCTCCAAAATTTCCATTCAAAAATGTACTATAATGGCATCTATCAATTTTGCCTAATCCCTCACTAGATCAGACCGACCCTAATTACTGCATCGATGTACCTATATACTGCCCTAATTAAATACATTAAGCGCTGGCGCGCATCGGCGTTCAATTAAATCGGAATGCGATGCCACGTGCTAATGTCAAGCGCACACAACACTACTAATTAGACGTGACATCTGTGGAGCGAACGCTTCAGTGGCGACAAAAGGTGTAATTAGTTACAAACAGAATGTACTTGGATTGATTTTTAGGGTTCCGTATCCGAAAAGTAACCTACGGGTCCCTATTACTAAGCCTCCGCTGTTCGTCCGTTTGTCGTCCGTCTGTCTGTCAGTGGGCTGTATCTCATGATCAGTAATGGTTAGACAGTTGAAATTTTCACAGAATGTGTATTTTTGTTGCCACTAATTACAAAAAATATTTAAAGATTAAAGAGGACTCGATCCCCTACTAGGATGATACGGAACCTTTCATGTCCGACTCGCACTTGGCCGATTTATTTTTTGGTTAGTAGTTCTTCTTTGTTGTGAGAGCAATAAGAGGGAGTGCCGTAAGCGGTTCCTAATAAATACGTCAAGCGTGGATTACACAGAGTCCTTTTCGTCGACTTAATTCTAACTTGGCGTAAGTCATAATTGTCCAGCATACGGAAAAAACCTTTTTATTAGCTCTTAGGAAACTTGAAATTAATGTTCTAATCGAAATATTAAGCAATTCTGTAGCTTTAGGCGGAGTGGCCACCTAAATTGCAAAACTTCGTTGGTTGGACAAATTTTGATTTATGCCAATAATATGAAATTTTAATATTATTAGAATTAGGTCGACATTTTATGGCATCGCCGTCAAAGCCACAGTGAACCTTATTTTCATTACTATTAGTTTGCTGTTGGGTTAGGTTAGGTTGGTCCAGGGGCGACGGATTTGGGGCGGATCTGTATTTATGCTTTCGCGGTTGCACAACGACAAGCTTTGCACATGCTTTGCTTGGTAGCATAGATGCAGGTCTACCTTACTGCCTCCCTCAGAGGCGGTAGGGTGGCGGGGTCTTGAGGGGGAGCGCTACGGTCGTGTAGATCCTCAAGGCAAGTCTGGTGTGTAACCTTCACGTGGTTGCCGCCCTGTTCTTGGTCTAATTCCATAAGAAATAGACGCAACAAAAAACCACCAGGCGCTTTCTGGGGAGGGGCGCACCGCACGTCGTGTGATGACTCATGCGATGTGCGGTGTGCGTTCCCCTGCGTGCCCTCTGAGCAGCGGGCATAGCAGAGGGCACAGCAGGGGAGTGCCGCGGGGGACTGGGCCTCCCGCTTCCCGGCGTGGTCGAGGCCATGCTGGGGAGTGTGGAGAGGAGGCCTGGTCAGCGGAGCGCGCGCGGGAGGACCCTCCCGCTGCGCCGCTCCGCTAGCGGAGAGGGGGGGAAGGGGCGTTTGCCCTCCCCCCTCACGGTGACGGGCGGGCGACAGGCACGGAGGTGCCTTCGCTCGCATTGCACCCGTCACCTCGCGGGCGACTGGGCCTCCCGCTTCCCGGCGTGCGTGCCACGGAACACCATGCTGGGGAGCGAGGAGGCCTGGTCAGCGGTTGCCTCCTTCTGCGATTTCGCAGAAGGAGGAGGCGGAGCGCCAGCGGGAGTTTACTCTCGCTGCGCTGCTCTGCGGGCGGGGGGGGGGGAAGGGGCGTTTGCCCTCCCTCCTCACGGTGACGGGCGGGCGACAGGCGCGGGGGTGCCTACGCCCGCATTGCACCCGTCACCTCCGTCGGTCATTCCCGAACCCCCCCTCCACGTCCGTGCCGTGAGGACAAGAGGGGGGTCCGCCTTGTGTGTTCGTCGGCGGGGGACTGGAAGTAAAGGCTGTGCCGGTTTCCCAGTCCCCCTCCACTATGACGAAGCGGGAATGCGCTGGGTCGTTTTAGTGGGTATACCGTGGTGTTTGGCCACCCGGGGAGTCCCACATACCCCTCCCATCCCCCGACGGGAGGGTATGCGTAATGCATTTTTTCCCAGCGTCAAAAAAAAAAAAAAAAAAAAAGGGGCGACGGATTTGGGGCGGATCTGTATTTATGCTTTCGCGGTTGCACAACGACAAGCTTTGCACATGCTTTGCTTGGTAGCATAGATGCAGGTCTACCTTACTGCCTCCCTCAGAGGCGGTAGGGTGGCGGGGTCTTGAGGGGGAGCGCTACGGTCGTGTAGATCCTCGAGGCAAGTCTGGTGTGTTACCTTCACGTGGTTGCCGCCCTGTTCTTGGTCTAATTCCATAAGAAATAGACGCAACAAAAAACCACCAGGCGCTTTCTGGGGAGGGGCGCGCCGCACGTCGTGTGATGACTCATGCGATGTGCGGTGTGCGTTCCCCTGCGTGCCCTCTGAGCAGCCAGGAGGGCACAGCAGGGGAGTGCCGCGGGGGACTGGGCCTCCCGCTTCCCGGCGTGGTCGAGGCCATGCTGGGGAGTGTGGAGAGGAGGCCTGGTCAGCGGAGCGCGCGCGGGAGGACTAGCGGAGAGGGGGGGAAGGGGCGTTTGCCCTCCCCCCTCACGGTGACGGGCGGGCGACAGGCACGGAGGTGCCGTCGCTCGCATTGCACCCGTCACCTCGCAGGCGACTGGGCCTCCCGCTTCCCGGCGTGCGTGCCGTGAGGACAAGAGGGGGGTCCGCCTTGTGTGTTCGTCGGCGGGGGACTGGAAGTAAAGGCTGTGCCGGTTTCCCAGTCCCCCTCCACTATGACGAAGCGGGAATGCGCTGGGTCGTTTTAGTGGGTATACCGTGGTGTTTGGCCGCCCGGGGAGTCCCACATACCCCTCCCATCCCCCGACGGGAGGGTATGCGTAATGCATTTTTTACCAGCGTCAAAAAAAAAAAAAAAAAAAAAGGTGCGACGGATTTGGGGTCATCCGTCGCCCCCTATCACACTGGACCCGAGACGGCCGCGCGTCGTGTTCCACGCGCGCCTCTCAAAGACGTAACGGGGGGAGTTTCACACCTCACTCCCCCCCGAGATGAGGCCCGCAGGTCAAGCGGGCCGGCACTAGTCCGGGGCAGCGGAAGTCGCACTAGATCCCGTTGCCCCCGACGCAAGTGTGCGAGGGAACACCGGTGTGGTTTTAGTCAGTACGAGTCTGACAGACCCCTCCGCTCTTCCCAGGGCGAAGGACATCCATAGAGGGTTTCCAAATGGAGAACAAAAATAAAAAAAAAAGTTTAGGTTAGGTTAGGTTAGGTTGGCTGCTGTGTAGGTGTGGTGGGCGTGAAGGGACTGTAGCTTCATCTTTTTGTTTAACTGGCTTACTTGCTTTGTAGTTTCTGCATTTAGTGTCACTAGTTTGATTAGAAAATACAGATTTTTGAAATGTTAGTTGCATGCAAAGCCTATATTCTCTAATGACACTAAAATTAGCTTTTCAATTTATTCTAGTTGAAACACGAATGATAGGATTAGCGTGGAATCCCGATGCATTAAGCTAACACGCGCATATCTGGTTAAACCTAATCTAATATCAGTCAAATTGCAGCCACGGGGAGTCAAAATTTTAGCCCAAATAACCAATCTAATTTGCATATTCGCGGACACTTAGGGTTGCTACTAATGGCTTTATAATTTATCTTGATATTGTAATGATATCAGCTGTCTTAAGTCTATACTAATACTAGCTGACCCCGCAAACGTTGTTCGGCCATATAAATTATGTTGTAAAATATACTTTACGACCTTTTCGCATACCTTAAATATACAAATTTCATAAAAACCGGTCGAGCTGTTTCGGAGGAGTGCGACCACAAACACCGTGACACGATATTTTTAGGAGTATTCCCATTTGAGCACCGATTTCAAGAGCACCACAGATTTACCCTTTTGAGCAAAGGGAATATCTTTGGCTCAAAGCATTGGTGTTCTTGAAATCGGTGCTCAAATGGGAATACTCCGGTTTTTATATATACAGATTAGAAAGAGGTAAAATTTGTTGTCAGTAGTTATTAAAATTAAGGTTAGGGCCGAAGATTAGGCCGAAAATTAGGGCTTTAGGGATTAACTCGATGCAAAATAACAGCCGCTCGGATCACTCTTAAGGTTAAGCCGCGCTTGCCTAGGTTGGTCGAGGACGTCGAGGTAGACCGCGGCGAAGGTGGTGTGACTAATCTTGTCTTATTTTTTTTTTGCGATGATTTCGTGAGGAAAAAGAGAAAGCCCAGCAATAAAGCCAAAGACAATCCACCAAAAAAAATTGTACCAGTTAAAATAGCTCTGTACAGCCCTACCATTGGGTCCAATATTGGTGTCGGTGAGTTTAGGTGATAAATACATTGTCACTTAGTGTGATTAAAATGGATGAAACCGCGGGCTCTGCCGCGAGAACATGCGAATTTATTTCACTGTTGTGCTACAGTGGTTGATATTTAGTAATATTGACTTTATGAAATGTGGTCGCTTTGGTTTTTGTCGTTAAGAGCACGAATAGGCATACATTTAGTAACATTAATTACACTCCTTTTTTTGGGCAGTCGTGTAAAAAGTGATCCTCCTCTACTAGACCTATCCATACTTATTACTTATACATATAAATTCGAAAGTAACTCTGTCTGTCTGTCTGTTTGCTACCTTTTCACGACTAAACGGCTGATCGGATCATAATGAAATTTGGCAAGAAGATATATTATGTTTCAACCTGGGGAAGACATACATAACATAGGCTATATATTATCACGCTAATAACTTACGGGGGTGAGCAATATTGCATTATCACCATATATTCCTCAACCGTTTGACAACTGACAACTGTCTACATAATGTTATGATGCTACGCACTACACAGTATTTTGAATAGCTTATGCCCGTTTCGTCACTGTCACGGTTCGTCACTATTAGGAAATAGCTCTTACGAGTTTCTCAAAAAAAAACGTAACCACGCTTTATTAACATCATGCAAAGCAATATCTCGTTAGATGATGCCGATTTAGCATTCGTTTCTCAATAGGTTGGCGAATCAGTGTCGTAACTTGAGCCTCGCTTAAGTAACTGCTTCATGACGTGTGCATTGTTCATAAGTGACGCTTGATATTTGTGAAAATGGCTTTAGAAACTACACAATCATATTTTTGTAACAAAACTAAAGCAGCCATATTTTCTAAAGCGCGCCTAGCAATAATTTAGATATATTAGAAACCAAGATATTAACAAAATAAAGACTCCCCAATCCCTCTAATAGTGCTAACTGCTAAAACACTTCGAATCGGAGTACCGTAGCCACTATATCTTGGCTCAGTTCACAATGTACTGACAGCGGCGTTTGTGTGAAAATTTACAATGCTTTTAGATATGCACCAGTGGTCCGCTCACACGTTTACACGAAATCAGTTTATGGGGAGTCAGAGGTAAGAATGGGTGGATGTGGCGCATAGAAATATAAAAAAAAAAAAAAATTAATCAAAGTAACGCAAAATCAGAAGTCAAATTAGTACCTGCTTGAAAACAAAATATATTTGAAACAGTTGTAAGTCGTGATTTTTGTTTTTCGATGACAAGAATCAGAAACGATTTATTCTTCGTTCGTCCTAAAGTTTTGTCCCACATTCCAAAAAAATCTTAGTTGGTCCCATATCACTAGATTCGGTTATAGTTCTTTTTATCCAACCAAAGTAAAGCCAAAGGAAGGAGTATGATTTTAAGAATCTATTTATGTATGTTTGTAACATTTTAAGGACCACTTTGCGGGCTTCCTCTACCAAATGAAAAAATAATCATAAATTGGTCCAGAAATCACGGAGTATTTGGTGTACATGCATGAAAAAGATGCTGGTGGAAAACATAACCTCCTTCTGTTTTATAAGTCGGTTAAAAAGGTCGGGTTAGATGGCGAAGACGGATGAAAGGGAGATGTAGCACAGCCTGAGAAAGGCCTACGTCCAGTAACTGAATACCAGTATTTTACATGGAGCGACTGCCTATCTGACCTCCACAACCCAGTTAGTACTGGGTAATACGATACCCTGGTAAGACTGGGTGTCAGACTTTTTTGGGCCTCTGACTACCTAACGACTGCGATTCTCAGTTGATATTAGTTGACCAACTTCACAAGAACAGTAACCCAGTAATAATTTAACTTGTTCGGCACTCCTGGACCGCTGCAAAAGCAGGATACAACAGCATCTGGAATACCGGTCGCACCACCATCGACGACGAGCTAGAGGAGATGTTGGAGCGGGGCAACTTGGCAGTTATATAGGGTGTAAACAGACTCTTTGCGAAGCCGTCAACCAAGGATTCTGTACATCAAACTAAGTAACTTTACGCAAAAAACTGCTGGGAAACGATTTTTTTTTTGGGGTGAAACATCACGTTTTACGGTAGGACTCAATGCAACGCATTCAAAACATTGTGCTGATGAATGGATTAAATGGTACGGGGGTCGTGAAGGTGTCTTAAGTAAAAAAAAACTTGTGACAAATGTTGGAACTTTGACCCTCAATATCTCCGTAACTAGAAGGTTCCCAGGTATGGTCTAGAACAAAAAAAATATCGCAATGACGGGGAGAACAAGTGCTTTTCGGCTTGGTTAATAAGAGTATTCTACACCCTGTAGTGAAAACACTTTATAAAGCCTTCCAACTTCGACTTAATGGCTGGAAATTCACAAAAACATAAATACGCTCACCACTAAGGCATGATATATCAAATCCCTTCAAGCTTAAGCTAAGTAATACAAGCTCATAGGTCTTCCAAAACTGGTTGTTTTCAGTACAATACAAGGAAAATTTCTGGAGCATATTTCGAAAAGGAAATCTTGAAAATCACTTAGTAGAATGCGAATATAGCAATAAATTGCCGATAACATTTACATACGGTAAGGGCGAGTTTAGAACGGGTCACTTAACATGTTAATGTAAGTGTTAGTACGATTTTCCTGTTTTTCTCTTAAATATTTTATAGCGACGAGTTTTCCTCGTTTGGTAGTTTTTCATGCAGACGAGTTTAGGCCTGTATGTTGTTTTAAATGATATTTAAGTCCTTGTACGTGTCCATTGAGGATCGTCAAATGCTGCAAGCAACTTTCGGCGCTTAAGGGTTAAACTTTTCCTGCCAGGGCTGCGGGACTGTTCGAAATAGATACCACGGCCCTGAAACACCAAGGGCAAGGAAGGAATATGGATGGGTTTTAGTCAGTACAAGTCTGACACTCCCTTCCGCTCTGCCCAGAGCGGGAGAAGTCGTCGACCCATCCAAAAAAAAGGGTTAAACTTTATCAAGCGGCACTGAATAGCACATTTCTATTGTTTTCTGACACAGAACCGCAATTGCTAGAACGAGGCACAGAGAGTGACTACTGACGTTGCGGTCGGCAGCACGCTCTGCGATAAGAGACAGCTAAATATTATACAGATCAAATCCTGAAATATAATAAGGTTATTTTTCTCTTATAAGTAGATTTGAATTACCTTATTATAATATACAGGGTGTAAACAGACTCTTCACGAAGCCGTCAACCAAGCATTATGTACATCAAACTAAGTAACTTTACGCAAAAATTTGTGCTGGGAAACGACTTTTTTTTTTGGGTTGAAAAATCATGTTTTACAGTAGGACTCAATGTAACGCATTCAACATATTGTGCTGATGGATGGATTTAATAGTACGGGAGTCCTGACGGTGTTAAAAGTAAAAATCTTGTATTAAAAATATGTATTTAAAAAAAAACTTGTGAAATAGTTATAACTTTGGCCCCCAATATCTCCGTAACTAGAAGGTTCCCAGATATGGTCGAGAAAAAAAAATTATCGCAATGACGGGAAGAACAAGTGCCTTTCGGCTTCGTTAAGAGTCTGTTTACACCCTTTAGATATTCATTGTTAAACCAGACCAACAGCAAAGAAACGTCTCTAAAAAAAAAGTGTGTGTGTTGTATGTACGCAAGTAAGAAGTTATACTTCTTTGGCAAAACTAAAATGTTGACTAGCTAACTTCGGGGTGTATTTTGACTAACTAACTTAAGGGTGTCAGTTTTTCGTGATGATGTGCGCGCGCATCGTAAAAATTTACTCATCATTTTTCCCTAACGCTCCAAAAGAAGTATAACTTCAAAAAAAGTAATTAGAAAGGTTGATAATATAATTGTTTTGCTTTTTTCAAGGTTATTGCTCGTTTTCCTACGATATTATTTTATTTTTGTTTAATACTATTTTTTCGCGACCAATTCGGGAAGGGGAAATAATATATGACAATAAACTTGTGCAATTAAATTTGAATTAATCGCATTTTAGATTATCACTAAGCAAATTGTACATTAATTATAATTCCATCATGACCATGAGTCTTATTCTGCAAACACGAATTTCCGTAATTTAATTTCGCAAACCAATCAACGTCTATGCCATTTTTAACTCTCACCCCTACTATCATTGCTGACTTGTCACTTATATTTCGAACAAAAGCCGACCTAATCTAGAATGAATATAAATGATATGAACATCCGAGTTGCTCCGAACCGCAGGCGGAAATGGCCGAGGATTTGTCACTGTCAAATTTGAATACGCGGCAACGGATGCGAGAAAAACGAACGTCATCTGTTATTTGACTTCGTTTGCGGATTGCGGATTTGTGTGTCCGTTTGTTGTTGATTTTTATTTGTCCCAGTCTCTTTGTAAGTAAATAATAAAAATGGTGGGTTGGGTATGTTTGTGATATGAGTATTAATTTTTAAGTTATTGTGAAACCCACGAAAAAATAGCTAAGAAAAAAAAATCTTTCACAAAATTATATTTTAAAATTAAGTGACAATTACTTTAATAAATAAATCGTTTAGCACTACCATATTTTGACTGAAAACAAAACTCATTTTAAATAAATAAATAAATGTAAACTAAACTGCTTTATAAATCCTATGAAAATTTATAGCAAAAATAAATCACAAAAGGAACTTGTCACAAATCCGGATAGAAAAAAGACTATAGGTAAGCATGCATACCAAAAGTACACAAACATAAAAAAAAAACAAAAGAGAATCACCCTCCAATCTTCATTTTCGAACACCGATACATTTGTATTTCGAATTTCGAGTATTTTGCATTCCGAATATGAGTAATGACGTGTCTTGGTAATTCCTACAGGATTTTTACCCGACTCATCTATTATTTAGGAGGTATGAAGGCTTAGTTAGATTTACAGTTTCCGTGCGACAAAGGTACGAGTTTGCGCGTTTGTCATGCGAGAGTTTGTCGTATTTTTTCATGTGTGTGTGTGTACTGAATTTGTTTCTGTTGTTTAGCGGCTGGTTACTTATTGGCTCATCATTCTTCTTTAGGTTTGGTTGGAGCGGTTGTGTTTTTCCGTCATTATTGTGCTTCGTTGTTTCCTGCCTTTTAGTGTTTATTTTGTCTTCAACACGTTCGGTGCCAAGAACAGTGGTGATTCAGTAGTAACGGCCTCGACTTACGAGTTGTGGAAGTGGGTTCGGACCCAGGCAGGCACTATCCATTGTGACTTTTTTAACACGTTTTTGTTAGCTTCACCTGTACATAACTAACTTGAAAAAAAATTCCTATAAGCAAAAAATCTAAAACGAGGGACATGATACCAACCCGCACTTGGACTGCGTGGTGATGAGAAAAGGCCCCCTATTACACAGTTAACATTTCGGCTGTTATGTTTAACCCAGGTAGTTAAACATAACAGCCGAAATGTTAACTGTGTTATAATAATGGATTCAAAAATACCTTTAACCAAGCTGAAACGCAGTTGTTCTCCCCGTCAATTGCGATTTTTTTTTGTTCTAGACTATGAAACCTTGTAGTTACGGAGATATTGGGGTTCAACGGATGACCGATGGAGCCGAAAAGTTCTAGAGTGGCGACCGCGAACCGGAAGATGTTGCGTTGGAGGGCTCCCAGTAGGTGGACCGATGATCGGGTGAAAGTTGCGGGGATTCGCTGGATGCGAGTCGCACGGGCAGGTTAATGTGGTGACACTTGCGGGAGGCCTATGGCCAGCAGTGGACGTCTTCGGCTGAAATGATGATGATGATAGGGTTTAAAGTTCCAACTACTCGTATTTCACAAGTTGAATATTTTTAATAACACAAGTTTTTGATGATATAGCTTTACTTTTAATACCTTTACGACCCCGTTACTACTCAATACATCACACAATGTTTTCCTACCATAAAACGTGACTTTTCACCCCAAATAAAAAAAAAATGTTTCCAAGCAATAATAATTCAGTAGAGTTACTTAATTTGATGTATGTACAGTAAGCTTTGTTAATGGCTTCGTAAAGATTCCGTTTACACCTTGTATAGGGCTTCTTTAACTTACCCTTGAAGGTAAAAGGCTTGATGTAATGCAAAACAAAGATAATAAACAACATATCCATAAGTAAGAAAAGGAAATCAACAATTTACGTTCACATACCCTTTTTACAAAATACAATAAAACTCAAACCAGACAGTTTCACAGAACCCCTGTCCCTCTTGTTCGCACAATTTATCAGCCCAAAATAAACAGAATAATGTTCATTGGGCAAAATCATGTGGGCATTAATCATTTTATGCAAAGTGAGCTAAGTGCTCCTGATTAATGATGGTCAAGCTTGCCCAGTGGGCATACTGATAGTTTGAGCTTAAGGTATTACGCAAATGATCTGTAATACTGATGGTATGTGTGGCTATAATATATGGAGTTTCAGTGGAATAAAGAACAGCTCACACCGAGGGCGGCAGGGCAGAGCATAGGTTGATCTCAAAACATTGGAATCTGTGTCTTCTTACCACTAGCTACGTATTAATTTAATTTGCGTTTTAACCTATAAAATAAATAAAACAGGAATAAAATCAACGTCAAGATAAATATCAAAATGTAATAAGGCGTAGTCGACGTAGTCCCGCTACGCGAGGCTCCTATTTCTGTCTGCAGGGTTTAAAGTAACCTAACCAAACTTAACGTCGGGGTGCCCCAAGTCTCGAGCTTGCATCGCTCGCTCTTGCATTCTAAGTTATAGAGCTTAAGAAAACGATTATTTTAGCAGAACATGTTTTAGGAAACTTAGTATTTCTGTCGCAAACTTAGTATTGTTTTCCAAAGTTTTTTTTTTTTTTTGCAAGTTTATTTTATTATTTTTCGTAGAATTGTAATTTAAATAACCTTATGTTTGTTTGTTAAATACAACATTTTTTGCTGGTTAATTTTGTATTAATTTTTCGGTAATTCATTGTAACCAAGCTTAGTATTACAGTCAACCACAAATTGTTGGAAATTTATTTATTTTTTCGTAAGCTTTATTATTTTCCAAAAATTTGTAGTAAATCTAATAAGTTAAAAAAACACTATAACACTAAAAGCAGAAACCATTGACCATAGTTTCGACGCCGAATTGCCATTACTTTCGGAAAATTCACTTTTTCCTGCGGATAATCACAAACCAGTCTTTCTCTAAGTCCAAAGTTTCCTGAGTCTAACCATAAGCAATGTCCACTTGATTTCATTTTTCATTCTTAACCTGTTTTGTTACACCGACAGGGGTCGCTAGTGTATTGAGAACGAACCTTTTGTTCCCTGCTCAATCAGTTTTATAGGGTTAGATGGCCGTACATCATTAACAAGGATTATTTTAAGGTTTACATATATTGTAAGGTGCTTTATCACAAAATCCCGTCTGGTTTAATGTGAAAAATGAGTGATAAAATTATTTTATAATACGCAGAATTTGATGATGTGTTGTCAGTTTTGATGTGACAACGTCTAATAAATCGATGAACGCCGGCTGCATGCACGAAAACGTGTCCCGTCTCGTTGAGCTCATTGTACGCATGCGCCACTTTCGTAGTGTCAGATATTGACAAGCCTAGGTTATTATTTTTAATCTACTGCTGGAGCTAGGAGGTTAGGTTGTATAGGTAATTTCTCCCTTCCACTCGATTTTATGACGTTGTCACGTTAAACTATCTTCCGTAAACCAACTTTACAGACATTTTTTAATAAAACATCTAGCTGTAGAAATCCTCTTATCGTACAGGAAGTTAAAAGATCCATCACAAATTCGTCACATTAGTATTCTATGTATCAAACTAAGTATAGAGCCAGGATATTAGTTACCTGAAACTGTCAAATTTTTCTAAAGAACTTTGAATCTAATGCTTTAGTGACTAAGTTGAAAATCTCAAAAAGAAATTTGACAGATTGTAGTAGCTCATGTGCTGGCGTCTGTTCCTGAACAAAAATTATGACTAAAATTTGATTATGTCTTTTCTGACCCGTTTATTATATCCAGTTCCTCAGTATCAAGAGGATCAATTTAGATGGGGCGGATGAAATCACTGCCAGTATCCATACAAAAATACCTCAAATACTTCCATAAAGGACGATCTCAAGCAAGGGTAAATAATATCTAAATAAGGGTAAAATAATAGTAGCTATTAATTCTTACCCGAACTTACTTCGGTCACAACTTACAACTCTATGAAACAGCAGTTTATCATACTGACCGATACGAATGATACCATTAACTGAAATGGCGCTGATTTGTTATGAACTCGGCTCAATCAAAGAATATTCAGTGGTTTGTTTTGCCTATACAGGATGAAAGAGACACCGATACTGAAACGGTTATCTTGTATCATTCTGAACATTGCCACGTAAAAGTTTTCGTAGATCATTAAAAAAAAAAAACCGGCCAAGTGCAAGTTGGGACTCGCGCACCGAGGGTTCTGTATAAATTTGTAGGTATTTTGTTATTGAACTACATATTTGCAGATTTTTTTTTACATGTGCTGTAAGACATTGCTTCTTGCCAAATTTCGTGATTCTAGGTCAACGGGAACTGCCATATAGGTTGTCGACCCAAAACCTAAAGGGTACTTCCGGTTGACCTAGAATTGTCAATTCCAAGGTCTTACAGCACAAGTAAAGAGAAAATTGCGAAAAATAAAAAAAGTTGAAAATTAAGGTGAATTTTGGTACAAGTTTAGTTTGGTTTGGTACTCGCGACAAATTTCAACTTGCTAGGTCTACCCGTTCTTTAGAAAATCAGTGGTGACACACGGACAGACAGACGGACAGACGGTTTGAGGTACGGAACCCTAAAAACAGCAGTTACCTACAAAACTGTTAAAGCAGATGTTTTTATTAATTAGGTACCGAGGAAATACTCCTATGTGGTGGGGTTCAGAATTATATACTGTGTACGTGGCAACCATTTTAGTGCCAGCGTCCCTTCCGCTTTCTATTATTTGCAGCGGTTATGGTTCCTTGTTGGTCTTTTGGGGGTGTAAAGCTCTTCATCTCCCATAGAAAAGAGAGGATCCTCGGAACAGACTGGTGTTATGTCTGGTGGGCTACTGCCCGACAATTGTTGTTGGGTTTTTCTATAGTCTTTAGTCGCGGAAAACTTTACTTGCGTGATCTAGGCTTTTTGTTGTTTAGTTCGTCCGCTCCGTCATAGATGGCGCTGTAATACTTTTTGTTTTATATTGCTAAGTACTTTTTTTAGTGCCGCTACAGTCTATTGGTCGCAAGCGCGACTGATGAGCATGAGGTTTTGGGTTCTATTCCCGGGATGGATAAAGTGTTACTAGGTTTTTCTATCAGGAATTTCTCATTAGCAGCCACAGATTTTGTATTTATGACCGGTTGACGGCAATAGGCTTGCCTATTACTTGGGACAAACATAACTGGCGAAATGCGGCTATACTATTAGGTACACTTTCGGGATTTCAGGCGTTATGTTATGTTATGCTGTTAGGGTTGTTTATATGGAGTCAAATCTTTTACTGCAGGGCACAAACCGCAACGGTAAAGCTAACCAACTGTATTCACAGACCGTAGCAACACTGGTTTCTAAATGAAGACAGAAAAGAATAAGAATAATTTGAATTTAAATAACAAAAAGTGTACATTTAAGCGCAGTAGTATGGGCTGCGGGCTGTTCGAAAGAGATACCGCGGTCCTGGAACACAAAAACATGGATGGGTTTTAGCCAGTACAGGTCTGACACTCCCTTCCGCTCTACCCAGAACGGGAGAAGTCATTTGATGATTACCCTCCGTAAAAAAAAAAAAAGGCGCAGTAGTATTATTAACATACAATGGTATAATTAGTACTTATAAAAAAACTATAACTAAAATATATTCAATATATTTAAAAATTAATTAATTAATTATAATAATCGTCACCCACTGAGCACCTGTTGGAGGAAATCGTCGTCGAGGTAGACAACGGTGCAGATGGTGTGAAGTTCTGATCTCGTTTACGCGACTTACATGGCCAGATATTGCACAGGACAGAGATGTTTGTAAGGAGAAAGAAGAGGCCTTTGCCCAGCAGTGGGACACTCAAGCAGGCTAAAAAAAAAAAAAAATCTATGAATATTTAGTAGGGGATGAGCATCCAGTACATAAAACGTATAAAAGTAAAAATCCCAAAACGTAATAATAACAAGTACAGACAGTAAAAAAGTAGTTTGCAGCTGGCGGCAGTGTCACAGCGGTCTTTCGTTTTGTACGACTAATTATATTGTACTAATTAATTTTGAAGCTGAATATATTTTGCTATAACGTTAAAGAATGACGAAAACTTAATTCTCTTCTGGTTTCAATGTTCAGCTTTTTCCGGCAAACAAAATTTTGTTATGTTTCAAGAGTCAAATGATCGTCGTAACTATTCTGCTTCCAAAAAGAACTTTAAAAACTACTTTACAAAGCTGATTTTCTAATACAATACGAATATTGGATGACGCGTCTCAATCATAAGCGTTATTACTCATGTCTATTTGTTGGCAACACTACAATTTATTATTTGCGATTGTTGTGTGACTTAGTCCGTTAGAATAAGGTTGATTATGCGTTAGCAGGACGTGTGGATATGGTTTTAATTTGAAAAGGGTTAGCGGAGGTATGAATGACCAGAGATTGAAGGGTTAGTAAAAGATTCCCTGCCTCGATAGTACCATAACGAATTAGGATTATATTCGCTCTCTGATAATTAAAGCAGTCCCTTTAATTACTCTTATGGTTGGTATATTTCGCTTGGTGCTGCCACAATCATTCATCGTTATGTTCGACTAGTTTTTGCCCGTGGCTTCGCCTGTAAAGTGAGTTTTGTGTGTGCGTGTATTTATGTCCATGGGCAGTGTGTGTGTGCGGAGAGGAATTAAACTGCGATGAACTAGACACTTATTTAATTGCGAAACTTTACAATGTAGTATTAAATTGGATTGGAAGCGCTTCTATAGTCTAAGGTGGTCACGGGCGAACTGGAGTCGCCGGGCTCTGCGCGTACGACGAATACAAAATGCTGCGTCAGCGCCCCTACATGAGCATAGCTTTTTTCTGTGTTAGAGTTGACTTCCAGTATTACTTATAGCGAATGTGTCTCTGATTTCCACTACCAACTTATTGGTAAACACGATATGTATTGGTAAGACTAGTGCAGTGGTCAGACTTTCAGGGTTCTCATCCGTAACGAACGTCAAAGATCTAGAAATGCTGGTCGGGAGTTCGGTGCTTTTCGAAGCAAGGAGGTTCGAGGACAAACCCGCCACACTATTCCCAAACTGCTGCAACTCCTGAAAGCCGGAATCAACAGTGGAGATCACCAGAAAAGCGCCGAGACAATGAAGCTCGACGAAGTCCCAGAGAAACAGATTAACTGTCTTGAATCCCGCAACGAAATCATTACTTATACATCATCATCTGCCTAGCCTTTTCCCAACTATGTTGGGGTCGGCTTCCAGTCTTACCAGATGCAGCTGAATACCAGTATTTTACATGGAGCGACTGCCTATCTGACCTCCACAACCCAGTTACTATTGGGAAATACGATACCCCTTGGTAAGACTGGTTGTCAGACTTTTTGGGCCACTGACTACTTTAACGACTGTCAAAGATCTTCAAATGACAGCCGGGACCAACGGCTTAACGTGCTTTCCGAGGCACGGAGGAAACTCGGTATGTAATGGGTGGTCACCCATCCACAGACCGAATACATTGTCAAATTCTAAATTAACGCGTGCGAAGTAAGCTAGGTAATCATAAAGAAAGAAAGTTGTTCGAAGAGTTTCAGTATGTAATAGATGGTCAGGGTGACCAGAATGGGTATCCTCAGCAAGCTTTGCTTCATCTTTAACCTGTAATTACTTTACCCACGTTTGAATTTGTAAATAAAATTAAAAAAAACAAAAATATAGGGATTAAAAATGTAATCAAAAATTTTATAAAACTACTCATAGTAGAACACCTATTTATAATATTAATTGTCTAATCTGGGGGCCCTTTTAGGTATTATTTATAATTCTCATTTTCACTGAAGCCACCCCTAATATTATGACACATTTTAATTACGACGAGCTCCCGCCATTTTCATTTTAAACACTAATCCGCTTACGAAACACTGTGGTGATGGTAAGGTTAAATTGTGAAATAGTGATGGGAAAGAGTGGGATTAATGTTATATCGATGATTTGTCTACATAAAAAAACATGAAAAAACGCCGTTCACAGCGTTTTTTCATGTTTTTTTTTATGTCAACTTTGATGCGGCTTGTTTGTAATAAAAATAGTCTTTTTTCACTAGATTTTTGTTTTTGCCAAATAAAAGTATGATTAACGAGAAAGCAACTTGAAGATTTTATATCTACCAACGCCTCCACAAATCGAAGTGCCCGTAAGTGTAACTTTTCTTTAAAATCATTGTGACTGAGTCTGAGTCACATTGATGATCCCTATTGATTAATTATTTATATGGTTCCTTTGATAAGTTCTTCAACTCAAATGGTTACTACCACTATTATGTGATATAGTTAACGCTGTCGAGGCGGCAAAGATCTCGTCGAAGGTTCCTGAATTTTAAAGAAATCGTCGTTACGACGAAGAAGGAGGATTAGATAATTTTATATCGACATCGATGAAATAGTTCGCAATCACAGCCTTATATTTTGACAATAATAACATCAATTAACGCTAGCTAATCCCACCACGACAGGTTTCTTATTAGCGCCATTTGTCAACGTGGTTTCATCAGCAGATTATTAAACTAAGGGTGAAGTGGATTTGGTTAATGAAAAATATGTCAGAATTTCTTTAACAACTGCAAGTTATTCGAGGGTCCTTATTTAATAATTAATAGAATAATTCTAACTAATATATATATATATATATATATATATATTACATAATATTTTAAATGCAAAAGTAAGTTTGTTTGTTACATTTTCACGCCTAAATCACTGAACTGATCCTCTTGAAATTTTGCACATACGTTGTCAGGTAAAAAAAAATACTGTTTCCGAGGAAAACAACAATAACGTTCTTATGATAATAGAAGGCGCCACGTGTGTTTCGAATCATGATTGAATTATATAAATAAAATAAATATTATTACAAGCAGAGTATAGCCCGAATTGATTGTCAAATTCATATTTAATGCGAGTGAAGCCGCGGGTAAAAGTTAGTTTAGAATAATTACAGTGAGTCTATATTTACAGTGTAACTCTCACTGTAAAATTTAACGTTATTTATTCCTTTAACTATATTTAATTCATTATCTTCCATTTTCAGGTTTCGGAGGAGGAGGTGGAGGAGCAAGAGGAGCTCGTGGTGAAATAATAACAGCCGCTCGGATCGATTGGTGCCTAGGTTGGTCTGTGGATGGGTGACCACCCATTACATACCGAGTTTCCTCCGTGCCTCGGAAAGCTCGTTAAGCCGTTGGTCCCGTGACAGTCGTTAGGTAGACAGTGGCCCAAAAAAGTCTGACAACCAGTCTTACCAAGGGGTATCGTATTACCCAGTACTAACTGGGTTGTGGAGGTCAGATAGGCAGTCGCTCCATATAAAATACTGGTATTCAGCTGCTTCCGGTTTGACTGGAAGCCGACCCCAACATAGTTGGGAAAAGGCTAGGCAGATTATGATCTTCCATTTTTAGGTTTGAGCCTGAAATTCATTAAAAAAAAAATATCAATACCAATGCTCTATGCCAATGTCATTTAAGCAACAAAATATTCTTGTAGCTCTGCAGCAGTAAGCTGAGATCTGTTCAAAGGCATTCCAAATTCAAATACCTACTGTGCTATAATCATATACATTCATGCAATCGGACGTCAAACGTCTATGGTATTGTATCCCCTAGGGAGTCAATAGACATGCGACTGTAATCCTTCTTGCAATCTGCGTCGTCTCGTTAGAGAGATATCAAAGTGTTTCTGTAGCGTGAACGTTCAGGAGATTTGACAAATTTCCACTTCTATTAATTCAATGGTAAGATAATATTTATGGCTAGAAAGGGGATAATAATGTTTAATGTTATATAGAAATCAAGTCTGGTATTTAAAAAAAATCGGTGCGTGCATTTGAAATAAATCACGTAATTTTTAGAGTTCCGTACCCAAAGTGTAAAACGGGACCCTATTATATTACTAAGACTCCGCTGTCTGTCACCAGACTGTATCTCATGAACAGACAGCATTTCAGCTGACAGTTGAAATTTTCACAGGTGATGTATTTCTGTTGCCGCTATAGCAACAAATACTAAAAACCGAATAAAATAAATAATTAAGGGAGCCCCCCTTAAGTATTTATTTTATTCGGTTTTATACAACAAACGTGATTGTTTGCCGATTTTTTGCTCGATATTAATAACGGCGACAGGTAGACGCGTGAAATATTCACAGAATATTTAGTTGTATATTCACTTTAAAAATAAATAGTTAAATAAAAAAAAAAAAAATGTTGTTTTTATAGAACGTGGTACGGAACCCTTCGTGCGCGAGTCCGAGTGTGAAGGGATAAATAAAGTGACATACTACCCTGACCAAAAATTAGAATATAGACAGGAGTAAAAAATCTAGCAGTCCAATAAAAAAATTACCCATGTATTCTAGAAACGGGAAAATCTGATGCATTTTATGATGTGTTTTTACTCACAATTTGAGTAATTACACTATTTTATTACACCTCCACAATCATTAAACTTTTTACGACAATATTATGTACTGTAGTAAGTCCAAGAATCGAAAAAAAACGCGAGCAGCTACTAGCTAATCCAACTTTGTAAATATGTCCCGTCATTTTCCAAAAAGCCCGTTTTGAAATTTTGCTACAACATTCGGTAGCCAATCCAGCCATGTTAATACCCCAAGATATTAAGATAGGGCTAATCCTCACATAACTTAGGATCACGCCAGTTATATGCCATTCAGTACCCACTGACCATTGTCCTGCATTTAATTTAAACGGGAAACAGCTCCAAGCGAAGTGGTAATGATTTTACTGGCCCCTACAAGCTTACTCTGACCAACAGCCTCTGTTGTGACTACTCTTATGTCGTTGCAGTAAGATCAGTGTTTCACTGATTTCTCGTTTCACGGCGGATAATTAAAGTTTGTTTGAAGGTGTCGTAAGATTTTATGCGTGACGCTCTTTATGCAAACAAGTCCTATGGGTGACGTTTCTGGTTTTTGGCGCCATTGAATTTTGACCCGCTATTAATGTTAATATGATATTGCTGCGGTTGCTACTTGATGGTAGAAGATATAGATGTTGTGATACTAAAATATAATTAGAATTACAGACATAAATTCATTCAAAGACAAACGGCCGGGTTTGATTCCCAGGTTGGGCAAAGTGTTAGGTATTGGGTTAATTCACTAGTAATTTGGTGTGGCCGAATGGTGGCCAAGGTTAGGCCATAGAAACCAGGGCCGTCCTAAAGCTCGTTGGGTTGACGACATCGTCAAAGTCACGGGAAACACCTGGATGAGGGACGCACAGAACCGAGAAGTGTGGCGGAAAAAAGGGGAGGCCTATACCCAGCAGTGGGTGATTCCGGGCTGATATGATGATGTTGATGACTAGTAATTTCTCAATTTCAGATCAGTTTGTGCCAAGTTGATGGCAAAAGGCAGACACAAAGCGATGCGCCTGGCTGGGTTCGAACCCAGGACACGTAATTCGGAGTCGTGGACCAAGTACGTGGCGAGAGTGCAGCTACTTGAGTTGCGCCGCAACGTCAATTTTAAGGCGTTCGTGGTGCGAATACCTACTTGCTATCTGCACCTCGTCTTGGTGGAGGACTTTTGGCCGCAGAGAGTGGTGTTCCGTCGCTTCCACGGGCAAGTGCCACATGATCGGGCAGTGACAGAGCGCACAAGTGAAGTGTTACGAACATAGTTTTTAGGCTTTATTTACTAACACAATTTGTATTATATTATATTTATGTTAGTCTGTAAGGTATATATCTAAGGGCCTAAATGGCCTGAACCGTTGTTTTACCAATGTTCTGTATATCACCCTCCTCGTATTGCAAGGAACCCAACCGCGCAATGAAAACTCAACAATACATTACAAATTACCACAATTTATAACACCATTGTCTGTTACCCGACTTAACGCGTTAAAATGATATAATGCTTTTCAAGATACTGTTCAAAAGTTAATGTACTTCGTAACTAGTTTTTAGATGATTAATTAGGAAACTCTTCACTTGGGTGTGTTTACGTTAGAAAGAGGGAAGTACTGCACGGCTACTGACGTCTAGAGTTCAATTCCAGATTCGAGAGTTCACGAAGCCGTTAACCAAGCATTATGTAGATATACACTAAGTAATTTTACGCAAAAATTATTGCTGGGAAACGACTTTTTTTTAGGTGAAAAATCACGTTTTACGGTAGGAATCAATGTAACGCATTCAAAACATTGTGCTGATGGATAGTTTGAATAGTACGGGGGTCATGAAAGTGTCTTAAGTAAAACAATTACATTAAAAACATGTATTCTAAAAAAACGTGAAAACGTTGGAACTTTGACCCCCAATATCTTCGTAACTAGAAGGTTCCCAAGTATAGTCTTGAACAAAAAAATATCGCATTGACGGGGAAAATAAGAGCCTTTCGGTTTCGTTAAGGGTACTTTTACACCACAAACAATACCACACAATTACCGAAAAAGAAAATAACTAAACAAAGTTAAACTGAGCAATTACTCAGCCAAATGACCGCGTTCGATTCCCGGCTGGTAAATTGGTCAGCAATATTGGTGACACGTGTCGTAGCGACTTAAGCACAAAACTCGGTTTGTGAGTGAAAGAAAGAAAATATTTACCCCTCTTAGAATAATAGACGATAGTTTAACTGTACGTATTTCAAGGAAAATTATCATAATAAAAGTGCCCCATTCGACTAGAATTAAAGGTCATTGGGCAACAAAGTATGGAATCTATACCCACAGTCTACAGAAAAAAAATTAGGTAGGATGTTTCTGTTTAGGGTGGATGTGTAACTATCTAAAATTAAGTGTAGGTTAATACTTAACAATTTAAAACTAATTTGCTTTTTGTAGGAAAACTATCGTTAACTAGGTCAGATTTTTCCGAATGACCTTTGTGAATAGTAACTAATTTAACTACTACGGTCCGGCAAATTTGTTATTGGGTTTTTTCCATAAGGAATTTCTCTGTGGCAGCCACGGCGGTGTCTGGATTCGTGCCCAGTTGATGGCAATAGGCTTGCCGCCTATTACATGGGAATAAAACATAACTGGTAAAATGTGGGTGTACTATTAATAGCTGCACCTTATAGTATCTGCGTACACGGATATTTATATTAATAACATTTTTCTTACGATTTCATTTTCATAATTTCTTTTATGTTACTTATCACCATAAATATAGCATCTGTGGTAACAGATTTTGGATATAAATCACATGTATTTACATTCTCATCCATAATTATCTCATTAACATTGTAATTTCGTCGGTTTTAATAATTTTACGAAATATTATATAATATTTTCCAGAAATGACAATTAACGTCAAGCTGTCAAGCTTATTTATTCTTTCCCTTAGATTTTCTATACCAGCCTGTTCAATAAAGGTTGTATTAGGATGTTTTACTAAAAAAACATTTATATCGTTTTGGCTGGTCTAAATCTAGGTTTTATATTGAATTACGTTTGTCTTCCGATTAATGGAATACTAAATGATAATTATTTTCTTAACGCACTCTCGGGTTATGAGGTTTTATATGTCTTGGTCGACTACACCTGGTAGGCCAGATGAATATTGGCTTCAACAACTAAAATCGTAAAAACGAAACAGACAGGTCTACAACGCTGAAAAGTTCCCTATAAAAGGAGGTGCTGACGTAGTTCAATCAGTTTACGACGGGATTCCAGTAGAAGCAGTAACTGGTACGGTGAAGTCCACTCCACTAAAAGTGAACAAGTGCCAGTGACAAGTGGTAGGGCGCCGACGCTCTGACGCGTCCCTCCACCTCCCAGGAGTCGCAACTTCATCCCGGGGCTCCACTAAACGGACTCGCCCGGGAAATCCTCTCCAAGCTGCGGCGTCTGCCTGACACCAGTACGGCCAGGACTGACCTGTCGCCAGTACGGTGAAGCCCTCAGGACCAGGTGCTCCAAGGGCCTACTCCCATAAAAAAACAGCAAGTAACCTTCAAACTTTCTCCTCCTACTACCCGATCCTTGAGTGCGTGTAGGTTAGCGCATGGGAAACGAGCTTTCGGTCCCCTAGTGGGACCGAAAGCTCGTTTCACATGCCCTTGTGTAGGTAGGTGTGTTTTATATAATAACTGTATTTCGTCCTCTTTTTATTTATTAAATTTAATTGTACAGTCTACTTTTTACCTTTTTATTTGTTAGAAAGAAGTAGACATGACAATCTCTGCCTAACCCTTCGGGAATTACAGGCGTGATATTATGTTGGGGTTACTACGTTTCTTTAACGACTGCTTCGTCGGTATAGTGGTCAAAAGTGCTACTGCTGATCATTTTTCTTCATCTTCTTCGTGAGGCATATTAAGCCCCACTAGTGGGACACAAGCTTCCTCTCTATGAGTAGGTTTGGGCTGTAATGGAATAGAATAAAAAGATTTTATTTCAGACCGGAGTCCATAGGGTTAGTAACAATTTAACTTAACTTCTAGTGTTAGTAGGTTACAGACAAGATAATTATACAATTAAAGTTCAGCGTGGAGCGGCATCCATCTCCGCAACATCGGGGAATCCCACCGATCTGAGAATACTGTTGGTGCTGCCGCGAACACGAGTCATCAGGGATGCACATCTGTTTCTAATAATGGCGGCAAAACATGCAATATTATTAATATGACGCAGGCCCCGTGCAAGTTGGTAGATGTCACAAGTTCTCGAATTTTTAATTTTTGGAAAGGCCTGTTTCCTCAAAGAAAACTGTGAATATTTTAGTTTTGGTAGTGCAGTCAAGAGCACCAATATGCGCTGCGAGACTGTTCGAATGAGATACCGCGGCCCTGGAACACAAAGGGCAAGGAAGGAACTTGGATGGGTTTTAGTCAGTACAAATTTGACACTCCCTTCCGCTCTGCTCAGAGCGGGAGAAGTCATTTAATGATATCCTATCCAAAAAAAAGAGCACCAATATATTTAACAACTTTTAAAAGTGGTTTTCTCCTATTGTTCTGATTAAAATTCCCTTTTGTTACGAACATAGTATTCTGGAACACATATTTTTATGAAAATCTTCAAGTTACAATCAAAATTTCTTGCGAAAATTTATTTAAAATGAAAGTGTATCCTTGTGAGACCAGAAAGAAAAAAAAATACATAAATATAAACTTCAAAGTTCAATAAATACTTTTCTTTCTTTAGTCTATGATGGGGTTGTCAACTGAATATTTCAAAAGAACCTCCCATTAACTGTGCGTGCGGCTGAGGCTAAATTGAACCCCACAAGAAATTATTTAAACATTCATTAATTAACAAAAAGCATTCCCTTGTTGTTTACGTCATTTTTAGTGTCTCGGTAATTGGTCGTTTGATTGGTAGGTAGTTATTTTAGTGTTATAAATAAAATAATCGGGTAGCAATCGACGGGTTGTTAAAACTGATTAATGTGAGCGTATGGGCATTGGGTGTACGATATATAAGTGTTTTAGTTTTAGTCATCATCGTCTGCCTAGCCTTTTCCCAACTATGTTGGGGTCGGCCTCCAGTCTAACCGGATGCAGCTGAATAGCAGTATTTTACATGGAGCGACTGCCTATCTAACCTCCACATTCCAGTTAGTACTGGGTACTATGATACCTCTTGGTAAGACTGGTTGTCAGACTTTTTGGGCTACTGACTACCTGTAACGCAGATGTTGACTGTTCATGCTATTTACACACACACACACACACCCACACACATCCACTCATCGCTCACACACATTTCACATTAATTATCATTCACGTTCGTTTTTTTGCTATTTGCTGTTCATGTAATTTTTTTTTTATTTTTTCTTATTTTAGAAATCACAGACTGGACGTAGAAGTCGACCAGTTTTCATCCCTATGCACAGAGTTATAAGGTTGAAAAGTGTTCTACCGTCAGGAAGCTTACTCTTTAGCTTAGCTTAGCTTGCCCTCCACAGCGACGCCCTAAGCCGAGGCTCGTACTCCGGGGTGCTCTTAGCGTGTGGTCACTTAGTATCTAAGTTGTATGACCCTGGCTGGAGGCCTTAACTTCAAAACACCCACAGGATTAGACCAGTTAAGCAGAAACCAGCCTCATAGGCCGAACTGCAAGATGCCATATCAAAAAACTAAACCGTCAGGAAGCGCGAAAAAAAAAAACATTTGCATCAAAATGGCTCATTAAATTATAATTAATTTATGATTGATTAATTAATTAATGAATACAATTAAAATGATTACGAATATTAAATAAGAAAATTAAATTAAGAGAACAAACAGATTACACTTGGAAATAATAGAAAACACGCATAAAATTAAATTAAATTTACATTGGATTATTAATTACAAAAGCTCGTATAAATTTATTAATATTGTCGTGGTGTAAATCTACTATGTCACTGCGGCCATTAATGATTTTGCACAATCGAGGTATTGGAGAATTCGCACCAAGCACAGACCTTCGAAGTGGTGGACACAGGGGCGTTATTTTATTTTACCTTTTTTACTTTGCACCTATTTCCTTAAGTACGAGTGCACATAAAAAAATAGACTATTATACCCGTCCCAATTGGTACCAATTCATACCGACTCATCCGTTCTAGAAACCCGTATACACGTATAAAGAGTGTCTAGTAATTAGTGACCGATACTTTCATGCCATGGTAACAAACAACTTTCTCAAAGAAACATTTTTTTAATACTTAGAAGTATTAAAAAAAAATTAGCAAAAATCCAAACATTTTCATACAGCTGGTGTGTTATTGTGATAAAAGTGAACGAGTTTAAAAAAAATGTTTATTTGGGAAAGTTGTTTTTTATTATCATGAGTACAATCACGTGTTTAATTATTAGTCACTAATTACCAGTCACCCTATATAAACATGTTGTTTAAGGAACTGCTTCATTGGTCTAGTGGTCGCAAGCGCGACTGCTAAACATAAGGTCTTAAGTTCGCTGCACAGGTCGGGCAAAGTGTTATTGTGTATTTCCATCAGAAAGTAGCAGCCGTGGAGTCTGGATTTGTGCCCATTTTATGGCTCGCCCCCTTTTTACATTGGACTTAAACATAACTGGCGAAATGTGGGTCTCTCTGCCTAACCCATCTGAGATTTCATGCGTGATGTTATGTTATGCTTAAGGAACTACATTATTCTAATATGCCTAACTTCACAAGCGCCAATGGATAGCGTCACCATAGAAACAGCTCGAGAAATCTTAAACTCAACCAAAACACACATCATTGAACAAAAACATAGTTTATTCTGTCAATAAGGTGTGTTTTGGTACGAAAATTGAACTCATCATTTCTGTATACAAAACACAGCTGGATATCTAAGACAAGTCGAATAGCCAGAACGGTTTACCACCCAAGCTTTGCCGTCACATTTCAACATGAAGGCCTTTATTCTGAAGAGCGTAATGTTCAAATTGAATCGGAGAAGGGTAGTCTTTTGGCAAATGTAAGTTGGTCAATGTGTAACGACAACTATATATAAGGTATTGTGTTTTGATGGTTCATGTCGTTTCATAGTTTGAGATGTATGGGACTTCTATGGGAGTAGGAAATGGTTATGTTTAGCTTCCGAAGGCTTTGGTAAGTTTGAATGGGATATAGCTGCAAGTTATAGTCCTTTTAGTTTATCGGTTTTGGTTAAACTTAGTTCAGTTAAATCCGAGGTGGATGGATCGGTTTTAGTTTTTTTTTTATTTAATTATTTTTGTTGTTTTATAAGTACCTGTAAAGCTGTTATATGCTTTGTTTTTTTTTTAAATCGAGACGACTCCACGACACAAGGTATCCTAGAGTGGAGTCCAGGAAATATGTGAAAGTCTAGTTTTTTGTTAATAGCTCTTTAAAATTGTACAGGTATTTTTGTATAATAATATTATAAAAAGGTATTTATTTGTAAGTATGTAATTTTGTATGTAGGGGCTAATCTTCGGAACTACTGATCCGATTCCAACAATAATTTGACTAATGGGAGGCTTTTTTTTTCGGTTGGGAAATCGTCAAATGACTTCTTCCGCTCTAGGCAGAGCGGAAGGGAGTGTCAGACTTGTACTGACTTGTTTTTTAACTCAGGAAACATCCCTGTTCCCCAACAGCCCACCAGACCAGTTCAAGTTCTGTTATTCGACCAGAGGTTCACATTAACCCTGGATAGAAACAACTGGAAGTCCTGGAGAGAGGCCTTTGTCCAGCAGGGGGATGACGCAGATTTTTATTGATGACTAGCGGACGTCACGTGGTTTCGCCCGCGTAGTTCCTATTGCTGTGAGAGTACGGGGATAAAATATAGCCTATGTTACTCGCTGATAGTGTATATCCATTGCTGAAATAATTTTTCAGGTTAACAATATCAGTATCATCGTTCTTCTAACAATCATGATCATTACGTAGGTAGGTATTTGATACATTATTTGACAAGTACGTTAATTAGAACAATAATTAACTGTTAATTACATTGTGATAGGAATCTGGTGATAATTAGCGTAGGTAGTGCAGTTGTAAACTGTACTTTGAATTTCAATATGTATAAAATCTATCTATTCTCTTAATGGGTCATTGTACTCATCATTACGAACAACATTCACTATGGGACCAAACCTGAAATCGCAAAAAAAATCAGCTATTGCCTACATTTTGACGAGTTATGCGAACATAACTTACATAACACAAATGTAGGCAACAGCTGGTTTTTTTGCGATTTCAGGTTTGGTGCCCATCTGAGCCTATGTGAAATAAAATATTATGTGTTAGTTTACTGACAATCAGTTACACCTCTGCCCAACTCTTCGGTAAAACACAGGCGTGATGTTATGTTTATTAATGTTACTTTCTACGGAAATTACTGCGACACTTGAAAGTATGCAAATAAGATATTATAACTTCTAACAAGAATGCTGGGCTGTGAAAAAGAAGGATGAAAGACGATTGCATGTAGCGGAGATGAGAATGTTGAGACGGATGTGTGGAGTGACAAGAAAGTATAAAGTAAGAAATGAGTATATTAGAGGACGTTTGAAAGTGGCGCCTGTTACAGAAAAATTGAAAGGAAGTCGTTTGTCTTGGTATGGACATGTAATGAGGAGGGATGAAACGCATGTGACTAAAAGAGTGATGGACATGAATGTTGATGGATGGAGAGGGAGAGGCAGGCCAAAGAAAAGATGGATGCATTGTGTGAAGACTGATATGAAAGAGATTGGAGTAAACGATGCCGTGACGTCTGACAGGGGAGAATGGAAGAAGAAAACATGCTGCGCCGACCCCAAGTAGAATGGGATAAGGGCAGGAAGATGATGATAACAAGAAGGTATAATATCTTATCTGCATACTTCTTTACTTCTTACTGTAACAACAGTAAGATAAGATTCTAAGAACAATAACCACTTGGACAGTAGCCATTTTGAACACGTAGCCTCAAGTCTGACCGCTAAGCATGGGGTCCTGAGTATAATCCCTAGGTCTGAATAACAGGAGTCTGTTAGTGGGAGCTTCTTTTGAAATATTAATTTGACAACCACATCATAGAATAAATTTTGTTACTCGAAGCTAAATAATAACAGCACTTTGGGTCGATCGCGTTTGCCTATGTTGGTCTGTGGATGGATGATCACCCATTAGATACCGAGTTTCCTCCGCGCTTCGGAAAGTACGTTAAGCTGTTGGTCCCGGCTGTCAGTTGTATATCATTGATAGTCGTTACGGGTAGTCAGTGGCCCGAAAGTCTGACTACCAGTGTTACCAAGGGGTACCGTATTACACACGGACACGGAGGTCAGATAGGTAGTCGCTCCATGTAAAATGCTGGTATTCAGTTACATCCAGGTAGACTAGAAGCCGACCCCTACATAGTTAGGATAAAGGCTAGGCAGAATGGTTCTCATTTACGTGCGGTTTAAGTTGCGTGTGTACTATCTTAATATTTTAATTGAAATATTCAAAGCATCCAATCATTTTAATTGGAAAGGAGATTGATGAGTTATTTAACACTAATTTGTGGACATTATCCGAGTAATGGATGGGACATGTTTTTTAAATTAATTACACTACATTTTCATGATGTCAAGATAAAATTTTACCATAGTCTTGTTATAAGCAAGGGAGGGGGCGTGACTAAATAATATCAGCCACACGGGTCGATGTTCAATGTTAAGCAACGTTTACTGGGGTTAGTCTGTGGATGGTTGGTTGAATTACTATTACATAATGAGAGACAGAACCACTATGCAACATGGAATCGCAGTTTTCCATGCTCCTTTCCTTTTGAGGGTTCCGCACCTCAAAAGATAAAAAAAGGAACCCTTATAAGATCACTCTCTTGTCCGTCTGTCTGTCTGTCTGTCCGTGTGTCGCCACCGATTTTCTCAGGAACGGGTGGACCTAGCAAGTTTATACCAGATACTGAGATCTATAGTCCCTATTAGATGTATAAAAATCAAGGTCCTGAGTCAACACGATAAAAAGATATGGGCAAATTTAGATTTTCGCGAAAACTTATAAGTACAAAAATTTGCCTTAATTTTTTATTTTTCGGAATTTTGCCCTTTACTTTTGCTGTAAGACCTTGATTTTAACCAAAATTGTCAATTCTAGGTCAAACGGAAGTACCATATAGGTTTTGGGTCAAAAACCTATATGGTAGTTCTTGTAAAAGTAAAAGCAAGGTCTTACAGCACATGTAAAGGAAATAATCTGAAAACCGCAAATATGTACTTTAATAACAAAATACTCGAGGAGCTCGTGGCTAAACAATAACAGCCGCTCGGATCGATCTTTAGGTTAAGCCGTGCTTGCCTAGGTTGGTCTGTGGATGGGTGACCACCCATTACATACCGAGTTTCCTCCGTGCGCGAGTCCAACTCGCACTTAGCCGTTTTTTGTAACTCAGAACTGTTATTTGCTTTGTCGAGAAACAGCATAATTCAATAATTGCGTCCTCAAACAAATTCGTAACAGACTTACGAAATCAAAATGTTTATCATATCACTAATAGGAATTAATCACTGGTAACACTGTCTTGACGAATTCTATTGTTCAAGCTTCATCTGATATTGGGGCTGACAATTTTCAAATTGGAATCCATAATATATTCACCCTTGTGGATTAGAATGCCAGCATTTGAAGTAACAGAGTGAGCAGTGTTACCGTATAAGGATAGTCCACATTAAGAGGGCGTGCCAGGGTAGCCCACAAAATTCAAATTTTCTAACGTTCTTTGCAACTTGTAGGGCAATGTATACATATTGACTTTTTTTTAAAGAGGAAACACGGTTGTTATTTGAAGTAACTGTCGCTGTCGCTCTACGAGAGTGATTTCCACATTAGTGCGAGGACAACTATAGTAAAAAGTCATAATTCGAGGTTTGGCTCTCAACTATTTCCTCCTTCAATATTCAAGCAATTTAAAAGAGATTTCATAAACTGAATAAGAAGGATATATAAAGGGTGTAAGCAGACTCTTAACGAAGCCGAAAGGCACATGTTCTCCCTACCATTGCGATCATTTTTTTGTTCTAGACCATACCTGGGAACCTTCTAGTTACAGAGATATTGGGGGTCAAAGTTCCAACTTATTCACAAGTTTTTTTTTTTAAATACATGTTTTTAATGTAAGGTTTTTTACTTTAATCACCTCCAGGACCCCCTTACTATTCAATCCGTACATCAGCACAATGTTTTGAGTGAGTTACATTGAGTCCTACTGTAAAATGTGATTTTTCAGCCCAAAAAATAAAGTAGTTTCCCAGCACAAGTTTTTGCATAAAGTTACTTAGTTTGATGTATATAATGCGTGGTTGGCGGCTTCGTAAAGAGTCTGTTTACACCGTGTATTGTGACCCTATATTTATCGTTTTTCATTAATAATTGACAAATTTGTACACTAGGTCTCTGTTGACAGGTAATATAAATAGGCAATTTTGAACATTTTGTAAAGGTGTGCTTATACAGATTATATGTATCATCAAAAAAGAAAACATAGGGACATAGAAGAGGTTGACATTTATTTAACTGTAAAAAATCATAGCCTTAAAGTCATAAAACAGAAAGAAAACAGGCGAGAGCGTTTGTATGGAAAAAAGACCACTCGCATTTCCTAGTAATGGAGAAACACTGCCTCCCAAGTCTTAGGAACCATGTGGGACATAATCTGTATGTTATATCTCATGATGTCTGTAACTATGTTGTCATTGTATTGAAATAAAGAATTTATTTATTTGTTATTTAGTGTCAAGCTGTATGTTGAACGACTTTAATAATGACTTTTTCATAAAATAGTCATTCCATGGAGTCAAATCTTAATTCATCTGGATTCCATATCTAAAAATCACGTGTCCCTATGTTCGTACACGCAATGTACGGTTGTTTCCAGATTGAGAGATAGGATAGCTTTGGACCCAATAGGTGGCGCCATGTAAAGCAGGGGCGAATATTTGCAACGACAGAAAAACTCTGAAATTTGCAGGGGAGAAAGCACAGTTAGTAACAAATATTGTGACATATAATTTTGCCTAAAACATTAATCGTCAGAGATTACCCCCGGAATATTAATAACTAGTCAACTCGAAGTAGAAAGGGGTGAATAATCTCGTAGTCGACAAAGCGTCGTGTCGGAACCAGGAACGCGTTAACGATACGGTAATTAATATGACAGCCCATAACTGTAGTTAGATATTACGTTTTTATTTTATCTGCCCTATGCCCGACAAACTGTGAGCCAAAATAACCAACTTGTGGAGCCTTGAACAGCCAAAAGGCGATGTGGTAAACCTCGCAGGAGATGGTGGGACGGGCTGGACAGAACCAACGACCATTTGTCCTGGGGAGGTCTTTGCCCAGCAGTAGGATGAAACAGCCCAGCAGTAACAGTAACGGTTTTGCAAATACCACTGACAAGGCTGAGCCCTTGCAGTCAGATGTACAGTCAGTGTCACGATGTTGGTACCCCTCTTGAATGCACCAACGTTCC
This sequence comes from Lycophotia porphyrea, assembly GCA_950005105.1. Taxonomy (NCBI): domain Eukaryota; kingdom Metazoa; phylum Arthropoda; class Insecta; order Lepidoptera; family Noctuidae; genus Lycophotia; species Lycophotia porphyrea. Next base: position 3,332,000 of record OX465405.1, on the reverse strand, counting down.
CAACTAGGGTACCCAATTGATGCAGCCCACCGTACATGACAGAATGAAAACCTGTTATGAAAACGGATCAACCAATCAGATAAGCGGCGCTTTTATGATTCTGTAATAACCAGCTGTTGCCCGCAACTTCGTCCGCGTGGCTACTTCTTGCCAAATTTCAAGTTTGTAGCACAAAAAAATTAAGGACTATTGTACAAACTAGCGAGATCCCTTAGACCTCCTTAATCCGGCCCTTTTGCAAAATCCTTTCTTCAATACACACTTCTACACTACAATCGCTGCGGGACTGTTGGAAAGAGATACCGCGGCTCTGGAACACAAAGGGCTAGGAAGGAACATGGATGGGTTTTAGTCAGTACAAGTCTGACACTCCCTTCCACTCCGCCCAGAGCGGGAGAGGTCATTTGATGATTTCCAATCCAAAAAAAAAACACACAATCAGCGTATGACGTTCATATTTACTTTCACATTGATTCTCTCATCACAATCTTCATTCACAACCTGATTTCGGCCACCGCTGGGAATAGGCCTATCTTGGTTCGCCAGATTTTCTCCCGATTATCTCTCCTTATCATCAATCAATCGAATAAAAAGTCTCATTTTGAATTCTCTGACATAAACCAGACATTGATTTATGGTTGATATCAACTTGCTATTATAGCATAATCAAATAAAAATACGTCAAGAATATCGCCATGATCTTCAATATTCATGAAGTTATAACCACAAGTTATTGTACAGTGTTCTCCTGCCATATTTTTCTCAATCACCATTAGTACCGTATCTCCGACTGTACGGCCTATTGAACGACCGATACACATACATGCTCCCAACCTAAAATCTCTCATCAGGTTCATCAAAGGTTACGGAAATTTTACTTTTACATCATCAGGTGTAAGAATCAGTTTTGTTTGATAATGGGGCGTCACTTGAGTCAATTTTTTGGGGTGCAGTTTTGCAGTAGAATGCCAAGTATTTCTGCACTTCACTTTTATTGTATCAAATAATAGGGGCGCTCTTATAGCCATTATCACGTGTTTGATCTAAAATGATACTTTGTGCGGAATGTACTGTGAGGGTCTGAGGGGTGTCTCTGTGTCCCTATATATAGTTACAGCTTTGCAGGACAGCATTTAGAAAAAATATATGAGCGCACTTTTTTTTTTAATTTTAAGTCTGTACTTAATATATTTGACTGTTATTTTACTTGTTACTAGTAGAAGTCATTTGATGATTTCCCATCGGTAAAAAAAGGTTATGTTAAAGCATTTAAAGCGGTTGGTCTTGCGCCTGACCGCCCCCAGTTGTGTCTGATTGCCCTCCCATCGGAGCATGAGACCGAGGGAGGACAGAGAGTAACACACTTGTGCAATATAATGTCTCCTGCGTGCTTGGCTAGTATCAACAACATCATATTAAACATCACGCCTGTAATCCCTGAAGGGTTAGGCATAGGTGTTCTTAATAGTTCTCCCACATTTCGCCAGTAAAGTTTAAAAGTCCCATGTAATAGGTGGCGACTTGGCGAGTCTCTTTTAATTAATTGATGAGAAAAAGTCCATCATAAAAACTTGTTTAATTACAACCACTTTTCGAATACAGTACTGTAACGCTCTGAAGGTCGCTTTCAGAATTGAAATTCGAACTTTTGAGTCGAACGCCAAACAAACGTTCACCCATTCAGTGCCCAGAACTCAGCATATGAGTCGAACAATAATTTGTTTGTTCGCACAATCCGTATCCGTAGCTATGGACTCGCTAGTCGGGTTCTAGGCATGAATGCAATTCATCTATAGTTCATTATAACGACGACTCAGATTCGGGTTGTGGGCACGCAAACGAAATTCACGAAGTTTTCGCGAAGTACTGGGCAGTGAATGGGTTCATACAGCCTGTCAAGATGAAAAAAACTGCAGTACAATTTCATCTTCGTGCCGAAGCTCGTGCTTCTATGTAGGTACAGTCGCGGCCTTATACGCCTGATCAGTTATAAAAAATTTTGCTCTAATCATGCGGAGGCGCCCTGCTCGGCTAGAGAGCGCTTCGCGCGCGTGAGTGCAAGCAAAAATGAGCTTACTGCAAATCAAGCGGGAGTGTCTCGATTGTAAATTTATAAGCACAAGGAACTATTTAAAGTTGGCGTGTGTTGTGATAATTTATGCCTATATTTATGTATATTGTATTGTGTTGGTGAGTGTGCCCACGAGCTCATTCCACCATCTCCCTTCTTCCATCGGGAGTTCAGATGTACTGCGGGTTATCACCCATACCTTGTTGATGTTCCAAATATTCGCACGAAGCGCTTTGCTACATCGTTTATTATGCGCACAGCCAAGGAGTAGAATTTCCTGCCTTCGTCGGTGTTCCCTAGTTCTATGACCCCAAACTATTTAAGTTGCGAGTTAATAGGGTTCTTTTGGGTTAGCTCGTTCCATTGTTGACCTCATCTCTGTCCTCAGGACTAGATTGAGGTCAATCATAGGCCCATTTAAATTAAAAAAAGAAATATCAAGAAGACTAGAAACAACAGCAGTGGGAACTCCCAGTAATTATACTACTCCCAGTATTAAACTCACATACACAAACAGCCAGACCCGGAACAACTATCTGTAGGCAATACAAATATTTGTTCTGTGCGGGGATCGAACCCGCGACACGCAGCGCAGCAGTCAATCACTCAGCCACTACGCCAACCGTGCCGCCACCAAAGTTACTGTTCTAGTGCTGGTCGATCGTTTCGTACATCCTCTTAGCTATTTGGTCCTATGTCATAATCTCCCCGAAGCAATGGAATGGTTCTCCACTTATTATCAGGATCCCAGCAGTCGGTTCATGCTGGAGATTCTTCATCATGCTGGTGTGTTTTTTTTTTAACTGTTTCGATGTAATGGTTTTAACGCTGAAAAGTCGTAACTGTTTTTTAAAGTTTGTGCCCCTGTTAACTGGCAAACGCTTTAAGGAAAGACTTAAGTTGTGTCTCTCTATCCAACCCATTTGTAGCCACTTGCTGGAAATCTCCCCCTTGGACACGAGTTGCCATGGATGACCTGGAAGTCTTTAAATAGACTCCGCACACAGGTTGGCCGAAGTAAGAAAAACCTGTTTAGATGGAGATTCATAGATGACTATGCCTTGGAGTGTAAATGTGGTGCTGCTCCACAAACGATGGCACACTTGATATCGTGTCCTGCCTGTCCTGTTGTTTGCACATCACAAGACGTTACTCGAAGTGTCAAAATTTTGGGCTGACTAAATTTGAATTGTCATCCACACGCTAAGAAAAAGAGAGAAGATTGGTTTAACTAAACAAACAATTTAAATTTTATCTATTTTTTTAAAACTTGTGGCGATGCTCGGTTTTGCTTTTGCTTGGTTTTTTGACGTCGTCTGCATATAAAAAGCGTTTCGTTGGTGGAAAGCACGGCTGGTCGTTTGTGTAAATGTTAAAAAGGGCCGGGGCTAGCACGCTACCTTGAGGGAGCCCGTTTTTCTGGCAGCGCCACCTACTCTTATTATTGTCAAGATAAACTTGAAACTGGTGGTTATTAAAAATAGCACTAAGAATTTGCACGAGACCTACATCCTTGATGAGCTCGCTGACTTTTCGTAAAAGTCTTTTGATGTTGACTGTATCATAGGCTGCCGAAAGATCAACGAATACAACACCAGTGACTTTATTTGCCTCAAACCCATCTTCGATGAATTGCGTTAGGTTGAGGGTCTGGTTGGTGCATGACTTTCCTGGCCTAAAGCTAGTTTGCTCAGCAATAAGGTTTGGTTCGATTACTGGCGTAAGGCGGTTGAGTAAAAGCCTTTCAAAGAGCTTAAATGTGTGGCAAAGAAGAGAGTTCGGTAGCCTCACATCCACCAGCTGGGGAGCATCGCCACAAGTTCTACGCACTTCCGGCCTATGTCTTTCTGTTTCGGCTGGGGAGTTCGGCCCACGCGAGAGAAGTTGACATAGAGCTGAAGGATACCTGTCGCATTGTAACGGGTTGCTTAAAACCCTCCCCTCTTGCGATGTTGTATGCGTTGGCGGGTATATTTCCACCAGACGTTCAGCGCGAAATTGCTAGTCGTATCGAGAATGGAAAACAGAAACAAGACAACCACCACCCCCTGTACGGGCATCAACTACCACCTTCAGGCTTAAAAAGCCGTAAAAGTTTCGTGAGACACACGATTCCCTCCAAAGACAGTGCGTCAGATGAAAGATGCGAATTGTGGAGGAACAAACATCCCACCCCTCCTCACTTCAGAGGCAGAACATCTTCCTCCTGGACAGGAACTGCAGTGGCCAATCTGGAAATCTCTTAACCATCTGCGGGCCCAGGTTGGCCACTGAAGAAATAATCTGGTCAAATGGGGTATCATCGACCCGTCCCAAAGACAATGTGAGTGTGGAGCCCCTCTGCAGGATATGCCCCACCTCCTTTCTTGCCCATCCTGCACAGCCACCTGCACCTTCCAGTATTTAAATGAAGCCAACGACAGAGCTGTGCAGGTGGCAATATATTGGTCGGGCATTATTTGAATTTATTATATTATTATTTGAGTCTGTCGACACGCAAAGAAGAAGAAGAAGACCTATTTTTTTTATAAAGCGCTTTAAAAATATTGTTCATATAAACAGTCATGACTACGTTTGAACTTTTTACACAAGTAATTAATAATAAGTGGTCACCCAATACTCTTTAAGCAAATTCTAGATTATGCGGGCACATTGTACCCTCTCCTCGTTTGTTGTCTAATCGATCAAATTCACTCTAATTCAGCTAATCTGCATATTAATACGGTGAGCCCATAACAAATAAAGGGCAATGCAAATGCAGCTTAGGTTACGATGGTAGCAAAAAATAACTTTAGTCATTAAAAAAAAAGTCTTTTTGGGCGTGATAAAAAATATGATAGGTACTTATCGATGGCTTGATTGTCTGTTATGTGTAGATCTTTGACACTCGTTACAGGTAGTTAGTGGCCTGAAAGTCTGACAACCAGTCTTACCAAGGGATATGGTATTACCCAGTACTGACTGGGTTGCGGAGGTCAGATTGGCAGTCGCTCCATATAAAATACTGGTATTCAGCTGCATCCGGTGTGACTGGAAGCCGATGCCAACATAATAGTAAAAAGTTATATGATGACTTATCGACGGCTCGAGTTGGTCAGAAATCCCACGCAATAAAAGAGATTAGTTTGTGGTGGGGTCACGTGTTATATGAACAGAGATGAGTTGAAACAGCACTTTTAAGGAAAAGTATTATGTCAATGGGATCTGTCATTTATAATAAAATACCTCATAGTTTTAAGGAGTATTCTTTAAATATTTTTAAATCTAAGGTAACAGCACTACTTCAACTTCGACAAGTGTTATTACTTACTGAAGGACTTTCTAAATGATATAAATTTATCCTGATTATGATTATTTTAATTAATTGCAAATTTATAATATATGTACTTGACTATAATATTTATTATTAATTGACTTCCCTGTATTTTCTGTTTTGTTTTGTTGACATTATTTTTTGTTGTTATTTGTATTAATATTTTAATTTATGTAATAGTTTGCACGCCGTAAGGTAGACTGTAGCCGATCTCATTAATTTATGTATAACATCTTATAACTGTACCTACATTCATAGCAAATAAAGCTCTGATTCTGATTCTAATGTTTTATTCGCATTTTTTTCATGGAAATACCTAAAGCTCTTTTGGCTGGTTCAAGCCAATTTCCCATCAATAAGAGTAGCATCTCCTTAACTACGTTATAAATCATAAATGCCTTTCATAAAACCACTCCTACGTAATCAATCTCACAAAATGAAAAGAAAATCGGGGTTATCAGTCATTAGAAGACCCGTAGCACAAATTCTAATTATATATGCATTGAAAGGGTTAACGTTTGGTCACATTCGCCACGCTCTCAGTATTAATATCTTGATCCATCAGTCGGTGACGGGTTAAGATGAATCAGAGCGGCATGAAAGGGTTAGGAGGGTGATTCTCAATGTTTTTGATTAAATCTATAATTCGGTAAGCTGTAAAATTATCGGGTTTTAATTTATGTTTGTCAGATGTTAAACTAACTAGTAGTAACTGGGTTGTGGAGGTCAGATAGGCAGTCGCTCCATGTAAAATACTGGTATTCAGCTGCATCCGGTTAGACTGGAAGCCGACCCCAACATAGTTGGGAAAAGGCTAGGCAGATGATGAGATGTTAAACATAAATGAATGCATAACGACCGCTGGGCAAAGGTTTCAACACGATGGGTGCCAGCGAATGGTCGCCGCTGAGGCCGGCCTGAAGGCTGGTTCGAGGTGGCGCGGGAGAAGAGTACCTGAAAGAATATGGGCGAGGCCTTCGCCCAGCAGTGGGACGTACAAGGGTAATGAAACAAAAACTTAATGAAGGTACCTACAGTAGTTTCTACCACCTAAGTAGACTTTTATTTGTTTTAGTCTCATAGAAGCAAAAATACGATACGTACGAGGAAATAAAACAAATCGAATTTATTGGATTTCCATAACATTCCAGATATATTTTTTGTACCGTTCATCTTAGTATGAGAAAGGAATAAATAATGCCGTGACAGGAATATTCTGGAATATTCCCACCGTTGGGATACAGGCCTCCTCTGTATTAGAAGGAATGGGTTTTACCCCACCACGTGGGCCCAGTGCGGGTTGATAGATGTCACATGTCTACGAATTTTTGGTTCTAGGACACGCCGGTTTCCTCACTATGTTTTCCTTCACCGTTTTTGAGAGCTGTGGTGATGGATTAAATTACACAAAGTAATGCGCCTGCTTGCGCTTGAACGTACAACTTAGCCACAAAGCCTTATTATAAATAAGGAGTTGTGGCTGGTTATTATTTCTAAAAAATATTTAAATTAAACACACAAAGCATTTGAGAACTACGCAACATAGGTTTAAAGCTAAGCATGAAATTGTACCCACCCACATAGATTAATGACAGTCAACAATGGACCGACCCGGTTTCGCCCGATCCCTTTTCGATTTAACACCAATTAAAAAGTTCCACTGAACATCGAAAGGGTTAAACTTCATTTGCGTTTAATTAGGACGATTCTACCAAGCAAGAGTTTTTTTTGGCTTGAAAGATTCGGATTTAAATCTATTTTTTTTAAAATCGATTCCCCACGTTACCAATTTCTCCTATATCATGAGTGCGTTTAAAAACATTTAAACACATACACAAACAACCAGACCCGGAACAATTACCGTATTATTTGTTCCGTGCAGGAATCGAACCCGCGACACGCAGCGCAGCAGTCGATCGCTCAGCCACTGAGCCAACCGCGCCGTCAAAAAACCAATAATAAAAATGAAGTATGAAACTAGTGTTTTTCCAGTTATTTAGACAAAGTATGAGGAGATTGTGGCTAAATAATAACACAGGAGACGATAAAAGTTAAGCAGCGCTTGCCTAGGACAGTCAGCCAATATTTGCCTCCGTGCCTCGGAAAGGACAATAAGCCGTTGGTACCGGCTGTAATTTGTAGATCTTTGACAGACGTTACAGGCAGTCACTGACCCGAAGTCTGACAATCAGTCTTACCAAGGGTATCGTATTACCCACTACTAACTGGGTTTCAGAGGTCAGATAGGCAGTTGCTCCTATAAAATACTAGTATTCAATTGCTTCCGATTAGACTGGAAGCCGACCTCAACGTAGTTGGGAAAAGGTTAGGCAAATGATATTCAGACAATTTATGTATAAAACATGTTGTTCGTCGATAAATTGGACAAAGTATTCAATGAAATTTTACATTACTAAAATAAATATTAAATCTGCTTTTAAATAAATATATCATTTAAACTCTTCTACATCTCAAGCGGCGTAAATATAGAAACCTTTGTGGTAACTATATTTTCGAGCCGTTTGGGGTTGAAACTCTGGGGCCGTGAGGTCCGAGTGCTCATAGCCTATTTAAGGAAATTTCGAAACGCCTAGTTGACACTTCCCGTGACCCAAGGGCTGGCTTTTACCTTGGCCAGAGGCTAAGTGTTGCCATACAACGTGGCAACGCCGCCAGTCTCTTGAGGAGGAGTTTTTCGATGCCCTTTTGTAGTTTGTTGTTAGTTTATTTATTTTAGTTTAATAGTTTTTAATTATTAATGTATATAGCTAGTTTATCCTAATAAAAACTTTTTCTACATCTCTAAACAAGAATTTGTGTGGTACAACTAAAAAACCCGACTACTGAAACATTGCGCTCTAATTAAATTCAGGGCTTACAAGGTAAACTGAACTCCTCCTATTATTGAAGTCGGTTAAAATGTAGCCTTTGTAACCCGGTTCATATTTAATTATTCCTCAAAATCTGATGAATAGATTAGGCGCTACGGAGGATGTACGTAAATACAAACATACATACATACATACTGCTAAAACCATTACCTTCCTTTTGGCTTCACCGTAGTCGGGTAAAAAAGTACCACGACAGAAACTTTTTCAAATTAATTCTGGTTTGAACGAAGACATCTAAATAGAATGGGATTCAACCCTCTAATTGATTCAACACGGTTCTGTCGCGGTTTTTAGGGTTAAGGTGATTCAAGTTCTTTGTATTGTACCCAAATTAAATTTTTAAATGAAATCCGATTGTAGATTGTGGCGAGAAAAAGTTTTTTTTGCGTCTGGAAGGTTTTACTTAATTATTATTCTTTTAAATTTATTTTTCTGTAAAAATATGTTTATTTGTGTTTTATTGCGCTGCCATAACATTTTTCTGATTGAGATAAACTCGGCTTATTGCTTGCACTTATGCAAAGATTTTTGGCATAGTTGTAAACAATTAACTTTAAAAAAACGCGGGCAAAGCCGCGGGTGAAAGTTGTATAAGTTGTAAATAATTACTTTTTGATTGGATTAGGTACTTAGCAATTTTTAACAATTAGAATAATAATTAATCGTTTAATTACGCGAACACAAATTATTACATTTTGTAAATAAAAATCACGTTTTTATTAAAATGAACAAAAAGTTCCTTCGAGCCGGATTTGAACCAGCGACCTATGGATATCCATTCATGTTTCACAGCTACAGTCCACCGCTCTACCAACTGAGCTATCGAAGGTGTATTTTTACTGTCGAAATTATAGTCCGGTTTCGCTCGCAGATTGCGCATTTTACTCTACGTCATGAGTTATATCACGTTTTAAGTAGGTATGATAAAGTGCTTGCCTGTAATAGATTTGTTAATATTTTTTTTGTTGATTTGCCATTAAAAAAATATTCGCAACTGGTGTAAAATCCGTGACGAAAACATCGTGCGTTAGGAATAAGGTAGTTGACCAAAAAAATTTAATTAGTCCGTTCGATAGATTTCCAAAAAATATTGAACACGTATTTTTTTTTTGTTTCTCGTATACTAAAAACGAGGACGATGCAGGCGTCGAAAACTCATGTGACGTCACATTTCGGTACACTTTTTAACGGAAAGTGACGTCACAAGCCCCCACTCATGAACTTTGATGCGTTTTTTCTTCGTTATTTTTTATTGATTTGATAAAACTAAAAATACGTACTTATCCAATATTTTTCGATATCTAACTGACGAGGTAACTAGAATTATTATTTTTTTACTCAGGACACATCCCTATTCAGCATGTCCTAGAACCAAGAATTCGAACATATGTGACATTCACCACATTGACGCCCCTCTCAATGAGGGCACCCGAGTCCTAGCAGTGGGGAAATTAAAGGCAGTATTAAAAATAAAATTTTACACTTAATAACTGTAACAAATGATAAACATTTGAACAACGATTTCTAAAACAAATTCCGAAAGGAAATATAAGTCATCTATATTATAATAATATTATTTTTATTTGCAAAAAAAAAACCGACTTCCAAAAGAACACAAAAATGTCTAAAATAATTTTACTTTCGCAAGTCGAGGGCAAAAAAGACGTTGAAACAAATAAAGTCACGACTTCCGGAAGTGAAGTTATTATAGATTTTTTTAGTGTATTTTTGCAAAAAAGTTTTTTTGTAAACCAACCCTCTGCGCCATATCCTATCTAAGCCCACCCCATGAAGGCCGAGCAGCACTCCTTCTTCTCCAAGGAAGTACTGATGACCTGGCACACTCTATGGATCTGTTGTTTTGAAGCATAATCTCTTCGGAAACCAAATTGTTGATCCGGGCTCATTGACGTCCGAAGTCTCTTTAGTAGAATCTTCTCAAAAATTTGCGGGAAATTTCGACGGGTCAAATAACTAAATATTTTATTTCAAGAACGAAAGACAATGACCAAAATGTAAGAAGTAATCGTGACTTTTTATTTTTTAAACCAACAAAAAGGTTAAATCCTTTTTTGGTAAAAAGTTTTTGTTTGTTTTGTGTGTTAGAGGTAATCTCCAAAACTATTAATCCAATTCTAAAAAGTCCTTTTACTGGCAGTAAGCTACATTATTCGTGGGTGATGTTGTATAATGATATTTGTATCATGCATATTAGCCGCGCTATCACAATTTTAACGGACGAAGTCGCGGGCAAAGTACTAGTACTAGTACATTTTTTTTGTATATTTGTAATAACCAACTGCACGACCATTTCGTAAACAGCTCTAGAACAAAATGGCCGACATCAAGCTAACAGAATCACCGACAATCAACGGCACACGGTGAAATGCTGCAAATATTTCATTGTGAACGTACCACTAAATTATCTAAATAGGGATCACTCCCCAATCAGACACGATTTTGAGTCTCGTGATCAAAGAACTACGAGTATTTTGGGGTCGCGACTGGAAGAGACATAACATAGCAAATCATCACGTCATTCTTGAAGAGTTGGGCAGAGGTGTAGCTAATTAACACCCACGTTTCGCCAGATATGTTTAAGTTTTATGTAATAGGGGTGGTAGGGTGTTCTATTGCCATCAACTGGGCACAAATTCGGAGGTCATACTGAGAAATTCTTGATGCAAGACTTAATTCTCAGTAGTTGCGCCTGCGACTTTTAGACCAATGAGGAAGTGACATGAGTTTCTAAACTTCTACAATTGATATCCAAAATCAAATCAAAATACAAATCAATTCAGATGGACAGTTACAGTGATAAAATGCCCTTTTGAGATACCATGAAGTGAAAAGACCGTATTACTGTTTGTCTCCCATAGGTGATAGCGTGGTAAATAAGACAATATCTTTGTGATCTCAAATTTACTACTGAATAAACATGGACTAGAAACTTGAAATCTTCGAAAGATAAGGAATTAAACAACGCGGCGACGCGCGCCTTTAGAAAATAATAATTGTGTATAGAAGATACTTGCTGCTATAAATATTTTTAAGGCGTTCTCTTAAAATGTAGTGTGAACATTTAAAATATGTTTTTTTCTAAAACTTATCATCTGAAAAAATATAAATTAACAGACTACGAACACGGTAATGTACCTAATCAGCGGCAACAAAAATAAAGAAATTTCCCAGATATTTTTCTAAACTATTTTTGTCCAGTGTTCACAAACATACAATTTAAACTTTAAGTTTATATGGTTAGAAGTGTTTAATCGCTCAATACTATGTAAATTATATAAGGTCCCATTAAAATAGAGGAACAAATATTAACACAGCGTTCAGTACGTCTAACCAAAGATATCCAAGCAAAACTAACACTGATTAAAGTGATTTTATTTTGACATAAAACTAATAAATTGCCGGCATTTTTAGTGTATTTTCATTACCTGATTTTATTTTCTTGTAAGTTTCTAATACGTTTTTCTTATTTCTTTTTTTACCATTGTCCTTATTTTGGTAGTCTGAATGATTTCTAAAAGTTTGTCCATCTATTTTAATGGGACCTTATATTACTTACAGACTAAAAATAGAACTAAAATAATGCTACAAAAAAGACTTAAGTAAGTACCTACATATTTACAACGATGACATTAGGACATTTAGGCGTCAAAGTACTCCTTCCTCCCCGTATTGCTGTCATCCGGAAACGTGCCCAGAAGACTGGCAGCATTGCCACGTTGAAAGATAAAGTTAGTAGGATGCCACATCTAGTACACATAGAAGACAATTCGCCCGCAGTCGGATGTAAAACGTTCAGCCAAAGATAGCGGGCGGAAACACGTCGCGCCTACTGTCATGGCAGCCGGAAGTCCTCTCGCCATTTGATAAATAGTTGTTCTTCAAGTTTTTCTGATGCAAATGAGGGGTCGCATGACTGATGACATTTGTCACAATCTTCCAGAATGGATTTAATTTGGAATTTCTTTTGGGATGTTAATTTGCAACCCCTGTTTGTAGGGATGCTCTGATTACGCGGATCTGCTGAGGATTCGTTTTATTTTAGAGTTGTTTTGTAACAGTGTTGAGTATTTTGAGCGAGATAATATGTTCGTGTACCTTAGTTATAAAAATAGAAAATTATTGTAAAATACTAAAGACTATGTTCCTATTCTAGTACAATAACAGCTAGTTAAGTTAGAATAAAATAAAAAAGAGTACTTAGTTATAATTATTACACATTTCATTTCATGTTATTGTAAGTTTTCATTTTATGTTTCGTATACCAGAAATGGTTAATATGAGGATCCCTATGTAATATAACATTTATGTACCATCTATCTACCCATAATATTATGCGACTAAATTATTTGATTTGATTTGTGTGCATTATTATATTTCATTTAATTCGAAGTTTTTAATTGGGTGGGTGGGTAGATTGTTTTAAGCATATGACTGCGACATTAATAATCTTACTAAATAATTTCGCAGCGAAGTAATAGTACAAAATTACGAATATGGTTTCAATAAATTAATTTATTAAAATCTGAATGATCACTCCACTGGGGTGTGGCATTTATTGTTTTATAATTTACCAACTAACTCATAAACTGCTAGTCATGATGCCATTAGCATCGCGCATCTGGCTATCGATTTGCACGTTTTATTAATCAGCGTAATGCAAACGCAGTATATGCAAAAACAACTACATAAGCACCTAATACTGTTGAGAAAAGTATAGTTAAGAAAAGTTTATAAATTATAGCTGTTATAGTTATAATAAACCAACGACCAGTGGCCCACATTAGCCCGGATCGAAACAACTGGAAGTCATGTGGAGAGGCCTTTGCCCAGCCGTGGGATGATGCAGGCTAACAGTATCAGTATCAGTATATAGTTTTTATAGTTTCCGTGAAGCGCCTAGTGTTTAGTCGCCGCAATAATTAACACAATACATCTTAGCTATTGCAAACATGATTTGTTTCACAAATAAGATAGAATGCCGACTTCGTAGTTCACACTGGATAAGGGCTTAGACTTACTTTTCAGGTGTTTTATGTTTTAGAAACCATGTTTTTTCTACAGCCTCCCGAATATCTTTCTAGGTACCTACTCTTTTTGTAGGTCACCTCGAACTAGCCATCGCAATGCGCTCTTAGACAAATATAATCTAAACTATTTTTACTTAACTTAACTTTTATTTTTGTGAGGAAAGTTCTGAGTATGAATTTGGATGGGTATGAGGGTAGAGGACTACTGTGTAAAGGATGATATGGCAAGAAAGGAGGTGTCTGATGAGATGAAGAGTAATAGAGAAGTATGGAAGAAAAAGACGTGCTGCGCCGACCTCAAATTAATTTTATTGGGACAAGGGCAAGAGAATTATGGTGATATCTTGTATGTATTAAAAGCCTGTCCTAAACTAACGTCTCACTGTAGGCCCAAAGCCTCCCTACTCTATTTTTTAGGGGTCCGTACCCAAAGGGTAAAAACGGGACCCTATTACTAAGACTTAGCTGTCTATCCGTCCTTCCGTCCGTCCGTCTATCTGTCACCAGGATGTATCTCATGAACCGTGATAGCTAGATAGTTGAATTTTTTTACAAATAATGTATTTCTGTTGCCGCTATAAGAACAAATAATAAAAATATAGATTATTAAATATTTAAAGGAGACCATACAAGAAAAGAATCATTCTAAAGATAAACGTTTCCTACATAAATACTACACGGTTAACAAACAACTCGTGCGCTGCAAGAATGTTTGTTTTTGCACCCGCATAGTTCACTATTTATAATTACTTTCTGACCACCCCTCAAGGTGTTAGTATGAACGCGTGCGCAGGATAGAAGGCAGATGTTTGCAAACCAGTAACGTCAAATTACCGTTGCAAATGTTTTCTGGGCAAAAAAATAAGTTGCAGTAAGTCAGGCGTAACAAGTAATGGTAATATGTTTTATTCATTAATATTCATGAATTAATTCAGGAGCTCGTGGCTAAATAATAGCAGCCGCTCGGATCGATCTTTAGGTTAAGCTATGCTCGCCTAGGTTGGTTTGTGAATGGGTGACCACACATTACATACCGAGTTTCCTTCGTGCCTCGGAAAGCACGGTTCCGGCGGTCATTTGTAGATCTTTGACAGTGGTTAGGTAGTCAGTGGCCAAAAAAGTCTGACAACCAGTCTTACCAAGCGGTATCGTATTACCCAGTACTAACTGGGTTGTGGAGGTCAGGTAGGCAGTCGCTAAAAAATACTGGTATTCAGCTGCATCTGGTTAGACTGGAAGCCGACTCCAACATAGTTGGGAAAAGGCTATGCAGATGATGATTCATGAATACCTACTTGGTGCACTGTGTTGTTTTATTATTAACATAACATCATCCCTGTAATCTCCAAAAAGTGAAGCAGAGGTGTACTCTAGATAAAGAAATATGTAGGTACTCCTACATTTCGCTCGTTGTGTTTCAGACCCAAGTTTATACACATACACATACATACATAACATCACGCCCTTAATCCCCGTAGAGGCAGAGGTGTAACTAATAGTACACCCACATTTCGCCAGTTATGTTACGTCCCATGTAATAGGGGGCGAGCCTATTGCCATCAAACGGGCACAAATCCTGACTCCGTGGCTGCTACTGAGAAATTCCTGATGGAAAAACCCAATAGCGCTTTGCGCGACCTGGGAATCGAACCCAGGACCTCATGCTCAGCAGACGCGCTTGCGACTACTAGACCAACGAGGCAGTCAACGTTTATTTATTACGCCGCCATCTTGTTTTTTCAGTACAATTTCACGAACTTTCAGTACGTTCAAAGCTTTTATTAATTACAAATTTTTTTTATCGCGATAATTTAGAATTTGACTATCAATTCGGGTTGTACTCTGCTTGTAATTCAATCATGATTCGAAAGACATGTGGCGCCATCTATGAGCAAAATAACGTTATTGTTGTTTTCCTCGAGAACAGTACTTTTATCGGTATGCTACCTGCAAAATTTCAGGATGATTTCGGTTCAGTAGTTTAGGCGTGAAAAGGTAACAAACAAACAAATAAAATTTCTATTACCTAGTAAGCAAGTAAGTAGGTATTAAAGTATTAATAATAACTCTTCAACGGAAACCTTTTTGCAAAAACTTTTATTAATTCATCAACTGTGCACCAAGACATTATTTTTTGCAAAAACAGTGACTTTTCAACCGCAAAAGGTTAACGACAAAGTGACCACGTGCCCTGAACTTTAAAGACTTGAATGACTCACCTCTATCCCGTGCTATACCGACCGTGAACACACCTGGTCACCCTACTCGTCAATCATGAATAATTTTGCGCTTTATTTCAAAGGTATTAAGGTTGTGAATCGCGTTTAATTTTCTTTGTAGTAGACAGGTGTGAATAGTTGAAGAATATGAATGCCCGTTGGTTAATTCATGTTTCTTTTTATTGGGCATAATTTCTTAACGGTGGGTTGTATGGTTACTAGGAGAAATAATAAAAATACCAAAAGCGTTAATTTAATGATTTAAAGAGGTACATATTTAGATTTAATGTTTTGTCCAACAAGCCTATTTATCTATATCTAGTTTTATATTTTAATCTAAAGTTTTGATATTATTTTTAGACCATTAAAGTTGTTCCGGGTCCGGCTGTTTGGGTATGTGAGTTTAGATGTTTGTAAACGCTACACGATAGGTACAGAATACATTCTTAGTTGGGCATAGTTTTATCAAAAATAAAAAATATTACTTAACAAATCGGAGTTGTTGTTTGCCTAGTATAGTGCACGGACGTACGATCGCGCGCGCGAGCTCTTTCGCGAGAGTTTTCTGCTGACGGATCACAACAACGTCGCGTCGCGGCGTACCTACGTCAATATATCGGGGTCAGTGTCATGACCTAGTTACAAGTGCGGAAATCATGAAGTGTTTACAATAATTTATTGTTTAGGTGTTAAACTCGCCTTACAACTTAATAATGGCTACAAAAAAGTCTATTACTATTAAAACTGACCTGGAAAGGCAGTTATATGACTGTTATCTCCAAGAGAAAACAGATAGAGAAAACCTGCAAGTCATGGTACGTAAATTGAATGTACAAATTGATGCCCTGCAGGAACAAGTGCAGACACTTCAAGGAGAATTGAACTGCATTAAAGAAACAAAAGGGACTACAGAACCTGCTCAGACTACAAAAAATGACGTGGAATACTGTACAGACGAGGATGACCTTGCTAAAGAGACTGAGTGGATTAGGGCCAGGAGCAGGAAGAAAAGGAAGCTTAACACCTCCCTCTCTCCAAAACAACAACCCGGAAGCGCCCACCAAAACAATCTTCAAAAAAATGAGAAAGTGACTTCGGTCAAAAAAGTGCCCTTACCACCGCCAATCATAATAGACGGAATCAAGAACTACCAAACGTTCTACGATTCGTTAATTGAAAGCCAACCAGCGGAATCATTTACAGCAAAAATGATGAATGGGGATTGTGTGAAGGTTAACGCCAAATCAGAAGACTCATATAGAGTAATTGCCAGGTTCTTGTCTGAAAAAGACTACCACTGGCATTCATACGAGAACAAGCAGGCTAGACCAATTAGAGTTGTGGTAAAGAAACTACACTCTTCTTGCCAACCAGATCGAATTAAGGAAGATTTAACAACCCAAGGCCTAAAAATAGAAAAGGTAGATAGTAAATTGAGCTGGAAGACTAAGGAACCACTCAACATGTTCGTTTTATCATTTTATAACGATGAAGATGTCAACAAAATCTACGGCATTAAGTACATATTAGGGTGTAAAATTGAAATACATCCACTCAAAAATCCAGCACTCATTCCCCAATGCAAGAGATGCCAAGCTTATGGGCATACACACAAATATTGTCAAAAAGAGCCAAGGTGTGTGAAATGCACTGGCAAGCATCTTACAGCCAATTGTACCAAATCTCCGCAGGAGAAACCAAAATGTATCCACTGCGGCCTACCTCACCCTGCCAACTATAGAGGGTGTGAAGTAGCCAAACAGATGCAAATTATGAAAAATAAAGTTTTAAAAAAGAAACCTACGGTGCCTAATACCCAACAGTTTCCTCCTATAACACACCCTGGTAAACAGGCGCAGAAAGCAAGTGTCCAGTCAACTGCAAAACAACCAGCCATGCAAGTAACCAACATTGGTACTTACGCACAAGCTGCAAAACAAGGATCTCAACCTCTGAACTTAGAGGATAAGATTAACCAGATCTTGAAGTGTATTACCTCTTTTGATAAGAGATTAGAGAAGCTAGAATCCAGCACTAAAACAGCTGTCTTGAATAATCAAAAATGAATAACACACTTAAAATAATGGCGTGGAACTCCAATGGACTCCTCAAACATCAGCATGAGTTGCAGGCGGTCCTAGATACAGAAAATATAGACGTGTGTTTAATCTCCGAAACGCATTTCACAAAGCAATCTTTTATCAAATTTAGAGGATACATGATATATAATTCCCTCCACCCTAGCAACTCTGCCAGGGGGGGTAGTGCGGTTATAATTAAAGAAAACATTAGTCACTACGTGCAGTGTAAATATGAAGAAGAAGACATTCAAGCAGTGGCAGTATCTGTTAAAACTAAGTTTTGTCAAGTGTCCATTGCAGCCATATACTCGCCCCCTAGGCACATGATAAGAAAAGAGCGATACTTACATCTTTTTGAATTATTAGGCCAGCGATTTATCCTAGGCGGCGATTTTAATGCTAAGCATACGCATTGGGGTTCAAGACTTACCACAACTAAAGGAAGACAGCTCTTAAGTGCAGTTAAAGAAACACATTGTGAAGTAATGAGTACAGGCAAACCTACATACTGGCCCACTGACCACCAGAAAATACCGGATCTTATAGATTTTTTCATCTGCAAAAATATATCCACCAATTACATCAGTTTGGAGGAAAGTTTTACTATGAACTCTGACCATTCTCCGATTATACTAATGCTAAGTCAAAAAATCCTACTAAAAGAAAGCCACTTAACCTTGGTTAATAAGTCTACAGATTGGGACAGTTTTGCTCTTGATCTAGATAATATTATCGACCTTAAAACTCCGATAAAAACGCAAGATCAGCTTGACTCAGAAGTAAACAAATTTATTATTAATATTCAACAATGTGCGTGGAGCAATACACCTCAGCTAAAACGCAAATATAAGGGATTTATCTATCCTAAAGAAATTGTGGATTTACTATCAGAGAAAAGAAAACAAAGGAAGTTGTGGCAGCAAACAAGGTTCCCGCGTCATAAAACAACACTAAATAACCTAACTAAACGACTAAAGAGAAAAATTCTACAATTTGAGGATGAATCTCTGAATACCAACCTTCTTCAGCTTACCAATGACAAATCAACGGATTACTCACTTTGGAAAGCGACGAGAAATCTAAAAAGGCAGATTATACAAATACCGCCCATCAGAGATAGCAACGGAAAATGGGCAATAAGCAATGACCAAAAGGCGTTCCGATTTGCTCAACATTTAGAAGAAACCTTTCAACCCAACGAAAGCTCTGTAGAAATACATGAGAGTGTAAATTTATCACAAAACCAAAGAATCAACCTTGTGACTCCTAAGGAAGTAATGAGAGAAATTCAAAACAACATTAGCTCAAAAAAGTCTCCCGGCTACGACCTCATCACAGGGGAAATTCTAAGACGCCTCCCACGCAAAGCCATAGTAAAGCTGACCAAACTAATAAATGCTTCTTTTATCTTAAGATATGTACCTGAGCCATGGAAGGTTGCTGAAGTCATTATGATTGCGAAGCCTGGGAAACCTCCCCACGAAGCATCATCATACAGACCCATTTCTCTGTTACCCGTACTATCAAAGTTATTTGAAAAACTGTTACTAAAACGGATAAAACCAGTAATAGAAGATAAAAACCTAATTCCAGACCACCAATTTGGCTTCAGAGAAAAACACTCAACGTTAGACCAGGTACATAGAATAACTAATGTTATTGAAAAAACGCTAGAAAATAAAGAAGTCTGTGCTACCGTGTTCTTAGACGTCGCGCAAGCTTTTGACAAAGTTTGGCATGAGGGTCTCATATATAAGCTCAGACGCATGCTACCAGAATTTGTAGATATCCTAGAGTCGTATTTAACTAAAAGAATGTTTAGAATACGCCAAGAGGACGCATATTCCGAGCTAAAAACCATAAAAGCTGGGGTGCCTCAAGGAAGTGTACTTGGCCCAATTTTGTACTTGTTATACACTTGTGACATCCCAGAACTGGAAAACAACACCATAGCGACCTTTGCAGATGATACTGCTATTATGGCCACCGGATCAAGCCACAGAGAAGCAGTAGAGAAAGTTCAACTAGCTGTGAACAAAGTTTACGACTGGACACAAAAGTGGAAGATCAATCTGAATGAGTCAAAATCAGTTCACATTAACTTCACAAACAAACACAGTGACTACCACCCACTCTACATAAATGGTATGCAAATACCTTATGCTAATACAGCCAAATACCTTGGCATAACTCTCGACGCCAAGCTGCGTTGGAAAGCCCATATCAAAAAGAAAAAACAGGAACTCGATATTCGTTATAAACGTTTGTATTGGTTACTGGGAAGGAAATCCTGTTTATCAATACATAATAAGTTGATAATATACAAGCATATTCTGATGCCAATTTGGACGTATGGTATCCAACTTTGGGGCTGTACTAAGCCAACCAACGTCAAAATAATTCAACAGTTCCAAAATAAAGTACTCAGGGCTGCTGTAAATGCACCCTGGTACATAAGAAACGATGACCTCCACCGTGACCTCGACATGGAATTCGTCACAACCATCACACAAAAATTTGCTGAAGCCCACGAACACAGACTCCATCGACACGTGAATGTTGAGGCAATCCAGCTGTTAGACAATACAGACATAGTGCGTAGACTAAAGAGAACTAAACCATTTGAATTAGTGTAGTGTAAGTGAATCAATAATAGTAACAATGTTGTGCTATTTATATAACACATGAAGAAAGTGTTTTATCAATTTTACCAGACTCTAAGGAAGTGTTACGAACGTGTGTAAAAGTGCATACCTAATTATGGACACTATTCTTAGCATTAACATAATTTTTTTAACGTAGCATAATAAGTTAGATTTAAATTGTTTATTAGTCTTTTTAGACTAGATTGCAATTAATTAGTAAGAACTTGGTTCTTTCTAATAAGGAAAAAAAAAAAAAAAAAAAAAAAACTTAACAAATAAAAATGAACCGAAATGAAATTTGCCACGCGTCGTCATTAAACATAGACCCAGAAAGATTAAAACCTTAATTAAAAATATTTTCTCATACATTTTTTACCACTGGTCACCAACAATCTGCCCTCATGCGTCCGGTCCATTAAAACTAATACGTGATCCAAATAACTCTAAACAATTGTCTTCTATCCCTTTCACGCCTTTTTAACAAAACGGAAGCTGACAATAAATTATCTTAAAATTTTTAAACAACATAAAGTAAACCCTAATAAAACAGTCTATAGATTCAAATTCTACTGACAGGGCATCGTGGCAAGCAAAAAATAATTAATGAGCAAACTGAAATGGTTTTGCTGTAGTTATGGTTCTTATTTTTAAAAGCATAAAAGCGAATTTTGAAAAACATTGATTCAAAAAATAAAATTGTTTGAATGTGAATGTCCAGAGAATTTAGGGTCACTCTACATTGCGAGATTAAAAACTATCATTGTTCTGCGCGGAACAGAGACAACGCATTATAAAATGGAGTGCTGTCTCATTCACGCATGGAACTGCAATAGCTCTTAACACTTTGGGTACAAGCAGGGTCAATACGGTAATCTGCATAATAATATGAATGTATAAAATATGCAGGGACCCCTTTATTTTCGAATGGCGGCTATCAATTGCAAAATGGGAAAAAACTGTCCACTCCATTGGGCAGACGACGAACATTTTTGACAGCAGTGGAGTTGAACTGTTATTTTTTTTTTCTTTTACTGTATACACTCAAGACGAATAGAAAACACTAACGATACAAAAACTAATATAAAGAATAGAGAAAATACTATGTTACACAGTATTAACTGGGTTGTGGAGATCAGATAGGCAATCGATCCATGTAAAATACTATTGTTCAGCTGAATCCGGTTAGACTGTAAGCCGACCCCAACATAGTTAGGAAAAAAAATGGCTGTCTGTAAAGTCGGTTTACGGACGATAATTTTACGTGATAACGTCATAAGAAAACATTGATGAAAAATTTGCATACTTTTTTGAATTGAATTGAATTATTATCACTGAATTATCATTATTTTGTGTAATACATAGATGCGTACTTCTCTATCGCTTGTTCCGCGCTCTCGCTTGCACGTTCGGCTCAGGCGGATCATGACACTTTTTCGTGCGTGCAGCCGGCGTTCATCGATTTATATGACGTTATCACGTGAAAAGACTAGACAGATGATGACATAACACAAAGTATAAAGTAATCTCCTGGATGCGTGGGCCCAGCAAGTCCAGCCAATTTCAATACCTCCACAGCAAGGTGCGATCTCTGGCGGGAGCGGTTTAAACCCCCTGACAACTTCAACGACTCATCTGAAAACCTTCCACCTGGGCACGCGTTGCCGTGGCCGACTTTGCAGATGAGGATTCATGGATGGCTCAGACCCCAAGTGCATATGCGGTGTCTCTTCACAGACAATAGCCCACCCTCCATCTTGCACCGCATGCCTTATCACCTGTGCACCTGAAGATCTGCTTGCAAGAGCGGAGCTCGTGTGGTTGAGTTTTTGGCTAAACATAAAATTTGAACTTTACGTCATTGTCGTCGTATTTTAATTTATGTAATAATTTGCACGCCGTAAGGTAGACTGTAGCCGATCTCATTAATTTATGTATAACATCTTATAACTGTACCTACATTCATAGCAAATAAAGCTCTGATTCCAATTCTGATTCATCAATACGCTAAGAAAAAGATAAAGTAAAAGTTCAAAAAATTGTCCAGGCCGCGTAAAAAATTCCGCCTTTATGCGGTTATTTTTACTTGTCCATAAAGTTTTAATAAATAAGTTTATTCAACACGACTCATTTGAACTTTTTGCCATCAATACGCTAAGAAGAAAATGAAAAAGTTTTCCTAGACGTGGTAGGACCCTTAGATCGCGATGATTATAATAATTCATATATTTTAATTATCCAGTGTCAGTTAAGTAAATATGTAGAAGCTTATCCTATGAAATCTAAAAGTTCTGAGGAAATAGCCCAAGCCGCATAAAGAATTCCGCCTTTATGCGGTTATTTTTACTTGAGCATAAAGTTTTAATAAATAAGTTAACTCAACACGACTCCATACCACATGAGTTTCAGCTAAAGGGTGATAGGGTCCAATCTTTTGTCCGTCTCAAATGACCTCCGCAATTATTATCTATTCACTACCCGCTCCATTTTCCCATACAAACATACGGGCGCTTTGATTCGCGTCCAATTTGAATATGGTCATTAAGTATGAGTTAATTAAGCACAATATAAGACATTGTTTGTTGTATACGGGGCTAATTTTAATAACGCGGGGCAATTGGAATACGCTGAATAGTTGTTGAGGATTTGACCGTAGGTGTTCCGTAATTAAATCTTTGATTAGATATCAATGGGCAGTTATTTGATTGAGTAACACCCTATTCAACCAAATTGCAGATATAGGACACCTCTGAAAGGGACAAACTTTGAGACGGCGAAATTTGGCAGTTCTTTAATAAGAATAGACATTAATAAATTTTATAAAATGTTTACTTAAATAAAAAATTGTTTTTTTTTTCAGGATTGGAAGGAGACCGCAGCAATCCACAAAGAAGAAAGAAAATAAAAAGAAAAAATATATTTATTTGTCGCAGAGACATGACATGCATACAAACGAGTACAAAGAAGTTGATGGGGCGATTCGTATGTCTTCCTTAAGGTTCAATTTACACCGAAGATATAGCACAGCGGCTGTCAGTTTTACTGTCAAAAAACTTTGATGAGAGCCTAGGAATTGGCTAGAAGTGGCGCTGAGGACCTATAGAATCAATAGAAGAAAGCCTTTGCCTAGCAGTAGAACTGTAAACGTCAGCTATAATATAGTAATCATCATAAAATATATCTTCTTTCTCAATCATCATAATTTATATCTTATTTTTTTGGATTTGGATTTTAGACTCTGTGCTGAGCATGAAGTCCTGGGTTCAGTTACTAGATTGCGTAAAGTGTTCTTGGGTTTTGGACTGCCTCGTTGGTCTAGTGGTCGCAATCGCGACTGCTGAGCACGAGGTCCTGGGTTCGATTCCGGGGTCGGGCAAATTCTTATTGGTTTTTTCCATCGGACATTTCTCAGTAGCAGCCACAAAGTCTGGATTTGTACCCGGTTGATGGCAATAGGTTCTCCCCTTATAAAATTGGACTTAAATATAACTGCAAAAATGTGGGTGCACTATTAGTTACACCTCTGCCAAACCCTTCGAGGATTACATGCGTGATATTATCTTATGCATTTCGACTTCTAAGCTCTTGTCCTCACATAATTATTGGTTAATAAATAAATAATAAATAAATAAATAAATGTAAAAACACTGGCACTTGTTCTCCCCGTCATTGCGGTATTTTTTTTGTTCTAGACCATACCTGGGTACCTTCTAGTTATGGAGATATTGGGGGTCAAAGTTTCAACTTATTCACAAGTTTTTTTTTAAATACATGTTTTTAATGTATTTTTTTTACTAAAGACACCTTCACGACCCCCGTACTATTAAAACCATCCATCAGCACAATATTTTGAATGCGTTACATAGAGTCCTACCGTAAAACGTGATTTTTCACCCCAAAAAAAAAGTCGTTTACCAGCAATAATTTTTGCGTAGATTTACTAAGTTTGATGTACAGAATGCCTGGTTGGCGGCTTCGTGAGGAGTCTGTTTACACCCTGTATAAACACAAACTGACGCGTATTCCGCATCCCAATGAAATCATTAGGGTTTTACTACCGACTACCTATCAGTCCTAACTAAATTTAATGTCCCATTATGGCCCACACATGTATAAAACGTTAATAAACCTAGGTGCCCCCGGAACTGGCAGTAAACCTTTTACGAGCGCTGCATTCGGAAGAATATTTCGGAAATTCGTGACGTCATTATACCAGTTGACGTTTATTGGCTATTGGTTGTGCACGCGACTTTGCGCGGATCTTTTTGGGGTTGTTCGTTCTCTGGTGGTCAGATCATATTTGACTTGAATACGAATTTGTGTGGTACACCCGACTACTGAAAAATCACGCTCTAATTAAATTCGAGGTTTACAAGGTACTATTGCTCCTATTGTAGAAGTCGGTTAAAAGGTATACTATGTTACCTGAGCTAATAATATAACGAATCTTAATCATCAAAATCGGGTGAATAGTTTAGGTGCTATGGAGAAACATACGTAAATACAAACAAACATACATACATAGACCGCTAAAATCACAACCCTTCCTTTTGATTTCGCCGTAGTCGGGCAAAAAGATCAAGTGCCACAACCTTACTTACCATCAAGGTCCAGTTGGTATAACACAGCCGTTTGTATGGTATGTTGACTACATTTAAAAAAAGAATGGCGCTGTATAGCGTCTCCAATGCTCTTAGCATCATTTTCCTTATTACTGGACTCATAGGGTCGTAATTCTCCTGTCCTAAAGTCATCATCTGTTTAACGATGTTTCACCATCTCTCAGTATCTATTGGTGTGCAATTGAAGAAGCCTATGGCTGGTGATGGTGATCTAAGTGGACTACGACCCTTCGGACGTTAAGAGCGTCATCTCTGCCATTGAAAATCTCTCTCTAACACTCTGTCTGCCATATTATCGCTTGACTCCAAATACATGTCTGACAAACTGATTAAATCGATCTAGGGATGCATTTTAACGTCCACGTTTGAGTTTATCGATGATAGTTATTCACGCAACAACGGTTATAATGGACAGCAGTTATTGTTGACTTTTTTATTGACTCCATACGATACAGGCCGATAGGTTTAGTAGGAAAAGAACCTTTTTATTTGGTAAACTGGGGTGTTAAAATTCGGCAATATAAAGTAAGCGCAAATTATAGCTGCCTTTTGGAGCAGTGCATTGCATTTCGATGCAGAAAAAATGTAATGGTCCGCCATGGCGTGGTAGGAAGGTACCCAATATGCAACAGTTTTTAATTATTCAACATGTACCAAAAAGATACGGTCATATAAGTATTTTGATGTAAAGGTTCGTGGAGAGAGCACCGGTGGCCCAGTGGTAGCGACCCCGACTTACGAACAGTAAGTCGTGGGTGCGAACCCAGACAGGCGCATTACTTTGTGTTATTTATTTCATCACCACTGCTCTCAACGGAGAAGGATAACATCGTGAGGAAAACGGCATGTCCTAGAACAAAAAATTCGAAGACATGACATCTACCAATCCGCACTGGGCCCGCGTGGTGGATAATAGCCCATTCCCTCTCATAGAGAGGAGGCCTGTGTCCCAGCAGTGGGAACATTATAGGCTGATGATGATGATGATGAAAGGTTCGTGGTTAGACAATAATAATCGCACGCATTCTAAAATGTAAATCATGTAAATCGGTTGCATAAATATTTCACCAACTTATTTACCTTTGAACTATTCCGTTGGTCTCGCGGTCGTAAGTGCAACTGCTGAGCTTGGATTCGATTCCTGGGTTGGGCTAAACCTGGTATAGGGTTTGTAACATAGGCCAATTAGAAATTTCTCAGTACCACCCCGGAGTTTGGAAGTTGGCGGGATGATATCCTATGCCCAGCGGAGGCTACGTATGGTTTTGGTCAGCCAGTTTGCGAAATAGTAGCCTCCAACTGCATGATTCACTGACATGATTTAAGAGCATAATATATTTTTAAGATCATCATGGTAATAACTTTTGATTTTGCGAGTTATTTTTCACTTTATCTTGTTTCCACCTTTATAGTCCGTTTTTAGGGTTCCGTACCCAAAGGGTACAACGACAGTGTTTTTTTTGCCGTTTTTGTCTAATGTTGTATAGATGGTACGGAACCCTTCGTGCGCGAGTCCGACTCGCACTTGGCCAGTTTTTTACCCAGTCAGCATTTTTGTGTTCTTTATTTTCATGAAGTAGATATTTCAATATCAGCAACTAGTAGCACAAAATCGTCATAATATCACCACAAAAAACACCGGGTGCATAGCGATCGCGGCTCAATTACAGCGCCCTACCATTTTGCGTCATAACATCTCCACGCAGGCCATAACTGTCCGTCTGTCCGTTTGATCTAATACAATGTAGAAAAATATCAGTAGGTCTAATATGCACCCAGTGGTGTGCCCAAACAGCGCGTGCGACAGATCACCCCCTCTGTCGAACGCACTGTTTGGGCACACCACACGCCGGAAAGGTCTTTTATGAGGAAACAGTGCTTCCTTTCTATGTGCAGACTCAACCTCAATAGTGGTTAAGTGAGGTATACATCCCATACCCCCAGGTTTTATCTCCAAAGACCGACCACCTTTTGAAGGATTTCCCACGAAAACAAAAAAACCAATATGCAGGGTATGTTATATCTAGCTAGAATAACACAAATATCATAGGTTTCAAAACAATTGGCAATTTTGCGTTCGGTGTCATTGTTTTCGCCAGAATAGGAACTGAGATCAAGGGAAGCATCTTACATTACTTACTGGGGGTAGGCAGAAAGTACAGCTACCACCAATCATGGAATAATCCTTTGGCTTCGTCCAATCTGACGGCACGATTGGCGCAGTGGCTAAACGATTGGCTGCTGCAAGACCTACAAGTAGTTATTCCGGGTCTGGCAGTCTGAGTATGTGAGTTTAAGGGTGCTTTCAAATTAGACGGTTGATGTCGGCCTGCCGCCGTACGGTTGTCACGACCGTGAGCAGTACAGCCCGACGGCGGCAGTACGACGCGAATCGTCTTATTTGAAGAGCTACGTGGCTGCAGTCCGATCGAATTTACGAAGAAACACGATGCGTTCACCGCACTAGCGAACAATGACTGAGGCACGTAGGTATGTAAACATTGTTGCCGTCCTACCAACGGACGTGCGTCGTACTGCTCCCACACGATTTTGCGTCGAGTCCTTTTGTATGAAAAATTGTAACCCCCGTACGCAGTACGATAACCGGACTGCAGCAGTCCGCTGACCAACCGTCTAATTTGAAAGCGACCTAAATGTTTGTAAACGCACCCACAACACAGGAGAAATTCCTAGTGTGGGAAAAAAAAAGTGTATGTGTACTTATTACGCACGTAAGAAGTTATACTTCTTTGGCAAATAAAACTAAAATGTTGACTAACTAACTTCAGGGTGTATGTTGACTAGCTAACTTCAGGGTGTCGGTTTTTCGCGACGGTGTGCGCGCGCATCGTAGAAATTTATTGTCATCATTTTTCCTAACGCGCCAAAAGAAGTATAACTTCAAAAACAGTAATTAAATAAATATCTATACACCAATAGCGTAACATAATTTTATATCGCATTCCGAAAGATTTCTAACCTTCTGCAATTTCTTCCATTACGGTCAGCCGGTCAGATATTTACGAGTGTAGGCCTGGCACTTTATGATTATGTTCCAATGCTGATTGAATGGTCACCACCCTTCGCTTGCAATTATTGTTCGCCATTATTGTCCTGATCGCGGTTTATATAAAGCATAATAAACATTGCACATACCCTAGGGAAGAAATTTTGTACTTAATGGTTTAAGTGTGTAAACGGACTCTTAATCAAGGAGTCAAAAAAGAATTATGTACATCAAACTAAGTAACTTTACGCAAAAATTATTGCAGGAAAACGATTTTTTTTGTGGCGTGTAAAATCACGTTTCACGACAGGACTCAATGTAACGCATTCAAAATATTGTGATGATGGATAGATTGAATAGTACGGAGGTCGTGAAGGTGTCTTAAGTATAAAAATTACATTTAAATATTGTAAACATGTATTTAAAAAAAAAAACTTGTGAAAAAGTTGGAACTTTAACCCTTAATATCTCCATAACTAGAAGGTTCCCAGGTATGGTCTAGAACAAAAAAATGATCGCAATGACGGGGAGAACAAGTGCCTTTCGGCTTCGTTATGACTTATGAGTCTTTCTACACCCTTTATGCTTCAGAAAATTAAAAATCTATCTATACTAATATTATAAAGTGGTTTTGTTTGAAAGTCTGTATGTAGGGGTAATCTCCGGAACTACTGATCCGATTTCGAAAATTCTTTCACTAACGGGAAGCTACATTAACGCCAATCGTTAAAGTCAAAGTCAAAGTCAAAGTATTTTATTTGTTGAACATAGGTAATATGGTACATGGTATAAAATTTGTGTTGTATCACTATGTTTTGCCTTGCAAGTCGTACAAATTAGGCGTAAAAAAAACTACAAACTAAATAAAACTGTTTCAAACAAGTAACATCATAAACGAGACAGAATAACAAGTGGATCGGACATTTTTTTTTACTTTATGCTTCTATCATCTAAAAACTCATTGATAGAGTAGTAAGCCTTTTCAATCAGGAATTTCTTAAGTTGCGATTTAAAATAGTTTAAGTTGGTCATGCTTTTTAAAGTTTTTGGTAGTTTATTGTAAATCTTTGGACCCATGGCATGGGTCCAAAGATTAAGAGAGTAGTAAAGAGTTGTCTCGGCATGGGTCCCATGCCGAGACAACTCTTTGAGAAAAGTGCAGTATTGTGTTTATTTGATTTTAGTGTGCTTTGGTGACGTCTAGTTGTAAGTTTCGTTACAGGCTACATTTAAAACGTTCCCGTGACTATATTCCGTACATAACGGGACCAACGCCACAAGCTAAAACTAGTTTTTTATATTAAAAAAAAAACGCGAATACAAATTTAAGCCGGGTTTGGCACAGTGGCTGAGCGATTAGCTGCTGCGGTGTGTGTCGTGGGGTCGATTCCCGCACGGAAGAACTATTTTTATGGCTTACAAGTCGATCAGGACAAAGATTAAATCTTCTATACATATAATAAGACAGTAAAAAAACTGTGTCTGTTCCTTGAATATATAAAAAAAAAATTGGGGTGTGTTTAGAAACAGTAATAGAGCACGAATCCAAAAAAAAAATTCTGTCTGTTTGTCTGTACACGCTAATCTTCGGAACTACTCGACGGACTTGAATGTTTTTTTTTTTGTATGGGTATTAAGTCTGGGCAACATATAATTTGGCTAAACCGAGTACCTAAAATTGCCATTCTGAGATACTTCCCCACAGTTCTTCTTATGCTAAGCATAATGTATGCGAGTACGATGAAATACAACTATCTTAAACAAATGTGCTAAAAAGACAAACGTTTTGTTTGGTACCAACGCCGCGGGACATATGATAATAGCATTGCTTTGAAATCCCTTACTAAGGAAAGTCTTTGAGCAGTTTTTCAGGATTTTTCTTGTATCACCTCTAAGAAACCAGTCGTTTACAATTTATCAAGAAAAGAGTTTTAGGTAAAAAATGTTTTTGGTTCTTCTTTTGTTTCTTATGAAAGCAGTTTTCAGCAATCTGGAAGACCTGTTCCACAAGCTAGGGCATATCCTAAAAAAAAATGTATGACGTCTAGTTATAGTTATCAAACCATCTTTAAAAAATAAGGAAAAGACACCACGCAAAAGAAAACAACGTAAGTACGTAGATATAAAATTCAGGGGAAGAAAGCTATGATTTACGTGAGAAACGTCATATTAGTTGGACAAGGAATTTTATAAAGCAAATTAGCTGATCTTTCCCTCTCCTGCCGTACTTTGTGATTTACCAAACTCACATAAACCTCGTTCACACAAAACCATTCCTTCTTAAACAAATGGTAAGTCACCACCACCTCGCTGCCGTGCAGCTAGTAAGGAAGACTCTGGAGAATATTTAGAGAATAAACTTTATGTATTCCATGGCAGTTTATGTTACAGGGAACCCGTTTTAGTTTGAACAAGTTCTTGTATTTTGGATAGTTGCAGCAAATATGCAGGAATATGAGTCACAAGTGTTTTTAGTAAAATATGAAAATGTCGTTTGTAGAATAGTGTCTGGGAAATGTCCTTTGTTTTTTTGAGAAAGTTGCTATATTTCGGGGCTAGGTTTGCATAAGGCATATGTTTTCTGAAACTATACTGTCTTACTGCTACCTACGATGTGAACGTCGGACTACCAAATCATAGGTCTCAAGTTCGAACCCAAGACACGCACCTCTGGGCTGCGGGACTGCTCGAAAGAGATACCGCGGCCCTGGAACACAAAGGGCAAGGGAGGAACGTGGATGGGTTTTAGTCAGTACAAGTCTGACACTCCCTTCCGCTCCGCCCAGAGCGGGAGAAGTCATTTGATGATTACCCATCCGAAAAAAGAAGAAAGACACGGATCTCTGATTTTTCGGATTCGTTTGCGTGTTGTATATTTATCACTTGCTTCGTTAAAAGAAAACATCTTGAGGAAACCAGCATGCTTGAGAGATATTTCTCGACGGCTTGTAAAGCCAAATCAAAGGACAATTGGCGGCTTAAAAACTCTGGCACCAGGTTAGGCACTAACCATACGATAAAGAAGACTAATACCTAGAAGTTATAATACGCAACTTACTACGATCCTTACATTTTCATTTTGCTTCATCCACGTTCATACATCTGGTCATACACGCCTACATTCCAGTTTTTAGAGGATGCCTCGTCTTATAATCGCCTTTGTCATATTACTTCTGTTTCAATTAACATAACATCACGCCTGTAATCCCCAAAGGGTTAGGCAGAAGTGTACCTAATAGTACACCCACATTTCCACATTTCGCCAGTTATGTTTTTAAGTCCATGACTGTATTACATGAAAAGGGGGCGAGCCCCATCATATTGCCATCAACCGGGCACAAATCCAGACTTTGTAGCTGCTATTGAGAAATTCCTGATGGAAAAACCCAATAACACTTTGCCCGATCCGGGAATCTAACCCAGCACCTCATTCTCAGCAGTCGCGCGTGCGACCACTAGATCAACGAGGCAGTTCTGTTTCAATTACTTTTTGATCAATCTTTCTATGCTATGATTTCATAAATAATATTTCTGGCAAATTGAACATAATTTAAATCTAAATTATTATCTTCCAAAACAATTTAAGATCTCTTTGCAATCCACCGAAACTTCTAAACTTTTCGGCACTGTTAATACCCGACTGATTACGGCGAGCAAGTTAAATTAACAAGAAATTAATTACAGTTCCATTGATCACAAAGGATTATTCGGAATCGAACCGAACCTGGTACAAATTCATACTTTAATGAATCTACTCAAAGATTCAAACTAAATACAAAAAAAATATTGCAAAGATCGGTAATATCAAATTCATCTTTTAAATATAAGGTTGTTATTTCGATGACTTAAGGTACAAGGTTGCCTTCGTTAAAAAACTGGCCAAGTGCAAGTCGAACTCGCGCATGTAGGGTTCCGTACCATTTATATAAAACATTAGACAAAAACGGCAAAAAAATCACGAAAAGTTTTTTAGTATTTTTTCGTTATAAACGCAACAGAAATACATTATCTATAAAAAATTCAATTGTATAACTATCACGGTTCATGAGATACAGCCTGGTGACAGACGGACAGACAGACAGACGGACCGTGGAGTCTGGGTCTGTTTTACCCTTTGTGTACAGGAACCCTAAAAAGTACCTAATCATGAGCCCATTGAGTCTAGTATGAAGCAACAAAGCTTCCTTACAACAAAGTTGAGCACTAAGGAATGATTTTTGAAAATTCACCCCTTAAGGGAGTCCGGTCGGTAAAAGCTTTACGCATAATTATGCGACCAAGTCTGTGGTACTTTCTACCATATTCATTTAGTAACAAGGTTGGAACTGGGTCTACCACGAATGTTGCTGGCTGTAGTGAAAAGTCAAAGTCAGTCAAACCATGAGGTAAGCTCCTACTTACTTATGATAACCTAGTACTTTGGAGGAACGAGACGTATTCTATACTGACGCTTACTGGACCAATGAAAAGCTTTTGATTTTTATCTATATTGAAGATATTATGTTTTATTTCTTTTAGATATAGTTGTTGTAAATAAATTGATTTAAAAGTCATAATATATTTTCTTATTAGTAGTAGTCAGTAGCCCAAAAAGTCTGACAACCAGTCTTACCAAGAGGTATATTAATACTGGGTATTACCCAGTATTAACTGGATTGTGGAGGTCAGATAGGCAGTCGCTCCATGTAAAATACTGGTATTCCAGCTGCATCCGGTTAGACTGGAAGCCGACCCGAACATAGTTGGGAAAAGGCTAGGCAGATGATGACTATATTTTCTTATTAACTGTACATTTTGACATGCAAATTTATACTGTTGACGAACCGGGACTTCACTTCAAAATGAAAAATTGATTTGATTTCTTATGATGACGAAGCGGGACTTCTTGTATGGAAAAAAAATTGGTGAAGAGCCGGGACAGTGACGAACATAAGTCATTTCAATTAGGACATTAAACGACACTAACGAATGTCAAACTTTAAAACAAAGAATTGATTCTACACCCATTCGCAAGTTTAGTTTAGTTTCGTATGAAGAAGAATGGGCAAGATACATCGTCATTTACATATAGAGAAGGTATTTTCACCAATGACCCATCGTCGGGCTGACTGTTAAGGTTTATATTATAACTCAGGTTCCCTGACTAGAACGCAAACATAACACAGTCCCAAAAAACATAACATAACATCACGCCTGTAATCCCCGAAGGATTAGCAGCAGAGGTGTGCCTAATAGTGCACTCACATTTCGCCAGTTATTTTTATTTTTATTTTTATTCAAAAGGAACAACAAACAGCTGCAATATAAAACATAGAAATAACAAATATACAAAACTTATAGACAATATTGCAGCCCACACCGCTGTTCACGGATTATCTGTAGGGTACATAACATTGAAAACAATCGCTAGGGTTACAAATACAAAAGATAAAAGAAAAATATGTAAAATAAAACAGTGTAAAATGGTGTACAAATATTCAAGAAAGCTCCTTAAGTACCAGACTTTTAAATTTATAGGGAGCACACGCAAAAATATCAATGTGCTCAAAAGTCTTATTGTAGGAATCGACCATTCTGCGAACAGGCGAACGCAAGCCAGAGTTGGACTTGCAAGTACTCACTGAAAATAATCTGCCAGCGCGCACCTTTCGCTTATGGACCGTCCTAGGAACCGCATAACATATCATATTGGACAGTTCAATACAGTCAAATTTATTTCTGGTAATATTATACAAATTCTTGGCTTCTAAGTACCTACGTCTACTTTCTAATGTTGCGAGCTTATACTTAGTAAGTAAATCTTGGTATGGCAAGTAGTATCCATAGCATCTATAATGCATAGTACGCAAGAATTTATGTTGAACACACTCAATCATTTCAACATACCTTTTGTAGTAAGGATTCCAGACGGACACGGCATACTCCAGTTGAGACCGCACAAGAGACTTATATAAGCAAATATAGGAGGAAGGCTTTTTAAAATCAATTGTTGAACGCATTACAAATCCGTATAGCTGATACACTTTATTAACAATCTTTCCTATATGCAGGTCAAAGCAAAGCTTAGAATCAAGGATAACACCGAGATCTCGAATGGAATCCACTTTAATTAGGGGGGCATTGCACAACGTGTATGTATAGTTTATTTTGTTTTTATTTTTAGTGAAGTATAAGAAGTTGCATTTGGGTAAACTTAGTTGCAACTTGTTTTCCTGACAATACCAGGATAGTCGGTCCAGATCCTGCTGCAGCAGAAGGCAATCACTTGTTTGTCGTATGGCTCTATATACCTTGAGGTCGTCGGCATATAATAAAAACTTGGTATTACGAAAGCATTGGCTGATGTCATTTATATACAAAATAAACAAAAGGGGGCCAAGTATAGAGCCTTGAGGCACACCAGAGCTCACCTGTGCGGTGTTAGATTGATGACCATTGATCACAACCCTCTGACTGCGGTTGGTAATATAAGAGGTAAACCATCTCAGAAGATTACCATGGATTCCGTTAAACGTTATTTTATTTAGTAGTATTTCATGGTCTATCTTGTCGAAAGCCTTACAGAAATCGATATATACTGCGTCTACTTGTACACGGCTGTCAACACAATCAAACAAAAAGCTAGAAAACAATAATAAATTGGTATTTGTCGACCGACGCTTAACGAAGCCGTGCTGTTGTTGAATTACTATGTTGTGAAGTACAGGATAAATTTCGTTATGAACTAACCTTTCAAATAGTTTCGACAGTGCAGACAGGATGGAAATGGGACGATAGTGTTCTACGCTGCGTTTGGAGCCATTTTTGTGAACAGGCACAATATACGCATGCTTCCACAGTTTAGGTACAACTCCCTCAGATATACATTTATTATAAATAATTAATAGAGGTTTGCAGATTGAAGTCGCAGTATTCCTAAGGAAGTAAGGCGAAAGTCCATCAGGACCTGGGCCCTTCGCTGGATCTAGGGATTTAAGCTCCTTTCCCTCCAGTTATGTTTAAGTCCCATGTAATAGGGGGCGAGCCTTTTGCCATCAACCGGGCACAATTCTAAACTAAGTGGCTACTACTGAGAAACTCCTGATGGAAAAACCCAATAAAACTTTAACCTACCCGGGAATCGAACCCAAGACTCAGCAGTCGCAGTAGCGCTTGCGACCACTCGACCAACGAGGTAGTCAGTCCCTAAAAACAATAGCAAAATGTCAGACAACTTTCCAAATCATTAATCAAAAGTCTGATAATCCGGATCTAATTAAAACACGCGTGCGCCACATAGCCCTTTACTCCCTTGGGTGGAAAAGTCCCTATCAAAATAATTACTAGTTAGTAAGACGGGATTATCTTACCCCTTTGCCAGCCAATTAATTTTGCTTGGTTTAAGCCCTGTTCATTAGCGGTGTTGCTGTACATATTGTTGAAATTTTTGATTTTAGGTCCACGGGTGTGTAGTGATTGTTTTGAAGGGAAATTGCAGCAACATAACATAACATCACCGAAGGATTATGAAGAGGTGTACTTGTAGGAGGTACACTCATATTTTGGCAATTATGTAATAGGAAGCAAGCCGATTGCCATCAATCGGACAAAAAACCAAACTGAGACTGCTGCAGTGCGAGCGCTAGACCAACTTGGCTCTTTTAATCTGATGTACTCAAACATGTTTAAATTCAGATCTTCCAAAGTAAATTTCGATCAGCGAGCTATGGAACGGGCTATGCTCGGAGTCTCTCTGAGGGATCGCATCCGAAACGAGGTGATCCAACAGATAAACAGAGTTGTCGACATAGCTCACAGAATAAGTAAGCTGAAGTGGCAGTAGGCCGTATAGCCGGCATATTAGCCGTAGAACCGATGACCGTTGAGGAAGACGTGTTCTTAAGAGGAGACCGCGAATCGGCAAACTTAAGGTGGGACGCCCTCAGGCTCGGTGGAGTGACGATCTTCGCAGGGTGGCTGGTAGCAACTGGATGAGAGTTGCTGAGAATCGAGTGGGCGTGCGATTGAAGAGGCCTATGTCCAGCTGTGGACTGCTATAGTCTGATGATGATGATGATGAAAGTAAATTTATTTCTACAAAGAATTACATGCCTTGATTTGAGAAACTCCCACAATGGAATCAGACGCCGCCTATAACCCAATAAGCTCAAAGCAGACTAGCCACAAATACCAAAATGGCCTGTCCAGTTCGAAAATTGAAATTCAGTCCGCTCCATAAAACACCTACACAAGAAATGCAAACGTAAGTCCACTCAAAGGCCAACCGCACTTCAAAAGCACGTGACGTCACAGAAAAGGCGAAATCAAATTCAAAAAACCACGAGTGAGGCTGGAGTGAGATTGGTTTTGACGCTTCAACGCCCAGATGCTTGATCGCGCCGGTCAGAGTTTACAAAAGGGCATAGAATAAAATAAATAAAAATATAGAAGTGTTGCATAGATATTTAAAACAAAAATTTGTCTGCTATCTAGATTTGTTGCCTTGCTGGAAGACAAACCAGTAATAAATTGTTGATACATTAAATTTTCGTTTAGTAGCCCATAACTTGAAACTACTAAACTGAACTAATTAACTACTAACTAAACTGGAAGAAAAAAGAAGGAAGAGTTTATGTGTATCATACATCGTCAATCTCTCAAAAAAACGTGGAAGGGAAAATTTGGAGAGTTGCGGGTAGTGCAATTTAAATTATATGACACACCAAGCCTGAAAAACGTCATGTCATTTTCATAAAAAAAAACAGAAGCAAGCGGAATTCCACTTCTGTGATTTTTATCAGCGTGTTGTTACGCTGGAAGGTATGGATTTTCGCTAATATACCTAATAGAATGAAAAAAAAAGAATAGAATCAAAATGAAAAAAAAAAACAAAAGAATGACGACATACAAAAATAAGTACTCCCACATTTAACCCGTCTGCCTTCAAAGCAAGAGTGAACAGGCATCTTCTGGGCACGCTCGATCCATCATAGACCTCATCCATCGCTTTCCATCAGGCGGGATCGAGGTCAAGAGCAGGCCCACATTGTAATAAAAAAATACCCAGATTTGAACGTAGGAACGTTAGGGCGCCCACACAAAACTGCGAATTCGCAACGCATCGCAAGTATCTGCGAGCTTCTGCCTGCAAGTTCCTGTGATATCGCATCGTACCGCATCGCATCGCGTTTTTGTGTGGGCGCCCTAAGTCAGAATTTTGAAATCCGCAGGCTGTAAAAAGACCCTTTAAAATTAAAAAAAAGACCCTTTTTTTAGAATTTTTATTATAATAACTTGACCAGTTCCTCTTCAACTTAGTCTTTGATCCGATGTACGAAAGTTTTCGACCCATTCCTGCGTTTGCCTTTGTGAATCAGTAATGTATGCACAAGTGGGGCGGGACTGTTTGTCAATGATATAGAAGTGGCGGTACGGAAACTATTGTTGTCTATTGTTTTGCTTGTGAGTCTTATCGAATGGGACCGCTTTGGATTTGTAATAGAGGTCTCTTCGTCACTCATTATTGTGTATTAAGAGGTATGCATTAAGAGGAAACACGGTAGGTATTTGAAGAAACTATTGGTGCGATAAGGACAACTATACGGGCATTCAAAACATCAGGGATCTTTTTGGATGCACAGGTGGACGTTATTCATGCCATCTTGCGCAAGCGGTGTGCCACCTTGCGCTACAGAGCCCGCGCTAGCCCTAACAATATTCTGGCGATGTTTAGTTACAGACTGGACAGTCGCTTACATAAACTTTGGAGCACTACATTGAAGTTTAAATACTGGCGTAGATAAGTAAGTTCTGTGCTTTCACTAACATTTTGAATTAATTTTGTGAATATATTCATATAATTATGTACCTTGTGATGTGAATTAAATGAATTTATTTATTTAATGGAGATTGTTTTATTTAAGACTGGTTCTTCGGGATAGTGGTCGCAGGTACAATGCAGTGCATGATGTCCCAGGTAGGGCAAAGTGATATTGGCTTTTTTCCATCAGGAATTTGTCAGTAGCAGCCACGGAGTCTGGATTTGTACCCGGTTAATGGCAATAGGCTCACCGTCTATAACATGGGAATTAAATATTACTGGCGAAACGTGGGTGTACTATTATTTAGGTACACCTCTGCCTATCTCTTCGAGGATTACAGGCGTGAATAATTACATTCATCGTTCTCTGCTGAATCTATGCTAGGTGGACTGCCTTTTTAGGACGTCATGAGAAGGTTGAAGATAACAAACTCGTGATTGCGAATAATGAAAGAACGAAGCTCTGCCCGAACCAGTCCAGCATCAAGATCACCGAAACTCTGCCCGTCCGTGAATCACTCTCCACCCCAATCAAGATGTCGAATCCCTGTCAATCAGAAGAACAATCCAGCTCAACATCACATCCAGTCCCGAAGGCCGAAGCAGCAGGAATATCTCTCACTATGCGCATTCCACCATTCTGGCGCGATCGACCAAGGCTCTGGTTTATCAGCTTTGAAGCAGCAACCAACGATCTCAAGAAAGGCCAAGCCCAACTTGCCCAGA
The DNA here is from genome assembly GCA_950005105.1 of Lycophotia porphyrea. Taxonomy (NCBI): domain Eukaryota; kingdom Metazoa; phylum Arthropoda; class Insecta; order Lepidoptera; family Noctuidae; genus Lycophotia; species Lycophotia porphyrea. The sequence continues at coordinate 3,293,581 of OX465405.1, read as the reverse complement.
TGGTCATCGCACAGCTCGAGCGTCAAGACATCGAGCAGATAATGGACCTACTCTACAACCCACCAGAGACGGAGCAGTACAAGGCCATCAAAGAGAGACTCATATCTGCCTACGAAGAATCTGACAGCCGCCAGTTTCAAAAACTACTGTCCGACATGGAACTCGGCGATCAGAAACCGACGCAATTACTTCGTCGCATGCGTTACCTCGCCAGAGACAAAGTTCCCGACTCCACCTTGCGACTTATGTGGACGAATCACCTTCCGTCGCACGTTCGCTCAGTTCTCGCAGTCAGCGAAACATTCAGCACGAAGACAGCCAGCTCCGACACATGCAATAGTTCTTTTCAGAACTGTTTCCTTAACAGAACGTTGCAAAGTTCTTATCAGAACTGTCTGCTTCCATGTTTCTTATCGGAGAGTCAATCAAACACGTGGTAATGTGCTGTGATCAGCGGTGGCTACAGCCTCGTTGGTTTAGTAGTCGCAAGCGCGACTGCTGAGCATGAGGTCCTGGGTTCGATTCCCAGGTCGGTCAAAGTGTTATTGGGTTCTTCCAACAGGAATTTGTCAGTAGCAGCCACGAAGTCTGGATTTGTGCCCGGTAGATGGCAACAGGCAGTTATTACAATAATTATGTGTCTGAAACATAACTGGCGAAAGGTGGGTGTACATATTGGGTACACCTCTGCCTACTGGCTTTTGGAAGTAAGTTTGTAAGTAAGATTTTGTTCACGTTGTCCAGTCTATCATATTTCTTTTGACGTGACAACGTCTAATAAATCTATGAACGCCACCTGCATGCACGAAAAAGTGTCCCGTTACGCTCATTGTTCCCTTGCACCGCATCTATCTCTCTTCCACTCGATTTTTTGACGTTATCAACTATTGTCCGTAAACCAACTTTACAGACAACCAATTTTTTTACGATAGACAATGTTCCAACAGTCCAATCCTCCTGTACTATCCTGAAGGTAAACTCGATCAAATTGAACAACATTCAATACACCAAGCGAAGACGTATGTCCCCCATACATCTTCCCAGTGATTCATGTTGTCCCATTGAAATTGTATGCAAATCTCAAGTGTACGCCCATGGTGCTTGTATAGTGGTCACAAGTGACTGTGTGATTTAGGAAGTGTTCAAAGGGCATGGTTTTAATGTAAAGCAGATTGTATTCTAATCGATTATTATATGGGTACCTATATGGGTATTCTCTTTAGGATATGATAATCTTTTGTGAAAGGAAGTCTGTAAAAATTCGGGTATTACGATGGTTGTCGAAAATCTAGCGCAGCTTTGGCAGCGTCAATAACAACAAACAATAATTTAAAAAACTATTTTACCTTTCATTACAGTTCTACCATTACATAACATAAAATCACGCCTGTAATCCCCAAAGTGCAGAGATGTGAATAGTACACCCGAATTTCGCCAGTTTTGTTTAAGTCCCATGTAATAGGGGCGAGCCTATTGCCATCAATTGAGAACAAATCCAGACTCCGTGGCTGCTACTGAGAAATTCCTAATGGGAAAACCCAATAACATTTTGCCCGACCTGTGAATCGAACCCAGCAACGAGGCAGCAATTGGGTTTGTCCAATGGTATATTGTATAAAATTAGATTTTATTCATTTATAAGTTCCTAATAATACACACAATTAATTTATAGACTACCCAAAGTGAACTAACCACTACAGACAATAATCAAAACATTCGGAAACTAATTGCATAAACATACACAATATCTTGCCGTACTTACATTCCCGCACCCCAAACCCTACCCTACACACATTCTCCAATAATCCTCAAAGATTAATACAACAATGCGGGAAAAGAAACCAAAAGCAATCATTCTTCTCCATCAAGACCACTTGATTTCCCATCAGCATCCAATACAAACAGAAAAATTCAAGTGCTCTTCAATAAATACAATTTGCATAGCTTAAGATGCAATGCATTAAGCTTTTGTGTCTTCGAACTTCCAAAGTCCCTTAGGTACTCAAGTGGTTGAAAGTATGCGGGCAGTGTGTGAGCCAAGTCCTTATCGTTAGATAGAAAATTTGCATAATTTTTTTCAAGTATGGCGGAGGATTTAAAATTTAGGTTAAGTTGGTAAGGGTGGGATGTTTTGAAAGTTATTTTTAGAGTTTATGCTGGTGCCTCGAAAACAATTTCAAAACGTTGGTTCCAGGTGTTATTTGTAGATCGTCGACAGTCGTTACGGGTAGTTAGGAACCCCGTAAGTGTGAGAACCAGTCTTACCAAGAGGTATCGTATCACCCATTATTGTGGACGTCAGATAAGTAGTCGCTTCGTGTAAAATATTGTTATTCAAATGGGTCCAGTTCGACTGGAAGCCGACCTTAACTACATTGGGAAAAGGCTAGACCAGGGGTGGCCAACCTTTATAGATCAATGTGCCATATTTTTTAAAGAAATGTTTAATGAGACCATAGACGTGCCATCAAATAATTTGACTAGTGATTATTTGGCAAACATTTAAAATAAATAGATACTATCAACTAAAATCTCTTAATTTACAACCAAATATACATTTTGCACCGAATATTGATAAATGTTTACATGTAGGTAATTCAAATTAAAGTAGCTACCTAACATTAGTGTGAGATCTGTTGTTGCAGATTAGATCACAAATAACTTAAATTAGGATTGTAACTTCTTATAAGAGGTTACTTTTATTAGAATATATGGTGAATATAGTTATTTTGAACTAAAATGCCAACAATTTTGATCGGTGGCGGGCCCAAAATATTGTGTAGCGTGCCATTCATGGCACGCGTGCCATTAGTTTGCTATCCCTGGACTAGACTGATAGTAATAATTATATTACCAAAGAACCCGGCGAAGAACTATCAAAAGCTTGGAAAATGATGATGAATAAGACACGATGATGCTGGTGTGTAGTTAGTTTCTGATTAGATATAGTCTGTTCGATATCGAACAGACTATATCCAATAAATCTAATTGAAATTAATACTAAACTGTCTATAAAGACAGTTTAGTATTAATTTCAATTAGATTTTTTTTAGATTATTTACAAGAACTATTTTACTTGTAAGTTTTTTTATAAACTATCCAGTTGGATTTACAACCATTATCTATTTGATTCAAAAATTGAGAAGCTCGTGGTTAAAACAATAACAGCCGCTCGGGTCGATCTTTAGGTTAAGCCGTGCTTGCCTAGGTTGGTCTGTGGATGGGTGACCACCCATTACATACCGAGTTTCCTCCGTGCCTCGGAAAGCACGTTAAGCCGTTAGTCCCGGCTGTCATTTGAAGATCTTTGACAGTCGTTAAAGTAGTCAGTGGCCTAAAAAGTCTGACAACCAGTCTTACCAAGGGGCGATACCCCTTGGTAAGACTGGTTGTCAGACTTTTTTCTATTTTCCAGTAGTAACTGAGTTGTGGAGGTCAGATAGGCAGTCGCTCCATGTAAAATACTGGTATTCAGCTGCATCCGGTTAGACTGGAAGCCGACCTCAACATAGTTGGGAAAAGGCTAGGCAGATGATGATCTATTGGATTCAACATTCAATTTTTAATGCTGACCTGTTGCTCATAATTTTACAATGTATCTTGTTACTACCAAAACGTTGTACGTTTGGCTATCATATATGTGATATCATACTGTTACTGTTATTGCTAAAATCATATCAATATTAAAGACTTCTATTGCGTAATCATTCGAAAAAAAAAACAAAAAAAAAAATATAAGTATGTTCAATCACACATAATTATGTGTTGAAAAAACCGGTGTTTTCTGGACCAATATGATATCGACAATCCTTACTCCACTAGGTCAGCGCAAAGTCCAAGTGTTACTACCTACGACTGTAGTTCGATCAAGAAGTCCTATCACTTATAATAATAATAACTACCGGAGATTTATTGTGAAGGACGGCACGGTTGACATATGTCGGGCATGCCACCGTCCAGGCGAATCAATCCGTCACATTATCTCCGGGTGTTCTCGTCTGGCTAACGGAGAGTACTTGCATAGACACAACCTCGTTGCCAGGATTATCCACCAGCAACTTTGAAGTACAGCCTTGTGGAATCAGAAGTGCCATACTATAAGTATGCGCCCGACCCAGTTCTCGATAATGGTAATATCACATTGTATTGGGATCGATCTATCACCACTGACAGGACTATTGTTGCCAATAAGCCTGACATTGTGGTGATAGATCGATTGGACCGCCGCGCAATGATTGTCTATATAACAGTCCCGCATGACGAGAGCCTCGTGAAAGCAGAGAAAGATAAGCAGTTCAAGTATCTAGATCTGGCTCGCGAGGTTGTCGACATGTGGGATGTGAGTACAGCAGTCATTGTGCCGATTATCGTGTCAGCCAATGGCTTAATAGACAGTAGTTTCGACCAACATCTAAGGAGGCTCTCGCTTGGCAGCTGGATCAAGGGCTTGATTCAGAAAGCAGTACTTCTGGACACGGCACGTATTGTCAGGAGGTTCCTCTCTCAACAGCCCTGACCACCGGTAGCTCGGACCCTGTTCCCAATGCTGGTGGGCTACTATTTTTTATATTTTATATTGTTTGATATTTGAATATATAAAAATGTAATAGATATGTTTGTAAATGAATAAACGAAGTATATGAATAATAATGAATATCGTTTACTTTGTGATCACAAATAAACAATTCTTAAAGAGAAACATCTCGTTTTATTTATTTCCCCAATAAGATTACTCTTTCTACGTCTATTGATGTTTCATATTTCCTGTTTGTATCTAATATGAACACGGAACGAGTGAAGTGGAGGATTGTTTTTATAAGAAATTGCTTTTGTGTGGCAGTTATTATTAATTGAAAATAAGGTAAAGATCATACCTAATATTGGTTTGTTGTGAACTTTGGAGGCCTGTTGCTAACTGAGTTTGAAGTGGAACTTGGGAGTATTCCCATTCGAGCACCGATTTTAATTTTAAGAGCACCAATGTTTAAAGCGCCAATAAAATTAATGCTCTTGAAATCGGTGCTTAAATGGTAATACTCCGGAACTTGGTATTATTGTTACATACTAACAATACTAATCTTGATCACAAATAATGTAACACTAAGTCTGCAAAATAAATCATTACGACCTCATTACGAACGATTTATATACTCACTAACCGACACAAAACAACATAACTGGCGAAATGTGGGTGTATTATTAGGTACTCCTCTGCCTAACCCTGCGGGTATTACAGGCGTGATGTTATGTTATGATGTTACTAACCGACACCTATATTATATCAGCCTTGAAAATCCAGTAGTACGTTTTTATTTACAACCAATTTAATTGTCACCTTGTGTTTGCAAAAACGAGCATTGTAGTGTATTAACTTATGCTTACAAAACGACACATTTTTTTTTTAATTCATAATTTATTTTTGACACCGTTGCTGTCCTCTGTCCTCATATATTTCATCTCAAAATAAATACTTAAAGTGGGTGTTTATATCACCACATGTACGAAATACAAAAAAGGACATCACCCAATATTGAGTGTCAAATAAATTTAAAAATTACACACAGAACATAGATTTAGGAATGTATGTTACGAACAATAAGAAAGGGTGGCAATCCATTGTACCGATTCAATTTGTAACTTAAAATTTTTAAAAGGGTTCGTTGGCACAACATTCCCTTTTCTACCCTATCGACATATTGTCGATACGTTGCACAAAAGAAATAACATTAAATTGACATACCATTAAAAAATATTGCTTGAAAAATTCAATGAACAAATCATGTGGAAGATATAACTGCAAATGTGACAACCCCGCACTGACGTCATAAAATGACAATTTATAACATGACAACCCTAATGAATAATTAACGGATACGATAGTGATGTGCGTAATTAGCATAATTTTAACTTTTAAAACCGATTGATTGATCGATGTCATAAAATCTTTTTTTTTTGTAAGAATTTAATGACGCAGTAATGTTGACGCATTTTTCGCATACGTAATAAAAGCATGACACACGATTTTATTGAAAAATATGCAAATTATAGTAAACAGTAATTTGTAACGGTTGATTTGTTAATAGGTTGGGTATTTGCATAATCATGGTAATAGTTTGTGAACGATTGATCGTTAGTGAAAAAAATGACTTTTAGCACCTTTTGGATATATCGATCGTAAAACTAAATATTATGTATAGGTAGTTAAAAGTAATGTCTCTATTTAACGAGTTAAAATGTAAAAATGAGACATCTGCGGTTGTAAATTAAATTAATTTAAATATGATAATATTTAATAAAATTAACACTACAATGAAGATCTGAGAATATTTTTTTTATAACCAGAGATTTAATTTAAATTACGAATAGAATTTCGTTGCTAATCTAGTTAGCTGTTTAACAAAATAAACAAATGATTTTTAATACATGAAAAAAAAATACGATAGATTTTGAGATTTTATTGTAAAATATTTATTTTATCTGTTTGCAAACCAAATAGCCTAATTTTTTTGCAGTTTCCTAAAATAACAACAAATTAAGAGATAAACCAGCATAAAAGAATTCAATTTCCACATTCCCACGATCATAAAAAAAACAGCCAAGTTCTCAAAGGGTTAATTTAAAGTGACAGTTTTAAAATCGCGTCAAGATTCGACACGGTAGGTACTGGAGTACAGTACTTTCATATTGCGTCAAATCTGAGTGACAATTGACGCCTGTGGAAAATTGGGCCTCGTGCGAAAGTTTTATAATTTTGACAGTGTAGTGGAAATAATAGTGGGCTTTGATCGCTGTTTGGTTATGTTAGGTATTGATATTTGCGTCGTTTCTGTTGTTACTCAATCGCTATGTATTGTCGTTTTAGTGGTAAAAAAAATATTGAACTTTTTTTTTAATTTTAATGCAACGATTCATTGTTAACGACAAACTATCCCAAAAATGGGAAAAAAATAAGATGATTATAGATAGATATCATGATAGATAGAGAAAAAAGTAATGCTCTCAATGTTTTTTTTTATAAAAAAAAAGAAATTATGTGTAAAAATAAATAAATAAAGAAAATAATACTAAAAACCAGCATTTCATTACAAAAAAAAACAACGTAAGAAATTAACAATCCTCCACAGACAATAATCCTGTACCAATTAGATGCTGCTGACATTAAACAAGATGTCGTAAAAGCAAGCCAAGTTCTTTTGTTTTAGTGCCGCGCCGAGATGTTAATGCCAAGAAAGGGTTTTATAGTTATTTTGTATGAACGAATAAAGATGGCGCTCATGAAATTTGATGCGATGACAACTCTGTTTATTAATATTTTGATGAGTTTTGTAATGGTTATGCTACAGCTACAGGGGTATGGTAAATAACCTGTCGTGATATAATAGGTAGATTATTACTGTTGCTAAAGAAATAAAAAACTAACAATCGTTTACACAAAGTAATATTTTTTAAGGCGGAAGATACGTATACACGTTGACCTGGGTGAGTACATAATATATTTTTATTCCGGAAAATCGTACCCATGGGATACAGACCGCCACGCGAGCGATATGAGTTCGCCAAGAAGCGTTATTATAATCTGATACTGATACTATGAGCGCGTGTCATCCCACTACTGGGCAAAGGTCTCTTCCCATATAGGCAACACCACACTGTGCTCCAAAATACAAATTACAGACGATGGTCAAAATACGTCTAAGCTGAAGGTGGACTGGGCTGGCCACGTCTGCCGCATGCGCTGTGGGCCAAAATAGCCACTTTATGGAGCCCTGACACAGCCACGTCGCAGCAGAACTCGTAAAAGATGGCGGGACGAGCTGGACAGAACCAACGACCTTAGACCTAGATAGAAAGAACTGGAAGGCATCATAACCAGTTTCTCCTTTTGACCGCCGCCGTCGAAAATAACACTCTTTTTTTACAGTTGGTTGGCGTAGAGAACACAGATTTTCGTTATTGACGTGGCGCTCAAAAGTTAAAATTATTTTATATTTATCTCTGGTGCAATAATAATAATTCCTCGTCTTAGGACATGTTACTAAATAAGTATTGAATACAATGCATTCTCAGCTTTATTTCTCTTGCTAACCTAGTATAATTAATCTCCTTGTCCAAATATTTGCAGACACCGCAGTTTCATTAGGTTGTTACACCGAGCGCCAGATGGCGCTGGGATCGTAACTTCTATTTATTTTGTTTTATTAGGCCACTGGGCTCTGTCTGCTGTGTTCCTAGAACTATATAATGTATTGTTGTACTGTGTGTTCGTGTGTAAATGCAGAATAGATAGAGGTCTTGCTTTAATTAATGAGAAAAATAACTTAATACGTGATAGTATGTAGAAATTAATTAATTAAAATCCAATATACATTACATCAGTATACAGTATAAAGGGTATAAAAGGACTCCGAAAAGCGCTTGTTTTCCCCGTCATTGTGATTTTTTTTTGTTCTAGACCATACCTTCCAGTTACGGAGATATTGGGGGTCAAGGTTCCAACATATATTCTCAAGTTTTTTTTATAAAAAACGTGCTTGTAATGTATTTTGTTTACTTAAGACACCTTCACGACCGTACTTTTCAATTCATTCCTCTGCACAATGTTTTGAATGCGTTACATTGAGTCCTACCGTAAAACATGATTTATCACCCCAAAAAAAAAATCGTTTCCCAGAAAAAAAGCAGAGATGTGCCACCACACTTTGCCTAAGTTCACATAAAAGGGGGCGAGTCTATTGCCACCAAATGGACCAGGCTCCGGGTAGATATATACAAAATAAACTTGATAGAAAAACTAAATAACTTTCGCCTGACCTGCAAATCGAAACCGAGACCTCAAGCCCACATTAGCGCATGCGACCACTAGATCAGTTAAATAAATTAATCTCCTGATCCTGGAAATACTCGAAAACACTTACCTGGATCCCGGGATCGAACCCAAGACCTCGAGCTCAACAATAGCTAGACCTACGAGGCAGTTAAAAATAAAATAATTTTGGTTAATAGATTTTTTTTTAATTTACACACTGTCAGGCGTGCAATTTGTTTTTATCAATTGCTTTGATTAGAAATCAACCACAAAAAAAACATCTCTTTCATAATTACAACATTCAAACACCAAAAAAAAAAGAAAAAAAAAACAGAAAAGATGAAAAAAACCAGATAAAAATAATAAAATTAATTGGGTATTTGTCAAAGTGACACTGTGAAACAACATTTCTGATTAGGTTGATAGCGACCCTAAAATTGCGTCAAAATGATTATCTTGCATCAATCGCGGGGTAATAATTATAGCAATTTGTCGCCCTCAAATGTGAGGAAAAAGAAATGTTGTGTCTATTAATTTTTATTTTATTTTATTTGTTTTAATGTGTTTTGACCGAGAACATAATTAGTCGATGAAATATATTTTTTTTTCAATAGAAATAATGGACATAATTAGAAAAATACGCATCTTTTGAAGAGCTTCAGCCCGCGACTTGATTCTGAGTTTTACTGAAAAACATACTTATACTATAATCGTATGGCACTAGGAATATGCAGTGTGGCTTTCAATCAGTAAAAAAATGTAATCATATTTTAGAGGACTACCGGTTTTTTTTTTCTTTGGATGGGAAATCATCAAAGGACTTCTCCCGCTCTGGGCAGAGCGGAAAGGAGTGTCAGACTTGTACTGACTAAAACCCATCCATGTCCGTTCCTTGGCCTTCGTGTTCCAGGGCCGCGGTATTTCTTTCGAACAGTCCTGCAGCTCTGGCAGGCATCACCCTTTGAGAGGACTCCCTAAGATTACCTTTTGTAAACAATTTGCATCTTTATATTATTACGGAGTTTAGAATTCTTTTATTATAAGGCTTGGTCAAAATAACGATTATTTTTCTTAAAAAAAAAAATAAGGTTCACAATAAATTAGTCAGCGAAAGTCCATAGACAGACGTGATGAGTTTTACACCTAAACGTCGTTGTTGTTGTATATCAGTGCATTTTTGAAGTTATACTTCTTTTGGCGCGTTAGGGAAAAATGATGAGAGTAAAATTTTATGATACGCGCGCACACCGTCACGAAAAACCGACACCCTTTTTTTTTACGGATGGGAAATCATCAAATGACTTCTCCCGCTCTGGGCAGAGCGGAAGGGAGTGTCAGACTTGTACTAACTAAAACCCATCCATGTTCCTTCCTTGCCCTTTGTGTTCCAGGGCCGCGGTATGTCTTTCGAAAAGCCCGCAGCCCTGGCAAAAACCGACACCCTGAAGTTAGCTAGTCAACATACACCCTGAAGTTAGCTTGTCAAAATTTTAATTTTATACGCCAAAGAATTATAACTTCATACGTGTGTAATAAGTACACACACACTTTTCTTTATATCTGATCTAATTAATAAATGACATAATTATATAAATCACATAATCATTCTCTTGCCCTTACCCCACTTCGTTTGGTGATGGCGCAGTATATCTTCTTGTTCCATACTTCTCTATAAAATAAATCACATAATAATACATATTTTGCTCCAAAAAACAAGTAGGTATTATCAACATCAATGGTGTTCTTCTTTCCCATTTTTTATCGAATTTATTATAAAAATTGCGTTTGTTTTGCCTTTTATCAAAGGACCAACAAGGTGTTACAGTAATTAGGAGATTACGTGACAAACCAAGCCGGGTTGCGTTCCGTGTCTAACGCGTAATTTAACTATAACTGGACACATATGGCGCCGTTTTTATGTTAATCGTTTTGTTCTTGTTAATTTTAATACTTGATGACGGAAATACTTTACTTGTATCAAAATAAAAACAGTCTATTTGGCTGTTATATTGTAAGATGGTTTTTAATTTTTCAGTGAATGACTACCCACTTAACGTGTTTTTTAAATTTTGATGTTTGTTTTGCCTCTTTTGATCTTCGGCTTTCAAAATCTATCTAATTTATATAGACGTATGATCATGGTGTTTAAAACCCTGGCAGGGGACTATCATTAGCCCATAATATTCCCACTGCTGGGACACAGGTCTCCTCTCTATGGAGAGGTAGAGAACATGTTATGACGTATAGGTATCATCATCATCTACTTGGCTGTTTTGCCTAACTATGTTGGGGTCAGCTTCCAGTCTTACTGAATGCAGCATTTTACATTGAGCCACTGTCTGGTCTGGCCTCCACAACCCAGTTAGTATTGAGTAATACGATACCCTTTAGTAAAACAGGTCGTCAGACTTTCGGGCCACTGTAACAACTATCAAAGATCTACAGCTTAGTTTATAAGCTCCTGACTGGAGGCGTTAGACTCAAGGTATCCACAGGATAGTCCGGTTAAGCAGAAGCCAGCCTTATAGGTGGATCTGAAGGATGCCATTAAAAAAAAAGCCTTCATAATTTATAGCTCCCAAAAAAATCGCTATCCATATTTGCTTGTAGCACTACGATTCTCACGATTCAAAGACAGAATTTCCTTACGAGAACCAGACAGCCAAAAACTTTTACAACCAAACATCCGTGACGTCATAACACTTTCCATAACCCTAAACATTTCACGGTGCAACGATGACGTAATCTAATTACGTCATCATTCAGCCACTGTATGGCTCAACCCATTAGATGGCCTTGCATGGGGTTTCAATTTGCGACACGGCGCTGCAAATTGGATTAGATTGGTCTTTGACGGGATTTCACGGGGTCCATGGGAAGATTGTCGCTTTTATTATATAGTAAGGTAGAATGCAAACGCGGTATTTGCTTGAGTAGATTGATCATAGAAGGGATTTCCAAGGGAATTTTTACCTAGAATTATCTATCTTTTCTTAACATCCTCAGCATCTAGAACCCGTCTTCATCCGCTCAGGATAGGAATCTCTTTGCTTGTTAAGCTCAAAGCTCCTGTGTCAGTCTCATCCAGGATAAACTCGTGTTTTTCTTACAATATAATTACAATAACAACCTCGTTGGCCTAGTGGCCGTAAGCGACAGCTGAACAAGGGGTCTTTGGTTCGATTCCTGGGTCGGGCAAAGTGTTGTTGGGTTTTTTCAGCAGTAATTTCTCAGAAGCAGCCACAGAGTCTGGATTTGGCAACAGGCTCGCCCTCTACTATTAGGTACACCTCTGCCTGAAACTTTCAGGGTTACAGACGTAATGTTATGTTATTACAATAACTAATCAGTAGTCTTCACATGCAGACGTCAAAATATCATAAAGGCGCATTCACACAATCGCGAACGATACAGACGTCATAAAATTCCGTGCGAATTCGAACACGCGTGCGAATTAATTTACGCGGGAGACGCGTATGATATTTATTGGTAATAAACTGTAAGTGTACGTTTACAACGTCACTACAGCGTTCGGATATAGACAATATAGTTAGAATAATGTAATGATTATTTCAATGGGAAAATATGACGCTTTTCGACATTTATTTCGCGATAACAAAATGTAACTAAATGCTGATAAACTTGGATAGGTTTTAATAAGACACAGAACTCTGAAAAAAATAATCTTAATTAATAAAACAAATGAACTTTCATACTTTAACTAACTTTAAAAAACTATTCAAATACTCTTGTTACAAAAATTCGTACTTTTATCCAGATTTAGGATTATATGATTTTAGAATTATCATTAACACTGAGAATGGGATATTATAGTCTGAATTGGCACTAATACCCCGCTATAAAAACTTAAAACACAGAATTTATGACATCAAGAGCCAAAACCAGCTAAAATAAAGTTGCGTTTCAGAGTTCAGCCGTGAGAGTTTCACTCAAAATTTCATAAAAATCAACAACTCAACATAGAAAATCACACTGAAGGGCGTCTCCCAATAAATATTCGGACATCATAAACATGATGCGCCATCATTCGAGGGACGCGGTGACATTACACGCGCGTGCAACGTTATCGTAAAATTTTACGACGCTGCAAGATCACTGCGGCCGGACGGCTTCCGGTGAAGATATTGTTATTATTCCGTTGTTGTGTTTGTGTAATTTTTTTTAATGGAAATTTCGGTGATGTGTTCGGGAAATGAGTTGATTGGTTTTAGAAATTATGGGGAATGTAATTGGGTAAAGTGCTTGTGGGTTTTTGTGAATTGTTTGTTGAATTTCATAAAGGATCTTTGATTTTATTTATAAAATTTTTTCATGGGTTTTGATCCTAACCTTTGAGATAATAATATCTTGGGACAACCAACACACTGCCATCTGATCCCAAACTAGGCAGAGCCTGTACTATGGCAACCAGACAACTGATAAACATACTTATATATTTCTAAATACATACATATTATAGATAAATTACACACCCAGAAACAGAACAAATAATCGTACTCATCGCACAAAGATTTGTCCTGTGTGGGAATCGAACCCACGACCTCCGTCCTAGCAGTCAGGTTCACTAACCACTAGACCAACAGGTCATTCAGATATAATTATAACTTTTATTAAGTCTAAAAAATATATATTTCCTCTTCTTCTTTATATCTATCTGCATCCGTTCAGACTAAAAAGCGACCCCAAATTAGTCAGGAAAAGGCTAGGCAGATGTATGAGTTAATCTAGATTTTTACAAAACCTAAATGTTAGTAGGTACAAAGAACTATTATTTTCCTTCTTACAGCACATTTGAAACTTACAAACTTATAATTTACACACACATATACATCAAAATAAGCTTACCCATATATCTATGAACCAAAATCATTGCACAAAACGGAAGCAATTCACCTCAAATTCACTAAACCAACACAAAGAAACTAAAAGAACATCAAAATAATATGACAAAGCACTCGGAAAAACACAATCCTCTACGATAAATTAAGCCTAACGTTATCACCAAGAGCCTCTCTATTTACTTACAAAAAAGAAAAAAAAACTCCCCCAATACATTTTGTACGGAAAAAATGTGTTAACAAACAAAAAGATTTATTTTCAAGTGGTAGATACGTTTCTACTTCTCCCTGCCGCAATCGGAAGGAACGTTAAATAAATATAGTGAAAAACCCAATAAAAGTATATGGCCTAATCTCTATCCAATATTTTCTTAGTTTCGACGGGAGCTTTCCTTTTAGTAAGATGGTTGGTGTAGTGTGGATGTGCCTTTACACCTAGTTTTTTTTTGCCAGTAATTTATTTATAAATATTTTATTGGTTGGTAAATTTTATGTTTCGTTTAGGCTACTAAATTGTTTATAATCAAAATAGGAAGGTTTAGTTCAGCGATTGCGATTATGTAGTAGGTGAGTATCAGCCCCGTTACCAAACCGAAGACTGTCTATTATTTTTATAACGGCATTCAGACAGGCAAATGTCTCCATGCCGAGTCTCTGACTTGCGTTAAGATTTAACTGTCTTAACACGCGTCAGGAGACATTTGTGTGGAAAAATTAGAGAAACGTCTTTGTCCTGCAGCAGGACGACACAGACTAGCTAGAGAAGCTTTAGAATAAGTTTTGGCGCCAGCAAACAGGCAAGCGCCAGATTAATCTTCTATGCTCGTCGACTTTGTGAACTTGTATAACGGGTTGGTGTCCGTAACTCCACGTCCAAGCGCACATTTTGCGTGCGGGTGGGAAAATTCATTCGATCCACCCCAACTCCCCGAGAAAGGCCAGCAACGCCTTGATGTTGCTGACAATCTCGCGGAGGGTAACTGGGTTACCGAAGTACTTTGCCCTGTATGTTGCAACCACTGGGCAGTGCAGAAGCACGTGGGCTGCTGATTCGTCATCCTCCAAGCAGGCTCCGCACAGGGGGCTGTTTGAATGCTCGTCGATGCGAACGAACTTCATCCCGCATCATCGGGATTTGCCTCAGTTTGAGAATTTTTTTTTAATGTTTACTATTTTTATTAGACATTCTTATTTCCTTTGTCTCTACCGATCCACACTATTCCAATGCATCCAGTTTCCACCTTATGCTTTTATCGCTAGCGTAACTGTTAGCGATACCGGTTTCTGTTATCTCACAATTATTTAGGAGACGCGTTCTCACCGATGAAATAAACACTCCAAAGTAATGGAGGAAGAGGGGATAAAATTATAAGTTATGGTAATGAAAATATTTTGAGATAGTGTTGACGGTTTTGTCTGTCGTCTGAACTCTATTTTGGGAGTATATTATAGGTATTAGAATGACAGTGGTCTTTAAGGTATTACGGTCTACTTAAAACTATTTATTGACGTGATAACGTCTAAAAATTCAATGAACGCCGAATGCGATTGCATGCACGAAAAAATGTCCTGTTACGCTCAATATACGCACGCGCCGCATCTATCTCTCTTCTACTCGATTTTATGACGTTGTCACGTTAAACTATCGTCCGTAAACCAAGTTTACAGACAACCAATTTTTATTTTTAGTAAGACATTTCCTTTATCCATCTTTTAAACACATACATTACATTTTAAATATTTCTTAAAAAAAAAAACATAATTATATAAAAACATTTAAAAATATACAAAAAAATCCGGTCCGGCGGTGTCGGGAGCAGGGTCCAAGCTACCGGTGGTAAGAGCTTTAGAGACAGGAATCTTAACTTTAGTAAGATTGTTATTATTTTAGGACTATTCTTAAATAGGTCATACATTTTTTTTTTATTGTTGTTAAATAGCAAATGAGCTGACTGTTGCTATATCAAATATAAAACTGAAATATTTCATGTTGCAGTGGAAGAAATAGCCTGGTTCCCCGGGAAAAAATAACTGTTCAATGCATAGAATTTTTTGGAATAAATTCTAAAAATGCGGACTAGAATCACGGACTAAGGCTAAAGTTGCACCGTGCACATTATGGTGGTAATACTACTCTACAAACGTCTTCTTTCACAAAGAATTTAACGTAACCTACTAAAGACCTAGCGCAGGACATATTAATACAAATACCTATTTGTTTGTGAAATACATACTTTTATCCACGGAACATTCGTATTTCCCACGATGCACAAATAGTATTATCGCGTAAACTGACCAAATGAAGCGTCAAAATAGGATTTATTTTATCAACCCTTTGACGTTAAAACTGACCCGTGGACAGTTGTCCGGGGATTTGGAGGTACTCTGCAAATAAAATCCTCTGTTTAATGAACGTGGGATATTATGTATTTTGTTAAGAGTTGTGAATTGTGTCAAATCCAGGTAGACACGTAATTTCCCTTCTGAAATTATTTCTTAAAATATTAACCAAATCAGTCTTAACCATGATTATTGATTTATATGATTTGTGTCATAACGAGATACTGTTAGCCTGTTTTATGACACTGTTGGGCAAAGGTCTCTACTTATGACTTCCAGTTCTTCCAATTTAGGGCCAATGGTGACCGCTGTTCGTTGACTTCGTCCAGCTCTTCTCGCCTGCATCTTCTAGAAAGTCTGCCGAGACGCCTTATAATAATGAATATTCTATTGATTTATTGTTTTTAAGGTATTGTGTATCCCAATGTTTATCTATACGCTCAATGCTATGAGGTCAATATTTTGACACATTGCATTTCCACTTGTCAAATGATAATATAAATGATGTTTATTAGCAAATGGGTTTTTTCAAACACTTTTACACGTCATGTTTTTTAAAACTAGATGATGTCGTTGTTTCGTACCTGACTACTCTGAGAAGAAACAGCCGAAACAAACTCAGAGGTCACTGTCTCTTTTAAAGTCCAGACATTGGTTAAATCATATGATGACCTTGCAGATTAACGTCTGAGATGGTCTTTTGATGAAATAACCACACATATTTGAGGGGACCTGTCCAGTCAGTGCAAGCATTTGTCAGTGATCATGTAGCTGCTGCGGGACTGTTCAAAGAGATACCGCGGCCCTGGAACACAAAGGGCAAGGAAGGAACATGGATGGGTTTTAGTCAGTACGAGTACAAGTCTGACACTCCCTTCCGCTCTCTCCAGAGCGGGAGAAGTCATTTGATGATTTCCAATACGAAAAAAAAAAGTAGCTCGTCGTGTCTTCATAGACACGACAAGCTACTTTTTTTTCGTATTGAATCACTTATCACTTTTTATCATTTTACTTCGTATTGAATCACTTATCACTTTTTTTTTTTTAATGTTAACTTTACCGAAAATCTATATCTATCTGTCATGTCACATGCAACCACAGTATTAGTATTCAATCTGACATCAATTATCATGCATTTCATTGCGAGGACATCTCTATCCTATTATAAGGCCGTATGTAGACTGACCAGTGCTGCGGTCAATAATCCGATTTCGCATCGGTCACCGTGTCCGAGCAGTAGGAAATATAATTAGCGAGGTGTGAGAATTTGGATTATGTGGTTTTCTCATACTGAGGTAACAAAATTACTGAGTGTGTTTGGTCTGGGTAATATTGGATTATCAAGACAGATAGTGAAATTAGTGATAGTACTTACTAGTATTAAAAAACGGGCCAAGTGCGAGTCGAACTCGCGCACGAAGGGATCCGTACCATTATCTATAAAAACGGTAAAAAAAATCATGTCTGTTGTATGGGAGCCCCCTTAAGTATTTATTTTATTTTAATTTTACTTTTTATTTTTAAAGTGAATATACTTACCTACAACTAGATATTCTGTGAATATTTAAAGCGTCTACCTGTCACCGTTATTAATAACGAGCAAAAAAAACGGCCAAACATCACGTGTGTTGTATGGGAGCCCCCCTTAAATATTTATTTTATTCTGTATTTGTTGTTATAGCGGCAAGAGAAATACATTATCTGTGAAAATGTCAACTGTCTAGCTATCACGATTCATGAAATACAGCCTGGTGACAGACGGAGAGACAGACGGACGGACAGCGGAGTCTTAGTACTAGGGTCCCGTTTTACCCTTTGGGTACGGAACCCTAAAAATGAGAATTGAAAATGTTGAAAATATTTAAACAGTCTTTAAATATTACAGAAATACCCAGATGGACAACTGCGCCCACATAAATTATGTTTATTTTGCATTTACTGCTCAATTTACGAAAATCTATGTTTTTTTTGTGTCTTGGCTTCACATAACATAACGTAACAAATTCTAAAAGACAACCCGTTTATTTCAATTAGGCTATTTAAATGCACTTTTGAATATGAACAAGGAAAATAACTGATTCTAGTTGGTAGTTAACAAAAAATAAACTATAAAAAAGAAAAAGCTAGAAGAGAATAGACAAATAACGGAAACATTTTCTTGCGAAACTACTGCAAAGAAAATTAAACCGCGAATTGTTCTTTCCAACACCTCACAACAATAGATACCTAGTTGTTTTTTAATAAAAGCAAACGTCACGAACGCTGCGTTTAATCCCCTGTTGATCGTAAATGTTTACGACGGGACTCGCTGCGGTGCGACGAGTGTGGACGCGCCCTTATGACGCCTAGTAGTGACAACGAGTCGTTAGTGTTGGGACACAATGAGTTTTACTAAAAGTAGAAAGCAAATAGTCTGAAATTCACATACTAGAGCTAAACTCAAATTTTATTTAAAGAAAAGAATCACTTGCGACCTTGTCACCGGAGTTGCATTGATGCAACTCCGGTGACAACTTCTACCTGGATTAATCCAATTGCACTTGCTATGGAAATCTATTCACACTTTAAGCATTGAATTCCAACACATTCGTGACAGGCACTTTTGAATACTCAGAATTAAGCTAGCTACAGTCCAAACTGTAAATGTACTGAAGAATAGGAGAGAAACTTCATGGACACTCTTTTCCACTTTTTGCACGGCGGCACATCAGGGTTAACACATTTCCAAAATAACGTGGGCTCGCTCTTTATAGATTTTTTGTACAATGAGAGATCCGCATAAACTGGTTTTGTATAGCTTAATCAGCCGCCGTGCGTACTATACAGCTATGTAATGTTTTTTTCACGGTTGTTTTTATGACCGCCGTCAAAAAGTAACACCACTGTTTTCTCAGGAAAACGCTTTTTAGTTGAAAAGTAAGTGAAAGCAAGATGGAAGGATTTTTTTTCTGCAATATGCATATTGCATAAATTAAGCCTTGAACAAGCCATCTTATCTTTATTTTTTTCCTCCAGTGTGTCTCAAACGTGAGCTAACGCGAACGCTTTCCGTCTCCAATATTGGCACTTATTGTATTTTGTATTATTTACCCACTTTTACGACCTGTATCCTTCATATTTTCGACTGAGTCCGAACTACTTAAACTTTTATGGGGACGTTTTCCACTACAATAATGGTGGACGATTTTTATTGTGAAAAATATAAAATATTTTCTGTTTATCTGTTTAATTGGGTGAACTAAGAGCGTCTTTTGATTCTGATGTTTGATTGATACAACAGTAAGGAGAGCTCGTGGCTAAATTGCAACAGCCGCTCGTCAGGTCGTCAGGTTAAGCCGCATTTGCCTAGGTTGGTCTGTGGATGGGTGACCACCCATTACATCCCGAGTTTCCTCCATACCTCGGAAAACATGTTAAGCCGTTGGTCCCGGCTGTCATTTGTAAACCTTTGACAGTCCTTACAGGTAGTAAGTGGGTCGAAAGTCTGACAACCAGTGTTAACAAGTATTATCCAGTACTAATTGGGTTGTGGAGGTCAGATAGGCAGTCACTCCATGTAAAATACTGGTATTCAGCTGCACCTGGTTAGACTGGAAGCCGAGCCCAAAATAGTTGGGAAAAGGCTAGGCAGATAATGGTTTAATCAACAGTGCAGTTTTTCACAGTTATTGTTCCTCTGACAGAAGCAAACCAAAAACCACTTTATGACAATAAGAATAAACATCATTTGAATTTTGACAGTGATTGAAAGTCAGTGGTAGTCAATCAGGACTGTAACTGTTTTAATCATTTGAAAAAATGCGACACCACTTCCTTTGATTTTTCAGTTGTTTTCATAAGCGTCACCTATTTCCTCCAAGAAATCTAAGTACGAAAAAAAAAACAATACACATGGAATGTCACTAGAAAAAAAAATTCTATCACAATTCTATGAGAATGTCACAAACGCTATCATCACACCATTTATCTTTCTATACCAATTCTCTTTGAATCAAAAATCATTAACAGATCATTTCTATTTTGACAAACCATTAAGTTCTTCTCAATTGTTATTTGACAGTTTAATGTCCAAAATATCTTGAACTTACAATAGGCGCTGCTTGTCAAGGCAAAAAGTAATTCACTGTTCAGTTTGTCGTTGGTTCCGAATTTTGCCACGTGTCATCTTAAAGTGGTCAAAGCTTGTAGTGTCATATTCGATGTCATATTTTACAGATGACGTCATTTTAACAATGATTATTGACGTTAATAGAGTGCATCTGAGCTTTAAAGTATCGTATTTTTTTTTAATAAATGGTTTTAGTATTGATTATATTGTATCTGCTTTAATAGTTTTTGAGGTGTTGAGTGCAGTAATGGGAGATGTATTTTCTTTTGAATAGATTACTAATAATTATTTATTTGTGATTTTTATAAAGTAAGTACTATTAAAAATGTGTGTAAGTTCAGGAAATACTATTTAAAATAAAAATGGCTGTGACAGACGCAGACAGGAGCCCCAAAACTTATTTTTCCCGACCCAGTAATTGAACTGATAAACCATTGCTCAGTTGCTGTAGTTACACATGTGTCCATTACAACAAGACAGTCAATTTTAAAATTCAACTATGCTGTTAAAACAGCTCAATTAAAATACTAATTTTATGTAAAACATTTTACCGACAACATCATCGTGTCCTCCATTTAATAAAATGATTAGCAGATGATATGAGAATTAAAAAAGACATCGGATCAAAAATGTCATGTACCCGTCATTTTAGGGTTGATAAGACTATTAATTAATTAGTGTTAATTACTCTAACCCTTTCGCTGCAGGCTGCACGCACATTTTTTATTAATAATTTGATAAATTGATAAACTGTGTTTGAATTTTTTTCCGAAGTTTCTATAATAATAGAGTTGTCAAAGAGAGCTTTATGAACCAACGTTAAATAAAATATTAAAAAAAAAAACTAAATTAGGAACAAAGAAAAATTCCAGTCATCAAATAAAGGTTAAACCAAATTGTAAAAAATGGACAGTTATCATGTTACAAATTAATGATAAAATCTTGTAGTTCATTTCTTTTCTGACATTCATCATCACCAGCCTATAATGTTCCCACTAGTCCTCTCTATAAGAGGGATTGGGCTATAATCCACCACGTGGGCCCAGTGCGGATTGGTAGATGTCACATGTATTCGAATTTTTGGTTCTAGGACATGTCGGTTTCCTCACGGTGTTTTCCTTCACCGTTTTTGAGAGCAGTGGTGATGAAATAAATTACACAAAGTAATGCGCCTGCCTGGGTTCGAACCCACGACTTACTGTTCGTAAGTCGGGGTCGCTACCACTGGGCCACCGCTGCTCTCCACTGCTTTCAGACATTACCTTTTACTTAAATAACACTAAAATTAAATTGTCCATATTCACCACAAAACTAACATAAATCCACTAACCCTCCAAATGCAACATGGTTTTAAATTACCAATATTGAGCGTGTCGATCAAAATGACCACACGTGGTTGCCAGATTTACATCGCAACAATGTCTTAATAGAAGTGTGACCACATCAATTAACAAATGTTGTGTAAAGATTTAATCTTTTGGATTCTGTAGTGGACTGGGCGGAGTGCAATTTGTGGTGAAAATATAATTTTGTATGATTTTATGACCGTAGTGAATATTTTTGAAGTTAACTTGAGACTTAAAATGATTTTAGATGAAGAATGAGAGAAAAATATTTTAGTTAAAAAATACAAAACAAAAGCGATTATGTGCAAGATGTTTATGCAGAGAGAAAATAGTAACTTAATTAACCTCTGGCCTCATTAATAATGTGCCTTTATCAAACTCCACAAACCAATTTCATTACTTGAGTTTAATTCTACCGATAGATCTACCAAGTTGAAAACTAATAATTTCTAACTCCAAAGCTTAACGCCTTAACAAAAATGTCATTGTTAACACTAAAATGAGGTGTGACCGGGTCGCAATGACCCCAGAATTCACGGACAATGTATTTTAAGGACATTTCGTCCGGTTCAAGTGTGAATGCGATGGAATTAGTTCCGGGCCCAAACAAAGGGTCAATTTTTGAAAATCCTCGCCATTTTGTTTTGGCTACTCATAGTTTGATATATTTATGTGTTTTCGCTAACAAGCATTTCGATGTGGGTGTTTAGATCTGTCGATAGTTTCTAAAATTTATGGCTGCAGTGATACTAAAATTCTATTTTTAGAAATCATTATGTTTTGTCTAGTATGTTGGTTGGTTGTCAATATTAATCATGTAAAAAAAGAAAAATGAACAACATTTTTCTTTTTTTACATGATTAATATTGACCAATGATTCGGCGTCTATCTTTTAAAATATTACTGACGCAGTAGTTGACGTCTTTTGGTGTCCGAGAAAATAGTACGACGATAGTCCAAGTTTGAAGACTGTCGTTAAAATGGATAATGCCTTTCTCTTTGATGATCCAGGCTTTGAATCAGCTGGGCTGCGGAATTGTTCGAAAGAGATACCGCGGCCCTGGAACACAAAGGGCAAGGAAGGAACATGGATAGGTTTTAGTCAGTACAATTCTGACACTCCCTTCCGCTCTGCCCGGAGCAGGAGAAGTCATTTGATGATTTCCCATCCGTAAAAAAAAAGAAAGGGTTTGAATCAGGTAGATCGTTTAAGTTCTGGCAAGTAAAAAAAAAATCGTTAAACGATTCAAGAACCCTATTAAGTCTTATAATAATGACAAATGGAACTCTCAAATTTATATAATAGAAATTTCTATTTACTCCAAACAAATCGGAAGGGTGTGGCCATTACTTTTATTAATGTTGTATTTGAAAAGGCATATTAGAAATTAACCCAACCGTAATTTCGCCACAAAAACACTTTTTAACAAAGAGAGAAGAAAACTATTTATCATGAATGTGACAATTGGCAAAAAAGAAATATAGGTATTCAATGTTATTGGAGAAAGGGGTTACTTTTAATGATTATTAATGATATTGTATCAACATTGAAGAGACGTATTGAAATCACCACATAATTATTATGTACAATTTTTGAAATAATTATTTTCCATGTCTGTCACATAAAATCAATATAAAACAAAATATCTAATACAAAACAATATTTTATAGAAATGTGTGTAGGTATGTTTTACCCTCTACTTACCAGTTAAGGGTAAAATACTACCCATAGCAGAAAGGGGTTAAGCAATGTCGTTAATACTGAACACACTCCGATGACTCTGTATGGGGGAGAGAAAACATTTTTTACGTAAATCGAGTTTTGACGCGCGGATATTACCAAAATTGGAGTGACCCAAGGGAAAAACAAAATTATTGAGTGTGGAACCGTAAAATGTATTTATCGGATTTATATGGATAAACGGGTTTCGTTGAGTGTATTAGCTGCTTTTTTTCTATTGAATTATTTTTTTGCGCAAAAAGTTCTGGGACGCAGATTTTGGAGGGTTAAATAATGAAAAATAAATAAATTCAGTAAACAGACTTTGGATATTTCTTTCGCTTGATAATTAAATTAACAGCGGGTCCAATCTACTAAAGAAAATAAAATAAAAATAATCATTTAGTAAACTGATCCCGCGGGTCCCAAATGAGCGGGATCAGTTTACTAAAGAGCCAAAATTACGTACTATGTAGTCATTGATGCTAGTTTATATAAAAAGATAGACAACCAATTCTTCATGCAATGCATAAAAAAAAACCTAAAATCCTGTAGCCATTTTTTTTTCAAAAATCAATTAACAAAACATTGGGGGTAATTTTCAAATCGTGTCGGTAGCAATTCAACGAATTTGAACCTCGTAAAGTTAAATGGACTGTGGAACTGAGAGGAACATGTGGACTACTACTAATGGATTTAAAATTTATTATATCGACGCCCACTTTATATTTTCAACAGAGTTTTGAATGCAGTTTGTCACAGGTCGTATTCTGACGGAGTAAAGACGAGAATTGAGTGTTAAGTTAGTGAAATTATAGTTTTAGTAGATTATGTATTTGCTAGGGGGTACAGATTTAGTGTAAAGTACCTATGCTTTAAAAAATATTACACGCTTTTTTTTTTTTCAAATTTAGTGATGATTATCGTCAATATGTAGTACCTATATGCTTACCTTTACAATTATGTTATGAAATGTGTTTTGTGGGGCAATCAAGGTTTTATTTACTTGTAAATGGATTATAAATGAGACTCAGACCAAATAAGACATAGCACTGCGAACAAAACAGTGAAGCATGCGCAAAACCACGCCTCGCTCTGTGCATACACGCTCACATGCACACATTTACATCAAACTACAATTAAACTACGCTCAAAAACTAAGCTCACAGTGCACACATGTTTACAATACCCGCTTCACGTCACAGTTGACAGTGCTGTGTCTTAGTTTTTTATTTGGTCTGAGAAATGAGACGACCAGACACATTAGTATGCGTGTATTCAGCGATGACGGGCGGGTTAGAAGTGCGACAGGAATGAATCATGACAAAGATAATATATATCATTTTACAGACGTTTGGATACATACATACAAAATTTATCGATATTTATGAGCTTTTTAAAAATAATCATATTCAACCTATATTGTCCATTACTGGAACACAGGGTTATAATCCACCCGGGGCTGCGGGACTGTTCGAAAGAGATACCGTGGCCCTGGAACACAAAGGGCAAGGAAGGAACATGGATGAGTTTTAGTCAGTACAATTCTGACACTCCCTTCCGCTCTGCCCAGAACGGGAGAAGTCATTTGATGATTTCCCATACGAAAAAAAAAGGGTTTTAATCCACCACGCGGGCCTAGTACTGATTGGTAGATGTCATAAGTCTTCGAATTTTAGACACTGGTCGCTGGTTTGAAGTTTTGTCGATATTTAGCGGTAAATTAGATCTGTGTTCAACACTATTTGCGAGCCGAGATGGTCGCAGTAACTAAGCTAGGGGACCCCGATCAAGTGGGTTAGGTTAGAACTGTGCCAGCGGTGCTGCAGCAACGGCCAGTGGGTGCTAAATCCAAGTTGGTTACATCAAATCGCCAGTAACAATTATATTTTAAGGATTGCTGTAAGAAGACCCAATTCTGGGTTAAACTCGCCGTTGTACATAAGCTATATATTGTAATGTTGTTATTCTTTAGTTGCTTACGATTATCTTAGGCTGCCTGTCCACCGGAGTGCAGCGATGCTGCGGAGAAACGGAGAAATATTAACCAATAGGATAGGATTATCCTCTGAAGAGCAGCGGAGATTTTGTGCAATACTATTGGCTAATATTTCTCCATTTCACCGCTCCGCAGCCTCGCTCCGCTCCGGTGGACAGGCAGCCTTAACATACCATCTCTTTTGGAGTCACTTAACACAGGCTTTAGACGCTTAAAAGGAAACTCTAATCACTAGTTTGTAAGAAGAACTTGGCAAAAACCACAAATCATTTTTTTTTTTCATATTTTCCACAACATAACATATTTGAACTTAGGACCGTACTATACCTACAAATCCTACAATACGTTAAGCCGTTAAGAATGACTCACGAATCCTATGCAAAGCATGTACTAAAACACTTCATTGCTCCAAAATGCATGTGAAGAGCTACTGATCATAAATCTCGACAAAGCATCGTGCATACCGCGTTAACCCGTCGGATGTCAATCGTAAAGTTTTACGATATCGACTAGTTCCTGAAAGGGTTCCTAGAGGACTTGTATTGGACATATTGAAGAGTTATGTGCTATGCTTTGTGCATGATGCTAGCTTGCATGTGAAGGAGCAGTTGTCTAGGGAAACATAAAATATCAGTTCCTTAAAAGGTAGTGCTCGCAATGACATTTGTTTTTGATCTTCAAAAAAACTTTTATTACGATAACAGTAATCATCATCTCCCTAGCTTTTACCAACTATGTTGGGGTCGGTTTCCAGTCTAACCGGATGCAGCTGAATACCAGTATTTTACATGGACCAACTGCTTATCTGACCTCCACAACCCAGTTAGTACTGGATAATACGATACTCCTTGGTTAGACTGGTTGTCAGACTTTTTTGGGAAACTGACTACCTAACGACTGTCAAAGATTTTCAAATGACAGCCGGGGCCAACGGCTTAACGTGCTTTCCGAGGCACGGAGGACAGTTTTACTATCTTTTAGGTAAATAACACGGTTACGCTGACACTGCTAACAGACAAGATAAGCGACTTAAAAAAATACCTCTCTAACTGCGAAAAACTACCTACTTTTCACAAATAGTATGTAAGTACGACAGGCTGTACTTTAGTCATCAGTGGTAAAACAATCAATATAGCTGTCCTCAGGTTTTATAGAAAATCCGTTCTACTCTAGACCACTCATCAAATGACTTCTCCCGCTCTGGCAGAGCAGAAGGGAGTGTCAAACTTGTACTGACCCATCCATGTGCATCTGCATCCTTTGTGTTCCAGGGTGGCGGTATCTCTTTCGAACAGTCCCGCAGCCCTGGCTACGCTAGACCACCTCAAGTTCACAATGTTTCTAAGGACTTGACGGCGACAGTCAGTAGGTAGGTAAAAGGATGGAGAAAAGCGTTTATAAAAAAATAAAAATTAGAAAATAAATTCTTGTATGACATGTAGAATCATGTCACTCCACTAAATGATATCCCCAAACTTTACAAAATTCCCTTCAGGTATATTTTCTATGCATTCAAAGATACCACAATACCACAAACCTTTTCGTGAACATAACAATAGTTGGGAACACAATTTCTGCCGTTTTCGTAACGTTCCGTTCCATATGGAAATTGCTCCCACTCAAATGGATTGCTCCCGTTTTCAATTGAAAAGTTAAACTCGGTGATTTCTTTGAATTTACTGTGAGATTTCTTAGCTTACTGGATGAAGGTTTTATATTTATTTTTGTGATGTTATCCCTGCGTTTTCCTGTAATTTAATCTAAGGTTGTTGTTCGAGCAGTAGCTGCAACTTGATATCCGGCTCGAAGGACCAAAAATGTACGGGCAGTAGCTCTGTGCACTGAAATGTAGTATGTAGATGGATAAATCACACGAGGTGTTTACAGGAAATAAAATCACTGTTTTGTGTTCGTTCATAATAGACAGTTTACATTAAAATATACATAATACGTAAAGTAGGCTATTTGTGGCGGGTGCGATCGCCTAGTCAGCGAATGTACATAAGTAATCGGCGAATTAGTAAATGCTTGTTCAGATGAAACTAAATCAATTCATATCATGTGGCAATATTCGTACAGTTGTATTTTCAAATAATCGCATATTCTTAATATAGGTACACAGAAAACCTTGAGTAAAATATACAGAAGAAAATACACTGCCGCTTATACGAATTACATATTATTGTAGACACTATGCACACGTTTTAATAAATAAAATATTTCATCGTCATTGCCTAACCTTTTCTTTTCCCAAATTTGTTGGGTTCGGCTACTAGTCTAACTGGATGCAGCAGAATACCAGTATTTTACCTAGATCGACTGTCTATCTGACTTCCTAAACCCAGTTAGTCCCGGGTAATAAGATACCCCCTGGTTAGACTGGTTGTCAGACTTTCGGGCCACTGAGTATCTGTAACGTCTGTTAAAGATCTACAGTTAATGACAGCCGGGACCAACCACTTAACGTGCTTTCCGAGGCACGGAGGAAACTCTGTATGGAATGGGTCACCTATCCATAGACCAACCAAGGTACGCGGCAAAATACATGTAAAAGGCTTTTAAAAATTAATGTAATTAAATTAATTGTGCCCTGACACAGTGAGGCGAGCTCGGGGCAGGCTACGAAGGAGATGAGGGGACGAACTGGATAAGTTCCGTCCGAACTGGAAAGAGGACGCGCGGGTTCGCGAGAGATGGAAGGAGTGGGGGGAGGCCTTTGGCCATGAGTGGGACAGAGCAGGCTAAAAAGCCTTTAGGCTTTTAAAAACCCCCGAATAGTGTGATGTAATATAATTTATTTTCACAATCCTGCTATGATGTTATTATAAATGCAAATAAAATTCATCTCATAACAATAAAACGCTATACAAACAAACTTTACAATGTTTAACCCTTAACCGCCGCTTCGGTATTTGATACCAGAACTATAAAATTCCCGGTATCGCTCCGCGGGTCTCGGGTTCGTTAAAAACCGCATTAGTCGCATTTATCGATGTCGTTAACGTGAGCTTAAACTGTTTTAGCTTTGCACTGTGTTTCTCAATGTTGTGAAATTAAAATTGGATGAATAAAAATATTTTAATGTTTTTTTTTATGTTACGACCTTATTAGAAAAAGAAATGTATCGTCTCTCAGTGTTAATATTGCTTATTTACTATGTTATGATTTAAATATCTGTAGAAATTCGTACAAATAATTATTCCTTCTTATTTTCAAGCATTACTCATTATTTCCAGCCCATCGTAGATTTTTAGGGCTACTTTCATACATATGTATGGAAACCGGCTTAGAGTATTTTAAATGCTGCCGTATGACTCAAATCACAATCATTATCAAAATTAAAGCACAATTTAATACAAAATTTTAACACCCCCATAAACTAGTGAACTCGTAATTTTGAGAACCAACCGGATATTGTCAGAATTTAACATCGCAACTACATCAGCATCACAATACTGGCAGACATTTGTACGCGGAAGCTAAAAGTTGTAAATTTTTACTACTTTCTGTCGCTTGCAATTACCGCTGCAGGGAAGGGTTGGATTGCAACGGGGAAAAAAAACGTATGAGTTTCTCTTGTGTACTTGACTATAAGAATTTTGTTATTTCAGTTTATTTTTAAAAGTTTAGTGTAATATTTTTTATGTTTTATTGAAGTGAAAACTTCTTTAGGCGCGTTGAGCATTTTTTGAAATAGGGAAAAACAATTGAACTCGCGACACCGGTAAACGACCTCTTTTTCGTTGCAGAGTTAGCCGTATTGCTACATATTACAAGCCCAAAAAAATACATTGTATATACAGTGAAAGACTTATGCAAAAATATTTTCTAAAAATAATCTAGAATCTTGAAAACATAATGTTTTCACTTCTGTCGGCACTCCCGGAGTTAATTTATTTATATAAATTTTAAATATGTAATTAATTTAAGTTTGATTCCTATAGAACCATTAGCGGAATAAAAAATAAATAAAAAATCCGGCCAAGTACCAAAATAATATTTTAAACGCGAGTAATAGCAAAACTAAATTTGTTTAGTACGTTAATAAAAAAAAAAAAGCAAAGTCACTGCTGCAGTTTGACGAAAGAGTATCGTAGTATCTACAGTATTGCGTAAAGTCGCTTACGTAGCCTACAGCACTGCTACGTCGTAGACACACCGTTAGTACGTATTAGATGCTACGCCGTAGACATTTTTTGCTTAGCCCAAACAAACAAACCACTTTTGACGACGTAAACACTTAAAATAATCACAGACGACAATTTATCATGCCATGGTTTTAAACAGTGTCTTTTGTTCATGTAAAGAAGTCACAATTAACTTTCGGTCATACCAGCACGGACTCAGTTCCGGAGACAGAGTCGGACACATCCAAATAGTGTCCGCAAATGGTCCTCAAGTCATCTGTACCAATTCGACTGATTATATTTCAAATAGGACGACTATCTTTTGTTGGATATACAGTTACTGGAGTCGCTTCTTAGGGCTGTCGATCAGCATCTGAATTAACATACTCGTGAAACATGGCTGAGTGAAGAGAGAATGAGTGTATGTTTAATTGTAGAATTATGGATTACCTACTAGCGGACGTCACGTGGTTTTACCCGCGTAGTTCCCGTTGCCGTGGGATTACGGGGACAAAATATAACCTATGTTACTCGCTGATAATGTACCTATCCATTGCTGAAAGAATTTTTCAAATCAGTTCAGTAGTTTTTAAGTTTATTCGTTACATACAAAAATATAAAAATACAAATCTTTGCTTTTTATAATATTAGTGTAGAAATATAGTATAGTTATAATATAGTATAGTTATAGATTGGCACAGCCATTTTTTTTTTTTTTTTGGCAGGGTTGGGAAGTCCCCACGGACACCTCGACTGCCTCGCTGAGTGTGAGACAGTCGAGGTAGTGCCGGACTCGGACCGGCTAAAACCACACTCCTGCCCCGCCAGTGTCCCTCTGACATGATATGAGACCTTGTTTGCGTAATATAAAAACTTGTCTTACTGATTGGTAGGAGGCCGAAGAGACCACACTCTTGGATTTTAATTAAAATGTTTGACATCAATATATTTACATAAACTAGAATTTACTATGGTTTTTTGCTTTTAATATTAATAACTACTTGAGTATATATTTTTGTTCTTATCAAATAATTTGCTTTATTTACATTGGCACAGCCATATTGCTTCCGGTTACAACATACTCTAGTTAATAAGGTGTCTGGTTAGTCAAGTGTAAACAGTAGTTTATTAGGTAAATACGTAGGATCTAATTAGACATATTGTTGGTTAATTAGAAGGTCCGAAATTATAATTGTCTTGCTATAGGATCTCCGATTGAACGAACATAAACATATATCATTTTAAGAGTAAGGGCTGCCTCATTGGTTTAGTTTTCACAATCGTGACTACTGAGAATGAGGTCATGGGTTCGATTCCCGGATGGGACAAATTGTTAAAGAGTTTTTCCAATTTCTCTGTAGTAAACACGGTGTTTAGATTTGTGTCCGGTTGAAGGCAATAGGCTCGCCCCCTATTACATGGGACTTAAATGTAACTGGCGAAATGTGGGTGCACTATTAGGTACACCTCTGCCTAATCTTTCGGGTACTACAGGCATGGCGTTATGTTATGTTATAGAAGTGAAAAAAAAATTACCCACCGGCCATTCTCCGGCCATTATAAAGGGTGTAAACAGACTCTTAACGAAGCCAAAAGGCACTTGTTCTCCCCGTCATTGCGATCATTTTTTTGTTCTAGACCATACCTGGGAACCTTCTAGTTACGGAGATATTGGGGGTCAAAGTTCCAACATTTTCACAAGTTTTTTTATACATGTTTTTAATGTAAGATTTTTACTTTAAACACCTCCAGGACCCCCTTACCATTCAATCCATCCACCAGCACAATGTTTTGAGTGCGTTACATTGAGTCCTACTGTAAAACGTGATTTTTCAGCACAATTTTTTACGTAAAGTAACTTAGTGTGATGTATGTACAGTCAACAAAACAGATAGGTATGCAGGGTCGAAAGATATAATTGTTTTTTTCTTAAAAACCTAAATTAAAATTAAATGAAGAAAAATAATCAATTGGTTAAATTAATTAAAATTTCATTTGAAGATGTGCAACAGTTTCTAAAAAAACTAAAACTATATCTCTCGACCCTGCATACCTATGTGTTTTGTTGACTGTACATAACGCTTGGTTGACTGCTTCGTGAAAAGTCTGTTTACACCCTGTAGTTATTTGGGGACGGCGCGCAGCGTCGCTTCTTCTTCCATACTCCTCTATTACTGGTAGTTGTGAAATAAAAAATCCTTTGCCACAACGAACTGATATATAATATTAACTGTTATTACAGGTGTTGGTGGTTCTGCTCCCGGTTTAGGTAATAGGAAAACTTCTATGTTTTATCTGTATCATGTGCTTAGTGCCTAACCTGGTGTCTAAGTTTTTATGCCGCCAATGGGCCTCTGACTTGGTTTTACAAGCCGTCGAGAGATATCTCTCAGGCATGCTGGTTTCCTCACGATGTTTTCCTTTGCAGAAGCAAGTGATACGTTAATACACACATGAATCTAAAAAATCGTGTGAAGTGCTTGACTTAGGTTCGCACTTGAGACCTATGACTTGGCAGTCCGACGGTCATACAACAAGGCTGCCATAATATAAATAAACCTATGGGATAATTTGCAACCTCGCCATTTTAATGTAAACAAACATTCAAAACCACACTCTAAAGAAACATCTTCAATGTTCTATTCACACGTCAAAATTAAATTGTCCACAAATTATCGTATTTCGAAGACCCGTTCCCACGTTCGACACGTGTGTCCTCACGTTAAGAGGGAAGGGCTTGTCCTCAACAAATATTGTCTTTGAGGACACCCTACACGGTCTTGACTGTTTAAGAGTTGAGTGTTTGGTGACAATGAGTGTTGAGTATAGTTAAGTAATAGTGGGGTATTATTAATTTGATTTATTGTAATAATGTTTAATAATGGAGCTTTGTATTGAATGTTAATATACACAGTGTAAACACACTCTTCACGAAGCCGTCAACCAACCATTATGTACATCAAACTAAGTAACTTTACGCAAAAATTAGTGCTGGGAAATCACTTTTTGTTGGGCTGAAAAATCACGTTTTACAGTAGGACTCAATGTAACGCACTCAAAACATTGTGCTGATGGATAGTAAGGGGGTCCTGGAGTTGTTTAAAGTAAAAAAATTACATTAAAAACATGTATAATAAAAAAAAAGTTGTGAAAAAGTTTTAACTTTGAACCCCAATATCTCCGTAACTGGAAGGTTCCCAGGTATGATCTAGAACAAAAAAATGATTGTAATGACGGGGAGAACAAGTGCCTTTCGGCTTCGTTAAGAGACTGTTTACACCCTTTATAATATGTGGTTGAATGAAGGTGCAATATGGAGAAAGTTTATGTTCATAAGGTAAGTTAAATCTTAAATTCAACATGTCGCTTTTTACAGGACTCTACCTTTATATGATACTAGCTTTTGCCCACGGCTTCACTCGCGTTAATTTAGAATTTGACAATTAAACTCGTAACACACTACTAAAGTTTCTACAATAATATAATTCAATCATGATTCGAAAGAAACGTCTCATCTATTGCCATAAGAACGTTATTGTTATTTTCCTCGGGAACTGTACTTTTTTTCGGTATGAAAGGTACCTATCTATTTCTGTACACCTGACAACGTATATGACAGATCAGTAGTTTAGGCGTGAAAACGTTGGCTGCGGGATTGTTCGAAAGAGATACCGCGGCCCTGGAATACAAAGGGCAAGGAAGGAACATGGATGGGTTTTAGTCAGTACAAGTCTGACACTCCCTTCCGCTCTGCCCAGAGCGGGAGAGGTCATTTGATGATTTCACATCCGAAAAAAAAAGGCGTGGAAACGTAACAAACGAACTTACTTTCGCATTTATTAAATAAATGCGAAAGTAAGTTTGTTTGTTAACAAAGTCTGTATAATCCTAACTTATAATATAAATTTTATATTATAAGTTAGGATTATACAGACTTTGAACAATCTTTCTGTTATTTATTTTTATTTTTAGCTACTTTTATTTAATTAGCAATACCGAAACAATCAAAGCGAAAGTAAACAACGACATATTCTGACTGCAATCGTAATTCACACAAAACACAATACTTCAAATACCACAACAATATCATCATTAAAATCACTCCACATCGGTCTTAAATACCAAATAATCCTCATAACAACTAACACTACAATGCGTACTTCAAAAAAACCCTATTCAAGGTCCACTAGACGAGGTCCAGGAGACCCAACAATACGATACCAATAATCGCGCTCCCTATTAATTATAATTGACATATTTCGTAGTCTGAAAGCAATTTGTCGAACGTTTCAATGGACACGTGGCATCCGTGTTTGTTTTGATGTCCAGGGGTATGATGGACCGGCCGCGGTCATTAGAGGGTTATGTGCCTCTTCAATCTGAGTATATAATGGGAGATTTTGGTTGAAAATATTTTTAACTGTTATTGTATGAAGATGCTGTGAAGTCCACGTACTTAAATGTATGCATTTTACAGTCAGCAAAATTCAGAATTATTGAGTTCTGAGGAGTGACAAAAGTGGCTCCAAATGTTTCCTGTAATATTACACATAATGCTGCTTGCCAGTTCTGTTAGCTTGAACTTGGCTTGACACGCTGCCGCGTGTCTAGATTTATCACAGTTCTTTAAACAAAATGCAAGTTTTACGCCCGAATTGGGAAGTGATTTACTAATAAAAGTCAAAGAAACCTAATTTCAAATTGTTCTACAAAACTTCTAATATTTCTCTCTCTCTGAAAAAAAAACAACAAATTAGGGACTAAGCACGTTCCTTATTTTTATTGCAATAAATAACTTAACAAAAGACTCAGTAGCCACTAATTCCCACGTCCGACATCACTCAACCCTCAAATGCGCTAATTTCAAAACATTAACTTTGCTATTTTGTTAAACACGTAGCCACGCGATCGCCGCGGGCGGTTAAAAACAAAAAAAAAGTATTAACAATAACTATTTGGGAGTGCGCAATGAATAAAACATTGGGGGCTCTGGTTTAGATTTTTTAGAGGCCCGCAATTTTTTGACCTAGAATCTTTTTTTTTTTTTTAGTTAGCCTGAACTGTCCCACTCCTGGGCAAACGCCTCCCCCCATTCCTTCCTTAGAACCTACTTTTTTTTTTTCGGATGGGAAATCATCAAGTGACTTCTCCCGCTCTGGGCAGAGCGGAAGGGAGT
The DNA here is from genome assembly GCA_950005105.1 of Lycophotia porphyrea. Classification (NCBI taxonomy): domain Eukaryota; kingdom Metazoa; phylum Arthropoda; class Insecta; order Lepidoptera; family Noctuidae; genus Lycophotia; species Lycophotia porphyrea. The sequence continues at coordinate 3,259,100 of OX465405.1, read as the reverse complement.
GTCAGACTTGTACTGACTAAAACTTTGTGTTCCAGGGCCGCGGTATCTCTTTCGAACAGTCCCGCAGCCCTGGCAGGAGAACCTACTTGTTAATAATTATTGACGAGACGAGAGAACATACGAATGATAAAAGAAAACAATGTTAAAATGCTTGCTGGTATTTATCCCGGAAATAAATCCATAGTTTTAGTGCCAAGTCGACATTTTCAAGATGATTGGTAAATTATTTATTATTCATTTACATTTCATGTAAAATAGTGGTTCAATAGGTGGACTTAATGCCACAAGGTTATCTCTATCAGTGAAACTTTGAGCTAAATAGGACAACATTTTGGTACAAAAAAACCTATAATAATATTTTTTTTCGAATAATATTTACACTAATATTAAAAAAGTGAATTTAGGTAGCTACATTAGGATTGTATCGCAACCAATCTTTATTATTCTAGTATACCGAACCCAACACTCCTTCTAAACTCGACAAATATTTACCTAACATTTTTGTACCACCAAATTCTATTTGTATATTTTGTTTCAAATCATTATACAATCATTCATGGGAGGCTGGGCCATGTGGGATGTAGCCTGAAGCGGTTTGAGAGAACGCTTGCGGAAATAACGTTATATTACTATATATTAAGATTATTTTGCAGTATCAAGTTACTGTTTTTTTTTATGCTGGTATATTATAATAACTAAATGAAAGACATAATTTATTTAACCTAACTCAGAATAGTGAAACCTAGCTTTTACCTGCGGCTTCACTCGCGTTAATTTAGAATTTGACAATCAATTCGGGTTTTACTCTGCTTGTAATAGTATAATTCAATCATAATTCGAAAGACACGTGGCGCTATCTATTATGATAAGAACGTTATTTTTGTTTTCCTCGGGAACAGTACTGATTTTCAGGATGAAAGTTACCTTATGTCCGTTTCTGTACATCTGACAATATATATGCAAAATTTCAGGATGAACATGTTCAGTCATTTAGGCGTGAAAAGTTAGAAAACTTACTTTCGCATTTATAATATTAATTAAGTAAGAAAGTAAGAATATGATAGAAATAGTAAGGCACTACCGAGTTCACTGAGGGTCTAGCACTTTTCACCCTTATGCTTAAATAACAAGGTTGAAAATTGGACAGCCGTCAGTGAACTTGTTAGTACCTCTGTTTTTATCTTTAAAGCTGATAAGATTTCAGCAAAACATTTAATTTTCATTTTATAATTATAGACATTTGCCTGCGGCTTCATCGGTAATCGTCCTTCGAGATAATACTATCAGGATAAATAGTATCCTATGTGTTAATCCAGATTATAAATTACCTATGTGCCAAGTTATATCTAAATCTGTTCAGTAGTTTTTGCGGAAAGAGTATGAAACACCCTCAAACACTTTTAAAAATAAACTAAAATGTAGGCTTGCTTGCAATCAAATCGCACTTTACATAAAACAATTCAATAATTACACCAAATCAGCACTCAATTCAACAAAAAACACTAACACAATTAAACAAATAACTAAATTCTCTAATAGCGTAATTACCAAAACAAACCCGAAAAAAATTAACACAAGGGTGGTAAAACGTTCTTATTGACATTCGAAACTACAATTACTTGTCCCTAGTTCCCCGAGGCTGTTTGAATGTTTTGTATGTACCTAATGTTCAGACAATCATACAAATGTATTGAAGCGTTTGTGTTTGATAAGTACTGGGAGTGGATTTGAGGTTGACATTTGGGGGTTAAAGTTTAACATGATCATTCTATTTTTTTGCTTTTTGCTGTTAGCACTTTTAGAGTAACGTTACATTTTGAAATGAGTACTTTAATACTTTTACTAACTAAAGAAGCTCAAGAAACTTATGAATTTTGTAAAGCATGTGTTAAATCTGTTCCTAAATAATTACTGTGATGTTTTGCTTTAAATCAAAATATTTTATTTCATATAGGCCTACATGGGCACTTATAAAACGTCAAAAAAAAAAGGTACACGGTTCGGGTTACTCGTTTCCTGTGGAGAAGAACCGACAAGAAACTCCATGGTTACTCTTTTCAAATCATTTGGTATTACAATAAAGGGCGTAAAAAGAGTCTTAAGGAAGCCGAAAGGCACTTGTTCTCTACGTCATTGCGATCATTTTTTTGTTCTAGACCATACCTAGGAACCTTCTAGTTACGGAGATATTGGGGGTAAAAGTTCCAACTTTTTGTCAAAGTTTTTTTTTTTAAACATATTTTAACACGTATTTTTTTACTTAAGACACCTTTACGACCTCCGTTCTATTCAATTCATCCATCAGCACAATGTTTTGAATGCGATACATTGAGTCCTACCGTAAAACGTGATTTTTCACCTAAAAAAAAAAGACGTTACCCAACAATAATTTTTGCGAAAAGTTACTTAGTTTGATGTACAGAATGCTTGGTTTACAGCTCCGTGAAGAGTCCGTTTACACCCTGGATTATCATGTTACAGCATTAGTACTTAAGTATGGGGGAACAACGAAGGCCCGACAATAATTCGTTGCGTACTACACAAAAAAGTGAAACAAGATGAAACTGAGTTCGACTCCCGGGTCGGGCAAAGTGTACATGAATTTTTCTATTAGAAATTTCTCAGTAGCCGCGGAGTCTGGACTTGTGCCCGGTTGATGGCAATAGGCTCGCCCCCTATTACATGGGACTTAAACATAACTAGCGAAATATGGGTGTACTATTAGGTACACCTCTGCCTAACCCATCGGGGATTACAGGCATAATGTTATGTTTGATTTAACACTATCACATAAAAAGAATACTCATTTACATAAAGTTAATACGACGCAAATAAACCCACCAGACGTCACAGAGGTCAAAACTCAAACTCAATGATAATTCTATATTCGATCGCTCATAGATCTCAGGGACACCCCAAGGAAGAACAAAGGAGGGCACGCGTTGGGTACCAACGTGCCCAACGGACGGGACACGTGACCGGCACGCGGACACGACGTGATGGGCACCGGAAAATTGATGCACTGAGTTGGATTTTGTGATGGCTGGAAAGAAATGGAGTCGGAGTTGATGTTATTTAAGTAATTTTTGTTGGGTGCTTTATCTAAAAAAGCTGTGCAATTTTTGTGAACATTGGCAAAATAACAAAATATTGATACTTTAAGCTGATGGTAAAAAAGTAATGTAGAGAACCTATGTTAATAATTATATAAATATTTTCATGTTTATTTCATGTAATAATAGTAACTCGGTATTTAATTTTTCGACATTACCAAAAAAAAAAAAACCGTTCTTATTTGTACATACGGATAATTTGAGTTAATTAGCTTAACAATTATCCATATTATTTATTATTGTTTTTCCCATAGTCAACAAACGTCTAACAAGAAAACGAGTCAATTTCTACTCAGAGTAAAAATAAATAACGACCAACACCAAACACACCACTCCACACATTTTCCTGTTCTCAATCTTCTTCCATTACGTACGTTTGATTCGACGCTGATTTTTGTCAAAGCCATCGTAAAACACTACTGCGTCCACGATTGTTTTTATACAATTTACTATACGCACTCTTTATTCAGTCATTTAGACATGGTGTGTGCCATTATTTAGTTTGATTCCCAACTGACAGTTTTTGTTATTTTTTTTTCATATACATGGTGTTTTGTTGTGATATCTGCTCAGTTTTCTTTGGTACGTGTCAAAGTTTTGATTGTCTGTCAAATCTTTATTGTGATGCCGCGATTTGGTGTCGTGAGAATGTTTTTGATGTTTATTTTTGTGGTGTTATGTTGTAGTGTTAAATTGTTGTATGATAACAAATAAACGGGAGGGAAGGGCTCGTAGTTTTTAGCATGTTTTTTTTTTCAACGCAAATGTGAGTAAATGGGAAGTAATCGAACTCAAATACTGAGTGAATTACTCATTCAAGATATAACTTCATTTCCCGGGGTGTGTCATGTGGTGTTCATTTGAAATAACAAAATAAATGGTAGGTACTTATTTGGTCAAATAGATTTTTATCAAATACAAACATAAACTCATGCCTTTTTCCATGAAATAGATTTTTGCCATCACAATATGACGTAATCTTAGTCAATCCAAGTAATATAAGTCTAGCTTAGTATTCGCAAACGATCAGCTTCTTTAAACATCGAATATATCCTGAATAATCAGGAGATATTCGATGTTTAAAGAAGCTGATCAAAATAATTCAAATAATAAAAAATCAATAACTCCAATAATAAAAATAATTCAAAAACTAAAAAAATAATTCAATAACTCCATAAAAAGAAAAAAACACTCAAGGAAACCCACTCATAAGCGTATCTCAAAAACAAAATATGAAAAATGCATGACACACGCTCATTGTCTCGTAATTTTCCTCTCAAAACTTTCCACTCAGAATTGCACGCGATCGTAATCGCTCATACGCTAAAATTCATTAAACTCAACACGCTTGGTCTGTTTTAAAGTCACCCCCTGCACGATTCAATAATTACATACGTTTTAACCGATAGCCACCCTCTTTATATTTGAATATGGGTTTATTTCAATTGACTTAACTGGAACAAACCTTAAATTCTATGACACACAAACGATTTTGAACCTTGCGTAAGTCTTGCAGAGTTTATTTTTGTGTATGTTTTTTGATCTAATAAGGGTGATATTGAGTAGATTTGATTGGGATATTAATACAATTTTTGTTCTTATAAAACGTAACTCTATTTGTAGTATTGTCACCGCCACTTAAAAGGCCACATGTCGCCTCGAGGGTTTCCCATTTTATTGTGTTGCAATTCGAGTATTTATTTTTGCTTTGAACTTGAGATATGCCTGATTTGACAGCATTCAATTACTAGGAGCGTTGATTTTTTAAATTATTTGGCCATGGTTTCGCATTTAGGTTTTACTAAGTACTAAATGCATGAATGAAGGGGCCAAACTAGTGGCGGAAATCTGTGCATACTCAATTTATTTACTAAAAGAATATTACTTCATATTGTGATACATAAGCCGACTGAATGTCACAAAGCTACCACAGTGTTCGTATTCATAACATAAGATAAAGAAAATAAATAAATACAACAATTAAGAAAAAACAGTGAAACAACCAACCAGCTACTGAAACTATACTCTTCCTTACAAATTAACCAAAATAACACAATATTTTAACGATAAACATCTAGTAAAAAACCAAATTCACGCTTGACCGCTCCTAACGCGAAACAATCCGGATCGTAACTCAGAGCGTATAAAACTTCAATCGGGGTTTAATAGCTTTTAAAATTCCGTAGTGACGGGCAAATGCTCACAGTATTTGTTTAATGGACAACGGGCAAACCGCGAAATGCCCGGACACGGAACAAAACTTAAAATAATTGGTCCGCAATACGCTTTGGCGACCGACACCCGGGGTTGTGGGTGGATGAAGTAGTTTTGATACTTTGTTTTTTTTGTGGAAGGATCTTAATAAAGGACCTACTGGGTGAGTAGTTTACAGACAAGTTAAGCACTTGTCTGTAAACTTTTCGCCGTCGTAAGTTAAAATGACTAAATATGTATTAAAATAATATTGACTGAGAACGATGAATAATTGACATTATAGGCTGATGATGATGATGATGTAGTGTGTATTTATTGTTTCTGATTTTTAATTACTAACATTATTTTTAAGTGTACCTACTAACAAAAAAATGGATCATTGTGTCTGAGAATTAAATAAATTATTTTTATTTCGTTTATTCATTTACATACATATCTATTACATTTTTAAATATTCAAATATAAAAAAATCATTTAAAAATATAAAAAATAGTAGCCCACCAGCATTGGGAACAGGGTCCGAGCTACTGGTTAGGGATGTTGAGAGAGGAACCTCCTGACAATACGTGCCGTGTCCAGAACTACTGCTTTCTGAATCAAGCCCTTGATTATTATTGTTATTGTGTTGTTTCTTGTTTTTAACTTTTTATAATTATTATTTTCCAATATCGCATGTAAAGCGATGCAAAGTGGTATTAAAGAGATTTCAATTGGTTTACCTACAGACATTTAGGTGTTGTAAACCCATCGAACTTAGGTTAATTCGACAACATGTGAATCACTCTTGGTAAACAACTTAAAATCAATTTATAATTACTTAATTAATCGTTACCTAATAATATAAAAAAACATATGATACTTTAAATTAACATCAGACGTAGTGTGCAGTTACTTAGCTACCAGTTTGCTGATTGGCTGTGTTTCTTTAGTTTGACGTCAATTTTTCAATAGCGTATATACTAGAGAAAATAACCAAAGTATCAAAACCACTCAATCTTCCAAACGTCCACGAAAGAGTTATACAGTCGCTGAGTATACGCGTAAGTCATTAACTAATACAAATAAATTAGATTTACGGCAAAAAATGGCGGATCAGTGCCGTGGACGGTAAATACTTCCCTCGGGATGGTGGTTCAGTGGTTCTATACAGGCTGTTGTTTTAATAAAATGTTCTTTTGATGAAAAGGTGTAATTGATATAAAATTTTATAACGTTGAGACGGAATATGAGTACCTACACACACCTCTAAGGTCAATTTTATTTTAATGTTACTTCAGTGTGGGAAAGTGATAAGTCTACGTCCTGTTTAGGTCCATCACATCCATAACCGAAAATATTTGTACAACAAATTAAATATCATTCTTAATCTTTATCTTAAAACCACCTCTGTCTGTCAAAAAACAGTCAAAATATTTCTAAAAACTCTTGACTGTCAAGAAACGGAAAACCTTTTGGCAGTTTTCAAATAGATATCCTTCGCTCCTCTCTCCCGTGGCTGTTTTACATATCATTCTATCGCTCCCGCACACTCCAACATACATATATTCATACACTGCAACATACATTCTTACACTCCAACATCCATTCATACACGACACTACAATTTCGCATGAACCATTAGTTCTTCATTTTTAATTTTGCCTTTTTTAGTATTTGTTTTAATATTAGTTTTAATTTTTAGTTTGAAGTCTTAAAGTTTTCATTTTTAACTGATTGTCTCTTTGTGATCTTCTTGGTACCATTAATGATCTTTCGCACAAGATCGCGTTTAAACCTCTGACTGTATTGTTTTGCTGTGACCCTGGTGACCTGTAACACAGGCTTGTTCAAAAGCCTACTTCAGGCACCAGTCTCTTCCAATGGTAGAATATAACATGTGACAAATACATTAATCTTTAAGGAAACCATTATTGTGAAGAGAAAATAAATGAAATTGAAGTTGAAGTTGAACCGTCTATTGTTTTGAGTTTAATCATTGGACGTATTCAGTTTCCAGTTCTTTGGGCGATATTTATTTTATTTTTGTGCTCTTAATTGGCTTATCTTGCAATTTATTATATGAAAAGTTTTCGTTACTGGCTTATTAGTAAATCATAATCAAGTTAGAATTTAAAAGTGCATTATAAATCTGTCAACAGGACAGATCCAATCAATTGTTGGTTTGCGCAATGGAATTGGTACTGCTCTTATTAGTAAAATTTATTATTGCTTATAATAATATTATTGTTTCAGAGGGTTTCCTGACAATTGTCCATCTATTTGAGATTTTTTTGTCAAATACTGAACTGACAAATCTGAATGATTGATTACCAAATCAAACTTACAAAAACAAAAAGATTTAACCACGATTTACACAGTAACATTTTAATTAACATCTTGCGAGCTGTCATCTATCTGCTAGAATAACAAAGCCTTACCTAATTAAAACAAGCTTAATTTCATAAAAACAAAAAACCCAGTCTAAACAATAACACATTTCCACCATTGTTTTAAAATAATAATCCAATTCATTTAATACACGAACAGCTACGAAAATAAATAGGAAACAGAAGACTGGCATTTAATTAAACAGTATAAAGTTTTAGAAAACATGGAACTGTCTGTTTAGCTTGCATTTACAAAACGAGTGTGTTTATTTGGATATATGTTTCTGAATTCAGTGTTACGTGTGTGGAAGGTAATTTAATATTATTTCTTGGAGTTTTTCTAGACAAATGAAGAGATACGAGAAAACAGATAAACCAAAGACACGATGAACTAATTCTGTGAGTAATGAACGATGGATAATGGATGATCCGTGACGAACGTTAGGTAAAAATTAAAGCTCCTAGCAATACCTATCTCGCAAACATTTATTTTAGAAAAAAGTAGACAGGTCGTAATGCCATCTCACTGTGTCAGGGCACCAGTTTCCTGCTATTTTAGCCCACAGTTTGTCCGGCATGCAGACATGTCCTGCCCAGTTCCATTTGGGTTGGGCAGCCTTGTTAGCCACGTCATGACGTCACTTATAGACAAAGAAAGAAAGACAAGGTAAGAAAAAAAAAATTAACATTTTGGACATACTCAAAATCAACCATACAAAAATGATACATAGTTAAAACCAAATAAAGTCGCTTATCTTGTCTGTTAGCAGTGTCAGCGTAACCGTGTTATTTACCTAAAAGATAGAAAAACTGTGGCTAGGGATCCTATTGATTTAAAAATGCCTGAAATAAACTACCTTTATGTTGTAACAATAATTTTATAAACTTATTAATTATACCATTTTACGAAAAACAAAACACCCTGTATTTGCTTAGTTCAGGATGACATAGTCCCAACCTTTTCCGCAATCTAATTACTTAAAGTGCTTTCCAGTATACGATTGTGCTATAAATGACTGGTGAGCAATCGAGACAAATTAGTCTTTTGAGTGAACCTAATAATCAGGGCATAACATTTTATTCAGTAATCGCACATAATGCTGTAGTAGAATCTAGGATGAATATATTGATTATTGTTTAGTCGTCTTTGTTGTGTTCGTTACAATTGAAATGTATTTTTATTTTGTTATACAGTTATGTTTGTAATTTATAATTTATTTAATCTACCACTGCTCTCAATATGGTGAAAGAAAATATCGTGAAGAAGCCGGCATGTCGTAAAACCAAACAATCAAAGGTTTAGGACATTACCAACCCGCAATGGGCTTTCTTTTTCAGATGGGCAATCATCAAATGACTTCTCCCGCTCTGGGCAGAGCCGAAGGGAGTGTCAGACTTGTACTGACTAAAACGCATCCATGTTCCTTCCTTGCCCTTTGTGTTCCAGGGCCGCGGTATCTCTTTCGAACAGTCCCGCAGCCCTGGCAGGCATCGGTCCTTGCGGGCCAACCTTCAATGGGCTCGATTGGTGGATTGAAAGGAGACCGGTGACCCAGCCATGTGAACGTTACATACTAATTATGGAAGACGAGGATACCGTTCATCAGGAGAAGGTGAAGAAGTGTCGACACTATATTCGTTCTACCTACTCCTTTTTAAAAGGTATCGTCGAATTATTGTCCATCTTTTCAACTATGTGCTTAAAGATTTAATGTTTTGCCTTACTTTCTTCCAGTGTGCAGTTCCTCTGTAAGATATGCCCCCTTTTTTGCCCACCCATCTATACCTTATAGAATTTAAATGAAGCAGCTGTTCAGGTGGTTACATAGGTACTGGTGGGATGAGGTTTGAGAAGAAGTATAAATTGCTTTTTTAAAATCATCCTTCACATAAACCATGAAAGCACATAATGATAATATACATAGATTTTAACATTCCGACACTCCCAAAGAGTCTGTTTTATTTTTAATCATATAATTATTTTCATAGAAAGAAAGATTGATTAGCAATGCTAGACCCATTCACTGCCCAGTACTTCGCGAAAACTTCGTGAATTTCGTTCGCGTGCCCACAACCCGAATCCGAGTCGTCGTTATAATGAACTTTAGATGACTTGTATTCATGCCCAGAACCCGACTAGCGAGTCCATAGCTACGGATACGGATTGTGCGAACAAAACAAATTATTGTTCGACTCATATGCTGGGGTCGGGGCACTGAATGGGTTAAATACCAACATTTTTACTTTCATCATCATGTACCTGACTTTTTCTCTATGAATTTCTACATTCACCAATACAATAACGGTACAGTCATATAATCTACCGGCATTCAGCACATACATAATTAATTAAATGAAGACTGCACTGCATATCGCGTGACATCGCTACTCGTGTGCCATTCCGTGATGCACAAATGTTGAAATAATTAGCCTGTATTGCTAACTAATAGTATGTGAATGAATATTTCGAATTGCTGGTGTTTTGATTAATTGTTTAGAGTTTTAATTTGATGATATTGATGGATGATATACATTTTTCAAAATGAGAATTATTTATATACAGACAGAGCTTAATGCGAACGAAGCTGCGGCCAAAAGCTAGTCATCAATAAATCAATAAATCATCAGCTAGTCATCAATAAATCGATTCAAGTACGTGGCGAAGATAAGGACTAACATCATCTCAGTGTATCATGACACGGAGAGTCATTTCATAATCACCACCAGTTTCCTTTTAGTTCATGTGCAAAGATGCGTTTGGTATGTCCATTTTCTTCAAATATATATCATTCTCACCTCACCAACTTTTTGAAGTTATACTTCTTTTGGCGCGTTAGGGAAAAATGATGAGAGTAAATTTTTAAGATGCGCGCGCACACCGTCACGAAGAACCGACACCCTGAAGTAAGCTAGTCAACATACCCTGAAGTTAGCTAGTTTTACTTTACTTCTCCCAATGTTTGTTTACTTTCGTAGTGTCAGATATTGGCAAGCCTAGGTTATTATTTTTAAGCTACTTAAGTTAGGTTGTATAGATAATTGATATTAGACATTGTTATAAACTACTTTACTTTCGTTTATGTTCTAGAAAAGTATAACTTCTAACGCGTGTACATCTTAAGTACTCACATACTTTTTTTTTTACCAGCCGTGTGTGTCCTTTTTGTAAAGGCTTCGCGTATATCCTTCCAGGTACTCTTATCCTGAGCCACGTAGAACCAGCCCTCGTGATGCGCATCCAGATCATCTCACCACCTCTTTCTAGACTTGCCACAGCACCCATCATGTTGAGATTCCCCAACCTAATCAATAATATTACTTCATCAACTTAATTAATATTATGTACTTACTTACAGATGATTTAGCAAGTCTACGTATTCCGAAATGCCGTCTGAAACTGCATGTTGTAATTGCAGCGACGCCGGATTACAACCATGTGACCCCTTTCATAACTATAGGACAACCACACAAGGCTATTGATGCCTAACCTCGAACAGACAGAGGGGACATACAGACATCTATATCGGTATGTGCCTTCAAACGGAACACTATTGAGAATGGTATGGACCAATTAATCGGAGATGCGTGCCCTCAGGCTGATCAGACAAACGTGTCCTCTCGCCTGGTCGCTTGCGAATGACAAATGGAATGACCACCTTGCATATTACTTGTCATACAGATTTGCTAGTATTGCAGCAGCATTTGACTAATACTTAGAAGTTTGTTGAGATTTTTAAAAGAGATTACAAGTTGGAAATTAAATCTATGAGAAAGTGTTCTAATTAGAAATGCGGTCGATTTGAACAAACAACAAACGCCAGTGAATCCTATTTTTGTGATAAACAAAAGTTACATGGGTTTTTATTACTAACAAAATGTAAAATAACGCCTGTAATCCCCGTAGGGTTAGGCAGAGGTGTACCTAATAGTACACCCACACTTCGCGAGTTATGTTTGAGTTCCATGTAATAGTGGGCGAGTCTATTGCCACAACTGGGCTCAAATTCAGACTCCGTGGCTGCTACTGAGATATTCCTGATGGAAAAACCAATAACACTTTGCCCGATCGGGGAATCGAACTCATGCTTAGCAGTCGTTTTTGCGAAAACTCGGCCAACGAGGTAGTACTGTTATATTTATTAGTTGGGTAATTGTAGTTGTTAAGCTGGGCCAACTGGACTGAACTGCGGATTTGACTTCAAGCACCGGATTTTGACAGAATGATATTGTACTGAAATGACAGATAAGGTCAATGTCTGGCCTAGTTTCCGCGGCTAGTCCGGAGTCCGATACGGTCTTTTTGACCTCACCTTTAAGTACACCCAGTTTATGAGAAACGATTTTAAACATATAAACTCAAAACAATTTAGTCGGCGTCAAATCCACCATTTACATTAGCAAACATTCTAATATTAAAACAAAAATTACACTTTATCCCATCCCTAATAAATACAAACGAGCACAGATAATATTACAGAGAGAGACCATCTGTCAAAGTGACAGTTGTCACATGATCAAAATTAATACAAGGACCCTATTAAGTGAATTACTAGACAGAGGTGCAATTATCAAATTAAAAATGTATTTCTGTAAAGAGGATACTGATGAATTTTAAATTGTCCCCTGTTTTGTATGATTGTTTCATGTAATTTGTTTAATTGTATGATTTTTATCGTGTTTTTATTGTTTTTATGAGATAAGTTATGAGTTTGTTGATTGTGAGTCGTTTATGTCATAGTTAATTTGTAGCTTGCCACTGTTATTAATCAAGTCTTGTAATGTGTTTCACTTTTTAATTTTTATTAAGATTTTTTTATTTTTTTTTATTTTACTAACCAAGTAACATGTTTACATATTCTCTGGGAAAATGTTTATAATGCATTATTATTCATATTATAATTTTTCCTGTAGAAAAACAGCATCTTGAATAACACTCATTGCAATAATAATTCACTTTCATCTGTGCTTAATGATGCACTGCTTCGTTGGTCTAGTGGTCGCAAGCGCGACTGCTGAGCATGAGGGTTCGATTCCCGGGCCAGGTAAAGTATTATTGGGTTTTTCAATTAGGATTTCCTCAAGAGCAGCCATGGATGGAGTGGTGGATTTGTGCCCGATTTATGGCAAAGGGCTGGCTCCCTATTACATCGGATTTAAACATAACTGACGAAATGTGGGTTGAATATTAGGTACACCTCTGCTTAACCCTTTTTTTTTTTCGGATGGGAAATCATCAAATGACTTCTCGCGCTCTGGGCAGAGCGGAAGGGAGTGTCAAACTTGTACTGACTAAAACCCATCCACGTTCCTTCCTTGCCCTTTGGGTTCCAGGGCCGCGGTATCTCTTTCGAACAGCCCGCAGCCCAACCTCTGCTTAACCCTTCGGGGATGGATTACAGGCATGATGTTATGATAATGATGATGTGCTTAACGCTTCGGGAATTATATGCGCTATGTTAAGTTCCTTTACATTTACAATACTTTACTTTTGCTGTACCAAACCAACTGTTTAACATAATTTCAGTACTTGCTATATCTGTAACAATATTAGAAAACAAGAATAAACACTTAAACCCACTGTCTCACGTAAAACAAACGCAATTATCCAGCTAAGGGTGTAAACAGACTGATATTATCGACTCAGTGTTGTCAGAGTAAATACAACGTGATCTTTGTTCGAGTACAACGGGGTTTGGTGAGATAATATTTTTTCAGGACAGAGCCTTAGTTCAGGATATTGGATGTTGCATAGATATTGGTTGTTTATACTGCATAGATATAGGTAGACCTATATCTGAGTTCAACATCTGCCTAGGCATTTCCCAATTTAAACTTTTAGAGAGAGAAAAGAGTAACCATGGAGTTTTTTGCCGGTTCTTCTACATAGGAAACAACCAACCGAACCGTGCACCTTTTTGTCGACGTTTTATAAGTGCCCATCTGGGCCTATGTGAAAAAATATATTTTAATTTTGATTTTAAACTATGTTGTAATCGATTTCCAGTCTAACCGAATGCAGCTGAATACCAGTACTTTACATGGAGCGACTGCCTATCTGACTTCCACAACCTAGTTGGTAGTGGGTAATGCGATACCCCTTGGTAAGACTGGTTTTCAGACTTTCGGGTCACTGACTACTTGAAACGATTGTAAAAGATCTACAAACGACAGCCGGGACAAACAGCTTAGCGTACTTTCCGATGCACGGAAGAAACTCGGTATGTAATGGGTGGTCACCCCCCACGGACCAACCTAAGCAAGCCAGGAGTTCCTTCATATTTAAACCTGTGTGTTATAGAGTGATAAATAGTCACAGTCTTATAAAGGAAAGGAGTTAAAATAAATTAAGGCATATTTGGAGACGTGACGTAAAAAAAGCCATTACGGGCGCGGACAAATTAAGAGGTTAGTTAACTAGAATTGTATTAGTGAACTAGTTAGCTATTTATATTGTCATTTCGTTGTATCAGGAGGAGAATGTATCAGTTTAGGTCTTCCTAACCTATTAAATAGTCACTAGTGATAAGAGTGACCGCGGTCCTTGACAAGAGTGATGTTCATAATTTTTGTTGCTCAAAGATTGACCAACATTATACACTAGTTCTATTCACTGAATAGGGGTATTTTGACTGACGTGCCGCAAAAAAATGATAGTATTCAATAACAAATAGTTTTTAATATAACAAAAGGAATGTCCCCACTTAGAATCTATTAACTAGACACATATCAGAGTAGCAACTAATAGGACAGATGTTTCGACGTTTCGTGAACGAAAATTAATCCCAAATACAGTTGTGGAAGGAACAGTAATCCCTCTCGAGCAATCACTTGTCACCAGAAACCACTCAGGCGCAATGCGACGAAATCACAATTTGTATGTGGGAGATTTGAGAGCGCTTTTTGCACATCGAAGCAGAGAGAGAGAGATGGATTAATTTATTTTTATTTTATGTTTGAATAAAAAGTAGCCAAAAATGTTCAGTAATTTTTATACAGAAAAAAACTTTTTGCAAAAAAAAAAACAACTTCCAAAAAAGCCTAAATTAACTTTACATTCGGAAGTCGATGACTTTGCTTGTTTCATTGACTTTTTTGACAACGACTTCCTAAAGGAAAGTTATTTTAGACTTTTTTTGACGGAAGAATAAGTTTTAGTAGATCGACAGCCAGATGGGCGAATGATATTCAGAAGAACGCGGGTAGGACCTGGTAGAAATCAGCCAAGACCTGGGAATCATAGCTAAGCAGTTAGGAGACCTGCACTCAGCAGTGCGTGGAACAAGACTGCCAATGATGATGAGGAGGATCTAAAGATTGATGAGAAGAATAGGAATGCTATAAGCACCAATCAACTCAGCTATTTAGTAAAAAAAAGAAGCGATTAAAGCGCTTCAAATCCCATCTGTCCAAAGTTGTAAGCTAATATAAAATAGAACAGCAATAAACGATTTTTTCGCTCCAAAACATTTTGACAAAAGGTGTCAGATTGACACTCGCACATTAGTGGCAAGTGTTAAAATTGGTGGCGACAAGTGAAATAGGGTGGATTTCATTTTACGGTTTTATAATTCGCAATAAAGATGAATTTTGGTTTCAATTCTATTGTTAGAGATATAAAAGAGGTAATGTGGGTTGTGGTCGAATTTTTGTAAAAGATTTTTTATTTGTGCTTAAATTCTTGATGTAGCTTGATGGTACCGCCTCATTGAGCTAGTGAGCGCAAGTACGACTGCTAAACAAGAGGTTCTGGGTTCGACTCCCGAGTTGATCAAAGTGTTATTGGGGTTTTTCCAGCAGGAATTTCTCAGTAGCAGCTACGGAGCCTGGATGGATGTCTGATTGATGGCAATAGGCTCGCACTCTTATACATGGGACTTCAACATAGCTGGAGAAATGTGGTTGTACTATGTACACCTCTGCCTAACCCTTCCAGGATTACAGGAGGTGTCAGGTGGCTGCTACTTAGAAATTTCGGATGGATAAACCCAATAACACTTTCTCCGACCTTGGATTCGACGATATCATGCTCAGAAGTTGCGCTTGCCACCACTCGACCAAAGAGGAAACTATATATCAGCAATTATTTAAATAAATAAATAAATAAATTCTAATCCTAACTATATTTATTAATATTATAAATGCGAAAGTATGTTTGTTTGTGACCGTTTCACGCCTAATCCACTGAAACGATCATCCTGAAATTTTGCATATACGTTGTCAGGTGTATGGAAACGGCATAGGGTACTTATGTAAGGTATTTATCCCGAAAAATACTACTGACCCAAAGAAAACCAAAATAACGTTCTTATGATAATAGATGGCGCCACGTGTCTTTAGAATCACGATTGAATATTATTATTATTAGAAGCAGAGTACAACCCAAAAGTGACTGTCAAATTCTCAATCAACGCGAGAAAAGTCACAGGTAAAAGCTAGTAAATTAGACTACACTGCCAAAACTTTCTAATTCTCACCACAAAAATTACAATATCGAAATCTTCTCACATCCTCACCAAACCATAAAAAATTATTTTCTGGATAAAACAAAGGACCGGTGGCCGTAGGGACCGATAAGAGATACACGATTTATATATTTACTTTATTTATTCCTTTGTATTCTCAAAACGTTATGGCATTATTTTTATTGAGATAATCCGTATGATTCATATACTTTAACTCTGTGATTTATTGCTACAGTTCGCGATTGGAATTTTTCTGCTTTTTATCAATAAGGCTTTGGTTAGTTTTGTTTTTGTTTAGAGCTTTTCTTTTCGATTGTACGTTGGATAAATATGGTATGCTAGCTTATTGGTCAGTTATATATGTATGTAGTGAGAAAAAATCAATATAAAAATATTGTAAAAAATTAGCATTTAAGGTACAATATACTTGGGCTGCGGAACTGTTCGAAAGACATACCGCGGCCTTAGAACACAAAGGGCAAGGGAGGAACATGGATGGGTTTTAGTCAGTACAAGTCTGACACTCCCTTCCACTCTGCCCAGAGCAGGAAGTCATTTGATGATCTCCCATCCGAAAAAAAAGGTACCATATACTTTCACCTAGGTTACTGTAGGTTCTGAATGGCTGATTGGTTCAGCCAATAGCAGGCCATTACTAGAAATTGTTATCTCCAAAAAATGCATTCATTCATTCATTCTCCATTTTGTACATCCGAGACAAATAGTTTTGTTAAAAATATTTTCTTTATTTATTTATTTATTGGCCTATCTACAGTAGGGATGTTTCCCGAGTAGAAAAAAAATTATTATATTTAGTCCGTCAGTTAGACTATCGAAAATTATTTGATGCGTATTTTTTGTTTTATCAAATCAATAAAAAATAACGAAGATAAAACGCATCAAAGTTCTTGTGTGGGGGCTTGTGACGTCACTTTCCGTTGTTACACTTTTTAATCTAATAATACAAGATAAAATATAGATCAAGGTTCCATTTTGATGCGATAGACACAACATACATGAACAAGTTAAAAACTAAAAATTAATTGCAGTAGTTGTACAGTTATATAAACACTCTGTATCTATACTGATAAAATTCAATATATCAGTTGAGAGTAACATAGTTTGGTGTTGTGCTAATTATTTAGATTATTTTTGGTGGACTTGGCGCTTAAATTTTTGTACTAATGTGCAACTAATATCTATGACATCATCACAATCATTCAGAAGCCTCGTTTATGTTAAACATTGAAACAAAACCTATGACACATTTAAAAGCAAATATTTACTCAGAACCAATCTTACTTCATCGTGCCCTACATCCCAATAAAGAGATGCAATTGGACATGCTCAAACCGCAATATTCAAAATTCCCATTACATACCCATACATTGCTAGCAAGAAAGCCGTCAATCTTATAAGCATGCCAACATAATGCGTAATGGAGGATAAAACGATTGAAATAATCTAATACAATGTTGCAGGACAAAGGATTTGTATGCGATCAAGTTATGAGCAAGACGAGGCAGTCAGTGGGGTGCAGTTAACAGAAATTCAATTATAAGTTCGTTCTTAGTTGGACAAAGAGTAGGCTGGTAGTTTGCAGATACTCAGATAGAACTGTAGGTAGATCTAAAAATTAGGTACCCTAAGTATCTAGAAACTAATCAAAATAGAAATAGAAAATGATTCCTTGATGAGCCTTTTCCCAACTATGTTAGGGTCGGCTTCCAGCTTTACAGGATGCAGCTGAATACCAGTATTTTACATGGAGCGCCTGCCTATCTGACCTCCACAACCCAGTCAGTACTGGGTAATATAAAACCCCTTGGTAAGACTGGTTGTCAAACTTTTTGGGCCACTGATTGACTGACCTGTAACGACTGTCCAAGATCTTTAAATGACAGCCGGAACCAACGGCTTAACGTGCTTTCCGAGGCAATAGAAAATTATTATTGTCTAGGTATTAAAAAAAAATAGGATACCCTGCGATGTGGTGTGGTTGTGGTACGTGTGAAACAACCCTAACCTTCTTACATTCCTGTTTTTTCAAATATCTTTATTTAAGCAATTCATGTCATTTTAATGTAACATTACATTAAAATGACATAAATTGCTTAAAATATTACCTACAGCTAAGTAATAGGAGTATTTGCTAGATATTTGAAAAAACAGGAATGTAAGAAGGTTAGGGTTGTTTCACACGTACCACAAACACATCACATCGCAGCGACAAAAGGTGGTTGCGTTGTGGTCGGTATCTATCACCCATGAGGTCGATAATGACGGAAAAATATGGTCCGTGTGCATTGTACTATTCATTTTTAATACAAAATTGTGCCGGCCCGCGTTGTGTGGTTGTGGTTGTGGTACGTGTGAAACAAGCCTCAAAACATTTATGAGCATCATAACTGTTGTTTTTATTATTGTGTGTTGTTGCTGTTGTTGTGATGTGGACTGCCTCGTTGGCCTAGTGGTCGCAAGCACGACTGCCGAGCAAGAGGTCCTGGTTTCGATTCCCGGGTCGGACAAAGTGTTGTTATTGAGTTTTTATATTAGGAATTTCTCTGTAGCAGCCACGGAGTCTGGATTTGCACCCGGTTGATGGCAATAGGCTCGCCTCCTATTACATGGGATTTAAACATAACTGGTGAAATGTGGGTGTACTATTAGGTACACCTCTGCCAGGCCTTCGGGGATTACAGGCGTGATGTTATTTTATGTACGATGGTTATCAACTGCACCTGTCGATATTTTTGGCAAGTTCCTAGTCTCTCTTATATCTCTCATCCTCAATTTAAACCCTGATGTACATTGTAAACCCCAGTTTAGACTGAACCATTTCAATAGATTGACCAATGCAGGTTCTTTAACAGATTTTTTCATTTTTTTCTTAATAAACAACTTTCATCACAAGAAAAAAGATCCCTGAACAACTTTGGACACTTTACCAGTATGTCCGGTCTGTGTACAATCTATCTGATCTATGGTTATAAAGCTTTACGGCATACATCGCCCAGTTGACTCATAACCGTGGCGAGACCGCTTCCAGTAACTCGGTGATGCGGTCGTCTTCTAAGATGGATGTATGTCAGCGGAAATGGCGGTGTGCAATTGGTTGAGTATTTTAATTTTTTTAGTAGGAAATATCTTGGTTATTCTATTGGATAATGTGCTGTATACGGAGTCTACACTACCAAATTATACCTACGCTTGTAAACTGGTAACTCTTTATATTTATACTTTTAAAATCAATTAATATATATTTTTACATTGTTTCATATTTTTTTATGTCTCCTAACTGGCCATCCATAATTTTTATTAATCTTTTCTTTCGGATGGGAAATCATCAAATGACTGCTCCCGCTTTGGGCAGAGCGGAAGGGAGTGTCAGACTTGTACTGACTAAAACCCATCCATTTTCCTTCCTTGCCCTTTGTGTTCCAGGGCCGCGGTATCTCTTTCGAACAGACCCGCAGCCCTGGCAGGCATCGGCCCTTGTGGGCATCTTTTACCTTCAAATGTATTTACTTTATTAAGCTGCCAGATTAAATCGGCTGCCAGAACGATATATTATCATAGGATCTCTACAATAACGTCATTATCTTCTACCTGCTGAAAACCAGCACTGTGCTGTGGGTACCCGACAGCACAGCATCATGCTGAGTGGTAACCTGCTTATCGCAGTCACAAGGTGCAAGCTGTCAATTTGTATATGCGATAAAAAAAGAGGTTGCACTCCGGGAGTGCCGGCAGAAGTTGGAACTTGAAAAAACACCATTTAGCTTAAATATCAGAAATTTCAATAGCTTTCTGCAAGAACGAAAGATGTGGCCGCCATCTAGCTTAAACTACACGCAAACTCGCGCAAGCGCCCAGCTCCGCCGATTTGATCTGACGATCTGACGCGAGTTTAACAGTTTTTACCCACCCCAAAAAGTGCACAACGCCGCTAAAGAAGTTTTCACTTCAATATTTAATTTTTTCTTTGTTTTCCCAACTATGTTGGGGTCAGCTTCCAGTTGGTACCGGGTAATACGATACCCCTTAGTAAGACAGGTTGTCAGACTTTTGGGGACATTGACTACGTGTAAATACCGTCAAAGATTTACAAATTCCAGATTTGCGAAGCATGGAGGAAGCTCGGTATATAATAATTTAATAACGCTGTTTCTTGTAACTTGCACAGCCTACAAAAACTTAATTTAATTGCTCTAAAGGCAGCATTGATTCATAAGAAGCGGGTTGTAAACATGTAAATGATACACTCCATATTCATAGTGTCGATGCCTTTATTGTTCATTAGATTATTATTAAATACCTTTTTGCCATATTCCTTAGTGCCATGTTACTTTTTTTTTTTGTTGAAACACGCATCTTTGCGTCCTGGTCAGAAGGGCTACTCTGTTAAAACATCACGCTAAATCCCCGATGGATTTCACAGAGGTATACCTACAGTACACCCGCATTACGCCAGGTATTGTTCAAGGTGGTTGCGTCAGGGCAGCCCGCGAAATTGCGTCAGAGTAACCCGCGAATTCAAATATTCTTACGTTTTTGGCAATTTGCAGGTCAGTGTCAGGTTGTATGTTGATGAAAAATGAGTCGCGCCAGTAACACGTATGTAGTTACAGAATCACAATCATGAAAATCATCAATCCTGTAAGTTAATTTAACCCTATTGCATGACATCTTCATGAAATATTGATAACAACCGTCTTAAGGCCAAAGTAACTAAGGACTCCGGGCCGCTATTGGGCAACTTTTGATGGAAAATCCAATAACATTCTGCCCGATCTAGTGAAAAAGAGAAACGTGTAAATTAGACTAAAAACCTAATTAATGCAATTTAAAATTCTACTACCATAATTATTTACTTAGACTGTTCCAGTTACATTAGGATTGGCTTCCAATATAACTGGATGCGTTTTACACAAATTTAATACTAATGAACTTTCGTTTATTTAAACAAGTTATGAACCCTACATAAAGGGTGTAAAAAGACTCTTAACGAAGCCGAAAGGCACTTGTTCTCCCCATCATTGCAATCATTTTTTAGATCATACCTGGGAACCTTCTAGTTACGGAGATATTGGTGGTTAAAGTTCTAACTTTTTCACAATTTTTTAATGTATTTTTTTTACTTAAAACACCTTCACGACCCCCGTACTATTCAATCCATTCATCAGCACAATGATTTGAATGCGTTACATTGTGTTCTACCGTAAAACTTGATTTTGCACCAATAATTTTTGCTTAAAGTTACTTAGTTTGATGTACATAATGCTTGGTTAACGGCTTCGTAAAGAGTCTTTTTACACCCTGTATATTTGATTAAGATTTAATCAGTACATAATCTACTCACACCTCAACAATACCACAACGTGTTCATCAACATAATCCCACACACCACATTTGTGTGCATGTTGAACACGACCACAAAGCTGACTGACGGCTATGATTTATGTTGAACTGCGATAGCTCAGTAATTGATGGCAACTAAATGCTATGCGAATTTGTGGGAAGTTTGTAGTTTGTGTATTAATTGATGTCTTTATCAGTTGTCAATTCATTGTATTAAAATGTTCAAATAATTGTCTGTTTAAATACAAAAGAAGTTTCGAAGTAAGATTAAAAAAAAAACTGACTGACTGCCTAGTTGGTCTAGTGGCCGCAAGCGGGACTGCCGAGCGGGTTCCCTCTATCTGGCAGAATCTTCTTTAAACGAATATTTTTAAGGCATAAAAATTATTTTGTATAATTATATTTTGGCCGAATGTTTATATGTACGAATTTACAATGGCATACTTTTAAGATGCCAGAATTTTACGTGGCATCATTATCTTTGGCAAAGTTAACATGTCGCATAATTTCATTTAGCATAATGTTTATTTAGCACGAAGATTGTTTAGTATAATTTCACTTGGCATACTATGAAGATGGTAGCATTTCATTTGAAATAATTTTATTAGGCATATTGACATTTTTATAAATAAGCATTTTTAACCTTAAATTAAAATATTGTGTTTAAAAGTTAATATGCTGTGCTACCAAAGTTTGTGACAGAAACTGCCCTATCCCGAGAGTATAATTTAAAACCGCGTAGGCGCGGAGGGGTGAGGCGACCCGTGAGCTGAGGAGCAAGTGGTTCTAAAGCTCGTCGCCGCGGCTGAGGTTGGCCGGCGCAGCCGGCCAGCAAGCCGAAGCTGCGGTGGTGAGCATTAAAACCATCTGCGACGATAGCTCGCGTGGGACCGCTGGAACCCCGCAGCGCCAGAGCCGTGACAAAAACCATGCTTGCTTGCATGCTGCATGCTTGCTTGCTCGCTGCATGCTTGCTTGCATACTGCATGCTGCATGATTGCTTGCATGCTGCATGATTGCTTGCATGCTGCATGCTTGGTGCATACATGGTGTATGCTTGTTGGCTTCTTTGCATGCTTCTTACAGGGAAATAGAAACCGCATATGTTCACTAACAACTGTTTTAATGAATGATAATAAAAATACATGCAGAAAGATAAAATAAAAGAAATGAAAATCAAATTAAATTAAAATCAAAATTCTTTACAATCAAAATTTAAATCACATAAAGTTAAAATTAAAATATCATAGTTCTGCTATCGATATTGTATGCCAAAAGACGATACTGACTGTAAACTTTCTGAGAAATGATAGTTCTTCCTTTTAATTCTTATGCATATGAAATTTATGCCTAAAGATGATACGGACTTACAAAATTATGAGTTTTGACTGTATCGATATGATATTATTATTATTATTTATGCCAAAAGAAGATTCTGACTGTGAACTTTCTGCGATATGATGGTTCTACTTTTTAATTCTTATGCATATGAAATTTATGCCTAAAGATAATACGGACTTACAAAATTACGAGTTTTGACTGGATGATAAATGAGTGTCTGCAAAACGCGTTTAAATTTCTGCGAAATAAAGTTTATGCTATCCGTTACTATGCAAAATAAAAATATGACAAAAAAAGTTCTGCAATAAAGGGTAGACCCCTGCCGAGCACAAGGTCCTGAGTTACAACTTATTGAGCTTTTCCATCAGGAATTTCTCAGTATTAGCCACGGACTCTGGATTTGTGTCCGGTTGATGGCAATAGGCTCGCCCCGTAACATAACTGGTGAAATGTGGTACTCCTCTGCTCAACCCTTTTTTTACTGATGGGAAATCATCAAAGGACTTCCCCCGCTCTGGGCAGAGCGGAAGGGAGTGCCAGACTTGTACTGACTAAAACCCATCCATGTTTCTTCCTTGCCCTTTCTGTTCCAGGGCCACGGTGTCTCTTTCGAACAGTCCCGCAGCAATGGCAGAACCTAACAAAGGGTTTTTTCACATATACAAATACACAATAATGTAAGT
The DNA here is from genome assembly GCA_950005105.1 of Lycophotia porphyrea. NCBI lineage: Eukaryota > Metazoa > Arthropoda > Insecta > Lepidoptera > Noctuidae > Lycophotia > Lycophotia porphyrea. The sequence continues at coordinate 3,235,560 of OX465405.1, read as the reverse complement.
AACAAAGATCATAGACTCGACTTGTAAAAACCGAGTAAATTTGCCGAAAATACCAATTAGCTTCGGGTATTTCCTATTCAAAATCATTGTAGAATAGTTACGCAATAAATTGTTTTTTTTAGCTGGCCAATGTATCAATATATTTTTATATAATTATACTAGCTGTCCCTCGCAACTTCGTCTGCGTCAAACCTAGATAACGACAGCAGCGCCATCTGTCGGGCTGATTTGTGAATCTAAACCATTCAGGGTGCCACCCAAAGGCATACAAAAAAAATCATTCAAATCGGTCCAGCCGTTTAGGAGGAGTTCAGTGACATACACACGCACAGTAGAATTATATATATAAAGATGTAAAGATTGCTACAAAACTACAATAATGTCATTATGAAGTGTGTTTCTTGCGATATGTATGTGGAACTATAGAAGCCCTCGTGAAAATAAAACAAAAGAGAGACATTACAGTTGATAATCCCCATAAGTAAAAACAAAAACAAATTATTCTCCCAAGACAGTCAAACGACACCCTGGTATTCCACCGTCCACTATAATCTTCACAACCTACAAAAGAATGCATCTCGACAGCCACTAACAAAAGGTATTTCAATTAGACGAATTAATCCTGTCACTACACGCTAGAGATGGACACAGCAATTTAATTAAAACGGTAAATAGTTACCTATATATATTACCCAATTGTGCTGGCGTTTAGATTGGCACAAGACTTGTCTTTTTAGAAAAGAAAACGTTTACATTTATGATACATTTTTAATTATAATAAAAATACTGACTATGCTTATGACTTTGACTATGCTGATTGGAGTTGTAAATTATAATTTGACATACCTGACATAACATAACAGCACGCTTGTAATCTCCGAAGGGTCAGGCAGTGGTGTACCTAATAGGACGCCCACATTTCACCGGTGAGGCCAAAGTCCCATGTAATACGGGGGTAGGTTATTGCCCTCAACCAGGCACAGACCCAGAATCCGTGGCTGCCACAGAGAAGTTCCTGATGGAATAACCCAATAACACTTTGCCTGACCCGGGAATCGAACCCAGGACCTCATCATACTCAGCAGTTGCGTTTGCGACCATTAGACCAACGAGGCAGTCATACGTCATCATACATACCTAACATGTCTTACTAATTTACTATTAAACTTAGGTACCAAGTTATGGTTTTTGTTTGAACTAAGCAGTTTAAAAAATAATATAATGACTAGATTTAAACATAATAAAATTTTGATAAATTCAAAAAAAAATCTACCTAAATTTTTGACGTGGCAACGTCTAATAAATCGATGAACCAGGGCTGCATGCACGAAAAAGTGTCCCGTCCCGTTACGTCATTGTAAGCATGCGCCACTTTCGTAGTGTCAGATATTGACAAGCCTAGGTTATTATTTTTAATCTACTGCTGGAGCTAAGAGGTTAGGTTGTATAGGTAATTTCTCTCTTCCACTCGATTTTATGACGTTGTCACGTTAAAATATCGTCCGTAAACCAATTTTTATTTACCTTCAATTATGTGCATGTGCATTGACGAATAAGAAAGTTTCATAGCATGTCGGTATAATATCATCATCTGCCTCGCCTTTTCCCAACTATGTTGGGGTCGGCTTCCAGTCTAACCGGATGCAGCTGAATACCAGTATTTTACATGGAGCGACTGCCTATCTGACCTCCACAACCCATTTACTCCTGGGAAATACGATACCCCTTGGTAAGACTTTTTTTTAGGCCACTGACTACTTTAACGACTGTCAAAGATCTTCAAATGACAGCCGGGACCAACGGCTTAACGTGCTTTCCGAGGCATGGAGGAAACTCGGTATGTAATGGGTGGTCACCCATCCACAGACCAACCTAGGCAAGCATGGCTTAACCTTAAGATCGACCCGAGCGGCTGTTATTGTTTTAGCCACGAGCTCCTCATAATATACTAGTATAATAATCCCGTAATCCCGCAGTGCAGTTGCATGAGTCACACTGACCCATTATCTTTAATTTAATTTATGTACTCATTGAACATAGGGAGTAAACAACCAGGTACTTGAAGTACTGAGTTGTTTACACCTAATAATATCTAAATTATTTTAAACTACCTGATGCCCGCGGCTTCGCCCGTATGCATGTCGGTTATCGCGACCAAAACTAATCCTAAAATTTTGTTCCCGTTCCCGCAACCCATTGGAAATATCTTTATACTTTAGCCAATGTATACAAAAACTTGACAAATTATATACTAAAACCTTCCTCGAGAACCATTCTATCCATTGGTGAAAACATCAAGAAAATCGGAGCAGTAGTTTTTGAGTTTATCGCAAACAGACAGACAGACGCAGCGGAGGACTTTTTTTATAATATGTCAATAGTGATAGAGAAAAAAATAAGATTTTTTTTAGAAACTCTTATTTATATTTTTTTATCCTTATTGTAAAGACCAGAATCGTTTCTACTATTTTTATGATAGGTATAAATGTGAAATTATTATATATATATTTATAGGTACCTAAAAAATTTAAATTTAAATTTAAATTTTTAAAATTTTTCTCCAGCTACAAAAAAGTACCATCCTAACCTCAGTCGTAACTATTCAAATATACGAGTGTTTTTCCTCTAAAATTCTAAATGATAACCACATCACCCATTACCTAGAACTCATTACAAAATACAGAATACCTTTAAACTAATATATTCCGTTAATAGGAGTAAATTATACGAACACAATCGTACGGTAATACTTAAATAAAAAAAGTTAAACAACACATGCGCGGTAACCGCAGCGCTCCTTCGGTGACTCATCGCAATACTAGCCGTTTAGTGATGCGACACGCTATATTAATTATTCATAGATTAACAGTTTTCATTTTCTCGAGATGTTTATGCTATGTTTTTTTTTGACGTGACGAATTTTTTCTGTGTTTAATAATTTGTTCTTCTATTACGTAGTTAAATAAGATTAAATCAATTTATTTATTAGTATATGAAAAAAATACAAATTATTTGCTATATATATACTTAAAAAATAAGTTGTTGTGGTTAATTAAAAACATAAAAAAGTCATTAATTCAATTTAAATTTCCATTTTCAATTTAATTTCAATTAGATTCATTTTAAATTTATTTGAGAATCCCTGAGGTGAAGGCCTCATCCAGCTTTTTCTATCTTTTGCTAGGTTCACACAGACGAAAAGAATGTCTTATCATTACTAGTCATTAAATTCAACCCTTAATCGAGTCCCTAATAACGCCTTGCATTGCTTAGTACCACGTACTTGCATTTAATTTTAATAAGGAAAATGCGTACAACTGCAATTTAAAAACACTCGTTTCACAGAAAAAATACCTTTTTTCAGTCACCTGTATAATTTCGCATAAACTATTTAAATCCTAACTACTATTGTCACTGCATGATTGAATAATTATTGCAAATTATAGCGACAAAGCGTTGGCATATTTGAACAAGAAAACACGACTTCATTCTCTAATTACATGTCTTCATTTAAAAGGGGTAACGGAGTAATTGAGAGGTTATTACTGTTTTTATTGCAAATAGTTAGTTTCTGTCGCTAATATGATTTCTTGGAAATTGTACTAAATGAAAAGTTGTGTAGATCTGAAAGTGTATAAAGAAAACGTATTGTTCTTAGATTGCTCAACAAATTTTGTTATAAAATGAATTTTAATAAAACAAAACCTAATTTATGACACCCCAAATCAAAATCAAAAAATCAAAATCAAAGCATTTATTTCAAGTAGGCCAGTTACAGGCACTTTTGAATTGTCGAAAAGATAAAAATGTAATGAAGCTACAGTCCCAGTCAAGTGTCAAAATCTCCGCCAAACTGATTGTTAAAAACTCACAAGGACAGCCACAACTTTATCAAATGCCCCATCGGCCAGTAAAATAAATAAATAATTCATAATATCGATGTGTTTCCGAGGTGCACATCACTAGTAGTAAAGGGTGACCGGCGGCGTGTCGCCGCGGTAACGAGGGCGTTACTAGTCAGGGTTGGCTCTTGTACTAATCTATTTTATCTTGAACGTATGTTGCTGCTATTTATTTAGATAGTGTTTAAAAAACATTATTGACGTTTAGGTCAAAGCAAAGTATTTCGTCCAGCGACCTGTACTTGGCCCACTAGGTATGTAGATTACATCCCATTCCTTCTCATGCAAGCCTGTGTCTTAGCGGTATGAACACAACTGTGTTGAACTACTATAATATAATATTTCGTGATAAAAATAGACCAATATTAATATAAATAAAACAGAACCACTTCCAGAGCCAGAGTCCATCGTCTACCTAGCATTCTTCCGACTAAATTGTAGGTCGGCTTCCAGCTTAATCGGATACAGCTAAATATCAGCTACCGAAAATAAGATTACAAAAAAATCGTTGTATCGGACAACACTGGTTCTTAAAAAATCAATTCTTCTCTGGGCCCAGGAAAGATTTAATACGTTTATTTCAATTTAAGTTGGTTATGAAAACGTGAACAAAAAATCACAACAAATATTTAAACAGGCTATATAAATGACACTTCACGTCCGCGACAGCCCTACAAAGGGGGGAGGGGTGGCAGAAATATGCGACTTACCAGAGGGGAGCTATTGTCCAAGAGAAGGTGATATATCAACGTTGAATATCAATGATGTACATCTATCGTATTCGTGGGCTCTTATTCGGCATAATTCGGTTATTGTAGCCATTTCTTTACTTGATCACGTGATTATGAAGATCAATGGATGTATGTCAAGTTGTGAATGACAGTAAATAGAGTTGTTTGGTGAAATATGTTGGGTCGTTTTCTTGTTGTTTACTTGTAGTAAATCTGAGCAGTTTCGACCTTAGGATAACGGGGGGTGCAGTGAAGACGAAAAGGATAATTACTCAGAAAATACAATAAGGTATGAAGAGTCACGGGTCTATTTCAAAGACCATATTTTATAGACCCGCCAAAATAAAGACCCTTTTGCATGATCAAAAATTAGCTTCATACAGTCTGGCATAATAACTGTGAATGAACAGTACTTGCCTATTCCAAAATCGTAGACCAAAGATCGTAGAGAAAATGGGCAGGAAACTCCTTGGACTGAGAACCACGGCTCCCTGAGTTTTGTTTTCAGTTATATTACGGTTCAGATCTTTCAGCAACCAACAGTTTCTGTAACCTGGAAAATACTTACGCTTATACTTACATAGAAATACTTCTGTTGCGTACTGGCCTATAAGAATTCACCTGAAATCAAGTTTCTAAAAGACTGATACTAAAATATAACATAAATTGTCTATGAAACAAAGCTTTCCGTTACAAACTAAACAAAATCTAAATTAAAAATTAAAATCGGTTATCTTCTACACCTGTGTTTGATCTTCACATATAAATAATGCGCTTTTTGACAAAAATCACCTTTTTCATTGGATAGGTCAAAGGTGATCAGATATATTTTAATCACGAGATGTCAAAGTTCAAAATGGGGAAAGCAATTAGAAAGGGGTTGTAAATAATTGTTTAAAACCCGTAATTGATGCGGCTTTTGTTAAAGATTTTGAAGACAATGGGAATGTAATTTTTATTTAACGTGTGGTTTCGATGTAGGCATTGCCATAATGACAGTTATTTCCGACCTAATTAGTAATTTAAGTAAAAAGGAAGTAAGATTAAATACAAGATTTAATAGTTTTAATAGAAATGGTATCAATTCCAGAATCGATGAAAAAGATTGTGTTATAGTGATTACATTCAGCAGGAGCAGCGGTGGCCCATTGGTAGCGAACCCGACTTACGAACAGTAAGTCGTGGCTTAGAACCCAGGCAGGCGCATTACTTTGTGTAATTTATTCATCACCACTGCTCTCAAAAACGGTGAAGGAAAACATCGTGAGGCAACCGGCATGTCCTAGAACCAAAAATTCGAAGACATGTGACATCTACCAATCCGCACTGGGCCCGCGTGGTGGATCATAGCCCATTCCCGCTGATAGAGAGGAGGCCTGTGTCCCAGCAGTGGGAACATTATAGGCTGATGATGATTACATTCACAAAATCTAAAAGCGTCATGTTTTTAGTTTTACCATTCGTATCCATGATTATAAGCATATTATTTTACATAGAACGTTGAAATGTTTGAAATAAAATAGGGGATTTGTAAATTAAATATAAAAACTCAATAAAAATGACTGGAATAAAGAATAATAAAAGTCTAACAAATTCCCATAGCCGTAACGAACAAACTATTACACATTATGACAATGAAAACTACATTAATAATTGCACAGCAAACAATGCAAACATATTTATTGCGATTTGGACTGCACCCATTTGTTAACTCTACTAGCTTCTCTAGTCTTCATAAAGGGATGTCTACAACTGACCCCTTTTCTTTAAAAAGGGTTGAAAGAAACATGTGTAATCTGCTTTATTTACGGTCAATTATGTCCTGCAAACGGACCTACTGAATTATGTTGGTATATTAAGGCTATTTTCTATGGACGGTTTTGAATTTAGTTGTCTTGGTTTGTCTTGTTCTAGGGGAGACGATTTGTGCCTAAACATTTTTTCATTTTCTTGATCGGAGGTCCTGAGTTTATGTTAAAGATAACCGTTGTGTGTAACTGTGTGCATGTATGTGTTATCTCTATTACATTAGAAACAAAAGTTTTTCTGTTTACAATTCTAACATCATTTTTAAATACATTACCTATCATTGGCATCAACCTGTAGTCTTTCATTCGTCTTGTTATTAAACTTTCATTACATTTTATTATATTGTCTTATTATTTGACCCGACAAACATTGTCCTGTCCAAATCGAGTTATGCAATGTCGGCCGGGGGATTTTACGTATTTTTTTTTCATTTTTTCATGTCCTATTTAAAAAAGACTACCCTCATAATAATCTTAATCGAAATTGATTTCTTGCAATTCTGTCGCATTGTGCTTTCAAATAGATATAAAATCTCAGCAGACAAAAAAAAAAACTAACTACTCAACACCTTTCCCAAAGAACACCACATTGCAATAACTCAGTAAAAATTTGTCCCACTAACTCAACAACATTGTCACGAATAAAGGTGATACCAAAAAGAGACCATGTCGCATTTTATAGGACTAGTCTGAGGTCATAAATTCTATAGTTTATGACCTAGAATTAATGCACCGACCTCATTACTGGGTATTCTTATATTCTGTTCTCCAGAAGGGTGTTTGTATGGGTCAAGGAAGAGTTATGGTGTGAATGGCTTGGGGGAATATGAAGGGGCTTAGTTTTTGTTCAACGGGATTAAGATTTCAGGTACCAATGATAAGGGGTTTAAGAATTGTATTAATTTTGAGAATAACAATGCTTCTTCATTTTCGACTAATAACTTTGCAATTGTTTATGGTGAGAAAAAGTTGTCATCTTCTTACTGTTATTATTAATTATAATGATTTAGCAACAACCTAAACTACTGCTACAATACAAGAAGAATTATAATACAACGTTAACGTTAAATTCACCAAAGTCTTCAAAGGAAATATATTAGGACAAACACGAACATACGCACGTACGTCCATAAATGAGTGACATTACACATAAAATTCCGTGCCAACATTTCACACAATAAAGATTTTATCAAAAGCAACACATCAAGTGAACCGGTTTCAGAAAATAACAAAACACAACTATCCATTGAAGAGATCACGCTTATTACCTTGTTTAATAAACATTGCAACAGTGTTGATTATAGCCCAAAAACCGGTTTCAGCTCCTTACAAAGGATTAGCCCCGAAACAAGTGACAAATGTGCAAAAAATCTAAACTAACAAAGAAAGACAACCAGAAGTACATTTTAATATCCTTGTTATAATAGCCCTTGAATCAGTTACAATTTTAATGGACGATAAATATCCTATGGCTATTATGGTACTCGATGAGAAAGTTATTAATTTGGACAAATTTTTAATATGTAACGACTTTGTCGATAGTCTTTATAGGTGTGAGAAGTTTTGCAATATAATTTTTAGATTCTTGATGAGCGAGTTTAATTTCATTTGATGCTTAATTTTCGTTAGTATTGTAATTGTAATGAATTCAGGTGTAACTTGTATTTGAATTATTGGAAGTAAAGCTATAAAATTATCACTTGTTAATTTTATATGACCTGTATGTATGACTTGTACTCATTCATAATTTTAATGTCACTCACAACTTGATTATTAAAATATGATATATCTGAGAAAATGCTGGTTGTTCTGTTAAAAGTGGTCTTGAAAATACGTTACATTCCTTTTATAATACAACGGATTCTTTTATTTAAATCTTTGTCAAGAATTTATATTAAAAAACGTGCAACTCTATTTCCTCAAGTTTTTTTTTTCTTTTACTTTCATAAACAAACATAACAAACGCTTTTGTAAATATTTGCAAGTGCAATAAAAATTCGCACATAGGAAGCAAAAAAATGGGGTCACCTTTAAACGATGTCGATAAAGAAGATCCGTTATACGCATTTGATATCATATTACACGTCCAACCAAACATTAAACGACATTTTAACACAGAAGAACAATGATCTCACATCATTAACACTGAAATGGTCAAATAATGACCATGAATAAATGATATGCTTAGATAAGGGTCTTTCACAAAAGGACCCCTAAGGCGTCCCACAAGGAGATATATTTGGACCACTATTATTTTAATGATATGTGACGAAACTGTATCACAATATGGCTTTAGATTGATGTGTTATATTGTGATACCGTCTAATGATTGTCATTTGGAGTTGAAAGGAACAGACATTCCGTTTTTTTGAGAAATAAGGTCTCGAGGGGATGTGTTTGTAAGTCATTTATATGGCAAGGAAATGTTGATAAATTACGTTTAAAAATATGAAGACGTTACAGTGCATTAGAAGATTATAGCGTTAATGTAAGTAATTGAATGTAAGTAAGTGAGAGTATTCTCACAAAATGTTACAAATTTAATTCACATTAACTCATGATCGATCGACCAAAATTTTTCTTTCCATTCCTTTTGTCCTACAAGTATCTATTTGGTACTTATCCAATGGTCTTGGTCCTAATCACCGTATAGTTATTAAAGTTATACATACCAATTGCAGTCGGTAATTTATTCATAGGAGACCACATACATTACCTGACAATAATGTCAGCTATAGAAACTGAACTGACATGACATGTGTCTTAAATAGATCAAAAGCAAATCATGACAAACAAATCCAAGATGACTCACAATCACGATAATTTTAATCCCTTACTCCATGACCCTATAGAACATACATTTTTTATTCCCAGGACAAAAGACGAACGCCACCAGTTCACAGGTCATAATGTATTCAAAATATGCATTGTGTGTGGTACCTTTTCAAAGGTATTTAAACAATGATTTTGAAGGATCCTTTTATGAGGACAAAAAATATTGGTCCCTTTTCAATGAAGAAGTGATGGACAATAATTTTGAAACGGATCATTAAGCTGATAAGATCGGTGGTGTAATTAAGTTTTTTGGTGAGATTAAGTTCTGTGTTGAGATTATTTTCACATGAGAGTTTAGTATAGTTGTCATAGGCTTTTTCGGGATTACTCTTATGAAAGAAACAATAAAATAAGTCTTACAATAGACTACGGTATGAACAAAATACTGTTTTGTTCATAGCGGAGGATTTTTAGTTTTGGCGCGTTAGGGAAAAATTATGAGAGTAAATTTTTACGATGCGCGCGCACACCGTCACGAAAAACCGACACCCTGAAGTTAGCTAGTTAACATAAACCCTGAAGTTAGCTAGTCAATATTTTAGTTTTATACGCCAAAGAAGTATAACTTCTTACGTGCGTAATCAGTACACACACACTTTTTTTTTTAAAGCTCTCACAAATTTTCTACTGTTCTAAATATATTTTCACTGGTATACATAAGCCCATGAAGGTATCTTCTACGAAATATTTCACAGTTCCCTTCTACCTCAAGGAAGCATGATTTTCCTCCACAATACAGGTTTTTCCTCAGTATTTTCTTAGCCGTAATTCCGTTGGCCAGCTAACCGTGCCGGACAATGGGAAGCACTATCTGCTGTATATGCGCCACATTCACGTACATTACGACAGTTCTTATGTTGCTATTTGTTTCATCCCCTTATGTACGGTGCAATAAGATGCCTTGAAAAGAATATTATTTATGGGTAGTGGGTGAATAGGGATGGGATGCTTCAGTAAGTGAAGAACTAGAATCCTTACTTTCCTTACTATAATCCTTATTATTTGTTACTTTTTCACGCCTAAGCCACTAACCCGATCATCCGGAAATTTACATATATTTAGGTCTCAGGTATACAGAAACGGACATACGGTACCTTTCATCCCTGAAAAAAACTACTGATTCCGAGAAAAACAACAAAAACGTTCATAATATGATAATAGATGTCGCCACGTGTCTTTCAAATCATGATTGAATTATATTATTACAAGTACAACCCGAATTGATTGCCAAATTCTAAATTAACACGAGCAAAACCGTTAGCAAAAGCTAGTATTTTATTTATATTAATTTAATTAGTTCTTTTTCTTCGTACCATCATCTGCCTAGCCTTTTCCCAACTATGTTGGGGTCGGCTTCCAGTCTAACCGGATGCAGCTGAATACCAGTATTTTACATGGAGCGACTGCCTATCTGACCTCCACAACCCAGTTACTACTGGGAAATACGATACCCCTTGGTAAGACTGGTTGTCAGACTTTTTGGGCCACTGACTACTTTAACGACTGTCAAAGATCTTCAAATGACAGCCGGGACCAACGGCTTAACGTGCTTTCCGAGGCACGGAGGAAACTCGGTATGTAATGGGTGGTCACCCATCCACAGACCAACCTAGGCAAGCACGGCTTAACCTAAAGATCGACCCGAGCGGCTGTTATTGTTTAGCCACGAGCTCCTCCGAGTTCTTTTTCTTCGTACCACTGGCACTAAACTAAACTAAAACAGTAGAAGGGATAGAAAAATGTGCATGAGAGAACATGGTCTGAATACCATAAAGAATGGGTTAAAAATTTAAATATTTTAATGCAAACTTGTTTTAATACGATTTAGAAAAGAATCTATTGCAAAAATTCATACTGTTTTGAACGACTTCAGTAATAAGATAACACTATTTTTATTTTCTTTATTCTTCCTCAGAAACCTAATCTTGCGTCGTGTCACATCACTAAGCCCCGAAGGTAATATTAAGCTGGGAGTAAAAATTTCTACGTTCTCTGCACAAGATGTCAACATAAATTGTGTCTTGTAAAAGCTTGCTAATGGCATACGATTGTGTGGACTCGATATTAAAGAATTCTGCTAAGATTTCGAAGGAAATATTAGGAAACATAAATAAAAATGTCTGTTTGAAATTGTGTCTGAATCATGCTGCCCATATAATGTTGTGTATAGAAGTCATATGCTTCGTGTTACTCTTCTGTCTTTTCACACTTTGATGGCTGAACACTTTTGGACAAAATTAGCCATGACCCGAATGTATAATATAGGATACTTGGCCGGTAGGTACGTTGCTATGGAATAATTTCTAACTTAAATGGAGGCAAAGTCACGGGCAACAGCTAGTTATTCATACAAAGTGTCACAATTCATTATTACTGTAGTTTTATTATGGGTAACTTTGCTTGCGCGATTTAGGATTTGAAGTTTAGTTTATCCGCTGTGTCATAGATGGCGCAGTAGTACTTTTGTTTCATGTTGCTGTAGTACTGTTTGTAAACGTACTACAGGCCATGTCGGGCCTGAAGAATTACCAAACGTATGGCCGATGGGACCGAAAGTTTTCGGAGTGCAGAAAGATGTGACGTTAGAAAACCTCCCACAAGGCACAAGGCGGACCGATAACCTGTTAATTTCAACCTTCCCTGTTTATTTACGTATAAGTAAATCCCAATTCAACCTTAAGGAACTGACGGAGACACACAGATGAAGCGCCTTCCTTGTAACTAATACAGTATACCCGTATACGTATCCCTCAGTAGCTTGTTGTATAAGCTCTTGAATAAAGTTCTTAGTAAAACTTACACCTAGTCCACGGCCTCGGGCGATGCGTCTTGCCACACGTCAAGCGTTGCGGTGGTTCTGACATTGGCAAAATTGTCGATATTGCCATAAAGAAAAATAGAATAGACTCGAGGCAAGCTTGTATTCGGCGGCAAAAACAATTGAATTTATTTAAATAATTCTCCTGTAGCGATGTCGTAACACTACTTAATCGTGAAGCTCGCGGCCAAGTGGTTACTTTTAAATATGAAACCAAGTAGACAATTTTAATTACGCTTTCTGGTCAGAAAACAAACTTTTACTGCCACTCATTCACACTTGAACCCATAAAACAGAAGTAATCAGATCACCAGCTCGCAACGTATCTCTGATTAAAACTAGCGGGGCTGCAATAAAATCTGTCGACGTCACAGTTAATATGTGAAACCACACATTTCGGGACTTATCCACAACAATGTTGGCGTACATTGACGGCGAAAAATTAAATTAAACTGACGAAGATGTGTAATGAAGTATTTTGAGCGTACTGGAAACGTCTTTGTTACATATCTTGCTCATTTTTGGAAGCTGATATAACTAGTTACAAAGACTGCCTCATTGGTCTAGTGGCCGCAAACGCCACGGCTGAACATGAGGTCCTGGGTTCTATTCTCTGGTCAGTCAAGTGTTATTGGGTTTTTTAATCAGGAATTTCTCAGTAGTAGCCACGAAGTATGGATTTGTGCCCGGTTGGTAGCAATTAAATAGGCTCGCCCCTATTACATGGGATTTAAACATTACATCGATTTCATGGTGGTACTAAAAGGTCTTTTTAACAGTTTTTATTTAAAAAATATTTAAATTATGACTTTCCTGTATAGAAAAACCCAGAGAAGAAATAAACTAAAGTTATTATTTAGACTTAGCCATAAAATATTGTCTACAGAGAACGTATTTACAAAAAACTATATTAAACCAGTATAGCAGGCCAGATTACGTAAAGCGTCACTGACCTACGCCAACCGTCTGGGTTTTCGGAAACAGTTGACGTGAAAAGGCTTAGCAACGTTGTAGGAGTTACAGCACAAACGATGAAAACCCAGTATTAAGTTTGCCAGACAAAAGAAGACGACTAGAATACAGGATAATAATAAAAACAAAAATCACTTGGCGACACTATTATCCAAGCTTTTACAGCTTGGATAATTGTACGGCACTTCCGATATTTACAAGTCCGATGGCGTATGCAATAAAGTGTACATATTATGTAGACCATAAAGGTTGAACAGGTTCTATGACCTGATGTGGTAGCTGTGACAAAATATTTAATGGTTTAGGTTTTAATATTAGAAGAGTGGCTCAGCTCGTGGCTAAATAATAACAGCCGCTCGGGTCGATGTTTAGGTTAAGCGGTGCTTGCCTAAGTTTGTCGGTGGTTTGGTGACCACCCATTACGTACTGAGTTTCTTCCGTGCTTCGGAAAGCACGTTAAGCCTTTGGTCCCGACTGTCATTTGAAGAACTTTGACAGTCGTTAGGTAGTAAGTGGCCCAAAAAAGTCTGACAACCAGTCTAACCAAGGGGTATCGTATTATCCAGTACTAACTGACTTGTGGAGGTCAGATAGGCAGTTGCTCCATGTAAAATACTGGCATTCAGCTGCATCCAGTTAGACTGGAAGCCGACCCCAACATAGTTGGAAAAAGGCTAGGCAGATTATGAAGAACGGATCGGCTTCGATTCTAATATTCTTCTTAGCGTGTCGATGGCAATCTAAATCGTGTCGGTTTGGGGCTTTCAGTAGCGTTCATCAGTTCCTGTTACGAGCAAACAACAGGACATACAGGACACAATACTAAGTGCTAATATCTTTTGTGGCACAGCAGATTTACTTCTTCTTTTTATCGTGCCGATGGCATATTTTTATTAAAAATGTTTGGCCCAAAATTCAGCTACGCGAACTCCGCTCGCTGATGCAGTCAAGAGATTGTCAATTGCACAGGTGTCAGGGCATGCAGTGTAAGATGGAAGATGGGCTATTGTCTGTGGAGACACACCGCATACACATTTGAGATCTGAGCCGTCCATGACCCCATCAGAAGAGATTGTCTTTGCTACGGCCGACTTGGGTTCGGAGTCAGTTTTACTGTAAAATTTGTACAAGTTTCGTGCAATAAACCTTTTTATTTATTTATTTTTGTTGAATAAACTTTAGAATAGATTATGTGAGAACTAACATTTTGTATCCCATGGATAAAATAAATCTGGCCAATGATCTCAGTATTTATGTGGGACCATAAAATCTGTTACTGACCTACGCCAACTAGTCAGTTCTTGCAATACACTCAACTTTTAACAGTTTCAGTAATAAAAGACAGCTATTTGACTTATGTCGTTAATCCATTGTACAGTTAGGTGCAGTGGCGAAAAAGCAGACGACATTGTGACTACAATATTGTTTGGGAGTACTATTGGCTTAATTAGTAAGTTACGTGATAAAATCGTGAGTTCATAAGAACTTAGGTCTTCATTTTTTATCGTGTGGTTAGTGCCTAACCTGGTGTCAGAGTTTTTATGCCGCACATCGGCCTCTGACTTGGCTTTACATGCCGTCGAGAAATATCTTTCGGGCATGCTTGTTTCCTCACGATGTTGGCCTTCACCGAAACAAGTGATAATTATACAATACGCACATGAATGCGAAAAATTAAAGTGCGTGCTTTGGGTTCGAACTTGAGACCTATGACTTGGCAGTCCGACGGTCACACCACTAGACTATCACTGATTTGAACTTTGGTGAATTTAACCGATTCGAAGGCACATAACTAAATGGCAGCGTTCTGGCGGCAACTAATTTAACACAATATGACACACGTAAGAAGGGATTTTCAGGAGTATTACTTAAAATCACGCCTTTAATCCCCGAGAGGGTTAGGCAGAGCTATACCTAATAGTGCAGCCACATTTCACCAGTAATGTTTAAGTCCTATGCCCCCTGTGGGCAATGTATATCAACTGGGCATAAATTCAGACTCCGTCCACTCGATCTTGGGCAAAATTCGATGACTTCGTTTCGACAATACAATAGTTGGAGGCTCACATAATAATATATGTTTACAGAACCTGGATTTAATATCTAAAGTAATAAAGGAGAGATGGAAAATATTTTCACTACCCACGAAGGATATGAGAGTATCTGTTAGAATGATAATAATAAGTTGGAACGATGGGGACGCGTCGGCTAAAGACTGCCGTCGGAAGTTTTTAATAACGTTTCAACTATGTTGTGGAGGCAATATGTTTTGTGAGGTGGCCGGTGATTTTAATATTGTGTTTAATATTTATTTGTTTAAATAGATACTTGACGCACTTACAGTTTGCTCCAAAGCGTGCAGCAAGCCTAACATAACATAGGTACTAACTAACTAACTTAACTACTAGTACTAAACTATTGTATGCAATTATAAAGCATAGCTTTACTGTTACTCATAAACATACCTAAATCCGGCTCCTGAGCAATCAGACCGTTAAGTAGATTCATCGCCAGGGGTGTGGGCGCATATCGAGCAGTTTGGGTACGCACAGAGGGAGCTGCGAACAGGCCTCGCGAAGCACAGGCCCGCGAACGCCGCAGTCGGTTTCGAGCATGAACAACGAGCTAACGTAGTCACGTCGTCAATTTTATTTTGATGGCTTTTTTTTTTTTGATTGATCGATTTTTTTTGATTGATTGTTTTTCTTTTTTTATTGTTTTATTATTATGTTAACATCATGCCTGAAATCCTCGAAGGATACTTTTCATATTTCAGTTCGGCTCTTTCGGTAGTTCACGATGTGAACAGAAGTAAGAAAAGAGGAGAAACGATGCATGCCGGCTCGCTCTCTCACTCGCTAGCTGGCGGTGCGGCTTGCGCTTTATATTTATTCATAAAGGGTGGAACCAAACCTTAACGAAGCCGAAAGGCACTGGTTCTTCCCGTCATTG
Organism: Lycophotia porphyrea; assembly: GCA_950005105.1. Taxonomy (NCBI): domain Eukaryota; kingdom Metazoa; phylum Arthropoda; class Insecta; order Lepidoptera; family Noctuidae; genus Lycophotia; species Lycophotia porphyrea. Next base: position 3,219,542 of record OX465405.1, on the reverse strand, counting down.
CGATATTTTTTTTGCTCCAAACCATACCTACTTCTAGTTACGGAGATATTGAGGGTCAAAGTTCCAACTTTTTCACATTTTTTTTTTTAATACATATTTTTATGTAAGATTTTTACTTTATACAACTCCAGGACCCCCTTACTATTCAATCTATCCATCAGCACAATGTTTTGAGTGCGTTACATTGAGTCCTCCCATAAAACGTGATTTTTCAGCCCAAAAAAAGTCGTTTCCCAGCACTAATTTTTGCGTAAAGTTGCTTAGTTTGATGTACATAATGCTTGGTTGACGGCTATGTGAAGAGTCAGTTTACACCCTGTATATTTGCAGAAATACTTAAGAGGAAACACGGTAGGTATTTGAAGAAACTATCGCTGTCGCTCTGCGAGCGTGATTTCGACATTGGTGCGATAAGGACAAGTATACTAAAAAGTTATAAATCGAGGTTGGGCTCTCGACTATTTCCTCCTCCAATGTTCGACCAATTTAAAAGACATTTCATAAACTGTATAAGAAGGATTCCTTATGTTTTTCGTTTTTCATTAATAGTTGTCAAATTTGTACACTAGACCTTTGTTGACAGGCAATCTAAATAGGCAATTTTGAGCATTTTTTAAAGGTTCTAGTGCTTGTACAGATTATGTAATATCAAAAAGAAAACCATAAGAACATAGTAGAGGTTGATATTTATGTAACTGTAAAAAATCATAACTTTAAAGTCATAAACCAGAAAAAAACAGGCAAGGCCGTTTGTATGGGAAAAAGACCGCCCACATTTCCTCTTAAGAGCGTTAACGACTGACGGCATTTTTATATAAACTTATTTCAAATTCCCCAGACACCTGCAATTTCACTATAATTCAAACAAATCAAACAGCACCGATGTATCATCACGCTAATATCAGAATAGCGTGGTGGACAGTTGACGTCGGGTTAACGCCGACACGCCTACTTTAACCATGTAAAAGACTCATCAGTGACGGCAATTGTTTGATCAAAGTGTTTGGTTGTTGGAGCCAATGTTGGATGTTCATGAATTTTGCTTTAATTGGTAAGTGGCTTTAAGCGTGAAGGTTTTAAATTTTGGTGAGAACACGGTGTTTTGGTCTTGAACTTACAACTGGGTATAATCTCAAGGGCTCTCATGACCGAAAGAGCATTCATCTGTCACCTAGACAAATCAATCAGGGGAGCAACCACCACCCTGCTTTAAGAGGTGCTGGTAGGGCCCCCTGTTTATTCTACATATATACGGTATCTGATCAGAACGGAGCTGGAGATTCGTGACGGAAATGATACAAAAAATCGAATGAAAGTAATCCGGTATACTAGGTGTAAAAGGCACTGGGACAGCCAGTGCCTTTTACACCTTTATTACGATATTTTTTTTGTTCTGTACCAAACCTGGAAACTTTCTACTTACGAAAATATTCAAAGGAGGTCAAAGTTCCAACTTTTTTTTTAATACAAGTTATTAATGTTATAACTTTACTTAAATTCTTTTGTGACACTATTCAACGGATTCATCAGCACAATGTTTTGAGTGCATTGCATTGAGTTTTTTCACCCTAAAAAAAAAATCGTTTTCCAGTAATCATTTTTGCGAAGAGATACTAAGTTTGATGTACAGAATGCTTCGTGAAGGATCTATTTACACCTTGGGTAATTCACAGAGTAACAAAACCATATTTTTTTTTCAAAACCAAAACATTAATTAAATAATAGCAACTGCCTTTAGATGTTATATTTCTTATTTTACACTATCGCAACAATTCCCCACATCCGACTTTTTATTGGCTCCATCAACCAACATTGGCCATCATATCCCACTAAGTGGCATAGGAAATGCGTGCACTAAGCGTTTTTATCACGTTTTGATTGCGTGCCATCAGTTAAATGCGTTCCGTATAAGTTTTCATATTTTTCCGGTTATTATATCGAAGCTTTCAATCGGCAACTTTTTATTGCATGTATGGTGCAATCAGTGTGTGAGTATCAAAAGGTACGTAATGGAAAATCGATCTAATAGAGTCCATCATTTCTGAGCAAGAGGTTTTTTTTCGGATGGGAAACCATCAAATGATTCTCCCGCTCTGGGCAGAGCGGGAGAGTCATTTGACTGACTAAAACCCATCCATGTTCCTTCCTTGTCCTTTGTCTTCCAGGGACGCGGTATCTCTTTCGAACAGTCCCGCAGCCCAAGAGCAAGAGGTCTTGGGTTCAATATCCTGATCGGGCATAGGGTTTATAGAGGCAACTGAACCGTACCGCATATTCCTTGTAGGCACACGGTACGTAAAGTACGGGCTTTGAACTTCGCCGGCAGTTTGGATCTAAGTTTGATTAGTTCGGACTAAATTGAGGTTCGGAGCGGACAATGGACATGGACGGATTCTTCACGACGGGCATTGGTGGTTTTCTTTAACTGGGTTTAGGGTTCGATTCCCGGGTCGGGTAAAGTGTCATTGGATATTCCTATCAAAATTATTCAGTAGCAGCCACGGAGTTTGGAGCTCGCCCCCTATTCCATGGGATTGCAATATAACTGGCGAAATGTGGGCGTACTATTTGGTACATCTCTACCTAACCCTTCGAGGATTACAGGCGTGATCTTATTTTAAGTATTGAATACCTGTAGGCTGTTACCCGCAGCTTCATGTGCGTGTACCTCCCTACCAATTCCCAGGTTGGGCAAAGTGTTATTGGGTTTTTCCATCAGGAATTTCTCAGTAAAAGCTATGGAGTCTGGATCTGTGCCCGATTGATGGCAAAAGCCCCCTAATAAATAGGACTTTAACAATATAACTGACGGAATGTGGGTGTACTAGGTACATCTCTACGTAACCCGTCGGGGATTACAGGTGTGATCTACTAACTTGCTTGAATTTTAGGCGAATAAATGTACAGACGCCAGAACATCAAGCTACTACAAACTGTCAGATTTCTCTAATAGATTTTCAACTTTATCTTTGAAGCATTAGGTTCAAGATTGATTGGGAAAATCTGACAGTTTCGGGTAGGTTGACCTGCTGGCGTCTGTACCTATTCCGATGTTCAATCAGATCATAACCCAATATTATGAACTTTAAAACCTCTAGTTACAAACATTTATCTGGGAAACGTAAATAAATTCCAAAGTCAACTTCTTATTTATAGCGTCCGGTAAATTATAACGTTCGGCTATGAAAACCTCAATTATTACAACAAAGGGTAATAAAGGCTCTCTTACACTAACTTGTTATTTTATTTGAAACAGTCAACTCTGTGCGGCCTATTTTATGTCACGAACTGCAACGTTTAACAACTATATGCTTCAGAATCTCAGGGAAAGACGTGGAGACGACTTTTTCTTTTTTTTTTCTTTTCCAGCAATCTTAATTATAAATGTGTTGGATGGTACACACAGCGGCACATCAAGCTTTACATTTCCTGTATAACATGGTCTCGCTTTTTTTATATTTCTTGTACAATGAGAAATCCGCATAAACTGGTTTTGTATAACTTGATCAGACGTCGTACGTACCTTAAGAAACTTTCTCAAACTTAAAGAATTTATTTCGACCGAATTTGATCAGCCATCGTGCGTACCTTTAGAAACTTTCTCAAACTCAAACTCGAAGAATTTATTAGACCGTTACAGGCAGTTTTGAAAGTCAAAAACAAAAGAATTTGATGAAGCTACAGTCCTAGTCACTAGGTATAATAAATTGTGAAAGTACTGTAGTTGCCCTTTCCAAAGTAGATCTCTACGGAGATGAATGGGCAAGAGCCAACAGATTTGTTGCTCAATAGCAGTTTGAATCTAAAGAGATCATCGTTAAATAGTTGGCAGCCATATTTTTAACTAGGTATGTAAAATAGATAGTCCTAATAATTAAAAGAAAATGTGCGTTTTAAATAATTAAAAACGCATAACCTAAGCATGCTTGCTCTGTCAATACCTACATAAAAATAGTGCGTGGAGTCCCTCCACGCGGAAGCGAAACTGCGTAATGTGGAAATGAAAACAGGTATACTACGCGCATGCGTTCGAGTGCCACGCATTCACTCTTGCTCTGTCTCTTTCTATTCCCCCTCCCCAGGAGCATTGAACGTTTAACGCAACAGTGCTTTCATACCCCCTCCATGGTAGCGTTAAACGTTTAACGCAACCTTGTTGGAAGTCGCATTAGAAGTTTCACTTCAATAAATTAATTAACATACACTTTTACATTAATTCGCTCCCACACTAAACATCAAATACTGCAAAACAAAAAAAAAAATAGTACAAACAACTCAACCGCACACTGTTCGGTCCACTTCAGCGATGATTCACCAGCTGACTCACGTAACGTACTACTAGCAAAGGAAGAGTTCACCTGATGAAATCATGGGCCATTGACCCCCTGCCCATAGGTGCAACTCGGGAATCCACCGTGTCAACGCTCCGTTGACTTTTGCATGTTCCTACCTAGTAAGCGCGAGTTATTTTTGTAATTAAGAAATGTGGTGTACATTCCAATAAATGAGTCATTTTTTTTACATTGCACGTTATGCTTTATTTAATTTGCTAACTTCGACTGGCCTCATTTGTAGTCGGTGCATCTGCTAAGTGATTTAATCAATTACTAGCTGTTGCCCGCGACCTTCGTTCGCGTGAAATTATAAAAAAAAAAAAACCTACTTCCCTTTTTGAATCGGATTTTGTTCCCAATTTTTTTTTCAAGGGTTTTAATTTTTTTTGCACGGAACCTTATTTTTCTTAAATAAAAGTAGCCTATGTTACCTTATAACCCCGTCAAAGTCGGTCCAGCCGTTTAGTAGATTAGCTGAAACAAACAGACACAAAAATGGAACAAAATGAGTTTTTGTTATAAGTGCTGTATATATTTTCATATGCATTCAGTAAAAAGCTGTTATTTAGATGTTACTAACAGACACTCCAATTTTATTTATTTGTTTATAGTATACATGTATAGATTTGGCAGCACTAAGACAAGTGTATCAACCTCTTACAGGTAAGCAAATCATCATCACCATTTCAGCCGAAAGACGTCCACTGCTGGACATAGGCTTCCCCCAAGTGTCGCCACATTGACCCGTCCCGTGAGACTCGCATCCAGCGGATCTCCGCAACCTTCACCAGGTCATCAGTCCACCTAGGCCTTCCAACGCAACGTCTTCGCGGTCGCCACTCCAGAACTTTTCAGCCCCATCGGCCATCCGTTCCGTGAGCAATGTGCCCTGCCCACTGCACACACTTAAGTTTGGCAATTCTTCGGGTTATGTCGGCAACCTTTGTTCTTTTGCGGATGTCCTTATTTCTGATTTGATCACGCAGGGAAACTCCGAACATAGCCCTCTCCATTGCCCTTTAGACTAAGCCTTCTGACGAGGCCCATTGTGAGCGACCACGTTTCGGTCCCATATCTGATGTAATCACTGGCAACACACACTGGACATAGACTCGTCTTGAGACACTGCAGTAAGTTGCACGAAATGATACCACGCATCTTCCCGAACGCTGCCCAGCCGAGTCGCATTCAAGGATTGACCTCTTTCTCAAAGTCAGACTTACCTAAGTGGACCGTTCATGCTCTCCTTATTTGTCATTGAGTGCCGACTTAAATTCAGATGAGTACCTAACTACTCACCGCACACAAATATCCATTATACCGTGATATAGCTGGGTTCGATCCAACTTACTACACCGACGAGGAGAGGAGAGGCTTAGGAGCTAGGGTGTATCCACCGATGTAGAGGAGCATATTGACAAGACTGGAGCAGAGACGTGTGAACAGGTTATAAAAGGCAGAGTTTAGCGTGACCTAAGGTAGTTTTCAATTTAGACGTTTCGTGTTGGACCGCTGCAGTGCCAAAGCGGTGCGTATGTCGTATTGCGCAGGGACGGTCGTTTGTTTTCATACAAACCGCTCGGTGCGACAACAGTGCGTGTTGTCGAGCTTTCGCGGCACCTACGACACGAAACGTCTAAATTGAAAGCGCCCTTACACTAAAGACGCACGTCTCTTCTCATCTCCGCTTTGTGCTGCTGCCGGCTCTTGCAGCCGAGTGTAACGCTGGCCTGAACAAATATGAGACATCTCCTGTCCTCTCTGCTCACCCATTTCCACTAAAGATAAGCGAAGACGAGAAGTAAAAATATCAAAATTCTATTGGTGGTTTACAACAAATCTCCTCTCCTATATTCTCGACTCCGCTTGGAGAAGTTCGGACCTTGAAGAGGAAAAACCTCGTGATGTCATTTTATACTGGGTAAGCTAAAATCTACGCTTTCTGTAAATCTGAGTGAGTACACATTTTAGCAAAGGTGTTGACAGCACGCAAATCTATATCTACTTGTATGAGGGACCTCGTGTACTACCCAGCAATGACCACATCTTGGCGTATGGCCACCCGCTACCTTGAACAATACTGGTCGGAAGTAACGTTGTGTGACCAAAGTTCCAAAGGTCCTGGTTGAAGCATCGGCCAGAAGTCGTGGTCACGGCTTTGTAGTGCGTGAGGTCCCTAAATATAGAACGAGATGAAGGTCGTGGTGGTAATTCAAGTATATTTTATAACATCATTTGTGAAGAAAAACATGAAATTATTGAAACTAATAATAAAAATTAAAATGATTTAGATATTATGTTGTTGTTCGCTTGTTTCACACCCGTTCCAAAACAGAAAAGGTGTCTCTAATGGTCGCACAACAAATTATCTAATACAAAATCAACCGAAATATTTATTTTTAGACATTCAAAATTTTCACGTTTAATAAAACTTTACTGTACAAAAGCAACTCAACACCATCACGAGAAATCTTGTTACGCCGTTTTTCTGGAAAGACATAATTAATAATTATTACTATTTCACATCAAATCAAATCAAAGCGTTTATTTCAAGTAGGCCAGTTACAAGCACTTTTGAACTGTCGAAAAAAGACAACAATGAAATGTAGCTACAGTCCCAGAAACAAGGCATAAAAACTGTGAAAGTACTGTAGTTTCCCATTCCCTAGTGTAATCTCTATGTAAAAGAACGGGCAAGAAACTTGATGGATACTCTTTTAAATCAGAATATTTTTACAAAACCATTCGGTTTTTGGTTACACCATTCATGTTGAGATGGTACATTATGTGAGATAGATGTAGCAAGACGTTAAAAGTGTCTGTACTAAAAACAAAAAATAAACAATTTCAAAAATAAAATAATTAAAAAAGCCGTGGCAACCCAGAGATGACTAGTCACAACTGACAGCACCCGTTCATGAACATGACGCATGTATCAGCATCATTCCACTCAACCATTTTGAAGAGAACTAAATGATCCAACGATATCATAACAAAGAAACACGTATATAAACCTAATCATGTCTGTGATATGAAAAGCAACTTATTTTTCCATTCCCGTAAAAAAAGCTGTAACTTTTCTATTTACTTTCTATTTCTATTCTAATCACAACCAGAGTTTTCTCTTTGATAAAAAGGATGCTTATATGCATCCGGCTCTGATCCGTAGTACAATAGGCTGTACAATCAATTGAAGCTGCGTAGCCTCTGGCTATATATATTGTCTTCCAATCTATTCAAACCTGATGAAAATGGCAGTGGTCGTCAACATTTTTTTATTTCTTTGTTGTTTGACAAACAAATGACTTGAAAGGAGGTGACTACTGTAAGTACGGATGAACCCATTCAGTGCCCAGAACCCAGCATATGAGTCGAACAGTAATTTGTTCGTTCGCACAATGCGTATCTGTAGCTATGGACTCGCTAGTCGGGTTCTGGGCATGAATACAAGTCACCTATAATTTATTATAACGACGACTCGGATACGGGTTGTGGGCACGCGAACGAAATTCACGAAGTTTTCGCGAAGTACTGGGCAGTGAATGGGTGAAGCAGACATACTGCACCGACCCTTAATTAATTGGGATAGAGGCAGGAGAGAACCATGAAGATGTTTAACAAAGAAGGTTGTAGAAACAATAATGGTAGATAATGGACAATGGTGGTAAAAGCAAAATAATAAAAGAAGAATGGTAAGCTATTCAGGGTGACCGATGATAAAAAAACATTGGTAGTGTAGTTATTGTACAGAGACAATAAACTTAACTGCATGCTCCTTAACTACAGCGTAAAAGTTGTATTCTTTGAACGTGTGCTTATTCACTTCGAAGAAAGAATTTCGAAAAAGTTTAAACATTACTTTTATCCACAGCAGATTAGTAGGTATACAATATAAGTTGTACCGAATCAAACTATATTGATTAGAAAAACAAATATCTTTTCATTAAGAATTAACGTCCTGAATAACATTTAGGTGAAAGTATATTATAACTTCTAACTTCAAACTCAAGTTTTCCGACGATACAAAAAAGTGTGACGATCCCAAATTGAAAAGGTATCTCAAAAACTTTGGTAACCATTGTCCTAAACCAAACGCAATCCAAAATGTAATTGACATGCGTGTACCTAAAAAAAGCCATAGAAACGCCCATGCGGACGGCCTCAAAGCTACAGCGGGCATGACTCACAAACGATCGGGCCGTAACAAATAAAAATGTTTAAAACGGAAAAACAAAGTGACGATTTATCCAAAAACAAACATATTTCCGCTGCTACTCAACTCAAAATTGAACCTTATGAAGAAGACGAAGAGTGTAATGAAATGAATGCTGGTGATACTGCTAACGTTGTTGAAAATCTCTGTGGGTGGTGAATAGGCGGCAGGTTTGCAAACAACGAAAGGAAAGAAGGCGGTGCCGAATTCAATACAAATATGGAAGCGACCTAAGCTTGAATAGAAGACGCGACAGTAAGTGACCTTTATATCGAAACAAAGAAGCAAATGGCGAAGGGAAATGTCCCGCTGTGCAGAAAAGAAGGTATAACGTCTTTACTGTTGACCATTTTGCTGTTTTGATGGGATTTTCTACAGGGCTGTCTCAAGATACTTTGGCTAATCTCACTATTAGCAATTGTTTTTTTAGGGTTCCGTACCCAAAGGGTAAAAACGGGACCCTATTACTAAGACTCCGCTGTATCGTCTGTCTGTCTGTCTATCTGGCTCACAGATGATGTATTTCTGTTGCCGCTATACTTAACAACGAATTAAAAAAAATATCGATTCTTTTTGGAATTTATTCAATTAAAGTTTGAAAGCTGAACTCATAGATTCTATTTTTATATTTGTTATTCGAAGTCCTAAACAATTTTTTTGAAATATTAGGTCACTGGTAATTATGACATAGATTTTGCTGAGAATGTTTTGGCAAAATGTAAAGAGTATTTTAAGACTTAATTAAATTAGTTCCTGTTATAGCTTTCTCTTAACACAGGATAATTATGCCTATATTTTTTGTAAAAGATAAGGAAACGATTAAGTCTATTCCTACATTATTATGTTAAATGGAATAGAAGACATTATTAATTAGTCAAAGTGTGTGTGTACTTATTACGCACGTAAGAATTTATACTTCTTTGGCGTTTAAAATGTTGACTAGCTAACTTCAGGGTGTATGTTGACTAGCTAAATTCAGGGTGTCGGTTTTTCGTGACGGTGTATGTACATCGTAAAAATGTACTCTCAGCATTAGCGTTACAATAGTAATAGTATTTTTAATAAGAAAAAAATATTTAACAAGCTTTTTTATTCCATCATAACACAAAACGTAATAATTACCCCACTAAAATAATTTGACTACCCCAAATCTCCCAGTAACAACCCTAATTTTTACAACCCTCAATATTTATAGTAGCTTGCGTCCAATGTCTACTAACTTCTTCATTATCTGCTACACAATGTACGGCTACAGTTATCCTATGACCAAAAATAGCCCTTTTGCGACCCTTTTCAATATTTTTATAGCCATAATTAGTTCCGTCTCCAATTTCAATAGCAATTTCGTCCTCACAGACTGTTGTTCAGTATTGGCTTCAGTTTTCAATACAAACGGTTTCCTAGGCAATTGTTGGGAAACAATTAGTGCCTTTGATGGCGACAATATATATATGGCGCATAATATTGATGTTTTTGTACAGAGAACCTTTTTAGTTGGCCGCTGCTAATTGAAACTATAGGTAGTTATAGGTCTTTTTTATAAAACTTCTTTGGTACTGATTCGTAATTATCTTGGGTGTTCTTACAATTGAAAGAAAATAACCGTGTAACGAATTGTAACTGGCTGGCATTTTTATTAGTATTTTTTTTGGAATGAAGGTTGCATAGTTGTCCACTATTTCATCTCGGTAGCAATAAAATATATCTTTTTTTGCCTAATGATTTAAATCATAGCAAATCAACTGATACGATTGCTCTGTTCAAGGTAGAAGCGCCAGGAATGTCCGCGAAATTCAAATTCTCTTACGTTTTTTGCAATTTGCAAGTCAGTGTTACGTTATATGTTGATGAAAAATGAGTCGCGCAAGTAACACGTATGTAGTTAGAATTACAATCATTAAAATCATTAAATACAAACCTGTTATTTCATTTAACCCCATTAAATAACTATTTCATGAAAAAATCATTCTAAATATTTATTTATACAGGGTGTATACAGACTCTTCACGAAGCTGTCAACCAAGCAACCTATACATCAAACTAAGTAACTTCACAAAAAAAACAATGCTGGGTAACGACTTTTTTTTTTGGGGTGAAAAATTACGATTTACCGTACGACTCAATCTTACACACTCAAAACATTGTGCTCATGAATGAATTGAATAGTAAGCTGGTTGTGGAAGTGTTTAATGTAAAAATCTAACATTCCAAACCTGTATTTAAAAAAATTACTTGTGAAAAAGTCGGAACTTTGACCCCAATATCTCCGTAACTAGAAGGTTCCCAGGTATGGTTTAGAACAAAAAAATGATCACAATTACTGGGAGAACAAGTGCCTTTCGGCTTCATTAAGTCTTTTTACACCTTTTAGGTTTGTTTAGTAAGCCACACATCAAGAATAAAATAACGTAATGAGGTTAAATGACGTCATTTTACCTCATTGCAAGCGCAACTTAAAAAGTCTCATAACTTTTCATTTCTAGAGATATTTTTATGATTTTTCCACTTTTCTGTTTCGGAGAGGAGCAGAGTTCACAGGGACTCCGCTCAAAAAAATTTGAAGTTTTTTCCAATTTCTTTTTAATATTCTTATTTTTAAAAAAAATAATGTTTTTTCACTTACTGTTGTAGTTAAGAGGTTATGTGACTGATTTCTATTAAAACGTAAAGAGACATGCGGCAATGTGTCCATCTAGAGACTGATGCTGTCATAGAAATCGCCTTTCAGAATTGATACCTTGCCTAAGATGAATTTAGTCGAGGCTCGCAAGCATGTCTGCTCACCATGAGGTCCTGGGTTGAATTCTCATGTCGGGCAAAGTGTTATTGGGTTTTCAAACAGGAATTTCTCAGTAGCACCTAGGAAGTCTGGATTTATGCCCGGTTGATTGCAATAGGCTCGCCCCCTATTACATGGGACGTAAAACGTAAGTGGCCAAATGTCCAAGCGCGTATTTTGCGTGCGGAATAAATGTAAAAAACCTTAAATGTAAATGTAAAATGTAGGTGTACTGTTTGGTAGAGCTGTGTGGCGTGATGTTATATATGTAACAAGAAGTATACTTACTTAACAACACATGCCTTTGGGTCCAAGGACAAAAGGAAGTTATTCAGGCTGTTCTCGCAGTTGGTGTAAGCCATGCCGAAGCCGACGCCGCCTCCGATAAACATCGGCCATTTTTTGAAACCTTTAAGGAAAAAACTACCCACCATGCTGCCAATTATAAGGCCGGTAGCTGTCGATGAAGTCAGGCAGGATATGAAATAGAAGAAATATTGTGTTATCGAACTGGAAGACGTTGCGTTGGAAGGCCTCCCACTAGGTGTACCGATGATCTGGTAAAGATCGCGGGGGTCCGCTGGATGCGAGTGGCACGGGACCGGTCAATGTGGCGACACTTGGGGGAGGCCTATGTCCAGCAGTGGACGTCTTTCGGCAGACATGATGATGATGATGATGATTGTGTTATCAGATGTATAGCATAAGGATGATAACTCTATAATGTTCTCACTGCTGAGTCACAGGCCTCCTCGCTATGAGAGGGAATGGGGTTATAATCCGCCACACGGGCCCAGTGCGAGTTGGTAGATGTCACATGTTTGAGAATTTTTGGTTCTAGGACATGCCGGTTTCTTCACGATATTTTCCTTCACCGTTTTGAGAGCAATGGTGATGAAATAAATTACACAAAGCAATGCACCTGCCTGGGTTCGAACCCACGACTTACGGCTCGTAAGTTGGGGCCACTGCTAGTTTGCTACTATCAGATGTATGAACGTGGCCAAAGTAAAAGGTCAATGTAAGGTTCGTAGCAGGGGGATTTATCTTATTTCTGCCTACCCCATGGGAAAAGGCGTGAGATTATATATTTATGTAGCTTCGGTTACAGTACTTACCTTGAGTGCGCAAACAATTTGCACAAATGTTGTGCAAACTGTTTGCGCACTAAAGGTTTTGCCATAATAAATACGGTTCATATCTTTTGTTTTGTATTCTCACAAACTATTTGCACATGCAAACAGCTACTGAGTTCAGCCGAAGATTAAAAAAAAAAATATCATCATCTGTCCAACCTTTTCCCAATCTTGTAGGGCTCAGTTTCCAGTCTAACCGGATGCAACTGAATATCAGTATTTTACATGGAACGGTTGCCTTACTGACTTCCAAAACCCAGTTAGTACTGGGTGATAAAAAAAAAAAAAAAAAGAGTACAAAGATACAGCTTAATTTTTTAGCTGATTGCGGCAGGTCAGTTGGTCAAGGCATCGACATTTGACCTGCATAAGAACAACCAGAAAAAAATGTTCCAACTATTGGAACTCAGCCCTCATCTGAGTGAGTGAGTTGGCCCGTCCACCTAAAACCTTTCACAGTTAATTTATCTCTGCCAGCTAGCTTTTGCTCGCGGTTATGCTCCGGTTATGTACGGAAATCAACCCACGGGAATGTTTTAATTGTAGCCTAATGTAGCTTCCCGTTATTGAAGGAATTTTTGGAAGCGGATCAGAAGTTCAGGAGATTACCACCTACATACTAACTTATAAACAAATTTTATCTCTTTCATCATCATCATCTGCCTAGCCTTTTCCCAACTATGTTGGGGTCGGCTTGCAGTCTAACCGGATGCAGCTGAATACCAGTATTTGACATGGAGCAACTGCCTATCTGACCTCCACAACCCAGTTGTATCTCTTTATAATATTAATATAGATTTTGTATCCCTGTCTAAATCACAGTGAGCTTTACAACCAGTTGTTGTTGGACTGCTGCTGCTGCAAGGCTTTTAAAATTACATTAATCCTTATATCCGTTACAATAAGGTTTCTGTTGGTCTCCTGCTGTTAGAAGTTACATAGCTGTGAAAAGACTGTGGTGGATACTCAACTCATCGTGCAGTGAGTTTACTGGCGCTTTGATAATCCTCAAGATGTAGATATTTGACATACTTTGGAGTACCTGTCAGGTATGCTCTGGAGCCGAAAAATCTCTAAGTTTCGTACATCACTACAAACTATTTCAAACTTATTCACCAGTTTTGACGCCGAAATCAACGAAGCATGCAGAATATCTTTCCTCAAAATCTCTTAAATCCTTTTTCTTCGTCATTCCTTAGGTAAGTCTTAGGTTATAATAAAAATACATTCTGACAACGACAAACTTAATTAAAATGAAAAATACTTATAATAATATATTTAAATATTCTTTTTTTTTTAAGAATATTTCATCAGTAATTGAAATACAAGCAAATTTTGAACGTTGACACTTTATCTTCGATGACACTGACTTGGATGAAAGTTGTTTTAGTTTATGATTATTTTATGCCTGTTTTAAAAAAAATCCTTTTCTACTGTTAGAAAAATAAATAAATAATTGTCTCTGGCTGAAGACATAGTTTGGTCACTGATAAAATGGTACCGAGACGAAAAATAGATTTGAGGCTGAAAGCAATATTTTAAGGGTAAGTGCAATCATGTAATCACCAGTGATTACATACGGGACCAGTGTTGCCAGTGATTACATACGGGACTGAAACGTGGTCACCCACAATGGGCCTCATCAGAAGGCTTAAAGTCACCCAAAATGGAAAAGGATATGCTCGGAGTGTTCTTGCGTGATCAAAACAGAAATGAGGACATCCGCAAGAGAACCAAGGTTATCGACGTTGCTCGAAGAATTTCCAAACTTAAGTGGCAGTGGGCAGGGCACATTGCTCGCAGAACGGATGGCCTATGGGGCCGAAAAGTTCTGGAGTCGCGACCGCGCACCGGAAGACGTTGCGTTGGAAGGCCTCCCACTAGGCGGACCGATGACCTGGTGAAGGTTTCGAGGATCCGCTGGATGCGAGTCGCACGGGACCGGACAATATAGCGACACTTGGGGGAGGCCTATGTCAAGCAGTGGACGTGGAAATGATGATGACGAAGTGCAATCATTGGACTCAATAGTATTTACTTATATATGGACTCAAATATGGACAAGTATCAAAAGGAAAAAAGAGTTACAGGGCGTCAAAAAAATCGTCCCCAACGTTGTCAATAGTTAAGAAATAATAGGAACAAGCTTGCTACATATTCGATACATTTATGAATTTTTCCATAATTTCAAAAGCACGAAATAACTTTTATTTCATATAATTAGATTTCCAAAGACACTTTTACACTTCAATTTAATAAAACTAGATGGCGCTGGCATCAAATTTTACCACTTGCTCCTACACCATCAGATTTTCCACTCAAATCCGCATGACCAGGTAGCCAATTAAGGGTACCTTCCACACTAAGCCCCTGTTAGATTACCCGGATTACTACTAAGTCCCCGAACACAATTAATATGGTTATTAAGATTTCAATCACTACCGTAATGTTGATTTGATTTGCTTGATTTAGTCAATTGATTTAATTAGAACTTGATTTATGGTTAATTAGGTTAAATAATTATAATTCGGCTTAGGAGGTGTGATAAGTATAATGTTCTTAAGTATCTATAAATTATTTAGGACTACTGAATCAGTTATGATCAATTTTCTAGAACCAACACATTTTCTTTTATTTCAAAACGGATTTTACCAATGAATTTGAACGCATTCAGCAAATTTAAACGGCGTTCTAGAGCTGCTGTCAATATTTCATACAAATTATTACAATGACGGCTTTGAACGCCGAATTAATGTGCTAGTCACTTTCAGTTTCACTGGTAAAATTTTCTAAAAAATATGATTGTAGTCAAAAATCTTGAGATTTCGAGGAGTATCTTCGTAGTTATCTCCTTCTCCTTACAATGGACACTCAACTTTCGAACTCATTATCTTCCTGCCCTTGTCCCATTCTATTTGGGGTCAGCTCAACACGTTTTCTTCTTCCATTCTCCCCTGTCAGACGTCATGACATGGGCTGCGGGACTGTTCGAAAGAGATACCGCGGCCCTGGAACACAATGGGCAAGGAAAGAACATGGATGGGTTTTAGTCAGTACAAGTCTGACACTCCGTTCCGCTCTGCCCAGAGCGGGAGCTGTCATTTAATGATTTCCCATCCGAAAAAAAGAAGACCTCATGACATCATTTACTCTTTTCTCTTTCATATCACACAATGCATCCATCTTTTCTTTTCAGTTCCTCTACCTCCCGATCTATGGGAGTAAATTACGAACCATTTTGGTAAGAGCCTAAGGAAGCCGGATTTAAATACAAATAACGCCTTTTTTTTCGATTGGAAATCATCAAATGAATTCTCCCGCTCTGAGCAGAGCGGAAGGGAATGTCAGACTTGTACTGACTAAAACCTATCCATGTTCCTTCCTTGCCCTTTGTGTTCCATGGCCGCGGTATCTCTTTCGAACAGTCCCGCAGCCAATACAAGTAACGCCTGCGTTAAGATTCGAAGTTTGAAGCTTCGAACATCTTGCAATGATTGTTTGTGAAGGCGCGATTTAAATCAGTTTAGCAATACACAGAATCATGTTTCGTTTTTTATTGGTATGATATTGGTTGGGTAGTCGAACGAATCCTTAAACGTTTTTCCACAGATCTGTTTTAAATTAAACTGATATTGACTGCAGATTGTAGTCCATTTTTGTCGTAGATACTCCATTAGCGAGTATTAAAGAGCAGTGGTGGCCCAGTGGTGGCGGCTTCGACTTAAGAGCAGTAAGTCGTGGGTTCGAACCCAGGCAGGCGCATAACTTTGTGTAATTTATTTCATCATCACTGATTTCAAAACGGTGAAGGAAAACAAACATAATGAAACCGTCATATTGTAGAACAAAAAAATCTAAGACATGTAACATCTACCAACCAGCACGAAGCCCGCGTGGAGGATTATAGCCCATTTCCTTTCATAGAGAGGAGGCCTGTGTCCCAACAGTGGGATACATTAAGGCTGAGTATGCTTTTCCATTAGCAACAAGACTTTGCTGATCACACTCATTATGCAATCTTCCCACAAACGACGACTGTTACGCCATTTTTTTTCGTCAAAGCTAATAAAAGGGACGAAACTGCTGCTGGTTTAATGTAAATCAAAAAAATCATATTTATTTCTGTAAATTGGTTTTAGAAAACCCTTTGAGGAGGGAGGAGCTCGTGGCTAAACAATAACAGCCGCTCGGGTCGATCTTTAGGTTAAGCCGTGCTTGCCTAGGTTGGTCTGTGGATGGGTGACCACCCATTACATACCGAGTTTCCTCCGTGCCTCGGAAAGCACGTTAAGCCGTTGGTCCCGGCTGTCATTTGAAGATCTTTGACAGTCGTTAAAGTAGTCAGTGGCCCAAAAAGTCTGACAACCAGTCTTACCAAGGGGTATCGTATTTCCCAGTTGTAACTGGGTTGTGGAGGTCAGATAGGCAGTCGCTCCATGTAATATACTGGTATTCAGCTGCATCCGGTTAGACTGGAAGCCGACCCCAACATAGTTGGGAAAAGGCTAGGCAGATGATGATGGTTTTAGAAAACCCTTTACACGTCACATCATGTTATGTTTAAAACTAGACGGCTCGGTGTTGCGTACCTGACTACTCTGAGATGAAACGAACTCAGGGGTCACTTCTTCTTCTTAGCGTATCGATGGCAATCTATATTGTGTCGGCCCAGAACTAAGCTACTAGTTTGGCGCTTTCGGTAGCATCCATCAGTTCCTGTAGTGAACAAGTTACAGGACACGCAGGATACGATATTAAGTGCCTCATCGTTTGTGGAACAGCTCCATATTTACACTCCAGGGCTGCGGGGCCCCAGGGCTGCGGGACTGTTTGAAAGAGATACCGCGGCCCTGAAACACAAAGGGCAAGGAAGGAAGATGGACGGGTTTCAGTCAGTACAAGTCTGACACTCCCTTCCGCTCTGCCCAGAGCGGGAGAAGTCATTTGATGATTTAACTTCCGAAAAAAAAAAAACAGGGCGGAGTCATCAATGAATCTCCACCTAAGCAGGTGTCACTATCTCTTTTAAAGTCCAGACATTAGTCAAGTCATATGAGGACCATGCAGATTAATATTAGAGATGATCTTTTCAATAAATAACCACACAGATTTAAGTGTTGGCAGGCAACTGTAAGCACAAGTCCGAACACATATAAATTAAGGATATCTGCATCGCCACCAACATTTCACTAACAAAGAAACCAACGTCTTATTCTTGCCTAACATATAGATATTTCAAACATCTAAACTAAAGGTTCACTAGAATACAATGTGCTCACTAAACAGACACTCCATTTAAACTCAGGGCACGTTCAATTTAAACCAAATCACACATAATTGACCCGGAGCAATGCAGAAATAGTGATGTTTGTTATCCGAGACGATATCCGAAAATGTGAGAAGAAGTATACGACATTGGTCATTCGAACAATTTTAAAACTAGCATTTTATAAATCTAAATCTTGAAATTAGAACAGTGAAACGTTTTCAGGAATGTGAAGTTTGCATTTTGAAGTTAATCTAGGTTTGTTCGTTTAATAAGTAGATACTGCAGTAAACTACCTGACCATTTAATTATTTACTTTTCCCAGGTGTTTTTTGATAAATATCATGTAAACCATAACGATATACTTTACACTGTAAACTCCCTATATCTTAGAAAGCATATCACCGTAAAATAATCCGCATCTTATACCCAAACCAACACCATATCCGAAAAATATCCGCATACTCCCATCCCTTTTAGTAATAGACAAAGGATTTAGTGCTAAACAAGCTGCAAGCCTAATGATTGCCCGGACAGGGATGCCACCGTCCATAATCCTATCTGCATGTCTTATCAAAGCGGCTTCCGCGTAACGAAGCGAAATTGACAACCCTGATTGAATGGGCGATGTGCAGTCACTGAAGACGTCCGTTGACAGATTGAATTATGAGGATTATAATGTCGATTGTGGTTGAAAAAGGGGTAGGCAGATATCTAGGATTTAAGAGAAAAGGGAACGATATTCTTTTTTCTTTATTTATTTATAGACTTATTCTTTACATTTTATTAATATTTAAACATAAAAAACACTTTTAAAAATAAAATAAAATAGTAGCCCACCGGTATCGGGAATAGGGTCCAAGCTACCAGTGGTCAGGGCTCCAGAGAGCCGTATCCAGGAGTACCGCTTTCTGAATCAAGCCCTTGATCCAGCTGCCTAACGAGAGCCACCTAAGTTATAGGCCGAGGCTCTTGGCAACTAAGCCATGGGTTGATACGACTACCGGCACAATGATCGCTGAGTCCACATCCCACATGTCGACAACCTCGCGAGCTAAGTCAAGATACTTGATTCGTTTATCTTTCTCGGCTTTCACGAGGTTCTCGTCATGTGCCGCTCTGATCAATCCACCACCACTATATCAGGATTATTGGCTTATATTCTTTTAATTATTATCTTATTATTTTCTTTTAACATCATTCTTTTAATAAGTTTTTCATATGAAATTAACCTGAGATGCGTTATTCCATACAAGTCAGTTTCCCTCGGACTGCCAAGTCATAGGTCTCGAGTTGGAACCCAAGACACGCACCTCTAATTTTTCGGATTCAAGTACGTATTGTATAATTATCATTTTGCTTCGGTGAAGGAAAACATCGTGGTGAAACCAGCATGCCTGAGAGATATTTCTTGTCAGCATGTAAAGCTAAGTCAGAGGCCTATGAGTGGCATTAAAACTCTGACACCAGGTTAAGCACTAAACACACAATAAAGAAGAAGTTTGCAAGTCACGGTTTTAGATACTTTATACGTTTTCTGACCACGTTTAAATATTTAAAAATATTTTTACCTTTTAATAACCAGGATGTCATGAATTTAGTATCAATAGGTCTGATCTGTTACTGAAGTTTAAAAGCCGGCCATGATTTCTGACCTCCCTACTAATATTATAACTAAGCGTTATGTAAATGTTAAGATGCTTTGACAGTATAATTTGTTTAATTGTCAAATAGGCCGCAAGCTGTTTACAGTATTCCCAAAATGTTGAGATAAATATGTTACGACAAGATTTTTGCTCCGACTTCTCTCTTGAATTTCACAATATTTTTTTAGGTTACTGAAGAATTTTTTTTCTGAATGTTAATATTAGCTTTGCTTAAGAGAAACAATTGTATCTCATTGTATCATTCAATTAGGTGACCAAACTCAAGAGAATTATGACGCGTAAGGTCCTGGGTTCGATTACAAGGCCGGGCAAAGTGTTATTGGGTTTTTCTTTCAAGAATTTCTCAGTAGCAGCCATCATCATCATCATCATATCAGCCCAGAATCACCCACTACTGGGTATAGGCCTCCCCTTTTTCCTGCCACACTTCCCGGTTCTGTGCGTCCCTCATCCAGGTGTTACCCGCGACTTTGACGATGTCGTCAACCCAACGAGCTTTAGGACGGCCCTGGTTTCTATGGCCTTACCTTGGTCACCATTCGATCAAAGCCTTGCTCCATCGGCCATCTCCGCGTCTAGCCAAGTGTTCTGCCCAAGCCCATTTGAGGCGCAGCCACGGAGTTTGAATTTTGGCCCGACTGATGGCAATAGGAAATCATGAATATCACAATAATTTGATTACAAACAACCGTACATTACAATTTTCTAACTATACTAGTAAAGTGCAGTCAGTTGTCAGTCGATGTTTAATATTCAAACGTTTCAAGTATCTGCCTTGAGGGCAAATTGTCATCAAAGAGTGCTTAGAAGGGATGATGACGTAATTAATTCTGAGCTTCTAAACATTTTGTGTATAAATTAGGATTATTTATTTTGATAAAATGTATTTAGGTAAGTTTGTGCTTTTGTGCCTAAGGCTCAGTGGGCGTGTATTGTTTTAAAGTATTAAAATGACAGGGGTTGATTATGTTATCATTATAACCGTTGCATACATTCATGAAATCATAAAAAATGGCATACAATTTGAGCACATTTTTTTTTAAACCTAGTAATATCTCCTTTATCGTGGGTGCGTTTACACTCACATACACAAACAGCCAGCCCCGGAACAACTACCTGAAGGCCATACAAATATTTGTTCCGTGCTGGATCAAACCCGCGTCACGCAGCGCAGCAGTCAATCGCTCAGCTACTTCGCCTACCGTGTCGTTAATTCAATTGAATGGGTTTTCAATTATCCACTACTATCTCACCGGATATTGCAATAACCACGTTGCAGATTGGTTGCCAAATGCAATAGTTATGGTGCTTCAAGAGATATATAGTATAAAGGACATCGTAACACAAACTACTACCATAGATTCAGTATAAGGTACTAAATCCCTAGTATTCAAAATGTAACATGCGTGACATTGTTTTTAATAACTTACTTAATTTCAATGTTTTGAGGGTCTAAAATCATGTACCTAGTGAATCCAAAGGGTAATAGTTTCTATCACAATGTAAAGGATTACATTGAGTATAGATACTAGCAGTGATGGCCGTGATAGTCTGGTGGTGTGACCGTCGGACTGTTAAGTCATGGGCCTCGAGTTCGAATCCAAGACCTCTGATTTTTCGGATTCATGTGCGTACTGTATAATAATAATCACTTGCTTCAGTGAAGTCAAACATCGTGAGGAAACCAGCATGCCTGGGAAATATTTCTCGACGGCATCTTAAGCCAAGAACACGAAATTTAGAAATATAAATACCGTCGAATTAATATAAATTAGATTCAGTCATACCAGTACGTTTTCTACTGAAATACTGCAGCAGTATTTGGCAGACAGGTATAGACAAGCTACTGAAGTTTTTAAGACCCCGGTTTTTGCGTACCCCATCGTCAGAATTACCGAGAACAAAGTCTTCATTCATTCACGAGGTTACGACAGTAAATTGCAAGATTTATCTCATCACCACCATGCTTACGAATGTTCTCATTTTGTTTACGAGGTTCGATACCCGGTTGAGCCAAGTTTTATAGTTGCCTTAATTTTATGGTCTTTGATTAGTTCCTTTACGGAAGTCGGTTGATTAACTTATTGGTGAAGCGAGGTAATGAGATGGGAATATTTTTTTCGTTTAATATTTGAATTGGACTCATTACAATTGGTCTAAAATGTTTTCGTAGATCAAGGGGAGAGGGGGTTATTTGAAGTATTGTCTTGTCTGGTTCTCTGGAAAATTAGGTAATAGCGTGTGGGTGTAAAGTGATAGAAAAAAACTAAATATAAGAAAAGCGTTTCTGCGATGACGATGTAAACTGCCGTTTTATAGCTATCATCAAAATCCAGTATAAAGTGATACGTTCACTATTATTATGACAATCGCTTTGCTAGTCTGAATTAAATATTAATTACTCTTCTCGCTCTTCTCGAACACCATTCTTGAGCGACGATCTTCGTAGGGTGGCTGGTAGCAACTGGATAAGAGTTGCTGAGAATCGGATGAGTGGTGTGCGATTGAGGAGGCCTATGACCAGCAGTGGACTGCTGTGGGCTGATGATGATGACGAGGATGAAACCATTCGTTATTTTTTCAGGAAAAAATATATTGTTGATGTAACGATTTCTTTTATAGTTTTTCTCTTTTCCCAATGCCTTGTTTGGCTAATCTCTCATAAAAATACCTCTAAGTCACCACACCAGTGCTTTCTAGGCACCCTCAATGAACCGTCTTCTGGTATCCACTGCTGACTCTAGCCCATACCTTCGCTTATTCATAATCATAACATAACATAACATCACGGCTGTAGTTCCCGAAGGGTTTGGCAGAGGTGTATCTAATCGAACATCCACATTTCGCCAGTTAGGAATAAATCTCATGTGATTGGAGGAGAGCCTATTGACCTGGGAATCTAACCAGGATCCTAACCAGGAACTTAGACTAACGAGGCAGTCCTTAAAGCACAGGCCACACCGCCAGCTGGCGAGCGGGCAACCGAGGCGAAAGAGGCATCGTTTCGCCTTTTTTTTTTTCGGATGTTAAATCATCAAATGACTCCTCCATGAGCCGAGTGAGCTGTGGGCCAAAATAAACACTTTCTGGAGCCCTGACACAGCCAGAAACTGTCGCGGCAGACCTCGTAGAATATGGCGGGACGACCTGGATAAAACCAACTACCAGTGGCCCACATTAGCCCTGGATCGAAATAACTGGAAGTCATGGGGAGAGGCCTTTGACCAGCAGTGGGATGACGCAGGCTAACAGTATCCTTATCAGTATCAGACTCCTCCCGCTCTGGGCGGAGCGGAAGGGAGTGTCAGACTTGTACTGACTAAAACCCATCCATGTTCCGTCCTTGCCCTTTGTGTTCCAGGGCCGTGGTATCTCTTTCGAACAGTCCCGCAGCCCTGGAACAGTCCCGCAGCCCTGGGGCATCATTTCACTTCTTTTCATACTTTGGTACACACCGCGAACTATCGTAAGAGCCGAACAAAGTATGAAAATAGCCTTATTTGCCTCGTTAGCCCGCGTGCCAGCTGGCGGTGTGGCCTGCGCTTAATCAATGCTATTATTCATAATCAGTACCATGAAAATCTATTTTTAACCGAACCACGAAGAAAGCTCAATTAACCACCCACACAGATTCCTCGAGACAATAGCCATCCATCAAATATCGTCGTTTTGTTTATACACAGTCCTAATTAAGACGTTGCAAGTTAGTACCATTTGCGTTACCGTGGCACTAAATGTACCGGTTGATTGTGACCACGTGACGATTTGGAGGATGTTGTGTTAAAATTAGTGAGTTGTTGTGAAGTAATGTGAAGTTATGGTGATGAATGGGTTGCTCGGGTTCCTGTCGAGAATGGTAAGCGATATTTGTATTTTTGTATACAGGGTGTAAAGGGACTCTTCACGAAGGCGTCAAGGAAGCATTCTGTACATCAAATTAAGTAACGCAAAAATTATTGCTGGGAAACGACTTTTTTTTTGGGGTGAAAAATCACGTAATCACGGTAAGACTCAATGTAACGCATTCAAAACATTGTGCTGATGGATTGATTGAATAGTACGAGGGTCGTGAAGGCGTCTTAAGTAAAAAAAAACAGTAAAAACATGTACATAATTATTAAAAAAAAAAACACTTTTGGAAAAGTTGGAACTTTGACCCCCAATATCTCCGTAACTAGAAGGTTATAAGGACGAGGAGAACAAGTGCCTTTCGGCTTCGTTAAGAGTCTTTTTACACCCTTTATACTTAGTTATTCCTTCTAACTTGTTGAAAAGTAAAAATATTAAATGGTAAACTTACTCTACTACTATAACGGGATATCTTCTGTGATTATCAATTATTTTGAGCTCCCGATATTTGGATGCTGTTGCAAGCATGATCGCAGGATGACAGTGTAAGTTTAGGTATAAACCGTGATAGCTTACAACTGTGTTAGCAAATGGCAGTTTATTGTTATTAGTGCATAAACGTCACTAAACACGTTTATGCACTAATAACAATAAATGAAACACCGAAACAAGCAGTAGTCGTTGTTTTTTTTTATTAGCCTATTCTGTGACACTCCTAGACAACGGCCTGCACCATTTCTCATTATTGCATATAACTTCAAAATAAAATAAAATAACCTTTTCCGGAGTCTCTTTTAAACAGTTTTCGGGTGAGGAACACGTCTTAAATGTAGTAAATTCAAAATAATTTCCACAAAAAATAGTTGGCCAAATAACCCGTACTTAACTCCCACCCTTCCTACCCATAAAAGGATCAATAATAACGTTTAATTGTTCATCCTCTAACAATAAATGCATATGAAGAGACGCACGCACTCGTAAACTCACCCTGATGAGTTTCATGCAAATTTTGACGACTGTAAAGTCTGAAGTGTCCACTTTACCCCGTTGTCCTCTGATGAATCGTCACACAGACTGGGGAGGTAGAACTGGGATTAATATTTGGGGAAAAGGGGGGATAGATGGATGGAGCATGCTTAGATTTACCTAAAGTTAATGAACAGGGTATCAAAATGTGGTCAAATTATCCCAAATAGCTTCCTAGCATCATCTTTCTTTTCAATTCCAGTCAAAGATTTGCTATAGGCATGTTTTTAACTGAACGATAATTTATTTAAATGTCTGTTTAAACATTATATTTTGTAATGATGTATTAACAAAATGCCAGAGGAGCTATGGGCTAAAGTAACCACACAATGGGTCCCAGACAGCAGAAACGGCAACGCGGCAGGTTCAGAAGGAGATGAAGCGAACTCGACTCTTTCCACAAGGATTGGCATATAACAGCACAGGATAGGGATTAGTGGAAGGAGGGATGGGAGGCGTTTACCCTGCAGTGGACAGAAATGGCTGATAATAATAATAATTAACAAAATCCTAAAAGTATTATTGCCGCGAAGTGACGATCTTCGAAAGGAAAAATCAAAACGATGCACAATGAGAATAAATTTGTAGCCACTGTTGCAGCTTTTCATCAAGTTCCAGTATTCCTATCTGTAACCCTAATACATGCATTACACCACCATTGTCACGTAATCCCATACATACGTTGCATACAAAATAATAAAAACAAGACAAACACAGTAAAAACTTATCTCTAACGTAACCTGTAAGATCGACGATAAAATCGGCGAATTACTTACAAAATCAAATTATATTTACCAATCAAATAAACAAAATTCAACTCTATTTACCATCTCAATAAAGGTTTGGAAACAGCATAATTATTTTGGTAGTAATTTGAAGGGTGCACAGTGTGCTAAAATGTTCGGATTAGAAGACAAAATGCATAGGTAGTAAATTTTACGGCTATGCAAATGTAATACCGTATTGGACAGTAAAATCTAAGCCTGGTTGATATGTCAGGCGTGGAAAGCAATATTAAACGCAAGGAACATTTTTAAGATCGTAAAGTTTTTTGATTTTTATTGGCACTCTTTTATAGTAATAAGGGATGTATGCTGTAAGATGTTATGCATTTAAGACTGTTGTAATAGGATTTTTTTACGATATTATTTTTGTACTAAAAACTCAATGCAATTTTATTATTTGCTTAATTTATGCAGAGCTGCTAATTACTTTGTTTCTCTTTGGTCTTAAAATATAGTTCTTAAATATAAAATAAATAAATAAAATTCGTTTATTTCAGGCAGATGCCCAATACGAAAGATAAATTTCACAAACATTAATTACAATTACAATTTAAAATGAATTAAAACTTTTATAAAGTCACAATATTGTAAGTAAACTATAAAATAAAAATAACTTACTTAAAAACTCTTACAACAAAAAGTGTACATTTAGGCGCCGTAGTATTATTAACATACAATGGTATAATTAGTACTTATAAGTAAACTATAAATAAAATTAATTGAACAAGTAATGATAATGTTCAATTCAAATGTTTGTTAGCGACCTGCCCGATCTAGATTTGTTTGAACCTGTGTTTCAAGCCATCACTTTGGCGCTCGTGGCTAAAACAATAACAGCCGCTCGGGTCGATCTTTAGGTTAAGCCGTGCTTGCCTAGGTTGGTCTGTGGATGGGTGACCTCCCAATACATACCGAGTTTCCTCCGTGCCTCGGAAAGCACGTTAAGCCGTTGGTCCCGGCTGTCATTTGCACATCTTTGACAAACGTTACAGGTAGGCAGTGGCCAAAAAAGTCTGACAACCAGTCTTACCAAGAGGTATCGTATTACCCAGTACTAACTGGGTTAAGGAGGTCAGATAGGCAGTCGCTCCATGTAAAATACTGGTATTCAGCTGCATTCGGTTAGACTGGAAGCCGACCTCAACATAGCTGGGAAAGGCTAGGCAGATGATGATGATGGTATAATCAGTACATAAAAGTAAACTATAACTAAAATTAATTCAACAAGTAATGATAATGTTCAATTCAAATGTTTGTTAGCGACCTGCCCGATCTAGGTTTATTTGAACCTGTGGTTCAAGCCATCATTAAATTAGGACATAGCACAATTAAATTAGGACAGTAAATTAAAATTAAATTAATCTATTAACTATATAAGTATAATCAAATTGGTACAAAAACCAAACTAAACCAAAATCTCACTACCATCATCATCATCTATCATCGTCATCATCTATCTACTAAAGCTAGTTTTAGTGTTTGTTAAACATAGTCAAACCTCAACTTCTAGAAGTTTTTCTGTGTTTGTGTAATTAAGTATCGCTAAATAATCCGACGTAACAAAACTACATTTTTTACAACTTAAACTGAAGTTTAATTTCTGGTCGAATCTATTATACAGAAAAGGTCCTAAAAACACATAAAATCGATTCGCAAATGCATGTCTAGTTCGAGGCTTTGTGCAGACCAGCTCAAATAAGGAAAGGAGCGAGATGATCCCCAACACAAGTATTATTAATTAACATAAGTATTATTAATAACTAACTGGGTTGTTTTATTCCCACTTGTAAGTGTAACCGTTTGAGACACAATAAACATTATTTTTTTTAACCTACTTTCTTCAAAAAGGAGGAGGTTCTCAATTCGGATGTACGTTTTTTTTTTCTTTGCTCTTAACTACAGAAGAGAGTACCAACTTAGAATAAAAATTCAAGACCCAAAAAAATAAGTAGCAATTTAATTCAAGCAATATAATTTCTAGGTCAAGTAGTTCAAGATTGCTAATGAACTAAATTGTGTCTGATAGAATTCTAGGAACGGAACACAAAGGTTTTCATAAAAAAACGTGTGTGTGTACTTATGTACACGCGTTAGAAGTTATACTTCTTTGGCGTAACAAGATAAAAATCTTTTTAAAATTTTTATCTTTCGCCATATCGTATTTTTGTAGAAACAAGATCTAATATCAATTACCTATACAACTTAACCAAGCTCCAGCAGTAAAATAATAACTTAGGCTTGTCAATATCTGACACTACGAAAGTAAACAAACATTGGGAGAACACAAGAATCAATAGAAAAACCTTAATAATACAAATTACTGAGGTCTAAGAATGCTTAACCTCCAGGCAATGACCTTACCTGATGAGAATGTATGATAAAAATCTACATTATAGTAGCCAAAACGTAAGTACTACCTAACTTCAGGGTGTATGTTGACTAGCTAACTTCAGGGTGTCGATTTTTCGTGACGATGTGCGCGCGCATCCTGAAAATTTACTCTCATCATTTTTCCCTAACTCGCCAAAAGAAGTATAACTTCAAAAATTACAATGTTTTACACAAATATCATATTATATATTTCTACAACTTACATCCATTTCTTACCTACAAAATAACCCCACAAACTGTCTCCTCAAAAGTCTTCCATAAAAGCGCTAAATCACATTTTGCCAAAACATCTAAAACGATCTTTTCACCCTATGTACGCAGACGCATCAACATCACCAACAACAATGTGTCGCTTGCCAATAAAACTGAATCAAGATAAACTCCTTTATGTCAACAGGATTAAAAATTTGATCGTAAAACCGAACGTAATAGTTACATAGGATTTGTTCAGGGACTGCTCTTATAGCAGTATTAGCTATTACCCGCGACTTCGTCCGCGTGGTATTTAACAAAAAGATTATTGTTCAGTTCGCAGAGTTTACGATCATCAAAATAAAAGTCTAAGTCTAAGTTACTCCTTGTTACACCAGGTATCTGTCAGTGAAAGTCCCGTCAAAATTGGTCCAGCCGTTTCAGAGATTAGTCGGAACAAATAGACAGACAGACAGACAAAAATTGTAAAAAACGTTGTTTTGGTATGTGTACCGTGGTGTATACATCCCTAAGCACTTAGTAAAAAGCGGTTATTTTAATAGGGGGAATTTTTAACTGCACCTCTATTAAGAAATTTAAGCAAAAAAAAATGACCACTAATAACCTACTACGTAAAACAAAAATACTGATTTGCACACAAATTATTCAATTATAACTGAATTGGTCACCAAATTTTTGTCGAGTTTCGGACTGCAAGTCGAAGTCGCGGTGTTCAACGATCTGCGACGATAAGGAACTTAGGGCACCTCGAGGTTAGGTTAGTTAGTTTCCTTCAAACCCTTTAGACAGAAATAGAAGCCAGCGCAGCGGGGCTTCGTCGAGTTTCCACACTAAAATAGAGATTTAATTTTGGTGATCATTTACTAAATCTGGTGGTTAGTTTTAGATTTACTTTTAGTTAAGAGATAGTCATTCAGTAAAACAGTTAAGCTTTAAAGATTGATTAAAATTGATTTATTTGATGAGCAAATTTAGTGTGCAATTCCGTAATTGCACACTAAATTTGCTCATCAAATAAATCAATTATACTCTTCTGTTAGATCTTTCAAAAAAATATAATCAAAATAAAAATATTCTAAATAATAATATTTATATATATTATATATATTTTGATTGAAAAAAGGGGATTTACAGTTAAAGTATTAAATACCATCCTTTTAATAGTACAAACACACACTCCAATTTTATTTATCTGTATGTATATATATGAATGTATAGAGTATAGATTACTTTAATCTTTCCTCAGTGTGCGAAAGAGATGAAGTTATACGAGATGTCTAGCTCCATCCCTTTCACAAGGCCCTTAGTTTACGACTGAATGTTACGGATTTCATGTAATCTTAGTTCGTGGGTTTTGTGATGTCAATTTTCTGTGTGGTTGTAATTAGGGAGATAGGTCGTTATGAAGGAGATGGGGTGAATTACGACACGTTAGTTTATAGTCATGATAACGTAGCTTTTAGGACGTTTCTGAGGTACCTATACAGGCTGACGCTTTGCCTCCTGGTTAAATTCAAGGAGGTACTTGTACTTATCATCATCATCATCATCAGCCTATAAATGTTCCCACTGCTGGGACACAGGCCTCCTCTCTAAGAGAGGGAATGGGCTATAATCCACCACGCGGGCCCAGTGCGGATTGGTAGATGTCACATGCCTTCGAATTTTTGGTTCTAGGACATGCCGGTTTCCTCACGATGTTTTCCTTCATCGTTTTGAGAGCAGTGGTGATGAAATAATTTACACAAAGTAATGCGCCTGCCTGGGTTCAAACCCACGACTTACTGTTCGTAAGTCGGGGTCGCTACCACTGGGCCACCGCTGCTCTCTTGTACTTATCATTACCAACAGATTTACTATGGATCCAAACCTGAAATCGCAATAAAACATCGGCTGTTGCCTACATTTATGTTCCCATAACTCGTCAAAATGTAGGCAAGAGCTGATTTTTTTGCGATTTCATGTTTGGTATGAGTATAGATACCTCCTTGAATTTGACCAGGATGCAAAGCGACAGCCTGTATTATTATCTGCCTAGCCTTTTCCCAACTATACAGGGTGTAAACAGACTCATCACGAAGCCGTCAACCAAGCATTATGTACATCAAACTAAGTAACTTCACCCAAAAATTAGTGCTAGGAAACGCCTTTTTTTTGGGCTATAAAATCACATTTTACAGTAGGACTCAATGTAACGCACTCAAAACATTGTGCTGATGGATGGATTGAATAGTAACGGGGTCCTGGAGGTGTTTAGAGTAAAAATCTTACATTAAAACCATGTATTTAAAAAAAAACTTGTGAAAAAGTTGGAACTTTGACCCCCAATATCTCCGTAACTAGAAGGTTCCCAGGTATGGTTTAGAACAAAAAAATGATCGCAATGACGGGGAGAACAAGTGCCTTTCGGCTTCGTTAAGAGTCTGTTTACACCCTTTATTGGGGTCGACTTTCAGTCTTACCGGATGCAGCAGAATACCAATATTTTACTTGGAGCGATTACCTATCTGAACTCATCAACCCTTGTTAAGACTGGTTGTTAGACTTTCGGGCCACTGATTACAAGTAACAACGGAGGAAACTCGGTATGTCACGGGTGCTGGTCACCCATCCGTTGATCAACCTAGGCAAGCGCGGCTTAACCTAAAGATCAACCCGTGCGGCTATTATTATTTAGCCACGAACTTTTCCTAGGCAACTATATTATATTGGGATAAAATATGTATATGGGAACGTTTTGTTAAAATTACTATGTTGAGTACTTAAACAAAAAGGAGCTGGAGCTAATAATCTTCACAATTTAACGAAAACTTACTTCCATTTGTTTTATTATTTCAGTTGCCAAGCCAGTTGAGGCTTTGTTATATTTCATATAGAGCTCACGAAAGAAAAGTAAATTAGCTTGGGCCTGTCGGTATTTACGGTGTAGGGGACTATGCAACATATACATTTTATTTTTTTTATTTTTAAATTTCAGTACGTCATTTAATTCAATAATGCCTAAGTTCGTTATCCAAACGGACACCATATAAAAAAATAAAACTGGCCAAGTGCGGACTCGCGCAGGGTTCCGTACCAGTATCTATTTTATTTATATATATATTTATTTTATTCTGTTTTTAGTATTTGTTATTATAGCGGCAACAGAAATACATCATCTGTGAAAATTTCAACTGTCCAGCTATCACGGTTCATGAGATACAGCCTGGTAGACAGACAGACAGACAGACAGACGGACGGACAGCGGAGTCTTCGTAATAGGGTCCCGTTTTATTTATACCTTAATACTCAGTTTCAATTTTGCACAGGGGGCTGCTCCGTAATGACCACGATGTTCACATTGACGACAATTTTAAACATAACCAATAATTTTCTGATTATTATTAAAAAAAAGGAAGTTACTGATACTCGTGATATTATTGTTGAATAGACACGTTACTTCATGACAAAAAATAATTGCTATCAACCTAATAATTACTTTACGATACCGATTTTTGACAACTACCAATTTAAAAATCAAACAACATTGTTGCAACTGATTCCTGGAAAATTGGAATCAAACTCGTTACTCATTGAATCATAAAGTTTCACTACGAAACTACTCATTAACTGACTGTCACTATATAATTAGGTATCGAAATATTAAAAAATTAAATCAACAAAAATCTTTTTTATAAAAGTTCACTACAAATCTAATTTCAACTTTAAGAATCACAACTTTTAGTTTCATAATTGAGTACCAAATTAATTCGAAATATTGATACGTTTGTTTCGGCAAACATACTTTTGTACCCCACTTAACCAAACACCGACCCTAACGCTTACCACATAGAGTTCAAAATTGCCTAAATTCTTATTTACGAACCGCAAGTTAAATAATGTTTTAGACACAATAAAGGTACGCTCAGGTGCGTAACTAACTAATTAATTCAAAAGCCCGCATTTGATTAAACAAATCAAATGGTTTGTAGTGTGACTGTATGAGGGGTGAAATGAGAAATCGCTAAGAAATCGTATCCGTCACGTTCACGTATCGTTTCCTGCTTTTTGTTTGTGACGCCTCATTATTGTGTAGTGTGAACAAGTGGTTAGATAGGCGCTGAGTTTATTAATTGAATAGGGAAGTCAAAATAGTTACTTTTTTATGAACTGTCAAAACGCAAAATGTGTACGTGATTTGTATGAAATAGCACGTTGTGACGTCATACTTATTTGGGATCAAGTGTAATACTTATTATCAGTAAATCCAATTTTACAATTATATTGTCCCCCAATATTTAATTTCTGTACGGTGATGGTAGTTTTTAAGATGAGTGGCCTTATTTCTACGTATTTTTATATTTAATTTTGACCTTGTCAACTAGCCTATTTAATTCAAATTTGTGTTTTGTGAGTGTAAAAAAAAATACAGATTTAGAATGAATAATTTTTTGTTACGAGTAAGAAAAAGTCACAGATTCAGAATGATTCAAAACATTTTGAATCGAGTTTGTTTT
The DNA here is from genome assembly GCA_950005105.1 of Lycophotia porphyrea. Classification (NCBI taxonomy): domain Eukaryota; kingdom Metazoa; phylum Arthropoda; class Insecta; order Lepidoptera; family Noctuidae; genus Lycophotia; species Lycophotia porphyrea. Next base: position 3,187,387 of record OX465405.1, on the reverse strand, counting down.
TTATTTGGGAACCAAAATATACTGAGATGAGTGAGATGTAATAATGATGTAGATTGAACCAAAAAGGAACATGCAGAAAACTATTGGAAGTTGAAAACCGCTTTTCATTATTATTTAAAAATAGTTATTGACATAGTGAAATACCTAAATATTAAATTATTGCATAAAAAACTTTAGGTTAATATATGTTGCAAGAAAATAAAAATGAATAGTCGCAAATATTTCACAGTATTTTTTTTCCTGACATTTTTAATTCACATCTAACATATCAAAATACAGGTTAAAAATGTGCAGTTTTAAACACTGAAAAAATTAGAATATACGGAAAAAAAATCTCTTTTTTTGTCCACAATGACACCTCTACAACACCACTAGGTCTACGGACACCCTCGCACAGGTGTCGTCGATTCACACGACGCACCTTTATGATAGCTCGTTTATTATTATAGTCAGTAATTACTCTGCCTACCCACTGACCGCTGTTATGGTTTGTTGTTCGAACAAAGGTATGGTAATTGGTCATGGTTGGTTTAGTATGTTTTTGGCAATGGGTTATCTATGATTGTTGTTGAAAAAAAGAGAGCAAATACTTAAAGCTCTCTTAAGTGAGATATAGTTAGAAAGAAAGAAAAAAGTATTTATTTGTCGCAGAGACATAACATGCATACAAAATTAGAAAAAAAAAAAAATATATATACATAACAAAACATTTAGAATACAAGAGAACAGAACAAAAAAAAGAAAACTGGTCAACTTGCACCTCGTGAGTGCGACAAACAGGTTACCACTCAGCATGATGCTGTGCTATGGGGAGTGATATTGTTGAATGGGGTGTGATATTGTTGAAGTTTTAAGGCCCACACTTCACCAAAGCGGAGACGATCAAAGATGTGCAAAGCGGAGAGGAGAGGACATGCGTAAGAGCTATGGTGTATCCACCGAAGCTGTGCGGAGAGGTGCAATCAGAAGAGGAGAGGAAATATGAAAAGCGATACGCCTTTCAGACCACACAGCTCACCGCACTCCGCTCAAAGCACACCGCTCACAGCACACCGCGCATTGCACTACGCTGACTTTTCTTCTCGTCTCCGCTGGTTTAAACAATTATCAGACAACCTGTGATCATGGCGCTTGCAACAGCGTCGAAATATCGGGAGCTCAAAATAAATAAAAATCACGGAAGATGTCGCGTAACTGAAAATATCTATATATGTATTTCTTATGAAATAAGCATTACCTTTGTGCTCTCCTATGTTAATGTATTTGTCCTGTTAAGTATTTTGTGTGTACATAAATAAATAACTTCAGTTATTAACCGTCAAAGCATAAAACAGTGTTTAATTACGTCACACCTTTCCACCTCTCTGGGCAATAAAGTTAAGCGGAGACGAGAAATGTAAATAACGAAATTCTATCAATGGTTTGTAATACACTCTCCTCTCCTCTCGTCTGCGCTTCAGTGGAGCCAGGCCCTAAATCAAGGATATTATAAGCACTACTGCTGTGAGATCAATCCTTGGACCGAGCAATGATTGGATATTTCGATCCGGAATATCTTAGTAGTAACCGGAGTATGTATTTGTAAATTGATAGCCATAGACTCACCTAATATAACATGGAACCCCTTCAAGGATTACATGATTGTTGTTATATTGCCTTTGTGCTAAATTAGTTAGTTTTATCTTTTGCAAGCCTATAACTCGACACGACAGTAAAGTTTAAATACCCATCACTCAAAGTTCACAAAACACTATTTCTATAAAAAAAATTTAGTCATCATTATTACACTATTAGTTTCAATGATCCGTGACCTTTTAAACACCATTAAATACTTCCCAACACAATTAGATGGCAAATTGATTCTCCCACAAATTATGAAAAAAAATCATAACTGGCCGAAAATACATGAAAAAATACTAAACGCCCCTTTTTTTAAAAATGGAAAATATATTAACCGCAAAACGCTTTCACCCCATGTCTATGCGCATTCCCACGGAGTTTGAAAAAGGAATAAAAGTGCAAAATGATGATTCATTATGGTTTAGTGATGGGGAAGAGAAACCGTTTAAAAAACGATTGTATGTAGAGATTATTTTTACTGTTAGTAAATTAAATTAACATCTTTGTAGTATAATGTTGTCGCTTTTGATCTAGATCGTTGTTAATTCATTACAATAATGATTAATACGATTCTGAAATATTTTTGTGGCTCTTTGCAACAATTCCAACTTTTAGGCTGCGCAGCCTTAAAATAGTATTCAAATAAAACAAAAAAAGTTTTTAGTAAACAACAGGACAGGAGAGGAAATCATATATTTTTCTTTGCTAAGCTGGACTTCCGCTCTGCTGTGCAAAGTCCCTCCACCAAGACCTTCAAAACGGAACTCTTTTCACGCGCCATTTTGAACCAGGCCTTGCGGTACCTACGCATCCATGTCGGTCGTCTCGCTGTATCTTTCTTTCTCGAAAAAAACACAGTTTAATAGGTGTCAGGTGAATTTCATCAAGAGGAAGACCAATATCGTTTTAGTGCTTCCCAAAAGACGTTTAAAATATTTCAATTATCATTCTGATCTTTCGTGGTCATCATCATCATCATCAGCCTATAATGTTCCCACTGCTGGGACACAGACCTCCTCTCTATGAGAGGGTATGGGCTATAATCCACCACGCGGGCCTAGTGCGGATTGGTAGATGTCACATGTCTTCGAATTTTTGGGTTCTAGGACATGCCGGTTTCCTCACGATGTTTTCTTTCACCGTTTTTGAGGGAAGTGGTGATGAAATAAATTACACAAAGTAATGCGCCTGCCTGGGTTCGAACCCACGACTTACTGTTCGTAAGTCTGGGTCGCTACCACTGGGCCACCACTGCGCTCATCTTTCGTGGTATTATAATTAAATTCACTAACTAGTTGATAAGTAATAAGTACATACAATGCATGCCTTATTTTTCATTTCCAAAACATTACACATACAACACAACAACCTGTTACTAATAAAGAAAATTAATGATTACATCTAATATAGCGCAAAAGTAGCCCCAAATGGATACGGTTTTAATTAAATTAATAGTTGGCCCATGCGATATAAATGACGAGCAACAAAACCAACGAAAAAGTAGATCTAAAAAGATAAGGGCAATAATAAAACACTTCCCTTATACGTGCGGGTTTGCTACGACGAATGTGTGTTTTGTTTAATATGATACAAAAATCTACAAATATGTTTTTTTCAAAGTCAAGTGAAGGTAGATTATTATGCTTTACAGACTTTGCAAATAATAATTGGTCAACAACACTAAGATTACTGAGATGTGTTGTCGCTACGAGCAAGATGACAGAAAAAGACTGACATTATTAATGATTTTATCTTCTGTATTCAACTTCAAATCTTTGTCTAAACAGGGAGATGGTAGTTTTTGTCACATGTCTTAGGCATAGCTCCTCAAAATGTACCTTACTAAAATGCTACTATGTAGTTTACAAAGAGGTATCGTATTACTCAGTGTCTGGTTTAAAGAGGACAAGTAGGCAGTCGCTTCATGTAAAATAATGGACAATATCAATTATTATTTATCAATTTCCTAGCTTTTTCCTAACTATGTTAAGGCCAGTTTCCTGTCTTTCTGGGTGCATGTTCAGCTGCACCCAGAAAGATAGGAAACTTGCCTTACTATCTTTACATAGTATAAAACAAAGTTGCTCCCGCTGTCTTTGCGCTTAGATCTTTTAAATTACGCAACGAATTTTAATGCAGTTTTCAGCATTAGATAGAGTGATTTATGAGGAAGGTTTATATATTATGTATAATATAGTATCTATATTGCACCCGTGCGACGCCGGGACGGGTCGCTAGTAAAGAATAAACTGATACTTTGGTGGTATTTTCGATGTTTAAAAAATGACAAAATTCGTCCCTCCAAACCCGCACCCAACCCGCATGATCCAAACCCGTCGATCATGATAACGGCACAGGCACCGGACAATAATACCGTATTACAGATATTAATCACTGTTACACGTGGTTCAAAGAAAAACCATTTGATTGGATCACTGTTATAAACCTGCATACGGATGCACCTAATACCAGTTACTGGTTACGGATCTTTTGTAACTTCCGTTTGGGATGTGGGAATCGGGAGATAGTGGTGTTTCATTGGGAAGTACTTGTTCCATATCTTATATATACTTTCTCCTTTTATAGACCTCCTTGTGTGATAAGATGTGAAATTAGGATTATACAAGGTGTAACATAATAAACGCAAGACCTCTCGTGTGGTGTCTCAGACCATGAAACTGAACAAGTTTTGTTCTATGACTTTTGGAAATTCATTACTTTTTTTTTAGTTTTACCATACATGTTGATCAGCTGATTGCGTCAGTTCCTATACAAAGGCCAATTTTTTTTTGCGAATTTCAATAACTTGTAGAACAAAAGTTGATCAGTTTCTTGGTCCGAGAGAACACACGGGAGGTCTTGCGTTTATTATGTTACACCTTGTATACACGGCAGATGTGAGTGGTAATGCCGAGAGACCACGTTCTAGATGGACATGGGTAGTCCATTCAAATCAAAATATTTTATTTCACATAGGCCCAGATGGGCACTTATAAAACGTCGACAAAAAGGTGCACGGTTCGGGTTGGTCGCTTCCTATGGAGAAGAACCGGCAAGAAACTCCATGGTTATTCTTTTCAAATCATTTGGTATTACAATATTATCATGTTATAGCATTAGTACTTAAGTATGGGGGAGCAGCGTATGCCTGGCAATAAGTCACTGCGTATTACATAAAAAATGTACTACAAGATAAAAAGTTAACAAGCTTCTGGGAATCTACAGTATTCACAAATTCACAAAAGATCGGTAAAAAGAATCTATACAAAGGTAAGAAAATATTGTAATATACTATATTTAAACAAGTGACACAAATATTGTTATCAGTGCTGTAACTATTCTGAGCAAAAGATGTAGAAATGATTTAACAACTATTGCAAAAAGTCCAAGCAATCACCGTGCGTGTATGACCAGATGTATGACCGTAGGCGAAACAAACAGATGAGTAAGATTCCGTAGCATCGAGTAGTAGAAACTATTCCTGGGGAAAAGACGCGTGATTTTGTTATAGGAGTACCATCCTTTTTATTGTAGGACATAATTGTATTGACAGCTAGATGAAACCAAAAACCTAAGATTTTTTTTTTTATTTTGAGCCAACTTTCTCGATTAAACGATTTCTGTTAAAACGGCAGTTAGGAAAAGCTATGCTAAGATACGCCAATATATATATATATATATATATATGGTCCTTTGAAGCTCATCGAAAAATACAGCACTTTTAAAGAAATGAAATGAATTAAAGAAAAATAAAAAAAAATAAAAAAATTGATTTCAAAATAAAACACAAATAATTACAAAAAAATATGTTCCTGTCATTACCAAACGCAGAGACAGCGCCAAACAAACAATATTATAAGGCTGTTACACACAAATACGTCGGGCGCACGGTTCAATATTTATACAAGACGCATTACGTGTACACTCAGCCGATATCAGTTAATTGCCTCCCCCGACACGATTAGGGATGAACAAGGATTTTTTATAAAATAAAAAATGTTATGCTTTGAATTGTCTTGTTTTTTTTTTCATACATAGGCCCACGCCTGTTTCCCCAAGGGGTTGGGCTCAATCATTTCACCAGTTATGTTTAAGCTCATATAATCACACAAAAATTCAAACTGCGGGATACTTCTGAAAATTCTCTGATGAATAACATTTTGTCCGACTAGGATATTGAACCCGGGACCTCATGATATTCGGCATGTGTGATGTTTGATAATGTTAGTACCTGACATAGCATTGTCGTGTTAGGAACTTATCTTCACTTTCTTATCTGCAAGCTAAAATGATCTTTACATGTAGAACTTTTATGTCTCTAAATAAAAGCCGTTGCTATTAGAGAATAGACAATGTGGCTAAGGCCGCTGCCTCGAATTTTGCGGACAGCGGAGCGGCGGCGGTCGCGGCGCGGGCGGTTGCCGCTTGACTGGAGTGCACCGCTCGTTGCCCGCTCCCGCGCCGCTGTTTTCGAGAACTGATCCATTTAAATGTACGCATAAGATCCTGCCGCTCCCGCGCCGCCGGCTCCGCCGCCCCGCTGCCCGCTAAATTCGAGGCAGCGGCCTTAGAGATAGCCAATATCCAGTTACAAAACCTGTCATATGTTTTTAACATAACCATAACATCACGCCTGTAATCCCCGAAGGTTTAGGCAGAGGCGTACCTAATAGTAAACCCACATTTCGCCAGTTATGTTTTTAAGTCCCATGTAATAGAGAGCGGTGAGAGCTGAGAGCAGCGAGAGCTGAGAGCAGCGGTGGCCCAGTGGTAGCGACCCCACGAACAGTAAGTCGTGGGTTCGAACCCAGGCAGGCACATTCCTTGTGTAATTTATTTCATCACCACTGCTCTCAAAAACGGTGAAGGAAAACATCGTGAGGAAACCGGCATGTCCTAGAACCAAAAATTCGAAGAAATGTGACATCTACTAACCCACACTGGGCCCGCGTGGTGGATTATAGCCCATTCCCTCTCTTAGATGGGAGGCCTGTGTCCCAGCAGTGGGAATATTATAGGCTGATTATGATGATGATTGCCATCAACCGGGCGCAAATCCAGACTACGTGGCTGCTACTGAGACACTCCTGAAGAAAAATCACAATTACACTTTGCCCGACCCGGGAATCTAACCCCGGACCTCATGCTCAACAGTGATGCTTGCGACCACTGGACCAACGATGTAGTCGAGCAATGAGTGTTTGTCTTGCTTTAATTTCAAATTCCCAATTAATCCAAAGTACAAACCCTTCCTCAAACGTCTAAAAGTTAAATATCAACAAAAACAAAGCGTTCACAGTTTATTTTTCCAAGCATTCCTTCCATTCTCACCCCTATGAAGTTTAAAACCCCGTAAATTGCATAATTTCTTCAAAGGAAATGTCTGTACCCACCCCTTGAATAAACTTTCTTAAATCAATAGTAACATGTCACCGGTAAATTACAAAATTACTTCTTACAGCCGCACAAAATTATTTATAGACTCTAATACCTAAAAATAAAGATCATTGTTGGGTGAAGAGTTGGTTCAGTGACAGCAAATACTAAATTGTTTTACAAGATTACATATTGCAGTTCCAAATATATACATTGAGCTTTAACTTCCAAGAAATGAGGTTAAAATTCAAGTGATTTCGTTTGCAGCAGTAGCTGTATAAGTGCTCGGTTTTGGTTGTAAGGAGGTGCCATTTGCATCAATCCACGTCGTATTAGTACATTCTTTGTGTTAAAATAATGGTGTGAGAGAAAAAATTGAAGTTACGTAATTGGCCTCTGTTGTTAAAAGAATAATGAAAGTAAAAGTTACTGTAAGTATTTGTATGGGTGTGTCATTTCATTATTCTCCCTTGTGAGGAGATCTGTCTTTATTTTTTAAGAGGCCAATATATTCAATCTTGAAATATCGGAGTCGTATACTTTTATAGTCCATTCAGTAGGTCAAGTTGCAAACAGAGTGTAAACAGACTCTTCACGAAGCCGGCAACCAAGCATTAGCAACATCAAACTAAGTAAGTTTACGCAAAAATTAGTGCTGGGAAACGACTTTCGGGTTCGGAGGTTTTTAAGGTAAAAATCGTACTAAAAACATGTATTTAAAAAAAAACTTGTGAAAAAGTTGGAACTTTGATCCCAAATATATCCGTAACTCAGGTATGGTCTAGAACAAAAAAATGATCGCAATGATGGGGAGAACAAGTGCCTTTCGGCTTCATTAAGAGTCTGTTTGCACCACAGATCATAGAAACAACAGGTTTACACCCTTTATTTATCGGTGGTTCGTTTGATACTTGATAGTGCGAAACCTAGTAACCATTCTGTCACATAATATACAGTAACGTAAAAATAGAAACATGTTTTAATTTAATTAACCCCACTTTAAAGGGCACCATCAACTAGCCTTTTTTTAACTATGTCGGCTTCCAGTATAACCAGATGCAGTTGAATACCAGTATTCCATTCCATCCGTAAAAAAAAAAAAATATCAGTGTTTTACATCATCATGATCATCAGCATCATCAGACTACAATAGTCCACTGCTGGACATAGGCCTCTTCAATCGCACGCTACTTAAGTCCATTCTCAACAACTCTCATCCAGTTGCTACCAGTCACCCTGCGAAGATCGTCACTCCACCGAGCCTGAGGACGTCCCACCTTACGTTTGCCGACGCACGTTCTTCATTGAAAAACACGCCTACCCCAACGGTCATTGGTTCTACGGCTAATATGACTGACCCATTGCCACTGCAGCTGACTTACTGGGGGATCCAACGAAAATAAATCCTCTGTGAGCTATGTCGACCACTCTGGTTCTCTGTCGGATCACCTCGTTCCGGATACGATCCCTTAGCACGCATTGCCTTTTTTTTGTTTTTCGGTTTGGAAATCATCAAATGACTTCTCCCGCTCTGGGCAGAGCGGAAAGGAGTGTCAGACTTGTACTGACTAAAACCCATCCATGTTCCTTCCTTGCCCTTTGTGTTCCAGGGCCGCGGTAACTCTTTCGAACAGTCCCGCATCCCTGGGGTCCCGCGGCGTTGGAGTCCCGCAGCCCTGGAAGTCCCGGAGCCCTGGGGTCCCGTAGCCCTGAACCATCCTTAGATCAATTTCTCCAAAGAACAAAGCCACCACCAATGTCCTCATCAGAAATTCTCACCTCCAAACGCCCTTCTAAGCCAACTTTCCCTGTTCTCCGACTACTCATCAACCTGCAAAATTCCCTCATTAAAATCAAGTCATGTGTCATCCTCACGCCGCACCGGCCTCCTTGATCGCCCATCCGTGAGATTTACTCAGAATTAAAACGAAAACCTTTGTTACTTTACCGGGTAATAAGCAATAATTTACGTTACCCATCGTGACAGGTAAATTGCCAGCGTCATTGATTTAATTACGTGCATTTTTGAAATTGTGAACGTCGCGCGTCGTTCGTAGCAGTGTTAGGTTGGTTCTAAGAACTGTCAAGTATAGCGTTAGCTAATTTGTCATACACGTACATTCGCACCCTTGTATGCAATTTTGTCGTCAAATGCAAGTGTAGTGTGAATTTTCTTGACGTTACCTAAAGTTACGCTGATACGTCTAGTTACATTAACGAAGTTCGTTTTTCAAAAATGCATAGCATTTTTCTTCTTTCAAATCTTGTTATTCATTATTATTTGTTGTTGTTTGTATCGTTTATTGCTGGATGGGTGTGCAAACTATTGACCTTGGTGCCCGATCATTCGGAGCCTGAGAGCGTTCCAAGAGATTGCCTACGTGATTATTGTTAGACCTAATTGCGATAATCATTTTGTTGAGAATCGCCCACATTTCGCCACCAGGCTGGATGGTCCCATTTATTCCGTACTAATAATACATAAAATAACATCACGCCTGTAATCCGCGTAGGTTTAGGCAGAGTTGTACCTAATAGTACACCCACATGTAATAAGGGACGAGCCTATTGCCATCAACTGGGCACAAATACTCCAGGGCTGCTATTGAAAAATTCCTGATGGAAAAATGCAATAACACTTTGCCCGCGCCGGGATTTGACACCGAGACCTCATGCTCAGCAGTCACGCTTGTGATCACTAGACCAACGAGGCAGTGACTAATATTATAGAAACCAAAAATACCCTCTGTGTGTACCCCACTACTGAAAGTATAAAGAATATCAATGAAATACCACACGGGTAGACTATCAACTGCTGGATTAGGATATAGGATACTTTATGTCCAGCTGTGGACGTCTTTCGGCTGAAATGATGATGATGAGGATATTTTTTAACCCGAAAGTACGTTGCCATAAGATAGTTTCCGATCTACGGGTAAGGGAAGCCAAACTCGCTGCGGGCTGTTCGAAAGAGATACCGCGGCTCTAGAACACAAAGGGCAAGGAAGGAACATGGATGGGTTTTAGTCAGTACAAGTCTGACACTCCCTTCCGCTCTGCCCAGAGAGAAGAAGGCATTTGATGATATCCCATCCAAAATAAAAAAAGAGGGTTATGTTTGGCCTAGGATTTCCGCTATGAAACAAAGACTTCTTCGACTTTTATTTTTCGTGATATTTTGAACCATTTTTTGAGCGGGAGAAGTCATTTGACGATTTCCCAACCGTAAAAAAAAAAAGAAAAAGTGAAGACAAACTCCGAAAGTTAGTTATTTTTCATATTAATCATCAATTTTTCTAATTTTACTTTGTCATTCTTCTATATCACTTATTTTTCTGCGTGTCACAAGAAGTTTAAATCCCAAAATATTAAACATACTCATACCAAAATAGAACAAAAATATTTTACCATTAATCAAGCAATTTCACCAAATCACGGTTCCTATTTCAGTCACCTAAAGGCACGTCTTTAACAAGTAAACAAATGAGCATTGTCAACAAAACTAATGTTTACAGCCCAAATGTGTGGTGGAAGTTTCAGTAGTAATTTTTGATGAATTGTGGTCGCTTTAGTTTGTTGATGTGGTAACATGTGGTTGGTAGTTGATTGGGGTTTGAGTTGAAATATTTTGTATTTACATGATGATGTTTAGATTAATCTATTGCAGTTTCTTCTACATAATTGCCAAATTATATGGCTGTTCTATCTTTATTGAAGCACACTTAAAAAAACAAAATTGCAGGGTTATGTTTGACCCCTGCGGGACTGTTCGAAAGAGCGCCCTGGAACACAAAGGGCAAGGAAGGAACATGGATGGGTTTTAGTCAGTACAAGTCTGACACTCCCTTCGCTCCGCCCAGAGCGGGAGAAGTCATTTGATGATATCCCATCCAAAATAAAAAAGAGGCCGGGATGTTTGGCCTAGGATTTCCGCTATGAAACAAAGACCTCACTACTCTGCTTCCATTTTTTTTAGTTTTCGTGATATTTTGAACCATTCTTTGTTGAAGGAGCCCAAGTCCTCAAGTGCAGACCCAGGAGGAGAAAGTTCTCCTAATCTCTCAAGGTTTAGAAAGTAAACTAAAAATAATAGTCCCAGTGTGGCGTAAGTTGTATTTTTTGATGAATTGTGGTCGCTTCAGTTAGTTGATGCAGTAAAATGTGATAGGATTTTCAAGACTTGAAATAATTATGAAAAATTCAAAAACAAGTAATCTTGTTTTTGAATTTTTCATAATAACTTTACATCGAGAGAAGTCGAAAGAGTTTGGAGAAACATTTTTTTTTCGATGGGTAATCTTCATATGACTCTTCCCGCTCTGAGCGGAGCGGAAGGGAGTGTCAGACTTGTACTGACTAAAACCCATCCATGTTCCTTACCCTTTGTGTTCCAGGGCCGCGGTATTTCTTTCTGCAGCAGCCGACAGTAACCTAAAATATCTATTGTTAGTAAATACAGTAAGTACAGGTATCAATAGCAGTTAGAAATAATTGTAATCTTCTTATGTTTTTTTTTTAGTTGCCCCCAAACCAGCAATTTCTCCTGTTAAAATGTTTTGTTGATAAAAAGAAGATTTTTTTATGAAAGACCATCTGTGCTGACCAACAGGAAACTCACCATTTCCCGTTTCAAACCATCCTAAAGCAATAAAATGGTTTTAATTTCTTATTGACATTTACTTCAAAATGAACGGAAACAAAAAAAGCCCTAATTAGTCGGTGTAAACTGTAACACCTGATTTTATGGGTGTAATAAAATAACAAATTGAGCATAAAAAGAGGGGCATTAAGAACATGACCATTATGGCCGTATATCAAGTGCCTCTAGGGTTACCATCCATCCAAACTTTAAAATAAGATCAATATCGACGACGCTTATAGCTGTCCACTGCTGAACATAGGCTTCTACCAAATAGCACCAGAAACTTCGGTTGTAGAAATAGGGAACCTGGCAGAATGTCATGCATGCCTTCTGCATTCAGTCTTACCAGGCCACTTTTTATTCGTCAGTTACTTCGTAAAATTAAAACGGCTGTTTTTTTTTTAATTATTTGCTAAGCTAAAGTGGGACTGGACTGGTCACGTCTGCCGCATGCCGAATGAGCTGTGGGCCAAAATAACCACTTTCTGGAGCCCTGACACAGCCAGAAGACGTCGCGGCAGACCTCGTAGAAGATGGCGGGACGAGCTGGATAAAACCAACGACCAGTGGCCCACATTAGCCCTGGATCGAAACAACTGGAAGTCATCGGGAGAGGCCTTTGCCCAGCAGTGGGATTACGCAGGCTAACAGTATCAGTATCAGTAAATTATTTACTTATCTGGTTTTTTTTAGTCAAATGTACTACTAGCCACGTGGAAATTGCTTTGAAAACATTTCTCATTTCTACAACGACATTACAGATTTACACGACACGACATTACAGAATCCCATACAATTTCGACTTTTCCACCATTACAGTTACTGGGTTCTGGAGGTCAGATACGGTCAGACTGGAAGTCGACCCTAACATATATAGTTATGAAAAGATGATGCTGATATTGCCGCTGCTAGTATGTTACTTTGTCTGGACTTTCATTTCTTTTTAAACATAATGGTAACCCTAAAAAGTGCATGGAACATTTGTGTGCAAGCGCAGATCGATGTTACTGATACGTTTTGAGGTGAATTAATTTAAATACATTTCGTATTGTTTGGTGTTCTTCTAATTGGGCGATTAATTTAGTTTGAGTCAGATTTTCAAATTCACTGTTATAATATACATACTTTAGAAGGCATGTATACCACCTGCCTGCATAGATTTCTGGCAATTTTGATTTTTATAATTTAAGATAGCTATCAGATAAGATATTTTTTTATGAATTCCGATGAATTTCGCTATGGCCTTTTATAATATGAAATAAAGTTAAAAATCCGTCATTGAATAGGTCTTTTATCTTCCCACATAAATAGATATTACCCACGTGAAAATAAACCTCACAATACGGACACAAAACTATCCTCATTACAATTCAATTGTCGTGCGACTGTCCATATGTTCGAGATTTTTGTGGCACTAAACAGTCTAAATTAGCATATTATCAATATTATGCTAATTCTGACGATATGAACACGTGTCGATTTCCATGGTTTTATTTAAGTGACACATGCTATATTCTGAAAGATATCTATTATCTATTAATAATCTATTTACCTAATCATTTTTAAATATTAATATTATAAGATATTTTAAATTCTAATAAAGTTTTGATGAAAATTAAATGAGGACAAAAGGTATTTTGATTTAACCCTTAAACTGCAATGGAACTCAATTAATGGCTTTAAAAACGTAAGCTGTAACGAAATTATATTCTCATTACTGTTTCAGGCTAACATTTACACATAGTTTAAAAGTTATTTACTTAAAAGTCTAAATTTAATTAATTAGCAAAATGTACGAGAACTTGTGAATAGTAAACTGGGTATCAAAAATCACCGTTTCAATAAACAAATAAATTATAATTAAATGAAAAAATGTTTAACACCTTTTTACTCCAGGTAACGGTATTCACACTGAGATTTGCATTAAACTTAATACATAATAACAAACTTTATGTGTTTTCCATTAACACCAACGACAACAGTGTACGCAAATGTCGTCATACAAAATTTACGGAGTCATACGTTAGGTTTAATTTTATTGCGTTAATTTGAAGTCTCGGACGCTAGAGCGCACGTGCCGAGCGCACTCGGGGCTCGCTACATAGTCCGTAACTATGTAGTTTATTATGGTTCGCAATATTTTTTACTAAAGAATAACTGAATATTTGCAAGGTTTGCCAACGTGCTATGGAGCGTAGTATCTTAGGTGTAAAATTAACAGACCACGTTCTAAACACCACACTGCGCTCCAAAACGCAAATCGTTGATGTGGCTCAAAAAGCTGCCCAACTTAAATGGGACTGGGCGGGACATGTCTGTCGCATGCCGAACGAACTGTGGGCCCGTAAAGCTCAGGATTGGTGCCCTGAAACAGTGACACGGGGTCGCGGCAGACCACGTAGGAGATGGCGGGACGAACTGGATGTCTTCCTTGAGAATTGGAAAGAAGTAGCACAGAATCGCGACCGTTGGAAGGAATGGAGGGAGGCCTTTGCCCAGCAGTGGGACAATATGGGCTAGCTATAATAATAATATAATAATAATATAATAATAATAACTGAATATTAACTGGTTGGTTGTTTCAATACCTTATTTTTTTGATCAAATGGTTTTATCATAATAATAATCATCATTACTGTCTTGCGCTTATCCCACGGCGTTTCTTGTCTTCTTCTATACTTCTCTACGAGTGGTCGCTGTTTTAGTTGTCTCTTTCTACGTCACCTTTCACGCCATTCATGTATCTTTCTACCTTTTTAAAGTAACAAAAACACGAATCGATTAGTAAATAAAGGTTTAAAAATAGACTCGTAAAGTTACTAAAGATTGAAATAATAACTGCATAGTTTCCATTAGATCAAAGACCATCTCAGACACTATAATCTACATAGTCCTCATGTGAGTTGACCTAGATTATATCTAGACCTTAAAAGAGACTATGAGCTCTGAGTTGGTTTCGCTTGTTTCTTCTCAGAGTAGTCTGGTATGAAACAACGGCCCATCTAGTTAAAAAAAAAAATGTTTGTAAAAACCTATTTGCAAAATATTAAATAATTTTTATCATTTAACATTATGCGATAAATCTCCCAATAAAATATAATAAGAGCTCTGCCCTCCTAACCTTTTGAACGCCATTGTCAATTAAAGGTGACAAGCAAGCGCGTATACGCCAAATGACATAAATATGTGACAAAATGGTAGGTGAAATTGTGGCTAGGTTAGAGGGCACGCGCGTGCTTCTATGCTCCGGCGTTCAAGAGGCTAACTAAGACAACCGTAAGTCCAATCGTACTTCTAAATAGTTACGGCTGTGATTGCTTTATTAACGAGGCCCATCTTTCTAAAAATGCCATTAATATCTCAATCACACACACATAAAGTAAATAAAAACCTCTTCCTTTGGCACCATTACGGACCGTTTCTCGCAACATTGTAAACTAACGTCCAGTCACACTCAATATTGAAATTTACAACCCCCATTGTGCCTCAAAGCCTTTATATTTTATAACTTTATCGGCCAATGTGACACGCACCGATTTTTGCGTAAATTTCTTTGTTCGGTTTAACAGACCAATTATGAGTTGTGTGTGGTCTAAAACACCGTGGCTAATTGAGGGTTGACTTTCTTTTTTTTAGTATTGAAGGATGGGTGGTATTTTTTTTTAAATCGGAGATGGTTATTGCAAAATGTTGTGAATTTTACAGTGTATCCGCCTTTTTAGATAAGTGTAGATATAAAACATGTCAATCGTATCTTATTTCTGTGAAGAGTGTTTGTGACACCGAAAGTACATAATAACGTATTATTTCGGCCTTTCTTTGTCGCTTAGCGCCTTTAAAGAGTGTTTGTAGACACTGAAAGAATTGAGTGAGAAATTACTTCAATACTACTTTGTCGGTTACCGCTCTTTTAACTCCTCGGCAAAATAGTATTGTCGTTATTAACAATACTGTTATTTACAGTTAAATACAATAAGGAATCGTCAGCCGGGACCAATTTAACGGTATGTAATTGATGGTCTTGGCCACCCATCCACGAACCAAACTCGATAAGTGTTGCTTAACCTTGAAGATCGTTCTGTGAGGCTATTCTTATTTAGCCACGAGCCCTATAAAATTATTCTTAACGATATAATATTATTTCGCATCATCACTCCCCACTCATTCGGCTAACGGTGATGAATTAACTTCAGGATTATGAAGACTAATTCCACCAAAGTGAATTTTTGGGGTTCCTTAAGTACGAGAAGAAAAATGGTTCGCACGCTGACTGGCAATACGTTAATGCTATAATGGTATAATCGAATGAGAAAGAAAATTCTTGCTACAGAAAAGTGGACGAGATTTGATTTATCTAATACTAGCACTTCGCCCGCGACTTCATCCGCAAAAATCGTGATAACTCAGCTAATATGCATGGTATAAATATAAATTATAGCCTATAGCACCCACAAATAATGTAGTTTTCTGCCAGTGAAAGACTTTTTAGAATTTGATCATCAGTTCCGGAGAAAAGCCCAACATACAAACTTACAAACTACCTCTTCATAATATTAGTATAGATTTACTATAAGTACAAAACACTTATTCTGTTTACCTCGGAAAGTAACCCAAAGTTTAAGACGGCTAATTAAAAAAGGCAAAATATATATATATACATATTCATAATTATGCGGAACACTGAAGTCAGATTAATTTTAAACTATGAAAAAATGTACATCTTTACTTTTATTTGAATTAAATTAATTTACAAAATAATGCAAGCGTTGCAGCAGATCGCGTTTAGTTGTTGATCTTTAGTATATTATTTATCTGTGTCTGTAGCTGCTGCCTACCCCCATGGGAACAAAGCGTGAGTTTATGTATCTATTATCAACAACCACATCAACATACTTGACGCTTCCCGTGACCCTGGCTGGCTTTTACCTTGGCCAGAGGCTAAGTGTTGCCATACAACGTGGCAACGCCGCCAGTCTCTTGGGCACATTACCAGCTGACAGCGTTGAGGAGCTTTTTGATGACCTTTTATATTTTGTTGTTATTTTATTTATTTTAGTTTAATAGTTTTTAAATTATTAATGTATATAGTTAGTTTATCCTATTGAATAATATATAGTAACGTCAACATATAACTATATTATAACATTTTTCTCAATAACTATCCTCCATTTAACCATGACTTCCCGCCACCCATCCACCATCCACAATAATCTCAGTGTAACGGTATGATGACTGTCACTTCTGTTCATCCCCCTCGCGAAGATCAGCACTGTCATAGTGACGTCATCTATATCGTCTAACATTTGGTTGCTATCTACCGGTATTAAGTTGGTAAGAGAGGTTGGGATACACTGGGTGCATGATGCCTATTATGTTGGGAAATTAATGTCAGATTTTTTTTTCTGAAAATGAAAAAATTTAAAACTCTATCTGGCCCACAATTAGCAAAACTTAATTAAAACATCATTGTGTTTGTGACAATCGTTTAAAGATAACGGGGACAGAATGATGGTTAGAATGGATTTAACGTTAAATGTTTTATCAAGATAACAGTATTAAGGCGTGATTAACCTAGAATTAGGTTTCCTAACAGCAAACCTCATTGCAACAACGTGATTTGCAAAGTAAAAAAAAAAAGTTCACAAACAGTACATTTAGAGACTTTTTAATCCAAACTAATGTTTGTTAAAAATAATGTTGAAAAATAACATTTCCGAGTATTGTTAAGTTCAGTTTTTTATTTTGAAAATCATCGCAGACAGATTTTTTTTCAGATTAAAAATCTAAAAGCTAAACTTTCACTTTTTTTTTCACTTTTAGATTTTTGTTTCTTTAGGCTATTTCTAATGGATTGATAAAGTGATTATAGAATACAATAATCATTTAAAATTACTCAAAAACACGACATTAATTTAAAAATAAATCAATAAAAAAACTATTTTTTTTTTGAAATCGACTAGACTTCCAACCAAAAAACAAACTCACTCTGTGTAACTACCACATATCTCTCACTCACCACTTACAATAGATTCACTTTTAAAGTTCAAACATTTGAACTTACCCCCGATCATCGAGGGGTGAAATATGGGGTTGAATCTACAAACACTATTTGCGGATTTAAATATGGTATGCGGATTTTTAGTTTCGATTTTAAAATCCGCATCTTAGGGTGAATGCGGGGTAAGTGATCCGTTAAATGGAGCACATGCGTGTTTTTAGGCTTAAGTGATTATCGTTTGATTTTTGTTATGATATGAAATAAATAATGTTAAGATTTTAGAACTGATTGGTTGGTTTTTGTTTAATTTGTTGTCTACTGTGTGTACATAAATAGTTTGTAAGCGATGATTGTTACGTTCCTGAGTTTTTTTTTTTTTGCAATATTTTTGTTCTATATTTTGTATTCTGTATATAATGTACAGACGCCAGCACATCAGGCTACTACAATCTGTCAAATTTCTATAATAGAATTGCAACTTTATCTCTGAAGTATTAGGTTCAAGGTTGGTTGGGAAAATCTGACAGTTTCGGGTAGGTTGACCTGCTGGCGTCTGTACATAAAATGTAATTTATATTTGAACTTAACAACTATACGTTTTTACCCGTGTGCCTTCAAAGCAAGAGTGAACAGCCATCTTCTGGGCACGCTCGTTCCATCATAATCGCATCCATCGCTTTTCATCAGGCGTGATCGAGGTCAAGAGCAAGCCCATATTGCAATAAAAAAAATGCAAAAAACCTGAATGCAGTAGCTGGAAGAAAGGTAGTGTTCAAATTAACGATTTCAGTGAAATATTTATGACTAAGCGTACAACTCACGCGGTTTTGAGAATTGATATGGTTTCTAAATGTTTAATGTGAGTTTCTTCAAATCATGCCTGGAACTTAGTCAATTATGTGGAGGTTTAAAAAAAAAAGAAATGGCAGAATTATTAAAGAGGTGTCAAAAAAAAAACTACAAATGAAAAAAAAAATACAATGCAGAGACTCCCAACATATAATTTGTATCAGATCCTAAACAAAATAATACAAAAATAAAACTAACCCTTTATCAAAAATAATCCTCTTAATTCCATAATTATTCCACTTGCACAAAACTGCAACAATATGATTGGCTGAGCGTTGTCTGATTGTTATCGACACACCACACTCGACAGATGGCGTTGTACGCAATAATGCAAATTACCGTAAGTAATCTGTAATGAACTCACCTGTTTGGTGTTTAGTGACGTTGAGTTATATTATAGTTAATACAAAGGGTGGTTTTTAAATGAGACAGAGACGGTGAATTATGATTTGATATAATTCTTAGAATAACAATTCGTTGCACTGAGAATTTGGGGCAGAAATATGTTAGAGTATTCTGAAACATTTAATTTCTTACTTATTACGCCTTCGAATAGTTTGGGTCTTTGATAGTGGTCTTATTAATAATGCGATTGCACCTTCTTCTTGTTTTACTAAAGTTTCAATCAGATTATTGTAACCGTAAGAATAGTTTTTAATAATAATGCATAATTTCATGTCAACCCGCATAAATCAAGTGAATTATTCCGAAGATCACAGGTGCAAAAACCATTATCATAATACTACATTTGTACCTTGCCTACTTAAATAATTTAACAAAGTAATCAATCGTGACAAACGCACACCTTTATTACACTTCCGTGGAAAATCACATTAAATAATAAAAAAAGAACAAACAGAAAATTACAAACCATTTGACATATGACACCGCGAATATTCAAATTAATGCATTATCGATACGAACAAAGGTGCACTTGACTGGAAAAGAGGGAGTTTTTTATGACACCTACGTTGTTACACATTTTGCTTTGACCTCCCCTTTTATAGCCACAGCCTAAAAAAATACGCACATAAATGTTGAAAAAAATCCAGATGAACAATTTTTTATTTCGCTTATTTTTTAGACTGTGTAACGATTCGAAGGGGCGGTCGGGGTAAAATGAGCATACAGGTTATGACATGTAATTCACGCGTAAATCAAATTTGACCGGTGGGCGTAAGCAGTTGTCTTGCGCATATGGCGAAGTTTCTAAGCGATGATTGTTACGTTCCTGAGTGCTTTCGTGTGTAGGAAGTGACGGTTCGCTCGTGATGAATGAACATAAAGTACGGATAGACAGACAGACGGTTTAATAGGTATGCTGTTTATGCTCTTATAGCGTTGTTTTGTGTGGAGTATTGTTTTAATGGAAATTTTATTGGTGCTGTATCGAAGATTGGGTAATTTTGTTATTGTTTTTTGGTGGCTTTTAGAATAATTGTGGAGTTATAAATAATTTCATATCTATGTTAGTAGTCGGGTGTGTGTAACGTGTGTTATTTGAGATCAGTTTACTCGCAAAACTGAACTGAAATAATAAAAAGTAATGTGCTATAACTTGTTTGCCATATTAAATTAAATACATGATATGTATTAAATACGAAGAATTGCAAATTCGCAACTTCATAAACAAAAAATACCTACTTAATTATCCCAGCTGTTTAAATATAAAAACCTAGATTGAATAGAGATAAAATTTGGTAAAGGGTAAAAGCGGTCAATATGGCACACCCAATTACTTATGCGGTCTAATTGTAATATGTGGTAATTTTATTCAAAAACCTTATGGCAGCTTTTAGACTCTTTGAAATGAATAACAAAACAAAAGTATGTTCTGAATTTAATGTAAATTACCAAATGCTTAAAATCATAAATAATATCTTAATCCTTGATTTTATAATTGCTAGATATATTTAGCCGTTTTCGACCGACATTTTAATCAATTTATCAAACTGACACATAAGTGACAAGACAAAAAAAAATTGCAATGATAAAAAAGTTTGCATGAAGATTGTATCATGTGCAAGCAAGTACCTAAGTCATCATCATCATCATCATCAGCCTTTTAATGTTCCCACTGCTGGGACACAGGCCTCCTCTCCATAAGAGGGAACGGAGTACCTAAGTAAACGGTCGATATCATGAGTAAGTAATTGTACAAACTATTACACATACATGCCAAAAAGCCCAACATTACCATAATCTCCTTACACTAACGACCAAAAATAAATACCCACCCGAATTAATCCAAATTTCAAAGCATTATCCTGCTAAATAACCATTTAATAGGTCGGCTCCTATTTTACGCTTACACTGACGGCCACAAAAAGTGCCACCCTAGTGTACACCTGCAGGTTCCCTCGAAACTTGTACAATATGCCGATAAGTTGAATGTGCCACTTGTGCGATAGATTGTACGGCGGAATGATGGGGGAGGATTTTTGATTTAATGTCTATGTGGAGCTTTTAGTTGAAATTATTTCCTTTACTGTAGTGTATTTAATTTTTAACATGATAGGTTATGTTGAAAATAAAATTTTGTTGCTAGTTGGATTGTCGACGTCCTTAAAAAGATCAAACTGGATGCGGAAGGCGTAGCACAGGGTGTTGTGGTTGTAACGCAACTTTGGAGCACCTATATCCAGCAATGTGATAGGCTGAGTTATCTATGACTATCAGTCAATATTCTCTAGTATGGCTAGTGTTGATTATTAGTGCAGTAAATCTGAAAACGTACAGCCATAAAAAAAACACATCTATCATAATAGACTGCATGCTTAAAATCCATTTGCTGCATTTAGTTTCCTTTTTTCGATTGTTCCCCTAAATCTGCTTTAACAATTAAAATGTCGCACTCCTTTTAAACGCACGGCTTTATTTACCCCAACTTTAAACAGTAATGAAGAATTATTGTTTTCGACGTTACACTCCAGTGTTTTGTTTAAGGATTTCCTTTCTATAAGTCTCTCCGGTCTTTGAGCTAACACGTTTGCACTTGTCCTTTATTTTTGTAGGTGTCACTTTTTTTGGAATCAAGTGTTCAATTGTATCTGCAATGCAAATAATACTTTAAAATAATAGTAAATAGGGTTAGTTTTCTTTTTTAATGATGAGTAATAGTTGGATTTTTTTATTTTCAGTTTTTTTTTCCTGTGATTTTAAGATGGTTTTTAAATAATTGACAAATTAATTTGACAAATTACGACATTAGAAAAATTGTCCTAGATCTACTAAAGTCTTATCTTTTTCTTCAAGAGTTTTTTCTAATGTTCCTGTTTGGCATTAGCCACAATGATGATAAACATAAAATTGTGGGATTGTAGGGCAAAATAAACTTGGGAAATATTTTTAAAACATTTTATTTATATCGCAAGAAAAAACATCGTCCGTCGTAATCTAGTCGTCTTCCATTCTTCTTCCTCTCACTCACACCTATACTTCTCTTTCTTTCATTCGATGCGTTCCGTTTTACCAATTATAAGCTGCGTTCATACTTTTACTAGACATTTTCATTAGACAACATTTGTATCCCACATTAATATCCAAAACAAGTATGAATAACGTTTTATCCATGTTTGTATATAGCCAAGGTTGCCAACCTACGCCTACTGGCTGTATACTGAATCACGCCATGAGTAATCATTCGTATGACAGTTAGTCATAAGCAAAGATATCCCATTCAGGCACTGCTTCATGGTTCTTTTGCCGCGTTAATGACATTGTCAGGAACGTACTATTGGTAAACATTTTGCAACGACAAGATGGCGTCGTAAGAAGCCCACACTGTTCCCAAACCACTGTAACTCCTGAAAACCAGAATCGAAACCGCCAAGACAATAGAGCGCGACGAAGTCCCAGAGAAGCAATTTAACTGTCTTGGATCCCGCAACGAAATTAATCTGAAAAGAATAGCGGACGTGTAGGAAAATCATAATTTCCTCTTGACGTCGTTAGTTTCGACTAAACCATACACCACAGAACCCATGTTTAAGGTTATTTGGTGAGATCTCTTTAGTTTTGCATTAGATTTCATTTTATTTAAAGCAACCAGGTTTCTAATAGTTAAGCTAAGAATATCCGTGAAAAATCTACTCCTTGATTTTCTTTAAATTTCTTACATATTTCTCCGCAAAGCCACAATGATATTCACGAAAAATCGATACACCTATTTCCAAACAGGATACGACGATACATTTAAGACCGATACATAAAGATATATCTTTTGAAGACAGTGTCCAAGCATTATATGCCATGACTAGTGAAACTACCCCCAAGGAGGGCTGACAAATAAATCATTGTTAATACGATTTTGCTTTAACATATTTTAGCCACTGGTATTTTGGGGTGAGTGTGGCAATAAGTTATGTAGAAAAAAATATAAAAAGAAAACATGGAGCATTTTTTCAAGGAGATATTATATAAAGCATTTTTATGAGGTTTTTTGATGCTTAAGAAATTAATAGATATATCAGAGTAGTTCCCATTGTAAATGTTGTTTTTACTTATAAATAACATAATAACAAAAAACAAATAATAACATAATATCACGCCTGTGATCCCCGAACGGTGGCAGAGGTGAGGTACGTCACCAACATTTTACCAGTTATGTTTTTGAAGTCCCGTCTATTAGGGGGTGAGCCTAAAGTTCTCAACCGGAAACAAGTTTAGACTCTGTAGCTGCTACTGAGAAATACCTAATGAAAAATCCCAAAAACATTGCCCAACCCGAGAATCGTACCCAAGACCTCATAATCAGCCCATTAAAAACAAGTATTTCTTAAAACAGTTCTAGCAAACACATAGCCATTATGGATGACTAAAACCGAGGATCACGGAAAGAGCTTGGTAAGACTCGCCAGAGCGACTATAGACAAAAATGCACGACACAAAAAGAAATAAGCTTATAACTGTGTGTGCAAGGATGCCCCGAAAGTGGATGATGAAGAAGCAGAAAAACATATCAAAACTAAAAACTAATCTAGTAACCAAACAGCGACTCAAAAACTCCAAGCACATTTTAATTGCATCGCCAATAATCCTACAGACAAAAACAATAGATCATGCACACTGCGCAGTTGTTTACAAAGCCTGCGGCTAGATGGCGTGCATTAGTTAAGTCAACAGTCTGGCCTAATCCGAAGCGCCCTTATGTGGTGATACGTCGATGGAATTCTGTTACGAATTTTGATGGACGATAGAACTTGACGATTAATGTTAAAGATGTAAAATTTAATGGGGAATGATTGACATGAAAGGAGAAAAAACTGGCCAAGTGCGATTCGGACTCGCGCACGAAGGGTGAACACGTTTCTTGTATGGGAACCCCCTTTAAATATTAAATAATTTATATTTTTATTATTAGATGCTATAGCGGCGATGCTATAGTTGAAAATTACAACTGTCTAGCTATCACGGTTCATGAGATACAGCCTGGTGACAGACAGACGAACGGACAGACAGCGTAGTCTTAGTAATAGGGTCCCGTTTTTACCCTTTGGGTACGGAACCTTAAAAAAGGATATCCACAGAAACGTTCTTGATGAAAAGGAAAGAAATAAATCAATGTAATGACGGAAAGGACTGCTTCAAAGCTGTTAGAAGAACTTTTTTGATAACTGAGGAGAATTTTATAATTAGAGGTTGAAAAACAATGAAATGCTAATGAAGAAGGTGAGATGCTGAAGTGAAAACTCATAATTACAAAAAAACACGTAACATACAAAAAGATAAACAAAAGGGCAAATAGTAGGCAAGAGCCAGGCTTCATACAAATTATTTCTGAACCCAATTATAGTACATATATACATCTATCTATCCAACATACAATCTACTAGAATTTACAAAAACTCATCTATTATACATAATAATAAGTTTATTAGTGTTACACACTTCTTAGATTTAAAAAAGTTCTAGAAGTATAACCATCTTCAAAAACTTTAAAAACTTTTTGCAGACAAAAATATTAAAATCCTTACGTCAAGTGGAGCATCAACATGGATCGTCACAGTTAGCAAATATCATCCCTAATATATGAAGAAGGAGGATTTGCCAGTTGCTAGTCAAATGTTGGCCAATTTTGGCAAACACACGCTATTCAAACACCAAACACAAGAGACACTGAGAGACACACAGTCCAAATTCTTGTTGGTAAAGGAGAATGAAGACGAACACAATTTGTAGGTGGAAAACAGTAGCAAGGCTAAAGTTATGGATAGTGCAACCTTCAATCGAGCGTACACTGTGCAGATAAGTGCTTGTCTGTGTAATGTACAGTGAGCACAAAAACTGCAACGGAGGAAATTGAATTTTGTTCTTTTGCCGTCGAGAATTCTTTTGCTAGAGTAGTTTGCATTAAAGAAAACCTGGATAAGCGAGGGATGTAAGAAGGATACTTTAGGATATAATAAAAGTATCTAATGTTACTGCTTTTCCTTTATAAGGTTGCTTAATATTTTAGACTTACAGTGTTTGGGTGGGCGCTTGCTGTCGTAATTTTAAAGATAGCAGTTTTTTTTTTGCATCTTCATCATCATCATTCTATAATATTCCCACTGCTGGGACACAGGCATCTTCTCTGTGAGAGGAGCATCATACAAAATGTAATTACGGTGTAGTTATTGAGTCAATGCAAATTAAGTTTTTGGCTTATTTTTGGGAAAAATCCAAATCCTTACATAATAATCTTTTTTCAACATTCTATCATATTCTAGTATAAATAGTTTAACACTAAAATTTTCGTTCGCAAATATCCGTAGTTCCGTATCCGCCAATATCCCAAAATCAAGACCACATCGACCACACCAGTACATAAACCCAGCTTAATATCCGTTTGCTTACTATATTTGCGTCGGAGCTTAGCATAGGTTACGCGCCGGTGTTTGCCTGCAGGTATTACGCAGTCAAAGGGTTGATTTGAGACGATATTAATGGTCAGCTACTAAGCTGATTACGTCAGTTAATTTGTGGCTTTGTTTGATTGCTGATTTCTGGGTTGGTATGTTGGATCTTGGATTTATGGCATGTGTCCTTATAGGGTAGGTTATGGATATTATATACCTACAGAAATGAGTAAAAGAATAGGTAAAATAGAAAAAAAAAATGATTGAAAATTCTAAATTTCCAAAATAGTAAAATAACGGTGTTATGACATTATGTTTGACTTCATAAATCTTTTTCGTATGGTTAGTGTCAGTGTTTATGCCGCCCATGGACCTCTGACTTAATTTTACACGCGGTCGAGAAATATGTCTCATGCATGATGGTTGGATTAGCATCACTTTACTAAACAAAGAATAAAATTCAATGCATTTGAAAAAAATATCACAAACATTAATAAAGTGTGTAAACAGACTCTTAACGAAGCCGTAAGGCACTTGTTCTCCCCGTCATTGCGATCATTTTTTTGTTTTAGACCATACCTGGGAACCTTCTAGTTACGGAGATATTGGGGGTCAAAATTCCAACTTTTTCAACAATTTTTTTTAAGACACCTCTACGACCCTCGTACTATTCATCACAATGTTTTGAATACGTTACATTGAGTCTTACCGTAAAACGTGATTTTTAACCCCAAAAAAAAATCGTTTCGCAGCAATAATTTTTGCGTAAAATTAATTAGTTTGATGTACAGAATGCTTGGTTGACGGCTTCGTGAAGAGTCTGTTTACACCCTGTATAATCAACATTATTATTGATAACATACCCCCAACATTATAACATCAACTACAAAATTACCTATTAAACTCATATCCGTCGAATCATAAAAACATCAACTGGAAATCGAACCCGGAACCTATACGGAATAAGGGCACAATTTTCCTGAAGTAATCGCTTTGCACATCAAAAGATCATTATAACTATTAGCCTGTGCGTTGCCCTCTGGTTAAACGTTACCTATAAATCATTTGTATTATGGGTAGCCATGGTTTTCCCCTTTAGGTATAGTTAGAGAAATTAATTCTGGACCAATTTTGGAAGCAGCTAATTTAATAAAAAATGTGTCTTAGCGAACCTGACTTACTAGGCTTTTTCATTCGGCAACGTTCCCCAATCATTGCACAAGTCTTCAATAGATTTGCACTATACAATTTTTTTTTTACAGAAAATCTTTTTTTTTTGTTTTCATTTTTCAATGTTTGTCCTGAATTTCCTTCGTCCTGGAATAAAAAGTTTAACAACAAAATCTTTTATTTTCGTTTTTTTTTTATTCCTATTACTTTGTTATTCCGGTTTCGTCACGATGTTTTCCTTCACCGAAAATTGGAAATTATATTGACATTCGCTAACACTCACTGAGCCAGCGTGGTGGATTATGGCCCACTCTCTCCTTCTGTGTCTAAGCAGCGAAAACTTATGGTAAATAGTAGACTGATTATACCTTTTCGACATGATTATTTTCCTTATTTGATTGTTACATTTGTACAAAACACTATTATCTTACTACTATTTATGTGAAAGTTTGTTGGGATGGATGTAAGGGTGTTTGTTAACGCAAAAACTACTGAACGGATTTGGATCACATTTGCCACACAGATAGTTATAACCTGAATATTTTTTATCCCGGTAGTACGATCTCGTGGAATAATAACTAAACTATGCGCGGGCGAAGCCGCGGGCATAAGGTAGTTTAGTCTAAAAACTTCGAACAAAAACACTTAGTAGTAAGTACTAAGTACTTTCTCTCACCGATGTAACACACACAAGTACCGTACAGTCATAAACATAATTGTTTAGTACAATCAGTGCGCAGTGCGATGCTACGCACGTAATCTGTGGTACAGTCGCGTGGTCACGCCTGTTTACGTACAGGGTGTTGCTAAAGTTATGCAAGGTTCATGATGACATAGTGAAACCTATTTACGGTTCATCTGTAGTTTATAACTAAAGCAGATGTAGTAGATAGGAAATAGTACCTGTTGCAGATAAAAATAAAATAAAAATATAGTACCTATATTCTTTTTAGTCGGTAATTAAAGTTCAGGTACACTACTTTTTCTTCATCTATCTGTCTTTCCTAGTCCTAGGTAAGCTAGCCCTAATCTGATTTTGTTATAGTCCAGCTATGCCAAGACAACGAGTAAAACTCACCACGGAGAGCACAAATATCCAAAAATATCAACAGGAATGAACCATTGGTATTAAAACCTATTAAATATCGGTGACATACTAGGTGTTTATAGCTCTACTAATTTCTCAATTTTTGTTCAGATTTAACACAGAGTGCCTTATTGAATGGGACTTCAAGGAAAGGTTTTGAGATGGTCAAGCAGTATCGTTTCAATTCGTTCGTTCTTTTCAGTTTATTTTGTGAAACATTGAATTTTCTTTTCTCTTCTTTCTCTTTCTTTTATCTTTCTTTTCTTTTCTTTTTTTTTTTTAATTACGTCTCAACATTGTAAACTGTAACCCATGGGAAGAACCCCACCACAATTATTCTTATTACTTAATGGGGCTGCCTCAATTTTGTGCTGTAGAACAATTGTATGAGAAACAATAAAAACTTTTTTTTTTTTATTGAAACATTTCCATCTACAACACGTCATTTTAACTTTCCACCCACCCTGTACATTAAACTTAAATCAAGAGCATAGGATCGTCATTTATCATAGTTCAGATTAACTATAACTGCGTTCACTTGTGCCACTTATTAACTACCTCTAGTTGCCTTTCTTTGTTGTCCAGCTGGACCAAGTTGTTGCGCATTATGTGTAATGACCCGACAATGTGGACATTTGTTAATGCAAATTAATTTATGTGAGAATTGATGAAGTGAAACCCACTTTATGGTGAGCTACATTGTGGCAGGTCCAGGTGATGGTGGCGGGATGAGCTGGTCTCTGACAGTTCTGGCAAAATAGAGCTGGAAGGGAATGCTGTGCGACGATTTTTTTTTGTTAGCCTTTTTGAGTGTCTCACTGCTGGGCAAAGGCCTCCGCTTTCTCCTTCCTCTCTGTCCTGTGCGATATCTGGCCATGTTTGCCCCGTAAACGAGATCAGATCGTCTCTCCATCTGCACCGCGATCTACCTCGATGATATGGACTCTTACTTAGGAGATAAGCTACCTAAGTTATTTCAGGGATACTTTTATAAAGATACGCAAAAATAAAGTCTAAAAAAATTTGAGGATAATAACGTTATAACTATTATTTAAAAAAATAGTATAAAAAAAACATAAAACATAATCTAAATGTACCACACATTGCAGTAGGTACAATTTCCTTCATTTTCACATCTATAATTATGACCTAAAGACACAATTAAAAAAATCAAAATAATCATATAGCTTTAACAAGACATGGTCTAACGCTTAACTGCAGTTGAGGGGTCAAAACGTAACGAAATAAACGATTTTTTGTATTTTTTGCGTCTAACCCTGCGCTAAACACGAGGGTCGTGAAATAATGAATAAATGAGGAGTTACATGGAGTGATGTTCCTTTATTAAAAAGAATAAAGCTCATTATAGCAAAAAAAAATACATTAAAAACTAAAGCATTTTATTATATAATTGTATAGTACATACAATATGACAAAAACAAAAAAAAACATAATTATACCACCTTTTAACTGTCATTTATATTACTGGCTGACACAAGGCTTTGTGCGCTACCAAGGATGAAAAGTACCCTATATCCTTTTCCTTGTCCCAAGCTACCTATTTGTCCAATTTCACTACGAAAGGTTCAATAGTTTTTGCGTAAAATGTAACAAACAGACAGAGCTACTTTCGCATTTAAAATATAAGCATAGAGTACCTATATTATAGTATTGTATAGTAGTAGTTTCCTTTATTTATTTATAGGTTGGTTCACATGATGTCGAACTTTATTTGCTTCTAGCTTCCTTTTTTGTTAAGTAAAAACACATACCTAAATAGGACAAATATACAATACTATAATAATAAAACTACTTTTTTATATTTTTAATTTTTTATACATATACATACATAACATCACGCCTGTAATCCCCGTAGGGTTAGGCATACACCCTTTGTCCCAAATGTCACGGTTGGTTACATATGATTATAAAAAATAAATAAAAAAAATGCCCCAAATGTTACCTTTAATTCGAAATAACTTTTTTGTTCGATTTTTTTTTTGTTTTTTGTTTTTGTGTATGGGTAGAATCTAGCTAATGACCTCCCAAATCCCTGGAAAAATTGTGTCGGTCCATGCGCCAAATACCCTGTATAGATTCTCATTACATTTTTAAATATAAAACAATATAAAAAATTAAAAATATAAAAAAGTAGTTTTATTATTATAGTATTGTATATTTGTCCTATTTAGGTCTGTGTTTTTACTTAACAAAAAAGGAAGCTAGAAGCAAATAAAGTTCGACATCATGTGAACCAACCTTTTAATAAAAACACAGAAAAAGGTCCCAATAATTTTCGATTCCGCGGTTACAGTTTTTTTCTTATTTTTCCCCTAATCTGTCTGTTCGTCTGTTTTTTGCTAAGGGTTTGAACTCGTAAATATCGGGTATGCTATTATTTATTTCATTTTTGATCAATGGGTAAGTTTGTCATTAAATGTCAAAGTATTTTATGTTTTTATTGATTGGAATGATTACCGTGTGTCGTGGGAACTGTCTTTTTATCATTTTTTTGTTAAATTCGAACGGTAATGATGACGTTGAATTTTTTATTTCTCCGTTAAGCGATTTTATTGCGCTTTTTCACAGGTTAGGGTGAAATTGGTAAAAATGTTTTTGTTGTGTTTTTTCAATCCTTTTTCTCTGGGGATTTCTGTGAAAATATCCATGATCCATGCGTCATGTTCGTGAACCGTCGCTGTCAATTGGGACTGGTTATCTCTAAGCTGCCACGGTTTATTTTAACTACTCACTTTGTTTTTAAATTGTTGATATAATATTTTACCTGGACGCTCTTAACGTGCACGTATTTCTACATCGTTATCACTTAAATTTAATCTCAACATTAATGATTTAACCAAGTTTTTGGAAAAATATTTTGATTGAAAAGAGTGTCCATGGAGTTTCTTGTCCATTCTTCTCCATAGAGACACTAGACTACAGTAGTGTCTATGACTGTAGCTTAGCCTTCTTTGTTTTTCTGACATTCAAAAGTGCCTGTAGTGGTCTAATTAAAATAAATGCTTTTGAGTTTCAGTTTGAGATTGAACTCAAGACCTTGGCAGTCCGACGGCCGGTCGGTCGGTCGGTCGGTCGGTCGGTCTCATTATTAGGCTATCACTGCAATGGCATATAACTACATATACTGCAAGAAATAGTAATATAGTGGATATTTTTAAACCATCATAACACAAACAAACAAACACCCAACCAAACCATTGTCTTAACCAAAATAACCCTAATCTCGCTACACCATTTCACAGAACATATTCACTTCAGCACAATATTCACAAAGGCACACAATAGGTCTAATAGTCGCCACGGACGAGATTCAGCGCAACTCATTCACTAAACAATTACCAACTTAATAGAATAAATAGGGTAATCAGGACACTTCAATGTGGATGGGTTGGTAAGGGTTGTGCAATAGGGAGGCATACGAGTTTTGTTTATTCCTCTTGGTTTTAGCGTTTGCGAGCATGTTGGGGACTTTTATAAAAGTTAAGTGAAATGTCATACAAAGCCGTGTAAAAATACCATCAGTTTCCTTTTTTTTAGTCTAACTGGATGATGAATATTTACTACTATTGGAATTGAGACTATATGTTTACTAATTCCACAAAATAACAGACGGATTTGTGTATTACTGTGTGTGTTATTACTGTTTTTAACTGTCAGATTTTCCCAACCAACCTTGAATAATTATAAAACCTATAGAGATAAAGTTGAAAATCTATTAAAGAAATTTGACCGATGGCAGTAGCTTGATGTGCTGGCGTCTGTACAATACTTATTTAGTTGCAATACAAATAATGAAACTTCTTCTTTTTATTTTCGGCAATCAATTTTATTTAAAGCATTATAAATGATAGAAAATGTGACACCATCTTCTATCGCACCACATTCAACCCTCCACAGCCGGGCCACTCACGGTAACCCAATTCAAACTCCGCACACACCTTTTGTCCCCGTTATTTGGATGGTAATGCGTTAATTATCAGTTTTGCATCCAAATTACCTTCTGAATACAACGTTATGAATATTGTGATTTTGAGTATGGATTGATTAAATGCTTGTTCGCTGATTGGTGATGACAGCTAATTGTCGTACTTTGTATTGAAATGAGGTTGTTGTGCGTGGTGTTAATTTTGTTTTAATGCGTTTTTGGAGGGTGTTTTTATGATGAGCGAGTTAACTTCGTTGCTCTGAGTGAATTTCTGTCATTGTTTTAATTTGCAGGCCTAAATAGGCCAAGTACGAATTGTATACATATAATGATTTTTTACTGAGTAGGAGGAACATGTAGGAAGGAGGTCGTGGTTAAATAATAACAGCGGGACGGGTCGATCTGAAAGTCTGACAACCACTCTTACCAAGGGGTATCTTATTACCCAGTACTGACTGGGTTGTGGAGGTCAGATAGGCAGTCACTCCATATAAACAACTGGTATTCAGCTACTTCCGCTTAGACTGGCAAGCCGACCCAAACAAAGTCGGGTAAAGGCTAGGCAATCAAGAAATTAGAGAATTTCTTGATTAAAATAATGGTTTATGTCAACTTGGTTTTTGTATTACCAACAGCTTCATGAAATTTCTACTACAACAATATTAACCAATATTGAACAAAGAAATCCTTAACCACTGCATAACAGATCAACTAAACGTTGCGTGACCTGATTACGGTCATAGAAAGAAAAAAAACGGTACTCCATGCTTTAGGCACCTCTGTCTTATGTCAGTTTGACACGCATGTCACAATATAAGTGATACTGGCACGCTACATTTGAGTCAACACAAAATAAAGAAAAAAAAAATGAACTGTAACCCTTAAAATTAATAATTATACAATGTAAGTCAATACGAAACATAATGTTACACTTTCTACCTATTAGTAACGGTTTAATTCGCATTGTGATCCCAATTATGACCTACTTCATCTTAAAAGGTCAATGCGGGGTTAACAATGGGAATAAATACAAAAATCATAGGTCTTACGACATAAAAAATAAAGTTCATTTTTGGTGAAAAAAAAGTCGGAAACAAAAATGGCAGGTCATTTTTTGCACATCCAGCATTTACCGGTTAACCGTGTCAAAAATCAAGGGTTGTCGTAACCGAAAAGGGGGCAAGTTCAAATAGAATGACAAACGTTTTTTTAAACCCCTCGTTCTTTAAAAAAAAAAAGAGAACAAAAATATACAAAGCGTCGTTTACAAATTTTTATGTTCTAGAATTTAAAACTTTATTATTTGATACAGTGAAGGTATTGTAAAGGGTGAGTTCTAAAAGATATTCATTAGGGGCAATAAAAAGGTAATGTCCCATTGTGATCGATCGATGAATTTTTAAGATGATTTTGCGATTTTTACGATCGATTTTTAAAGGTTTTTACGACAGCATTTTAGCGTTATTGCGTGAGAACGTTGGATCCAGCTGCTAGTTTGAATAAATGCCACATTAAAAGTAATAAAGCGCTTTAGTTTTTGGGATGATGCATAATCGATGTAAAGGGGCATGATTTTTATCGGTTTTTGTTCACAGAATTATAACCTCAGGACTCAAAGTGAAAAGAAAAGCAGGTTCTGTTTGTTAGTTATTAAACCATATGATCGGTTTGATCCAGATAAATATGGCAGATATCATATAATCAGTTAATGAATTCTAACAAAATGCTACCGTTTCTCTTTCAGATTATAAACATAATTATTTAAAATTATTGTTGACGGCACGGTTGACACAGTGGGCTGCTACGCCGCGTGTCGCGGGTTCGATCCCCGCACGGAACAAACAATGCCTACAGGTAGTTTCCGGGTCTGGCTGTTTGTGTATGTGAGTTTAAATGTTTGTAAAGGATATGCCATATAATATAATAAGACAACGGCAGACAGAAGAAAGAGAAGATAACATGACAATATCACAGTTTCCTTGAAGGGTAACAAGCCCGCCACACTGTTCTCAAACCACTTCAACTCCTGAAAGCCAGAATCAACAGTGGCAACCACCAGAAAAGCGCCGAGACAAAGAAGCTCGACCAAGTCCCAATGAAACAATTGAACTGTCTTGGAATTCGAAAAGAATAACGGCGGAGTAGGAAAAACATAATTTCCACTTCCCTAAATATCAGCAAGAGACAAAACAAAACAATGTCAAGACACAAAGGCACGTTTACAACTGGGATGAGCCCAGTTGCTTAACATCATGGATAAAAATATTATCACTAATGGGTCCTAAGTTGGAAGCTATATTTGATTTCAATAAAAGGTATGGCCAAAACGCTTGAACGCACAGAATTTTTTTCTAGCTTCTACAAGGTTTAGGCAGAGGTGTTCCTGGCAAGCCCACCCGTTCCACAAGAAGACCAAACATGGAAAAGCGAAGCTTAAAGCTAAGACCACCCACGACCCAACCAATTCTATTAGCATAAAACAACGCCCAAACATGTGATAATACCCATTAATGAACGCGATACTACCCGCAGCCCATCACAAACAATTTAAGCATACATTTAACAATATAATAACTAGTTCGGTGATACAAACTGACATAACTGCACATCAAAATATTAGAGTTTATGTATTCAATGGCATGATTTGTTTTTTAACTAATTTATGGAGGTTTAGCACGGAAGTAACGCCCATCTTAGTGGGTAACTTGGATCAGGGTAGAAATGGAAGAGGCAGACTAAGTGTACACACGGCGGGACATCAAGCTTTACATTACCAGTATAACATGGCCTCGCTTTGTACAGATTTCACGGACAATGAAAGATGCGCATAAATTGGTTTTGTATAGTTTGATAGGGCGCCGTGCGTACACCACTAGACTCTTTGGGGAAATACTAGCATGGTGTTTTACAAAAATAAGTTAATATTGTCGAGGAATTCTAAGTCTGGTGGTCCAGCAAAAGTAGTATTATTATGAACGTAAACGGTGTTGGAATAATTGAGAATAATGTAACTGATAATAAGCTAAAAAAAACTCATGGAAACTATTTGTTTAAACACGAAGCGCTTTGAAAGTAATTGCAACATGTCTAAGACTTTTGGAGCACTGCCTAACACGATCTACGTATAAAAAGTAATATTATAGAAAACTAAATGCAAAGGAAGGCACTAGAAATTGGGAGAGAATCTCTCGTCCCAGCCACCGCGGGAGACGCCTCGGGCGTTCGTGTTCCACGCGCGCCTCAAAGAGATGTCAGCAAACAGGGAGGGGCCCGCAAGGGCCGATGCCTGCCAGGGCTGCGGGCTGTTCGAAAGAGATACCGCGGCCCTGAAACACAAAGAGTAAGGAAGGAACATGGATGGGTTTTAGTCAGTACAAGTCTGACACTCCCTTCCGCTCTGCCCAGAGCGGGAGAAGTCATTTTGATAATTTCCCATCCGTAAAAAAAAGGCACTAGAAGTTCAATTATATATAATATAATAAATTCATAAAATATTTAAAATGATAAATTATTAAATAAAAAAGAAGAATGGGCGAATAGGATGGAACTAGTCATATTTTACAGAGACCAGGGTTCTAAAATGGCCGCTTTAGCAGATTTATAATAGGATAATATTATGAATCACGTTAAAATTCTTAAAATGGTCACAATTATCACTTTGTGACCATTTTACGAAATGTAACGCTATTCATATTACTACCGTATCATAATTCTGCTAAAGCGGCAATTTTAGGCCCCCGACCAGAAATTTTGTTTTTTAAATTTAATAGGACCAAAAATTAAAATATCTACCAAGAAAAGAGTACTAAACATAGTCCTGAGAAGAAGTGTGGATTATAGTATTTTGGTTACACTGTATATTTTTATATTGTCTGGACTTTAAAAGAAATTTGACTTCCGAGTATGTTTGGCTTCGCATTTCTTCTTAGGGTAGTCAGATATAGGAAAGTCAACTCTTTTTGGCTTATTTAAATACGAGGAAAAGTGATTCCGTTATTTTATTTGTAGAATAAGTAACAGTGGCGTGCAGTGGTTCTCCACGTAGGGTGGGCCATGGATACCGATACCCGAATAAAAATCGGTATACATATTTTTAGGTTAATTCTCGTAATTTGGGTACACATCTACCTTTAGACACAACTTGCTTAAATTATCTTATCATTCATATGATAATTACGTAAACTTACTGCTTTTAACTTCTAACAAACACTCATTATCAGCGCAAACTTCACAACAGAACACCATTTTTAAGTAAATAAACAAATAACACAACAAATCGGTTCAATTTGGCGCGAATCGCGATCAACAGATAATTATTAATATCTCTTCACACACATCAGACATTGGGAGTGTTATAACTTAGTAAGATATAAACATCCAAACCAATAAGTTATTTGTCACATAACCTTCTTGAAGAAAAGTTTAATTTCTAATTTGTCAATAAAAGTGACAGACACAACAGGGTTGTCAATATTTATTTTCCTAACTCCCCTAAAAACAAAGCGGAAAATAAAATTCATGATCGTAGTTTCTGTTTTATAAAAGGGCTTTTGCTATTCCTTACAATTTATAATTTTTTGGAAGGTATAAATTCGACAATACTACACTGTTTTTTGTTATTGTCTCTATTAGTAATTAATGAAACTATCGTGTTTGTGTGTAGTCCGTTTCTTGAATTCCCCGTAATTCGGGGAAATCTCCACAAATTGGGAACCCTGAGTCATTCAATTCAAATTTAAACTAGCCAATAGCAACACAGCTCCTCTGGCAGGAGACGCGCCCATAATCTATGCATGTGTGCCGTTCATACACACGAAAATATGCATCAGTGTGCGTAAACTTATGAATGCAAAGGTAGGCCCGCGATCTTCGTGCCTAAAAATCCAAACGGAGCGGAGTAGTAACGTATATTGTGAGTTCACACGGGCGCGACAAGTTGCTATAAGTATTTACCAGGAGTTTTAACTTATTTTTTTATATGTTGTGTTATTTAATTACGTAGTATAAATGCATTTGGCGTTGTTGGTAGGGTAGGCTAGGCCTAATTGCCTCTATGGACGGCACGCCCCTGATAAGTAATATCATTGTGACACATCTAGATAAGCTACATCACTACATTACCATACGGGTCACTTAAAATCCGGATCCAAAAAATGAGATTTTAACAACAGTTATTACAAGTAAATTAATTAATGACCACTCTAATCTTAATGCGGTGTTTATTAGTGTTTAAACCGTTGATTCATGTCGAGTTCATTCAAGAAATTTTGTTTATTTTAGGGACTAAAGGAAATTCATTGGCTTAAAAATAAAAATAAAAAATATATAAGCAAGGTGTTGAAAAAGCTCTTAAACAATCGATAGAATTCATCAATAATAACAAATTTTACTATAGAACCAATCCCTCAAATCGCAGAAAAAGTAGCAGTATCTTACATTTAGTCGAGTTACACGAACTAAAAAAAATTATTGAAATTTTACGACAACGAAGAGATTTTCAGTAAGTTCAATTACACTTTGTAAATCCGTCTCAATCTTTTATTACTATCGTGGTCCAAGAAAACAGGTGTTAACTGTCTTTGAAACATTACTAAATATTTTTTAAGAAGTTAATTCTATTTCTTATACTTCAAAGAAGTTTGTTACAATTCTCAATACCAAGCGCCGGCGCCGAATTCCATACCTCTAATCCCACACAATTAGGTACTTACATCAAAAGACGTTTCATTCATTATTTCTTACTAACAGCTTACTTTAATAACTACTACAGTTTTCTTAGAAAATGGTAGGAATTGTTATCTGTTTTTTTTTTAATTCCCATACGACGGGACCCTTGATTGAAATAGTTGGAGCACAAAAGACAGGGCTGCAACAATTTTCTGTCATTACTGTTCCGACGCACAAAAGGCAACGAGAAACCGCGTTGAAAAGTATTGCATATTTTGTTAAGGCGAATACTAACTGCTAAACTTTTAATGTAACTGAGGATACTCAACTTTTTTATTTAATTATGGATAAACTAACAATATACATTAATAATTAAAAGCTATTAAATAAACTAACAAAAAACTATAAACGGGCATCGAAAAACTCCTCCTCAACACTGTCACCTGGTAATGTGCCCAAGAGACTGGCAGCGTTGCCACGTTGTATGGCAACACACAGCCTAAAGACGTCCACTGCTGGCCATAAGCCCTCCCCAAAGGGGGGTATTGTCATAATCGCCAAACTTAATGTTTATGGGAAGTAGCCAAGTCAGACCTTAGGCTTCAAAATATTATCCTAAGTTATGAGAACCAATGATATTTTAAATTGTTATAAAATATTTTATGTTGTTATAAATAAATTTCAGGACTGACCATTGAACTTGGCACCCATTTAGATACCATCCACCATCACTTTTTTGTCATTGAAGTCAACAACCAAGGCATATATCATAATATTGAACTTGGCACTAATTTCTGATTGTTTGTTTCTCTTTCTATCTTCACTAATTTATATCTCCCTCTCAACTTCCGTTCGCCTTGCCCACACAGTTTCCGTAACGCTATCGTCACGCATTCTGCAAAAAGACTTGCAGTAAGCAGTTCAGCTGTTAGTTGTATCCTCCACTTAACTAGGTTCGCAATTACCTCTCGGCGTATGCTTCTCGTAACGACCACAATTACTAAGACTATTTAATTTCGCATGATACCCTTAAAATGGCACAAGTAAACTCTAAGTTGTGTCGGTTTTGTGTCAATATAACTTCGGAGCGCTGTATTTAGATTGAAAAATAAAGCGTGTAAGAAGACTCTTAACGAAGCCGTAAGGCACTTGTTCTCCCTGTCATTGTGATATTTTTTTGTTCTACACCATCTGGGAACCTTCTAGTTCCGGAGATATTGGGGGTCAACTTTTTCACAAGTTTTTTTTTTAAATACATGTTTTAAATGTATTTTTTTTACTTAAGGCACCTTCACGTCCCCCGGTACTATTCAATCTATCCATCAGCATAATTTTTTGAATGAGTCCATTGAGTCCAACCGTAAAACATGATTTTCACCCCAAAAAAAAAAAGGCTGTCCAACAGCAATCATTTTTGCTGGGAAACTACTTAGTTTGATGAACCGAATACTTGGTTGACGACTTCGTGAAGAGTCCGTTTACACCCTGTATAGGGAAAGGATGCAAAAGAAAAGGCCAAATTGTTTCAGTAGTCAATTTTTTTGATGATTTGATGACCTTACCTTACAAATATGGCAAAAGCAATAGAAAGTACGTTTTGACTAAAAAAATATATTTTACACGACTTAAATGCAAGGAATGCCTCGTTGGTCTAGTGGTCGCAAGCGCGACTGCTAAGCATGAGTCCGTGAGTTCTATTCCCAGGTCGAGCCAAGTATATTGGGTTTTTCTATCAGGAATTCTCAGTAGCAGCTACGGAGTCTAGATTTGTGCACGTTTGATGACAATAGGCGCGCCCCCTAATACACGGGTCTTAAACATAACAGCTAGTGAAATGAGGTGTACCTAATTAGTAGGTACACCCAGTACCTCCTAATTAGGTACACCTCTGCCTAACCCTTCGGGGATTACAGGCGTAATGTTATGTTAAATGCAAGAACTGTGTTAATCGACAGCTAAAAACTCTTTTTAAGATAAAATCCTCAAGATAACTTTATTAAATATTCTTACTACTAAGAGACGAATAAAATCCATACAGAAATCCTTTCCATAATTTAATCAAAACTTAACACATTGAAGACATGTAACAGAATTACTTTTATGGTCCTGCTGACACCATAAAAAGCTAATACCACGTATCTGAGCACTGCAGACAAATGAAATGTGCGCTTTCAGGAAATTAAACCATAAACTTTGAGTTGTAATGACTATTATCGTGTGAAATGAGTTTCCTTTTTGCATATAAGTGGGTATGTTCATTTCTGGATGCATGGTGGTGGGTCGTAGTCATTTATACATTGTAATAGTAAGTTTGAGTGAAGTTAATATCAGGTAAATATGAAAAATAATACTAGTCAATATTTCGACTTCTTCTTCTCTCTTAATAATATAATCGTGGGATAAGGCTCTTCTGTAGGACCAAGATTCTTGCGTCATAAGCATACCAATCTTAATCTGTTTCCTATCAGAGCTCTGTGGTGGGAGAACAAATAGGCTGAAGGCTGATGTTAGCTCTTACACGATATCATGGAACTTCAGTGTACTAAACAGAATCCCTTTGGCCACGGAAAACTTCTAGCTGAATAAAATCGGGTCTGTCACCATATCACTTATCTTACTTTACTTATTCAGGTCATAAAAAGGTGATATATATTTATTATTATTGGCACGATGCTCGAGGAAGCTGCTTTTAAAACGTGATTATTAAAAATAATACGGAATTTCAAATATGGAACTTACTCCTAGAATAGGAGCACGTAACAAAAATGGCAGCTCAAGAAATAGCTAATTAATCCCCAAATATTTCATAGCATAGTATATTTTCTCTGTGACGAATTACCTCATAATCTCCACATCATAATGTATGTGTCTCCTTCAAATGTGGACGTTTGACGGAAATGGCTGCAAATCCGCTTATCTTAATCCTTGGCACTGAAGTTAACGTGGCCATGAAAAACGCGGGATTGGGGATGTGTGTGAGACACCAGTGAGTTACAGACAGCCGAATGTTTTGCCCTTCGTAAACTTAATTCACCTGAACTGATTCACCTAGGTGCATTAAGTATACTTTTAGAAAACTTTATTCACCTTATTCACCTGGGTGCATTAAATAAACTTTTAAGTAAACTTTATTCATTTCATGTTTATGATATCTAATTGTCATTGTTGACACACAATTTTATCGCAAATAAGTGGTAATTTCATTCATCGGTTCAGGTGAATTAAGTTTACGAAGCGACGTTTTGCTACTTTACGATGACAGCTACACTACAATGTGAATAAAATTGAAAAGGCGTGGTGTGAAGTAAAGCACTAAACTCAAAGCCGACCGCCCATGATACTCTCTGTTGTCACCATGTGCCCCATTTAGGGGACATCCTAGAATGAAATCCCGTTTAATTAATGGTTTTGCTAATTTAACAGTTCCCCTTGTTTGAAAGTGTTTTTTTTTTCGGACGTAGCTGGTGTCTAATATTCATCCACAAAAATCTCTTCAAAACTAAGGAATTCCCAATATGACGTAGTACATCTAGTTTATTTGGAAGTTACAAATTGCTGCAATCCCATTGCCACCCATTCTTTGCCCTGCAATTGAATAAAAAAGCCTTAAAATGCATAGTCAACCTCTACATCCTCAAATTATTATCTAACATCAGCTATGTGATTTTCACATACAGTACATAGACGTAGATATATATTATTAAAGTAGGTATATTATATAATCTAATCTAATCTTACTATCACTGGTTTTATAGCCACACAAGCGACTTACATTATTAAAGTCACTTTTAATGTGTGTGGAAATTAATGTAGTCGGAAAAGCAGCAAAGTCCCACAAAGTAGCTTCACCTACTACCTAGCCATATATTAGATAGACTATAATACAGTCTAGATATATGACTAGACTGGCTTACAATGGCTGGGTATTATTTATGCAAGGGCTCTGTGAGTCAGCCTGTTATAGCGTGAATTTCAGAAATGGTGACTTGTTGTTAAAATGTAGAATGGACGTTTTGTATTGTTTTCTTTAGTTAGAATTTACTTTCGTAAATTATGGAAAATTAATTTCCTGTAATAACAATAGGTGTGTCCACTTACTCAGAATTAAATAGTCATCAATATTTCGACGGTAAAGTGCCAATACTTCCTAACTGACAAAGTCAAATTTTACACAAACCGAAGAAAACGTTTAATTTCTTAATAAATTAATAATTAGTTAATATATTTATTCATTTAGAAAAATAATAATGTATGCTTTATATATTATGCTGAATTCATAATATGTATTATATTATAAAACATGCGAATAACGCCTTTAAATTAAAAACGATGACCTAGTTTATATTTCTTGAAAAATTACAGTTAGGAGGTATTGGCATTTCACCGTCGATTTTTTTAAACTTATTTTCAGCTTTGGTAAAGCTGGAATCGCTTCGTTACGATAATACGTAATATATTTAGTTCATTACCTACTACTACATGAAATTTCAGACCAGTTACAATAGTTGCAAACGCTAAGTTAACCTTTATAAGCATTTAGGAATAATTTGTTTGGAAATATTTTATGAATCATTTTATATTCGATGTTTTGACTGTTTTGCTTAATAAATCCGAAATTTTACTGCTCTAATTCTTATTAAGTATCCGGAAGTAATAAAATGAACACCTTCATCGTATTCCTCAATTTCAAGTCCGTTTTACGACTGTTAAATTGAACTCCAAACGGATAGGAAATGAGGAGAGAGTACAAAGTTATGTTTGCTACCCAATAACTACATTTTCCTTAGGTCTCGACGTGAAAAATATTGTTGTGACTGCAAACGTAACTTTGTAAAATATTACTGAAGATTGTCTTAAGGTGTTATCAAAATATGATAAATGTTGATTGGTTGAGTTTTATTTGGGATTAAAAGTCACTATAATGTTGGTTGTTTTTTCGTCGTTATAAGGCTTGCCTTATGTCATTTAGAGGACACATGGAATGTTCAACCCTTACTAGAACAATCAAATAATTTGTTTCAAACCAATTTTAAAGTCCACATGTATTATATTTAAAATATATTATTTATAATCTCCAAACGATTGGCAAAAAAAAATGATGTTTACAATACATTTAGCGATGAACGCATTAATTGGTGTTTTGTGTGTGTTTAAAAAAAAAGCATGTGTGCAATTCAGACGTGGTAGAAGTGAAACGTTCAAAAAATTTGGCTTCAAGATCAACACTGTATAATACTTCCTATCTCGTTTTCTCCCACGTTAAATCTCATAAATTTATGTGTCCGTCTCTTTTTACTGTCGCTTTTTCGATTCATCGACTTTCAAATCACAACGATGCTAAAGAGGTTTTCACTTGAAAAAAAAGGCCCTCTTGTACAGGCCGTGTTTTTTTTCGGATGGAAAACAAAAGAATCACTGGATTGTCATCATCTTGCAGGTCAGCCTAGGAAGGTTGTCGCTTGCTTAACCGGACTATCCTGTGGGTGCTTTAAATGTAAGGCCTCCAGCCAGGGGCTTAAAAATTAAACTTAAAAACTACGTAATGTATGCGATGTGGCTATCACTATCACTACATATTATTATAAAACGAAGTCCTCCACCGCGTCTGTCTGTCTGTTCGTGATAAACTCAAAAACTACTACACCGATTTTCATTCTGTTTTCACCAATGGATAAAGTGGTTCTCGAGAAAGGTTTAAGTATATAATTTGTCAAGTTTTTGTGCACATTGGCTAAAATATAATGATATTTGTGGGTGGTGTCGGAAAAAAATAAGCCGTCTGAAAGCTTAAAACGAAAACGCTGCCTAAACCCTTTGAGATACAACTAAATGATGTATGGTAGAATGGGGTATTTTATACAGGTCTACAGAAAAGTTCACAACGGCATATGTCTATCTCTAAAGGTTAACATACTATATCCATTTTAATACTTTGCGGGAACGGGATCAAAATTTCATGATTACTTTTGGTGGCTATAACCGACATCCACGCGGGCGAAGCCGCGGGCATCAGCTAGTACTTTTTTTAAATAACAAGGAAACTTTATGCCTACCATTTTGATAAAGCATACTTATAACTTATTACATATGAATGACTAGCCCATAGTTTTTACCCAATCAAGAGTTTCAATCCACTGCAATACCAAACTTTATTAATTAATTTATTTTTTTGTTCATTTATTTATTTATGTACACACAAAATACTTAACAGGACAATTATATTAACATAGAAGAGCGCAAAGGTACTGCTTATTTCATAAGAAATGTCTTCCAGCAAACCTGCGAGAGGAAAGTTGGATTAGAAATGTACACACAGTGTGTAGAAAAGATAAAATAGGAAAATTTCAATTAGAACCAGGAATATTTCTTTCAGGATTATTTATTTCTTCTAAACATGTAAGTCGATGGTGCAGAACAACTCAACGGGTTGTAGTGACTCACTGCTCGCGCTGTTTTATCGCGGTACGTTTATCAGCTGCAGTTTTCTTTGTTACAACTAGGAATTGCTATGTTAATATAAGAAGTTAGGTTTTATGTGAGAATAGCTGGGTTATGCTGCTTATATCTTTTATTGTTCATTTTTTGTGCAACATTGTAATGTTGCTGGAGGAGCTCGTGGGTAAGTAATAACTGTCGCTCGGGTCAGCCTTTAGGTTCAGCCGTGCTTGCCTAGGTTGGTCTGTGGATGGGTGACCACCCATTACATACCGAGTTTCCTCCGTGCCTCAGAAAGCACGTTAAGCCGTTGGTCCCGGCTGTATTTGTAGATCTTTGACAGTCGTTACAGGTAGTCATCTACTGAGACATTCCGGTTTGAAAAACTCAATAACACTTTGCCCGAGGTAGAACTCGAACACAGAACTGTATGCTCAGCAGTCGTGCTTGCGATCACTACACGAAAAAACCCTCATCACAAATATTTCATCAAAACAGTAAAAGAAATATTCATCTCACAGATCTTAAAAACTTCAAAGTTATTTCAAACCTAATATTCCTCTTCAATAAAGAAGTTTATTGAGCTAACAGTTTGCACTATTACCTTCGCAGAGCGCCTCACACCTGTTCTTGTAATAATATCCAGAAGTCTGCCAGCTAATTTGTTATTTTAGCTCTTGCAGAAGTTGAATTAAGGTGCTATTTTAATCTTAGTTGTGTTTAATTTAATTCTTGTTCTGTTCTTGGGATGCTTGTTAAGAAAATACGTTTTATTTAAGAATATGGTTTATAGAGGCTAATGCTGGCTTTTGGCCGTGGCTTCGCCTTCGAAATAAAACCGCCTTAAGAAATCAAGTTACGAATCAGCGTGTATAATAAAATTATCATGTTAATTATCGAAAAAAATATGTAATTTTCTTGATAGTAACGAACCCTTTTTTTTTCGGATGGGAAATCATCAAATGATTTCTCCCGCTCTGGGCAGAGCGGAAGGGAGTGTCAGACTTGTACTTACTAAAACCCATCCATGTTCCTTCCTTGCCCTTTGTGTTCCGGGGCCGCGGTATCTCTTTCGAACAGTCCCGCAGCCCTAGCAGGCATAGTAACGAACCCTGGATTACCCTGGAACGTCGTACCGGGCTGAAATGTCACATGGCCCACTCATGCTGTACATTTCTGTGCCTGTCATCACATCCGTTTCGGAAAAGTGTGAAAACATAACACAGATTGGGGTTGATTATAATGCTGATTAATCCAGAAAAAGTACCAACAACTTTTCTGTCGGTGGCTGATTTTATAGGTTGTATAAAGACTCTTAACGAAGCTGGC
The DNA here is from genome assembly GCA_950005105.1 of Lycophotia porphyrea. Lineage (NCBI taxonomy): Eukaryota > Metazoa > Arthropoda > Insecta > Lepidoptera > Noctuidae > Lycophotia > Lycophotia porphyrea. Next base: position 3,142,429 of record OX465405.1, on the reverse strand, counting down.
ACTTGTTCACCCCGTCATTGCGATCATGTTTTTGTTCTAGACTATACCTGGGAACCTTCTAGTTACGGAGATATTGGGGGTCAAAGTTCCAACTTTTTCACAAGTATTTTTTTTTAATTACATGTTTTCAATCTATTTTTTAATGAAGACACCTTCACGACCCCTGTACTATTCAATCCATCCATCAGTACAATGTTTTGAATGCCTTACATTGAGTCCTACCGTAAAACGTGATATTTCACCTCAAAAAAAAAGTGGTTTCCTAGCAATAAATTTTGCGTTAAGTTACTTAGTTTGATGTACATAATGCTTGATTGACAGCTTCGTGAAAAGTCCGTTTACACCCAGTATATTTCAACTTCTGCAAAAACCATTGACTTTTGTAGGCCAAGTTAAAAATACATAAGATGTGTTATGTTACTTACACACGGCGGCACATCAAGTTTTACATTTCCAGTATAACGTGGCCTCGCTTTGCATATTTATTTTCTGTAAAATTAGAGATCCTCATAAACTGGTTTTGTATAGCTTGATCAGCCGTCGTGCCTACATTGGGTCTTGCCTTTGTCACCATTGTCACCAACCAATTTTTGTAACCAATAATAGAAGCAATTTTAATAAAACCAGCCAGTACAAACAATAGTCATTTATTTTTAAGATCATTCGCAAATATTCAAGACCCTTTCTCCACTGTTATAAGAAAGACTAGACAATTTATTAGACAATAGGACACAAAGACACGAAGGTGTTAATTTCAGTACGAGGAAACGTGAATAAACTTCAATTAGAGATGGCGCTTCTGTAGCATTGTGGCTACGAGAACAGCGGAGAAGAAAAGTACCACACATAGTCTATACAACAACCGAAGTACCTTTTATGTAGTACGTCTGTCTGTTCGAATCGAAGAAATCATTTGCCAAGTACGAAGATTATACAACGATAAAATGTCAATTATTTTAAATATGACTGCCTCGTTGGTCGAATGGTCGAATGAGGTCCTAACCTAACCCTAAGGGGATAACATGCTTGATGTTATGTTATATATGTATTTTAAATAATTATGTCATACCTGTAAATGTGCAGTATCGATGTTCACAGAATAATCGACATCGGTGCAATGCTCCGAAGAAAATAATAGGTACGGGAATGGGAATGGGTGACGGTGATGGGAATTCCAATGGCTACTACTTACGATTATTCTTTTTGTTTTTTGTAGTGATTTAGGTATTCCTCGAAATAGTTTTTTCTAAACGTCTGTAATACGTAGTACCTACCAGAATATTTTAAAAAGTTATAGTAAAAATTGGTGACTATAGTCTATGGTAAGCAGTGATCTTCTCATTGTTAAAAGGACGAGAAGAAGCAGAGTCGTAATGATACTGCTGCTTTTGACTATCTAGCTTTATTACTCCTTCATCATCATCATCATCATCGTTTCAGCCGAAAGACGTCCACTGCTGGACTTAGGCATGGTAGGCATTAGGACTTGGGGGAGACCAAGTGTCGCAACATTGACAGGTTCCGTGCGACTCGCATCCAGCGGATACCCGCAACCTTCACCAGGTCATCGGTCCCACCCAGGTCCCACCTAGTGGTAGGCCTTCCAACGCAACGTCTTCCGGTTCGCCTACGCCTCGTTCGTATTACTCCTTACAATCGCACTTTACCCCGCTGATTTCAAAGCCACAACTGCAACACTTAGCGACTGCAGAAACACCAATTGTTTATGTTTATTGTGCACTCATTGTTTGGTGCCAACAAGTTTGTTTCATCACTTTGCGAACAGCAATACGACATAAACAAGATAATAAAGGATTATTATCTTTCTCAATATTATTTTTTTAACGTTCTTATTGGAAGTAAGACTTAAAAAGGTTACTTGTTTGGAAAAGATTTCGTTTATACCTTATGTGAAGAAAATTGTACGGTGATTAAAGATTTCTGAAGTAAGAAAGAGTCTTCTGGTTAATTAAAGGGTTTATTGTTATGTCAGAATTCTTTTCTTTTTAATTTCTCGTATAAAATACGTATGTCATAGTCGTGAATTTGGAGAAAGGAGTCGATCCTTGTCCATTGTCAGAAATAGCAAGTACCTATTTCTTCTGCATAAATGTTCAGACATACCAGGACAAATTGCAGTCCCGGCCCCTGACAAAGACACTAATCGAAAAATTAAAATAAAATTTTAAATAAATAAAATTAAAATTAGTAGGCAATAAAAAAGGAGTATTCCCATTTGAGCACCGATTTCAAGAGCACCAAAGATTTTCCCTTTTGAGCAAAGGGAATATCTTTGGCTCTAAGCATTGGTGCTCAAATGGGAATACTTAATAAAAAAATTATGATAAATCATTTGTATGGAGGTGTGCGTAACCGGAGCTGCATAAGTACAAAATTGTCCATACAGGTTTAACCTAGCCACAAATGGTTTCTTTTTAAAGGTTTCTAAATAAATCACTAAACATACGAAACTTAATTACTTACGAACAATAGTTAAAAATGATAACTATTCAAAACCACAAAACAAATAACATTTTCCTCGATTATGTTGTGTATCATTTCCCTCACCTCATACAAAGAGTTCGCAAAACATTTGGCGGCCATTTTGAAACCACAATCCGATTCTCAGTATTTCATCGCATCGGAAAGCGATTGTGATGACGTGTCCTTGTGGTGAGCAACCATTTTGATTAGTGCGGACTTTCCTGTTGATATTGTAATCATCTACACTTATCTACATACAATATAGTATGTAGATAAGTATAGATAATGTATAGATAATGTTTACATAATTATATATTGCAGTGGTCTGACCACTTTCCGTTGATTATTATGTGTGACCTTAGTTTTGTTCAGATTCAACAACCAAATGTTTGCAATGTAGTGAATAGGGTGATCTGGGGAGAAAGAAGTCAAGAACAGGTTCGTGCTTATAGGGCAAAATGTCATGAAAAATTGCGACTTATTGACTTCCCGGATGACTTTAGAGAGTGTAGTGGTCAGACTTGTAATGACCCTCGCCACTTTCGTGTAATAGATGCAATGTATAGTAAAATTGTTAGTGCATTGTGCGAGTCGGCTACCGAGACAATAACTTATAAGGGAAGTCTTAGAAAGCGAGGAGCAGTCGTGGGCTGGAACATGCACGTGAGCGGCGCGCATAGGGAGGCTAGGCGTAAATTTTTATGCTGGCTAGATAATGGTATGCCGACATCAGGACGTATTTTTGAAGAAATGCGTGAAGCCAGAAGGATATTTAAGTCTCGGTTAAAGTGGTGTCAAGATCATGAGACTCAAATTAAAATGGATATTCTGGCTTCACAGCATTCAAAGAACGATTTTCGATCTTTTTGGAAGCATACAAATAGACTTAAGGGCAAGCCTGGACTCCCTGTTTGCGTCGATGGCGTGAGTGATGCTAGACAAATAGCTGACCTTTTTGTAGACCATTTTAGTGTGCGGTCACCATTAGGCCCATCTAGGTCGACGCTCAATGTTGAACCACGGAAAGACCTAGGAGTTAGAATAACCGCTAAAATGCTCTCAAACAGAATTGACGCAATGCGTCGAGGAAAATCTCCTGGTCATGATGGTCTCAGCATTGAGCATCTCCGATTTGCTGGTCCGCATTTGCCAAGAGTGTTGGCTATGCTTTTCACTTTTTGTCTGGGTCATGCTTATATGCCGAGTGACATGATCAAATCAACAGTGGTACCCATCGTCAAAAATAAGACTGGTGATATGGGTGATAAGAACAATTACAGGCCAATATCTCTTGCCACAATCATGTCGAAAGTGTTTGACGGTGTGCTTAGCGCTCAACTTAGCAGTCATATACGTGTACACGATAACCAATTTGGTTTCAGTTCTGGATTATCTACTGACAGCGCTATATTGAGTGTGAAGCACACTGTGAAGTACTACACGGATCGCTGCACTCCAGTTTACGCCTGTTTCCTCGATTTGAGCAAGGCTTTTGACTTGGTTTCCTACGACATTTTATGGAGGAAGATGGAAGAGGTAAATTTGCCACCAGAAGTCACAAATACTCTAAAGTACTGGTATGGAAACCAAGTCAATAGTGTGAGGTGGGCAGGTGCCCTATCTAGACCGTATGGGTTGGAGTGCGGGGTGAGGCAGGGGGGGTTATGCTCCCCTACGCTTGTCAACCTATACGTGAATGATCTGATTGGCGCGCTTAGCAGCATGCGTGTCGGGTGTCATGTTGATGGCGTGTGTTGTAATAACATTAGTTACGCCGACGACATAGTGCTGCTGAGCGCGTCAATCTGTGGGCTAAGGACACTCGTAGCCACTTGCGAGCAATTTGCAAGACTTCATGGTCTGGCATATAATGGTAAGAAGAGTGTAGTCATGGTCTTTGGGGCCAGGGGTAAATACCCAGAAGCAGTACCCTCAGTCAAAATAGATGGTAAACCCCTTGTGAGGGTACAGCAATTTAAGTATTTGGGTCACTTATTGACCACTGACCTCAAAGATGATGAGGATATTGATAGGGAGCGGAGGGCGCTGTGTGTGAGAGCTAACATGATTGCCTGCAGATTCAGGCGTGCTTCTAAGGAAGTCAAGCGCACTATATTTAGTGCGTATTGCACGGCTTTCTACACTTGCAGTCTGTGGGTTCATTTTACTCAAAAATCATACAGCGCCCTTCGCGTCCAATACAATAACGCATTCAGGGTGCTGATGGGGTTGCCCCGATACTGCAGCGCATCAGGTATGTTTGCTGAAGCTCACTTGGACTGCTTTTACGCGGTGATGCGGAAGCGGTGTGCATCCTTGGTCCGTAGGGTACGGGGCAGCGCCAACAGCATCCTGTCTATGATAGCGAGCAGGCTTGATTGTAAGTTTATGAATCATTGCTGCAAGGTCTCGGCTGGGCCTGTTACCTTGCAGCAGTGATGCCACAATCTGGTTCTGTTTTTTTGTTTTTTTTTTTTGTTTTTGGCTTTGTCAGTGTATTACTAACATAGTTTGTAAGTATATTGTTACTAACACGTGAATTAATTAAGATTATGGATTGAATTTATCTGAAATAAATGAATTATTATTATTATATAATACCTATTTAAAATAATGGAACAAGTTAAACACTTAGTTAAAGTAATAACTTGAGGTTGAGAAATTACTTTTGCAACCATTTTTGACGTGACAACGTCTAATAAATCGATGAACGCCGATTGCATGTATGAATAAGTGACCCGTTACGCTCAGTTTACGCATGCGCCACTTTCGTAGTATCAGATATTGACAAGCCTAGGTTATTATTTTTAATCTACTGCTGGAGCTAGGAGGTTATGTTGTATAGGTAATTTCTCTCTTCCACTCCATTTTATGACGTTGTCACGGTAAACTATCGTCCGTAAACCAACTTTTGTGCAATAGACAAGATTTTGAACGAAGTAGAACTGTCAAAGACAGCAAAGCTAAGTATCCTAACTTTTGACAGAATTAGCTTCAAGCAATTACTAAACTACAGTTATAAAAATCATATCTTAAGTAGTTACTTTTACTCAAGTAATCACTTTGACTTGGTGAAAATTGTAATAGTGGTGTCGTTTTGAAGTACAAAGATGGCGTTACCTAGCAAACTTATTAGACTTAGGAAACGACTAGAATTCCCAAAAAAAATCACAATGACTCGTCCTCAAGTTATAAGGAGGATTATCTATGCAGATAAAGGAACTGTTTTCTATTTGTTTCTATACTATTTATTTCAATTTATGTTATAAAATATAATATTAAATCAACTAAATATCAATCTACTTAATCATAAAGATTGAAACTCATAGCAGTACATGTTGATTTTATTAAGTCGCATATGCACATGTTCCATCGTTGAAGTAAAACAAAACATAGGTTTTAGATTGTCGTCTTCTGTCCCGAGTTATTTGCCCAAAGCTGCGTCACCCTCCTCTACCTACCCTGTCCAGACGTTATTATTTTCAAATTAAGGCCGACCTGTCTGTGTGTATGTAAATTGCAATACGGTGGACGATTAAAATGTGATAAAAAATGAGATTTTGTATATATCGATCGGTTTAAGTCGCGGCATATTGATTTAATGGAACAATATGCTTTGTATGCTACGCCTGAGGGCATTTTTAATTGTTAGTTGAAGAAAAGACATCGTGATAAATAAGAAATACATTATTATTTTGTTTTTTTTTTTTACTTCAGTGAGTGATTTTCTTTGACCTTTCTGCTGAACTAATTTTGATTACATTTAGTATTATCTTTAGCTTTACTCTGTGTATTGACGTCAACAACTGCTTTTTGTAGCAGAATAAAAAACTAAAGTATCATCTTCTCTTCTCATTGTCACGGTGACGGCACGGTTGGCGCAGTGGCTGAGCGATTGACTGCTGCGCTGCGTGTCGCGGGTTCGATCCCCGCACGGAACAAATATTTGTATGGCTTACAGATAGTTGTTCCGGGTCTGGATGTTTATGTATGTGAGTTTAAATGTTTGTGAATCCACCCACGATACAGGAGAAATTCCTAGTGTGGGGCGGGTACGTTTTAAAAAAATAAAAATCGTCATGAAATCATCAACTCTTCTCATTGTCACAGGAATAATTGGTGCGTACTCCCTTGCTACAAACAACAACAGGAACATACAATTATTTTCTGACTACTTTGCCCTGTTACCTTACAGACTAACATACATAAATCAAAGACAAAGATGGAAAGACATACACACAGACAGACACACAGACATATTTACTGTATGTGCATTTATATTTAATATTATAAGTTAAGTTAGGGAAGGCACATAAACGCATTATTCTCTTCCTTTTCTCACACACTATTGTCTAATATGTCTGTTTCTTTTTCATTTCTCCTTTTGCAAATCTGCTGGCAGAAATTTCTTAAGAAATAAGCAGTATCTTTGTGCTCATATTTTATAATGTTATTCTCCTGTGTTGTCTACTGTGTGTACACAAAAAGAAAAATAAATAAATAAAGACCTCACAGCCGCGACTACGGAATCAGTGCATTCAAACGGTATGGACCTTGCAGAAGCAACCACGAATACTGACAGGTACGTCAGCAAGTATCTATCAGAGTCGAGTGCCAAAACTGAATGCAGAAAGACTAAAGCTGTGGCGAGATAGTGCATCCTTACCAAACCCATTCGTTTCACCAGCTGAATATCTCCCACCTGGACATGAGTTGCCATGGCTGACCTGGAAGTCTAAATTGACTCCGGACCCAGATAACCGCAGCAAGGAAACCCTGCTCAGGTGGACATTCATTGATGACTCTGCCCTGTAAATGTGGTGCTGCTCCATAAACGGTGAGGCACTTAATATCGTGTCCTGCGTGTCCTGTTATTTTTTCATTACAGAAACTGGTGGACGCTACTTAAGGCGCTAAACTAATCCAGGGCGGCGGGACTGTTCGAAAGAAATACCGCGGCCCTGGAACACAAAGGGCAAGGAACGAACATGGATGGGTTTTAGTCAGTACAAGTCTGACACTCCCCCCTCCCAGAGCGGGAGAAGTCATTTGATGTTTTACCATCCGAAACTAAAAAAAAAAAGGCGCCAAACTAATGGCTCACTTCTGGGCCACTAGTTTGGCTAAGAAGAAGAAGAGTACCCGTCACTGTCCAATGTCAGTGCGGGCTGCAACAGTTTGACTACAGGTCTACTTTTTCTTTTTTCAAAACAAAGGTAGACCATTGACATCTTACACCATAGACACCCATACCCCTTTTTTTCAGATGGGAAATCATCAAATGACCTCTCCCGCTCCGGGCAGAGCGGAAGGGTGTGTCAGACTTGTACTGACTAAAACCTATCCATGTTCCTTCCTTGCCCTTTGTGTTCCAGGGCCGCGGTATCTCTTTCGAACAGTCCCGCAGCCCACACCTATACCCCTGTTTTTATCTTTGGCAAGAGTTAAAAAACCTCACTATATTGTAGAGGTGCACCATTACGGACTGATTGATTACAATGACTAAACAGTTTTGCGCCATGCCCGTGCCAACTTTGTGTCTTTTCACCTTTTTTGGGGTTCCGTAGAGCTTTTTAGTTTTTAGCGGTTTAAGATTTATTTTGGAATTGATGAGTGGGAGGGGATCGTTAGGGGTATCATTTTATAGCAATTAATTTTATTTAGAAAAAAATAGAGTTGTTTAAATTATCTTTTGAAAACACATGATCACGTGGTAGCTCTTATGATTTTGAACTAAAATATCTGCCTGCTATTAAATTCCACAAAGTTGACCTAGGAGACTAGATAAACACTCTTCGTGGAAGAAGAGTGTTTATGTATGTAAAGATACAAAGCCTATTTGTTGAATACCAGGAATTATCGTGAGCCAAAGGTACTTTTAAAACACAGACAGAAAATAAAATAGAAAAACAAACGCAACGGTAGGTTCGACACGGTAAGCTCTTCTGCTGCAAAAATAAAACAAATTGAAACAACGATGCAAAATTTTTTTCCAAACATTTTCTCCATATCAAAAATTAGGAAGCTTCCACGCGATTATTTCGAATGACAGATTCTATGAGGCTTAGAAATTAGGTGATACTCAAACAGGTAAAAAAAAAAACAAAATACGGAACCCTTCACATAAAAAAGACAGCAAAATATCCCCCTTTGTATATATTTTTTTCACAAATCGCTGTGCATCGCGGCCGAACTGGGGTTGAACCTAAGCCCTTTTGTTTGGAGGACACCTGCACCATTGAGCCATAGGTGCTCTTTGCGCGTTAACAGACAAAAGAACGTCGTATCTACAAGCAAGCCGTCGACCTAATTTAGACTCTATGTTAAAGTGCAGTTAAGTGTGTTTTCAGTTGATAATGAAAGGCTTTAGTTTTTCTAAACAGTGTCTTCGTTGGGTAACGCGAATTTTTACGTGTAAATTGAGAGGGAACAATGAGTTGTTTTGAGTCATCACTCTTCAGTTACCTCCCCTCTTGTAAATCTTGACGTAATTTTATGTTTACGCAAACTTTAACATATAATAAGTACCCAGGTACCTTTACATAATTTTAACTGTCCAAATTCTAATAATTTATTGAGGACCATCAAAAAAAAATATATATATATAATGATGTCAAATTACAAATTATAGTTATGTCAAATTACAAAAGGCAAATTACAAAACGCAGATTACAAATTGTCAAATACCAAATTATTATTAAAAAAAAAACTGTGTGGGCCATCCTAATTCTTGTTTGTTTTGGTTATACATATTTTCCACTGACATGAAACTAACCTAAGTCTAAGACTCTAGGAGATAGCACCTTTTTCAGACAACAACGGCTAGGCTATAGGGTTTCTAACTACCTCTTGAAAATATCCAGATAAAACCGAGCCTCAGTTTTTTTTTTTACATTAACAAAGTTAATAATAATTCATAAAATCTCCTTAATCAATTATTCTAAAAATAAACTTAGCTGTAATTGGTAAAAAAAAATGTGTGTGTACCAGAATACACAGGTAAGAAGTGAAACTTCTTTACGACGTATCATTTTTCTACTATTTGCAACTTCACGAAAATGGGGTAGATAAGGCTTAAGCCTTAAGAAAAACAATTTTTTCCGTATTAAATTAAAGCTATTTTATTATTATAGACATGCACGTAATTTATTTTATCATTGTTCTTATTATAATATCATTGCTATTGTTGTATTTCATCAATAATGATACATTATATTCTTTACGTCACTGTACTAAACTTTGATAAAAAAAGCAACATGGCGCGTAACCGAAAAACGTGACGATACGTCAAAAAAAATTCTCCCATACGTCGATAAAGAAGTTTCACTTCAAAAAATTTTTAGTTTCCGCCATAAACGTCACCCAATAAAAAAAGCCAACCAAAGAGCAACTTACGACTACCTGACAATAGAACCTCCCTATTTATAGCTACCTCACGATTATCGATCTAAAATTAGTCTCAAATCTCTCAAGATCACGATCGCCTCTATCAAAGTCGATAAGCCCCGCCCATTATGTTTTTATTACTACTCTACCTACCCACTGATTAATGTTGCATCACATCACAGATGACTCAGACAAAAATGGTAGTCGTACGTTTGTTGGGTTAGTGGTTCTGTAGATAGTTAGTTTAATTGATGTTGATTTGGAATGGAGGTTTAATTCAATTCAAATCATTAATTATATATTAAATAAATAAATTATTCAATTAATTCGTTTTTTTTTTTTTTTTTTTTTTTTTTTTACTTTCATTTATTATTATTTAATTTAATAACGCACTAACATAGTTATAAGTATTATGTACTAACAATCTATGGAATGTTTTTATTCTGACATTAAATGATTATTATTATTTTTTTATTTTATTTCATACCTAGTTATTTTTTTTATTAAGGTGAAAATTATTTTGAGCTATTTGAACTTAAGGAGGATGCGCCAGGGGTTTCACTTTTTCATGAAAAAGTCAGCTAATGTGTATGAGGTCCTGGGATTCCTAGGTCGGGCAAAGTGCTATTGGGTTTTTCCATCAGGAATTACTCAGTTGCAGCCACAGAGTCTGAATTTGTGCTCGGTTGGTGGCAATAGGCTTGCGAGCCTATACAATATATAATATAATAGGGTGCGCCCTATTACATGAAATTTAAACAAATCTGACTTTTTTTTTTTTTTTTTTTTTTTTTTGTGAAGGGCATCTCGCAGTTCAACCTAGGGAGGTTGTCGACTGCTTAACCGGGCTTTTCTGTGGATGCCTCGAAATTAAGGCCTCCAGCCAGAGCAACTTACAAACTAAACTACAAACTAAGCGACTACGCACTGAGGGCACCCCCTGTGGGGTACGGACCTCGGCTCAGGGCGTCGCTGGGAGAGGACAGCAAAGGGACAGGCTGGATCTGAGTGATATTATTTAGGGGCTGATTTAAGTCTACAGGCTCAGCTGCGCGGGCTGGCTCGAGCAAGGGTCGGGGAGGGCGTGTACCGGGGTTTCGCGACGGGCCTCGTCGGCGAGGACGGAAAGACGGATAACGGCGTCTGTGTTTTGAGAGCGTGCTGGTTTCCCTACTGCTCTCCTGGAGGAGGGTGATGTCGTCGTCGGGGTCAACGAGAGTGTGCCTCGGGCGGCGGATCTGACTAATACGCGAGGGCTCGTATCGGGCGGCCGATGCGATCAGAGGGTTACGGTGTCTAACAGCAGAATCGAAGAAGCGCTTGGCGAGGCGTTTCATGAACTGCTGGATAGTGGGCAATCTAAGATCAATGTGCAGACGATCATTGCGGACATAATAAGGGGCTCCCGTGACTTTACGTAGGAATCGGTTTTGGAGAACTTGCATTTTATAAAGGTACTTTGGACTGGCGTGAGCGAATACGACGCACGCGTATGTCATGATGGGACGGATCACCGCGGTATAAAGGCGCAATTTACACCTAAGAGATAGTTTACTTTTTGCCATGAGCAAAAAGTGGAGTCTACCCATCGCGAAGGAAGCGCGGTTACGAGCTTCCGTGATATGGTGTCTGAAGGACAGATGTTGGTCGAGAACTACTCCTAGATACTTGGCTTGCTTCTCCCAAGGGATAGGCTTACCGTACATAGTGATCGGGCTGGGGGAGGTGCGATTGTTACCGCGCGACGGTTTCGAGTAAAGAACCGCCTGACTCTTATCGGGATTAACCTCGATTCTCCATTTCCTGAACCAAGCGCCTAGGACGTTGGCTGAGGTTTGGAGGGTTTTGGCGATAGCGTTCTTACAACGACCCGTATAGTAGATGGCCGTGTCGTCTGCAAACAGGGCCAACTGAGCCTTTTTGCTCTTTGGTATGTCGCTCGTGAATAGGGTGAAAATGAGCGGAGAGAGAACGGAGCCTTGCGGGACTCCTGCGCGAATGGGGTGAGGGGAGGAGAGAGCGTCTCCGATGCGATAGCGGAAGGTGCGATCCGACAGAAAGTCTCGTAAGATGAGCACGAGACGGTCCGGCACGCCCAGTTGGGACAGCTTGTACAACAAGCCGTTGTGCCAGACTTTGTCGAAGGCTTTCGCTATGTCGAAGTACAAAACACCTGTCATCGCTCCGCGCTGGAAGCCAGCGCTCAAATGTTCGACGATGCGGTGAACCTGCTGAATGCATGAGTGTTCGGTCCTGAAGCCGAATTGCTCGTTAGGAATGAGGCTCTTAGCTTCGGCGTAATCCTTGAGTCGCTTATAAATAAGCCTCTCGTAGATTTTGCCGAGTGCGTTCAGGAGACTGATAGGACGATAGCTGGAGGGCTCCGCCTTGGGTTTGCCGGGTTTCGGGATACCGATAACAGTGGCCTCTTTCCATAATTGGGGGAAGAAATTGTTACTCAGGGCGCCATTGAAGATGGCCGCCAATAAAACTATGAGTTGACTGGGGAGAATTTTGAGTACCTTGTTAGTGATACCGTCGGAGCCTGGTGCTTTCCGTGGTCGAAGCTTTTTAATGATGTCGTGCACTTCGTCTGGTGAGACTTCAGGCAGAGGATCATCGGGGTCTTCGACGGGAGGGATGGCAGCCCTACGTTCGACTTCAGCGTTCACCATCTCGAGGTGAGCTCTGTCTACTGGTTGAGAGCTAGGAGAGCACTGAGTTTCTAAACTGTCGGCTAGGCATTCGGCTTTTTCAGAGTCGTCAAAAGCGACGCTCTTGTCTGGTCGGATGAGAGGAGGCATCGAAGCCTGATCGGTGGCACGCATCTTTCTTTGCAATTGCCAGAAAGCGAGGTGGGTGGGCTCGAGTTCACTTATGTCCTTCTCCCATTGGGCGGAGCGATGCTCACTGATGCGCTTCTTTACAGCAAGCTGCAAGTAGCGCATGTGGGTCTTATTCGCGTCGCAGGGAAAAGAGCTGTAGGCACGGATGGCCGCGTTCTTCTCGTTTATCAGTTCACGTACGTCATCGGGAAGACGCCAGCGATGATCACTCATGACTGGGACTTCTCGTGAACAATCCTTCAGCACGGATTGGATGTGTTCTGTAAACGAGTCGATGGCGGCCGTCGTGTCAGCAATTGTGACAATGTGATTGGGGATAGTATCCAGGTGAGGCGACGAGAGGCACTTCAGCTTTTCGCTGACTTTCCTCCAGTCGGTGATCACTTGGGTAGGCGGGGGCTGGCTGGGGTCTGAGGGACCTGAGCGAGGAGTTAAGTGCATGAGCACTGGACGGTGATCGGAGTTGAGCTCATGGAGCGTTTCGATCGAATGCAACTTGAGGTTGACATTCTTGAGAAGCGCTATGTCTAGGACATCTGCGCGAAGATTGGGATCGTGGGGATAATGAGTGTGCTCCATAGGAGCGATAGGGTCAAAGATGAGAGAGTTCGCTAGGTTGAACACGAGTCGCCCTCTAGGAGAGGTCAACGTGCTGTTCCAGGCTGGGTGTTTGGCATTGAGATCTCCCGCTAAGATAACGGAGTCACTCAGACCGAAGAGGACGGTGAGGTCCTTGGTGAGTGGGATGTGCTCCTCGGTCGAGCCACCGGGAGGAATGTAAGCCGAAATGATGGTGATCGGCGAGTGACCGGACATGCCGAGCCGACAGATGGAAACCTCAAGAAGAGACTCTAACGGGGGGGGGTCTAACGGAATGCAATGTAGTTCTTTCCTAAAATATATTAAAGTACCGCCCTTGTGACAGCGCGACCGATCGTTACGAACTATGCGATAGTTGGCTATTTTCGGATCGCGATTACAGGGTTTGAGGAACGTCTCCTGTATGAGGAGGACGTCGACTTGATGGTCGCGGAGGAAAGCGGCGATCTCATCACGTTGGTCTCTAAGGCCATTAGCATTGAAATAAGCTAGTCTAAGGGATCGGGGTTTGGTGCAATTAATATTTCTAGTAGCCATTGGAAATATTTTAAAGGTTGCGAAGGGCATCCCTGATATTGGGATAGGCATCAAATATTGCCGCGATCTCTGCAAATTCTCTTGCCTTCCTGAGGTCGGCCGCTAAGCGGTCGGCCTCCGGACTGCAAAAGATTTTGTACCTAGCGATGGTCCTAAAAGAGCTTTCTACGGCCTCGGGGCCTGACGGCGCGACGCGAGGGGAAGCTGATGGGACTGCAGGTGCAACAGGAGTTGCTACGAAAGGTGCCGGGGGAGGAATGGGGGTATCTAATAACCCGGGCATGGGAGCGGCTGAGGCTTTACCGAGAGCTGGGAACGCTCTCTGGTGGTTCAGCGGGTTCCAAGGTGACGGCCTTTGAGGGGCGAGTCTCTCAGGCAACTGGGAGGAGGGAATCCTCACAGAGGGGCATTCTCGCTGCTGGCGTGCGTTAGCGCGCTTAGCGAGCTTAGCGGATGTGGGTTTAGGGGCTTTGGGGCAGCCGCGGTAGTTGGCTGGGTGGCCGGACTGACCACAGAGAACACAGCTAGGTGCCTCTGTGCACTTGGTGATGTCCTTAGGACGTGAGCAGTCCTCTGTGCCATGGTCGCCAAGGCACTTGACGCACCTGGGACGGGCATAACAGTTTTTGCTGCTATGGCCGTACAGCTGGCAGCGATGGCACTGTCCAATTTGTGCCGAGTTTTTAAAAGGCTTCTCAATTTGGATGCCCGAAAGGGAACAGACCGACTTTATTTTAAAAATCGGGTGTCGACCTTCCACCTTGTCAGAGACGACCAGTACCATGTCGTACTGCTCGCCTCCACGAGCCTTGTGAAGGCGGTGGACTGCAGTAGCGGGGATATTCTGCCGCTGGAGGTCATCTAAAATGTCCTCCGTGGGGATTTCCTTAGGAACGCGTCTGATCACGACGCGGTGGGGCGCTTCCTCCGGAAGGGAGTAAGAGTGGAAGGGAATGTTCCTTCCGCGAAGGTGACGGGATAGTTCCCTATAGTCCGCGACGGTGGGCACGGTGACCTTAATGCCCTGTAGGGTACTGCGGGCGTTGGTGTAGTTGATCCTTTGATCAACACACATTTTAGACACATCAGTCCACTTGGACTTGTCGTGAATAAATATCGGGGGAGGGGGTTTGGGCTTCTTGGACGAAGCGGCGGGCGGGTTTGCCCTAGGGCTAGCTGGCCTGCCGTCCTTTGCAGATGCCGATTGGACGGGCGAGGAGGGACGCGAAGTCACGGGAGTGGGGGGATTAGCGACAGTCGCTAGATGTTTTTTGGCCGCGGTGGCTTGGGAATTTTTCCCCTTCCTCCTTTTCCCCTTTCCGACGACTTGGTAGTCGTCTTCAGAGGACGAGGAGGCGGATGATTCCGAGAACTCGGGGTCACTAATCGGGACTGTAGTGTCCATCTTCTCGGAAGAGGACAAAGACGTTGCAGGTGTGGAACGCTCCATTGTGCTCGAAACAATGGGCATTTTAACAATGGGCGTCTTAACAATAGACGCCGCTTTTGCCGTCGGTTTCGCAGGAATGCCTTTGTCGGCGGGTGGGGGCGATAGCGGGCTATCTAGCTCGCTAAAAACAACAATGGGTGCCGACTCTGGCATTCTAGGAATGTCATTGTCAGCGGGCGTAGGTAGCAAGGAGCTGTCGAGGGCATCGCTGAATTCTGCGATGGCCGCGTGCTCTAGGGCGTCAAATTGGGCGCCATATTTCTCCCGAAAGTAGGAGTCCTGAAAAAGAATGCGTTTGACAAAATCCAAAAGGATTTTGTCAGACATTATGGGGCCTAGTGGGCTAAAAGTTAGCCGACATTGAGTGAAGCTCACACCTATCAACCTAATACCCTAACTCCCCGGGTGGGTGGGCCCGGGGGTGTGTGGCCTCTCTGCCTGTTGTGGCAGAACAGAGAGGTGAGTACCTAAGGTGTGCCCTAAGCTGTGATACTGTCGCCAATCTTAATGTGCGACAGGTCCCTACGCCCACGACGGGGCCTCAAGGTCGAAGGGGTAGACACTCCCAACCGACACAAGGTGAGTAGCTGTTGAGAGAACCAGAGACTAGGTTTGACGAGGGTAGCCCCCAAGGCCAAGGTCCTAGCTCTCGACTCCAATGGATAGCTTCACCCTGAAGGGGCTAGGCGAGTGGATTGGGTCACCACTCTCTTGGCTTCGTTGGCACCGTGAGGTTTCCACCAAGAACCACGAAACTGTGGCTTTTACTCCTAAGGAGTCAAAAGCGCGACGCGAACCGCGGGCGTAGCAAATCAGCTGTGATCGCGTACGCAATACACAACCGACCTGCTACGACGTAGCACTACACAAACACAGCACTGACGGAGCCGGCGGCCGGCGGGCGGAGCATACACTGAGTGCTACGAAGTAGCACACAGTGACAATGGAGGGGCGCGGGGGGCGCAGGGAGCGATCGGAAGCAGCGGAACGCACGTGTGCACTCTGCGGCGGCCGAGAGCGGAATGGTTTTGGAAACAAATCTGACGAAATGAGGGTGTACTAAATACTTGGTACACTTCTGCCTAAACTTATGGGGATTACAGGTGTGATGTTATGGTAATT
Source organism: Lycophotia porphyrea (assembly GCA_950005105.1). Lineage (NCBI taxonomy): Eukaryota > Metazoa > Arthropoda > Insecta > Lepidoptera > Noctuidae > Lycophotia > Lycophotia porphyrea. Next base: position 3,126,004 of record OX465405.1, on the reverse strand, counting down.
TCAATATCTTGCTGTTTACTTTCTGATATTGACGCAGTTTTCTGATACTATTGCGTTGGCGATAAAATTATTTCTCACAAACGCAGTAAGTTTCGTTAGTTTAAAAAAAAAAACCTATAGCAAAGGTTCTTCCAGAAATTCCGAAGCAAGAAGGTCCCACCAAGTTCCAAAGGGTCTCTAAAGGCCTCGCAGATTTACGATGGCCGATCGTCCGGACGATGCGATTGAGGGCAAAAAACCAAAACATTACTGACCCCGAGCAACTTGGTAATAAAATAAAAAAGTACATAATTTGAGAACTGGTCCGAGACTCGAGTGGTACAGGAAAAAGTCGCTGGTTTGTTCCTAACTGTTCTCCTTTAATGAAGGAAAGTAAATTGCAATTAAAAGTTCTCATTCTCTCAATTTATCCGATTTTTATTCCAATTATATTTAGTATATTTTATTTTTATGGTATGAGTGTACTATGCCGACTATTGTTTTAACTGTAAACCATTCATCATCTGCCTAGCCTTTTCCCAACTATGTTGGGGTCGGCTTCCAGTCTAACCTAATGCAGCTGTATACCAGTATTTTACGTGGAGCGACTGCCTATCTAACCTCCACAACCTAGTTAGTACTGGGTAATACGATACCCCTTGGTAAGACTGGTTGTCAGACTTTTTTAGGCCACTGACTACCTGCACTAACGACTGACAAAGATCTACAAATGACAGCCGGGACCAACGGCTTAGCGTGCTTTCCGAAGCACGGAGAAAACTCGGTATGTAATGGGTGTTCACCCATCCACAGACTAACCTAGGCAAGCTCAGCTTAACCTAAAGATCGACTCGAGCGACTTTTATTATTTAGCCATGAGCTCCTCGTTTTAACTGTAAACCATTATTTCATTTTATTTTCTACTAGCTGTCCCGACAGACGTTGTAATTGCTGAACGATCGATCCGTGGATAAGTCCATTATAAGGAGTACATACTGACACCCTTTTGCGCCTCGGAAAATGCAAGTGCCGTAAAATCTTCAATTGACATTGACGTTGAAGATTTTTGACAGTCGTTACGAGTTGCCAAAAGCCCATTGCCCCATGAACTTTATCATACATCTTTATAAGGTCAATAATACAATCAGTTAATTCTTGATCAGTTCATTGTCAATAAAAGTTCTCGTATCGTGATTTAATGGATTTTTACAGGCCACTATTCCACCTAACTGAAAATATAACCTGAATTTGTAAAATATATCTTTATCTATCTTTTCGCTCGCGGTAACTTAGAATTTGACAGTTAATTCGAGTAATTCAATCATGATTTGAAAGACACGCGGCGCCACTTATTATCATAAGAATGTTATTGTGGTTTTTCTAGGGAACAGAACTTTCTTTCGGGATTAAAAGTACCCTATGTCTGTTTCTGTACACCTGACAACGTTTATGAAAAAAATCAGGATGACCAGTTCAGTGGTTTAAGCGTGAAAAGGTAACAAACAAACAAACATACAGTTTGAATAAAGTAAATCAATGGGTACATCTTTAGGCGTAGTTGTTATTTCTCTTGTGTTTATTATCAGATGCGGTGGCCTTAAAACAAGAATAAATCATAACCGTATCAGAATAAATAAATAAATCTAACAAGAATACATAACAGCTCTTTCCTTGAATGTGATAAAGGCCACGATATTATAGCCATTACCTTGCAGTATCTACCTGGAAAAATCTCATTTTCTCTAGAAAATGTATACCAAACTGCAGTACCTATTTATGTAAAGCTTTCCAGCTCAAAATATCGTCATATGGTGGCTAATGAGCTCACAAGTCGCAACTAAATCTTAATATGAGAATGTAATGTTGTTGAAAGTACTCGCAAGATGAAACGAATTTTGCTATTTTGCCAAAATGCGTGACAACCATCTTCTTTAGCTTATCACAATCAACAGCCAAGGGTACTTTTGCGTGCGCTACGCTACGGGACTGTTCGAAAGAGATACCGCGGCTCTGGAACACAAAGGGCAAGGAAAGAACATGACACTCCCTTCCGCTATGCCCAAAGCGGGAGAAGTCATTTGATGATTTACCATCCGAAAAATAAAAAGGGTACTTTTGCGTACTTTATCGGATAGTACAATGATTATGTAAAGTTTTACGGGTTACTTAATTTTTTGGCAAATCTGATTCAGGTGTGAACGGTATTATCTACAAAAAGACATAAAATTATATACCGGATTCAGTTTGGTCGAAGCAAGAAAATCCTGATCAGGTGAAGATATATTACGTAGATGACCTTACCCTGTACAGCAGCGGTGGCCCAGTGGTAGCGACCCCGACTTACGAACAGTCATTCGTGGGTTCGAACCCAGGCAGGCGCATTACTTTGTGTAATTTATTTCATCACCACTGCTCTCAAAAATGGTGAAGGAAAACATCGTGAGGAAACCGGCATGTCCTAGAACCAAAAATTCGAAGACATGTGAAATCTACCAATCCGCACTGGGCCCGCGTGGTGGATTATAGCCCATTCCCTCTCATAGAGAGGAGGCCTGTGTCCCAGCAGTGGGAACATTAAAAAGGCTGATGATGATGATGACCTTACCCTGGAGGAGCTCGTGGCTAAATAATAACTACTGCTCGGGTCGATCTTTAGGTTAAGCCGTGTTTGCCTAGGTCGGTCCGTGGATGGGTGACCACCCATTACATGCCGAGTTTCCTCCGTGCCTCGTAAAGCACGTTAAGCCGTTGGTCCCGGCTGTCATTTGTAGATTTTTGACAGTCGTTACAGCTGGTCAGTGGCCCGAAAGTCTGACAACCAGTCTTACCAAGGGGTATCGTATTACCCAGTACTAACTGGGCTGTGGAGGTTAGATAGGCAATCGCTCTATGTAAAATACTGGTATTCAGCTGCATCAGTTTTGACTGGACGCCAACCCCAATACTGGGTAATATGATAACTCTTGGTAAGACTGGTTATCAGACTTTTTAGATTGGACTTTCTAGATTTCCAAGAAACCCTATTACTTCAAAATTACGTCACTACCTCTTTTATAAGCTAACCTCCCAACACTCATATTGAAAAATAACCTTTTTTTTTCGAATGGAAAATCATCAAATGACTTCTCCCGCTCTGGGCAGAGCGGAAGGGAGTGTCAGACTTGTACTTACTAATACTCATCCATGTTCCTTCCTTGCCCTTTGTATTCCAGGGCCGCGGTATCTCTTTCGAATAGTCCCGCAACCCTGGACACATAACTATTCAACCAATATTCTGTTCTTAGGAAACCAAGGCTTACAAACAATTAATTTCCAAGAAACCCTATTACTTAAAAATTACATCACTACCTCTTTTTTAAGCTAACCTCATCTTGAAAAATAGCCTGCAAGAATATTCGCTACACTGGAGAGCAGCAAAAGGAGCACACCAGCGTCGCAGAATGTTCCCAACTTCCGGTGAGACGGTTTCTTGCGCGCATAATGTACGTATACTTTATTTTTGTCTCAAAAGTCAAGTTTTTGTTGTTGAATGTCGGGTGTTGTGGATTGTTTTGAAGTGTTGTTGAAGATGTTTTTAGCTATTAAACTTTTTTCGGGATTATTAATTTGTTGTCATGTTGCTTAAGCTGCAAAAATAGCTTACTTCTATTTATAGTCTTAGCTAGCTGTTACCTGCGACCTTTAAATGATTATAAAATATTACTTTCCTATTAGACTGCCTCGTTGGTCTAGTGGTCGCAAGCGCGACTGCGGAGCATGAGGTCCTGGTTGCGATTCCCGGGTCGGGCAAAGTGCTTTTGGGTTTTTCCATCAAGAATTTCGCTATAACAGCTACGGAGTATGGATTTGTACCTGGTTCATGGCAATAGGCTCGCCCCTTATTACATGGGACTTAAAAACATAACTAGCGAAATGTGGGTGTACTATTAGGTACACTTCTGCGTAACTCTTTGGGGATTAAAGGCGTGATGATGTTATGTGTTGTTGTAAACAATTTCATGGGTTTGAATTTTTTGCACGGAACCCTAATCCAATTTCTTAAAAAATACAAGAGCGAAGAGAAAAGGCTGCTATAGAGATGTCCTAGAGAAGTGCATGGTTATTGTCCAGTGCACATTCTGCGACGGAACCCATCGAAAGAGTTCTATTCCTTTATTTCCCCGCACGTTTTCTTCCATGTGTTCCATAATAGTATTCCAAGGTCTTCGTGCAAAATCCCGGCAGTTATAAATATTCGATCATCGACCTATTTCTATTTGTACCGTTGTTACCTTCTGAAGAAATATGTCGATATACTAGGGGCCTTGATCTAGAAAACTAGTATTGTTATAGTAATCCGTTTATTCGTTTATATATACACATGTTTTAACATGTTTAAATATTTCTTTAAAAAATCCATATAAAAACATTTAAAAATATAAAAAATAGCGGTCCGCCGGTGTCGGGAACAGGGTCCAAGCTACCGGTGGTTAGGGCTCCAGAGACAGGAACCTCCTCACAATGCGAGCCGTATCGAGGAGTACTGCCTGAATCAGGCCCTTGATCCAACCGCCTAAGGAGAGCTTCGAAAGATGGTCGTCGAGGCTCTTAGCCTTATTTATTGTTACAGTATTTATTTTTTATAAATATGATTAGTGAACCGCCCCTGCTTCACTTAGTTTCTACGATCTGAACAATTTTGATTATTAAAACCAACACCCAGCTGACAAAATCATTCTAGCACAAAAAACACATGCTACAGTAAATGTTAGGTTACGTTATTTCTAAATAAAAAAAAAAAATAGAAAAATAGCAATTATTTATTTACTGTTATGTAGAAGATGATAACATTATTGAAACGAAAATCATGAATCAGTTGGTTAACTTTAAAAAGGCTTAGAAGAGCAAAAACTCAGTCACGGTTGGCGCAGTGGCTGAGCAATTGACTGCTGCGCTGCGTGTCGCGGGTTCGATCCCCGCACGGAACAAATATTTGTATGGCCTACAGATAGTTGTTCTGGCTGTTTGTGAATGTGAGTTAAAATGTTTGTGAACGCACCCACGATACAGGAGAAATTCCTAGTGTTTAGCAACGTTTTAAAAAAAAATAGATAATAATGCCAATTCTACAAATATTCTTGTATGGGAAAAAAGTGACTTGTCCATTCTCATGTTCAAAATTGTCATCAACAAATCACATTCCATCATTTGCACTTATTTCTCATCTACATAATATCGTTCAATCATTCCTTGCCATCACCACATTATCTTTCATCCCTTTTTACCTGTCTATATTGACAATTGAAATATCTTCTGTCTCTTTCTTATCTTCTGTTGTTACATCGTCTGTTTCTTTTCCCCCTGCATTATTTGAATCAAATATCAATATAGCAAAATGGATTGCATCTACTTATTTTCAATGTGGTTACTTGTCAAATTGACCATGAAATGTATTCAAACTATTATATTATTCTTGGATTTCTTTATTTATTTTGTTAGGATGTGTTTTTTTGTTGTGAATTTGCACTTGATCCTTCTTGTTTGCATAGTAAGGTGTGATTTTGTTTCTTGTTACTTGTGATTGACGATCTAGAGATTTTTCTTTGTATTACAGTTGTTTGTGAGGTACTGTTGTGTCTGTTTTGATAACTATGATTGCATTCACTGCAGCTTTCTTTTCTATTATAATATTTACAAGTTTGGATGTAGGAGGAGGTAATCTCTAAAACTACTCACCTAATTTCTATTGTCGAATGCTATAGGATGTGTTTTTCATGCGGGTGATGTCGCGGGTAGAAGCTAGTGTATGATATTTCTGTTCCTTGTGTTCTTTTTACTAATTCGAACTTGTGTATGTATTGTGATGGCTAATTTATTGCACGTGATGAATGGCCGTGGCGGATGGTATTCAAGGTGTGTCTAATCCACATTGCTAATAGTTTTAAATTCTAACCTGAGGTCTAGGTCTGCATTAATCTTTAGCTCATTTGCTTACGTTACGTTTGCTCTATTTTCATAATTTACTTCTTCAGATACAGTTTCGTAAAAACTATCTCAAAATTATTTCCAGTTAAAATATTCAGGAGCGTAACTTAAATCCACAAGATATCTTCTATTCTTCTGCTGTACCGCAAAATTACCCGAAACAGAGACAAAAATTTCAACCGCGCTTAAGTAAAAGGGATTTTGTTCTTGCATTTTTGTATAAAATCCACATTTAGTTCCTGATCAACCGAGATAGTAGAATTCGCAAATTTGCATCTGTCCCTTGCATTCTCTCACATCGGTTGCTATTTAAATAATTCGTTCATAACAAATGTCGGTACATTAGAATAATGTAATTTTTTACCCATGGACGAATATCTAATTGACCGTGAGAGTATATTTGTTTGTATTCTTCAGCAATTTCGGATATTGCAAGGTGTCAACGAACATGTGCATGCAAATTTTGAAGTATCGACATATTCAAATGAGGACAAGTGTGTGAATATTGTTCGTTTTGGTTTCCCAAATGGTCTAGGATACAGGTTTGGTATATTTGTGAATGATAAGTCAAATGATGGTTATTTAGAACCCCTAACGGATGAGAATGAATGAGTGGATTAGTTTATGTAAATAGTTAAAGAAACTTGTTAACGCAACTTGTCAGTTATGGGAATGAATGGTGGAGGAAGAAAAAACTGATTTACAAAAAGTCAAGAGATAAAGAATTTTGATACAAAACGACGGTTGAATCTTTACAATAAGTTAATATAAACAAAGGGTAAGATTATCTTGTCTTGTGTTACTGAGGACGTTTAATATGTCTAATATGTGCGAGTAGTGGAAAGTGTTTTAAAGATAAAACTGTAGAATGTGATTAAAAGGATATTATGTTGCTTGCAAATATACACTGAAATTATGACGCAATCCTCAATTTTTCATTTGTGTGGTTAGTGCCTAACCTGGTGGCAGAGTTTTTATGAAGCCCATGTATGTGTATGCTCGTCAAGAAATATATCTCAGGCTCGCTGGTTACCTCACATAGTTTCCCTTCACCAAAGCAAGTGATAATATTATACAACACGCCCATGAATCCGAAAAATCAGAGGTGCGTGTCTTGGATTCGAATTCGAGATCTGTGACTTGGCAGTCACATCCAATTCTGGGTTAAGCTCGCCATTGTACACAAGTAGGTATATTGTTATTTTGCTTGTATATCTTTTAATCTTGTGAGCAATAAAGAATAAGAATAGGCTATCACTGCTATAATAACTTGATCTATATGATTTATCATTGCATAGCATTTACAAACTACAATTAATCTATATAAGAAAATTATATAATAAATAGTAAAAAAAAACAGGGTTACAGGGCATCAAAAAATTTATCCACATTGCCGTCAACAGGAAAAGTGCCCAGAAGACAGCATTGCCACGTTGGATGGCAATGCTGATTCTTTGGCCAAAAAATAGGCCCGCCCTCTGGTCACGTGAAGAGTCGACCAATCGCTTGGCGATTTCCCGAAACACTAGGTGGGCACTCGGACCCCATGGCCCTAGTGTTTTAACTCCAAACGCCTCAAATACTACATAGTAATAAATAAAGTTGCTTCTCTCTGTCTGTCCCTATGTAAGCTTAGATCTTTAAAACCACGCAACGGATTTTGATGCGGGTTTTTTAATAGATAGAGTGATTCAAGAGGAAGATTTACATCTACATTGCATCCATTCAAAATCGGGGTGGGTTGCTAGTATATTTAGTAAAAGAGAAAGATTCAAAACAGCAAAAATAAAACCCATCTAAAAGCCATTCCATTCCGGTGACGTGTTAATTTAATGAAACTTTTCAGCTACAGCGGTGGTTTCAGATAGTTTTTCACGCGATACAATTGTTCGCGGTAATTACCGAGGCTTCATAGATGCTATTAATCATTGGCAGGGTTGAACAATAGCTGGTGCACTTTGTTGGGTTCAATGGTATGGTTGGTGCAGAATAATAAAAAAATATTGTCTGGGAAATAATCATTTTTACTAAGGGTTTACTTTTATTGGACGTAGTTAGTAACTCATCTGACTGAAGGTCATACAAGCGCTGCTGTTATACAAAAACATCGACTTAATTACTTACGATTTTTTTTACTAATTAAGAAAACTTTTTTTTTAATTTCATTACTTCTCAGTTAGATCTATCTGTGTAAGATTTGATTTGATTTTTCACAGAATTGCTTTCCTTGTCTTATAATGTTTAGAAACGGGTCATCAACATAGATCTCTGAAAATTACACAAGGATCATAAGTACTACACTACAGTACTACGCAAAATCAATTTCCTGCTAAGCTTATTCTGTCCCAGTGCTGGGCAAAAGCCTCCCCCATTCCTTTCCAACACTCTCCCGGTGTTTTGCCTTTTATGGCTAATCAGTCAGCCACGAGTCCATATCATCACGCCAGCGTTTCTTGGGCCTGCCTCGGTGACCGTCTTCACTTTACGCACCCACTATGTGACGATTCTGGCCCATCTGTCCTGACCCATACTAGAAATATGACTGTTATGTGATTAATATTATCTATGTGTCACAACTTCATATTGCTAATGTCAAATTCGTCCTCATATTTTTCGACACTATTATGTCGCATACTTTCGAGCTTAGTCAGTTGTTCGCAAGACTGTTTGTTTGTAAAACTTTTACAAGTGGGTCAAGATCAGAATGTCAGATGAATCATACGAATGAGATATTTCGTATCGATTTCATGTTATGCATATGTGCCTTTTATTTTGCTTTCAAACTGTAGGTATTTTTTGATATTTACGATTTGCTTACGGTAAATATCTTTTTTCAACATTTATTACTATTTTGCATGATCGTGTTTTAAAAAGATTGTAATTTATTTGTCTCTATTAAAAACTGACAGTTTTGAGTCATGTTTTAATTTTTTTTAACATCTGCCAAAAGACAACGTTTAACTTTGCTTATATGATTCTTGCATCACGCAGTGAATGTGGCGCTCCCGACCAGAGCATATCCCACTTGCTGGGGTATTAAAAGAGTCCCTACTTCTGCACATTAGAGGATTTTAGAACGCCATAGAAGCTGCGAGTAACGTGGTCACCTATTGGGCCCAAGAGATAGATCTTATGTACCATCAAATCCATTAAAATATTAAATTATTTTTAGCAAAATAAATTGTAATTAGAACGAAGTATTCCCATTTGAGCACCGATCTCAAGAGCGCCAATGCTTAGAACACCAAAGATATTCCCTTTGCTCAAAAGGGAATATCTTTGGTGCTCTTGAAATCGGTGCTCAAATGGGAATACTCCATTAAAACCAGTACTTTAAAAAGTTGCATTTGTTAGAAGTTTGTGCTAAAAATACGAAAATACGAATTCTAAAAATACGAAATCCGGAAACTTCAATTATCCTTCATAAGAAAAAAAAAAAGAAAATGTAAGTATAAGCTTTCCACATTCAGTTAGCAGCCCTGAAAACAAACAACAGTACAGCACACCTTAGTACAATGGCGTGCATCAGTGTTGGCGAATTAATAGCCCGCAGTAAGCCGCGCTTAATGAATATTGCAGCCAAACTCGAGGTGACTGATACCAGTTATATTGACTCGCAGTGTACCGCGGACAAAATAAATACGTGTCATTTTTCATCCACTTTTTGTGTCCCGATATGTGACTTGTTTTATTTCAAACAATTCGAGTTCGTTCCACAGTTATTTTATTTAAGTTTACCTTAACGTTTAGCCACAATAAAATTATACCTTTTTGCCTGAGTTCGTTGCTCGAAAACAGGGGAAGACCTTTTCCTAAAAATGAAAATGACGTTCTTAATAACTGCGTATACGGGTAATCCCGGAATCTAAACCTTCAAGTAACGGTTATGCATACGAGTACGACTGACCGAAGCAAGTAGGTATGTTAGTAGGATGATGCAACCAATCCCTTCCTATGTCATCATGGCTTGATAAGAATTTGTTCATCAAAAATGACAGAATTACTATTCAAATAAGGAATTGCCAGTATCAGCATCGGTAATAGCTAACCCCCTGTAATTAAAAAAAACCACTGCTGCACTAAAACGTTTTTGATATATTTTTTTTTAATATACACGTGAGAACATATTATGAACTCTGAAGATGTTTTTGATGTCGCTTCCTCGTTGGTCTAGTGGTCGCAAGCACGACTACTGAGCATGAGGTCCTGGGTTCGATTCTCGGGTTGGGCAAATTGTTATTGAGTTTTTCAATAGGCACGGAATCTGGATTTGTGCCCGGTTGATAGCAACAGGCTAGCCCCCTATAACATAGGGACTTAAACATTATTGGTGAAATAAGAGTGTTCCTACTGATAAGTACACCTCTGCCTTCGGAGGAAACATGTTGTGAAATTATTCTTTTTCTTTTTCTTGTCTTTAAAAAAAAAAAACTAGGAATTTCTCCTGTATCGTGGGTGCGTTTACAAACATTTAAACTCACATACACAAACAGCCAGACCCGGAACAACTACCTGTAGGCCATACAAATATAAGTTCCGTGCGGGAATCGAAACCGCGACACGCAGCGCAGCAGTCAATCGCTCAGCCACTGCGCCAATGTTATGTTATGTTTTTAATGTGGCTTTTAGTATAATTGTGCCAATCATAATAGGACTCTGCGCTCATCGCAAAACTGAGTTCTTCAATGTCCCTCTCATCGCACTGACTTCATTCACCGATCTTTCTTCGTTCAGTCTATTTCTCTGTGGAATGCGCTTCTCCAGGAAATCAGAATCGCAACCAATCGTCTATCTTTTAAAATCAAAGTTTGCGAGTACATTCGGAAGAAGCTGGTAGTTTCGTCACAACGTTAATGTCTTCTCCATTGTTTGTCTTTTTATTTTAGTTTATCCCTGTAAATGTCTATTTACATATACAACATGTAACGGAAAGGGTATTATAAGCCGAAAGGGGGTCACACAACTCGTCATTCTAAACTACTTTTGTTCTATAACTTTTGGAAATTCGTGAAAAAAAAATTCTACTTCCCATACTAAAAAGTCACGTGACCAACAAAGTTTGTATGGAGAAGCGAATTTTCCAAAGTCGTAGAACAAAAGTTGTTCAGAATGACGAGTTGTGTGACCCCCTTTCGGCTAACTATACCCTTTCCGTTCACATTGTATATATATCTAATTTGATATGTATTTATAGTATTTTAATATATATTTCTATATCCTTGTAGTTAGCATTAAATTCAAATTTATTTGCAGATTTATACACCTACCAATGTTTGTGTCTCGAAAATGCCTATGGCATTAAGTCCGCCTTTCCGTACTTTGTGCTTGAAGTGTCAAATAAATAAATAAAGATACATAATAATATATCGAAGTCCTAAATTCACACAGAGGATGTTTTTTCATAAAGTAAACCATCATCATCATCTTCCAGCCTTTACCCCATGTTACTTGGGGTGGGCCCAACTCGTTTTTAGGGTTCCGTACCCAAGGGTAAAACCGGGAAACTATTACTAAGACTCCGCTGTCCGTCTGTCTATCTGTCCGTCTGTCACCAGGCTGTATCTCATGAACCGTGATAGCTAGACAGTTGACATTTTCACAGATGATGTATTTATATTGCCACTACAAGCAACAAATACTAAAAACAGAATAAAATAAATATTTAAGGGGGGCTCCAATACAACGAACATGTTTTTTTGCCTTTTTTTTGCTTGATATTAATAACGGCGATAGGTAGACGCTTGAAATATTCACATAATATTTATTTGTATATTTACTTTAAAAATAAATAACTAAATTAAAATAAATATTTAAGGGGAGGTCCCATAAAACGAACGTGATTTTTTGCCGTTTTTGTCTAATGTTGTGTAGAAAATGGTACGGAACCCTTCGTGCACGAGTCCGACTCGCACTTGGCCAGTTTTTTTCTTTTAAAATTGTCTGCCTCTGAAAATTGTCGCGCTATCATTTACACCTTTTTTCCTTCATACCATTCCTCACACAATCCAAAGTAAATAAAGACGTTTTTAATAATTTCCCCTCCAACATTTATCTACCGACTGTACAAGCGACTCCATTGTTTAGCAAGCGTAATATTTGCTCGTCAGCTTACAACTGAAAGCAGACGCGACTGCTGAAATATGATTCTCACTTACAGGCTATTTAATTAGAACTGGCGATGCACTGTAATGTTTTGTTTTGAATTTGTGCGGTACATGTATGCTGGAGTTGGGTTTGGTGTCATGTTTTTATGAATGGTAGATATCATTCATAAAAAAAACTACCTGATTGCAATTTATTTCATATTTTTGGTAAACAAACTAGCTCTTGCCCACGAACTTAGTCTACGTAATAAAGGGTGTAAACAGACTCTTAACGAAGCCGAAAGGCACTTGTTCTCCCCGTCATTGCGATCATTTTTTTGTTCTAGACCATAGCTGGGAACCTTCTAGTTACGGAGATATTGGGGGTCAAAGTTCCGACTTTTTCACAAGTTTTTTTTTTAAATACATGTTTTTAAAGTAGGATTTTTACTTTAAACACCTCCAGGACCCCCTTACTATTAAATCCATCCACCAGCACAATGTTTTGAGTGCGGTAAATCGAGACCTACCGTAAAACGTGATTTTTCAGCCCAAAAAAAAAAGTTGTTTCCCAGCACAAATTTTTGCGTAAAGTTACTTAGTTTGATGTACATAATGCTTGGTTAACGGCTTCGTGAAGAGTCTGTTTACACCCTGTATATGTGGGTGCTCTTTTCTCCATAGCAACGCTCTTGCCTGTTTTCTTTCTGGTTTATGACTTTTAAGCAATGATGTTTTACAGTTAAATAAATATCAACCTTTTCTATGTCCCCATGATTTCTTTTATTTTGTAAGCTAGTTTATTTGTGAAAATGTACCTATACATAATATATAGCTACTTATCAAGAGCCAGAATGAGCTGCCTAAGACGGTTAGCATTTTCGATTTAAAATTATGGAGTTATTCATTAACTGACTCGAATAAAAATGTTTAAAAATCATACTTAAATGATCATGCATCGTAAGTAACGCCACCACGTTATTTTCTACCAATAACCCTATCCCTACGCATACAACTAATCCTTAAAAAGTAACCTTTAAAAAACTAAACATTAGGGTTCAAAATCGATAACCTCATACATAAAATAAACGTCACATATTCAAATCTGTACGATGACAATACTATAGTCACAGTATAATGGATCGACAAACGTGCGACAAAAAAGTCGGATCATGCGCACACCTGCGATTTTCAATACATCCATCATTGATCGATTAGTTCCAATTCCTTTTTTGGAATTGGCTATACGAGTTTCAACTTTATTTCAGAAGTGATAGCATTGTCAATTGGATGAGAGTGTGTATATTATTTGGCGAGTAAAGGGTTGCGTCCTATAGTCTTCAAAAATGACTATATTTGACTATCAATTTTATATGTGACTCTGCATAAATTTTAATGTTTTTTACATACTGTGTGGTGCAGTCAACACTTTTGGAAAGCAATATAAATATTCAGGCAATTTTCAAGCATACGGTCCACCTATTGCATACTTACTTTGTTTTTTTCTCCGATGTGAAATCTTCAAATGACTCCTCCCGCTCTGGGCAGAGCAGAAGGGAGTGTCAGACTTGTACTGTCCAAAACCCATCCATGTTTCTTCCTTGCCCTTTGTGTTCCAGGGCCGCGGTATCTTTCAAAAAGTCCCGCAGCCCTGGCAGGCATCGGTCCTTCCGGGCCTCTCCCTGTTTGCTGACATATCTTTGAGGCGTGCGTGGAACACGAACGTTGTATACTTACCTTAAAATATATAAGAAAAACAGTTGACTCTGGCGAATATCTTCTTCTCCCATACTTTCTCATTGAAGAAGAAGACATGCATCGTCAAAGTATGGAAGAAGAAATGCTGCGCCGACCACAAAATAACTTTGAATAAGGGTAGGACATTTATGATACAATATAGTTGACCACACTCAACATTTTTATATTTTTCGTATCAGTTGAACTCCCGCACAGTGTGACAAGGACGCATACGCATAGTCATAAATCCATATACAAAAACCATGTCAATGCATATCATTGTGTTTCATGAAGGTCATTTTTGTTCAGTATGATTCAGACGATGACATGCGGATGGATACGGGCGTGTTACATGGAAAATTATGGAAAATGTATGTACTTATAGTTTTTTTTTGTTGTAAGTATGTTTCTTTGTATGATATTTTTGAGGAATTGTACTGAGTACTAATTATGTTGTATTGAAAAGCCAAAACAGATAAAAAGGTTACAAGTTCAATGTGTAATTTAAAATAGGTTTATCTCTACATAATTAAAATTATATCTAAGAAAAGGAGAGAGGAACAAGGAGACATAGCATCCAGGCTATGGCTCCTTTTTCCAGGTCTTCTTTTATATCTTGCTTTACTTCTATCTTTTGGCAAATTAAAAACAGCCGCCCGGGTCGATCTTTAGGTTAAGCCATGCTAGCCTAGGTTGGTCTGTGGATGGTCTTACTTACCGAGTTTCCTCCGTGCCTCGGAAAGCACGTTAAGCCGTTGGTCCCAGCTGTCATTTAAAGATCTTTGACAGTCGTTAGGTAGTCAGTGGCACAAAAAAGTCTGACAACCATAGTCTTACCAAGAGGTGTCGTAATAACCAGTATTACCTGGGTCGTGGAGGTCAGATAGGCAGTCGCTCCATGTAAAATATTGGTATTCAGTTGCATCCGGTTAGACTGGAAGCCGACCCCAACATAGTTGGGAAAAAGCTAGGCAGATGATGATGATGACTTCTATCTTTTTGCGACTTATTTTGTAAGGCTTATTTTTCTATACATGCTTGCCTGCTCATGCGCCTCTTTTTAAACACAATATTCTAAATATGTAATTAAATATTGAATCGCAATTGTAGCATTCATGATAATAAATACTGAGATTTAAAAGTAATGCCTAGTAACCATAGGTGCGCCATAATAAGTATGTATTGTCTTGCTAAAACATAGCCATAATAAAAAAAAAACTATTCTACTCGTAACTAATAAAGTAGGTAATAACAACCAATTACTCGAGTTTTAGCCAAAACTGTATAATTTAAAACTATAACAATTTTTGTCCACGGCTTAAAATTATGATCACTAGGCGTCCACTCACTCCTTTAATGGCACAATAATATATGCTAATTGCAAGTAAAACCAGAGACAATAGACTATTATGAATCATAAATAATGTTTCTAAATGATCTATTATATAGATCTTAATTAGTTTTAAAACAGTTTTTAGTATTTTTTTATCTAGGTATCTAAATTATAATTTTATGTCTTTTGAACTAGACCAATTAAAGTAAATTACGAGTTCCACATGCGTAAAAAGTAAGGTAGTTTTTATGGAAAAATTGAGTACTTTAGTAGGCTCCTTGGAAGTTTGAAGTACAATTTGACGTTTAAGTACTACTTTCAAATAAAGAGTGCAATACGACTCTTAGCGAAGTCGAAAGGCACTGGTTCTCCCCGTCATTGCGATCATTTTTTTTGTTCTAGACCATACCTCGGAACCGTTATGGAACCAGTTACGGGGTCAAAGTTCCAACTTCATCACAACATTCTTTTTAAATACATGTTTTTAATGCATTTTTTTTAGCTTAAGACACCTTCACGATCCCCGTACTATTCAATCCATCCATCAGAACAATGTTTTGAATGCGTTACATTGAGTTCGACCGTAAAACGTGATTTTTGAACCCAATAAAAAAAGTCATTTCCCAGCAATTTTTTTTGCATAGAGTTACTTAGTTTAAAACGGTTTTTTCCAACTATTAGTCGTAAATAAATCGTTATAAACAGGTTTAAAGCGGGTTTTTTTCAACTACAATCCTGATCATAAATATAATATCCGCTTAAAAGGTTTAAAGGTAAACAAAAACTAAGCTTGTATGTGTTATTATCATCATCATCTGCCTAGCTTTATTGGGGTCGGCTTCCAGTCTTACCAGATGCACCGAAATACGAATATTTTACATGGAGCGACTGTTTATCTGACCTCCACAACCCAGTTACAACTAGGTAATACGTACCGTATTACCTGGTTGTAACTGGGTTGTTGTTGGGTTGTTGCTGGGTTGTCTCTTGTTAAGACTGGTTCTCAAACTCATATGTTATGTATGATGCAATAATAACTACATTCTCGCACAAGGTATTGAAAGAATGTATTCCTAAATTATTCATATTTATATAAGGTCCCATTAAAATAGATGGATAAACTATTAGAAATCATTCAAACCACCAAAATAATAAATAAGAAAAACGCATTAGATAGGTACTTACAAAAAAAACAGTTAACGAAAATACACTTAAATCTAATCAGTGTTTTTGCTTGGATATCTTTGTTTAGACGTACTGAACGCTGTTTTAAAATTTGTCCATCTATTTTAATGGGACCTTGTATTAATTTAGATCCAATGAAAAATCTAAGAGGTCAAAATCCTCTGATTCAGACATAGCTAGAGAAAAAGGATGACTCAACAGAAAAGGAATGCAAATCGAAGGAATGAAAGGTCAAGATTGATCAATCACGATCAAATAATAGTGAGGAGGCAAATAAGGCAATGTGCATTATTAGCGCCTGGCACAGTAATGTTTCGATTGCTGAACAATTTGCTTACACTTAAATGAAACTTAATTTTCAACTTAACTGACAATAACCCAGGCAATCAAGTCATTTTTATTTTGGCTGCGGTGTACCTATGTATATCTTTATATTCAGTAGGTATGCTAATGAAAAATGCAAATACTGTTACACACATAGGTTAATAGGAGCTTGCGATTTTTTTTTTCTAATTTCTTGGTTCCAATTTTTTTTTAAAATCTATTCTGTCTTATTGCTAGGCAAAGGCCTCCTTAATTGTTCGCATCGGTTAAAAAACCGTTAGTAAACAATTATTTCACCAAATCATTTTTCTTAATAGTTTATTGCTGGGAGCTTAAAATGACCGTTTTAGCAGAATCATAATATGAATTACAATTCGTGAAATGGTAACAAAGAGACCATTCATAATATTAATTGCGTCTGTGAACATTTTTTAGGGTTCCGTACCCAAAGTTTAAAAACGGGACCCTATTACTAAGACTCCACTGTCCGTCTATCTGTCTGGCTGTCACATTTGAATTATCACAGATGATGTATTTCTGTTGCCACTATAACAACAAATAACAAAAATATAAATTATTTAATAATTAAAGGGGGCATACAAGACACGTGTTTTTTTTCCGGATTATAGTACGGAAACCTTCGTACTCGCACTTGGCTAGTTTTTAGAATTTTAAAGTGGTTCATATTACCTTTTTTATTATAGTTCCTCTGCCAGTCATCTTATTACCAATTCTATCGATGCACAATTCTGGCAATATCAACTTTACCACCCACAAAACAGCACATCGATTTCCACGTATCTCCTAACAACTATAATTAAATTTTTCCCCATTCTGGAAACTAAATTCACTGCAACAACAAGCAATGAATCACCATCATCCAACGACAATGTGTCAATAGACTGTAGAACAAAGAGCCAGAACTGTTCTCTTATCATTTACAACACGATTAACGCCGATAGATGTCGCCATAAAAGCTCAAAAGCTGTTAACTTGTACAAAGAAGTTATTATTAAAATTCGAGTTGGCTCATACTTTTTTATCTGTTGATTTGGTGGTGCAAGTTACAAGCGGTCGTGAGTGGTCTGAACTTTTTTGAAAAATCAATTTTCCAGCCAGTCATGCAACCCGTTGATTTTGAAAAAGAAAGTTACACACACCGTATTTATTCCACGATTCAATAGTGCCGAATTCATCATTATCAAAATCATCTACAGCCAGACTTTACCCAGTGCTGGGTCCCACTGGTGGTCTCTCTTTGCTTGTGCCAAGCTCCACAAAAATCGATTTACATAGCATCAATGTTTAAAAATATCAATTCCGTGGAGATTCATTGATGACTCTGCCCTGGAGTGTAAATGTGGTGCTGTTCCACAAACGATAGGGCACTTAATATCGTGTCCTGCGTGTCCTGTTGCTTGTTCACTACAGGAATTGATGGACGCTACTGAAGTCGCCAAACTAGTAGCTCAGTTCTGGGCCGACACAATAAAGATTGCCATCGACACGCTAAGAAGAAGAATACCGTGTAACAGTTTACTGCTGGGCTTGCACTGCCCCCAAATTGTACAAAACGTGGACCTTCACACATCCCTCTCGTTTTTTTGCCTGACTTTTTTCTTTTTTGTAAATTCAGTAAGGTTACATTACGGCCATTAAATTACAAAATGTTCTTAGCCTAATAGTCATGGAAGCCTTATGAATAGAGGATTAAAAAATCAACGGCTAGTATTGTTGAAATGACTATAAAAATAATATAGAAAATATTATGTAGATGTGCTTTAGACCATACGACTGAAGTAAAACTTAAACAAATGCCGAACAATCGTCTGTCAAATTCAAAAACGTAACACTAACACGTCTTTCTATCTTCACTAACTTATATGTCCGTCTCAACTTCCGTTAGTCTCGTAACGTAACACATTCACCAGCTTACTCCCCAAGTCAAGCGTGCGTAAGGAAGTTTTACTTCAA
Organism: Lycophotia porphyrea; assembly: GCA_950005105.1. Taxonomy (NCBI): domain Eukaryota; kingdom Metazoa; phylum Arthropoda; class Insecta; order Lepidoptera; family Noctuidae; genus Lycophotia; species Lycophotia porphyrea. The sequence continues at coordinate 3,107,425 of OX465405.1, read as the reverse complement.
AAAAGTCTCGTCATACATATACTCCGCTCCAGCGTTAAACTTAATCCACACAACTCTTTTATCTTCAACAAACAGTAGGTATATTTGAACTCATTTGTGAACTAAGTGTTTCGTAACGTATCCAATGTGATCTTTGTTTTAGAGTAACCCAACAAACCGGGCTAATGAGGACCATATCGATTTTTATTGTCAATATTTAAACGAGTACAGTCATGGTAGGTTGAAAACTCGATACGCTTATCGATTCAGTTCTTGGTAATAGAGTATAAATAAATTATTATGGCTGATTCTATCAACGTCAGATATATTTGTAAAATAATTACCTATCATTTCTGTAGTTTCACATTTCACCAGTGTAATATGGGGCGAGCCTATTGCCAGCGACCAGGCACGAATCCAAACTCCTTGGCTGCTATTGAGAAATTTTTGTCTATGGAAAAAATCTAAACTTTTCCCTATCCGGGAATCGAACCAACCAGACCAATAAATGTAAAAAACATAATATTCAAAAATTACTACCTCGGTGGCCCAGTGGTAGCGTCCCCGACTTACGAACAGTAAGTAGTGGATTCGAACCCAGGCAGGCGCATTACTTTGTGTTATTTATTTCATCACCACTGCTCTCAAAAACGGTGAAGGAAAACATCGTGAGGAAACCGGCATGTCCTAGAACCAAAAATTCGAAGCCATGTGACATCCACCAATCCGCACTGGGCCCGCGTGGTGGATTATAGCCCATTCCCTCTCATAGAGAGGAGGCCTGTGTCCCAGCAGTGGGAACGTCGAGTGGTCGCAAGTGCGACTGCTGAGCATGAAGTCCTGGGTTCGATTCCCGGGTCGGGCAAAGAGTTACTGGGTTTTTACATTAGGAATTTCTCAGTGGCAGCCACGGAGTCTGGACTTGTGCCCGGTTGATGGCAATAGGCTCGCCCCCTATTACATGGGACTTAAAACATAACTGGCGAAATGTGGGTGTACTATTAGATACACCGTTGTCTAATCCCTCGGAGATTACAGGCGTGATGTTATGTTATGTTATGTTATGTTATGATTCCTGTCCTGCTGATCCATGTTCCTTCTTAGCCCTTTGTGTGTTTCAGCCCTTGCGTGCGCGTGGAACACGGACGCGCCGTTGCCACGGGAGTGTGAGGTCCTAAGTTTGATTTCCAGGTCTGGCAAAATTTCATAAGGATTTTCCGCTAGGATTTTCTCCATAACAGCCCAAAGTCTAGGTTTTATAGATGGTTAAAGACAAAAGGCTGGCCCCTATTACATAAATTTCATCATCTGCCTAAGGTCAGCTTCCAGTCTAACTGGATGTAGCTGAATACATGTATGAAATGGGTGGTCACTCATCCATGTATCAACCTGGGTAATCGCAGCTTAACCTAAAAATCGAACAGAGCAGCCTGCTGTTATTATTTGGCCACGAGTTCCTCCTATTACTTAAACCCTGCTACAATGAACTTGTTGTACAAAACTAAAGAAATGTAGTTGCACCTCTACCTATATCTTCAGGAAATGCAGCCGTGATATTAATGTTCTTGGTAAGACTTATGCCCGGTTCGTCACCATTTTTTTTTCCATAAAAGAAGTCCCGGTTCGTCATCATCAGAAAACAAATGAAACTTTTCATATTGAAGTCCCGGCTCGTCATCAGTACCACATGAATGAAGACGGTAATCAAATGATCAAATTTTAGAACGTAAATAAACGTGGAAAAGCTTTTTTTATAATAATAATAATTCCTGTTTCCAATGCTGGTGGGCTACTATTTTTATATTTTTAAATGTTTTTTTATGTTGTTTTATATTGAAATATTTAAAAATGTAATAAGTATGTGTTTTTTATTTTACCCTTTTTAGTTGTAGACTTTTTAGCATATCACACAAATTCTAATCATGAATTAATTTTTATATTGTAACCAGAACTTTAAGGAAGTAATCGTCAAGACGAATCAAACGAGTCCAAACTCGATGGGGTTGTCTTTTTATAGCGGAGTTCTTAAAGCGACCTTACAGCTCCATCACCAGACCCTGGATACTATCTAAAGACAAACTACTCATTAAGACGAATCAAACGAGCCCAAACTCGATGCGGTTACGTCGTTTTATCACGGAGATCCTATGGCCTCCTTACAGCTCCATCATCAGACCCTGGATACCATCTATAGACAAACTACTCATTTAGACGAATCAAACGAGCCCAAACTTGATGCGGTTACGTCGTTTTATCATGGAGATCCTATGGCCACCTTCCAGCTTCATAATCAGACCCTGGATAACATCTAGAGACAAAGGACTCATCAAGACGAATCATACGAGCCCAAACTCGATGGGGTTATGTCGTTTCATAACGGAGTTCCTAAGGCCGCCGTCCAGCTCCATCATCAGATCAGCTCCATGTCATCGATATATTGTACTATCTATCACGCGATATACATAAGCGTGCAAATTTTTAATTCAATCGGAAATCAGGAAGTGTGTCAAATTAAACATGCAAGACTTCAGGCGTCGTCGCGTGATATAGCAATTAACGTGAAAACATACCTAATTACTGAACCGATTTTGATGAAATTTCTATGGGACCAATCGGGAAGTATATCCTTTCACATAAAAGAAGAATTTTTGAAATCGGTTAAGAAACGACGGAGATATGAGGTAACAAACACAAAAAAAAAAAAAAAAAAAAGCATACAACCGAATTGAGAACCTCCTCCTTTTTGAAGAAAGTCGGTTAAAAATAAATAAAGGAAATAATAATTTATTTAATTCTCAGACACAATGATCCATTTTTCTTAGAGGTTACACTTAAAAATAATATTAGTAATTAATTAGTTAGTTAGTTAGTAGTATTAGTTTTTTTTTTTTATTCTTTACGCTACAGAAAAAAGTAAGTCTTTAGCGTGTCAAAAAGTACAGTTAGTAAGAAAAATATAGTTTCTGGGCTCGATTTTGTTTATTCGCAAAAAAGGTAGATAGCGGTTGTTGTTTCATGACACACTCGTCAATGACCGAGGTTCTAAGAATGAAGAATGCAGGGTTTAATACTCCAGCTACTTGGACAAAAAATACCATAGTTCATGACCAGGGTTGAATGTCCTCGCTTTGTAGCTTTGCACTTTATAGTCTCGTTAGTTTAGGGCATCCTAAAGTTAGCCTTAACGTTGTTCAATTGACAAAATATGCTAATAAACGATATGTTTACATTGGCCTGCTTGTATAAGATTGTAGGAGTCAAATAAAAAAAATTGGGCAAGTGCGAGTTGAACTTGCGCACCGAGAGTTCCGCATAAACTTGTAGGTATTTTGTTATTAAACAACATATTTGTAGTTTTCAGATGTTTTCCTTTACATGTGCTGTAAGACATTGCTTCTTATCAAATTTCATGATTGGGTTGAATGGGAACTACCATATAGGTTTTCGACCCAAAAAAAACCTATGGGTTACTTCCAGTTGACCGACAATGTGAATGTGACCTGTCAATTTTGATGAAAAGCAAGGTCTTAAGCACAAGTATAGGGAAAATTACGAAAAATAAAAAAAAAAAAAAAAATTAAGGTAAATTTTGGTTCTTACAAGCGAAAATCTAAAGCCCATGTCTTTTTATCAGTAAGTTCTGTATACATTATATTGCATTTTGCGTTTATCTTTTATTGCACTGCAACCTTGGTTTGTGGGTCGAAAAACGCTGCTCCAGAACCTATTTTATCTTTGGATCCATCTGTATATAAAGGGTGTAAACAGACTCTTAACGAAGCCGAAAGGCACTTGTTCTGCCCGTCATTGCGATAATTTTTTGTTCTAGACCATACCTGGTTCCAACTTTTTTACAAGTTTTTTTTTAAATACATGTTTTCAATGTAAGATTTTTACTTTAAATACCCCCAGGACCCCCTTACTATTAAATCCATCCATTAGCACAATGTTGTGAGTGCGTTACATTGAGTCCTACTGTAAAACGTGATTTTTCAGCCCAAAAAAAAAGTTGTTTCCCAGCACTAATTTTTGCGTAAAGTTACTTAGTTTGATGTACATAATGCTTGGTTGTCGGCTTCGTGAAGAGTCTGTTTACACCTTGTATTATGCTACTGGTCAACTATAGCTTCCGCTCCGTGACAAAGAAGTGTGAAGTAGCGTCGCAATTTGCAATTAAGAAAAATAAAAAATGTTAAGATTATTTAGAGCACACTGGCATTTCATTGTGAGTGACTGTGATTTTAAACAGTGATTTTAAACAAAGTCGGTTACCGACATTGTTTAAAATCACTGCATTGTAACCCAACAAAACTTTTAAAACATTCTCTGAAACCCTTTTAAAATTCAATAAAACCCATAACAAGTACGTTCTTTAAACGTTTTCTCATCATAAAACGCTAATAAATAACAAGTCGAAACTAAATTTATGTTCAATTTGATTTACAACACATAAAACTGGCAACACTATTGTCCGTTGACATTTTGAATCGTTAAATAGGGCAACATTCTAAACGTCACGCTCTAAACCGTTATTTCAAATAAAATTTCGTAATGATGAATTACATCGTAATTTTTTCGGACTGTATTTTATAACTACATAAAATACAATGTAGCTATCAATGGGATTTACTGTAAAATTAAAGATTAAAAAGTTATGTATTTCTATACCATAATGGAAGATGCGCATAGTTAGGATTTTAGTGCGGAACAAAAAAAATAAATGCCTCAGTTACAAGCTGCCTGTAACTGCTACCTTTTATTGTTCAAACAAAAAAGAAAATGAAACGCTTGTTTTAGAATAAATCAGCGGCGTCTACATACACATATTATGTCTGTATTTTCGTTTCACCACGTCATGGAAATTTTGCACGAATTTGACCGATTTTTATTTCATCTTTTTTTTTTTTCATTCATTTTTTAATTTTATGTTTAAACGCATGTAACTAAAAGAGTGATGGACATGTATGTTGTTGGATGGAGGGGGAGAGGAAGGCCAAGGAAACGATGGATGGATGGTGTGAAGACTGATATGAAAGAGAAAGGAGTAAATGATGCCGTGACGTCTGACAGGAAGAAGGAAACGTGTTGCGCCGACCCCAAATAGAATGGGATAAGGGCAGGAAGAAGATGATGATTTTATAATTTTATGTGTTGTTGAATTCAACCAAATCCAAGGCCAAATCGAATAAGACTGTTCAGAACATTACTTGCATTTCATTCAATCATCTCTACCAATCACCGTTCACTGCTGTCTTCTGAACCTAGTCTGACCCTGCCACCTTTTTGAAGTCGTGGGTCCACCTTGCTGAGTGGCGTCATACGTTACGCTTACCGATGCGCATTCACCACTCCAGGGCTTGTTTGCTTCCTGCCAGGGCTGCGGGACTCCTGCCAGGGCTGCTAGACTGTTCGAAAGAGATACCGCGGCCCTGGAACACAAAGGGCAAGGAAGGAAGATGGATGGGTTTTAGTCAGTACAAGTCTGACACTCCCTTCCACTCTACCCAGAGCGGGAGGAGTCATTTGGTGATTTCCCATCCAAAAAAAAAGGTTGTTTGCTCCAGCAGCCATCAGACCATCAGCCGCATCACATTAGAACCTTAATAAATCAAAGATCCTCTCATAATTCATCATCATCATCAACTTCCTGCCCTTATCCCAATTCATTTTGGGTAAGCACTGCATGTTCTGTTTTCCCATACTTCTCTATTGCTCGTTATCTCAGCAGTCACCTCCTGATAGATACTCCCATATATTTTTTTCTACAATCTCATTTATAATAATACAACAAAGCTTTACAAAGCGAACTTATCAAATTGTAATATTTATCAACTTAACGTGATAAAAACTTTAGTACTCATAAGTACTCGGTCAAATTCGTCGGTATTTATTTTTCACTATGCCTTTGTCGTGAGAGTGTTTGACGATCGGGATGTGAGTCATCGGCGCGGGCGCACCGGCTCTACAGGCTGTTTGATTTTTTGTAGAAAGAGAATTTACATTACAGCTTATGAAAAAGCTTAAATTAGAATTATCTGTTATTGAGTTATTTGTCTGTATATGTTTATGTATGTTTGTACTCAGTCTGAAAACAAAATTGTTTTTTACTCTTAGGACATAATTACATCCTCACTCCGCGTCGTGGAAATAGGCAGTCGCGGCATCCACCGACCACAACATAGGAGGAAAAATTCTAGGCCGATGATAATGATGATCTTGTCATAAAATGTTAAAATTAATGTTGAATAAAATGTCAACGATTGACAATATATTGCTTCAATAAGTTGTAGTAATCGACTAAAATAAACTGATGGATCTTACGAATCCTTCACATAGACAAACAAAACCCTAATTTGTTTTGCTCTTTGCTCATATTATTAGACTAGAACAGAGCTGCAATAAGCTGTGCCAACTAAATTAAATTAAAACAATTTGAGAAAAACACAACAGTATAAAAAGTCTTGACAAAAGCGATTTCTTTAACAATATTAGGTCCAAAATCAACAGATCAACCACAGAACTTTACGAGCTTGTCAAACCCAACAGACAACATTGACACAGCCTGACCTGTGTCATTCGAGTCTAGACACAATGTATACCAGACTCTAGATTAGCTCAGATACTGTGTTGACGGAGCTGTTAGCTTTATTGAAGCAAATCAAGCGTTACAGCTTGCATACAGCTTATACACGGAACGGTGTTAGAATGGAATGTAAAAGATAAATTTATGTAACTATAGCATTTTTTTTACTAATAAAACCTTGTTTGTTTAATTTTTTTTTTATAGTTGTGTAACAAAATTAACTCAATAATATAAACAATATAATATACAGACTACAAATATAACAAAAATAATGCAAAAAAAGAAGAGTAAAAGTAAGTATGTACCTACATATTTACAACGACAACAATAGGACCCATAGGCGTCAAAGTATACTCCTCCGCATCGCTGTCATCCGGAAACGTGCCTAGAAGACTGGCAGCATTGAATGGCAATGCTACTTCTTTGGCCAAAGAACGAGCCAGCCTTCTGGTCACGCGAAGTCTCGACCGGTCGGCAAGATATTTCCTTTATTACTTTATTTATTTTTTCCAATATCTTAATATTCTTTTAGTATTCCAGTTAACTAAATCAGTTGACCGGTACAATGGAAAAACATAAATTGAGATTCAATAACAATGTCACGTTTAAAAAATAATAAAACGCCAATTGTTTTTTGGCGCCTTTGTTAATGCAGGCCTTCTTTTTAAGGTTTTTCAACTGTTGTTTCTGAATAATTTGCTCTCTAATAAGCAAAAAACCAAGATTATAAGGGTAAAATATGCTCAAAACACCTCACCATATTTTAAATCCAAAACATACATACGGAAATAGCAAAATCTCAGACAGTAACACGCTGTATACAATCTGATGCAACAGATAAGGTGTACGTTTTTTTCTAAAGCGGTGGCCACCACCACCGTCCTACTTCTGCGAGTGACTCATCCGCGGGAACTAACTAGGGAAGGTGTGGAGACGCTGTGTGAATGTTAATTATTTTTCTAGGTTGATAGTTTTTTTTGTAATTATTTCGTCATCGTTGATTGCTGTTAGACATACTTTTATTTAAATATCTATGATCGAATCCCTTCTAATATTTGGTTCATGTTTAAATATTATGCCCTCATTTCCCAATTTCGTTATCGTATTATGTTCGCTGTTAGAAACCCAAAGCTACCCGAAACTGTCAAATTTTCCCAATCAACCTTGCAACGAAATGATTAAGCAATAAAGTTGAAAATCTATTAAAAAAATTTAACAGATTGTAGTCGCTTGATGTGCTGGCATACATGAATTACCATTGATACGCTGTCCTTGTAATAATTATTGTATGTCTTCGATTGGAAGTAAAGGGATGAGAGTTTCAATTTCCTTAGTCTAAATTGGACCAAGCTCAAGTACAGCAAAATTCACCTTAATAAATTAGTAATTGTTACCCGCTGTGCAATAAACAGTGTCTGTCTTCGAAATTAATTAGATAATTATGGTCGTGAGTTTATGACGCACTTTTGCTTTCTATACCATGTCCTTCTTCCAAGAATGATTCATCCGCAAGAATAAAACGCAGGAAATGAAGGATATGCATTGAATTGCTAATTCATTATTAAGTACTTTAACAGGTACAGACGCCAGTACATCAAGCTACCCGAAACTGCTAAATTTTCCCAATCAAACTTGAACCTAATGCTTCAGCGATAAAGTTGAAAATATATTTAAGAAAGAAGAAGGGCCACGACCCTTAGGAAATTTACCCAGGCCCGACACAAAAGGAAAGTATCTCAGTTATTTTGTAATATTTAATATAGCAGAAATAATAAATTAAGACTATTCTGTATATCAGTGGCAACACCTCCATATTGCTGTTAGATTTTGTTCAGGCTAAATTTTTTTTTTTTTTTTTAAGATATCTATTTAAAATGACGCCAATTTAGATAAAAACAAAAAAAAATAGACAGTCATCAACCTTAAAGATCCATTTTAGGTAAAATATTTCTAGTAGAACACTACACAGGGTGATTTTTTTATGTGGGCGTGGATGGCCAATTCCGAAACTATGAGGAATAGAGTAAAATACTCAAAGGAGTCTCGAGCCCGATTTTGATAAAAACTAGAACTGCATCATTAGATTTTTGAAAAAGGAGTATTAAAAAAATCCTCGGAACAAAAACATAAGACAAAGTTTTGGAGTTAGCCATTAATTTTGTACGTCATCAAATGACTTCTCCCGCTCTGGGCGGAGCGGAAGGGAGTGTCAGACTTGTACTGACTAAAACCATGCCATTTTCCTTCCTTGCCCTTTGTGTTCCAGGGCCGCGGTATCTCTTTCGAACGGTCCCGCAGCCTTAAGCAGATAATCATTATTGTCTAATAAATTATAGCTAAAAAGTTTTACAAACAACACAGCTCCACAGTTTTTCTCTCCCTTCCGCTCTGTTGACCGAACACGAGACGAAGTCTTCAAACATTTTTTTATCTATTTGACGCCGAAAATATTTAACTCCTAAACGATTCAAATTATAATTAGGACCTTTGAATTGTGAGAACCCACTATTACAATTTGCGGTCGAAAAAGTCTTTCTTCCGAAGTCTTTGTATCGATTATTTTGTTTTCTGACGGTAAAATTTATGTTGGTTTTTCATTTTACGGTTGACTAGGATAGTTAATATGGTCAAAATGACCAATATTAATCTTGAAATGTCGCCTATTGTGACTGTGATTGCTTTGTACTGTAATCTATGATTTTCTTTATTTATTAGATGTATTGAATTGGTCTGTCATTTCAAGATGGTGTTCCGTATTGAATTTTGAAGAGGTTATGTTGTATTCATATTTGGTTATTCATGGGTTACTCACAAAATCAGGGCCTTTTTTTTAATTATGATTCTAATCTGAAACAATGTTCTAATTACAAAAGCTTACTAATGGCGCTATTACTATTTAAACATGACGTATGCTCTTATTTATTTTTTGTATTTTACCATCTTTTTAAGCAAATAAATATTATTCTATTTCATTGTACATTTTAAGTAGTTATCTATTTAAAAGATTTTAGTTTAAAATTATTAATGTATATAATTAGATTACATATTAAAATATATATATTTAAAAGATGTATTTCTAAAAAATATTAACAAGTTACTGCAACGAATTCAATTTCCATTATATGTATAACTAGCTGATGCCCGCGGCTTCGCCCGTGTAGATGTCAGTTATCGCGACCAAAAGTAATCAGGAAATTTTGATCCCGTTCCCGCAACAAAAACATGACAAATTATATACTAAAACCTTCCTCGAGAACCACTCTTTCCACTGGTGAAAAAAGCTTAAAAATCTGTCAGCAGTTTTTGAGTTCATCGCGAACAGACGCGGTGGAGACGCTTTGTTTTATGATGTGTGATCAGTGATAGTGATACAATATAATTGTGGTACAGATAGTTACATTTCTGGTGTTCAGACCAAGTGTTGTAGATGCAACTTCATAACTTTATTTTTGATGAAAGGCTATTTTAAATCAGTGTAAATTCACACTTGACCGATTTCGAGATGACTATCACAATGCGTGAGGCTGCTGTGACAATGATGAATTTAACTTAATTACACTTTTTGTTGCGATGACACGGTCGGCTGAGCGTTGTGGTAGGTCGGGAATTGAAGTTATAAAGAAGTTTTAATAACGCTTTTAATTGAATCATCATTAGGCGTAAAAATACTGTTTAAGCTTGGTGCTTTCGACGTATTTTGACCACGCATTATGTAATGATTGTTAATGACAAAAACACCCCATCATAATGATATTTCATTAAGCCTAGCATCGGCTCTTGCTTGTCCCCTCCTTGTTGCTGACATCTCTTTGAGGCGCGCGTGGAACACGAAAACGCCGTACGTATGCATACAGCTCAATTCACCATTCTGACTAGGTCTACCTCAGCAGTGCCGTCCATCTTCAAGCCTCAATGTGAATGCAGCCAAATAAACATTTAACAAGTCATTTTAACTAAAATAGGAGCAATATTCAAAGTTGACCATCATTTAGCAATTTAAGAGGCACCAGGAGAAGAACGAGAGAGCAGCGGTGGCCCAGTGGTAGCGACCCCGATTTACCAACAGTAAGTCATGGGTTCGAAAACAGGCAGACGCATTCATCATCAGCCTATAATGTTCCCACTGCTGGGACACAGGCCTCCTCTCTATGGGAGGGAGCAAGGCAGGTGCATTTTTTTATGTAATTTATTTCATCAGCACTGCTCTCAAAAACGGTGAAGGAAAACATCGTGAGGAAACTGGCATGTCCTAGAACCAAAAATCCGAAGACATGTGACATCTCCCAATTTGCACTGGGCCCGCTTGGTGGATTATATAGCCCATTCCCTCTCATAGAGAGGTGGCCTGTGTCCCAGCAGTGGGAACATTATAGGCTGATGATGATGATAAGGAGAAGAACGAAGCAAAACAAAAGGTCTTTAAACATAAAGTTCGATAATTAACATATAGGACTTTACAAGCTGTCTTCATCCCATCCCCCGAAGGGGACTACTCTAATTACTAACTCGCACGACGGTTCACCTTACTGCAAACTGCAAATTTAATCAGCGAACCGAAACTTCGACTGCAATGAAACTGCAGTACAGTTGATTGCATCTGGTTAGTTTAACTGTTCAGTTATCGAGTTTACGATCTATTGGTCGAATTGTATGGGTTCAATTTTAACTGGTGCTGTAACTCTGAAATGTTTTAGAGTATTGGCATTCGTAGTTGGTCTGTTTAAAATACTGGTATTCAGCAGCATCTGATTAGACTGGAAGCTGAACTCAGAATAGTTGCTAGGTAGATGACTGGGCTGATGATGTCTTTTGGCGATCAAATTTGTCGACGCCATGGTTGGCGCAGTGCCTGAGCGATTGACTGCTGCGCTGCGTGTCGCGGGTTCGATCCCCGCACGGAACAAATATTTGTATAGCCTACAGATAGTCGTTCCGGGTCTGGCTGTTTGTGTATGTGAGTTTGAATGTTTGTAAACGCACCCCCGATACAGTGTACATTCCTAGTGTGGGGCAAAAGATACCGCGGCCCTGAAACACAAAGGGCCAGGAAGGAACATGGATGGGTTTTAGTCAGTACAACTCCGACACTCCCTTCCGCTCTGCCCGGAGCGGGAGAAGTCATTTGATGATTTTCCATCAGTAAAAAAAAGGCCTATAGCCAGCTGTAGAATTATCTGTGCTGTGGTGATGATGTTAATGATTAATTTTATATGCCTGGAGAAAGCCGCGAACAATCCACTGATTACAAGAAGCTCAAGATGGATCGATGTGGCGACGCTTTCGGGGGGAGGCTGAAAAACAACTTTTGTTTTACAATCATAAATTGAGCTTGAGAAGGCTAAACTTCTTTGATTCCTCAGGCTCGTTTAATGACTGGTACCCAAGATAAAGGTAAGCTGCCTCAAAATAGTTGCAAAAAGGCTAGGCAGATGATAATGATGATGACCCAACGATAAAGGGGAAGTCTAAGTAGATAGCAGTTTATAAATATGAGCATTATGGAAGCATGCTCTCATACAAAGATACACGGATCTAGTATGGATCATCGCGTTTGCTCAATGCACATTGCACACTGCTGATGATTCGTACGTCACGCTCTCATTGGTAGCATAAAAACTTCTGTAACGGAGCTCACATGCCGATGAGTCAGTTTAATTTAGTTCCATATGAGTATTTGAGTAAATTACTAAAAATATTTGGGGATAAATATAATTACCACCAAAAAAACACCTAACCTCTATTACCTAAAATATATATATAATAATCAGCAAAAAAAATAATTTTGGTGATCATTTACATAATTTTTGGCAATATAAAGTGATTTTTTGCCGTTACATTTTACTAGGTCTAATGGTTAGTTAAACAGAAACCAAAATATTATAGTCATCATTGCACAATCCTTAACCCAAGAATATGAAAGTATGTGAAGCTGAAACATCGTGAGGAAACCGGCTGTCAGAACCAACTGACATAGTAGGATCACTTTAAATGTGCAGTTTAAGGTAGCATTGCTTGTCAAGAAAATTTGCATCGATATGTCAAACGTGGTGATATAAAACAAATGTACAGATGGCGGCACGTAAGTTGAACAAGAAAACGTGGACGACCGCCATTTTGGTTAAACTTACGTGCCGCGATCTGTACATTGTTTTATACCATGGTATATTATGTCATATTGTGACATCTACCGATCATCAACCCGTAATAGTCCTGCGTGGTGGGTTACCACCCATTCACTCTCATGTGGACGTGGTCCAAGTATTATTATGATGCTCTGTGGGAAGCGGCCTGTATCCAAGTCATGGGAAAAATACAGGCTGATTATGCAGAAGAAAACTGTTACTCAATCATGAAAAAATATGATTCTATTTAGTCTGTCAGTTAGATTATCGAAAAATATTGGATACGTATTTTTTGTTTTATCAAACCATTAAAAACTGACGAAGATAAAACGCATCAAAGATTATGAGTGGGGCTTGTGGCGTTACTTCGCGAGTAAAAGTATACTGACATTGTGACGTCACACGAGTTTTCGCCGCACTGTATCGTCTTCATTTTTTGTTTACGTGAAAAAATACGTGTCCAATATTTTTTGGAAATCTATCTGACGGACTAATGGGATTTTTTTGGTAAAATAAGTACCCTATTGACCACTGTTTTTAATGTATTTGAAAATCCTTTCAAGGACCACCTCTTTTGTGCGTCCTTCTTACAGTCCTTTTGATGTGAACGTATAAATTAAAAAAACCCTTTTCCGTAGGTCAGAGTACGGGATATAAAGCATTCTTAATTAAGACATACCTCACACAATTAGTTCCTAATGAAACCTCACATGCTGAAAACAATTAAAACTTCGAATTTGCCTTTTTGTCCTAAACATTGTGGTTTTCAAACGTTAATTGTAAATTATTACAAATTTTGTGAACAAAGTATTTCATAATAATATACTAATTATGGGACTTTGTGATGCTCTAAATTTTAATTATGATTTTGTTAGTAGCGTGTTTGATGAAAATGTTTCATGTCCTTTTTAGAGGACAATGCAAAGTTGATGCTTTGTGAATGTTGGTACAATATTGTATTGTATTTTGTTGTTAAATTGGTATCCATTGTATCCTTTGATGGAAACATTACTAATTGAAATTGCCGAAATATTTATGGCTTTTGACGCTATTATTACTATTTAAAATTATATCATTTTCATTTTTGTATCGACAGGAATTGTCTATTAACCTGAAGTCTTACACCAGTATCTACAAACAAGTCCAAGTGTACTTGGGTAACGGTAAAATATATTAAGGTACGATTTTTATTCTGTAGTTTAGTAATTACCGCCGCTTTTGACCGCTACGGACGTCTATGGACGTCCAATCAAAAAGTGCTCACGACGCCACGGACAGCATGGCACGTCGAAAATAACACTTTTTTACAGTTGCTTGGCGTAGATAACACAGATTTTCGTTATTGACGTGGCGGTCAAAAAGTTAAAGCTAGAAATATCAAAAGATAAAATTCTTAGCTTTGCTTTCTTTGACGGTTACTTCGTTTACATTCTGGTCTGGTGCATAACATGGTTGCTTAAGTAATAACTTAAACTCAAGTTATTACTTTAACTTGACTATATATATACCAGGGCTCGACTTTTTTTGAAGAATGTAAAAAATAAATCGACTGCCAGAGAGTTTTCCGTAAATAAGATTGAGCTTTATTTCACATCAATTAATTACCCTTTTCTAATAATGACCCTATCCAAATCAAATATCCCAGAATTTGTAACAGGTGCATTTTAGAGCCATAATTAAACAATTTAGTTCTCCCTATCAAACAGAGCAGTTACATAGCAAACATATCATGACAAACACATAAAAAGTGGGACTCTCTCTCTCTGTAAAGTGTATTTACTGTTTAAACAAGTGATTGGACATATGCTTTGAAAACTGTTTTATACGAGGACATTAGACATCATTATATTCATGTGATAGATATTAAATCACTCGCTTTCAACAAATTGTTTTATTTTTGGAAATCAATCTGCCTTCAAAGTAATTACTTTTTTAAATGACGTCAAGTGCAATGTCCGGAGATTTGACGGAACCTTAATCATCTGTAAATCCTGAGAAGTTCACAAAAATGCCGAAAATAAATGTTGTGTAAAGTTTACAAGGTAAAATCGACTCCTCTTATTAATTATTGAAGTCGGTTAAAATATATAGTCTGTGTTAACCGGGCTATAATAACGAATCAATCGACACCTTTTTTTTTCGGATCTCTCTCACTTGATTTCTCCCACTCTGGGCAGAGCGGAAGGGAGTATCAGACTTGTACTGACTAAAACCCATCCATGTTTCTTTCTTGCCCTTTGTGTTCCGGGGCCGCGGTATATCTTTCGAACAGTCCCGCAGCCCTGGCAGACATCTGCCCTTGCGGACCCCTCCCTGTTTGCTGACATCTCTTTGAGGCGCGCGTGGAACACGAACGCGCCGTCAACACGGCCTGTCGTCAAAAGACGGACGGACGGCGAACTAGCCCATTACTCACGGTCCACAGGTTCGTGATCAATCGAGACCTTATACATCAAAAGGAAAATCACCTTATAAATCGAAAGGATAGTTTATTCGCTACGAAACATACGTAAATACATACATAGACTGGTAAAATCATAAACCATCCTTTATGCTTCGCCGTGGTCGGGTAAAAGAAAATACGATAGATACTCACCCTTAAAGCTACTGATGTTAAACCAAAAGTACTATACGGGGTGTAAACAGACTCTTCAAGAAGCCGATAACCAAGCATTATGTACGTCGAACTAAGTAACTTCACACAAAAATTATGGCTGGCTGGCGACTTTTTTTTTGTCTAGCTTTGTGGCAGAAGATATTAATTATTGCTTAAGTGTATGCAGAAAAAGGTGCACTCTCTGTTCCTTTACCGTCTTTTGCTGAAAACAAAAAATATTATAACAATTAATGTCACTAATTACATAAATACAGGGTGTAAACGAACTCTTCACGAAGCCGCTAACCAAGCATGATGTTCATCAAACTAAGTAACTTTACGCAAAATCAGTGCTGCGAAACGCCTTTCGTTGGGATTCACGTTTTACGGTAGGACTCAATGTAACGAATTCAAAACATTGTGCTGATGGATGGATTGAATAGTACGAGGGTCGTGAAGGTGTCTTAAGTAAAAAAATACATTAAAAACATGTGTTTAAAAAAAAACTTGTGAAAAAGTTGGAACTTTGACCCCCAATATCTTCGTAACTAGAAGGTTCCCAGGTATGGTCTAGAACAAAAAAATGATCGCAACGACGGGGAGAGCAAGTGATTTTACGGCTTCGTTAAGAGTCTTTTTACACCCTTTATAGCTGTGTTAGGAATTACACATCTGATAACGCCACACATTGTTGGGCTGCAGCTCCAGGCGTTAGATGCTTTTAATCTTATTATGAGTTCATAAGTTAGTAATTTCAAACCCGATGACTGAAACAAGTTAGTTGTGGTGCCAGAAGTTTACCGCATAGCTTTACACGGACTTGAAGTTCCAGAAGTGTCCAGGTTGTAGTGTGATCTATGTGAGTAATATCTACCCAACTGTAGGTACACCTGTGAGGATAGTCTGGTCAAACTCAAACGCTTAGCGTGTAAAAACAATTAGTGGGCAAAAGGGGCCTGTAATGGTTACAGGCACTTTTGAATGACGGAAAAACAAAGAAGGATAAGCTACAGTCACAGTCACAAGGCATAATAACTTGTGAAAGTACTGTAGTTGCCCATTCCAAAGCGTAGGTCTCTATGGAGAAGAATGGGCAAGAAACTCCATGGACACTCTTTTCAATCAAAATATTGTTACAAAATCTTGGTTACATCATTCATGTTGAGATTATACATGTATGTGAGAACGATGTAAAAAGGCGTGCAAATTGAGAGCGTCCAGAGCAAAAAAAATAAATCAACAGTTTAAAAATAAAATACTTAATTAAAATAAACCGTGACACTGTCTTATCCAATCAAACTTCGCAACAGTGGACATAGGTTAATTTCCGAAATGAAAACTGAATGATATATTTTTTTGTCATAATGATCAAAAATATTGATTGGTATACGAGTTCGGTCAAGAATGGTCAGAAGCTGTTTCTTGTTTTTGAGTATATAGATTGAAGCTTCGTAAGTTCTTAATAATCATGTCATTGATACTATACTGGATACCCTTCATCCAGTGAAAATAAATATCACCTCTATGTTTTCATACACCAAAAAATATTCAAAAAGGATTTCCAAAAACCGTTTTTTTTAACTTGTCTTTTCTGTCTAATACTTTCCTCGAAACTGTTTCTCTTTGTCTTAAAACGTTCTTAAAACATCTTCAAAACTCAAAACAAAAAGATGACTCTTTACCTCGATCTTCCATAGCAACCATCACGAAAATTGTTGCCAACCAACAAATACGGCAATGAATCATTGTTTACATTTTTTGCAACCACATCGAAAACCGGTTACATCAGTCAGTGCCAACAGTCAAATTAGAAAACAGGTCACGCTGGATAAATTAAATATTGTTATTAGTAACACCGGATGAATCATCAACCTGTCTTCTAAATCTAGTATTGAAGTGTTTTCTGCACTTGCTTGGGAAAACTAGTTTTTTTGTTTGCTAATGTTTATTTTGTTTGATAAGTTGAGATTTAAAGCTTGTTACTGTGTGTGTGAATGACAAGTTATGTTCTGTGAATCATTTGTCGTTGAATTTAGGTAAAATAGGAGTTAAGTGTTCCTAATCGTAGTGAATACGCCATTTGTTGGTACCCAACGGTACTTAATCTTTTTAAGACAGTCTAAGATTTGTATGAGATGTATGATATGAAGTAGGTGGGGGCTCGGTTTCCGGGTCGGGTAAAGTGTTTTCGGAGTCTGAAGTTGTGCCCGGTTAATGGCACTAGGCTGGACCCCTATTACATAGGGCTTAACCATAACTGGTGAAATGTGGGTAATACACCTCTAACCTTTTTGGGATTACAGGCTTGATGTTATTTAATTAAGTTATTTTACCCGTACCAAATGATCTCGACCAAACTTACTATAACTGCTATTATAGATGCCAATTTAAATAAACACCAATTACAATAATGTCCTATTAACATAGACATTTCTTAACCACCTAGACAAAAACCGCAACCAATTTATTACTACTAAGAAATCACACTTGAACTGCCAATTCTTTTACCAACCTGTTAAAGCCACACCCACAAAGATCAATGGTGAATCATTCTATGCAAAGAAACATGTTCATTTCATCAGTATCTTATTCCTACAAACGATAACCGACCTTATGGTCTAGAGGTTAAGGGTATGTATGGATAGTAACATCGTTTTGAAAATTTCATCAGCTTCAAAAGCTATGCGATTCAGTGAGTCACGTTCGTTTGCTGTTATGTCAAGTTATGTGACTGTGGTTGAGAAGTACTCTTAATCAGTGATACTGTGATATTTATATGATAATTAATTCTTATAGAGGGTGTAAAGAAACTCTTAATGAAACCGAAAAGCGCTTGTTCTCCCAGTCATTGCCATCATTTTGTAGACCAAACCTGGGAACTTTCTAGTTACGGAGATATTGGGGGTTAAAGTTCCAACTTTTTTACAAGTGTTTTTTTTTAATGCTTGTTTTTAATGTATTTTTTTTTACTTAAGACACCTTCACGACCCCCGTTTTATTAAATCCGTCCATCAGCACAATGTTTTAATGCATTACATTGAGTCCTACCGTAAAACGTGATTTTACACCCCAAAAAAAAGTCATTTCCCTGCAATTGAGGGTAAAGTTACATATTAAGATATACATAATGCTTGGTTGACGGCTTTGTGAAGAGTCCGTTTACACCTTGTATTTATGTAATTAGTTTCATTAATGATATAATATTTTTTATTTTCGGCTTATGACAGTGAAGGAGCAGAGAGTACACCTTTTTCTGCAATAATATCTTCTGCGACAAAACAAGTCTCCGTTAAATTAGCTGCCGTGACAGAAATTCTTCGGTCGGAAATACATTTCTTTTAAACATCCATTTATTGGCAGACTTCTTGCATTATTCGTGAAGGAGTTCGCTCTGGGATGCATATCATACATATCCCTCGTACTAAGCAGTTACTTTCCTTCAGTTCGTAGCCTAGATGCCAATATAATGTAGTACAGACACATGACATTTTTCAGCTGTGTTGCTGGTTCGACAATAATAATAATAAATTACGGACGGTGAGTAATGGGCTAGCTCGCCGTCCGTCCGTCTTATGACGACAGGCCGTGTTGACCGCGCGTACGTGTTCCACGGGCGCCTCAAAGAGATGTCAGGAACAGGGACGGCCCGCAGGGGCCGATACCTGCCAGGGCTGCGGGACTGTTCGAAAGAGATACCGCGGCCCTGGAACACAAAGGGCAAGGAAGGAACATGGATGGGTTTGAGTCAGTACAAGTCTGACACTCCCTTCCGCTCTGCCCGGAACGGGAGAAGTCATTTGATGATTTTCCATCTGAAAAATAGAAAAAAAAGATACCTATGTAATTATAGAAAATGTCCATGGGCAGCGGTGACTAATTACCATCGCGTGAGCCTCCTGCTTGTGTGTCATCTAATAATATGTTCTTTTCGAATCGATGGTATAGCATTAATTTATTAAATGAGTTGGACCCTAGTGGTGACTATGTAAAGCATGGCATCCGTGGCATCTCTGAGGTCCTCAAAAGTGCAGGTTTGGGTACTTCAGGCACTCCAAAATATAAGACGTGATTTAATCAGGAGCGCAGCAATCGCGCAGGATGCACTTAATAATATGAAAACATATCAAAATCACGCCTGTAATCCCCGTAGGATTAGGCAGAGGTACATAATAGTACACGCACATTTCGCCAGTTATGTTTAAGTCCCATGTTATAGGGGCGAGCCTATTGCCGATCACAAATCCAGACTCCGTGGCTGCTACTGAGAAATTCCTGATAGAATACCCCCTATACCTAAAATACCTAACACTTCGCTCGACCCGGGAATCAAACCGAGGACATCATGCTCAGCATTTGCGCTTGCGATCACTCGAGGCACTACTACACAGTTTACGTAGTTACATACAAAAATAAAAGTTACACTAAATTCGTCTTTATTGACGCTTCAAAAACCATCAGAAGTAAAGTCTCACTCATAGCTGCCTTCACAAATAAAACAGTGCCATTCAATTACACGTACAAGCAACTCCAATAGTGAAACAAGTCATTTTACGGACGCAATTGAACCTAATGGTACCGCTAAAGGGCTAGAAATCAAAGTGTACAGGTAATGACGAGTTGTTAACCTACCTATAAACGCTATTGAGTATCCAATTCCCCTACGTTGAGTCATGCACTTGTGGGGAAGACAAAAGACGGTGCAGGACTGGTAAATTTGGGATGTAGGCATAAGTACAGTCAACAAAACAGATAGGTATGGTCGAAAGATATAGTTTTAGTTTTTTTAGAAACTGTTGCACATCTTCAAATGAAATTTGAATTAATTTAACCAATTGATTATTCTACATGTAATTTTAATTTCATTCGAAAACATCGATCGGTTTTTAAGAAAAAACCAATTATATCTTTCGACGCTGCATACCTATCTGTTTTGTTGACTGTACACATCGTACAAAGTGTAATTGAACAAGAGTTCGTGTGGTACACTACAATTAAAAAATCCGACTACTGAAAAATCACGCTCTAATTAAAATCGGAGTTTACAAGGTAACAGTGACTCCTCCTATTGTTGAAGTCGGTTAAAATGTAGCCTGATCCATAATAACAAATCGATTGACACCTTATTCTTTAAAAAGTGGATGAATAGTTTGTGTTAAAATGTTTTTATTTACGTATGTTCATCCGTAGATTGCCAAAATCAGAAACCCTTCCTTTTGGCTTCGCCGTATTTGGGTAAAAACATGTAAAAAGGGTTAGTGTACTATTGTAAACCACTTTGAGCCAAACTTACATACTCAAACTCAAAGCATTTATTTCAATTAGACCATATCAGGCATAACTTTTGAATGTCAAAAAAACAAAGAAGGCTAAGCTACAGTCACAGACACAAGCCATAATAATTTGTGAAAGTACTATAGTTGCCCATTCCAAAGCGTAGATCTCCATGGAGAAGAAACTCCATGGACACTTTTTTCAATCGAAATATTGTTACAAGATCTTGATTACATCATTCATGTTGAGATTATACATATATGTGAAAACGATGTAGAAAGACATTTAGAGCGGCCAGAGTAAAAGATAATATCAACAATTTAAAAACAAAGTAGCTAAAATAACCGTGGCAGCCTAGAGATGACCAGTCCCAACTGACAGCGCCCGTCCACGAACATGACGCCATATTGAAGGAAGCTTAATGACCCGACACACCCGCCACCATCAGCGAAACATTTCAGTGAGCATGACATTCTCTCAGCCACCAGGGCAAATGAGTGAATTGAAGATAACTAAATGTAAATGATAGCTTTGCAGTGCATAGTACTCACATGTGCTATGCAATTATATAATACTAAGAGATTGAATCTATACAATGCAAAGATATTTTTGTTTTTTAATTGAAAATCACAGGAAGATATCCGTAATGACAGTGTAACTTTAGTTAATAACGGCGAAGGCTTTGAGCGAAAAAAAAACTAGTTATTAGATGAAGGTTTGGAAAGAGATTGTCACAAATGTATAAGTATCAGTGAAGACCAATATTTTCAAAAGCTAGTTGAAATTCATCTACACTGCAAACTGTATAGATATAATAGAACATTGGTGAGTTATAGTAAACGACATACCCCGACATGCATGTACTCGAATAAGACTTGATAATCACCTCCCACTTTATCAAATCTTACTGGTAACTTACCTTAGAGGTCAAAATTGATAGCAATTACTCTAAAACTATTAGAACAATATTCACTACTTACACATCTTTCAAACCACCATCTTATAAGCGTGTAGAACGAAGATCTACACTGTAAAGTTTGAACCGCGAAGGCTTTAGCGCAAGGAATGTTCTTGCTATTCAATTTTATTAGGCGTATGGACCAACAGTTTCCCATCCCAAAGTTTGTGTTATCGCAGTATTATTTATTAATTTATTCGATGAAATTGACATGTTCTATAAACATAAAGCATAAACATAATAAGTCTATAATATTCCCACTTTTGGGACACAGGTCTCCTCTCTATGCAGGCCCAGTGCGGTTTGGTAAATGTCACATGTTTTTCGTATTTTTGCACTGTACAAGAAACACACTTGACATATCTCAAATAAATCAAAGATGTCCTTGCATGTGATATGTATGTTAATTCACAACAAAACAAAGAAGAACACAGAAAAGCTTAGTTTACCTATTAAAAATACTTACGTAAGTTCTTATATCATTATATAACAAAGTAAATATAGACTCTTTGTTGTACAACGTTGGAATAATAAACAGATCTCTTTGGATTAGTACCTGGACTGTCTAAGCTGTGCCTCGTTTTTTTTTTTACGTTTTCTGAAAATGAAACCTAGCAAGATCGATTTATCGCCCCTGAAACCTCCCGCATACTAACACAGCCGTTTCCGAGATTCAGCCGTTCACAAGAATTACTCGTTTAAAGTATTAGATTTCCTGTAGCTGGGACATATTATTATAGTCTCCTTGGTGTAATGTTCGCAAATGGTGAGTGTTGTCATTTGTCAGTGTCTGTTTGGGCAGTGTTGTCATTTTATTCTGAATTTACAAATATCACACCTGCTAAATCCAAACGTTTAGACGAAGCTTAGCAATATGGGACGAGAGTGTTGCAATCAACTGAGCACGATTCTAGACTCAACACTGTTAGAAAACCTAAAGGAATACCCAAAAATCACTTTGACCTTTTCTGGGATGTGAACCCAAAACTTCATGCTAAGTAGCAGTGCATTTTGACCACCCGGCCAACGAGGCAGATATCTGGATATGCACCGGGTTATTTGATGTTCTAGAAAGAATGCCTTGCCCAACAGTGTGATTGGGGGTCATGAGAATACATACACCTCTGTTTACCCTTTAAAGGACACTACTCATGATGTTTACCTAGTTAAATACTCGTTACTGTACGTTGACTGCTTCGTTGGTGGAGAACTTTTTATATGTTACTACGGAACTGTGTAGTAGTGCCTCGTTGGTCGAGTGGTCGCAAGCGCGACTGCTCAGCATGGGGTCCTGGGTTCGATTCCCAGGTCGGGCAAAGTGCTATTGAGTTTTTCCATCAGGATTTTTTCAGTAGCAGCGACGGAATCTGGATTTGCACCAGGTTGATGGCAATAAGCTCGCCCTCTATTACATGGGACTCTAACAGAACTGGCGAAATGTGGTACTATTAAGTACACCTCTACCCAACCCTTCTGGCATTACAAGCGTGATGTTATGTTATCTTTATGTTTACCTCTTTACTTCTCACATCTGTTCACAATCAACAAATAATTTAATTTCCGATTATCTTCATTGACATACATTAGCAAAGCCATTATAAACTAACCGTAATAACTCATAAGTCGATGACTGATTTAATAAAAGCTACATATTACATACATACAAACTAACAGTTTTTACATAGGAAGTTTCCACAACGACTTTAATTACCATACATCACAACTCAACGTAATTTAGTTTGTGTTGTAGCTAGTGTTTGTTAAAGTTTTCCATCATGGGGTCTTATGGAAGAAACTCTTATACCGGCATGAAAATAGGATGCGTGAAGTGATGAGTGAATGAAGAATCTCATGCTCAGCAGTCGCGGTTGTGACCACAAGACTATCGAGTCAGTGGATGGATATAGATAGGCTGAAAATCAAATGACTCATTTAAGATCATTGACTTAACGTTCAGTAGTCTTACACAGGGAAATACACTGATGTCGCATCCTGGTACGTAGGACCCTGGCCAGGACGTATTAAGTAACATAATATGTCTCGTATCCCATTCTGCGCCCAAAACTTCTGACACTATATAACTTGAAGACGTTGCGTTGGAGGGCCTTCCACAAGGTGGACCGATGAACTGGTGAAGGGTGGGATCCGCTGGATGCGATTCGCTCGGGACATTATATAGTGTCAGAAGTTGTGGGCGCAGAATGGGATACGGGTAAACTAGAGAAATAGCTCCTTTAACTTGTACACAGTTCTTTATTACAGAGTCAATTACTAACGCTCCTGTACTAACTAAATACTCTGAACTTAAAAGAAAACACAGAGCAGTTCCTAGACCAATATGTGTCGCGAGTCGCGACCACGTCCGAACGATCACTATCGATTCATGGTCCGTATCGGACACCATACCTCTAGGGTCAGCACAACGCCTAACAAAGGAGCTTGTGTTTAATTTTAAGTACATGCTCACCCGGACCCGACAAGACCACATAATCGTCTCCAGTTTGAGAGTCGCTGCCCTAACCGACTGCGCCGATTAGTCTAATGCATTCAAATTGGCATAAACAATGCTGCATTATGCGCTTTTGTATGCAACTAAAGTTGCAAGGTCTTTTTGATAAAAAATAATTGTTATGTGAGTGTCTCGTCGGCTTGGTTGTGATATTATCACGCCTGCAATCCCCGAAGGATTTGGCAGAAGTGTACCCCCATTTCGCCAGTTATGTTTAAGTCCCATGTAATAGGGGGCGAGTCTATTGCTATCAATCAGGCACAAATCCAAACTCCGTGGCTGCTACTGAAAGATTCCTGATGGAAAAACCCAATAAAACTTTGCCCGACCCGGGGCCGAATATCGCAGAGACAGACGGGGTCCCGGCAGACCGAGGAGAAAATGGCGGGATGCCTTGGATTAGGGATGTTTCCTGAGTAAAAAAAATATGATTCTATTTAGTCCGTCAGTTAGATTATCGAAAAATATTGGATACGTATTTTTTGTTTTATCAAATCGATAAAAACTGACGAAGATGAAACGCATCAAAGATCATGAGTGGGGGCTTATGACGTCACTTTGCCGGTAAAAGTGTACTGACATAGTGACGTCACACGAGTTTTCGACTCACAGTATCGCCTTCATTTTTTGTTTACGTGAAGAAAGAAAAAATAAGTGTCCAATATTTTTTGAAAATCTATCTGACGGACTAATTGGATGTTTTTGGTAAAATACCGCGAGAAAAAATACACGACATTGAGAGAAGTGAAAGAATTAGGGCAGGCTTTGCCCAGGAGTGGGACACAAGAGGATATCATCTGAGTATGTCCAATAATGTTCATCTTGTTTAGTGAAGAAATTCAATCTCAGTGAAGTTCATTGAGGCTGCTCGATGATACTTATTTCCTACTACATACCTCAGTGCCTCAGTGCAGTTCCTCAGTGTTTCCGCTACTCTATGTAAATATTACAAAACTACAAACCTACATCAACAAGTAACAACGTAATCTTTAATACGCTCAGAAAATCTGTTTCCAAGAAAATTACCAACACGCAAGATTGTGTGCTCAATTTCCTTGGCCCATATCATGTCATTTATACCAACATAGTCGTAACACTACTTTAACTAACAAAGAACCTTAACATTTTTGCAATAGGGGTTGTTATAGTGTTTGATAGTGGTAACAATGAAGTGGTTTTAGCAATCATTGTCATTATTAGTCAGATTTGGACAGCGTCACGGTGTGCCGGTGAGGATAAAAACGCAATTAGGACATGAAGGATTTTTAATGGTTTTTTAAATGACCATTGTTGTTGAAAACGTGTTATTATGAATGTTTGACTTCGTTTTGTTCGCGAATTTGCTCGGCGTCAGTTAATTACGAGGTAGGCAATCGTTTTTACTCCAACGATTTTAGTAAACTAAAACACCTATACGATATTCTTTTTTAGGACGTGGTTCCTGTATTGAAATCAGAGCAGAGACAAACATAAGAATGGGACCTATTTATTTGAGTTACATTAGAAAAAGATTCAGAAAGGTAAAAAAAAATTAAAGTACCCTCAGGGCGAAAGACCGTCAGGCTAAAGTCTCGACACGATGGTTGCCGGAAGACGGACGGCGAAGCCGAGGCCGGTCCATAAAAAGGTGGCGAGATGATCTGAACACGTACTGTGACGGCTGGTTCGAGGAGTCACGGGAAAAGAGCTCATGGAAGGAGTTGGTGGAGACCTTTGCCCAGCAATGGGCCTGAACAGTGGGACTGCTGGGTGAGCAAAAGGAAGCAACTTAACTGTTATAGAAAATCATTGTTCTAAAATGCATTTGCGTACGATTGAAGAGGCTCACAACCAGCAGAGGGCTGCCATCGGCTGATGATGACTTAGTACATAGTTATTTACCCAAGATGAGATCAGATATTTAACAAGATTCCTAACCAAATTAAAGAACATCCAATGGTCCGCTTCAGAAAGGCTTTACACAGGTGGTTAATTGAGAATCCCTTATATAATTTAAATAATTCCTCCAGTGTAAATCTAAATGATCTAATTGTACCTATACCAAACATTTGCATTTAAGTTATGATTGAACATGTTAAGCTACTGTTATACTACCACTGTAAGAACTTTTGTAACCATATTTATCTGCAAATAAATCTTTGACTTTGACATTAACTTTGATGATTTTAACCAAAACTGGCCCACAAAATATCGTCATTCTCCTGTCTCCTTATTTCAAATTGGTGCAACATGTCTTCTGCTTCCATCATTATCATCATGATCAACAGCTCGACTTCATCCACTGCTGGGTATAGGCCTTTCTTTGCTTGTGCCAAGCTTCATGTTCTTGTGCCAGCCTCATCCAGGGTATTCTCGTGATGCAATAATGTCGATCCATCTCATCTCATCTTATCATCGCCGCCGGGCGAAATGCAGACGACATCTTCTTCCATACTTCTTTATTACTCGTCACCTCAGCTGTCCTCCTTTCCAGCCATATCATCCTTCACATAGTCCGTCCCTCGTTTCTTGGGTCTTCTCTTACTCTTATAGCCATCTACATTCTTAATAAACATTTTCCACACTATATTTTCCTCATTCCTCCTAGCTCGTGGTTAAATAATAACGGCCGCTCGGGTCCATCTTTAGATTAAGCCGTGCTTGCCTAGGTTGGTCTGTGGATGGGTTGACCACCCATTACGACCGAGTTTCTTCCGTGCCTCGGAAAGCACGTTAAGCCGTTGGTCCCGGCTGTCATTTAAAGATCTTTGACAGTCGTTAGGTAGTCAGTGGCCCAAAAAAGTCTGACAACCATAGTCTTACCAAGGGGTATCGTATTACCCAGTACTAACTAAGTTGTGGAGGTCAGATAGGCAGTCGCTCCATGTAAAATACTGGTATTCAGCTGCATCCGGTTAGACTGGAAGCCGACCCCAACAACATAGTTGGGAAAAAGCTAGGCAGATGATGATGATTTTCTTCATTTCTCCGCATTCTAAACAGGGCCCACAAAATAATGTTATTATATTATCCAATTTCAATTCAGAATAATGACCCGCCGATGATGATCTCATGCTATAATTGTTTTGCCCCCATTCGCCTTGGGTGCGAAGTTAAAAGAGAAAGTGCACTAAATGAATCATTAGGTACCTGCATACTTGTTTTTGTCCACCAAGTATTGTACGTTTTTGTACAAAAGGGGAAAGTATACCTAAAAGTTTTATGATGATTCCTTGATTATCAAAACAACAAGACGCTGGGGTTCAACGTTAGTCCGTTGGTCCTAGCTGTCATTTGAAGATCTGTTGACAGTCGTGAGCAGTCGGTGGACCGAAAGTCTGACAACCAGTCTTACCAGGAGAGGAGAAGGGAAGTGGAAGTTATGGTTTTCCTACTCCTCCGCTATATTTTTCTCATTAATTTCGTTGCGGGATCCAAGACAGTTCAATTGTTTCGCTGGGACTTATTTATTAAAACTTTATGCACATAATGTACAAAGGCGGACTTAATGCCTTGGGCATTTTCTACCAGTCAACCTTAGGGTGATGTAGAGACAAAACAGTAGGTGCAATAGTATAGAAAATTTCCAAGAATAAAATATAATAATAAATACATATATACATACATACAACAAATATACAAAGTAAAGAGAGATATAAAAATACATAGATGAAGAAAAACAACAAATTAATTGTGAGACGAGTCTACCAACTTCTTATGAAAGTGTTTGCGAACTTTTACTTTAAAAGTGAACCGACTGCTTGCCGTCCTGATATTCAGAGAGAGCGCATTCCAAAGGAAAACCGCCTGGACAAGAAAAGAAGATTTAAGAAAACCAGAGCTGTGAGTAGGACATCGTAGAAGACGATTATTAGAAGATCGAAGAGTCTTGCTGTGCGCAGAGCATAAATATTGGAAGTGAGAAGTCAGATAAGAAGGAGAAGTGGGTTTGTCTAGAAGAGAAAACAAGGTTGTCAAAGCCCTTAACGCTCTGCGCTGTCTGATGGGTAACCATTTTAAGCGTGACCTATGTGCGGACACATGATCATACTTACGAAGATTAAAAACGAATCGAATGCAGTTATTTAGAAGTTGGTCAAGTCAAGGGACTTCATCGAGCTTCAATGTCTCGGCGCTTTTCCGGTGGTCGCCACTATTGATTCTGGCTTTCAGGAGTTGCAGTGGTTTGGGAAAAGTGTGGCGGGCTTGTCCCATAACAAAAATAAAACAGTTTTACCCCTTGACTTGACTTAAAATATCCTATGTCGCCAGATGAGGCAGAGGGCGTCCACCTCGCTGCATGTCATTCCGATGCTAGTCTTACCAAGGGGTATCGTAATACCCAGTACTAACTCGGTTGTGGAGGTCAGATAGGCAGTCGCTCCATGTGAAATACTGGTATTCAGCTGCATCCGATTAGACTGAAAGCCGACCCCAACACAGTTAGGACAAGGCTAGGCTGATGATGAGGACTGTGGGGTGCTATTGGGATTCCTAAACTAGAGAAAAACTTACCTCCTTCGTCAGAGAGGAATGATTTTAAACGTTTCTCCTTAAACATACTGTACTCAGTATACATGATTTTCTACTATTGCTACATGGTTATGTATATATTTGTATATACTTTATGTATGTGTATTGTTATGTAATTGGTACACGACATACTACCTGCAGTATTGTCTCTCCGTCTTCCTGTAATCCATCCAAAGGTTGTCTTGAAAAGGTCACTTTAGATAAGACCACCCATTGTATCACCCTATGTGAAATGTTTTCTCATAATTATATGATCTTCAAATTAAGAATATTCTGTTCTAGTGGTCGCACACAGCGGCTGCTAAGTA
This sequence comes from Lycophotia porphyrea, assembly GCA_950005105.1. Lineage (NCBI taxonomy): Eukaryota > Metazoa > Arthropoda > Insecta > Lepidoptera > Noctuidae > Lycophotia > Lycophotia porphyrea. Next base: position 3,078,587 of record OX465405.1, on the reverse strand, counting down.
AGAGGTCCTGGGTTCGATTCCCAGGTCGGGCAAAGGAGTATTAGAAAAAAATAAAATAGTATGAAAATACAATTTTGAGTGTGATTTTATCGTATGTATTTCTGTTTTTTTTTCTTATCACTAAACATCCGGTTGATAAAAAAAAAATAATTAGCGACATTTCATAGACGTAACAGATTTCAATCAAATTTTTAACAAAAAAAAAACGAACAAAAAATTATATCTTATTTTGTTATGTTCGTGTTTCGCATCAGATATTACATCTGTGAAGTGTGGCTAGTCAATTAATGCTGATCCTGTATTTCAAAATTGAAACGTCACATGATCATAAAACTTGCGTTAAAAGTATCAATTTTCCAAAGCTAATAGTAATCTTTTTGGCAAGGCTTCTTACAAGGCCTATAGCTTCCATCGGTGCAGAGATATTGACGAATCTTCTTTGCAAGGGGACAATCAATTCTACCACATGGACCATGTACATCTCGCTTATTCACAAACTGACCATGATGGTATTTTCCTTTCGAATATTCACCCGGTATGAACTGGTGTTGACTACCCCTATACTCCATTCTCTTGAGACAATTAGTACCACCACAAGGACCTTTCGGAAAGCCCATAGCTAAAATTGCCAGTTCGCTTCGTGTAAATGGTGCAACAAAATCTTCGTATAATACCAACTCTTCAACGGGTCTTATTGGTTCCCTAGTAATATCAGGAGCGGTGAAAAAGTATGCTACAGGAGGTACATCGTCTATCACGGTTCCTTCCCAATGCCTGACAACCTCGAGGTCTTTGACTCTCAAATCATCGTACAAATACTTTCGCCCTGGTATCCGCTCCATCTCTGGCAATGCTACGAAATAACTGATAACTCTGTTGCCAAAACACGTAAGTCGAATATAAAATTCAACTTCACCAGACGCTTTCAAATCTTCCTGGCATTTCAATGGTCGTACCATTTCTATTGTATTTGTCATCATTATTGGTTTGGATGTATCCCTAAATTCTCCTTGGTCGTAATTAATGGGGTTCAGCTCCCCTGCTCTCTGAAGACAATCAAAAAATGACTGGTGCCACTCTACAACACAGAAACCGGTGCAGTTAAAGTCTTGGTCTTTGTTCCAAACGGTGATATAAATTGGAGTTTTCCTTAATGTTTCCTCTAACATTGCAGGTCTTCCAAGAAACATGACTGAGTTACCGACGCCAAAGAAAGGTGGTTGTGGTAACGGTTCCGAAGGAAGCACAATCTTCCATGGTATCGGTTTAGCTTTCTTACCCTTCTTTTTCTTTTTTTTAGGTTTTGGCTTTTTTTTACCTTTTTTTCCTTTTTTGGGCGGAGGCGGGGGTGGGGGTGGTGCAATAAAGTTGTCATGTGCTACAAGGAAATCGAAAATTGGTAGACAGTTCATCTGCATTGAGCATGTTTGCATAAACTTCATTTCTTCTTCGGATGGCAGCGCTGGTTGTTTTCCTTTTTTGCCTTTTTTGCCTTTTTTACCTTTTTTATTTCCACCTTTCTTTTTGCCCTTTTTCTTCTTCTTCGCAGCTAAAGCAGCTTCTAGAGCAGCAAGTAATTCGGCTTCTTTCCTCCGCTCTTCCGCTTCCTGAGCGAGTTCATATTCATCTTTTACGGGTGGTTCTACTTTTAGTACGATCCTTTTGACGTAAACCTCTATCATGAAGATTTGATCCATTGCAGCTGCTGTAAATTCGTAATTTTGTATAAATTCAACTAAAATTGACTGAGTCGTTGGTCTAGTGGTCACAAGCACACTGCTGAGCATGTGGTCCTGGGTTCAATTCCCTGGTCGGGCAAAGTGTTATTGGGTTTTTTCATCAGGAGTTTCTCAGTAGCAGCTACGGAGTCAGCATTTGTGCTCGGTTGATGGGAACAGGCTCGCCCCCTATTACATGGGTTTTTAACATAACTGCGTTTTGGTACAATTTTACCTAACCCTTCTGGAATCACAAGGCGTGATGTTATGTTCAACTAAATTCGTTAACAGTGGTTAAATTTACTTAATATCATAGAAGGTGTAAACATCTCCTTCACAAAGCCATCAACCAAGTATTCTGTACACCAAACTAAGCAACCCTACGCAAAAATTGAAAATTTTTTTTTTGGGGTGAAGAATCACGTTTTACAGCAAAACTCGATGTAACAAAATATTCTGGTGATGGATGAAGTGAATAGGAAATGGGTTACCCTTAAAACCAAGCAAATGTGTATTGTTAAGGAGAATCATGGAAGAAGAAGACATACTGCGTCGAATGCAAACAAATTAAGATAAGGGCAAAATAATGATGATAATAATATGAGCCAATAAAAACAGCAGTATTTTTTGCTTCTCAACAAACAGAACCACGTTCTAAAATAGTTAAACTCACATTAATTGGTTTATCCCCCTTTACGATATGGCAACAATTTAATGTCCCAAAAAACTATATCATTTGGGAACATTTCGGTTTAGGAAAATACTGCGTAGTTAATTTTTGCACATAATTTTGAAAACCTCAAAGGGATTGTGTATATGTAATGTATAATTATTTAACTAGGAAAAATTTTGCCGTTTTTATGTGAAACCAGAGTTTGAGTGATAGACCATTTGACGTTTCAAACCATACTGATTCATAAAAATTTGACAGTGCGAGTCAAAACAAAGATGTTATTTTAATTAGTTTAGTGTAGTTAAACTAGTATTCGTGAAAAAAGTTTTTATGTTACTAATTTACAAATGTAACTGGCGAAATGTGGGTGTACTATTAGGTACACTTCGGCCTAACCCTTCGGGGATTACAGGCGTGATGTTATGTGTGTTTGATTACAAATATAAAAACTAATCTGGATGTGTTTTATGTTATCTGCTGACGAACGTATTTAGTTATTCCAGTCGTAAAACTATGAATCACAATTATACTAGAAACTAAAAGAATTTTTCCAAAGAAATACCAGAGGGCTAGCTCTTTCATTGGCCAAAGCCGAAAGCATTGCCATTCAACTGTCAGTCTTCTGGGCACGTTTCCGGATGACAGCAATGCGGAGGAGTACTTTTACTCCTAAGTGTCTTACTGTCCTCGTAGTACATTTTACTTTTAATCTTCTTTTTTATCATTATTTTAGTTTTATTTGGAATCGGTTTACAGGTTGATTTTTTTTTCCAGAATTTGATCCTTACTAGCGACATTATCAAATGGTGTAATAGTATAATGTATGTTTTTTTTACAAACTCAATGGTTCGATTCCTTGCTAAGAATACCTACTGATTTTTCTGATTACTGATTAGGCCATCCATGCACATTTGGAAAATTCACCCTGTATAATGTACATATTAATTTTCATTAAAATAATTATAAACAAAAACTAAGGTACAGCAAAAAGGAGCAAATTCACTGGGCATAAAATCATCTGCATCGCTGTCAACAGGAAAAAATGCCCAGAAGGCTAGCAACATTGCCATGGGACAAGCCAAAATAGGTAGAAATCTACAATTAACAGAACCCGATATTTTTGTAATTAAGACTTCAGTATTTTTATCGCAAAAAAAATAAATTAAACACAGAAGTGAATCAGTAAAACATTTAACCAAAAAGTTAATGATGATTTTAAAACTAATTTAAAGTTAATAAACAGAGAAATATCAGAAGGCTATGCCTTGGACAAATTACGAACATGATTGTTAATGGCGAACTGCGTAATAGGAGTATGTATGTGACATATTTTTATTTGTAATAAACTACCATAACAATATTTTCTCAGTGGTATAGTTTTAGACTCACCATACCACCAGGGGAATGCCCAGTGGTATGGTAGATCCGCAATGGGAAGGATTAGGCAGAGGTGTACATAAAAGTACCTACCCCCACATATTTTTAAGTTATGTTTAAGTCCCACGTAATAGGGGGCGAGCCTATTGCCATCAACGGGCGCAAATCCAGACTCCGTGGTTGCTACTGAGAAATTCCTAAAAAAAAGTACCGCAGAAATATAAAAAAAACTGCAACAGCTATGAGCAATAATCAAACTTTTGCACACTTGATTACACAAATGCATACTCTACACAAAATCTCTCTTAGGGCCGGTTTTTTGATCCGTCGTCAAACACCGTATAACAATTTGTTAGATTAACCATGGTCAACTGGACAACTAATGGTTAAAGGGCTATTACGTTTTTCGATGTCTATTTTAACTATAGTCAAACTTGACCATTGGTTATTATATTGCCAGTCTAATGAGAAATATTTTCCCAAAAATTGCTATGGTTTTTTGGGGGTAACGTTTTTTTATGTGGCAACACTAGCTTTAATGATTGAATGAAACGAAAAGAAACGTCTGTTTTGACAGTTCAAATGTCAAAGACAGACTGCGCTAAAAATCAAACGGTTTATTACCACGATCCGAGAAACAACATCACAACAAGCTATATTTTACACTCCGTGTTATTTATTGAATAGTTTTTGAATGTGTGCCGTGACTGCCAAGCATCTTTTGTTTTCATAAATATGTCAGGATACAGCCAACAATCAAACAAGTAAGTATTTTCGTATGTTTATATTGAGATTTAGCTCTGAAATCATCAAGAGTTACCTAGCGAGTGTTTTATTTACTTGTACGTAACAATTTTTTTTTTATTCTAGGGACCGCAGCTCTAATTTCTGTAAAGAAGAAACAAAAAAGCTAATGTTGCTAATACAGGATTACCCAGTGATAACAAATAAAAAAACTGATCACTCCAGCAACCAGCAAAAAGAAGCAGCTTGGAAATTTTGCGGCATTTCAATAAAGTTATTTAATTTAGTACAAATAGTTTTCGAGACCGCATGGATAACTTTACATGCAGATGATTTCGATATCCCAAAGAAATCTCCAGAGCATCGTTGCATGGTGCCTGTAGCGTAGAATCGTAATGTAAGCAATATTTGCTCAAGGGGTGTTATGGCTTGATTCCTAAAACGCAACAAATAATTATTTGAGGTTAGGTTGTTGTGAAGATGAGTTTGCGAATTAAATGCAATCAATGAAACTTTAAATATGTGCATTACTTATTTTACCTACCTTGTGGTGGGAGTTTTTAGAAAGCTTCCAATTTCACCGACTAACCACATAACTGTTTCCTTTGATAGCCAATACCGTTGGCAAAAGTCTACACTATCCCAGGTGTCCAAGGGTGGGTTACGTGGTCTAAAAATTTTCGGCCTTCTCATTAACACGTACTCCACATAAATATCATCGTCTGATGAACTTTCCGACATATCATAATATCTAACTATGTTTAAATTCATGATACAAAAGAATGAGAAATACGACGTTGACAATAACAAAAATTGGGCGTATGTCCTGTACACGCGTACAAAACAGCTGTTGTGTTTGAATTAACCATCCGCCATATTGCTTAACTCTCCAACTTTGGGTGGTTAATTTTTTAAACTAATAGTTAGTTATTTGACCATAGGTTAAACTAACAATTGATCAAGAAACACATTTTGCCAAAATTTAACCATTTGTTACTATTTTTAACCATTAGTTGAGTTAACTACGGATCAAAAAACCGGCCCTTAGCACTTAAAGAAAAAGTGACTAACATCAATACAATAACGATCCGAGGCAGAGGAGAGATACAAACAAAAAAAAACAAAGAAGCGTAGTTTGAGTTCACGTCTTGGGGTCACGTTTACGCACGGGGGGGTATTACAGGGGACCGGGAAGGGGGGTGCGCGAGAGCAAGACAAGTCTGTTTGTCGTAGATTAAGTTGGACTGGATAGGAAAGGAATATTTTTAGTTTTTGAATTTTACTTGTGCTTCACGGGTGCTTATACTGGGCTCTTCATGGGCCGGATGTAGATTTTTTAGCATCCGTTTCCTGGCTACATATCGGTGATCTTTTTGGGGAAACCGAGGGTTTTATCTTTGCGATTATGAACGAAGTTATTTTGACGAATAATTACCGGAAAAATATTATGAAGAACCGGACGCTTGACGTTCATCCGGGTGAGTCCATCAGCCATAATAACCTCTGGTAGTTCTCGTCTCGCCAACAGTGAGAAAAAAAAGTAGAATAGTAATTTATTATTGAAAATATGATATCGAAGGCAATGACAAAATTAGGGCTGCGGGACTGTTTGAAAGAGATACCGCAGCCCTGGAACACAAAGGGCAAGGAAGGAACATGGATGAGTTTTAGTCAGTACAAGTCTGACACACCCTTCCGCTCTGCCCACAGCGGGAGAAGTCATTTGACGATTTCCCATCCGAAAAAAAGGGCAACGGTAAAATACCTACTTATTGATTGCTTTCGTACAAAATTAATCATAGAAGCGAGCATTTCTATTCAAGGTGAAGGTTTAATAACTTACTCAAAAGAGTTACTTGCAAGGTACTGAAACTGGTAATAGTGATGAGTTGACGATTCGATTGAAACATTTGGAAGAGAGACGCATGGAACCAGGAATAATAGCGGAAGAGAGAAGAGCCTTTTCGTTGGGACCACCGAATCGAAATCGCGAAAAAAAGATCAGCTGTCTAGTACAAAACTTCAATACCTATTTTTATTATTAGCGTTAAATATCTACTCGACCCAATATATGAGACAGTTTTTTTGCGATTGCCATGATGGTCCTATGAAGAAATTATTCAGTTTGATGATCTGAATCACACCCTGAAATATGATTACAACTTTCTGTTACACGCTGTATTTAATGATCTTTGGCCACTATCATAGCATTTTATGGTATCCATAATAATGATGGAGTCATAATGAACCCCTTCTCTTATTCACTATATCTATTATTCACTATATTTAAGATATTACTTGTGATTTCTAATTTGATTTCTACTACTTCTCATCATTATTTCCATCAGATCCATTGTTCCTCCTAAGCTGCTGAAATCAAGTTTAATTTTAATTTTATTTCATATCCAGTCTCAACATAATCCAGAGCAAAGCGCACGAGCACGGTTGCTGTCTCGCTCTCTCGTCGATATTTAATTTTAGAATCGCGTTTGTACGCTATACGATTCGCAATGTACACAGTAGTTTTATGTGGAGGATGTTTCAGCGTAAATCAGATTTAAGCTTTTAATGCCAATCAGCATAAAAGTCCCCACTGCTGGGTCACAGCTCTCCTATCTCTGAGAAGGAGTGGGCTTTAAACCCAATACACGGGCCTAATGCTGGTAGTCACATGTTTTTGATTTTTGGATTCTAGGACATGCCGGCAGTGGTACCGAAATATATTGTACAAAGTAATGCGTTTACCTAGGTGCGAAAGAACGACCTACAATTTCCAATAATGTCAGGAAAGATCATTAAATATTAGTTGTAAACTGCTGTAATTATCTGCCAGTATTGATGGTAATATATAGACAGATTTTGAACGTAGGTGTCGTAAAAGTAGCAAGGGATTAGGATGCTTTAATTATATTACGCTGCAACAGTGTAGATTCAGAACATAACATCCTGCAAGTAATCCCCGTACACCCACATTTGGCCAGTTATGTTTAAGTCCCATGTTATAGGGGGCAAGCCTATTTTGCCATTACCCATTCCATAAAATCGCTCAAAGAACTATCCAGTAACACTTTACCCAACCTGGAATCGAACCCCATTAGACCAATAAGGCAGGTTACAAAAATAGAAATGATATACCTTATCATACCAGAAAAGAATTTTGAACTTTCACTTTAACAGTACAGATGCGAGTTCATTGGACAATAATCATTTTATGGACAAAATGCTAATTGAAATAAATCTCGATGTATTTTTTACTAATACTAATGAGTTGGCAGGAGATTAATCAACATGAACTTTTGAAGGCAAAACATTTGAAAGACAATCACCTACTTAGCTTAATCACGGGTCATTAAATCATGAGTTTATTGGTTTCGAGGGTGTTCACATAATGGAATCAATAGACTCATGCAATTAAACAGTGAAAAATACTTACTGCCCAAACAAGATCTCAAAAGATTACATCGACATAGAACAATTAATTGATAGGTTTACAGACTGACTGAATAAGATCGACCAGTCAGATACAGAAGAACCAGACCACCTAGTCAGATCAAAATCTAAGATATTGCGAAATTGCGACTATATTAACATGATCTTGCCAAGGGATCGCTTAATGCAGTAGAAGGTCTCGCTTTTATGGTAAGCAACGTGTGGTCTCCTGATAACGATGGGTGATCTGTAGTAGACAGACTAGCACGCACGAAAATATGGGTAAGTATTACTATTCGGTTGACTATGAGCATTTGATGTGAAGGAATGTGGAAAATTAAGTGAGGAAAGTTTTGAGTATGAATATGGATGGGTAACAGTAGAGGAAGATCAAAAAACCATGGTTGGACTGTGTGAAGGATGATATAGCACGAAAGGAGGTGTCTGATGAGATGACGAGCAATGGAGGAATATGGAAGAAGAAGATATACTATGCCAAATGCATTGAAATAAAGGCAGGAAAAAGACGAAGTATTGCTAACCTCAACCACAGTCCTTTCTGCACCTAGACCACAGCTTCATCATTTTATTTTGACATTCCAAAAAATCCCTGTAACTGGCTTATTTGAAATAAATGCATTGAGTTTGAATTTGAGTTTACAAATTTTGATAAAGTGTATGATCATAGCTTTTTTATTAGTGCAATACTTACCATTATTGTCAACGTCATTTCATGTAGTAGCCTAGATCTTTAGTTAAAATCTCATCAAAAGCTTTTTAGCAAGATCGTCGGTCATTCTTTCCACCTGCTGTTAATCAGTTTCCGAAATGACAAAATTCTGATCAATTAAAATAATGATTGTTTCTCCAAAAATGCTTTTAGCTCGATCCATCTGCCATGGTTACAACTGAACTTAAATACCACAGCCAAGGTTGCTTTTGGAGACTCTGCTTTGAAAAGCTATAATAATAATATAATAATATCGTGGGACAACCAACACACCGCCATCTGATCCCAAACTAGGCAGAGCCTGTACTATGGCAACCAGACAACTGATAAACATACTTATATATTTCTAAATACATACATATTATAGATAAATTATACACCCAGATACAGAACAAATAATCGTACTCATCGCACAAAGATTTGTCCTGTGTGGGAATCGAACCCACGACCTCCGTCCTAGCAGTCAGGGTCACTAACCACTAGACCAACAGGCCAATCAAAGCTCTACCTTAAAGCTTTATTATGTTTCCATGCAATTAAAACTTAGTATTTCCAACTCAAAAACGGTGAAGGAAAACATAGTGAGGAAATCGGCAGGTCCTAGAACCAAAAATTCGAAGACAGGTGACATCTACCAATCCGCACTAGGCCCGCGTGGTGGATTATAACCGATTCCCACTCATAGATAGGAGGTCTGTGTCCCGGCAGTGGGAACATTATAGGCTGATGATGATGATGATTTCCAACTAAATTTTCTTCATCTCTATCTCTTGCACAGGCACTTCATCTATCCGCAATGTTCAGACTGCACCATTAAATACAAGCAAACTTTCACAATATCCAAAATCATCAATATGCCACCTTACAAACAACAGAACTTACAATATCCCTATTACCAGGACAACATACCCATTTACTGCTATAAAATGAAAACGTAAATCTAATATTGTGGTTATAAAATTTTCCGTTTGGTAGTATCGATGGCGGGAGGGGCGAGCCAGGGGGAAAGAGGGGGTCGTAAGCCCGCAGAACCGGTAGCGTGTGCGCATCGTGCAGCTGCGCCTGCGACGGGTTAAGGCGCGTTTATAGAGGTAAAGGATTTGTACGTGGAGGGATTTATTTTAAAGTTTCTTGTTAATGAGCTTTAAGACTAGATTTGAGGAAAAGGATGGAGGCAAGAAGGTTTGATGGTACCGAGTCATCAATGATGGTGATCTGAGTGAAATAAAAAGTAGGTTTTATTGAACAAAAAGTTTTTTTTTTTTTAATAAGGACAGAAAGATTATGCTGATGAAGTGATAGAAATTACACTTCATTGGATAAGTCAGCCAAATGAACGCTACAAGTGTAAGTTTGGCTTTCTAAAAAAGAATTCCATCAAACCCATCAAAAACTAGATGATCTTGAACGTAATTCTGATCATAATAATAACTTAGCAAGCAGAACCTAGCAGTAATAGGATAGTATTTGTAAGTTATTAATATTTTTGGGAAATTGTCAGCTACAAGCTACAACGCCGCTAACAGTTCAACTGTCACTAGTTTCACGACTGTCTAAATAATAAATGAATCCTCATTCGAAACAGACTTCAAAACACTACGTAATAATACGCTTTGATTTTGAAACACCTCCTAATTCAAATTGAAATCCAACAAAATGTCTGGACGATAGTGTTTCAAATTACTAATTCAGTGCATTTTCTTGGTAAGTGATTCACTGCATTTCCATGTTAGTACTAACTACTAATCTAATGTGTCACATGAACGAATTAGGTTTAATATTTGATGTGGCCGTGTCTAGGTTAGTTTCCAATGTATCAATCGTAGGGAGTGACAAGATAATTGGGTTTGGAGAGTGTCTCCTAAAGTTCTATTTTGTGATTCATATTTTTCTAAACAACTCCACATGTTCAGTGTAACTACCTAATTTGCTTTTCCATTTTATATCGATAAACGCTAGATCAACTTGGGGAAATTCTTGTTCTTATGTTTGAAATAGGTCAATCACCTTGATAACTTGTGTTGTATGCTGGTTTTATTTGTATTGAGATTGACCTGTCATAGACCATTTAGCTATTTTTCAGAATCTTAACTCAAAATACATCAAAGTATTCCTTAATAAACCAAAAATGAATTTTGAGCAGTATCAATAATCCATTGGTAAGAATATTTTAATCGAGTACCTGCAAACAAAATAATATCTAACAACAAACCCATGTAACCAAGCCCTTAGCAATCATCTCGCTTATACAAGTATTATAGTGGCACAGCGTACGTGCAACTTACACTATACTAACAACACAGCCATAATTATTGTATATATATCTTATACTATGTATACCGTAGTTTACGGCGACTGTGTGCTGTCGTACAGTCAACTATACATAGATATTATTCAATCGTATCGAGGTCATGACTGCAGTTAAGCTTCGTGTTAGCTACCAGTAGTAAGTAGAGGGGGATAATGCATTTAGAGTGGAAGTATGGTGATGTGATGCAGAGGGATGAGGAAAATATAGTGAAGGAAAATTTGAGCATGAATTTGGATGGCTCTAAGAGTAGAGGAAGACCAAAGGAAGGATGGATGGACTGTGTGAAGGATGAATTAGCTAGGAAGGAAGTGTATGCTGAGATGACGAGTAATAGAAGAAGAAGACATGCTGCGCCGACAACAAATAAATTGGGATAAATAATAATACAATAATTAGGAAAATGAATTATTTTTAAATGTTTTTATATTGTTTTATAGTTCAATATTTAAAAATGTAAATAATATGTATGAAGTTGGATAAAGGAAAATGATGATGACGATAAGAAGACGGGTAGTTTGCATTTTGTACTAAAGATGATAACAATATAAAAGGCACTAGAGATACTAACACCGATAAGAAGACTGTAGAAGAAGTACCTTTAACTGACGCACAGAACCCTCTTACAACCAAGATCAAACTTACTTGGCATAAGATAAAGCACCGATATAATGTCAACAGGTATGGATAAAATTGTTCTTTAAAAGCAACTGGCAGGTTGCCCAGTTGATGTTAAAAGTGACAATATAATTCCTATTACAACAGCATTATCTTTTCTACATATGAAGAACCCTATTCATTTTGCACTGCACTCGTCATCCAGAAACCAAGTTTTAAACTTTCTTGTGCCTTCAACTTAATTAATCTTCTTCAGCAGGACACCGGTGGCAAAAATCATTCTCTTTTATCCTAAAACAGTCATATCATTCGACCATTATTTGATCGTATCCACGGAAACAGCGGCGCCTTCAACAGCATGTACTATAATTACTAGTATGTTTACATCCATACATGCACATGCATGTATAATATTATACGCGTTGTCGTCAGCTTGTACACATACGGTACATTTATAGATTGGCGTCGAGTTTCCGATGTGTTTATTTTTGTTGTACTCCAGTTTCAAACTTGATAGGATATGATTAAAAATAACTGGATGATTCTATTTTTATTTGTAAAAGTGTAATCTGTTACGATGATTTGCATTTCGCCATAAAAATCTGCTGACTTTATATTTTTCATAGTATATGAGACAAAAATTTCTTTGTACATACTCGTACATACGAGTAGCTACTTCTATCCTTGATCTACAAGTTCAACCATTTCAGTTCAGTGAAGCAAGATCGAGTATAATCAAAAACCAAACTATGGAGTTATTGCACTAAATCGATTGTAACAGCAAAAAAGTAAAGATGAAAGTATTACAGTACAATTGGGTATACATACTCTTTTACACAATACGTCTTATAACATACTCGTAGTTGGTCTGGCCAAGATCTAACACATAAATCTTAATTATTATTATTTCAGCCTGTACTGCTGTCCCACTGCTAGGAACTCACTTCCTTTTCCTCATATGCGAATTTTGCTCACTGATCAAGAAATAAAATACCAGCGTATTAAAAAAAAAACTCGCTGAAAAGACTATCGAAGATAAAGAAGACTGCACCAATCTGGACACAAAACCAAAGAACATTCTAGTACCCATCTCTCAGCGCACCAATTGATTGGTTGTTCTATTCGTAGAGACCACATGAACATAATACACAAACGTATTCATCAAAGAGATATGCCCAGTCAAGAGAACGCTTAGCACGTTAGTCTCAACTCTCAAGTAGTGATGGACGATCCGATCCGATATTTCATAGTACATTTGGGATTGGTTGCATTGCGCTCATCGCATACAGACGTGCACATCAATGCAGTATTAAAATAATAAATTAACACTTGCTATAAATACTGACCCAGTTTAAGTGCGCTTGATATAAAAATCAACGTAGTAAGCAGTTTCCACTGAAAATAATGGAGTGACTGGATTACAAATAGTTATTATAATCTAAAAAATGGATAGCAGCCCCTTTAATCGGAGTGGGAGGACGCCACGCAGCCCTCCGTCGACACCAACACCGAGACCACCTCAACAACCAAAGCAGCAAGAAGAAGCCGTTGAACCAATCTCTACTGCGGAGATTCAGAACTGGCTGGGGACCATCGACGAGCACCTAAATGAGGTCTGCTTTATTGCCGCTGAGGGAAAACTTAATTCTGAGCAGAAGCAAAGAATTGGCAATCTCTGCCGTAAAGTTGGACATGGTGTTTCACAATTGGCTGTGCAATACCAGTCCCTGAAATCAAGAGCCATACAAACACATACTGCCTTGAAAACTATGACCGAAGCTCGAGACCTAGCCGACTGTCTCACAGAGATGAATCGCACGATTCAGGAATCGTGTACGAAGCAGGGTGTAACTCCTAACTCTTTTGCCGATATGGTGAAGAAGGGGTCCAGCAGTTTTATTCGCCCCAATACTCTTAGTTCCGTGGCGATTTTTCCATGCGACAACACAAAGACCAGTGACGAAACCAAGAACATGGTACAAAAAATCATATGCCCTGGTGAAATGAAGCTGAAAGTACGAGGCGTACGTAAAATAGGAAAAGGAGGACTTATCATCAGCACTGAGACCAAGGATGACCTAGACAAGCTCAAACAAACAGTCCAAATCGCTTCGTCAGGTCTTACCGTCGACGAACCTCGGAAACGCAAACCTCGCATTATTGTAATAGGAGTTCCCGCAACAATGGCTGAAAATGAGGTTTATAAATGCATTTACGACCAGAATATTACGGAAAAGCTGCCTATGACACTGGATACATTTTTGTCCTCAATTAAACTTAGCCACAAATCAGGTAGGAAAGATGCTGAGAGCTGTAATTATATAATAGAAGTTTCAGCCGTCATCCGCAAGGCCCTCATCACACAGGACAGATTATTTATAAATTGGACCTCCTGCCCGGTACGAGACTTCACTCTAGTAACAAGATGTTACAAGTGCCAGCAGTACGGACATGCGTCTAAGACATGCAAGAGCGCTGTCCCGGTTTGTGGACATTGCGGTGAAGAAGGACACTCTAGCCAAGACTGCGCAAAAAAAGCTGAAAATCCAAAATGTGCTACATGTATGCGCTTTAAAAAACTAGCCAACCATAAGACGGGAGACGCAGTTTGCCCGGCTAAACTAGCTGCCGAATACAGGTATATTAACTCCATTGACTATGAAGGCGCCTAAGAGCGCCACTTATTTTGTTTATTCTTAGACATAATTTATTGTTGTTTGTTATTTTTAAATAGAATGGATAGTAATTTAATTACCGACATAGATAACACTTTTTTAATGGAGTCAAAGTCATGTGAGGTTGAAGACTGCAAACAATATCTTTCTCAGCATCAAAAGTCACTAACCATACTAACCCAAAACATACGTAGTGTTTATAAGAACATAGATAGTTTTAATATTTTTCTTCATAGACTTAACTTTAATTGTGATATTATGGTTCTAACAGAATGCTGGTTATCAAATCGCTACGATCATCTCCCAACAATACCAGGTTACAACTTATTGTACACTAAAATTAACCACACTCGAAATGATGGTGTCGTTGTCTTTGCTAAGGAATCATTAAAGGTCAAAGTCGAAGAACCTGATCTACAAGATTGTAGTAGTAACTGCCTTATCATCAAAATTGGTACAACCACAGCGATAATTGCTTTGTATAGATCCCCATCCGCTAGAAACGTAACCTCTTTCAACAGTTCCCTAAACCAGATCTTTCAAGCACTTAGCCCATTCAAGAATGTAATACTAACAGGTGATATTAACATTAATATTGGCTCGGAAAACTGCGATGCGGGGACTCAAGATTACCTTAACATCTGCTCATATCATGGCTTTCTGCCTGCTCACACATTGCCTACTCATCAGAGCGGTTCTTGCCTCGACCATATGATGATCAAAACCAGGTTTTCATATATTACGCTTGTTACTAACTCAACAATAACCGACCATCATTCTGTGTTACTAGCCGTAAACTTAACGCTAGCTAAGCAAAATCGCCAACAGACAAAGACTAAATTAAACATAAACATACTCGAATATGATTTACGTAACATTGATTATAGCCTAGTTTACAATACTGCTGACGCTAATTCGGCTTTATCGTACTTAATAAAACATGTCCAACAAGCAATATTGCGTAATACAACAGTTGTGACAGTAAATAATCGTCATCATAATATTAAACCTTGGATTACTCCTGGACTAATTCGGTGTATAAGACACAGAGATAAACTTCATCAGAGAACTAAGAAGTTTCCTGATAATTTAATCATTCTAAACAGCTACAAAAGATACAGGAATTTCTGCAACAATCTCTTAAAGAAGCTTAAAAATAATTACGATAAAAATGAATTAAATAAAGCAGGCAACAATAGCAAGCAAATTTGGAAGCAAATTAAAAACGTCACCTATATGACTAAACAACATGAATCAAATTCGAGGTTACTGCTTTCTAATTCTTCACCTCTCATATCCGCTAACAAAGTAAATGAGTTTTTTGCTAATATTGGGAAAACTTTGGCCGAACAGATAGCGAAATATCGCGCCCAACCACCTTTCCAAAAATTAAACAACAGCTGTAACCTGAAATCATTTGCTATGATGGATATTGACGAAAACGAAATATCCAGAATCATTTCTGGCCTTAAAGATGACTGTGCAGTTGGATGGGATAACATAAGCAACAAGATCCTTAAACTTTATAAGCATGTATTGGCACCTCCCTTAACGCATATTTTTCGAATCTGTCTCTCCAAAGGAATTTTCCCTAAATGTCTAAAAAAGGCAGTTGTTATCCCTATCTATAAATCTGGAGACAGGGACTTGGTTAATAACTATAGGCCAATATCATTACTCACCTCAATCTCAAAAATACTTGAGAAAATTATAAACCACAGACTAGTTAGCTACCTAGAAAAAAACAGCTTCTTGTCACCAGCGCAATTTGGCTTCAGAGCCAAATTATCCACAGCCGATGCGGTGCATAGCCTGACAAACTATATCTCAGAAGAGCTAGGCAAAGGAAACCAGGTCTTGGGAGTCTTCCTTGATTTAGCGAAAGCCTTTGACACTGTCTCTGTATCTCTGCTCCTAAAAAAATTAGAGGCCATGGGAATAAGGGGAACGCCGCTGACACTACTTGCTGACTACTTAACCGACCGATACCAGTGTGTTAGGATTGACAACTTTACGAGCGATGATGAGAAAAATTCTGGATTTGGTGTTCCCCAGGGAAGCATTTTGGGCCCCACCTTATTCCTGGTTTATATTAACGGCCTATGTAATTTAGATATCAAGCACGGCAAAATAATATCATATGCTGACGACACAGCACTAATATTTTCTGCTAAAAACAGTGGCGAACTGTTTGAAAACGCTCAACTCGCTTTTAATACTGTGACTAATTGGCTTCAAAGCAATTTACTAACATTAAATGCTGACAAGACTAAATATATTCACTTCTCCATGCGCAAGCCTCAGCTAAACACTGCTAACTTTCTTATATATGCACATCAATGTGGTAACCTGTCAGCTAACATATGCAATTGTCCTACTATCCTCAAAACCTGTAACATTAAATACCTCGGGGTGATAATAGACGACACACTCTCTTTTAGGCATCATATTGAAAGTCTGGTTAAAAGAGTGCGCAAATTAATATATGTATTTAAAAAAATTCGTAATTTTGCAGATTCAAAACTAATAACACAAGTTTATTTCGCCCTATGTCAATCAATAATTCATTACTGTATCATTTCATGGGGTGGTGCATCAAAAACTATCTTGCTTCCCCTTGAAAGAGCTCAAAGAGCAATTTTAAAGGTAGCAAACTTCCATCCCTTTTTCTTTCCCACAGATCAGCTCTATCAATCCTGCAACGTGCTGACTGTGCGTCAGCTTTTCATTATGCACTTAGTACTAAAACAGCACACCATGCTCACGTACAATGCTGACAATACTAACAAGAGGCGGAATGATATAGTATGCGTTTCTAATGCAACCTCCAAACATGTCTTTGTCGAAAGATTCTTTTCATTTTTAGGCCCATTTCTGTACAATAGATTAAATAGAAAATTAGGTATATATAAGTTAAATTATTTTAGCTGTAAAAAATCTGTAATTACCTTTTTACAACCCATGTCTTATGCACAGACAGAAGATCTACTTGTTGTGTGCAAATAAACTGCTAACACGCTGTTTTTAATTTGATTTTTATTTATGTTTACTTTACTTTTCTTGAAACGTTAATTTATTTATTTTATGTAGGTAATTATGCGCTTTGTAGCCTGAAACACAGGTTCAACCTAGTTCAGGCAAATGAGCAAATTGTGGTGTATTTTAATTGTTAAGATATTTTATTGTAAATGTGCCCCTTTTTATAAATAAACGATTTATTATTATTATTATATTATATTATTATAGTATCGATACAACGTGATGCGATAGTCCGATCTTTTGGACCGATACAAACGAAAGTCATTTATTAACATTGGGCTGATAATCAGCAGCACTTTTCAAAAGTCAAAGTTTATAAGAGACATTCCACCAAAACGCCAGCCAATCTATCACCAACTACGAAACGAAATGAATACGATACAATGCTTCGATAGATGCAAAATTACTGGTATAGGAAGTGCTATATTTTGCGTGCATGTCATAAATTGCTTAATTTCAAAGAATGGAAAAAGAGGGCGCATACATTCCTGGAAATGTGCTTAGACTCTTGGAGGGATTAAGAAGTACAATTTGAGTAACGATACAAATGAAAATATAGTGCATCCCAGAGGATGATAACATGATTCGATTTTTGGAGAATAAAAACGAAGCCATTCGATGCGATTCTAGAATCGTATCTCATAGTTGCGATTCGGATCGATCCAAAGTATTGACTTAAAGGCGTAACGTGCATCCCTAGCCACAAGCGCACGTGCGTCTAGCGGTAATACAGGATTTTGTTTTATTTCTTATGCTTAGACGTTCTAATGTTTGCGATTGTGCGGTTGAGGAGAGGATTTTTATGAAGGGTTTTATTACTACTCAGTATAATGTGCAACAAATTGTTTCTTCAGAATTTTGTATTTTAGTCAAAACATAGGTCAGATTTACCTACATCATATTTTGTTTTTCCCATTTACCAGCGGTGACCAGATACTCTTCATTTCGATAGTTACGTGTGATACGTGAGCTACTGTGGAGAAATTCCAAATAAAAAAATTCAATAACAATTTACCTACCAGCAGTGCCAGTACTGCAATAGCAGTTGTGAAAACCAAATCATTGTGGTTGTACTAGACTATAAGAGAATTACGTCAAAAAGTGAAAATTTAGTTAGTCATTCCTAGTTCTGGACTAGGCTTGTTTTAAAACCCTTGTCTTGTTTGCCAAGGTGTACGATTCGCATACAATTCATGTATGTACACACAAGAGATGGAACATTTTCTTAGAATAATCACGGACATTAAAAGGATTCCTGGAAAATAATCGTTTCAAAAGCCTGAGAGATTACAATAATAAATATTGGCATTACATACAATGTTTATGTTATCTAAAATCAACAAATTCACTCAGCAGTTTCAATTCTATATTGTTATCATTTGTAAATCAAAGCTGGTTTGAATGTTTGCCATTATTTACTTTGTGGATCCACATCAAATATTCTGGAAGATGACTAAGACCGTCAATCAAAACTGACAATTTTAACTGTTGAAGGTAAAATCGTATACAGATAATGATAAAGTAGGTATGGAGCATTTTAGTTCACGTTCTAAGTTACATTCTTGATAGCTCATATCGCCTTGAACTTTAATTATGATGATAGCTCATGTCTTAGCGAAAATATTAGCTAGTAAGTGAGGTTGCAATGGGGTTGTAAATCGGAAAGCATCTCCACTCGTTGAGTATGATTAAATATTAACGATACCTACTAACTTGTTTTTAAACAACCACTATAGACATTCAGTTACCGATTTTTATGCAAAAAGAATTAGCTAAGATACATGAATAAGAAGTATGGAAGCAGAAGACATAATGGCGCGACCCCAAATAAATTGGGATAAGTGTTGAAAAAACTACCGCACCGATTTTTATACACTTTTCACCAATGGATAGAGTGGTTCACGAGGAAGGTTTTAGTATATAATTTGTTAAGTTTTTGTTGCGGGAACGGTTTCAAAATTTCATGATTACTTTTGGTCGTCATAACCGACATTCACGTGGGCGAATCTGCGATCATCAGCTAGTTGGGTATATAAGTCTCGTCCAAGCAATCCCACCACCTAAGCAACACTAAGTACTAAAGGTTAACCACAGTTTCGGATTAAGTATCTTCAACTTCTCATCTTACAGAGGAATAGAAGCGTGACGTAGGCACGATACGTCACGGTTGTATAATTCCTCTGTCACCAGGTACATGGTAGTATCGTTTTTCAGTCCCATGACTTTAACCACTAGAGTTTCTATTTTTTCATTATTTGCATTTTATATCATTTATCTTCTGCAGGTCTGCAAGTTTGTTCATCCGTTTTTTTTTTACTATTTTTAAAGACGACTAACTGAGTATGAAGTACTCGAGGTGCAGAGTTCGATTCCCCGGGTCGGGCAAAGTATTATTGGGATTTTCCATTGGAAATTCCTCAGTAGCAATTTGTGCCCAGATGAGGGCAATAGGCTCGCTCCTATTACATGGGGTTTAACATTACGAGGGTATGTGTATACTATTAGGTACACCTCTGCCTAACCCTTCAGGGATTACAGGCGTGATGTTTTTTTTTAATGTTAAAGACAAAATTGGTCAATTATACTTTGGTTTTTTAGTTAAAGCTACACTGTCTCCGTCATATGGTTCACTGTTCTCTTTTATAAGTTCAGCATTTCAAATATCTATTTGACAAAATAAATGTCTATTTCCTGTCATTATCTTATTACAAAATCTATTCATTTTCAAACATCTTATTAGAAATTTAAAGTAAAATTGATGGTATCAATATCCTTGGGGTATCAAATGCTTCAAGTTAAAAACTTTGTATAAGTTCCTAACTGATGAAGTTATGGATGAGTGATCGTCTATTAGGAAAAGTTAACAAGGAAGTAAAATTAAAAGTGTGAAGTTTCTAATTTCGTAATACTAGGTTTATTAAATATATTTCTTTGAAATTTTTGACACCATTATAGTGGGAAAAAATTGACTTGTAATTTAAAAACTGTATCATTATGTGATTTTTTATTTATAAAAGGGACATATTTTTTGTTCCAGTTTTAGTTTCTTATAAGTATTTATTACATTACAACTCCGTCAGGAGTTGCCACTTTGGTGTAGCTGTAATAACTACTGAATATGAGGGTTCGATTTCCAAGTCGGGCAAAGTGATCTTAGGTTTATTCCTCAGATATTACAGTAGCAGCTACGGAATCTGGATCTGTGCCTGGATTTTGGCAATAGACTCGCCCTTGCTATATGGGACACAAACATAACTGGCGAAATGTGGGTGAACTATTAGGTACAACTCTGCTCAACCCTTCGGGGATTACAGGCATGATGATACCAGCAATAAAATTATTATTGTTTCAATTCCACAAAAAAATTAAACACCAAGATCATCAGCTATCTTGTCTGCAACACACATGCATTGCATGATTGTGTGACCGTCTGCAATATCTAGTGAAGCTTATTCTTGTCCTTTTGATTCATCAATACCACAATCATACCACCACCAACCAACCAAACATACTGATCAAAACGTAGAACATCAACTACCATTGACCCTACATGACCCTCCATATTCAAAAGGCTCAAACAACAAAAAAGCTCTTGTAACCCAATATCTTCATAAACGATGAAACAATACTGAGCACAGGTGTCGATGTTGTGACGGAAACATGGTGGCTGTGCCGGCTTCAATTAAAACTAGGAATAATAAACATGGACACTCATTTACATATGCGTCAGTTGGTTCAAAGTTAACGACCGCTTGGCGTAAGGGATGAGTTGAAGCGAGGTAAGAATTATACTGATCGACAACACTGCTGCATTAGTAGTAGTCCATTAAAAACCGGTGTCTTTGAAGATCAATATCACTATTTCCAAAGCTAAGATTTTCGTGGAGGAGCTCGTGGCTAACAACTTTGCTGGCACATAGGTCTCCTCTTTGAAAAAGTGGTAGGTGTGGGGGTCACCATTTTCTCAGTTCTTTAAGGCGTTAATGGTGCGAATACCAACGTGCTATCTGCACCTCGTCTTGGTGGAGGACTTTTGGCCGCAGGGAAAAATATCTACTGACAAGATAACTTTACGAATTGAAACCTATTAAAGTTGTCTGCATTTCTTCGGTTTAACGCCAGGTGCTTATTCCAAATCAGTCTTCTTGTAAACCCTTTACTGCAAGACCAGTTGTTAAGGCGAGACTTGGGGTCAGCCTATATCCAGCAGTGGACATCTGATGATAAAGATGAAAACTTGCACTAACTCTTATTCTGGCCAAGGTAAATGCCAGCCCTTGGGCCAGAGGCTAAGTGTTGCCATACAACGTGGCAACGCAGCCAGTCTCTTGGGCACATTACCAGCTGACAGCGTTAAGGAGGAGTTTTTCGATGCCCTTTTATAGTTTGTTGTTAGTTTATTTATTTTAGTTTAATAGTTTTTAATTATTAATGTATATAGTTAGTTTATCCTAATAAAATTTATTTATTAATAGTAATTCTTATAACTTGTACCCTAACATTAGGATTACACACAGAATTTATTGGCTACGATTGAAAATATTGTTCGTGAGTCAGTTTTATGTGTTTTCATGCATTACCTTGATGTATGTTGATGGTGTATTATGTTTATAATGAGTCGTAAATATAATGTGTGCAGTATTAGACGGGTTAATCGTTTTGTTGAGATTCTAATATATATTTATGATAAAGTGGCGGATTTGAGTATTTTCAGTTGTTGTCTTTGATGTGGAGAATTACTATTTTGATCTTAAACTCTCACTTTTGTATTTTGTCTTTTACATTTCTACAACAACTCAAGTTCTGAAGGAGGACTACGTTTGAATTAAGACAATACTTTGTTACTTACTTAATTGCCAGTTCAGTTTACTTCCTCTGTGAGCTAAGTCGACAACTCTGGTCCTTTGTCGGATCACCTCGTTTTGGATGCGATCCCTCAGAGAGACTTCAGACTCCTCAGAGAGCATAGCCTGGTCCATAGCTCGCTGAGCGACCTTGATTTTATTGACCAACCATACCGTGAGTGTCCACGTTTCGGCCTCGTAAGTCTTAACAGGCAGGCCGCAATGATTCAAGATCTTAGTCTTTGGGCTCTATGGAATACGCGACGAAAAGACCCGACGAAGCTTCCCAGCAAAGCAGAATTCTTCTGTTAGCCTCCCTATCTATCTAAAGGGTTTGGTTTCCGCACTTAGTCCCTAAAGGTGGACCATTAGCCTCCCTATTAAAGTTGTTCTTACCAAACTGCATAGTTTTCCCGAAGTAAACATATTCTATTGCTCGCAGAACGGATGGCCGATGGGGCCGAAAAGTTCTGGAGTGGCGACCGCGAACCGGAGGACGTTGCGTTGGAAGGCCTCCCACTAGGTGGACCGATGACCTGATGAAGATTGCGGGGATGCGAGACGCACGGGACTGGTCAATGTGGCGACACTTGGGGGAGGCCTATGTCCAACAGTGGACGTATTTCGGCTGAAATGATGATGATGATGATGAAACATATTCTCGAACAACCTCTCAAAGGTATACCAGTACGGTCTAGTTTATTCAAATCAAGCTATTAACACATGGAACTACCTATTAAATTACCATACCTAATACCTACAATATCACACAGTCGTAATGTAGCAAATTCAAACACCAACTATTTATTGAAATAACACCTTAGAATTTAGTCAGGCCGTATAAACAGACTATGTATGCAAAGGACTGTAACACATTACCCCAACTCCGCGCGGTCGGCTAATTGACAATCCGAAGTTGTTATAGTCCGATAGTTTTGGCGATTTGAATAAATAGAGGCTGTTAACTAAATATTTGGTTTAAGTACAGGCGGGGAGATATGTGTTATGAATGGTTTTATAATTTCATACAGACTTGCGAATTTCTAAGCTACGAAGAGAGGTAGTAGTTGGTTAGTTATTGTTAGTGTCAAGATTTCGTACCTTTTTAACACTAAATAGGCTTGTTTTCCGCAACTCGCCTGATGTGAAGCGGGTTGATTTTAGTTGTTAATGAGGCCGCATGATGCTGCCTAAAACTACCAACTACTACTAAACTACCTACTACTATTATGAATTTTCTGAATTGTAGTTTTATTGACATTATACGGGGTGTAAACAGACTCTTCACGAAGCCGTTAACCAAGCATTATTTACATCTAACTAAGTAACTTTACGCAAAAATTATTGCCGGGAAATGACTTCTTTTTGGGGTGAAAAATCACGTTTTACGGTAGGACTCAATGTAACGCATTCTAAACATTGTGCTGATAGATGGATTGAATAGTACGAAGGTCGTGAAGGTGTCTTAAGTAAAAAAAAAAAAAAAAATTAAAAGAAACTTGTGAAAAAGTTGGATCTTTGACCCCCAATATCTCCGTAACTAAAAGGTTCCCAGGTATGTTTTTTTTTTTCCTAACCTACATGGTGTCCCACTGCTAGGCAAAGGCCTCCCCTTTCTCCTTCCATACCTCTCTATTCTGTGCGATCTCCGGCCATGTTAGCCCCGCAAACACAATCAGATCGTCACGCCACCTTCGCCGAGGTCGACCTCGACGGCGCTGTCCTTCTTCAGGCGACCAGTGTGTGACGATCCTTGCCCATCTCCCCGGGTGCATCCGTGCCACGTGGCCTGCCCAGGTATGGTTTAGAACAAAAAAATGATCGCAATGACGGGGAGAACAAGTGCCTTTTGGCTTCGTTAACATTTTTTTTATACCCTTTATTATCAAATTAATGAAATTATATTATTATCTAAAAAGATAAAGACGAGAAGTTCTGTTTCATTTGAGCCTTTTCTCTCCTTTTGTACGACATGGAAATACTAATAGGCTTAAACTATAGGTACCTTTGCGTTTCTTTTACCCACTGTGCATAGGCCAATCAAAAGCTGCACCTGTCAATCAGTTCACCAAAAATGTACGTGTATATAATTACTACACGTACATTTTTAGTAGACTGACTGACCAAAATTTGAAATTCAGTCATTCATTGCTTCATTAATCTATTCAAGATATTCACTTCTTCCCGCTACCAGATACTCACCTATAATTATGAGAATCAAATATTATCTTCTAACTAACATCGTCTGTTCGCGACTGTCCCATCACAATCAACTTGATCAGTAGGAAAAACAACCTCTAAGCACCCTCTTTGCATATGCAAACACTGCTACTGGCATTATCTTTGAAAACTACTCCTGTGATGGTAAATTAACCTTTGGGTTGTATGGAATATTAAAGTGATTAAGGGCGATTTTGGTATGGCGTTTTGTGGAGGTAATGTGTAGTTTGATGGTGAGAAACATACGGAACTATTTCGTACGAATTTGATTGAGATATTTTAATAGTTCTGGAAAAACTTATTTAGAGTCTTCTGATTTTTTTGCCAGGATGTTGTTATCCATCCTAGAAAAAGTTTAATAACATAATCACGCCATATCACGCCACATCACGCCTGTAATCCCCGTTAGGCAGAGGTGTACCTAATAGTACACCCACATTTCGCCAGTTATGTTTTAAGTCCAATGTAATAGGGGGCGAGCCTATTGCCATCAACCGGGCACAAATCCAGACTCCGTGGCTACTACTGAAATTTCAGATGGAAAAACCCAATAGCACTTTGCCCGATCTGGGAATCGAACCCAGGACCTCATGCTCAGAAGTCGCGCCCGCGACTACTCGACCAACGGGGCAGTCAAAAAGTTTAATATTGCAAGTTTAATGTTTGCAGTATTCACTGACCTAAGCGTCATAATTAGCAGATACGTGTTCATTTTGATAAGCTTATCATTGATCAATAAACCCTTCTTTCCGAGTTTGTTTTGCGCCCAGTCTTGTTTTAATTATTCAGTCATAATACAATCTTGTTTTTTTTTTGTTTTTTCGGATGGGGTAAATTCAAATGACTTCTCCCGCTCTGGGCAGAGTGGAAGGGAGTGTCAGACTTGTCCTGACTAAAACCCATCCATATTCCTTCCTTGCCCTTTGTGTTCCAGGGCCGCGGTATCTCTTTCGAACAGTCCCGCAGCCCAGTCACAATACAATCTTAAAATAAACATTAGTACAGAGTAGATTTTAGAACGACTTAAACATGATTAAGCACATGTGACCTTATTAAGGAGTGTTAATTAAGAGATTATTTTAGAAGCTATGGAGTTGTACAAAAATATAAATCAGTTCTCAGCAGGTACTGCAAAATAATTATTGTAAGATTTAAATATAAATATATCTTTGTGGGTGAACCACACTGTTAAAGATAAACAAAAACAAATAGCAATTTTGTCCAAATTATTGTTTTCTTTTTTCAATCCAATATATGAACGTAGGTATTCTTAAACAATTGAAAAAAAAAATGATTTATTTAAAGAGTCTGATCAATCCCACTCTTGGGATAAGGCCTTCCTCCACTCCTTCCACTTATGACGAAGCCATGCGTCCACCTAACAGGCCTGTCGATACCTAAAAGTCAAACTGCGAGAAATTTAAATAAGTGTCACAAAAAAAAGAAACTTAACCCTGCCAAATCCACTTGGGGTCTGTCCGACCATCATCCGAAAGACGTCTGTTTTAGTTTGTGCAAAACTAATTGGTTATGCAAAATTTGAGTGGCCATCCAAGTCTGGCGCACTCACTGAAGATCTCAGCAAACACCGACAGTAGAAAATAATTGGACTACGTACCCCATGAGTGGGCTTGCAGATGAGTAGCGGTTAATTTGGCTTTGTTTGACCAGTCCCTTTTTAAAGATGGCTGCTTGTTGGGATTATTGTTTTTTATTTGTTTTGTTGAGCGAGGTAAGTGATACCTATTTTGTATTGTATTTTAGGTATGTTTTAAATGGTTAATAAACTCGTAGCTAATTATGTAATATAAAAATAGCCAAGTGCAGACTAAGCGCAGATGATCAATCATTTTATCATCATGTATCTTTACATACTCAAAAAGATAACACCACATAAACAAAACCATTTTTGACACAAATCAGAAAAACACGCATCCCTCTAACTGCCAAATGGGTCACATTTAAAGCCAAAAAAATGTCCGAGACATTTAAATTTCGAATACCGTCACGACACATCAATTCTGCCCATCATCGGTGATGTCCACCATTTTTTTCTACATTTTTTCTGTTAAAA
Source organism: Lycophotia porphyrea (assembly GCA_950005105.1). NCBI lineage: Eukaryota > Metazoa > Arthropoda > Insecta > Lepidoptera > Noctuidae > Lycophotia > Lycophotia porphyrea. Next base: position 3,052,138 of record OX465405.1, on the reverse strand, counting down.
ATCCCGAAGAGTTATAAAAATAAATGAGGCTTCGCAAACATTGGGGCGAGGACAATAGTTAGGTCATTATTTTCGGTCATTTGAACGAGCTACGGTTTCGATTTAGGGGGAAGAGTGAGGGGGTATAAATAACCTGTAAGCGTTTGAGGGTTGAGTGAAACGTCGAGATTTTTGACGAGTTTTATTACGATGAGTTGTTATCATAATAAAATTTGGGTCCAGAAAATTAGACTCGGTTATTACTTTCTGAATCTCCTAATGACTGTCGTTGTGATGACAATACGTAGATAGAAATAATAACGCATACGTACTTTCTTTTTTTTAAAGACGTCCACTGCTGGGCATAGGCCTCCCCCAAGTGTCGCCATATTGACCGGTCCCGTGCGACTAGCATCCAGCGGATTCCTGCAACCTTCACCAGGTCATCGGTCCACCTAGTAGGATGCCTTCCAACGCAACGTCTTCCAGTTCGCGGTCGCCACTCCAGAACATTTCGGCCTTTTTGGACCTCCATAAAGGGTGTAAACAGACTCTTAACGAAGCCGAAATGCCGCATGTTTTCAATTTTAGAGTTTTACATTAGACACCTCTACGACCCCCTTACTATTCAATTCATCCATCAGCACAATGTTTTGAGTACGTTACATTGAGTCCTACTGTAAAACGTGATTTGTCAACCCAAAAAAAAAGTCGTTTCCCAGCACTAATTTTTGCGTAAAGTTACTTAGTTTGATGTATATAATGCTTGGTTGACGGCTTCGTGAAGAGTATATAAGACAGACAAAATAAGTGTTAAGACAGACAAATATACCTACATCAAAATTGGGGTTGCCTAAAATTGCCCCTTCGCCACAGATATTATCTTGTACAATAACATTAATTTTAATGATAAAAACCGCGTATTTTTGCACTTGGAAAACGTCCCCTAAAAGCCCGCTACGTCTATTCAAATGTTGCCATCGTAAAAAATGTACCAAGTATTTGGTATTGCCGCAATAAAAAAAGCAATAATTGTAATTCTTTTGGAAAAAAATGTAATTTCTCTTGTCATTTGGCGGTTAAATTGGTTTCTTTAAATTATTTCTTGCAGTATGGTGCTGGTGTAAGGACGTTTGTAATTTTAAGGGTCTTAAATGGTTTTGAATATGAAATAACTTATGCGGCAACTCCCTTATAGCTAAGGAAATGAAGACTGTAAAATTGATTCAACGACCCTTTTTTTTCGGATGGGAAATCATCAAATGACTTCTCACGCTCTGGGCAGAGCGGAAGGGAGTGTCAGACTTGTACTGACTAAAACCTATCCATGTTCCTTCCTTGCCCTTTGTGTTCCAGGGCCGCGGTATCTCTTTCGAACAGTCCCGCTGCCCTGGCAGAGATTCAACGACCCTGAGAGCGGATTTCACCAAGGGAACGGAACGCGAGTAGAAGAACTAAACGGTGCTTAAGAGCTACCAGTAGCAACGGTAAAAAGGGCATCGACACACAAGCAAATACCACTTGTTCAGTAAGTATATCATTCCGAGAATGTTTTCTTAGGAAATTAGAAAAAAAATAACTGTTCCATACGTTTTGACCGTTAATGTATTGATATTACCAATGAAAAATTTTTGAATTTTCACCCTGAATTTCATAGCAAATATTCATGACACTGATCGTTTTTGAAGGCGGTTTAGATGTGCAGATCGTATTTAGTTTTATTGGTATTTGCCTTTAGTATTTAAATGGAATGGATACTAAAGAGATTTTGTTCCGAATTTAAGATAAGTTTTGCAAAAGTGTGTTTATGAAAGGCACAACATAACATCACGTCTGTAATCCCTGAAGAGTTAAGCAGAGCTGTACCTAAATTTCATCCACATTTCGCAAGTTATGTTTAAGTCCCATGTAATCCGGCGAGCATATTGTCATCAACCGGGCACAAATCCAGACTCCGTGACTTAGCAGTCTGAGAAATTCCAGATGGAAAAACCCAATAAAACTGTCCGAACCAAAAGTAAAACCTCATGCTCCGCTTGCGACCACTAGAGAATAAAAATCAAATAAAAAAAAATGTTCAATGAGTCTTTCAAAGACATTATATTTAACAATCATTGTATTTCATCATGATTATGTCCTTAGTTAACTATAATCATAGCTTTAAAACTAGAACATTTTGCTTGATTTTCTTTCTACAAAATTGCAAAAAAAAAATGCGGATACCGCACGTTTTGCAAAAACAAAATAATTCAGTAATTAACCCGATACGGATTTGGATTCCTGATTAAATTACCTAATAGTCTTTATACATCAAGGCATAGAGATCAATATTACACAAGGTTAAAACAATGTGGTTATTGTATGCTTTCTAGTATGTTTTTTTGGAAACAATGAGCGTGGGAAAATATCTGGCTAACTGTAGCGAGAGCAAAAAGTTATCGATTGTTCAGAGCTGTGTTCAGGTATTGAAATGGAATAACCTAAGAATTGCATTATTCTAGAAACTAAGACTAATTTTTAATAAACACCGGAAATTAAACTCTAATAAAAATAAAGTTTTTGAAGTGAAAACTTCTATAGCGGCGTTATGCACTTTTTAGGTTGGGTAAAAACTGTTAAACTCGCGTTAGATCGTCAGATTGAATACAATGCACACATGCGCAGAGCGCTTGCGCATGTGTGCGTGTAGTTTAAGCAAGATGGCGTTGTTTCAAGTTTTCACTTCTGCCGGCACTCCCGGAGTGCAACCTGTTTCTTATTTTTATTTTCGCCAATTCGCGAGGAAGCTATCCAAGGCGTCCTGCCGTCTTCTCCTCGGTCTGTAAGTATATTATTAAGGGAAAAAAAAATTGAAAGAAAAGTTTCAAATTTATTACTTTTGCATTAAAACTGGTCCTAATTTCCGCAACAGAAAAAATGCAAGCCTAATTTTGTAGCATTAGACATATTAAAGCATCAGAAATTGAACGCTGACAATGAATGCTGAAAATGTGAGTTATTCAATAAAGGGTGTAAAAAGAAAGGCGCTTGTTCTCCCGTCATTGTGACCATTTTTTGTTCTAGACCATACCTGGGAACCCTCTAGTTACGAAGATATTGCGGGTCAAAGTTCCAACTTTTTCACAAGTTTTTTTTTTTAAGTACACGTTTTAATGTATTTTTTTACTTAAGAAACCTTCACGACCCTCGTACTATTCAATCCATCCATCAGCACAATGTGCGTTACATTGAGTCCTACCGTAAAACGTGATATTTCACCCCAAAAACAAAAGTCGTTTCCCAGCAATAATTTTTGCGTAAATTTACTTAGTTTGATGTACATAATGCTTGGTGTTAACCCCGTATACATTTTTCGTGATATTTTCTCTCAACTCAAAACGTTGAAGGAGAACATCTTGAGGAAACGGTCATTATACTTATAGTAACCCCTGGCGAGAGCAGCGGTGGCCCAGTGGTAGCGACCCCGACTTACGAACAGTAAGTCGTGGGTTCGAACCCAGGCAGGCGCATTACTCTGTGTAATTTATTTCATCACCACTGCTCTCAAAAACGGTGAAGGAAAACATCGTGAGGAAACCGGCATGTCCTAGAACTAAAAAATCGAAGACATGTGACATCTACCAATCCGCACTGGGCCCGTGGCGTGGTGGATTATAGCCCATTCCCTCTCGTAGCGAGGAGGCCTGCGTCCCAGCAGTGGAAACATTATAGGCTGATGATGATGATGATGTACCCCTGGAAGGACTTGGAGGAGGCATTAGCACAACAGTGAAACCACACAGTCTATTAAAAACACAAAACCTTTTCTTTTACACTTATCCCATTGTCTTCATCGACCACAGTCGCGTGCACATATAATCAGTAACGGCACACGCCTTCACTTACAAACTTAACACTTACACCACATCAATCAAAATAGCCCCTTATTCCATGGGTCTTAAGTGCTTTGATGCCTGCATTAGTTTTTCAGTAGACTACAATAGGTGTTGTTCAAGAATGGGCTATTTTTTACAGATATATCGTTAGGTCAAGTTCAGACAGGCAGACGATTCGAGCGTGATATCCTAGGTCATTATCGAGGCTAACTGTAGATAATTTACAATTACTTGTTTTTTGTTTGAGTGTTTGCGGGTTGAGTGATGTGGTGTAAGGTTTTTTTTTTGGTATTTTTATACAGTGGTTACGCTTTTAAGATTTGTTAGGTTAATTTCATACGTCTGCAATTGTGGCCATACTGCATACTGCCTTTGTGGTCGAGGGTTTGATTCAAACAAAACTATACTGGACACATGTTTGCCCTTCCACTTGGCATCCTCAGGAGATGTTGGGACCGGTTTCAAATTATAGTTTTTTTTGCAAGTATAAGCTCCAAATGCGCTATCAAACGAACGACGTCTACTGCTAGAGATAAGCCTCCTCCAATTTGAATTTAAAAACTGGGTAAGTGAAGAAGGGACCCGTACCATAAACCGGAAAAAAACACGTTTCTTGTATAGGAGCCCCTTTTAATTATTTAATTATTTTTATTTTTATTATTTATTGTTATAGCAGCAACAGAAATACATCATCTGTGAAAATTTCAACTGTCTTGCTATCACGGTTCATACAGTGGAGACTTAGTAATAGGGTCCCATTTTTACCCTTTGGGTACGGAACCCTAAAAATAAGGATCAATATAGTAATTTCCGCTTGAAACTTTAGTTACAAAATATTTCTAAAGTCACTAACGGCAAATATTTCTATTAATTTTTTTCTTAACACCTCTAGGAACTTAATAAAAAAGTCCATGAAAATCCGACCACTATAAACTTTGTTCCATTTTTAAAATATCAGCTATTTTTCTTAATTTTATATTCACGGAGGTTCTGTTAATCTTCTTCTTCTGTAATTTGATACTACAACCTTTATTTCAAATTCAAATTCAAATTCAAATTTATTTATTGTTTGTCACAGGTGAAATATTAGGTCTTATGATTACAATATATTGGATCGCTGCAACATACCTATAAGGTGTACAATTTTTGATGCTGGTTCCACATTTATAACATTCACTACATTTTACTGAATTTCAAAACAATTATTCGCTCTAAGTCAGCGTCCATCATTCATCATGCATTAATATAGTTACAAGTTCACGTAGTCAGATAAACAAATTAAATTATCCAATTGATTTCATGATAATTACATGAAACATTGATGTCATTAAAATTAAATTATTCGTTATTGTCATTCAAATTAAATTGTTGATTTATGTCATACAAATTAAATTACTCATTCAGTCATTGTCTAAAGGTCAATCAAAGTCATCAATATTTTTGTCATTAAAAAAGTCATTAATTGAATAATAAGCCTTACATATTAAAAATTCCTTTAGACTTTTTTTAAAACTATCTAAGGTTAAAGTACCTTTTACATTTTTTGGAAGTTTGTTATAAATTTTCACACCTATCCCAAATATACTCATTTTAAACTTAACTGTCCTACACTTAATTCCACATAATTCATGTTTATACCGTGCACTTCTCAATGTGTCATATTTACTTAAATCGCGTTTTATCATTACTGCTGCTTCATAAATGTATAGTGATGGAAGCGTTAAAATGTGTAGTAAATTTGCAAGATTTAACTATCAAGCTCAATGCAAAAATGGATACCAGTACTACTACAATCTACAACTAAAGTTAATTTCCAATAAAGCATGACTAGTGTATATCGATGACAGCTATTGTTCTGCGCCGGCGCACGCAACTGAGCAGCTGTACCGACTGTAACAATAAATTTACGAGTAAAAACTGAGTTTGAGCCACACCCGCCGGCGACAAATCTGTTAGGGTCGAGTTTGATTTACGCGTTTCTAGGTCAATATTTATGAGTATTATTTATTTTAGATAAAAGTTACGGACAATACGTACCCTTTAGGTATTTATTGATATGCTGCGGGACTGTTCGAAAGAGATACCGCGGCCCTGGAACACAAAGGGCAAGGAAGGAACATGGATGGGCTTTAGTCAGTACAAGTCTGACACTCCCTTTCGCTCTGCCCAGAATGAAGGGAGAAGAGAGGAAGGAGAAGTCATTTGATGATTTCCCAGCCGAAAACAAAAAGGTATTTATTGATATAAGTAAATGTGCAACGTTTAAATAACTTAAGAAAATCGCTCCTCCACAATATTTTTCATCTTGCTTGATGATATGCACATAACACAAAATAATTTATTAGGATGATTACTATGTCCTTGTCAGATAAATACAATAGATAAAAATGTGAGAATAATCTATCTCACGTCTTTTTACACCAAGCTCTCTCTTTCTACAAATACAATTCAAAAAGGCCTAATATCTACAGCAGCATTATTCAAATACTGCTTTTGCAACTACTTTTGCAACTTCCCGCTGCATTTTGCCTTGCCTTTCCCCGTCAATTGCAGTTTTTCCGATCCAGGACTAATGTGGATCACTTATCGCTAGTTTTTTTCAGCTTGTCCTGCAATATACCTAGAATTAGCATAATCAAACCTTTAACGCCCAATCCTATGAGAGGGAATGGGCTGTAATCCACCACACGGACCCAGTGCGGGTATGTAGATGAAACATGTCATTGAATTTATACCGGAAATACCGGTTACCTCACGATGTTTTCTTCTAACCTTTTAAAAATGTTACTTTGAGAAGAATTAAGAAGGAGTATTTAAAAAATACATTACATTCGTCCGCACCGCGCTGATCAAACACCATCCTAAACCTTTAAAAGCGGTCCCTTCGCTTCGTGATTACAGCGCAAATGGCTCTTTATAATTACACTGTCAAGGTTCAAGACCTGTTTACAGTCCATTGTCTTTGTCTCAATAAGATTTGAATGGAAACACAGTTTCAGTTTTGATATTTCAATTTATTTGTTGGCTGCTGGTGGAGAATTTGAATTTAATTGCGAGTTCTGGTAATGGTTGTCGGTTCTATGGTTGATCATTTTATGGTTTATCGTTCTACTATTTTGAAGGAAACATCTTACTTACAAAAAACATGGTTTCTGATGATTTGGCGGTGAAAAGTATGCTCATGATGGCTAACTACCTGCTCAGGTGGATTCATACTGCCCTTTTGGCGCATTTAATGCGGTTTTTTTTTTCGGATGGGTAATCATCAAATGACTTCTCCCGCTCTGGGCAGAGCGGAAGGGAGTGTCGGACTTGTACTGACTAAAACCCATCCATGTTCCTTCCTTGCCCTTTGTCTTCCAGGGCCGTGGCTGAGGTTAATAAAAGTGTACAGACATCCAGGGCCAGACATGATAGAGCAACCATAATTAAGATTTTTGTGCCCTAATCTCAAAATAATTATTTGGGGTCGACGCATGTCTTCTTCTTCTTTACTACTCTGTGATGATACCAGTAATATTTTTCTTTAAATCATAACGGGACCAAGGTTACCGACGTAGCCCGAAGAATTGCCAAACTTAAGTGGCAGTGGGCAGGGCACATTGCTCGCAGAACGGATGGTCGATGGGGCTGAAAAGTTCTGGCGTGGCGAGCGCGAACCGGAAGACGTTGCATTGGAAGGCCTCCCACTTGGTGGACCGATGACCTGGTGAAGGTTACGGCGATCTGTTGGATGCGAGTCGTATGGAACCGGTCAGTGTGGCGACAATTGGGGAAGGCCTATGTTCAGCAGTGGACGTCTTTCGGCTGAAATGATAATGATAACAGGATCGATGAAAGAAAGATACGAATGAGAGGCCAACTGTAACATCCTTCCACCAAAACATGTATAAAAACAATCAAACAAACAAACTGTCAAGGGACTTCACACATTTAAGAGCCCAATAACTGTCCCAATCCCAATATAACTGTATTTACGTCAATACCATATGTGATTGATTTTATGTCCAAACATCTTGACTACCGAACCCCTTGAGATTTCACAAAGGAATCTTGTATTTACGAGAACGTTAATTTTGATTGGTATAAACAGGAATATTGATAGTTCCTGCTGTTTAAAATTGAGGTATTTGAAGAATTTTAGTCATTAAAATATATAGAAGCAATTGCTTTTTGACTTTTGACGTCTGTCCTGTCTTTGTATAATTATTTTAGATCTTCTCAATTTAGTCATAATTTATGTTTTTTGTCTTTACTAAGTTGCATCTGTAATTATACAACGTGTAACGGAAAAGGTATTTTAAGCCGAAAGGGAGTCAAACAACTTGTCATTCGACTCCCCATACTAAAAAGTCACGTGACCAACAAAGTTTGTATGGAGAAGCAAATTTGTTTTTCGCGAATTTTCCAAATTCGTATAGCAAAAGTTGTTCAGAATGACGAGTTGTGTGATCCCCTTTCGGTTTACTATACCCTTTCCGTTGCACGTTGTATAGTACTATGGACTACTATGTCAGTGGCCCGAAATTCTGACAACCAGTCTTACCAAGGGTTTCATATTACTCATTACTTAGCTGGTTGTGGAGGTCAGATAGGCAGTGGCTCCATGCAAAATACTGGTAATCAGCTTCATCCAGTTGGACTGGCAGCCGACCCCAACATAGTTGGGAAAAGGCTATGCAGATGATGATGATGGACTATTATGATGTAGTTAAGCCAGTCACCCTACTGGAACTGATGTCTCATCAATTTCTAAATTGTCAAAAAATCATTTCTTTCTAGAAGAAGCCTGTGATGATTGACTGTCTACTTATGTAGGTATATGTATACTTTTAAATCTCATTTTGCTAATTAAACTTTAGCATAGAAATTAAAATAATCAGATTAAGATAAAAAACAAGCAAAGCATTCAAATACCCAAGGTCTTTTAACACGTTAAACGCCATCATAGAAAAAAGTTTTTTTGTAAATAAAAAAATCTTGTAATTTATGTATTTTATCAAGATATGTATGTATACTGTTTTTCATAAGAATCTGCCGTAGGGTTCCGTAAATATAACAAAAAACCCTTGAGGTCACCGGTGACCCCCATGGCGCGATAAAGTAAACCAGATGAGGTCACCGGTGACCCCCATGGCGTTCAACGTGTTAAGTAAGTACATTATGTTTTTCAGTAGGAGTAATATCACGATTTTAAAGATAACTAAATGCAGCAGCCCACAATCTTACAATCTGCTACAATTGAACTAGATTTTACAACACCCACAGTTAAGACACACCATGTTCTCATAAACTGCAGAATAATTATAATAACACAGACTACATTTTGTCAAGATGTTAACAACCGTTTACCTGTTAAAGATTGATTATAATTGAATGTAAATTGATTATGAACTAACAGTAGTTGTTGTCCACGTGAAATTATTATATTAAAAATATTACTTCCTTATTTAAAACGGATATTTTAAAATTTTCAAGGGTTTTAATGTTTTGCACGGAAACCCTTTACCCTAAGAGGAGTAACTTAGACTAAAAAGGTTAGAGTTCCGTTATAACATCAGCTATCTGCTCATAAAAGACCCGTCAAAATTGGTCCAGCCGTTTCGGAGATAAACCGGAACAAGCAGAGAGACAAAAATTTAAAAAAATGTTTTGAGTGCCGTATCACATGCCATCAATCAGTAAAGAACTGTTATTTTGAAATTATAAACAGTCACTTCAATTGTATAATGAGTTACATAGATTAGCAAAACTTGTTTTCTTAAAGTTCTAAACCTCACTGCAATCACTGAATTGAAGTCAATGTTTCATCCCGCAACTTAGTTGCATCTTTTGCGATAAAATTAACACCCTCATAGAGAAAGTCGTCAGTCTTTGTCCCCCCTAATGATTATACCTGTTACACTAATCTCTGAGTTGAATAATAAAGAGACTTTAAGTACCAATAAAATATTTAGTACCCGAGGAAGCTAGATCGATGGTTCTTCACGTTTTTTGGTAACGAAGGACCAGGATCACTTGAGCCGTGTCACTCTCTAAGTATCACGGCTCGAAGGACCAAATTTTTTGGTGTAATATCACAAGAAGTTTTTATGGCACTATTTTAAATATGGCATCTTAAACGAAGCCGAGCTTTTATTTATGGGGACCGTAATTTTTGGTGCAAGACAATGGTTTTAATTATGTGCGGTGATAACTTCTGTTGGTAAAAGACGTTGATGGGAGGATTTTCAGGTATTATTCAAATGGCGAACCGTAAAATGGAGATAAAATGCGTTGTTTATGAGGTGTTCAGCTGCTGCTGTGTTTTAGTATAGAAAAGCTGTCATGGATGCTGGAAAAATGTGTCTAAGGTACTATCTTCATAATATTATTTTAAATAATATTATTATTTGTTTGTTAAGTTCGAATATTAATTACATTTTATGTACATTATATACAGACATATAAAACAAAAATCATACTAAAAAAAAGAAAGACTAAAAGTAAGTACCTACATATTTACAACGACAACAATAGGACACTTTGGCGTAAAAGTACTCCTCCGCATCGCTGTCATCCGTAAACGTGCCCCGAAGACTGGCAGCATTGCCACGTTGAATGGCAATGCTAAATCTATGGCCAAAGAAATAGCCAGTCCTCTGGTCACGCGAAGTCTCGACCATTCGGCGAGACATTTCCGTAAAAAGGAGATGCGCACTCAGGCTCCGAGTGTTTCAACCCCAAACTGCTCAAAACTGTAGTTACCAATAAGGATACAGTATTAAATAATTAAATATTATTACAAACTGTAACTTAAAATTCCATTCTAACCATCGTAACGTCATAATTTCCTAGAATACACTTTGCTATGTTCAAATTTTTTATCTTATTACAACTGACGTGCTTGTTTATTTTTGGCAGATTACAAGTTTATCTAATGCCAAACTAAGCGGCACTCATGACAATACAATAAGACGTATGTGCCAAAAAATAACTACCCTAGTTTAAAAGCACAGCCACCAAAACAAATCCAGACCCAACTGCTGTGAAAACACATAAAACGCTTAAAATAAAACACCCTGTGTACAATATGTCAAGTGTGAGCCCAATAAAGAATGCTTAAAGACACACCATGTATAATTGTCAGTTTTAAACCTCGTAATGGGTTTTCAGTGAGTTATTGAGTCTGTTTTAATAGTTAGTAATAAAGTTGTCTCTTTGTCTTTGAATAGATGGATTGTCTATGGGCTGCTTATTTCGAGTGGGTACTGTGGTAGGTTGCACCAGGTGGGGGCTTAATTGCTTGAATAGTTAGGGTGTACTTAACTGGAAGAGCTCGTGGCTAGTAGTCCTTGCCTAGGTTGGTCCGAGGATGGGTAACCACCCATTATATACCGAGTTTTCTTCATGCTTCGGAAATCACACTAAGCCGTTGATCCTGGCTGTCATTTGTAGAACTTTGACAGTCGTTGAAGATAGCCAGTGGCCCGAAAATCTGATAACCAGTCTTTCCAAAGTGTATTACCCAGTACAAACTGGGTTGTAGAGGTTAGATAGGCAATCGCTTCATGTAAAATACTGGTATTCAGCTGCATCCGGAAGCATCACTAGAAGCCGACCCCTACATAGTTGGGAAAAGGCAAGGCAGATGATGAGTACTAGTGTACTTGCATTGTATGATTGGCCTTTACTGGCGTGTCTTGCTACGACTTCGGGCGATGCGACTAGAGGATCAGACTTTCGAAGGTGTTGTGAAAGTAATATAGGCAGTCGCTTCATGTAAAATACTGGTAATCATCATCAGCATCTGATTAGACTGGCAGATGACCCCAACATACAGACGCCAGCACATCAAGCTACCTGAAAGTGTCAATTTTTCCCAACCAGTCTTGTACCTAATGCTTTAGCGATAAAGTTGAAAATCTATTAAAGAAATTTGACAAATTGAAGTAGCTTAATGTGCTCACGTCTGTAAGTGGAAAAACTTAGATGGAAGGATTATAAGCAGAAGTATTTGACATTATCATTTGGGAAAAAAATTGTTGCAGAAGCATACGTCTGATATATTTCCCTTTTCCATGGTTACCGAATCTTGGAAGTTTTCTTAGTTATTATTATTAGTTTTTTAAATGTTTTAGGATTCTGTAAATTCTCAAGCTATATTATAGCCCTGTACATTGTTAATGATTTTTTTTTATAAATCAAGACAAGAACTTTTGACTGAAATTGGATAATCAAGTCTTTCAATCCCTTGTTTGACCTCCCAAAACACCATTAGGTTAAGTTATTTTACAGTTATCAACCAATGTTATGGTAAATGTAATTATGATACCTGCATGGGAAAATCTAAATAAGATTCCATAGCCATGGTTCATTAGATTAACGATGTCCCCATAATTGAATGTCCCATGCGATACTATTATTAAGTCTTTTAACGTTATTTTTTCCCTCGATCGCATGGATTTTGATGGGGATACTTAAACTGCAGAATTTGTGAGTAGATTCTCAAGATATTTTAGTATTATTTTGCTTCTTCTATTTTAGTATTATTTTTAACTTCTTTATTAAAGAATGTGTCTACATTCTTTAATAAAGAAGTTAAAATCAGCCTATAACGCTGCAATTGCTGGGACATATTTGGGAGCAGTTCAGGTTGGATGTGACGTCATGTCTTCGAATTTTATTTCTGGGAAATATCCGGTTCCCCACCATGTTTTCTTTCATCGCTGCAGAGAATGATGGTGATGGAATTATTACAGAAGTAAAGTGTTTGCCTTTTTTTTCGGATGGGAAATCATCAAATGACTTCTCCCGCTCTGGACGGAGCGGAAGGGAGTGTCAGACTTGTACTGCCTAAAACCCATCCATGTTCCTTTCTTGCCCTTTGTGTTCCAGGGCCAGTAAAGTGTTTGCCTGGATTGGAAACCACAACCACAGGATCACCACTACTCTTATCATCATCTACCTAGCTGTTTCCCAATTATGTTGCGAACGGCTTGCAGTCTAACCGAATGCAACTGTTATCTTTCATTGATGTTATTTGTTTCTATGGTACGCATTGTGGCATTTGATTTTTGATTTTGTTTCTGATCTAAATTTTACACTTACCTACCACATGGAGCGGCTGCTTAACTGACCTCCATAACCCAGTTAGTACTAGATAATATGATACCCCTTGGTAAGACTGATTGTCAGACTTGGGGGCCACTGACTACCTGTAACGACTGCCAAAGATCTACAATTGACAGCCGGGACCAACGGCTCAATGTGCGGCTTCCGTGGCATGGAGGAAACTGGGTATGTAATGGGTGGTCACCCATCCACTGACCAAGCCAGGCAAGCGTGGTTTAACAAGAGATCCGAGCGGCTGTTATTATTTAACCATGAGCTTCTCTATATCACCACTACTCTCATGATAAAAGCAAAACATAGCAAATTAAAAGCTTAAGCTTAAAAATAAATAAAAATAAAATAAAATAAAATATCTTTATTTCAGACCTATATCAGTCCATAAGCTTTCGGAACACTGTCAATAGATATTTTCGATAGAGCCTTCTCTTTCTAATTTTATTTCATTTATAACATAAACACTAAGTATAATCACGATAAAATAAAATACGTTTCCTATAATTAGTTACCAATATAATCTTCAATCAAAAAACCAGAAATAGAACAGGTTCATCCACTTAATATTTTATCTGTAAACCGGATATGACGTGTATTAGTCTAATGCGACTAAATGTGACTCATTATGAACACAAAAATGAATGTTAAGCGACAATGTATTAGTGTTTCCGGTTGTGGTCGTTATTTAAAAATGGAATTGATTGTTTTATGTTGTTGTATTTAATTGTATGAGAAAGACGTTATCTTTTTCCCATTACTATTTTTCTTTCTTTTTCATTTGATTTTTGTATATTTTGTTTGTGATCTAAGTCTTACATTAACTATTTCCTTTATTTACTATTTCTCTTATTTAATACATTTTTAAATATTTTGAAAAACAAAATTAAACAATTACTTAACTAACTTACTTTACTTAATCATTATCTAATTCTTAATCAATCTCAAATGATAGAATCAATAAAAAGACATTCACTTAACAAAAAATAAATAATAATAAATCAATCAATCGGCGAACCGCAAAACGAACCAACATCTCTGTCAGGCTTCTCCCAGACACCTCCAAACTCCTGCGCTAGTTTGCCGACATCTAAAGTCCCAACATGATATTCAACCCTCTCTGTTCGATGAATAATCCCTCTGATTCCGGACAGTCACTTTAGCCTAATTCAGGAACACGGCCTAATTGGATTTTTTATTGCTTGGTGCTTCCTAAGTTATTAAAACAGGAGTTACTTTGCGGAAATACATGACATTAAAATGCTACACATTTTTTTAATGCCTGCAAATTTTGGTAATTGTGGTTTTCAATAGCACCAATTATAATATTTATTACAATAATAATAATTAGGCAGCTGGATCAAGGGCTTGATTCAGAAAGCGGTATACGGCTCGTATTGTTAGGAGGTTCCTCTCTCTAGAGCCCTGACCGCCGGTAGCTTGGACCCTGTTCCCGATACCGGTGGGCTACTATTTTTTATATTTTTAAATATTTTTTTTATGTTGTTTTATATACAAATATTAAAAAATGTAAAGAATATGTCTATAAATAAATAAAGAATAATATTTTTTTTATTTAAATAATAAGATAAAATAATTATAGGGGTGATTTTTTGTCAAGTCATTAAATAGTTCAAATAAGTTCAATTATTAATTGTCCTTCTAATAAAAATTGATTGATATATTTATTAAATATAAGTCTTGTTAAAATTACCTTACCTATTCGGAGTTACAGATAAAGAAAAGAAAATTACCAGAATTTATAGTTATAGTCCAGGAGTAGAAGCAGCATTGAAATATGAAGATTGATTCCACCATGGAGGCGTAACTAAAAAGTTGGTTGCAGGCGAATCGATAAATTAGGTTAAACAACAATCAGTTATTTTAGCACCGCGCTATCTGTTCAGTTTGGAGGCAACACGCAATTCGGGCATTAGTGTACGTACATATTAAAGTTCTGGCTGAAATAATGAAACAGAAGAGAATTTAAAAGAAGGAGGTATAGGAGAACTTGAGGATGATACCAGAGTGCAAAAGATTGAAATCGCTGAAGTTACTGATGATTTTTATAGTGATACGCTGTACGCTGAAAAAAAAAAAAAGAATGAGTACATGAAAAATGATAAAAAAAAAAATATACTTAATGATATAATGATAAATGATAAATGTATATTCTATTCTATTCTATTCTGATGATGATACAGCCGCAAGCGGCTTTAATAGACCGGTTTAAATAACGCCATGAAGGAAGCCTTTTATAGGATCCTACTTCCTACTAATAACCTACTGTCGTGCTAAACGCAAAAGCGGTATCTCAAGGAAAGCCAGTTTCGAGAAAATTTAAGTTATGTAATTATAGTTTGGTATACAAATTACGGATTGTTTAAATACATAGATCCTACTATTTGACTTAGTTCATTAGGTGCGTATTTATTTAAGCTATTCGATGCCAATATTTTTTTAGATACCGCTTTTTAGCTTAGCACGGCAGCCTAGTAATCCTTCTAATATTATAAATGCGAAAGATTGTTAGGATTCATGGATGTCTGGATGTATGTTACTCTTTCATGCAAAAACGACTGACCGGATTTGGATGAAATTTGGCACTCAAATAGTTCATAACCTGGATTAATACATAATATGTACTTTTATCCCGGTAATACATTCTTGTGGGACAATTACCGAATTCCATAAGCTAGTTTCCTTTAATTGTAAAACTGCATCCAAAAGTAAAAACTTTAGCAATTCTTCAGGTTTTACTTTTACAACTTAAAATTGAGAAGCGTAGTCTGTACGTACTCCAAGTCTGGAGTGACGACAAAATAAAAATTTGGATGGCTAAAGTGATTCTTTTTCGACAAAAATGGTTGTCTGTCTCTGTTTATTTTTGGGTGATTTGGGATGATTGTGATCACTGCAAATTGAAACGATGTATATCAAGGGTGATTCAATGTGTGAAAATAAATAAGGTTTCCTTTCCAAACAGTGTTTTAAAAAATTTTTGGTTGCTTGATTACCGCGTGTGACAAGAAAATTTATTGAATACTGGCTAGACGGAATGTTTGCATTTGGCAGTTTTTACATAACATCACGCCTGTAATCCCCGTTAGGCAGAGGTGTACCTAATAGTACACCCACATTTTGCCAGTTATGTTTAAGTCCCATGTAATAGGGGGCGAGCCTATTGCCATCAACCGGGCGCAAATCCAAACTCCGTGGCTAGTACTGACAAAATTCCTGATAGTTTCTATCAGGAATTTCTCCAAAAGCACTTTGCCCGACCTGGGAAACGAACCCAGGACCTCATGCTCAGCAGTCGCGCTTGCGACCACTAGACCAACGAGGCAGTTGACAGTTTTTAAAATTGGTTTTACTCGCATTAAAAAGAAAATTAAATTAAGAAAAGGTTCTTAGGTTCATTGAAGATATTATTAAGCAGTATTGCAACCCACACTGGACCCACATTCTGGACCATTGAACATTTTCTTTCACAGAACGCAGGCATCCCAGCTGAAGGAATATTACAGATTGATTACACTTTGCTATACAATTAAGAGCTGGGATAAAAATGTGGGTCATCCGGCGGCGATAAGGGCAGAGTACAGAAAGGGTGTAAACAGACTCTTCACGAAGCCGTCAACCAAGCATTATGTACATCAAACTAAGTAACTTGACGCAACAATTAGTGCAGGGAAACGATTTTTTTTTTGGGCTGAAAAATCACGTTTTACAGTAGGACTCATACATTGAAAACTTGTATTTTAAAAAAACTTGTGAAAAAGTTGGAACTTTGATCCCAAATATCTCCGTAACTAGTTTCTAGGTTCCCAGGTATGGTCTAGAACAAAAAAAATGATCGCAATGACGGGGAGAACCAGTGCCTTTCGGCTTCGTTAAGAGTCTGTTTACACCCTTTAGTTGCTATCGGGGGAAAAACCTGAATGAAGCTGCAAAGGACTGTGGCACAAGAAAAGATAAGCCTAATATTGCCGTGCTAAATGCAAAATTAAATTATTATCTCAAGGAAAGGCAGTTTCAAGAATATTGAAGTTTTGTAAATATTGTTTGATATACACATTATGGATTGTTCTTTTTCTTGTTAGGATTTTTAATGTTTTAAAATACATAGGTACTGCTATTTGGCTTAGTTCACTATATGCGTATTTATTTAAGCTCTCTGATGCCAATCATTTTTTTTTTAGATACCTTTTTTAGATACATTTTTTTTTAATATAAAATACTAACTTTACCATATATCTGTATATTAGAATCTTGTATATTTGTTTACAAACATAAAAGACTTTTTCAGCAAGCGACAACGTATTATGCCCCACGATCGATGTATACTAATAAGTTATTTAAACCGAGGACGAATCTCACATTTACAGGTAACAACAGCTATATCATGTGCATAAAAATGTATAACAAAATACCAGATTCCATAAAAACGCTACCATTTTCTAAATTTAAAAATAATTTGACGAGGTTTTTAATTGAAAAATGCTTTTATAGTGTACATGAGTTTTTAGATTATAAATTGTAATGTTTTGTAAATTGCACGGTCATTTTAAATTATGATTGTTATTCTTATTGTATGGCGAATCTCTTCCATTATTGACATGATTATTATTGACATTTAAGATTATTATTTTATTAATTGTATTATTGTCATCGTTGTGTATTGACATATTTAATTTAATTCAATAATACAATTTTAATGGGATTATATGTTTAATGACTGCATGATTACGAACAATAATTAATTTAAATTTAAATAACATGTGGAACTGTTTATACTTGCACGCCGACATTAGAGGCAAAATAAGAGAACAATTTTGTAATTTTTACCAACCTTCTGTACCTTATTTATGCAAGTAAATGACTTTTGATTTTTTTTACCGCTTTTTAGCTTAGCACGGCAGAATACCCAGCAGTGAGTGAATTCGGGTTGTGGATGAAGATGATGACACAAATTAATTACCATTGTTATTCGAGATAATGCTGAAAATCGAAAAGAAAAATTAGAATAAGAACCCACCAGTTATAATGTACCAATGAAAGAATCAATGTAACTATAAGGGTACTACTCTTACATCATCATCATCTGCCGAGCCTTTTCCCAACTATGTTGGGGTTGGCTTCCAGTCTAACCGGATGCAGCTGAATACCAGTATTTTACATGGAACGACTGCCCATTTGACCTCCACAACTCAGTTAGTACTGGGTAATACAATACCCCTCGGTAAGACTGGTTGTCAGACTTTTGGGCCACTGACTACCTAACGACTGTCAAAGATACTCGTATAAGTGTATAAGGGTATATCTTACAAACCTCTACAAAAAATACACACCGTACACTCGTTCACTGACTAATCAATTGGCAGACACGTACGGACTTGGCCCAAAAACTACAAAGCCCATTTTGCTTAACAAAACAACGTATTTTGTACCGTAACTAATTTCTAAACCACCCTTGTTTTGCGTAACAGGTAGAAGTATCCAACAAACTTACTAAACTAGAGCACAAATAAAATCCACCCTTATTGTTAAGCCCTTAAGATTTTTAGTAACAGCACTGAAAATTTGGTGACCATCACTCCAGACTCTTCTTCAACAATGTTATTATATTTTCTATACAAACAAAGTTAAACTTTGCCTATTGATAATAAAGTCCACAACATACGCAAAACGAAAGTTAGTTCCAAAACTTTTTTGCCCAATTCTGACCTACTAGCAAGTTTAGCAAAAAAAAAAATCCTTTTTGTGTTACTTGCACGTGTTTGGGATTGAAAGTTATTGTTAGAAAGTGCTATTGTTGATATTATGTTAGGTTTTTTGTTGCAAAAGTGATCCACCTGATGGTCTGGTCAAGGGTAGGGTAGGGTTGCAAACTGTTGCAAGGTTCCGCTTTTCCTACAATTTCTAAGTTTTTTAATTTTTGGTCCTTACACTTTGTTTTGGTAAGTTAGAGAGGTATTCGAACTTATTATGATTGATGAAATAAAGCCCCGGGAACTTTTGGTAAAATAACAATAATTCTTTAAAAACAATACTTTTTAAGAACGTATAAAAACAGGCCTTTATGGGTAGCACAGTAACCGATGACTTAAAACCCAACCAAGCTTTCGATAAGTTTGGAATAAATATTTATTTATATAATTTTAAGAAAACTTACAGCTAAACAGACAGTGAGTTATAGTACACGGCACACAACGGCACACTACGGCGGTATATAACTGCACACTTTTAATAAAGCGCAAGAAGACTTTAGACGGATTATTTAAGGAGAAAAGTACCTGGAAGGATTTGGGGGAGGCCTTTACTCAGCAGTGGGTCATACAAGACTGCAAAAAAACGACAAAATAGACACATGAAAGTAGCGTATTTTTTTTTGTAAAGGCTGTCTTCTGCAAACATTTTGTGGTATGTAATGTTCGTTCATGACGATTAATACAAGTTATTTTACTCGATTACTCATCATGTTCCTGCCCTTGTACCATTATATTTTGGCGGCGCAACACATTTTCCTCTTTAGGTCGGCGCAACCCGTTTGCCTCTTAGGCGGCGCAACACATTTTCCTCTTTAGGTCGGCGCAACCCGTTTGCCTCTTAGGCGGCGCAACACATTTTCCTCTTTAGGTCGGCGCAACCCGTTTTCCTGTTTGATCGGTGCAACACATTTTCCTCTTTAGGTCGGCGCAACTCGTTTTCCTGTTAGGTCGGCGCAACACATTTTCCTCTTTAGGTCGGCGCAACTCGTTGTCCTGTTAGGTCGGCGCAATACATTTTCCTCTTTAGGTCGGCGCAACTCGTTTTCCTGTTAGGTCAACGCAACACATTTTCCTCTTTAGGTCCGCGTTACCCGTTATCCTGTTAGGTCGGCGCAACACATTTTCCTCTTTAGGTCGGCGCAACTCGTTTTCCTGTTAGGTCGGCGCAACACATTTTCCTCTTTAGGTCCGCGTTACCCGTTATCCTGTTAGGTCGGCGCAATACATTTTCCTCTTTAGAAAGGCGCAACTCGTTTTCCTGTTAGGTCGGCGCAACACATTTTCTTCTTTAGGTCGGCGCAACTCGTTTTCCTGTTAGGTCGGCGCAACACATTTTCCTCTTTAGGTCCGCGTTACCCGTTATCCTGTTAGGTCGGCGCAATACATTTTCCTCTTTAGAACGGCGCAACCCGTTTGCCTGTTAGGTCGGCGCAACACGTTTTCCTGTTAGGTCGATGCAACACGTTTTCCTCTTTAGGTCGGCGCAACACATTTTCCTCTTTAGGTCGGCGCAACACGTTTTCCTGTTAGGTCGGCGCAACACATTTTCCTCTTTAGGTCCGCGTTACCCGTTATCCTGTTAGGTCGGCGCAATACATTTTCCTCTTTAGAACGGCGCAACCCGTTTGCCTGTTAGGTCGGCGCAACACATTTTCCTCTTTAGGTCCGCGTTACCCGTTATCCTGTTAGGTCGGCGCAATACATTTTCCTCTTTAGAAAGGCGCAACTCGTTTTCCTGTTAGGTCGGCGCAACACATTTTCTTCTTTAGGTCGGCGCAACTCGTTTTCCTGTTAGGTCGGCGCAACACATTTTCCTCTTTAGGTCCGCGTTACCCGTTATCCTGTTAGGTCGGCGCAATACATTTTCCTCTTTAGAACGGCGCAACCCGTTTGCCTGTTAGGTCGGCGCAACACGTTTTCCTGTTAGGTCGATGCAACACGTTTTCCTCTTTAGGTCGGCGCAACACATTTTCCTCTTTAGGTCGGCGCAACACGTTTTCCTGTTAGGTCGGCGCAACACATTTTCCTCTTTAGGTCCGCGTTACCCGTTATCCTGTTAGGTCGGCGCAATACATTTTCCTCTTTAGAACGGCGCAACCCGTTTGCCTGTTAGGTCGGCGCAACACATTTTCCTCTTTAGGTCCGTGTTACCCGTTATCCTGTTAGGTCGGCGCAATACATTTTCCTCTTTAGAACGGCGCAACCCGTTTGCCTGTTAGGTCGGTGCAACACGTTTGCCTGTTAGGTCGGTGCAACACGTTTTCCTCTTTAGGTCGGCGCAACACATTTTCCTCTTTAGGTCGGCGCAACACGTTTTCCTGTTAGGTCGGCGCAACACATTTTACTCTTTAGGTCGGCGCACGCGCATCACGTTTTCCTCTTCCATCCTCCTATCAGACGTCACAGCATCATTTACTCCTTTCTCTTTCGTATCATTCCTCACACAATCCATCCATCTTTACGTTACTTTATTACTATTCCAACAAAACATAGTTAGATCACCTTGTTTACTATTGTAAGTTGTAACAAGCAAAATTGTTACTTACCTAAACCAATCTTTATCAAATGCATTAGCTCCACGATTAAGTACCTCCAGATAAAGTAAACTAAACTTAGCAACCTTAACATCAAACTTCGCGTTAAAAGTTAAAATACCGGTTTTAACCGGTTGTAGAACAAAGGAATCTTTGTGTACGAAACTAGGCTGATTGAACGACAATTTAGGTCTTATCCTGCGATCTAGGTCTTAGAATTGTTTACGTTGAACAGCTGTGCTTTATAGTGAGGTTTTAATGATTGTAAATTAGGTTTAGGGGTGATTTTAGGGCTTGGAGTGATGATAGACTCTTTGGGAGCATTAGGTTTTGTAATTTTTTTTTTAAATATATTTGCCATTTTGTTACTGATGTCGACTCCATGTTCATTCTTATCTTCTAAACAGTTTCTGCTTCTATTTCCTATATATTGTTTCTGTTTTAACAACAGCGATAGAGGTGTTAAACTTTTTGGGAACACCAAGTCAGGATATTCTTTTTCAAATTGAAGTTGCTGTTACCAGTTTCCACTTCGTATTCATATTTATGTTTTAAGAAGAGATTGATAGTTTTTTGAGAAATTGTATAGGAACCATTCGAATTGCTATCCATGAATTATTTACTTAATATGATTGGAATAGAGTCTTTGACAATGCCGGAATATTTTGTTCTTACTTGGTTTTGAATCCTTGCTCTGATATTATTGATAATGATGATACTACAACCGCTGGTGTGAAAAGGTGCCTTACTGTTGACCAACCCACCGTATGGTGTGTACTGTGATTATATTTTTTATTTGTTATCATTAGGCATCTTGGATGAATACCAATTCTATTACTTTCAGCAGAACCTTTTTTTTCTTCTACAAACCGCTCCTAAAACAAAAATCCTTAACACCTACAACCAGTTCTTCAAAACGTCTCGCACGTCCCAGTGTTAGTCTGACCTCTATATTTACACAGCTGTGTATCTTATTGTTCGTCGGATTAGTAGCGAGGAGCGATCAGCGTGGGAGTGAGTTCGATGCCAGTCGATGGACCATTTCTTTTAGTAGACCTTTTTATTTATTTTGTGGCAGTAAATTTGTATTGTCATTCAAATTTTTGATGTCTTTGTTACGTAAAATGGTGTACCTGTTACTGCTTATGCAAAATTGTGGTCTTCTGGTACGATTTTGAGATTGTTGGGAAGTTTTTAAGTTATTGGTACTGTTCAGTTGCATGGCTTTGGTAAAAGGTTTGTTAAATGGAATATTTGCGTGAAAAATAATATTAATGAAGTCTCACTAAATGGAGCGGTTGATTTCGTCTGAGGGTGATCATCACCGAAAACGCCTGCAAGAGCAAGAAGCACCTAACATATACTGCAAGTCGCGACAGAATTGGACAAAAATATCTACAGATTGGGTTCCGAATAACAGGAATAGGTGACGCAGCAGGCCCAGAAGGAGATGGACTGGGCTCAAATAGCTCTAGAGAGAGAATAGTGAAAGAGAGGAAGGTAGCAGACCTGTGCCTTGCAGTGCGACACAACCGGCTTATAATATTATCGAATAACTTTTTAATGCCATTCAAATTTGTGATGTCTTTGTTACACAGAATGGTGTACCTGTCACTGTTAATGCAAAATTGTGGTCCTTTGAGCATAACCAAAAGGTTACGTGGTTTTATTTTTATTGATGCTATTTAGCAGACAGGTTTTGTCATCGAATCAATAATGAACAATATTTTTTTAACACACTTAAATGTATTTTTTCACCCAAAATATGTATTACAAATGCATTGGGTCCATCTGAGGACACTAAAAAGAATTGAGACCTGATTCCAGAATATGCAGCTTTATACTTAAATCGCAGTAAGATATTATTATTTCAGTTTATTGAAATCCATGTAATTATAACACAGCTTCTACTCATTTTTTTTAGAAACAGGATAATTAATGTTTTTTTTTTTATTAATTAACGATCAAGAAGGCCGGACAATTAGAATGTCTTTTGAATTCATAAGAATTGCCACAAACCCGGGGCCAATGGAAGGAATGAAAGGAGGCCTTAGCCTAGCTGTGGGGCAGTCTAGGCTAGCTATAAGAATATTCTTTTAAGAAAGTAAAACATTTTTTGGACTGTGTCGGTTAATTTAGTTATCTTATTTTACCTCGCACGGAAACTCCGACGATACCCAACAGCAGCTTACCTACAAAGTAACTCCCCTATAATTAAACAATCACAAGCTAGTAAAATCATTTCATTATCCCATATCTTTATCACTTAATTGTTTATTTCAATAACAATAAGTCAGTTTATCTCCTGTTGGCTAATGGTTATGTTATCAGTTAATGGCTTTAAGTTTTACAAACTTATATTTTTTTAATCCATTTTTTACACTAACCGCGAGTTTACGAGTGTTCTTTTGCGTTGCAGTTTGGTTGATGTAGGGTGGAAGGGGGCTGTTGTCTTCCCTATGTTTCACTTTTTTTTGCTGTAAAGACGCCAGAGGTCAAGCTACCCGAAATTGTCTGATTTTCCTAACCAAACTTGAACCTAATACTTTAGAGATAAAGCTGAAAATCTATTAATGGACTGATGGTAGTAACTTGATGTTCAGACGTGCTTATTGTCGTTAAAGTTCTAACATCATTTTAGTCATTCTAGGCTGTTTTGACATTTTGTATTTTGATGCCGTTTGGATGGAGCACTGAAGCTCTGATTTCAAGAGCACCAATGCTTAGAGCCAAAGATATTCCCTTTGCTCAAATGGTTTTATCTTTGGTGCTCTTGAAATCGGTGCTCAAATACGGAATACTCCGTTTGGATCGGAAAACGCGTTGTTCATGTATTACATAGTATCAATCAGTCTTTTCAATAAACTGTAAAGCTGCTATTTTTATATTACATGGAGTTAGAACTTCAACGACGCTATGTCTCCTACTGGGAAGTCATACATTTGAAATGTAAACTTACAGCCGGTACCCTGGCTAGTATTAAACTTTCTTTTTTTTTGCATGGAAAATCATCAAATAACTTCTCCCGCTCTGGGCAGAGCGTTAGAGAGTGTGAGACTTGTACTGACTAAAACCCATCCATGTTCCTTCCTTGCCCTTTGTGTTCCAGGGCCGCGGGATCTCTTTCGAACAGTCCCGCAGCCCGGCTAGTATTAACCTTGGTCTTTATTTTTTATAAAAATGATATTTTCTTGGTTAACGTACTGGTGCGTATTAAGTAAACCTTTTTGCAATAAAAATAAATTCGAGCATTGCTAGAAATTAATTAATTGAAAAGTTACACTACTTTTCATCATCTTCTTAACGAGCATCTTTACTCACTGGAAGGTTTTCAAAGAAAATCACTGCCATAGCCGAAAATTGGTCCTTCCACCCCAAAAAGGTTATCAGCTAGTCCACATTTCCACAGCATGTCCGAAGATGTGTCAAAAAAAACGTTTTGTTTACTTTTTTTGTCACCCTCAGCTGGGTTCATGGGTTTTTTGCTCTAAAGTAGGTAGGCAGAAACCGTAGCTGGTAGGGCTATTTCGTAGTGATTTTTTTTGTATTTGAACATTAGTTATCTTTGGGTGTTTGGCTAACCAAGTTTAGTAGTTAACAGGGTTGTTGATAGATTTTGGTAGTGCGTAGTTTAGATGTTTTTTGGGGTTATTCGGGAGTAAAGAGGTGTAGCTTTTTGAGTGGAATTTTTATCTTTGTATAAAATACAGGAAAGTTTTACAAGAGGAAGATTGAATCGTTTATAACCATCCTCTTGAAAGTTTTTGCAAGAAGAGGAAGTTAGGACGCCAAAAAATCTACTTGTCCAATAGATACTTCAATACTAAAGCATAGCTACTGAGTAGTGTGGTCCTTTTTAAGTTATTGTGTTTTTATTTACAGAAAGCAAGCGAAAAACCTTCAACAAGTTTCTACATGTTCCAGTTACCAAATTATTTATCTTAAACTTTTTGAAGTGAAAACTTCTTTAGCATCGTTGTGATTTGAAAGTCGATGAAACAAAAAAGCGACACTAAAAAGAGACGGACAAATAAATTCATAAGATTTAACGTGGGAGAAAATGAAATTTTTGAAGGTTTCACTTCTACCACGTGTGAATTGCACACATGTTTTTTTATGTTTTAGATAAAAATATATGTATGAGTAAGTACTGGTGCTTATAAAAGTGGGGAAATCGGGTCAATATGATAATTACAAAAAAACAAAAAAAAAAAAAAAATCTTCCCAATGAGTTTTTTATTTTATTTTATTATTATTCTTTATTCATTTTCCTAACTTACTTATTATATTTTTAAATATTAAAAAGAAAAACAAAAGTATAAAAAAAACATTTAAAATATAAAAAATAGTAGCCCACCGCTATCGGGAACAGGGTCCAAGCTACCGGCAGTCAGAGCTTCAGAGAGAGGAACCTCCTAACAAAGCGAGCCGTGTCCAGGAGTACCGCTTTCTGAATCAAGCCCTTGATCCAGCTGCCTAACGAGAGCCTCCTTAGGTGTTGGTCGAGGCTCTTGGCAATTAAGCCATGGGCTGATACGACTATCGAAACAATGATTGCTGAGTCCACATCCCACATGTCGACAACCTTGCGAGCCAAGTCAAGATATTTGATATTTTATATTTATTACTATGCATTTTTTAACAAGTTCAGTTTTGAAGATTATGATTGGATTAAAAATAAGAAAAAAACCGGCTTGTTTTATGGTACACTTAGATAATAAGCTATCAAGTTGTTACGACCAGAGTCAACAAGTTACTACTGGTCCAGACTTTTTTCGGACAAGGTCCACTTTTAAGGGTAGCCGGTTGCCTGATTTTTTGTGTAAACAGGTTATTGGTTTTAAAATATCCTTTTTATACAAGTAGGTAAAAGCCTACTAAAGACGAGAGAGATTTTTCTTTTACTTTATTTAGCCTTTTGTACACTACGTTCAGGGTAATAATAACCATAGATCAGAGTAGGTAGATAGAATTGCGGTCATTGATCCGAAATGTATATATTAATATGGACATTCCTGCGGATTTTCTGAATTGGTTAATTATTTAAAAATTAGGTAGGAATTGTATTAAAATGAGCAATATTATAGTGTTCATAATTTTTTTTTAACGTTACCCAGTCACGATTTTACACAACCCAACGACTAATCAGGGCAAAGGATCATGGATGGTGCACTAACCGGTGGTACCTTCCTTTAAATGAATTGAGTAGTAATAATATCACTACCAACATTAACAATATTTAATTAGATTCGGAAATACTGGAATTACTTTCCGGGAAGATGACTTACCCATGTTATTCTTTCTGTGAACATTTATGACACAAGTACCAAAAATCAATCTACCTACTCCGATCACTGGTAATAACATAATATCACCGCAGAAGTGTACCTAATAGTACAACCACATTTCGCCAGTTATGTTTAAGTCCCATGTAAAAGGGTAGAGCCTTTTGCCATCAACCGGGGCACAAATCCAGACTCCGTAGCTGCTATTGAGAAATTCCTGATGGAAAAACCCAATAACATTTGCTCGACTCGGGAATCGAACCCAGGACCATGCTCAGCAGTCGCGCTTGCGACCACTGGACCAACGAGGCCGTCCTATTAATAAAAATACTTAAAAACCAATACTGTCCTCCATTTCTGCATCACACTACTGAACCATACTAGCTGACGAAAAGCATCAACAAATACCTTCCTACCTACAGTTTAAAATTGAATTCACAAAAAGTGCTCAGCGGTCAACCTGATCGTCGCGCGTCGGACGGGACACATGTCTACTGTGCAGTTAATAAATTGCAATCCGGGTGATGCACAGATTAGCGCGCAGCGGAAAGTTCAATGTACTCAGTTTGTATAGAGCTGTTTGTACGACGCTATGTGAGGTACGTATTGAATAAAACTGGGGTTATATTTCTGCATCGTTGTTTATTTCCGGATTCGTTTGGCAATTTGAATAAAGAATATTTTTTGTAGGAAAGGGACCTGTGGGCCTAATCAAGCGGCAGTTTTCGAAGACGTAAACGACGTTATAGACGTTTGTATTTTGCCAAATTACTTTCAACTGGTTTGATAAAAGATTTTCGGTATCAATATGTGAATAAAAAAAATGTTTAATGCAGCAAGTTTTGAAATTCGATTATTGAACAATAAAGTTCGTGTATGTATCTCTAAAATGCAGTTTTTTTTTTTAAATATCGCAGTTGCTGCAACAAGATTATTTAATTTCTGCCTATTTCAAGTGTTAATAGGTCCATAGACTTATTTTTCACAGTTGTCACACCAAAACCATCACAATCACACTACCACCAACAACTCTAAACCCTCCACATAATCTGCTACATTTAGTACGAAGGCATATTGCGCCAACGCACCTGTTATTTGAAATTCATATTATTTACCATAGTAAGCCATGGGTTATCCACCATAGCGTTTCATTAACAACTTGCTTTTTGTTATGGCAGAGTGAGTTTGAGCGAGAAAGCCGTGGGAAGTTGAAAATGAAAGTTTTAGGGGCGGAGTTCTCGATTATAGAGGAATTGAGGAAATGAAGATCGTGAAGAGTCAGTGGTAAGGCTCGCTCAGCCACTGGGCGCTTTATCCTGTTTTCCTTTTTCCTGAAATCAGTTATATCACTGTCACTATCATTGTCACTATCATTATCACTATCACTTCACTACATATTATAAAACAAAGTCCTCCGCCGCGTCTGTGTGTCTGTTCGCGATAAACTCAAAAACGACTGCACCGATTTTATGCTGTTTTCACCAATGGGTAGAGTGGTTCTCGAGGAAGGTTTTAGTAAATAATTTGTCAAGTTAATGATATTTGTTGGAGATGGCGGAAAAACCTTTTATTTTATTTTATTTGTTTGGAAGAACCAACAATTACACATTATATTATTTTACAAAAAAATAGAATTAATAGAGTTATACAAATGTGCAACCAACAACGTTCTCCACAGATATACAAAAGACAAAGACTGAATTTAAAATGATCCAACAAATGGTGCAAATACATCCAAATTAGAGAAAAACTTATTGAAATGACCTGTGAGACGACGCAGAGGTGCCCGCAAGCCTGCCTTCGTGCGACTACGGGTGACGGCGAAAACAGGTCGTGTCACGTCCCTGAATCGTCCTCGGGACAACATAGCACAACTTATTACAGATATCCATACAATCATTATGAAACCCTTTGAGATATATATATAGATATAGATACAAAATGATGTCTGGATAAGGTCTACAGAAAAGTCCGCGATGGCATATCTGGTGTCTGTGATACAATGATTTTTAATCATTAGTACAGGCACCAACGATTCACTTAGGTTTAAAATGCTCATTTTTATTGAAAATTGTTTTCTTTTTTGTGAAACCTAAATATGTTTTTTCTGAAATAAAAATGTATTATTATTATATGTTCTCTTACTTTTAGTCGCGATAACCGACATCCAAGCGGGCGAATTCCACGGGCATCAGCTAGTTATAGATAAAGTTGAAAATCTATTAAAGAAATTTGACAGATTGTAGTAGTTTCGTGTGCTGGCGTTATTATACGTATTACACGGTATACATTTATTTCTGTCCAAGTCTATCATTTCAAATTATTCAAATTTCATCTCTGCCAAACTAGGCTCTCTGCCTCAACTCTGCCAAACACAGGAGCTTCGATCCGCAGTTATTACCAGCAATTTTCAAACCACAATTTTGATGTGTATCAACAGGGGCGCAAAACTATTAAATATCGGCCGAGGATTAAACTATGCATGTTAAACTGAAACAACCCCTTTTTCAATCATGAGGGCTTACAGCTGATGGATATGAAATAGTTTTCAGCAGACATTGTGTAAACAGATGACTGTACAATATTGCTGTTTTGGGAGATTGCTGATGTAGGTATAACGTTGGTTGCAAGGGCGACTGCTGAGCAAGAGGTCCTGGGTTCGATTCCCATGTCATGCAAAGTGTTATTGGGTTTTTCTATCACGAATGTCTCAATAGCAGTCACGGAGTCTGGATTTGTACCTAGTTGATGGCTATAGGCTCTACCCTTTGCATGGGACTTAAACATAACTGGTGAAATGTGCTGGGTGTACTATTAGGTACACCTCTGCCTAACCCTACGGGGATTACAAGGGTGATGATGTTAGGTAAAGTGCTTACCTGGGTTCGAACCCACATCTACTACTCATAAGTGGGGGCAGTTACGTCTGGGTCACCACTGCTTCTATAACTGCAATAGCTCTTCACCGAGACCAATTAATTGGCAATAAGTCAATACCGCGACCAAGCAATTGGCCGAACATTGGGACACAATTAATTTTAATGGCAATACATTTTGGCAGTAACTCACTCAAAGGGACACCTGATGTCAACCCGTAATATAGTACGAGTATTGTTCGCAGTAGGGTACTCTGTTTGTGAATTGTTAATTAGTTGATAGTTAATGGTAAGTGTCGTGTAAAAGGGTATCACGAATTTACTATCAAATATCTAAAGGATAAAGACCAAAAAAAATAGTCTGTGATTGAAAATAAAGCTACCATACCCTAGAAAAAAAAGAATCAGTAAAGATTTTACGCTAACGATATTATTATATATCGTAAGTACAATTCTAATAGCTTGGGTTAATGAAAAATACATTCGTCATTAACCTAAACCTGGTTTTGAACTTAGAGCCTATTTCACGATGTTCGAATAGCCATTACTATAACTACTAATTTCACACAAATTCTGTCCTATTTTGAACTTATTCGATAATAAGTTCAAAATAGGACAGAATGTGGTGCCGCCGCCGCAGCTCCAATCAATATGCACTCAATCTATTAAACTGGCCAATCAAATTGCTGATGCAAAGGAATTTATGATTACACGACCTTCTACTGATAATCCCGCATTGGTTGCTAGTGGTGTCGTAATGGATATTATTGGCTGAATATCATGACGTCATCATCATCAGCCTATAAATGTTCCCACTGCTGGGACAAGGCCTCCTCTCTATGAGAGGGAATGGGCTATAAATCCACCACGCGGGCCCAGTGCGGATTGGTAGATGTCACATGTCTTCGAAGTTTTGGTTCTAGGACAAACCAGTTTCCTGACGACGTTTACCTTCACCGTTTTTAAGAGCAGTGGTGATGAAATAAATTACACAAAGTAATGCGCCTGCCTGGGTTCGAACCCACGACTTACTGTTCGTAAGTCGGGGTCGTTACCACTGGACCACCGCTGCTCTCTTTATGAAATTATACTAATTCACATTACTTATTCAACCAAAAAGAGCGTTTTTGTAGAACTTGAACAGTCTGAAAAAAAAATACTCTATAAGATTATTTACACTCCCGTTAGAAACTGAAAGCCCCAGGTTTATTAAAAATAACAATCTAGAAACTAATTTGACGGAACATAACAATTAAAAAGTATTTTGTAAGAAATAATAGCTAGTTATTAATTATGCTACTAATTGCCTCTTAAGAAGACCTCCGACTACAATAGAGTTTTACTGTATCAAATCATAAATGAAAAATAAAACAGGCATAAAAAAGATGAAATTAAAAAAATGATTTGATATTAATGCTTCCGTGTAGCTACAGGACAAAGATGAATTTCTTTTAGCTTGTCTTAAAAAGAATTGATGTGTACCAAGTTGTCGCAAAAACTCCTTCACATGAAAAAAAAATGTCCAAAGAAGTGGCAATCACTTTATTTCTACAAAAAATTTCATATCGATTGAAATAGGTAGGCTTTTCAGCTCTTGTCAATGAAGGGCTTGTGGCTCGTTAATAACAGGTTAGGTTAAACTGCCTAGATACGTGAATGAACTATTACATACTGAGTTTCTTCCGTACCTCGGAATACACGTTAAGCCGTTGATCCCGGCTGTCATTTGTATATCTTTTACAATCTTTATAAGCAGTCAGTGGCCCAAAAGTGTGACAATCAGTCTTTCCAAGGTGTATTACCCAACACTAACTGGGTTATGGAGGTCAGATAGGCAGTCGCTCCAAGTAAAATACTGATATTCACCTGCAACAGGTAAGACTGGAAGCCGACCCCAATATCGTGAAAAGTTTAGATTGATGATACGACGATGTCAGTCCATACATTTTTTACCTCCCATCATTACTATGTACTATCTAACAGAATGACACCCAGCCTAGAGCGCCTAGATAAATAGTAATCGCTTATGAAGCTTGGCAAATTGTTACAGTGACTTTCAAAAGGATTGGTACGATAGATTTCCGGCAGGTAGCCTATGTTTCAAAGTATTTTTGATTATTATTACTACTGCTGAAAAACTATTTCTATGAGACTGCAATGAAGGGTCAATTTTCCATCTGACATCCAAAAGGTTTGCAACGGATCACACCACTAAGAACAGTAATGAAAACAGATCATTCATTAACAATCATATGCCTAACCCTAAACCTCAAACGAACGAGACTATAAAAGTTTAAAAGTCCTAGAGTAGGGCAAAGTTTAAAAAAAAAATACGGACACTCAAAAAACCGACTCCCACAATTCACAGTTCAAAGATCTCTCTTCGTTCATTTCCAGTTCATCAAGTAAGCAACAAACAAAAAAAAGAAACCAAATCTTTTTTGGTCAACAAAAAGAGATTGATTGTGTTATCTTCACTTTTACACTTTGACCAAGGAGGCTCGATTTGGACTCAAATCGTAATCCGCCGTGGCAGCTACTGTCCGATTTCACGGCTTTGGGCTCATTCTGATTGCCCTTTGTCGTGGTTTCGGAGTGGTTTAAGAATGAGGATACAGCGAGAATGCAAAATAAAGGTCATCATCTTTACTTAGCCTTTTCGAAACTCTATTGAGGTTGGCTTCAGGTCCTGTCGGATGCAGCCGAGTTTTTTCCAATAACCACAGATACTGTTGCTACGTCACTTATCTCTATATATTTTTCTTGTATGATCTGTGGGAAGTGGAAAGGAGATATACGAAAAATATAAAGTTCTTAATTTTTTTTTATTCATGTCGTAATTCTTCTTCTGTGCGTGCCGAAGACAATTCATCCCAAATTTTGGCGACGATTTTTGCACTTTCAGTAATGGTAATTTCGTAGTAATGGTAATTACATGACACATCAAAATAATCTCACAAATTTTAATTTGTAAAGCTGGATGCGAGTCGCACGGGACCAGTCAATGTGGCGACAGCAGTGGACGTCTTTCGGCTGAAACGATGATGAATTTATAAAGAAGGTGGCTAAGCTCAGACGAATCATACCAAGATCTAAGGTTTTAGGACCTCAGGTAGCTAATAAACTGACTTTCAGTAACATTAACAACCGCGAAGGCTAACATAACTGTATGATCGCTTGCTAGACCGTACATTACTTTAAGATGATGGGTGGATAGAAATTAAAGAAGGTAAACTATTGAAACACTACTGTGTTGTCCCAAAGGTACTTAAAGTAAAAGCTTAATAGACTGATGTTGTGTGAAGTGAGTGACGCGGCCCTTGTTGGCTGTAACGAGAACGCCTGGCTGACTTGATAGCTCAACGCGAACTGAACTAATTATTATGAGTTGAAATAAATGTGAAGTAAACTGCTGAATTGCAGAATGTGCGGTTGCACCGTACCCTTAGATTTGGTGTATTCCCGTTGAACCCATTGGCATGGCCCCACTGGTGGGGTCAACGGGAATTATTTTTAGTAATTTTATCAATTCCCGTTGACCCCACCAGTGGGGTCACGGGCGGTGGGGTCAACGGGAATACCCCTTAGATTTTAACCAATATTGTTTCAATTTCACTCCACAAAAACTACTAATCACCGCTAACTACTCTATTTTGAACCACATCCCAAATAACGTTGCATTTGGACTGGCGACCATTACAGTAGCGGTTGTCAATCGCATTAACACGAATTTATACCTCTTCCCCATTACCGCATTATGCATTCATATCAATTTTAATATTTATTACGGGCAGCACTACCTTTGCGTTGTAAAACTTAATGTGCATTATGTCTGATTTTATTTAATACTAGCTGTTGCCCGCGACCTTCGTTCGCGTGAAATTATTATTAAAAAATCCCCTTTATTATAAGCACTTCCCTATTTGAATCGAATTTCGTTACCAATTTCAAGGGATTTTTTTTTCTTTGCACGGAACCCTAATTATTTATCTAAAATAAAAGTAGCCTAAGTTACTCCCTGTTACTTCAGCTATGTGCCAGTGAAAGTCCCGTCAAAATCGGTCCAACCATTTCAGAGATTAGCCAATAGCCGGCACAGACAGACAGACAAAAATTGTAAAAAATGTTGTTTTGGTATACAGGGTGTAAACACACTCTTCACGAAGCCGTCAACCAAGCATTATGCACATCAAACTAAGTCACTTTACGCAAAAATTAGTGCTGGGAAACGACTTTTTTTTTTGGGCTGAAAAATCACGTTTTACTCAATGTAACGCTATCAAAATATTGTGCTGATGGATGGATTGAATAGGGTCCTGGAGGTGTCTAAAGTGAAAATCTTACATTAAAAACATGTAAAAAAAAAACTTGTGAAAAAGTTGGAGCTTTGACCCCCAATATCTCCGTAACTAGAAGGTTCCCAGGTATGGTCTAGAACAAAAAAAAATGATCACAATGACGGGGAGAACAAATACCTTTCGGCTTCGTTAAGAGTCTGTTTACACCCTTTACGTACCGTGTATACATCCATATGCACATAGTAAAAAGCGGTTATTTTAATATTACAAACAGACACTCCAATTCTATTTATCTGTACAGACAGATGTACAGATGCACAGATTTGGAATTATTTATCTGTGGCTGCTTTTATTTTGTTTGTGTTGCTCGCTTTTAACGTAACATGAAATCAGTAGCCACTTTAAGCGGCAGAAATGTGGATATTGTTGATAAGTTTGTAAATTACATTTGCATCGGTAGGACTAATTTAGCTTATCGCGTTTTGTTACATACTGCAAGGTGATATTTTATAAACCATGAAATATTTTCATTCATCCTTAACAATAGTTACGCTAAGAACAACGATCAACACACATACAACAAAATAACAGTCGGTATGCAAAAAGTGTCTCCCCTTCTAGCTTGAGAGACTAGTAGCGCCATCTATTGAGTTGAAGCGTTGAATATTTTGGGAGGCTTGACAAATTCTTTTGGGGACGTATTTTTTTTTTAAACATTTTGTATTAAGTATGTATTTTTATTTGTAAGTTATAGAAATATTGTAATTTACCTTTAAACCAAGTGAATTTATGAAAAATTTTACGAAGGAGAATTTTAATAAATACTGCTGCTTGATATAGACGCGGTCAGTTGGTAATTCACATTTTTTTAAACTTCCTAGTAATTTTACAGTTATCTTTTGGGAATACTTGTACGAAACTACACGAAGTCTATTTAGGGCAACAAGATTGCAAGGTTTCTTATGTTTTATTTTGTCGGTGGCGGTATACCTCTATCACAACATATTATAAAAAGAAGTCCTCCGCTGCGTCTGTCTGTCTGTTCGCGATAAACTCAAAAACTCCTGCACCAATTTTCATGCTGTTTTCACCAATGGATAGACTGGTTCTTGAGGAAGGTTCTAATAGATAATTTGTCAAGTTTTTGCATACATTGGCTAAAATATGGGGTTGCAGAAACGGGATCAAAACTTCATGATTACTTTTGTTACGATAACCGATATCCACGCGGGCGAAACTGCGGGCATCAACTAGTTTTTAATAAAGGATTTATTCTTCGTTCGGCCCACTGAGTTTTGTCCCACATATCAATATCCTGGTACGTCCCTTCCTTCGTCCCAAAAAAATATTTTAATTATTTTATTCCCGCTTCGTCCTATTTTATATTCCTTCTACGGCCCATACTGTTTTTGTATGTCCCAAACTTACTTTTTTGTACAATCGGCACCATCTGTATAGTAATCATGTTATCATCTTGCTTCAAGAACAAAACAATAGAACAAATTAACAATAAAGAACAATTCCCTGACAAATCACTTATAATTGCTAATTGATTCAACAAATTACCCTTCAAAAGACGCTCTCAACAGCAGCTGTAGGATCACGTAGTTTCTCATAGCAACTCGGTTAGTCATCTCTCGTATGACCTACTTTCAATATGTTAAGTCATTCGAACGCTTCACTGAACACGTTTGAACTTGCTGCGTCGATAGCTAAGCGTTTATGATTATGCTTGGCTGGTTTTATTTCATTATCAGTGTCTATATTGTTTTATTCTTTATTATCTTTGTCGAATGTTTCTATATTGAGCTTTGTTATGTGTTTTGTGAACTGTTACAAAGCTATTTCTGTTAAATCCTTTTCATTATTAAGGAAATTATTTAACGAAATGATTCAAGGAAGACTAAAGGTATTGAATATCTCTACCTGGAATAAAATCTATTCTACCGAACAACATAACATAACAATCCTGTAATCCCTAAAGAGTTAGGCAGAGGTGTACTTAATAGTGGAGGTACACCCACACTTCGCCAGTTATGTTTAAGTTACACGTAATAGGGGGCGAGCCTATTGCCATCAACCGGACACAAATACAGACTCCGTGACTGCCAAAGGAAAATTAAATTATACCAAACATATTTACTTCACATCACTAACCCACGCTATTTTTTCAAACCTATCTCCTCCTTTTAAAAAATCATTTACACCTTGAACCAAGAAATTGTGCAAATTTATCAATATGTTCATCAAATCCAATCACATTTTCATCTATGCTCATAGCTAATGAGTCTAGTAAGTAGTCAGGCCAGGTGTTTTTTGCACAATTCTTACGTATAATTTTATCCCTTGAGCACATCGATTTGAGTTTAATATTTATTAAGTAGTACGTGCTACTGACTTGCCCGTTAATTGATTAGTATTAATTAAGCATTCCATGTTCATTACTGTGCTTTGATAGTAAAATAAAAATGTACGTAATAACATATAATACCAAGTAATAAAGATAAACGACAATGATGATGATTCATGAACAGGAGAAGTATGGAAAGATATTCAAGATATGCTTAATCCTTAACCCAATTCAAAAAAAAGTTTTGGAATATGCAAGACTTCAATTTTCAAGATCATAATTAAGTTCTTCTTTTGCATGTTCGTTGAGAGACCACCTTTGAATGGAACAAAGACTAACTAAAAGATATCGCTATCAGCTACTTCCCACAGAATTAGCAACATTGTAAAAGAAATGAATAAAAATTTCAGAGTACAGTAACGCGTAAATTATCCAATCATATTCCTTATTTTTAGCAGAATAATGGTTCAATAACATAATGCTGATCGTTTTATACATAGTTTGCTGCAAAAGTATAATTCTAGTTTAAATATAATTGTTCTTACAACAGGTGCAAATCGTACGTTTATACGTACTTACTTATGTAAGTGATGATAAAATTGTGAGGAATGTTCGCAAAGAACTTGCTTTGGTGGCTTTATTTTACATCAAGATAATTTCTAATAGCCTGATGTAATCTTTAGATCACTAATGTCATACCACATGGTAAAACTGTGTCATTTAGAGACTATAATATTTATAACTGCCTACTTTACATGGATAATTTTTCCTAAACTCATATTTTTGAATGCCTCGTTGGTGATCGCAAACGCGACTGCTGAAGATGAGATCCTGGGTTTTTTTAATAAGAATTTCTCAGTAGCAGCTATGGAGTCCGGACTTGCGCCCGGTTGATGACAATAGGCCCCTATTACATGGGACTGAAACATAACTGTCAAAATGTGGGTGTACTAGGTACACCTCTGCCTAAACCTTCGGGGATTATACAGGCGTGATGTTATGTTATGTTATACTTTTAAATCTGTTTTGTTCTAATTGTGGGCTTTCTCAAATAACCACACCACATCCACCCTTCTGTGAGTATTTTACTTTTCAGCAATTTCTCATGAATGTTTATTAGTCTTTTTTTTTTCACTAACTTAGGCGACAATACCGGACTTCCGGTAAAACCATCGAGATTTTTTGAGCAATTCACCTCATCATCATTATTCAATTCAATTCATTTATTCAATAACGATTTTGAATTGTGACTGAATTTCTAAAACCAAAAATATAATTCTCGTGCCCTTATCCCAATTCATTTGGGGTCGGCGCATTATATCTTCTTCTTCCATACTTCTCTAATATTTGTCATCTCAGTAGTCACCTCCTTTCTAGCCAGTTGAGCTATGATATTTACAACATCTTTGTTTAAAGTAATTATAAGCAAGTTTTCATCAAAATCAGCAAAAAATACGATCTCTTTGTTAGCCTCAGATGAATTTATAATTTCCCAAGATGTACCGTTGTGTTATTTAATTAATTTAGAGAAAATGAGTCAGGGAATCATCCGACCAGTCCTTGGCCTGACTTTGTTAGCTATGACTAACATTACGGCAGAGCCAAAAACCTTTTGATTTGTCGTTTTAGTTCTTATTTGATGTTTGATGAAGACAGTGGTGTGATACAAGTTCTGTGAAGATGTGATAGTGAGGTGTTTAAAATGTAAGTCAGAAAAATCTTACACCCACTTTTACCTGACTGCCAAGGAAGGGTTATTAATTATACAATGTTGTAATCTGTGATAACTACTGATAATTTAAAAGAAAAAAGCCAAAGATTTCTAAATATATTTTGCAGACTTTTTTTCTCCTTCAAAATACCTGTCTGTTGCACTGCATCTCTGAAACCTGAAAATCATTCATTAAAATATTTCATGTGTGTAGAACTCGACCGACTGAAACTCTTCTTTCCCTAACATTTTTTCTGATTTAATAATTATGTCGAAGAAACTTTGTTGAAATACTTTTCATGAAATTAATTTTAAAAACTTATTTTCGTGTGGGAAACAATTTTTTTTTATTTATTTTACTCTCATTTTGAACCGTATTTATATGTATTCAAAAAGATTAATTTCTTTATTACTTTAAAAATATTATTTGAACTACATATGTATTAATAAAAATTCTATACGGTTGCATTTCACGAAATGGACATGGTTTCAAAACCTATTTGCAAAAAAATCGAAAGTCACTTTGAAAACTTACAAAAATACAAGCACAAAAGAATTACAAAATCACGCAAATGGCTAGTTTTATTTACCATTTTATGTTTAACTTCGGTTATCAATTTAACTGCCGGCCGGTATTCAATCTAAACAAAGGTTTCCACTCGACCCTAAACGCCAATAAACCTAAAAAACACCTCTTGATTTCACAAACCGACGCGTATGGCAAAACCACAATCATTAAAACCATTTTATACCGCTTTTACGAACGTACTACCGAATTACTAATAATAAAACACACACGCAAACTCCTGTCACAGTATCGAGGCCTCGAGGCTAAAATCAAGTTTACGTCTATCTCCTGAACAAAGAGCAGTTAAAATATCGCGAAACAAAATATAGTAGGTTTGCGGCGAGAGCCAGTGGTCGAGTGAACGCTTTCCGTTTAACAACCCCGTTGTTTCGAGTCCTCCATTCTTACGTCACCTCACCCCATACGAATCAAGGCCTCCGATTGGCCAGTTCACTTTGGCGCGCTTTCTACATCCAAAACCCAAAATCTACGGTATCATCGCTTCGCCTTCCACTAAGGGCAGTATTTGTAACATCGAAACGAGAGAGACACACTTTGTCGATTGCTGTTGTAACGTGATGTAACTTGATTGAAAAGAGATACCTGTATGTAGAATTGGAGAGGGGGAAAGGGACGGGGATAGCAGTGTGGATGTTGATTGTAGTAGTGGAGTGCGAAGGGAGCGTGCTACCGTGCGTTCCACTATTTATAATCGAATGGGCTTCGTTGGTGTGCGTGTGTGCTCACGTTATGCAGGCACTAACACAGAGGGACGCGTCGAGCAAGGCAATGATGTGCACGAAGTATTATCCCCCATTACACGATTCGCTTCCGCGCCGGCCGCACGTGCAGTAGTCGTCTGTCGATCTCTTTTGTAGAGCGGCGTGCGAAGTCAGTTTGTTTACGTCGGTTAGCCACAGCGATGCATAGTGCGTTAGTTAGCGCAATTGTGTCATCGACCGTGCGCTGGTTACACCTAAATTGCGAGTGATTTACGGACAATGTACCGCGCGAGTTTTTTGCGGCCAAAACTTTTTGTGAACTTGTGAACTTTTGAGGTCGGAACTTTACCTGTGATCTCATTATCGCCAAATTGAACTGTGTATTTTTTTTATTTTGGACTCTGTGCCATTTGAAGTGTCAAAGTGAACTTTTTGAGTGATATTTTCGTAAAATTGACTTTCGAGAATTTTTTCACCGAGAAAACTTTTGTACCACTTGAACTTTTTCTGATTCACCTGAGAGAGATTTTTAATCAAAAATTTTTTGAGAAAGATTTTGGAAGTTTGGAGGAACTTTTTTGATTGTTTCAAAATTTTGATAAAAACGAAGAAGTGGATCCAAAAGCGGAAAGGAACTTAACACACACAGGCACACAGCATTTATGCATAACAAACAAACAGCTATCTGTCCACGCTTCTTCCGTAGAAAAAGACGTAGCGAAAGACAAAGATGGCTATAGCATTCAACCTACCGAGTGAGAGAGAGGCATCCGAGGAGAACTTTTCGCGGCTGAACCGGCTCCTAGCCGAGCTGTACGAAGTTCTGTGCCACATCTTGGTATCACGACAGCCTGGCCAAGAAGTCCAGGACAA
Organism: Lycophotia porphyrea; assembly: GCA_950005105.1. Taxonomy (NCBI): domain Eukaryota; kingdom Metazoa; phylum Arthropoda; class Insecta; order Lepidoptera; family Noctuidae; genus Lycophotia; species Lycophotia porphyrea. Next base: position 3,012,191 of record OX465405.1, on the reverse strand, counting down.
TAGGCGAGGTGAGTGTCCTCGTGAGCATAACACACCACCTTACCACTTAAGATGCAATTCGACCTACATCGTCAACTTAGTGATGGTCGTGGCCATCATAAAGGTATCCCTCGCGTCGTCTCTCTTCAATACCATCAGATAAAATGAAGATTGTACTAGATAAGTATTGTTGACAGTGATACTGCATAGCAGGTCTGGACTGTTGTTACGTATTTTTAAGTCCCTCCGTATTTTATTTTATGCTCATTTGTTCTGGAAGAGATGTTGTGTCCAACTGCACTTAAATTGTAAATGGTGGTTACGTCCGAATTAAATCGAGAGGTCTCCGCAGCTCAGTTTAATTCGACTTTGCAATTCTAACATATATTCCGCTTTTTTAAAATGAATTTTGCTTTTTCAAATTTGAGTGAAGTTCGACAAAACGCCTCATAAATTTTCTTAAAACGTAATAATTATATTTTTTTATGTCGTGCATTTAATAAAATGTTTATTGTCGTACGGAAGTATTTTTCTATAAATATGTTCGTAAGTGCTTTCGCCAATAATATCTGCTACATTTTACAAAATAATTTTACCAGTGATCACAATTGCAAAATGAATATTGTAATTGATTGCGACTTTAATTTTATTTTAGTGTTGTTAAGTTTTTGGTTTAGTTACATTTTCCATTTGATCTCTTGTTTATCAATTTTAGATTCATTTAAATCTAGTTTAATTTATTCCATTTATTTGACGATGAAAATAAAATAAGATCTTAGATTTACTTACATTTTTAAGACACTTATGTAGATCTCAATTATTATTTTAGTTCCAAATAATTTCGATAGTCATAAATAGTTTCAACTTCATTTAATTATTTTCATTGGAATCAATTAGACACCAAATATTAGTTAAATTTACGAAATCGTAAAGAATAATGGAAGCCTAAAAGATATTGAAATCATTTTGAGGAGGACTAAAATTATAAAAAAGAGTCTCCTTATTTCAATGTATGTATAATTAATTAGGTATTAATTTTAGTACAACTGTAAATATTTTGACGTATTTTATCAGGTGAATTAAATTTTGTTAAAGCCATACAATTTGTTTCAGAATATGTTCTGTTTTCAAAAAGTGTAAAAAAACTTGAAAAAAATTGTTTCCTAATTTGTATAAAATATGCTTTAGAATTATTATTTGACTTGTAAATATTGCATTTAAAAGTTTGTGATTTTTTTCTCTCGATAAGCATTAATACTTTTTTACAAGTATATAGCCTAGTTAAGTACCGTATGTAATCGAATCATATAACCTGGATTGTGTTAATTTTGTCTCCCAAACATTTAATGATATTAATTGTGAAATAAATATTATTTTGTAAAAACGTAAATCTGTTTGTTTTTTCTGGAATCAACCTGAACCCGAATAACTGTGGTAATTTGCGAAAATTATTGGACTAGGAAACACTACAAAAATTCAAGAGCAGTATATAGGTAATTGAAAAAATAAAATTGTGCGAACTTAAACTTTCTAGTTCATAGCTCATAGCGCTTTCTAATTTATCATTTTCATTTTAGTAATTATTAAAAGAGGCATATATAATTAGTTAAGCTGTCTACAAAATATAGCATTGTGTAAATGGGTAAAAAAAATGTTTAAAGTATAGTGTTTCAATAAATTCATCAATTACAAAAAAGCAATAGATAACTAAAACAAATTGGTGTTTCGAAAAATATGGTTCAATAAAATAACTCTTTATAAAATTACAATCTGACATGTCAGATTGTAATTTTATAAAGATATTTGTATTTTATTATGAAAATTTGTATTTTATTATGTTTTGTCTTGACAAAAACATAATAAAATACAAATCAGTGAAAATCTAAATCTAAACTCTACTAAACGCAAACCATAACTCATAAACCCGTGTTTAACTTTAAACGGTGCAGTCGGCGTTTCTCGTCAATCAAGTCGAAAATATCCTCTGTTTACGGTACCTCGCTGTCAGCAGAGGGACAGGTTCCGACTAGTTCAGTCTGAATTGTGGGACAGGATAAAACAAGATAAATATGACATTGTGGTTTTTTTTAATATAAATATTTATTCAATAAAATTTACGTTTTAAATGAGCATGAAGTCTAAAACGTTGACAATTTATAAAGTGTTACTTGTCGTTAAAAATAATTCTGATAAAATTATTTGTTTCAAATAAAATTAAGTTTTAAAAGAGTATCAAGTTTGGAAGCAGAAAATGTATTAGACATGATATTATCGCCAGTTAAATATCATCCAAAATAGTTCTGATAAAATGATTTAAACTACTCTGTAGTTTATAAAAGTTCATTGTTTATTAAATAAATCATGCAATATTAAATGAGGATAAAATTTTAAATGTAGAAATATAGTTGAACGTCATTTACTACCGGCAATATGCAATGTGTCATACAAAATAATATCGCGATAAAATGGTTGAGCTTTAAACAAATCAGACGATGTCAAACGAAAAGTAATCTAATCCATTCAGAAATCTGTTGTGAAAGTTGTTCTTTGTCTATCCTAAGTAACGAACTAACTCTAAGCAAGATACAGATAAAGCACTAGATGGTAAACAACACATTTACAGAACACACACTTAAAATTCAGCTCACAGAACTATAATATAAGTTCAGAAACATGAACTAGTTCAAGCTTGGCGGGACGTAAACTTGGCACGCTCGAAATCGTGGTTGTAGTCACGAGTTGGCATGGTCCAAGTGATAAACTTGTTACTTATAAAATTATTTATTGTAAAACAAATTACATTAAATATTATCTAAAGAATGGTCACAAAAAGGAAACTTGTAAGTTTATTTTGAAACATTTTTGAGTGCAAAGTGTCTTAGTTGAAAATAAAAAAGTAACACAAATAAATTTGTCCAAAAATCCAACTAAATACACATAATTTTTTTATCTGGTCGTGTAACTAATTGGTATTCGATTTCTTAGAGAAAAATCTTATAAGACAGTAAAAGTTGTACAAAATATTCTTACTTATAATGACATGGTGTGATTGAAAAAACCAAAATTTTCCAAGTGGAACAGTAACTTAAATACTTTTCAAATATAGATTTAAATCAAGACAATGATTTGGAAAATAACTCACGCCAACAATTCATACATTACACCATGACTAAGCGTTGGCAATGGACTCGATGCAAAGCACTACAATTGAAAGCGAAAATCAATGGCAACTGGACGGATCGTGAACGAAGAAATCGAGAACCATATGAAATGCATTGCATATTGAATTATGCAATTAAACATAGGCATAAAGTTAAACATGTAGTCTTAGATTCTAATCTTTTGAGCGGCAATATGAAATATCTACAATGTTAGAAAAGCTGGTTTAATTACCAAATTTAATTTTACAGCAATCGCAATATGTGATTCCACTGGATCTTTATTTCTGGCACTAAATAACTAATAGGACTCATTTAGCAGAGGCAAATTTTAGAATTTCAATTTCCGACCCCAATATCGTTGGAAAGACTTAAGATATTATGGTAAAAAAATATTAAAATAAAAATTAATGGTAAAATTGAAGAAAGAAAATACTTTATAATCGTAGAAACATCGAACTTCACTAAAAGGTCAAAAAGCAAAATTCATAGTATAACGTGTGTGGTCTTTAAAACAGCAAAAAAAAAAAATGGTGCCGATTCCCTTGTTCAAAAACTAAACTAAATTTAAGTTGAGTGCACCTTTTTCTTTCTATTTCATTATGAAAAGGACAGAAGATAAATATTAGTTTAGTCCTGTCAAATTAGTCAGAACCTGACGTAATTTGATGTAATTTTAGTAGTCAACTTTTTAATCACGTATCTTCTGTCCTTTTCTTAATGAAGAATGAAGATTCACTGAACTTTTTGGTTTAGTTTGTAAACAAGGGAATCGGCACCAATGTTTCACTCTTACCTGAGTCAAAATGTCTGTGTTTTTCATTCCAAAGCTTTAGATATGGCTGTCATCGTGAACTTCAAAAACCGTAAGTACAATTTAGTCGAGAAAGTAAGTCACGGTTTTAAAGAAGTGACTTATTTTCGATTACCATTCAAGTGGAATGAGACGGTTCACCAGTTTTGAAGTGTATTTTTTTTTCTTTTCATTTTGTCAAAGATATCGCCGTCGGCCTTTGTCAGCTTTTTCTTTTTTGGTGAAGCAATCGGATAAGTAATCAAGAAATAATAGTTTTAATGTCTCATTGATGTTTTATTAGGGGCGAATAAATTCTGTAGCAGCAGTTAAAAAGTTGAAGAGAAAATTTATGAATGAAATGCCTTGTTGGTTGACTGCTAAGCATGAGGTCTTGGGATGGATTCCCAGGTCGGGCAAACTGCTATTGGGTTTTCCCATCAGGAATTTCTCAGTTGCAGCTACGGAGTCTGGATTGGTGTCCGGTAGATGGCAATAGGCTCGCCCATAAACATAACTGGCGCAATGAGGGTGTATTATTAGGTACACCTCTGCCTAACCCTACGGGGATAACAGGCGTGATGTTATGTTATGTTTATATTATGTATCGAGGGCTTTATAATACGTAATTGTTGCTAAAAGTTTTCCATTGACCATTGATAGAGTAGCTACGTGACGTCAGATTTATAACGCAATAGGGTTTGAAATACATGATTATAAAACGTATTTCTGTGGAAATTAATTATTTCCTAGGTTTACAAAGGCATCTATAGGAAGTGTGAAGGACGATATGGCTAGAAAGGAGGTGACTGCTGAGATGACAAGTAATACAGAAGTATGAGAGAAGAACACATGCTTCGCCGATCTTAAATAAATTGGAAAAAAAGATATAGATATTGGAATATAGATAGAGATATTGGAGAGAAAGATAAGCTCGTGGCTAAACAATAACAGCCGCTCGGGTCGATCTTTAGGTTAAGCCGTGCTTGCCTAGGTTGGTCTGTGGATGGGTGACCACCCATTACATACCGAGTTTCCTCCGTGCCTCGGAAAGCACGTTAAGCCGTTGGTCCCGGCTGTCATTTGAAGATCTTTGACAGTCGTTAAAGTAGTCAGTGGCCCAAAAAGTCTGACAACCAGTCTTACCAAGGGGTATCGTATTTCCCAGTAGTAACTGGGTTGTGGAGGTCAGATAGGCAGTCGCTCCATGTAATATACTGGTATTCAGCTGCATCCGGTTAGACTGGAAGCCGACCCCAACATAGTTGGGAAAAGGCTAGGCAGATGATGATTGGAGAGAAAGATAATGACATAATTATAAAACTGATAGATTTCCAAAATCTAAAATTGTGTCACAAAGACAACCAACCTAACAACTTGCTGAGACTAGAACTTATAAAATACTAAATAACATAAAATTTGATTTATATTTTAGGACCTATTTTTTCTTTTTATATTAGCCTACATTGTGTTCCACTGCTGGGCAAAGGCCTTCCCTTTCTCCCTCCAAACCTCTCTGTGCAATTTCTGGCCAGTACATATTTTAAATGTCACAAATTGTATTTACAAAATATGGTATTATTGTGCAATTTATGACCTCCTAAAAAAAAATAAGATCCAAATCATAATCCAATCAGAAATATGCTAACAAAACTTATATCAACGAAAAATCTAATAAGTCTCATTTGGCCGAAACTGTCATAAAATTATAACATTTCAAACACATACAGGATGTAAACGGACTCTTCCCAAAAACCGTCAACCAAGCATTCTGTACATCTAATTAAGTAACTTTACGCAAAAATGATTGCTGGAAAACGACTCTTTTTTCGAAATTACGGGGAGAACAAGTGCCTTTCGGCTTCGTTATGAGTCTTTTTACACCCTTTATATCAAAACAAGCCAAGACTTAAATACAGATAATTTACAGTTCCGTCTGTATGTTAATTTTGGTCTATTTATGTTCAAAATTAGCACTTTTGGTCAACGATACTTGCGCTCAGTGGTCGAATTCTGTTCAAATTAGATTTATTACTAACTTGCTCTCTGCTAATGTCGTCAGCATTGGAAACTAATAATAGATTTATAATTATTGTACTTAGAGCAAGTTTCAACAAAAACAATTCAGTTTCATGTTTTTGAATGTAATCATTCATCGTCATCATCATTATTCAGCCGAAAGACGTCCACTGCTGGACATAGGCCTCCCCCAAGTGTCACCACATTGACCGGTCCCGTGCGACTTGCATCCAGTGGATCCCCGTAACTTTCACCAGATCATCTATCCACCTAGTGGGAGGCCTTCCAACGCAATGTCTTTCGGTTCGCGGTCGCCACTCCAGGACTTTTCGGCCCCATCGGCCATTCAAAGCAATGTAATCATTAATTAGTCTTTTTTCTTGTGGTTAGTAATAGTACGTAATCTGCTGTAAGAGTTTTAATGCTGCCCATGGGCCTCTGACTTGACTTTACATGCCGTCGAAAAATATCTCTCGGGCATGCTGGTTTTGTTCCCTCACGATGTTTTCCTTCACCGAAGTAATACGATCTTTATACAATACGTAAATGAATTCATAAAAACTGGCCAAGTGCGAGTCGAACTTGCGCACGAAGGGTTCTGCACCATAAACTGAAAAAAAAACACGTTTCTTGTATGGGAGCTCCCTTTCATTATTAAATAATTTATATTTTTATTATTTGTTGTTACAGCGGCAACTGAAATACATCATCAGTACAAAATGTTAACTGTCTAGCTATTACGGTTCATGAGGTACAGCCTAGTGACAAACATCCAGATAGATGGACAGTGGAGTCTTAGCAATAGGGTCCCGTTTTACCCTTTGGGTAAGGAACCCTAAGAATCAGATGTGCGTGCCTAGGGTTCGAACTCTCTATGACTTGGCAGGCTGACGGGCACACCACAAGACTATGTATGAATTCAGTACATACACTTTGAACGGTCATTAAGGCCAATTCCACATATTATAGTAACAGGTACATATTTGCTACTATTAGGTATTAATATTCTTTAATGCCCAAAACGTTTACGCCTTCTTGAACTCAATGCTTAATATAATCCTTATCCTTACTTCCTTACTTATACTTAGATAGTTATACTTATATATATAATATTATAAATGTGATAGTAAGTTTGTTTGATATGTTTTCACGCCTAAACCACTGAACCAAACATCCTGAAATTTTGCTTATATTTTGCGTATATGCAAAATTCCAGGATGTTAGAAACGGACATAAGGTACAGACGCCAGCACATCAAGGTAAACCCTATACATATCTATAACTACAACAGCTACTGCTGTGTTAGAAAGAAAGTATCCTTGGCGTGATTGGTGGATTTTTCAACGTTTCCAAAGTTGCCCAATGGTTGCGCACACTAACAATTAGCAGCCAATAATTCATGCCTCACGGGGAATAGGCCACACCTCCTTGCTCCTACGCAACCGACCGGCCACGTTTATTCATCCCTTAGTCCATAACGCTAGTCATTAAAAATTCGCGGAGCAAGTTGGTTCGGCTTGTAGCTACTTAGTGGAAGTGTGTGGCGAACTTTTTATATTTTTTAAATGATTTATTATGGCGCCTCAGTTAACGAGAATTGAAAGGGGGCGCATTATAGCGCTCCGATTGAGTGGATGCCGTATAATAGATATTTGTCGACAGACGGGCATTACGGTGAGTAATATTTTTTGTAGTTATAATTTTTAAGTTAAAATAAGCAAAGGCTAATATTGAAAAAATGTGTCAATGGTGTTTTTCTATAGAACTTTCAAAATAGATACGAGCTAATGTTATTTGTGAGATAATTACATTAAAGTGTTACATTATTTGGAAAACTGTTACCAATTTAATTTAATTTTCGTATACTGCTTCTATCGGCGGATGGCCCTAAACCATAATATTTAAACAACTTTGTGCCTACCGTATCTTACGAATAAGGGTGTTTCTCATTTTTCGTGCATATTACTCGTCCAGATCAAAAACCTTGAATAGTTCATTAAATATTTATATTCCCATAAAGAAAGCCAAACCAAATCAAGTTGTGCTTACATGCATGGAACATTTTAAGTCAAAATAATACAATTATTTTCTTTATTGCATAGTATAAAACAAATTTCCTTTATTTACTGTCCATACATAGATTAGATATTATTGTTTATTTATTACTTACTTTATAAGTCAAAAAAGTGGAAATTAAGTGTCAGCACTAGTAAACCTTATTTTTAATACTTATTATTCCGTTCCCACAGATAAACCGAGAAAACGGTTTTGTGGGGCAAAGTTCTTATGTAATATTTTTATAAACTCTCCTTTATTAAAGAAATATTAATGAAGTCGCTCTCGCTGTCTGTATGCTTAGATCTTTTTATCTACGCAACGGATTTATTAATGCTGTTTTCAGCTATAGATAACTCAAGAGGAAGGTTTATATATACCTATATAAATCACTCCACACTGCCCCACATTAGTATCTACATTGCATCCGTGCGAAGCTGGGGCGGGTCGCTAGTTAAATTATATGAAAACTTAACTAATTGTCATTTCCTTCGAAGTCTATTTAGTAATGTCCCAAACATTTGCTTTTTATAAAAAAATATCCATGCTGAAATTAAACACAGTAACCATAATAAAAAAAAACTACATTCAAAAATACAGCTTTTACACCTAAAATAAAAAAAAACAATAACTCAGTACTTAATATAATGAAATTTTAATTCATAAATGTTGTAAGTAGGTAATTTAAACTTATGAAAATAAATATTATGGAATGTGCACGAAATACGAGAAACACCCATAAATGTCTTTACCTACCTATTTTCTTGTGTTCTTTGCTAATGAGTTCCCGGTATAGTAAGTTTTTAACACTGCGCGCTGTCCCAAGCGCTATTGTTATTTTTTTAAAGTCGGCACCCGGTTGGATTTTAAAGTAAATACCTACGCAATTAGACACTTCTTTTTGTCTGTTGAAACATTGTAGGGATAAGGCTTTTTTAGTGCTGTTTGTGTGTAAATAATAATAAGCTAGAAATTATCGTAAGAAAGCATATAAGTAGTCAATTGAGTAATAATGTGCAAATAAACAATAGCTACTTGTTTCGTTCCAGGAAAAAAAAAACAGTTTACTTTTGGCTAAGCGGAACCATCAAAGCGCAACATCGCCAACTTTACGCGAGAGCCACGACGGCAGCAGACGTTGGCTATCGTCTCTGCACACTCTGCTGATCCGTTTTTAAGCACAAGAGTGTTCTCAACTGCATACAATGTGAGTCCATGTATATATTTTTTTATAGTCATAGTTTTACGCGCACCGCGTGGCCTGGACGTTCTAACAATACCTAATAATTGCGCAAGCTACAGCAGCAAAACGTATTGGACTCAGTGAATGACATTACTATTAGATAAAGCTTCAGTTCTTTAGCACCTATCTCAACAAAGGTGGAAGTTCTCAATTCGACGGATTGTCTATTTATGTATATGTTTATATTTAAAGGAATAATTTGAAACTGTCCCATACTCATATATAGTGTGACTGGTAATTAGTGACCAATACTTATACACGTGATTGCTCATGATAACAAACAACTTTCCCGAAGAAACATGTGCTTTCACTTTTATTACAATAACACAACAGCCTTATGAAATTCGCGCGCACGAGCCTGTGACCTATCAGCTGTTAGGCAGAGCACCCGCGCGGCTAGCTAGCCCGCTCCGTAATGTGTGTGATAAAAGCGAATAAGTATAAAAAAAAAAATATAGAAAGTTGTTTGTTAGTATCATGAATCACGTGTTTAAGTATCGGTCACTATTACCAGTCAACCTATAGTTAAATTGACCCGTACAATTGGTCATAATTAAGAATCGGTAAGTATTGAAATTGACAAAATTTTCTTTGTTTTAGATTTCAATGGACACCGTTACAAGGCGCCTAAAGGACGCCGGAAAAAATGCTGCCGCCCTGCCAAGAAAATATTAATGAACCAGGCGCATAAGGAGGCAAGAGTAAATTTTTGCCTGGAATATTATAATTTTGACTGGGCAAACAATATAGTCATTTTTGTAGATGAAGAGGCGTAACAGACAGACAAAGTAACTTTCGCATTTATAATATTAGTATGGATAATTCTTCCAATAATGCTAAAGCGGTAATAAAAAAAATATTAACTTCTTTTCGCACCATTGTTACATTCTTGATAATGTTTTCTTTGCTATTGTTGGTGACACTTTAAGTTACGGCTTTAAAATTTAAATATGATCCAGTTGTTTTTAATGTATGGTCAGTTTAGTTTTATATTTTCTGTTGTTTGTATAGTTTATAGTTTTATACCTATTTGTTGTTTGTATGGTTTAGTTTTATATTTTAATTTAGAGTATTTTTGTTTCTCAGTATTGTATTATAGTAATATTAATGTTTAAAAATAAAAGGTTAAAGATTGTTATGTCGCATTTTATTTTGATACTACCCTGCTGCGCAACTTCGTCTGCGTCACATAACCGAGAGAGTTAGAGAGAGTGGTTCTTAGGCACCTATAAAACAATTCTAAAGGTAGTTGAACTTTCTTAGAAGTGGTTCGTGGATGAAACAATCATCCACGAACCACTTCTGTGATACAGGCCGCCTATATTTTACATCAAAAACAGGACGCTGTCATGGCATGATGCCCTCTCTATGCCACGCCAAATCAACCTTTTCCCATTAAAATAAAGTTTATTTTTGATTTCAGATTACGAAATGTATTTTTTTTTCTGCCCTAAAGCAAAATAAATCTTTAGAGAACGAAGGTATAGGTATAGTTATTTTAAAATGTAGAATCTGTGAATTATGCTAGTTGCGACTAAAATTAAAACGACCAATCCAACCAATTATTTGTAGTGCCTATCCTATTCCTTTCACGCAAGTAATGAGCTGCATGTTCATGGGTAATTTAGAATATTATATTATATTGACAAATAATCAACGTTCCTGCTACAGTCTGTTAATACAATGTTAAGGTGATTACAATGTTACATACCTACTTCAGTTATCATTAGCCTAAGCCGCCACAGTATTTTTTTTAATACCGTCTAATACACCTTCCTAACACCACAGGCACTATCTATTACAGAAATCATGTAAGATACGTCAAATAATATCCCGTAGCTCAACAAAATCAGATTCAAATAGTAGTAAGTAGGTGGTATATTTTTATAATAATTTCACGCGTACGAAGTTCCCGAGTATCAGCTAGTGAATATAATGAATAAATTATATGAAAAACATTTAATCCCATCGGTATCGGGAACTGGGTCCGAGCTAGCGATAGTCAGGGCTCTTGTAAAAGAAACCACTAATATAATATTATTATTATCATAAAAGTAAAAATAAATTGATTTAATTAAACGCAAACACGAAAAGAAACCCATTTTTTTTCATTATTTTACCTATGAATACGTTTCGTCGCGTATGGTCAAACTCGTAATCAGTCAAATTCATGAAAATCGCAATCCGTCAAAATTGCAAAGCGTCAATATTGACCAAAAAAATCTTATTAGTCCGTCAGTCATAAAAAAGAAATGAAGACGCTACAGTGTGTCGAAAACTCGTATGACGTCACATTTCGGAACACTTTTTACCGGAAAGTGACATCACAACCCCACTCGTGATCTTTGATGCATTTAATATCTTCATAAGTTTTTATTGATTTGATAAAACACAAAATACGTATCCAATATTTTTCGATAATCTAAGTGACAGACAAAATATAGGTAGGTAATCATATTTTTTACTCAGGAAAAATCCCTTTTCTAATATTACATAGATATTTCACAAGCGCCGGGCGTACCGTAACCGCCAACTTATTTTTACTACCATGCCATTACTTCGATTCCATTCAAGTATGCGATCCGCCAAACTAGTATTTTGGCATAGCAAGTATCTTATACTACACAACGACGCGCATACGCACACAGCCTAACGCACGCACTGCAGCACGAAACATTACAAGCAAGAACAGACAAAAAGATATTTATCTCTTTCGCACGATTCTCGCTGTTGTTGCTTATAAGGCGCTCAAGGTCACAGTGTGGTAGCTTGATGTGCTGGCGACTGTACCTTTCATCCCGAAAAAAGTACTGTTCCCGAGGAAAACAACAATAACAATCTTATGCTCATAAATGGAGCCACGTGTCTTTCAAATAATGATCGAATTATATTATAACAAAAAGCAGTACAACTCGAATTGATTGTCAAATTCTAAATTAACGTGAGTGAAGCTGCGGGCTAAAGCCAGTAACACATAAAGAACTTGACTATACAATATGGTAGAAAAGCTACTTAAACGATCGTTATGGAAATTATAACTCTCTCAAATCTGACAGGACTGGAAGGGCTACTTACCTGAGTATGGCTCCCAGCTAAAGTAACGGATTACCAAAGATAGCAGTAATAATGCTCACACATTATGAAGGAAGGTTGTATTACTAGCCGTGTTGACGGCGCGTTCGTGTTCCATGCGCGCCTCGGCCGCTGCCTGCCAGGGCTGCGAGACTGTTCGAAAGAGATACCGCGACCCTGGAACACAAAGGGCAAGGAAGGAACATGGATGGGTTTTAGTCAGTACAAGTCTGACGCTCCCTTCCGCTCTGCCCAGTCAATTGATGATTTCCCATCCGAAAAAAAAGGTTATATTACTAGAGTTGGTGTGTATGGTCGTGTATAAAGATTGAATAGGTATCTAAACGATTTACCTGTAGTCCTTGAACGGTTAGGCAGAGGTGTAGGTACCTAATAATACACCCACATTTCGCTAGTTATGTCTTAGTCCCGTGTAATAGGAGGCGAGCCTATTGATATTTTTATTTTCGGATGGGAAATCATCAAATGACTCCTCCCGCTCTGGGCGGAGCGGAAGGGAGTGTCAGACTTGTACTGACTAAAACCAATCCATGTTCCTTCCTTGTGCTTTGTGTTCCAGGGTCGCGGTATCTCTTTCAAATAGTCTCGCAGCCTCGAACATTCCCGCAGCCAGCCTATTGCCATCAATCGGGCACAAATCTGGACTCCGTGGCTGCCACTAAGAAATTCCTGATGAAAAACCCAATAACACCTTTCCCGACCCCAATGAAAACCGTGACCTCATCATGCTCAACTGTGGCCCTTGTGACTATTTTTTCGATACCTAGCTTATATCAGTCCGATATATTTTTTATAATTTCCATTGTCATAATCGTTGATCTAAATGTAGTTTTATCAATACCGTTGTCTATTTTATCGTCAAATAGTAGTACATCAGTATACTCAATTACAGTTGTAACAGGTTTAAAATCCACCACCTACAAGCATTAACTATTTAATGTTTTACCCTTACTTTGCATAAAATCTACGCAATAATACAAATAATATTGTATTTTTCAAACATGTACGTTTATAAGTAACAATTTTGAAATTACATCAACTTACTAGGTACATTGTTCCATAAAATAAATTAGTTGCACAAACAACTATTTATAAATAATACTTAATTGATTCAAACAAAATGCAATATTGAAATTCAAACGGTACACAGATTTGAATAAATTATTCAAACTGATTAGATTGGACTCTCGCTTTAGATTCTAATTTGTTAGTATTAAAACTGTCTTTAGTTGTTTCTAGTTCGTTAAGTTTATCTGTTGTTAGATTACATCTTATTATTATAGCTGTTTTTGTCATTGTTATTATTGAACTAATTTTGATTTGTTTAGATTTTGAATCTGAGTATTAGTAGTAGCCTTAAAATTACTGACTTTATGAGTGCTGCGCTTAACTTCTAAATTGGAATGATTTAAAATTATAATACACTAGCTTATGACCGAGGCTTTGCCCGCGTAAAGTTTGGTTACTGTCCCACGAGTAAAAAAGTATTCCAAGTGTTAATCCAGGTTATAAAATATCTGTGTGCCATATTTCATCCAAATGCGGTCAGTAGTTTTCGCGTGAAAGATTAACAAACAAACAAGAGCAACATCCAGACATCCATATTATAATAATATAGTAGGATTGAATGAACGAAAACATGTTAAAAAATTAAAACTGGCCAAGTGCGAGTCGGACTCGCGCACAAAGGGTTCCGTACCATAAACCGAAAAAAAAACACGTTTCTTGTATCGGAGCCCCCTTTGATTATTAAATAATTTCTATTTTTATTATTTGTTGTTATAGCAGCAACAGAAATCTCATCTCATCAAAAATCTGTGAGAATTTCAACTATCTAGCTATCATGGTTCAAGAGATACAGCCTGGTGACAGACGGACGGACGGACAGCGGAGTCTTAGTAATAGGGTCCTGGTTTTACCATTTAGGTACAGAACCCTACAAATTGTATTTCTGTAACTCCTTACACAAGAAAAGCATTTTAGAAACCTTCAACTTGCCAGGTCCGAATCCCTATTTCATTTTTTTTTTTTTTTACTTGGCAAGTACAAAAAATTCTAAGTACAACACACTGACAATACAGATATTCAAACATGATACTGTTTATCCACTTTCGTCCTCACTAAACACTCCTCGTTTGTCTTCCAACTCATCAAGTATTCTTCTTCTACAAAATAAAACAAAACAAAACAAAAAACCTCCCGTAATATATTTTAACACAAAAACGGGCAATAACAATACGCCTAAACGACAGTAAATCAATACTTATTCTAAAAAAAAAGTTGTGTCCCGTACAAAACTGTACTACGAACTACAATCTTTTTTTTTCAAAAGTAAAAGAGTCTTTAATATATTCCACAGGTGGTGTCCCAAACAGGTGCCAGGCTTCTTTTTTTTTTAGGGACAAGTTCAGACAAGTTCAATAGAGCTTTGTCTGAGTTCGCTCCTAGCCCCGATTTGGTATATTTTGATGTTTTTTTTTTATTATATTTTATGGAGGCACCGTGGAACGAATGATAATTTATTGCAACGGACTTTGAATTTTAAAAAGTTTTATGTGAATTGGTTTTTTTTTTTGGGATGTTTATACCAGTAGCTGTTTTAATAGGGTTGAATCGTTGGATTTTATTTTTCATATTTTGAATAGTCGTTGTTCTAAGCTTTAAAAATGCTGACGTATTGAATAGGCCAATGCCAAATCACGTTAATATACGTTTTATCAGAGATAGTAGTGATCGATATGTCAACAACGTATTGGATTTAGTTATAAATAAATAATTATTAATATTATAAATAAATTGTCAAAAAACTTGAAGCTAATAATGTAAAAAGTCGTTACAAAAAAATATGAAACAGTTTGGAAACGATTTTCAGTCCCTGTTATTTTTTTTTTTGGATTAAGAAAATGTTGTTTCATTTTGAATGTACAGTAGCCAACGCATCAAGTTACCACAAGCCGTCAAATTTTTTCATTGAATTTTGAACTTAACCATCAATATGTTATGGTTTAAAATCATTTGGAGAAATTTGACAGTTTGTGGCAACGTGATGTACTGGTGACTATACTACCGAGTTCACTGAGGATCGACCACTTTTCAACCTTATTACTTATGGCATAAGGGTGAAAAGTGGCAGACCGTCAGTGCACTCTGTAGTACACGCGGCAGCACATCAAGCTTTACATTTCCAGTAAAACGTGGCCTCGCTTTGTATATATTTTCTCTACAACTAGAGATCCGCATAAACTGGTTTTGTATAGCTTGATCAGCCGTCGTACGTACCATGATTGTCACTAAACCGGTCTTCATTGCAAAAACGTACTAGGTACCTTCTTATATGGTATATATTTTTTAATAACTTTACAATTGAAAGCTGGGTAGGCTTTCACTCTTATTATAATCCAAAGCACCTGTTCAAAGGGTTCGAGGGTACTCTCAACCGCAAAATGAGATGTCGGGAATCTTTTTGTACTTGAGTTTGGTCAAAATGAACTCTTTTATACAAAGTTTATGGCTTGTGTAATAAGATTCATAGACAAGTGAGGTGTTAATAAACTTATTATCATTTTATTGTTATTTTACATGTTATTTTGCAGTACAGTGACCTTTATTCTCGTTGTTATAAGGTTTATAATAACTGTATGTAACACATGATAACAGGTTTTTTTTTTAAATTATATTGTCATGGTGTGGTCAATTTGAAGAATTAAATAGGTGATTATGCTGTGTGAATTCGTTTCATTATTTGGTTTTTTTAATTGAATTTTTAACAGAAATCGTTATTTCTAATTTGCAAGTGAGATTAAAAAATATAAAAAAAAGGAATTATTGCCACCATTTTCAGTCAAAGATCAAATTAAATCGTCAAATATCTTAAATCTTTGAGAGTCGTTAGGGGTAATCAGAGACCCGAACGTCGTGTTACCCCGCAACTGGGTTTTGGAGGTCAAAAAGATATAAATGTCTATATCTGTGAGTACCAGTAGCGAAGGGTCAATTTTAGTAAGAGGTACACCGGAGTACATATCTTAAACGTGATTATAATATTTGTCTATAGAATACTCACTGTGCCATTTTCCAAAGAGAAGCCGGTAGGAATCGAGTAGTACGGAACCTTCGCCACTGGTAATTACTACCAGTCCTAGCCTAGATCTAGCCATAAAACAAAAAAAAAATAAGACTAAAACAAAAAATAAGAAAATAAGGCCATAAATAAGAACGTTGCGGAGTAGAAAAAAAAATGTTTACTGCTCGCCTTTGTTGATTGATGAGTCAGCTGGGGAAAATAGGTTGCTTAGCGGTCTGATTAGCAATTGTCCAGCAACTTGTTTGGACTTGTTGCAATTATAACAGTGCACAGTAGTGTTGCTACAATATGCCTAACTAAATAAAAAAATATATAAAAAGAATAAATAAAAAAAAACACCGACTGCCTCGTTGGTTTAGTGGTCGTAAGCGCGACTGCTAAGCATGAGGTCCTGGGTTCGATTCCCAGGTCGGGCCAAGTGTTATTGGGTTTTTCCTTCAGAAATTTCTCAGTAGCAGCCACGGAGTCTGGATTTGTGCCCGGTTGATGGCAATAGGCTCGCCCCCTATTACATGGGACTTAAAACATAACTGGCGAAATGTGGGTGTACTATTAGGTACACCTCTGCCTAACCCTACGGGGATTACAGGCGTGATGTTATGTGTGTAAAAAAAAAACAAATTAAGAAGTAAATGATGTTTATGTTTTTTTTATGTTATATTATTTTAAGTAACTGTATGAACGTGGAAGAGGCGAAAAGAGTATGTATGGATCGTGGCAGGTGGCGTTCTATTAGTTTTTGCCAACACCCGTGGGAAAAAAGGCGTGAGTTTATGTATAGATGTTTAATTAGTAACGGAAATTAAATAGTAATAATGATTTTCTAATAAATGTAGATGGAAAAACAACGACAAGAAATAAATGGAAAGAAACAACAGATAAATTTGTTCCGCGTAAATGTTGTTGACTTTATCACTGACTAGCTTATACCCGCCCGCGTGGCGTTTGATAATTGTCTCACAGAATGATACTAGGGGGATAAAAATGATCTTATGTATTAATCTAAGTTATAAACTATATGTCTGCTAAATTTCATCCACATCCGTTCAGTAGTTATTGCGTGAAAGAGTAACAAACATGCATCCATCTATCCATCCTCACAAACTTTCGCATTTATAATATTATTAAGTAGGATCAGTAGGACATTCAGCTGACATGGAATCACTGTGGAATTCCATGCTGAAAACGTTGCCATGAGATAAGCTAAGTTATTTATTTGTCTTGTCGGCCATTTGTTGGAGACTTGCACATCGCCCGGGACTTCGTCGGCAAAAATTGTGATAGCTCGGCTATTATGCATGATATTACTTTGGTGACAGAACCCTAAAAAAACGAATACCAAATTATATTTAACAGTCTGCCGGCAGACACGGAGTGAAACCAATAAAAATAGTTTAAAAAGTAAATTAAAAAGATATTATTTAGAAATATTTTAAAGTGTTAATTATGTACTTATACAGGGTGTAAACAGACTCTTCACGAAGCCGTCAACCAAGCATTGTGTACATCAAACTAAGTAACTTTACACAAAAATTAGTGCCGGGAAACAACTTTTTTTATTGGGCTGAAAAATCACGTTTTACGGCAGGACTCAATGTAACGCACTCAAAACATTGTTCTGATGGATGGAATGAATAGTAAGGGGGCCGTGGAGGTGTTTAAAGTAAAAATCTTACATCAAAAACACGTATTTAAAAAAAAAGTTGTGAAAAAGTTGGAACTTTGACCACCAATATCTCCGTAACCAGAAGATTCCCAGGTATGGTCTAGAACAAAAAAATGATCGCAATGACAGGGAGAACAAGTGCCTTTCGGCTTCGTTAAGAGTCTGTTTACACCCTTTATATATAGAGACTCACCGACCCCACAGTCAAACAATTGCCATGGTTTTGTGGGGCTTAGTTTATAAGTATCTATTCATAAAATATATAATAAATAAATAATAATAATAAAGAAATTATAACTTATAGCATAGCACCCGCGAATAATGTAGCTTTCTACAAGTTAAAGAGTTTTTAGAATTGGATCATTAGTTCCGGAGATTACTCCCTACATACAAATTACAAACTTACCTCTTTATAATATTGGTATAATTATGATAGTATAGATGACTTTCATTTTCAGGTTGTATGTTGATGAAAAATGAGTCGCGCCAGTAACACGTATGTTACAGAATCACAATCATGAAAATCATCAATTCAACCCTCTAAGTTGTATCCTATTCAATGAATATTTCATGAAAAAGTAATTAATAGGGTTAAATGGACTTACAGGGTTATTAATGATTCACAATAATGAAAATCATCAATAACCCTGTTTTAATTACTTTTTAATTAATTACTATTGTGCCAAACACTCGCCGCTCTCTGGTGAAGCTTCCAGAAAATAACTCCTTGGACACCAAATATTAACCTTAAAACAAATAAGGTTAATCATGAATTTAAAACTAAAGAGCTTACAAACTGTTTAATAATTTGTGTTATGAAGTAATTCCTAACCACTTCATAAGGAATTACCATAATGGCTCATATCTCCATCGTAACTAAGCATAATCCCGTCCACAATAAATTTCTCTGACATTTAAAGAAACTTTATTATGAAAACTGATATTGTTTTAATCATAAAATCCATAATTTGGCTACAAAACTTCACTTATACTGAACCAGTTAACTTAGACCCTTTCATGTTTAACAACACAAAAACACTTTATACTGACATAAAGGTCAAGTAACCCTGGTTTCACCTTTTTGACCTCAAAACCGTTGCTACCTTGGCGAGAGCCTAAAGCCCATTTTATAGCATTTTGATTATGGTTTTGGGTGATTTAAAAATATCCATATCGAATTTTACGACTCAGATTAGTTATTATAGGTACGTCATGTCTAAAATATTTTTTGGAGTTTTGAGTTTTTTTGGTATCATAATACCTTAGGGACACCCTGTGATTGGCTATAATATCAAATAGCGTACTGTCTTAGGGCGTATTTAATCTAAATTGCGCTTGAGAGTTTATCAGGGCCATCATCATCATCATCATCATCTGCCTTGCCATTTCCCAAAGACGTTGGGGTTGGCTGCCAGTCTAACCGGGCACCTAAACACAAGTAGCAACTGCCTATCTGCCCTCCACGACTAAGTTAGTACCGGGTAATACGATACCCCTTCGTAAGACTGGTTGTCAGACTTTCGGGATCTGTAACGACAGGGGGTCATCAATGTACTGAAATATTGACACTGGTGCCGATTCCCTTGTTCACAAACTAAACTTAATTTAAATAAATATTAGTTTAGTCCTGTCAAATTAGTCAGCACCTGACGTAATTTGATGTAATTTTAGTAGTCAACTTTTTAATCGCGTCTAAACTTGTGTCAGGCGACGGTTAATTTGACAGGACTAAACTAAAATTTATCTTCTGTCCTTTTCTTTATGAAATAGATAGAAAAAGATGCACTGAACTTAAATTTGGTTTAGTTTGTAAACAAGGGAATCACCACCACTAGCGTGTTTAATTTAGTTCTTGCAAAAGTCATTGGTGTAATTTACCCTAAATGATTAAGACGTTGTTATTAAGTGTTTCTATGAGTCACAAAGATCAAATGACAATCTGTTCAATTGGCTTTGCATGAAACATGAAGCCTACCATATCAGTTTAAACAGCAGGTGCAAATTATTATGACGAACTCTTTCAATTAAAACACTAAATTGTAATTGTATCTAAATTGTGACACTCTTCAGCTTGTTACGTTAGTAATAATGATTGTATCTTTGATAATCAATAAGCACATTTAAGCGGCGTTCAAGAGCGATTAGTACTGACAGTTCTTGAACGCAGTTTAGCTAATATGCTGATCTGATAACCACATTCACGTTCATTGGTTAAAAATTTGCCCTTATCAACAACAACAACAACATACATTTATTTTCAGGCTACTTAGGTCCATAGATAACATGCACAAAATATCATACAAATTGTGTTAGTAAATAAAACCTGAAAACTATGTTACTAACACTTCACTTGCGCACTATGTCACTGCGCGTTCATGTGGCACTTGCCCGTGGAAGCGACGGAACACCACTCCCTGCGGTCAAAAGTCCTCCACCAAGACAAGGTGCAGATAGCACGTTGGTATTCGCACCACGAACCCCTTAAAGTTGAAGTTGCGGCGCGACTCAAGCAGCTGCACTCTCGCCACGTACTTGGTCTTTTGACGCACGCACTCCGCGATGTTCTCCGCCATTGTGGTGTAGTGTAGGCGGGAGATGTACACTGGAGTGTTCGGCTTTGCGGCACGAATAGGCACGTTGGGCTCCGATGGAGCCGTTCCGCAGCGGTTCTTACTGGTACGTTGACGGCGCTTCCTCTTCAACACCATCATTAGCCTTTCAGCTTTGCAGGCACGGGCTTCCCAGCGGGAGCAGTTATGCCCGCGACCACACATCATCTGCCTAGACACAACCCAGTTAATACTGGTTAACACGATACCCCTTGGTTAAATTCGCTCTTATACTAGATACATCACTGTGTTACAATCTGAAAGGTCAGCAGTTCATCACTGTCTTTGTCAGCAGACATGGGGTTCGTCAGCTTAGTCTCAGTACACATGCGATGTTTCTGAAATTGTTGATTAAGTGGCGGGTGGTGATAATTTACCAACAGCACCAGCATCAACTTGTTACATCATCTCCCTATCCTCTTCCCAATAGGCAATAGCATAGCATAGTCAGGCTATAATATTCTCACTACTGGGACACACGCCTCCTCTCTACGCGAGGGACTGGGCTGCAGTCTACGACGCTTGCCCAGTGCCGGTTGGTAAATGTCACATGTTTTCGAATTTTTGGTTGGACACGCCAGTTTCCTCACGATGATTTCCTTCACGTCAAAAGCAGTGATGATGAAATAAATCACATAAAGTAATGCACCCGCCTGGGTTCGAACCCTCGACCACTCGATAAGTCGGGACCGTTTCCACTGACCCACCACCAACCTCTGCTCGCTAAGCGACTGCTTGTTCGTCACTAAATAATAAAAAAGTTCCCCAAAACCATAATTGTCTCTATTTGCTATGATAAAACCTGATCTCAAGTAGCTAACCGACCACGTGTTAGTAATTATAGTCAGACAAAGGGTCTCTCTGACCCATAGTGTCTCGACGTAATTGTATTGAGCAGTCACGGGTTGAAATTAGTTTGAGTTTGGTATCAGGTTTTGTATTTGACTGTCATCATTTGTATTTGACTATCATCATTAGGTATAGGTATATAATTGATTTTTGAAGAAGTGGGAGGTATATAGGATAGCACAACTTGATAAAAGACTTTTCCGTTAACATTGTAAAAATTTTAGCTTGATTAGCAGATTTTTGAGAATCATACATAGGACAAGTATTTAACTTCATCTGTAATTTATTCTGAAGTTAGAGGACAGGTAGCGAATTACTATGTAGATCTCTCCGTAGAAGAGAGATAGCCACTTATGAATACGAGTATGGTGTTATCACACAAATCCGAAGTATACCAATAAACTCGGAAATACCCGTGAGAAAAAAAAACATCAAAATTAGTCAACACAAACTTTTATCACCATAAGAAAATACCTCCTCTAAAACAATACTTAATTTTCCTAATAGCTTCATAGTAAGCATAACAACATTATACACAAAGTGTAATAAGCTTACAACAATAATAGACATAATTGTGGGAATGACACAGCTCATTGCACAATAATGCAATAAAATGTTTTGTTTTATTATAATTTATGAACAATTAACATGGCTTGGATGTTACGTTAAAACTATTAAAAGCATTCTTGCGACATGTGTTGGGCTTGAACTTCTGAGAGCAATTTTTTCTGAGTAATGACTTCTTTTGAAAAGTATCATCATTTTATTAGTTGTTAGTTTTGAAGAAATTTTATGAGCAGCAAATAACTAGCGAAATATTTAAGCCTCATGTGACTGGAAGGAGCTCGTGGCTAAGTAATAACAGCCGCTCGGGTCAATCTTAAGGTTAAGCCATGCTTGCCTAGGTTGGTCTGTGGATGGGTGACTACCCATTACATGCCGAGTTTTCTCCGTGCGTAGGAAAGCACGCTAAGCCGTTGGTCCCGGCTGTCATTTGTAGATCTTTGACAGTAGTTACAGGTAGTCAGTGGCTCATAAAGACTGACAACCAGTCTTACCAAGGGGTATCGTATTATCCAGTACCAACTGGGTCGGATAGGCGGTCGCTCCATGTAAAATACTGGTGTACTCTGACTTGGGTTTTCATGCTGTCGATAAATATCTAGTTGATAAATCGGATAGACTGGAAGCCGACCCCAACATAGTTGGGAAAAGGCTAGGCAGATGATGATATGACTGAGAGCAAGCCTATTTATTGCCATCAACTGGGCATATATACCAGACTCCGGGCTAGTACTGATGAATACCTGATGTAAAACACTACGCAATATAATTTTACCCGACCTGGGATTTCAAATATTTTTATTTAATTGTTAAGTTAGTTAACTTAGGTTATTTTAACTGTCTTAGAATCTTAGTTTCATACTAAATTACAGAGACAGAGACAGTTTAATGTATTTTTGCATGTAATTTCCTCCAAAACAACTAGACTTTTCAAATGAACTAGCTATAAACTTATCCATATTAAAATCTCACTTTCGCAACATAAACGCAGCCAAAATTCCAACTAACAAAACACTTACAAATCGGTACAATAATTTCCGAGATTAACACAGCCAAACGAACTCGCAGTTCCCATCATTTTAGGGTATTAACAGACTACACAATCGTGACAAGATCCCTGTTGAGAAATTACTGTAAACACAGTTATGATACATAAACCCGTCATTAGGAAGGTTTTGGGGCCAATCAGGAACCAGTTTTTTTTACGACGGTAAGCATTGCGTTGTTGTTGGGCTAAGCTGTTTTGGGATGAGTAAAGAAAATGTTTAGGCGGTTTAGAAATAAGATGCAAAGTACATTAACGTGGACGAAGCAAAAGGAGTGTAGCGACATCTATGTCGCAACATATGAACTAAATTCCTAAATCGCGCAAGCACAGTTATTCGCAAGATTAGCAAACAACTATCGAACAGTAACACACGTCTCGGTGGAAGATCCTGCCTTTTCAATGGATAAGCATGATGATGAATGGAATCACGAATAGAGCATGAAGACCATAATTATTAATTAAGAATAGAAACGTGCACTATGCAGAATTATTTGAGAATATGACTGTAAAGATCACATATAAAACAGCTTCTTACCAAAGACTCGAAAAGACATCTGAATCACCAAATTAACCAAAATACATCAACGTTGAAAGAATTTTCTTTATTGCAAATAGTCTTGCGTTTCACCGCAACTCGCCTAGAAGAAACCGATTCACTCGAACTTTGAAGAGATCTAGCTTATAATGATCGGGAAACAGAAAAAGCACAGTAAATTACATATTATTATTTCCTTTATTTATCTATATACATATTCATTACATTTTTAAATATTTAAATATAAAACAACATAAAAAGAAACATGTCAAATATAAAAAATAATAGCCCACCAGTACTGGGAACAGAGTCCGAGCTACCAGTGGTCAAGGCTCTTGAGAGATCAACCTCCAAACAATATGCGCCGTGTCCAGAAGTACTGCTTTCTGGATCAAGCCCTTGATCCAGCTGCCAAGTGAGAGCCTCCTTTTTTTTTTGAGCGGAAGGGAGTTTCAGACTTGTACTGACTAAAACCCATCCATGTACCTTCCTTGCCGTTTGTGTTCCAGGGCCGCGGTATCTCTTTCGAACAGCCCGCAGCCCTGGCAGGCATCGGCCCTTGCGGGCCCCTCCCTGTTTGCTGACATGTCTTTGAGGCACGCGTGGAACACGAACGCGCCGTCTACACGGCCTGTCGTCAAAAGACGGACGGACGGCGAGCTAGCCCATTACTCTCCGTCCACAGGTCTACGGTGGCCGGAAGCCACCACGTGACCCCCAACGCCCGGGGCGTCTCCCGCGGCGGCTGGGACGAGAGGTTCTCTCCCTCTCACGCTCCGCCACCTCCTTCGCTAGCATGACTGCTTCGCAGAAGGAGGTGACGGCGTCCCATTTCCTCTCGCTCCGGACCATGGCTTGGACCAGGGCCGGACGCGATAGGTCGCCGCCGCCGATTGCCGCCACGAGGACACGGCGGTGCTCCGCCCAAGCGGGGCAGACCTCTACCGTGTGCTCCACCGTGTCCTCCGGGCGATCCACGCAGTGGTAACACCCGGGCGTTTCCTCCCGCCCGATTCGGTGCAGGAACCTCCCGAAACAACCGTATCCGGTGAGGAACTGCGTCAGGCGGAAGGTGAGAGTGCCGTGATGCCTCTCCAGCCACTCCTCAAAGAGGGGACTTATCGCCACTATTTTGGCGTGCCCTGCACGGGGTTGCGATAGTCGCTCTCTCCATGTCGCCATGAGATCGCGCCGGAAGTCTGTCCGCTGCGCGACAATTTGCCGCGGCAGCGGAGTTTCCCCCCGGCGTAGTGCCTCCACGCGCCAAAGCCTAACGTGAACGTAAAGTGAGAGCCTCCTCAGATGTTGTTTGAGGCTATTGGCTATTAAGCCTTTGGCCGACACGACGATCGGCACAATGACTGCAGGACTCACGTCCCTTATTATTATTATCAGCCATTTCTGTCCCACTGCAGGGCAAAGGCCTCCCTTCCAGGGATCCTTCCACTTATCACTATCCTGTGCTGTTCTATGCCAATCCTTGGAAATTACATAGTCTGGCGATAAATAATGTGGTAATAAAATAATAAGGTAAAGTTTAGCACTTTGTTCGGCGTACGGAATTTACTAGTACCATTAACCGAAACCAAAAACATCAATGACTAAAAACAACATTAAATAGGTAGGTACTCATAGTACCTATCGACATCTACCACAGTACAGTAAAACTCATTAACAACCATGATACACTCAGTTACTAATAAATAAAATAAAATAAACCACAAACGAGGACTTCCTCCGCCCATAAGGAAAACGAGTTCATTGTTTTGATATTTTTCTGAGAATCCTTTTAAATTGCCTATCCTTTCCTGGCAAAGTAACTTCGTGATAATCGGGCTTCCAAAGGTGAGGAGTTCTAGAAATTTTGACAAAAATAAGTGTGAAGGAATTGAGGATAAATTTGACGGAAGAGTGCTTTTATCCATCACTTTATCATTCTGGATTTTGCATTTTACTGTTGGGATTAAGCTGATTCAATATATATTTCATATTAAACTACATTAGGTTAGACTGGAAACCAACCTCAACATTGTAGGAAAAAGGCTGTCTGTGACAGAAACTATGTCTTTTTGTTTTCCCTTTTAAGTTTCGCTAAATAATTTTAATCTTTTCAATAATTTAGTTTATGGATCTAAATATTGCAATCTTTTCATGTTTCTTATGTTTTTTTGTTTCAGGTAAGTGCTTTTTTATTATTAAACATTGTTCCTAGCTATCAAGGATATGGTAAGTCTTTTTCCAATAATTATATATAAACTTTCCTTTATTTACTTTCTCTACATGTTAATTTACATTTTTCTTTAAAAAAAAACATACAAAAAACAACATTTAAAAATATATACATATTTTTTCCTTTATTTATCTGTATACATATTCTTTACATTTTTAATTATTTAAATATAAAACAACTTAAAATAAATTTTATATGCTTTTTTAATAATGTTTTGTTCACACGATTTATATCTATATAGCACGTTTAACTTTCTATCACCCGATATTGAATCTACCGATCAAATCAACCATAAAGTTCAAACACTTTTGTTACACCCAAACTTAACCTTAAAAAAACTGTGACACTGACCGTAACCAATGACTAAATTATACTTACAGTTCCGAAAGTATATTTATAAAATACTGAACTTTAAAATTACGACAATAAGGCTCCGAATATCCTTACAAAGGTTGACCTCAAAACTGATCCTTATTTCGTTACTAAAAAGGACACCAACAAAGAAGATGAAGCTAATGGTAACGGTAAAGTTAAATTAGTACTAACAGGACCGATCAATCAAACCAAGTTTATTAAACGTCAGATTAACTTTCGAGGTGAAGTCAGTAAGGTGACACAACCCTTATTAGATGTAAAGATAATACACATTATAAGGTAGAAAGTATTACGAGAATATAGGATTAAGTTAATATGATTATGTGTCAAAAACAATAATAAAATGACGTCATTGGGTTTAATGCGCATTTAAATATGCGCAACGTACCCTATATTTTAATTGCGATCATATTATCTGGTTTATTTTTAATTTATTGCGCAGGGCTCTTTCTATGTTCAATGTACTTATTATCATCAGCTAGTAATCAAAAATATTTAAACAAAGCTTTGCCTTATTGTGTATTCAAAACTGCACGAACTAATATTTAAAACTAAGTTCCTTCGAGTTCAACGAACTTAAATCGTTTGAAGTACAACTGCATCCATTTTTGATCTGATGATAATTGCCTTTATCGGCACAAACAAAGTTTAACACAACAAAACTTCGATACAACCGGAACGAAACCATAAATCATAGCAAGTAACACCATAAGCAAACTCCAATAGACAATATCTGATGGTGCACTTGACAATCTTAAATTTTCCATCAACGCTGACCATAATTCGAAAAGTAAAATCTTACGGCAGTGAAAATAAGGATCAGAATCTGATGCAACTGAAGATGTAGAACAGCAAATGCAACCTGGTGATGCACCAACAAAATAAGACGGAATGGTTGTAAGAAATTGTCTAGTACCAAAGGCTTATGGGCGTTGCGCTTCATTTAGCAAAAGTATATCGAATTCATCATGTGTAACGTCTGTGTTGTGTGTTTTTATTAAAAACTGTACGTCGTAATGGGACGACGTCGTTTAAAGTTGATGGCATATGCTCTGATAGTAGTACTTTGTTATAATGTTGCTAAGCGCTTTCAAGGAAATATAAATTGTGACCAACCGTTCTGATTAGTTTTGATGTTTTTCTTGGGTTTGATTTATGAGTTAGTTTTATTTTGTCTTTCTTTTCGTCTAACTTCGTTGTCTCTTTGATGTTTAATGGGACTATCTTTTTTAAATCAAGCTATAGGTTTGGCATAGACTTCATATTTTATGCTTAGTAGATTCAAATTACGAATTTAATAATTAATGATGAATGATTGATTCTTTATACGATTAATAGTTTTATGAAATCTATAATATCTAACAAGGAATTAACCTAATTGAAGCCCCTATGATTAACTACAGATATTTATTAGCTACTAAGTAATTACCTAACTATAAATATTCAAAACTTGACTGATACAAATTGCCCTTCTTTACTTTCCGACATGCCTTGCATATTTTACATTAACATTATCCACCTACATAATTATTATACTTTGTCACGTGTGGTGCAATATTAATGCCATCTATTGCTTTGTCAAAACGCTTATCTCTCTTTGGTCTCATTATACGCGAGTAATGGACGCTACATTAAGAAATAGTCACGACTGTGCATTATGCTGTAGTGTCATATTATCGACATGATATTATGACGGTGATGGCCAGCTACTAATAGTCAGGGTTGCCACACGTCTGAAATTTTAGCTCATTGTCTGGAATGCGGGAGGAATTTTGGAAGTCTAAGTACGGAATTTCCAAAAATAAGAAAAGTGAAACAGTTTACGATATTTTTTTTATATAAAATTAACATAGGAATCAATAGTATTACTTGTAAAGTACATAGTAATAATGTGAGTAGTTGTTTTAATTTATATGTATTTTTAAATACCCGGAAATGTTTTGTAACAAATCTTTCTATTATTAAATGCCTTTGAAAAAAATCTCATAACAAAATTATACAGAACAATTCAAAGGAAAAAGTCCAGAATTTTGTTCAAATGCCTGGAATTTCCTCTGGAAAACTTTTTTGTAGGTCTGGGAACCCTACTAATGGCGCTTTTAGCGTCCCGATTTCAAATATGACAGGTCGTTTTGTGGTTACTGCTGTATGGCAGTAATATTTCATTGGTAATTAGCAATATTTCATATCTATGCGCTTTTAGTGGTTGAAAGTGGTTCGATAGGAGCTAATCAGAAATAAAAGGTGGATGTGTCGGCTCATTGCCTTTAAGTAGGTACTTAATGTTGCTGACTTATCTTCGAGTGATGGCTTGTGAATGCAGAATCTTAGGCTAGAGTTGGAGACAGACGATATAAATGAACAATATAGAATCATCATTTATTATATTGGTTTCAACATTTTCACTATCATAATAACTGACTGACTAACTGGTTGACTGGTAGAAAATGCCCAAGGCATTAAGTCCGCCTTTGTACAGTTTTTTTCTTTACTTGTGCATAAAGTTTTAATAAATAAATAAATAAATAATATAGTAAGAATTATAGGATAAAAAGAAGATCGGTTAAATAGAGCTCTCTTAATTTCAAAAGCGTTCATCAATGAAAGTATGTACATTATATGAAGCAATTAAGGGACTTCCCATGTCATATCATTTTTTTATTAAACTTCACAAAGTAAAAATTAGAAACAATTATTTTACTAAATCTGAACATCTAAACGCAATCATTAGCAATATCGAAACGTAGAAACAGTGACAGAAGCAATTGAGTTACCGTATTCAATAGAATATAGAATTTCTATTTCTATAATAATACTAATTAGCAGGATTTTGCTCGCAATCGCAAATTGGTGAACCACCATAAGAAACATTTTTACTTTTTAGCTTAAAAAGTATATCATCATTCTTTTATCCTTAGTAGTCCGATCAAATTAAGCCGAGTATGGGCAATCAGGGGAAATAATTCGTGTAGTTTTGTAAATTGGTACAGTTATACCTTGCGGTATCCAGATGAACATACTAAAAGTCCTCAAGGGTAACGGGTGTGCTTGGGGTGTAGGGGGGGATTGAAGGTACCTTTTTTCAGGTTTTTGCTCATATCTCGAATATCAGTAGGAATAGCATCATTATTACTTCTGACAAAAGTTTCTACATTAAATTTTCTACAAATTTGGTCACACATACATATTTATTTTTGCTCTATGATCAATATTTTAGGAGCTATAGGGTGTGTAAGTTTTAACAGAGAGATAAAAATAGACGATTAAAGAAAACAGTGTCGATTTTTCAAAACTGTTAGGGTACTTCCTGAAGTCTTCCCGCTGATTTTATTAATTTTCCTGGACCATATTTTGCAGAAAAATTGTGGTCCCCATTACTGTCACTTTTATGTTTCTGTCAAATGTCGTAAAGTAATAACGAGGTCATATAAAAGCATTAAACACTAAACACAAGCCCAAAAACCATAAGACCCAACAAACAATTTCACTTAACATCTTTTTATTGCCGATGCCTTATCTAGCATGACATCACAGCACTTATGGGGCACGCTCTTGTAAATCATTTCTCCATGGGTTTGTTAAAACATTAATTGATTACTGTCATAAAACGTAGCACGTGGCTGTACTCAATGTTTTGTTAATTGACATGAAGAGACGCTGTGATTTTTGTTTTCATGTTTAGAGGTTGTTTTTGATTGGCTGTATCGAGTCTTTATTGTGTGGTCTAAGGTTTTAATTACTCATATAAAAGAAAAGGTTTTTGAGAGAATTTACTTTCAAGCTTCAGCAAAGTCCTCGGAACTTGGGATTGATTCTTTAGACTGGATTTATTTATTAACAGAATCGAAGAAGCTCCGTGTCTCGGAAAGCTCGGTAAGCGGTTTTGCTGTCGATCTTTGACACTCGTTACAGGTAGTCAGTGGCACGAAAGTCTGACAACCAGTCTTGCCAAGGGGTATCGTATTACCCAGTACTAACTGGGTTGTGGAGGACAGATAAGGCTGTCGCTCCATGTAAAATAATGGTAGTCAACTGCATCATTTTAAACTGGAAGCCGATCTCAACATAGTTGGGAAAAGGCTAGGCTGATGATGATGAAAAGAAGCTAATTCCTATAACATCTAACACTGCAGTCTTTTCAATAACTAAAACAAAGAAAATTGTCAACCATTTCCTAGTTTAGCCATAGCCAAAACAAATGAAAATCAAGCAAGCCTGAATGAGAATCAAACTCAAGTTTTACGCAACATTTGCCTCGATTTCAAATAAACTCCGTAGATAACGTGCCTCCAGTTGCAAACCACAACAACAAAATAATACTATGACATTAGTATGGACAGCCACACGCGTCGCCTGCGCATCGTCACCGTGACAAACAGCTATATGTATAGTGGGTTTGATTGTAAAATAACGAATCATTTTTATATCCACTTCATGGAGTGGTCATGTGTTATACGGTTGGAAAGGATGATTAGCTTGTTGTAACTTCTTTTTTTTTGTTCTATTGGCAGAGGAAACACGTAGTCGAAAAGGGAGAGCCTTTGCCCAGCAGTGTAATATTTAATTATGGCTGATTTACTTTGTTTTATGTTCGGTTTCAAATGGACTGGAAGAATGAAAAGCGGCTGGCACACAGGTGATTTAAAAATAAACGTGTGTTCTGACGCTAAGGGAATCTTAGTATTATATTATGTAGTCCTACCTAAATCATATTAGTAAAATGCTTGTCTACGTACATATATGTATAATATCAAAAACTGGTCAAGTGCGAGTTGGACTCGCGCACGAAGGGTTCCGTACCATTATCTATACAACATTAGACAAAAACGGCAAAAAAATCACGTTTGTTGTATAGGTGCCCCCCTTAAATATTTATTTTATTCTGTTGTTAGTATTTGTTGTTGTAGCGGCCACACAAATACATCATCTGTGAAAATTTCAACTGTCTAACTGTCATGGTTCATGAGATACAGCCTGGTGACAGAAGGACAGCGGTGTCTTAGTAATAGGGTCCCGTTTTTACCCTTTGGTTACGGAACCCTATAAATGACCGCTGAGCAAAATTCTCCAAACCATGGGTGTCGGAAGATGGACGGCGCCACTGATGATAACGGCCCAAAAAAAGGTGGCGAGACGATCTGGACGTTTTCTGCGAGGGCTGGTTCGAAGAGGCTCGGGAGAAGAGCTCATGAAAGGAATTGGGGGAGGCAGTGAAATAGTACAGGCTAAAAGAAAAAAAAAACAAGCATTGAAATTGTTTAATTTGTCAAATTTGACAAGAAGCGTCCCAGCCTAAGACTTTGGGGGCGGTCACATAGGGCCGTAGCCAGGAATTTGGTTGGAACGGAGAAGGAGTGTCAATTTGGCGTGTATATTTTTTTAATAAATTGGGGGGCATGACGGTTGTGACCCCCTCTAGGACCGCGCCTGAAGCATATCAGCAGGCCAATAAATAGTTAACACAATTTTGCCAGCATATCCCCCAACAAGTCGGCCAACTTTCCCACTTGTATCTCGCAACTCGTCAACGACGCAATAAGCACGCCACGATGACGTATATAACGATTCACAGTTAATTATTAACTGAGCTTTTTCTTTAACTTTAGCTTTAATGCAGTTTTTGCTGTAGTCAACTAAGTTATAAATGATGGTGGAATTCGCTTGAGTTGTGGATTAGTTTGAAGTGCAAATCTTGCTTATAATTCTTTGTGTGATTGTTACATATAACGATTTTGTAACTTACTCAACCGCCGCGTTGGTCTAGTGGTCGTGCTGAGCATGAGGTCCTGGGTTCGATTCCCAGGTCGGGCAAAGTGTTATTGGGTTTTTCCGTCAGGAATTAGATAGCCCAGATTATATTTCTTTCATCAACATCATCATTCTCCTGTCATTGTCCCAATTTATCTGGGGTCAGCGCAGCATGTCTTCTTCTTCCATACTTCTCTATTACTCTTCATCTCATCATTATTTTATAAGGGTGCAAACAGACTCATCACGAAGCCGTTAATCAAGCATTATGTACATCAAACTAAGTACCTTTACTTAATTATTACTGGGAAACGACTTTTTTTTTTGGGGTAAACATCACATTTTGCGGTAGGACTCAATGTAACGTATTCAAAACATTGTGCTGATGGATGGATTGAATTGTACGAGAGTCGTGAAGGTGTCGTAAGTAAAAAAAGTACATTAAAAACATGTATTTAAAAAAATACTTGGAAAAATGTTAGAACTTTGACCCCCAATATCTCCGTAACGAGAAAGTTCCCAGGCCATACCTGGGAACTTTCTCGTTACGGAGATATTGATATACGTTCTAGAACAAAAAAAATATCGCAATGACGGGGAGAACAAGTGCGTTTCGGCTTCGTTAAGAGTCTCAAATACAATTAAAGTACCTACGATCTCCCAAATAAATTGCCTACTAATCTAAGAATATTGTTTAATGAAACAACAGCAAATAAATTCAGTGACGACTGAAACATGTGGTGTTTATGGTTACAATATAGTACTTCTTGAACTACTTAATTTAGTCTTCATATTCACCTCTAAACTTCAAAGGACTTACCTCCTACATCTTCAAAAGCTCTTAACTCACCTGCAACGTAAACCACACAAACTCCCACCCATCTTTTAACCCCATAAACCGCTACTTAGACATAATATACTTATAAATAACTTGTACATAAAGAGACTATACTTAAATAAATCATAGTAAAGTACTTGTGTCGGTGTTTAGGTCAGCTAAATCGTCTAGAATTGCTTAACACAGAGTCGAGTTGAGTTAACTGCTCTAAACTGTGCTCGTAAAGTCAGTAGCGAGCATAGCATTGAGTTTGGAGCTGCTGGTTACACCGTAGCGTAATATTGTGTCTCAAATGTGTGTAAACAGCCTATACGGGGTGGAAGGGACATCGAAGTACAAACAGTAGCCACGTATTTAGTACATCGTACATCATACCAAGTCACATAGATTTTTTTCATCGATTATTAAAAAAAAAAAACTGCTGTTCCATACATTTTGAACGTACATTTTTTTTCTGTATATTCTACGGCATTATTTGATTTTAATTTTAATTATGTATTTAAAAACCACAGTTGGGTGCGGTGAGTATTTAGGTCCTCAACCGATTTTGAGTAGGCACTCAACGACAAATAAGTGGTGCATGAAGTGCTAACCTGTAAGAGGTTGATACACTTGTCTGTAACTTCTATTGAATGTAAATCGTGTCTTTGAAACAGTTTTTCAATTGTTGGTGAGCCAAACAAATAAAATGAAATACAATAAATAAAGAATGAATCCCGAAATTTCAACTGGAACTTGCAAATATTACCCACCATGTGATCATTTGCTTTGGCTTTTCTGAAAAATAATTTAAAATCTACAATCTAATTAATACACATCTAATTTATAGTCCCACTTTAGGGGCTTTTTTTACTTTTAATCATGTAGCTAAAAAATGGATTGCATAGATTGAGAGTACGTTGCGAGTTGGAGTGTATTACACCGTAGTGTATCATAATTAGACGGTAAATAAATTCATAAATCTCGTAAGAAATCGTCGGTTAACATCAAGGGGCACAAAATATGATAATTGTTTTATTATGATATTAAATAGGTGTATTTAATCTATCTAGAGCAGCGGTGGCCCAGTGGTAGCGACCCCGACTTACGAACAGTATGTCGTGGGTTCGAACCCAGGCAGGCGCATTACTTTGTGTAATTTATTTCATCACCACTGCTCTCAAAAACGGTGAAGGAAAACATCGTGAGGAAACCGGCATGTCCTAGAACCAAAAATTCGAAGACATGTGACATCTACCAATCCGCACTGGGCCCGCGTGGTGGATTATAGCCCATTCCCTCTCAAAGAGAGGAGGCCGGTGTCCCAGCAGTGGGAACATTAATAGGCTGATGATGATGATGATTTAATCTATACCCTATATTAAATAGGTATATATAATGACTATTGCTTAACCTGCTAAAGGCTTTTATTATTATTCCTTTATTTATTTTAAGTCATATTCAATACATTTTTAAATATTTAAATATAAAACAATATAAAAAACATTTATAAATATAAAAAATAGTACCGGTATCGGGAACAGGGTCCAAGCTACCGGTGGTCAGGGCTCCAGAGAGAGGAATCTCCTAACAATACGAGCCGTATCCAGGAGTACCGCTTTCTGAATCAAGCCCTTGATCCAGCTGCCTAACGAGAGCCTCCTCAGGTATTGGCCGAGGCTCTTGGCAATTAAGCCATGGGCTGATACGACTACCCGTATTATTATTATTTCCGTTTATTAATTTTCTACACATTGTTTTATATTTTTAAATATTTATTAAAAACAAAACCATATAAAAAACCACCGCTACCGGTGGTTAGGGCTCCAGAGACAGGAACCTCCTCACAATGCGAGCCGTATCGAGGAGTACTGCCTTTTGAATCAGGCCCTTGATCCAACCGCCTAAGGAGAGCCTTATTATTATTTATTATTATTACCTTTATTTTAGAAAGATAGAACAGTATTAATTATAATGACTTTACAAGTAACATAATACTGCTACGTCGAATCAACCATTATAGGTAAGATACTTATAATCTCGGATCCTTTATCCTATAGTCGTAACATCCACCGCATCACCTCGGTGTAAACACAACCCCACTAAGTGGCCGCATAACGTGCAGGAACAACAAGTTAGCTGCGTTTAACTTTTGATTTATTAAACCATCGGTTAACTAACGGTTTGCTACGTCTTGGGGTTAACTGTCCTACGTGGACTGCATTAAATTAAATTGCGGTGTTAATGGAAATATTGGTAGATGAAAAAATAATTGGATTTAGTACTTATCTCGTTTCTCGGATACTCTCATCCTGTTGCCACCCTGCGAAGATCGAGAGCTCCACAGAGACTGAGGCGTCCTACTTTCTACCCCAGCGGTCATCAGTTCCACGGTTTATATGGCCGGCCCATCGCGCCTGTAATCCCCGAAGGATTAGGCAGAGGTATACCTAATAGTAGTACACCCACATAGGGGGTGAGCCTATTGCCCTCAACCAGGTGCGAATCCAAGCTCTGTGGCTGATACTGAGAAATTTCTGATGGAAAAACCCAATGACACTTTGCCCGACCCGGAAGTCAAACTCAGGACATGCTCAGCAGTCGTACTAACGACCTCTAGACCTAAGAGCCAGCTTTCAATAAAGGAAGTACTCAAATTACAATTCAATAAACTAAGTTTCACCGTTTGATAAACCAAATCATTTTACATAATAATTCCTTACACATACATAATGTTCTAAGAAAACCGCGCTAATCAGAAGAACCCGGTGGTCCAGCAACTGTCTCGACGCAGTACAAACGCAATAAATACGCGCGTATTATATTACAACTTGTATTTCGACGCGTGCGCACATCAAATCTACCATCGGTTTTAATGCATCGTCTCTACGGGTAGGGATGGGATTAGTCGATGTCGATGTTTCGGATTTAAGTTTTACTGAACAATTCAAAGGACCTGAGTTTGTTTAATTTATGCGACTAGTTTTTCTTGAATTGAAAATATTCGTTTCGGTAGAGCAAAAAAAAATGCCAAGCAAACTGACTACGCTGAAGCTTGCAAATGCTACGTTGCACGTTGTGGACATAAAATGACATTTTAAATGCTGTTCTGCGTAATATGTAATTACTTAACGTTGCGTTTTACGCTTCTTATGGCAGCAAGAATTTTCTTATGTCACTTGTGGCATATGCCAAATAACCTCCTTTCTTTCTTTCAAGATTTTAGTGCGAATGAGTTTGTTCTATATACAACACTCTGCTTTTCAGTTACCAAGAGGTAACTGATAGTTTCTTTGCATAACCAGCCTCAATGTTTCCACCGGTAGGACACACACATTTTTTACCTGTGTTAAAATATATATATTATGGGACTTAAA
Source organism: Lycophotia porphyrea (assembly GCA_950005105.1). NCBI lineage: Eukaryota > Metazoa > Arthropoda > Insecta > Lepidoptera > Noctuidae > Lycophotia > Lycophotia porphyrea. The sequence goes on along the minus strand of OX465405.1, from coordinate 2,975,949 downwards.
CATACAAGGCGAAATGTGGGTGTACTATTAGGTACACTTCTGCCTAACCCTACGGGGATTACAGGCGTGATGTAATGTTATTATATAACATGTGATTTCAAGACATTGTTAGTTTTGTACATAAAATGTTAAGGCACTTTTTATGCCGGGGAGCGAAAATTGAAAAAAAAAAACTATCGACAACATAATTCTACAATCGAGCACATCACTACCCGTTACCAGTTTGTCTATCGAGCAAACGGTGTTGCGGTGTACCTATGTTAAATATAATATTATGCGGTTAAGGCATGGTAAACGTAAACCGTAACCTACACAGAGTTAATCTAATATTGAAACAACATCGATGTTTTTCTATTCCCTAGTTGAGTAATATACGAAAATTGTAATTTTACAGTAGCATTTGTTAGGTTCAATTTTGTTATAATGGGATGGTGTCAGAAAATAATGTGGTTTGATGAAGTATTGTTTTTGAAATAATATGTGGAATTATGACGTAATTGAGAAGTATAGAAGAAGAAGACATGCTGCGCCAACCTCAAATGAATTGAGATATGGGCAAGAAAACGATGATGAGGTTGGATTATGGTGAAGGTTTTTAGTAGAGTAATAGATTAGCTACTTAAATACGCGATTTTGGTGGCACATCGAAATTAATTCATTGTGATTTTTACAGTTTACTAGAAAAATAAAAGGAAGGGACCAGGACAAAAGGGCGAAAATTAATTGTAATTATGTAGCTCACCATCTTCATCATCATCCACAGCCCGACTTCACCCACTGCTGGGCCTCTCTTTGCTTGTGCCAATCTCAGCCAGGATATTCCCGCAATGGTTAAAATGTCGTGTGCCCATCTCATCGCCCCGGACGGCCAACATTATGTAGCTACCTAAGTAATAATATAATCGGAAAGGAATCAGACAAGGGACACCTCATACCAGTCATCTTATTAACCGGTATTAGTGGGCGCGTCTTTCCGCGAAACGCCTGTGGGCGCGTGGGGAGCATTTTGCCGCTCCTTTTCATTGCCCAATTTAAGTAAGAATACAGCAATTTTATTAATTCATTTTCTCAAGATTTAAGAAAAAACACAAATAATGTAATGTAGTAATAACAAATCAACATATTTATTGAACCCTGTTTTCGAAAGTTTGCCTTATACAATATTTTGGAAAACGTAATATATAATGGACTTTTTAACGTATTTACCTTATCCTATGTAATGCTAATAAAAACGGAAAAAAAATAAAAAAAAATATACATATTCTAAATCTGCAGGATATACTTTGGCAAAACAATCTTCATATAGGTATGTGAAATGTTCATTACACAGTAATTTTGATAATCTGCCTTTTTTCGTGCGCCATTTTTTTCTATTGGACGTAATATCCTACATTTACTAGACTTAAATGATGATTTATGAATTTCTGTAAATTGGTAAAAAACACTAACATTATTGTCCAAGTCAAAAATGACTTAATATGTTTTTAATCCTAGATGGGGTCGGTTTTTTTTTATTTTTTTTTTAAATTTTTGTTTATATTATAAAATACTTTTTCAAAAATAATATGCTATGACTTTGTTTATCGATGAGTAGTTATTAAATGCATTTATTTTCATGTTAAACCCTTTCAATATCCCAACTACATAACAGTTGAGTACAATCTGTGTTTCAGGCCAGTAGGTACAAATTAGTAGGCATAATTATTTTTATCAGTCAACATTAAACACGAATAAAATTTCTATATTATTATCACACGCCACCGTTTGGCTTCCTCTGATAACTGCAGTGTCAGTTTACAATTTGTTTATATTTATTTTTTTGTTAAGGCGCAGTGAATTTTGTAATGTTGCTTATTGAATTGAGTTTTTTTTGTTTGTCTAGTGATACTTAGTAATATGTAGATTTTCAGCTGTACTGAGACTATAATATAACTAACAAAAGCAACAGACAAAGTGACATTATGTAACTAGTAGTTGTGCGCGTTGCAATTGTAACGCCTCTTTTCAGTTTTTGAAGTTATACTTCTTTTGGCGCGCAAGGGAAAAATGATAAGAGTAAATTTTTACAATGCGCGCGCACACCGTCACGAAAAACCGACACCCTGAAGTTAGCTAGTCAGTATTTTAGTTTTATACGCCAAAGAATATACTTCTTTGGCGTATAAAACTAAAATGCTGACTAGACAACTTCACACTTTTTTCTCTTAAACTACTGAGTCGAACCTATTTTGATGAAATTTTGCACAGATGTTGATTTTTATAGATATACCTTTAGATTGTCTCATTTTAGAAAAAAAGTTTTTGTTCAGTATCTGATCAAAACTTCCTGCATAATTCAAACATTGAATCACACAGTATATACAGCACATAATTTAAGATTTTCTAAACCATTTATCCCGTCAAAACATTAATCCGACATAAAACAATGACACATGTCACGTTCCCAGGTCAATAAAGCGTCCAAATGAATAAATATTCATATCTTTGTTACAATAATGTTATTCAATACTTAGTTATTTACTCGCACAATGCATTTCTACAATAATTGTAGCAATTATCACTCTTATTAGTAGAAGACTGTGAATCATTGGTTAATGTTTCTTTAAAAGGAAGTGTCTGTCAATACGTTTAAAGTTTTAGTAAAATGATTTATGGTGGACGGCCACTTTGGTCTAGTGGTCGCAATTGCGACTGTTGAGCATGAAATCCTAGGTTCGATTCCCGGGTCGGGAAAAATTGTTTTGGGGTTTTTCCGTCATTAATTTATGAGAAGCAGCCACGGAGTCGGGATTTGATTTAATGATAACAATAGGCTCTTTGCTTTTTACATCGGACTAAAACATAACTGGCGAAATGTGGGTTTGCTATTAGTTAAAACTCTGTCTAATCCTTCGGGGATTATAGGGTGTGATATTATGTTATATTTTTAATCTTTTTTGTCCAAATTTTGGGCCCTGTAATTTTTGCAGTTTGGTTTTATGCTATATATTGTGCGCTGAAACATATGCATCATCTTGGGTTAAAAACAAATCTGTGTGTAATGTTGAAATAAACTTTGGGCCTTACAAAATGTATGCAGAAACAACGTCAGTGAAAAACAAAAATACCTAAGTAATGCAATCAGAAGGAACTTAAATTACAGCAAAAATAATGACACAATTCGAATATTACTGAGTCTAACACTTTTCTAATTACAATCATTACCTACAAAATAATGGCGCAATAAATTAATCAATTGCGGTTTGGTCCCACAAACCTCAAGCCCACCTGTTTACCTAACTTTGATAAAAAACATTACTCATACAAAAGTCATACACGACTACTGTTGCCTTCTCTCCTCTTTAAATAAATTCTCTAGTTTGGCCTGTGGATGGGTGACCACCTATTACATACCGAGTTCCTCGTGCCTCGGAAAGTACGTTAAGTCGTTGGTCCCGGCTGCCATTTGTAGATCTTTGACAGTCGTTACCTAAAGTTAGTAAGTTTTCCTAAAGTCTGACTACCAGTATTACCAAGAGGTATCTTATTACCCAGTACTTACTGGGTTGTGGAGGTCAGATAAGAAATAAAATACTGGTATTCAGCTGCCTCCGGTTAGACTGGAAGCCGACCCCAACATAGTTAGGAAAAGGCTCGGTAGATGATAGCCGCTTTATAATATTACTAGTATTTAGTTGACATTTACAAAACATTACACATACATAATCAAAAACGGAACGATTCTTCTCAAAATAAATATTAAGATAGATAGAATAAGATTCGGTGAAGGAAACCGGCATGTCCTAGAACCAAAAATTCGAAGACATGTGACATCTACCAATCCACACTGGGGCCGCGTCGTGGATTATAGCCCATTCCCTCTCATACGGAGGAGGCCTGTGTCCCAGCAGGTGGGAACATTATAGGCTGATGATGATGACTCAGACTTATTCAACGCGCATCTTACCCTTAACTGTAATAGCGCAATACAGTCTTATCTCTGGAACTTACTCGTGCGTAGTACTCAGTTGTAAAATTATCTTCTAACTATACAACTACTTATATACTTACGTAGGTATATGATGTGTCGTAGTATTATTGTGTTAATGTTATGTGATATTATGTGTTTATTTTATTTTGCTGCTCGCGTAATAATTTTATTGTGTTAACTTTGTATTGGCAATATTATGAATATTTTTAGGTAGGTAATTTTTGCTATGTCAGTTCTAAAGGTCGTTACTGCTATTTAAGAGTAGAGGAAGACTAAAGAAACGATGGATGGACTGTGTGAAGGATGATATAGCTGGAAAGGATAACAGTTGAGATGACGAATAAGAAAGAAGTATGGGAGAAGAATAATAAAGAAGTATGGAAAAAGAATACATGCTGATCCGATCCTAAATAAATTGGGATAAGTGCAGGAGAATGTTGATAATTATAACTATTTATAGTTGCGAAACTTTACATCTATATATTTTTATATAAAAATATATTCACTGGTTCGAGGAGGCACGGGAAAAAAGCTCATGGAAGGAATTGGTGGAGGTCTGTGCCCAGCAGTGGGACAGTACAGGCTAACAAAAATATATATAAACATATATCTCGTAGGTAGAATCCGTCAAATAAAGTTTTTGTTGCAAAATTTATAAAATTCCGATAACGTTGGGATTTGACTATATTTTTAAAGTTAGGTAAATAAAAAGTAAATATGGCCTTGTTCGCGACAAACAGGCTATCTAAATAAACATAAATCTTTAACCTAGAACTTTAGGAAGATTTTCCAGGAGTTATTCAGTAAATAAAAAAAATATATTAGCCTATCATATTATTTTATATGTAGGACACGAGGAAAATTCCAACTAAAACCTATGTAATGTAGGTAAATAAAAAATGCTAAACGTAGTAATATTTGCGCCGTAAATGTTTGAAAACCACATAACCACAATAAGATACATTTTAATGATATATTATATACCTTCTAGAGTTCATTGAATTATTCTGCGCGTTACAATTTATTTAATTTATGTTTTTCCTCAAAAAAAGCATTTTGTTTGTAAATAATATAAACAATTATATATCTTAAGTTGTTGTTAATGAAAATGCAAGTGATCCTCATCCTGACAATAATATTATTGTTACAGTTTGATTCATTGTTACGCTTTAATTGTTATTAATAGTAATGATTTATCTGATGTTTCTGTAAGGTCAAGATTTTCATTGTTTGAATGTCAGTAATAATACTCATAATGCACTATTAAATAGATAATATGAGACATTTACGTAATTCTTGTAATGTTAATGACACATTTGTTGTAAAACGTAGTTTATTCTAAGCATAGTAATTTATGATCGAGATAAATAAATAGGTCACACAACACAATTATACGAAGCAAATAATTTTAAAATTGAAATAAAATAAAACAAGAGAAAACTGGATCTAATAGAGCCGAAGAACCTTTGCCGGATTTCATCCCTAAAAAGTTCATCCTGGATTTTGAAGTTCATGTTTTCTGGAAGGCGTTATACACGTATGTTTCCAAACCAAGCAAGAATATAATTTTTTCCTAATCCTTAACTCCCATACTATCGCACTCCTGAGCAAAAGCTGGCCTCACCCCATTCCTTCCACTTCTCACGATGGTGTGCTTCTTCTCGCCAATTTGCGAGGAAACCATCCAAGACGTGCCATCTTCATCAGTATTATAATTTTAGTAAAGAAAAAAAATATATTTAGCATATCAGTTGGAAAGCCATGGGGGAGGCCTTTGCCCAGCAGTGGGATAGAGAAGGCTAACTTAAAAAATAATTTTTGATCTGCTGAAGTGAGTTTATCAAGATAAAAATAAATCGGGGTCCTCCGGGACGGGGTCCTTGGGATCGGGGCACTCAGGGAATAACCAGAAAAATCCCAGTCATCCGCCATCTACTATCTATTATCTACTACTAATAATACTATCTATCAGCCGGCACTGGTTCGGCGTGCTGGATCCCACTCTCCTTTTTATTTATGAGAGGAACCCTGTGTCTCAGTGGTTGGAACGTGCAGGGCTTTATATGCTCCCTCTCATCTTAAAGTGGAAACGCCAAGGTAGCCCGCTAAATTCTAATTTTATTACGTTGAGGCAATTTACTGGTCAGTGTCAGATTGTTTATTGACGAAAATACAGGGTGTAAAAAGACTCTTCATGAAGCCGTCAACCTAGCATTCTGTACATCAAACTAAGTAGCTTTACGCACAAAATTATTGCTCGGAAACTACTTTTTTTTTGGGGGTGAAATATCACGTTTTATGGTAGAACTATATGTAACGCACAAAAAGCATTGTGCTGATGGATAGTACGGGATTCGTGGAGGTGCTTAAAGAAAAATCTTACATTTAAAATATGTATTAAAAAAAAAAAGTTGGATCTTTGACCCTCAATATCTCCGTAACCAGAAGGTTACCAGATATGGTCTAGAACAAAAAAACGATCGCAATGACAGGGAAAAGAAGTGCCTTTCGGCTTCGTTAAGAGTCTTTTTACACCCTTTATGATTCGCGACCATAACGCCACGGATTGTTTTGGACCCACTACTAGCTCCTAAACAATCCGTGGCGCAACAATAGTGGTGGTACATCCATACACGTTTAAAAGCTTGGCTTGCCCTTAAGAGTGGCCAACCCGTCATAATTTTCATACAAACGCTCATACGTGATTATTTCGTTGTAACACATCTATCTTTGATTTTTTTTAACTAAAAGGTATTTTGTGCACTATATCTAGGTGTCTATGAAAGCAAAAAATAAATATTTAGAGAATCAAATTCAGTATAAGCCTCCAAAAATCTGCTGTTTTTGCACAAATTTTACCTGAAGTTTGGCTGTTCATAATGCACTCATAAATTGTAAAAGTAAAGAAAACATCTTGATAGAAACCTTGCACATGCTATGGAAATTCTAAATGACAAATATTTATTTCACAAACTTGTAAGGCTTATTCAAAAACACGTATTTCCTCGAACAAGTTACATGAAATTTTTTAACACTTTTTTTCGTTCAATGTCATCGCGTTAGGCGGTATGTGCTCGTGCGGGGTCGGGGCGGGGTGAGACAGGAAAGTTGAAAGAAGACGCCGCTTTGGCTCTGGATGAAAGAATCAAGCTTTTCGACTATGCTCGCGTTGACCATAGACGAACCGGGAAGGGCCCTCTTAAAACCTACTACTCTTCATGATTTAAAGTTTCTAAACAGTCTGCTTGTCTTATAGGCTTGCCGTAATATTTATCCATAGGCACGCCACTCTATGTAGGTGGGCGTGCGAAGCCAGGACGGGTCACTAGCGGTAAATAAAAGGAAACTTCACAATAATATTAATAACTTAGCACTTCAAGATGTGACTCAGTGAAACTGATATGAGCACGGTGTCAAGTGTATTGATAATCCACTTAAATATTTTGCAATATGAAATATTTTATCTAAGTCAACAACTGGTGCACTTACCTTAGTAATCATAGTGTGGGAATCAGAGTTGTTTGCTGGAGATAATTATTTTATAGCCTATTGGTACATCGTTTGTAAACTATTATTGAAAATTTAATGGACATTGTTGCATTTTTTATTTTTTTCGGATGGTTAATCATCAAATGGTTTCCCGCTCTGGGCGGAGCGGAAGGGAGTGTCGGACTTGTACTTACTAAAACCCATCCATGTTTCTTCGTTGCCCTTTGTATTCCAGGGCTGCGGTATCTTTTTTTACCAGTCCCGCAGCCCGACATCGTAGCACTACTTTTGTTTTCTATTTCTCAGTAGGCCCCTAATGTTGGTAAAATAAGCATAATTGTGGCCTCGTTACTAGTAAACATCACATATTTTCACATTATTATATTAGCAAAGATCAAGCTGAAAAAGGACACCAACCTCAGTAGTCAATTTTTCTTAAGTGTTGCTTATTGGTTGGCCTCTTCTAGAAGTCTTTAATCTCTTTCGTTTGAACAAAGTTTAAAAACACCGCCAATGCAATATGGTGATTTTTTACTGCTTCGTCCTAGGACTAATTCTAGTCACAAATCATCATCATCCTAGCCTTTTCCCAACTATGTTGGGATCAGCTTCCAGTTTAATCGGATGCAGCTGAATACCAGTATTCTACATGGAGCGAGTGCCTATCAGACCTTCACAACCCTGTTAGTACTGGGCAATACGATACCCGTTGGTAAGACTGGTTATCAGACTTTCGGGCCATTGACTACTTGTGACGACTGTCAAATATTTATAAATGACAACCAACAGCTTAACGTGCTACTTCTAGTCACAAATGTCACTTCGTATAAATCGCAAACTTATTTCAAAGTAGTTATCCTCTTGAGGTAAACTTTCAAGCTTTATTCCACTAACTCTTGTAAAATCTTCACTGCAATAAATCCTTGTAAGAACCACGCTTACAATAGTATTTTTACGTTTGTAACCTATAAACCTGTGCCGGGGTTGGCCGAGATCGAACATAATTCGCTGAGCAATAGGCTTGCTTGAGGGTTAGCTACTGTTGTCTGACGTAGGGATGTAAGCTATGAGCGGTAAGCGATTTTGTAGCACGCGGGTATAAATACAAGGAGTGCACAGAAAAACAAGTAGGGCACCTTTTTGTCGAAGTTTTGTATGTGCCATCTGGGCCTATGTGAAAAAAAAAATGATTTTGATTTTAGGGTGAAGTTGTCTGTAAGGCATACAAAGAATGTTTTTTAAATAAAGAATATTTGATTATACACCTTATTATTTATTTTCCTTTAAATCAGGTAGATTACCCATAAACTTGTTAGTATTCCTTATTCTATGTTAGTATAATTCACTAAAACACACAATAAATAACAACGATAAACCCTAACTTATAACACTTAAGATCCGCCACCCTGAAGATGCGGTCACAGTACAATTATTATGTTACAATAACAATTATTTTTGATGAAGATTATTATCAATAGTAGGCACATGATTCACTAAAAGTTTTATGGCCAAATTTTGAAGCACTGCAATAATTTGACCAGATCTATTGATAAACAATTAAAACAATTAATATCGGTGGCAGAAAAATTGCACCAGCTGCCATACCAGCCGGGCACAAATCTATAATCTGGCTGCTTATGAGACATTCATGCCGTCAAAACCTAACACTTTGTCCTACTTAAGAATCTAAAACATCACATTTAGCCGTTGCTTGCAACTACTTCAATCAAGGTACACAAAATAAGAACATCATGGTTAAGAAATTGCTTGGATTATGTATTCAAACTTTGACAGTGAAATTTTGGTTTCATGACTCCGTAAGCCCATAACTTGAACCTCATCTAAAGTATAGTATTACCTATATTATAGTACAGTACACACGTATGAACTTTCGCAGTGGGCAACGGCAGAAGCGGTTTTGAAACCGGTTCCAATACTGCAATGTACTGCGACGTGACTCGGACAGAGTAGTCGAGACTCCATTAGATTTGAACTAGGATCATTATAATAAGTTAGTCCTTAGAAATTGGATGTACCAGCTAATTGCGCAGAATGGATTTCATTATGGTCTTTGCCAATAATGCTTTTTTCTTCTAATTCTTTCTTAATTACTTAATCCAGTAGCACATTAACTTATTATTTCTTGGAGTCTGTTTTATCACTGACTGCCTCGTTGGTCGAGTTGTCGCAAGTGCGACTGCTGAGCATGAGGTCCTGAGTTCGATTCCCAGGTCGGGTAAAGTGCAATTGGGTTTTTCCATCAGGAATTTCTCAATAACAGCCACGGAGTTTGGATTTGTTCCCGATAGATGGCAATAGGCTCGCCTCCTATTGTTACTCAGTAACTGGTGGATGTGGAAGTCAGATAGGCAGTCGCTCCATGTAAAACACTGATTGACAGCCGCATCAGGTAGAGTGGAACTCTATTTCAACGGTAGGTAAATAGCTGGACCGATGATGATTCTGTAACACAGAGTGACTACTTAATGACTTTAAAAAATGATGATAATTGGCATTATCTTTAAAATTAAATAAATTATGATTTCGTTTATTCATTTAATACATATCTATTACATTTTTAAATATTCAATATAAAACAATATAAAATAAAAACATTTAAAAATATAAAAAATAGTATTGGGAACAGGGTCCGAGCTACCGGTGGTCAGGGCTCCTGAGAGAAGAACCTCCTGACAATACGCGCCGTGTCCAGAAGTACTGCTTTCTGAATCAAGCCCTTGGTCCAGCTGCCAAGCGAGAGCCTCCTTAGATGTTGGTCGAAGCTACTGGCTATTAAGCCATTGGCTGACCCGACTATCGGCACAATGACTGCTGTACTCACATCCCACATGTCGACAACCTCGCGAGCCAGATGCATTATGATATTATTAGAATATTTAAAATCATTTTGTTGAAATCAATAGTTCAAGACAATGTCTTCGACCTTGCTGCATTTCCTTCATGCATTTCTATACCTTGAAAAATAAACTCTTACTAACTTGGGTCCTTTAGAATCGTGTGGGAACCAAGTACATTTTACTTGCCATTGCTTCCAAGTATAAACTCCACAGCTTCTTTGTTCTAAGGCTAGATTTAACTGTGAGGCGTCTTTATTACTTCTTGTACTAAGATAGTATCCTGCTGCCTACAATCACTTACTATAACTATATTGTGTCCATACTGTTTCCTGGTTCAAATAAAACACGTTTCTTACATTGTTCCCTTGCTTTTATGTTTCTGTTTAGTTAGTTCTAGTATTGTTGAAGTGGTTACCTCTATATTGTTCTGTGGGGCAATTGTTTCTTCATGTGTTTCAAGCTTCAAGTTGATGACTTCTTTGATAGTTGTACCAGCTTTTGTAAACCATGCATAGTTGTAATACTCTGAGTGCTTTGTTAAGAAATGATTAACTGAATGGATTTTAGCACGACTTGGTGTCGTAAATGTGAAAATGTCTTACCCAGTGTCATCGTCTCGTAAAGTCTTTCTATGCCTTTCCAGAATTTCTGTTTCTATTAAGCTTTAACATGGTGTCCTTTTAAGAATTCTTGTTTTACTTTTATTGGAGTTCGAATAGCCTTGTGAATATTCTTTTGTTTAGAAGAGTGTCCATAGTGTCTTATCCGGTTTTCTCTATAGGGATCTATGTTTACGTCTAGCTAGTAGTTTAAATTTTCAGACTAAATGACTCCTTCACACTTCGAAAGTGTCTGTCACGGGAAATCTATGTTTTGGATTTGGGTTTAGATTTCAAGAACTTAATCATACCTATTACCTGCTTGCTGCAGATTTCATCCATATTCACCTAGTCCTGATCCATATCTTCTAAAACAGTGTTCGTCAAACCTGCTTTCATCAAAGTACCTACATTATTCAAATCATGCATAAATAATGGAACAGTCGTTAAATATCAGTTCTGAAGCGATTGCAATGACATAAAGCTGTTCTATATCTACAACATTATGTTAATCTTCAACGTCATCAATATTGAACTCTATCTCTTCAGATAAAGGTCCTTTTTCAGTTATTGGGTGTTTGTTTGTTAGTAGAGTCTTTGGTTTGCGTAATACGATTTGATGTACTGTTTCGTATTATGACTGCTTTATGTGTCGGTGTGAAAAATTGTTCTATTGATCTGTTATTAGTTTTAATTGTTATTGTTTACGGTGATGATGATTATTGTGGTTAGTATGGTTTTATGATTACTAGTAATGAAACAATTTATTAGTCGTTACGGTGGTTTGTGTTTAAATCGTTTCTTATTGGTGTAACAACTAGTCAGTCTTACCAAGGGGTAACGTATTACCCAGTAGTATAAAGGTTGTGTAGGACAGATAGACAGTCACTCTATGTAAAATGCTAGTACATATTCAGCTGCATCCGGTTAGACTGGAAGCTGACCCCAACTCAGCGGGAAAAAGGCAAGGAAGATGATGACGTGATCTTAAACTGCTGAAAAAATTACAATGATGTAAGTAGAATAAACCAGTACATAATATATGCTTGCAGGATGAACAAAACAGGTTCAAAAACTTGATTATGATTTCACTATTTATTGCAGACATAGCAGAATTCTCATTATTTAAAACACTTTATAGTCATTATTATTTTATTTTCCAGCAAACCTCATTGAAGAATCCTTTGTCTTTAATTTTGAATCTTCGAAACCAAAATAAGTACATCTTAAACAACTACGATTATTTTAAACCAATTAAAAGTTGCTAATTTACAACCAAACGCATAAAACCTGAATCTGTATACTCCACATAAATTATTCCTTAAGATATTCAAGCTATCCATCGAAAAGGTCTAAATAGTGGTGTTAGGGCACTAATTAAAGTTGGTCCAGTCCGGTCATCTATCAAGAGTGACCTACTTAGACTACTCAGGCTTGACCAATTTGGACAACTGAGTTCAAATTGGTTCAACGAAGAAATAGACTGATAATTTTAATATGGTGCGCAGTTGCTAAATATAGAATGTGTCCCATCTCTTCTCATTTGTAGTTGCAAATGAACACACTGATGCTGCGTGACTGAAATTATACGTTAACTGATAAGAATGATGTTTGGTATTGAAGATTCAGAGGTTTGCAAGACGACATTACACTTAGAAGCTGTGGTTTTTGTTTTTTTAACCCTTTCAGTCACACTTTTAATCAGATGACTTTAAAAATAAAACAATTGGACATTTTGTTTAGTTTGGGTTTCATTATTAAGATAAAAAATATTTTCCGTAAATACCAAAAAAGGCTTTTGAGGAATAAGGGGGCTAGTTTACTAACCACCATGGCGGTTTTCACAACACACGGTCAACAATGACTTTAAAAAGCATAATAGTTCAGTGCATTGTCGATAGATGACGTTGAAATATTTTTAAACAACCTAGAATAGGTGGTAGCTAACTAACCACCAAAATTGAAAGAGTTAAGCTGAAATGATAGACAATGGAACATGAGGTATTATCTTTAGGAGAGTAGTAGAGATTCAATTAGAAACACTATGCTTTTGATTAGAGGTCGTTTGAAGAAATGCTAAATATGTATTTCTAGTAATTTTTGTTTTTGGAGTTAGCACAGTTTGTATGTACTGTGTTAGTATTTTTTTGTGTCCTGTTGTTCGTTATCAGTATCCCTACAATTTTATTTCAGGTTTAAGGCTTCCCATTTCTACGGCTAATTCTCGAAAAATAAATCCAGCTAATATCACTATATCTTAAGACCCTGTCGCGTTGTCGTTTTCTGCTAATTGGAACCCGTTCACAGTGTCAAATACTTTCTTTCAATTGCTTATTATTTAATTGTATGATACCGTTTCTCGTATCAGCTATTCTCCAATTTTGCACAATTAATCTCTTGCGTTTTGTATTTCATCCGCTAGACCAGTGTGTCACCGACAGCGCAGGTGTTATTTCACAAGACCCGCCAACGGCATCATGCGTAGGAAAGTGACAATAATTTTGCATTGATTATACACACAAATTGTTATAATTCTGGCGTAAACTTGTGCTCAATACTGTACGTGTGGCTTATGCCTGGTGACATTTAAATTTAAATGAGGTCGATCGAATTTGACGGTAATTTTAGCAATTCTAAGTTTTTGATGTAAATAAATAGATTTGAGAGATAAACGAAGTAGTACGGTGATAGCAATATGGTTGGTAGGTACAGTTGCTGCCATCTGTCATACGATAACTTATTTATTTAACACTGCGAGCTCAGAGTACATTACAGGGATTTCAGGCGTGATCTGATGCTATTTAATATTGTTGAATTATCACAATTAATGGAGCGCAGTGGTGGCCCAGTGGTAGCGACCCCGACTTACGAACAGTAAGTCGTGGGTTCGAACCCAGGCAGGCGCATTACTTTGTGTAATTTATTTCATCACCACTGCCCTCAAAAACGGTGAAGGAAAACATCGTGAGGAAACCGGCATGTCTTAGAACCAAAAATTCGAAGACAGTGACATCTACCAATCCGCACTGGGCCCGCGTGGTGGATTATAGCCCATACCCTCTCATAGAGAGGAGGTCTGTGTCCCAGCAGTGGGAATATGTGGCTGATGATGATGATGATGATCACAATTAATAGAATTAAGGCTGTGAGTGTGTTACGCAATAAGAAGTTGAACGGCGAACAACAAGTTTCATCAATAATTCCAGTTAGCTTTGCAAAAACTTCTCTACACAACACATAAAAATACCGAAATATGAACAATACGCATGTACCTTCAAATCGAGGCAGCTGCGCAACCATATGAGATGCAATAAGAACTAAGTGAAAATTTTCCAACTTCACCAACCAAAACACCGTAGAAACTTAACTTCATTACCTTCTAGACCAAAGGACTATGCCTAAAGCTGTTTTCACATTAGTGTAAGACTCCGTAAAATTGCTACAACTTCAATTTATCCTGAACAGAAAATAATTTATTTTTATAATAATTTAGTTTATTGTTGTTGTAAAAAAAAGAGGAACTCGCGGCAAAATAATATCAGCCGCTCGGATCGATCTTTAGGTTAAGCCGTGCTTGCCTAGGTTGGTCTGTGGATGGGTAACCACCCAATACATACCGAGTTTCCTCCGTGCCTCGGAAAGCACGTTAAGCCGTTGGTCCCGGCTGTCATTTGCACATCTTTGACAGTCGTTACAGGTAGTCAGTGGCCAAAAAAGTCTGACAACCAGTCTTACCAAGAGGTATCGTATTACCCAGTACTAACTGGGTTGTGGAGGTCAGATAGGCAGTCGCTCCATGTAAAATACTGGTATTCAGCTGCATCCGGTTAGACTGGAAGCCGACCCCTACATAGTTGGGAAAAGGCTAGGCAGATGATGATGTTGTTGTAACAAACGAAAGGGAAAATAAAAATAAAAAAAAACGTATCCCCAGAGTGTACAATAATGGAAAAAAAAGATAGCAAATTATGTATAATAATACAAAAAACATAAGCTAGAACCTACATTACGTAAAAAATATACACAGGAATTTAAAGAACCAGTGTAACAATTATTCCACACAAATTGACGAAAGTAAACGTTAACATTAGCAATATCGAATAAGTAGCATTAAAGCTTGCACTCTGAACAGAAATTATGAAAAAGTAACGCTCTTAACTTGCACGTCTTAAGTATAGACATCGTTCTAACCGTGTTCGTGATATAACCAAGATCTTGTAACAATATTTTGATTTAAAAAAGTGTCCATGGAGTTTCTTGCCCATTCTTCTCTATAGAGATCTACTCTTTGGAATGGGTAACTAGAGTCCTTTCACAAGTTATTATGCCTTGTGAGTGTGTGAGCTTCTCTTTCTTTGTTCAAAAGTGCCTGTCTAGTTGAAATAAATGCTTTGAGTTTTGAGTAAAGCCTTTCGCAGAGAAAATGCAATGGCAAGCGACAGTGTGCTAACAACCTAAGGAACAAGTTGAATTGGCAACCTGCGACCGGTCTCCCCACGCTTACGTAGGCGCGACATGTTCGTAAACAAGTCTCAACTGGCCTTCTATCGTAAAAATATGGCAACATGTTGCTGTGTTTTAGTTTCAAGGGTTCCTGGTGATCAGGGATGGGTGAGGACAGGATTGGGTTTTATTTTATTAAGACCGACAAGTGACCATCCATTACATACCAAGTTTCCTCCGTGCCTCGGAAAGCACGTTAAGCCGTTGATCCCGGCTGTCATTTGTAGATCTTTGACAGTTGTTAAATAGTCAGTGGCTAAAAAAGTCTGACAACCAGTCTTATCAAGGGGTACTATCTTATTACCCAGTACTAACTGGGTTGTGGAGGATAGATAGGCAGTCGCTTCATGTAAAATACTGGTATTCAGCTGCATCCGGTTAGACTGGAGCCGACTCCAACATAGTTGGGAAAATTCGAGACTGATGATGACCGACAATCGACGATGGTTTGTTGAATCAAAAAGTACAATTAGTCTTCTTTTTTTGCATCGGTTACAACTGGAGTAAAGGTGACAGGCTCGACTTGGCGAAATTATATTAGCGAGTCAGCTTAATGTCCATGTTGAACGAGCATCATTCATCGATTTCATCATCATTTTACTCACCTTTATTCCAATTTACTAAGGGACAGCTCAGCATTTGTAGTCACTCACTAGCCATATTATCTTAAACGCAGACCATCCGTCGTTTATTTGGGCTTTCCGGACTGTTACAGCCATAATACTAAAACAAAAAAATTGTGACTATTTAATTTTGAACGCCAAAAATGGTGGTTAATGTAAAATAAGGTGCTGTAATAATTTAGAAGGTAGTTCAAGGTCAATAAATTAATATTATAATAAATCATTTATTCAGGACCAAACATTTTGTAAATAGACACACACCAAAATGTGTAACAGTTTGTTACCTTAAAATTGCAATATCTGAAAAAAAAACCTATTTCTGAGCTCAGTGGCTTCGCAATATTACAACCAAACAATAAAATCAATGATGTAAGCAGCCCAACCTTTGTGAAGTTTCCAATTTGCTATCAAGTAGAATCTCGTCAGTAAAGTCTAAGCATGTTTCAAAACGGCAAACGATTTTGCAATTTAAATCTGAATTTATATCAGGTTCAAACGGTGATAGAAAATACTATGGGAAACCCGTAATAATACATTCCAGGCATGTGTTGGTTGTATGGGAACGGTGTAGGAAGCACTGCTTACCAAGCAAGACATGAACTAAGCGTGGTCATATTGCGAATGGTAATCAGGTGCTGTGGATGCTGCAGCTTATCTTCCGGAATTAATCTGTTTGATGGTTTTCTGTGCCAAGTAATCCTAATGCTATAAATGTGAAAGGAAGTTCGTTTGTTACCTATTCACGCCTGAACCACTAAACCGATCATCCTGAAGTTTTACATATACAGGTGTACAGAAACGGACATCAAGGGCACCTTTCATCCCGAAAAAATGTACTGCTCCCGAGGAAAACCACAATAACGTTCTTATGCTCATAGATGGCGCCACGTGTCTTTCGATTCATGACTTAATTACAAGCAGACAGAGCGAAGCCGCGGGCAAAAGCTAGTATAGTTATATTATATAGTTGTTTTGCCCTGTCTAAATGATGTCCTAGTAGGTACCCACCCATTTAAAAACCATTTTGTATATAACCTTCTTCTCTCTTCTTTTACGTGTGGTTTGTGCCTAACCTGGTGTCAGAGTTTTTATGCCACACATGGACCTCTGACTTGGCTTAACATGCCATCGAGAAATATCTCAGGCATGTTGGTATGGTTTCCTCACGATAATGGTTTTCCTCACCGAAGCAAGTGAAGATAATGCCCATGAATCCGAAAAATTAGAGGTGCGTGTCTTGGGTTCGAACTCGAGACGTGCTATCACTGCTCACATAACTTGAATACATACTTGAATAGTGTTGACTCCGCTTGTCTTCTTTTAAAGTATAGCCTTCCCCAGTTTCTTAAGGTATTCATTATTACCAGTATTGGCAGGCTTATTCCATCCAATGCTGCAATGGAAGTACAAAAGTAGGGAATATGTACAGACGCCAGCAGGTCAAGCTACCCGAAACTGTCAGATTTTCCCAACCAACCTTGAACTTAATGCTTTAGAGATAAAGTTGAAAATATGTTTAAGAAATTTGACAGAATTTAATAGCTTGATGTGCTGGCGTTTATACTTAGGTACGTTTGAAAGTATTATTAGGAGATCCCCCCTTATGTGCTACCCTGGTCTATCTGATATCAAACAGGTCTTACCCATGATCTTATATTCACCAAACCAGGTTGCTCCAGCTTGCTGGCTTGCTGGTTCCAGTCGCCTGCCTGGCTGTGAACTCCACTTGCCGGTATTTATGAACGTTACTATGAGGTCCCACAGTGCGCGCGCACGCACAGTGTCCTAAAAACCTATTCATAAACAATACTTGAGAGACGAACGACACTATGCGCTCATTATAATGAACGCACAGATAAAGTAGCTCACTTGCTACTTTACGCAACGCATAGTGCGACAAATCAACACAAATGTCAAACTGGTATCGGGTATTAGGTTATGTTGCAGTGATTACGGCAGCAAAGATGATTTTGATGATTATATCCTAATATTATATCGTTATCTTATTATATCATTATAGGCAAGCAACTATTATTCATAATCAAAAATTATTTGAAATAATGTAAAACCTGTCAACAAAACTTTTGAGGCGGTTGCGTCAGGGTAGCCCGCGAAATTCAAATTTTCTTACGTTTTTTGCAATTTGCAGGTCAGTGTCAGGTTGTTCGTTGATGGAAAATGAATCACGCCAGTAACGCGTATGTAGTTACAGAATTATAATCGTCAAAATTAAAAATACAACCCTCTAAGAATTTCGCGGGCTACCCTGACGCTACCACCTTAAAACAGTCTTTGTTTTAAAATATCTTGGTTGACGTTTATTCTATCAGTCAGTCAACCCAAGTGAAGTCGCTTCACAGCGTTTACCAATCACAGCGCCCCATTCAATGCTATGTGTCCGCACAGCAAAAAGTCCAATAAGTATTGTTTATGAAATGAATGGCCTGCCATGACGAACGCAGTGAGAAATCCCTTACTTAGCATAGTGTTGCTGCCATACTTATGTATGTAGCGTTCTTGAATACCAGAGTCAGCGACTCTTGTGTAAAATTTCAATGATAATTGTAAATTTCAAACTATACTGAACAAAAATAGACCCTCTTTTTGCCCAAAAAATGCTTTAAATAAATGAATTTCAAGTAAACTATTAATCACACACAATATACCAATATAAAACCGTAGGTAAAGGGAAACATGCAATCCGAACGATTTCCTAGTGCATGCGCACGCGCATGAATGCATTTAGGTCAAGAACGAGATGTGAATCATTTTACTGCGATCATCGTAAGATGGCTTAGGTAGTGACGTCTTTATATGCTTTGTTATTATTTTATAACCATGATTATTTTATTTAAGACGTTGATTTAAAGGCTTAATACAGGCAGGGCAGGGTTTTTAGGCTTTATACATACATTTGAAATTATTTTGATTTTTAATCTGTAGTTAGTGGAATTTTGGGTGAAAACTAAAAACTGCTGACTATTTCGAGTATTATGCATTTTAGGGTTATTTCCATGTGTGTACGACGTGATTTTATGCAGGTATTGCACAGTTAAATTATCTTGTAAAAATCAAAATATGTTATAAATAAAAATATCTGAGGGCTAAGTGCAAAGGGCAAAGTGACTCTCAGCATCATCATGATCATTTCAGCCGAAAGCCATCTACTGCTGGAAATAGGCCTCCCCCAATTGTCGCCACATTGTCCGGTCCCGTGCGACTCGCATCCAGCGGATCCCCACAACCTTCACCAGGTCATCGGTCCACCTAGTGGGAGGCTATCCAATGCAAGTGACATTCAATTAGCGATAACAACGATGAAAAAGTAAAAACAAATGTATTGAATTTACAAAAGCTATGTCGTACCTTAAAGTTATACAGACATTTACATCCCAAAAAGTCTCCCAAAGATCGATTTCCAATACCAACGCTATAATCTAACTTCCGCAAGAGAACCAAGGTTACCGACGTAGCCCCAAGAATTGCCAAACTTAAGTGCCAATGGGCAGGGCACATAGCTCGCAGAACGGATGGCCGATGGGGCTGAAAAGTTCTGGAGTAGCGACCGCGAAGCGGGAGACGTTGCGCTGGAAGGCCTCCCACTAGGTGGACCGATGACCTGGTGATGGTTGCGGGTATCCGCTGGATACGAGTCACATGGGACCGATCATTGTGGCGACACTTGGGGGAGGCCTATGTCCAGCAGCCTATGTTTGTTGATGATCATGATGAGTCTAACTTAATCTAAGGTTCCAGAAAAAAAAAGTCCAGATGAGCCTATCTATTAGATCCAGGTATGTTTAACAACCTAGCTATACTACAGCCAAAACAATCAAAACAAACAATCGACCCAATCAATACAACTTGCATTCTAACCGTATCCAGCTGTCTTCGTGACGCCATCAGCTATTCAAACAGCTTACCTAGGCCGTGTCTATGATACTAGGCAAGCATAGTAATGGCACCGTTAAGTGTCGTGACAGTGTGCCTTGTTTTTGGTTCTGACGTGAATAATATCGGTGAAATGTGTGTAAGGATTATGTGTGGCCTATTTCTGGTGTGGGAATGGGGGTGCGTGCATTTTTATGAGGTACCTATCTATTGCTGCAAAATTAATTGACTACACATTGTCGGTTGTTAAGCCGTGGGTTCGACTTCGAACCCAGGCAGGCGCATTACTTTGTGTAATTTATTTCATCACCACTGCTCTCAAAACGGTGAAGGAAAACATCTTGAGGAAACCGGCATGTCCTAGAACCAAAAAATTCGAAGACATGTGACATCTACCAAACCGCACTGGGCCCGCGTGGTGGATTATAGCCCAGTCCCTCTCATAGAGAGGAGGCCTGTGTCCCAGCAGTAGGAAAATTATAGGCTGACAATGATGATGATGACATTGGCGGTGGTGTCTAACATCTATCAGTTGAAATTATTTCTATGTTATAAACTTCTCAAATTTTTCTGTAGCTCATCCTCTTGGATGGCTTCCTCGCGCATTGGCGAGTTTGCTCGCCAATTTGCGCAGAAACATCGCCACCATTCGCGTACCATCGTGAAAAGTAGAAGAAATGGGGGAGGCTTTTTCTTTTTTCGGATAGGACATTATCAAATGACTTCTCCCGCTCTGAGCAGAGCGGAAGGGAGTTACAGCCTTGTATTGACTAAAACCTATCCATGTTCCTTCCTTGCCTTTTGAGTTCCAGGGCCGCGGTATCTCTTTCGAGCAGTCCCGCAGCCCTGGCAGGCATCGGCCCTTGCGGGCCCCGCCCTGTATGCTGACATCTCTTTGAGGCGCACGTGGAACACGAACGCGCCGTCAACATGGCATGGGGGGAGCCGATAATACAAACTAACCAAAAAAAAAGCTCATTATGTAATCAATTAACTATATACATTGATAATTAAAAACTATTAAACTAAAATAGATAAACTAACAACAAACTATAAAAGGGCATCGAAAAACTCCTCCTCAACGCTGTCAGATGGTAATGTGCCCAAGAGACTGGCGGCGTTGCCACGTTGTATGGCAACACTTAGCCTCTGGCCAAAGTAAAAGCCAGCCCTTGGGTCACGGGAAGCGTCAACTAGGCGTTTCGAAATTTCCTTAAATAGGCTATGAGCACTCGGACCCCACGGCCCTAGAGTTTCAACCCCAAACGGCTCGAAAATATAGTTACCACACAGGTTTCTATATTTACGCCGCTTGAGGTTCTCTGCAGCCGCAGCGGCAGCACCAGCACAGCACGATGAGCTTGGAAGATGGGATGGCGCAAGAGTATCGACGCATGTTGCGTCCCACACTAAAGGCCTACCCATCTTCCAAGGAAACAAAGACATGCCGTCCGGTCTCTTGCCATCGTCGCGTGCCAAGCCATTGGGTTCTAAAACAGCTGGGACGCCGACGGTGACAAGAGCTCGTCGGATAATGTCGTTTATATTTGCGTGCCGTGCAAAACGGCCCGCACTTCGGCTGCATGACAGGCCGTGGTGACCGAGGTTGTTGACAGCTTCACCGCAGTGACAGCGATGAGGAGAACAGCAAGCGGCACCAAGGCGTAAAGAAACAGCGAGGCGGAAGGTTGTGTCGTCGAACAATGTGCCTATGCTCGACGACGGTAGTGCGTGAAGCCAAAGACCCGACTCCCACTCACCCACAGCCCGCAGGCGCGCACGCTCAGCAGTAGTAGCAGATGTGTTCAGCAGATTGCTCTGAACTACTCTGCAGAGCGGCTCGTCCCACCGTCTCTGGGAAAATGGATGGTCGGGTTCTTCAGTATTCGGGCAAGCGAGTTTCCAAGCATCGATAGCCTCGGGCATTGTAATCAATTAATTCAGTGCAAGAATGTTGTAGGCCTTTTTAAGGTTGTAAAAATCTTGCAAATAGAAAGCGCATCAGCATTTTTGCTGAACCAATGCAAAAGTGAGTCTGCATTTCCATTCAGCACATTACAATGTTATAACAGACACCATACTATAGATCATACACGTCATAAGATAAGGCACAGATTATTAAGCAATTTAATATTAGTATTAGCATAAAATTATTAGTTGCTAAAGCTCTTGTAGCACGACTCGACAATAGACAATAATTTGATATGTAGGTACACTGTACAGTCGGTAGAAATGTGAGTATCAAAAGTTTATGACTCAATTATGGCTTTTGTTTTTTTAACAATTTCTTGGAGATATAATGTGACGTTGATAGTGTCATATTTTGCTGATATTGATGGGTCGATGACTTCGGCTGTTTTTATTTTTATTGGTAAGCAAATTAGTTGTATCAATGTCTGGGTAAAGTGAATCATTTTGATGAAAATTTCATTATTGAACCTGTAATGAATTATTTTCCGATTTGAATATTTTTCTTCTTTTTTTAGTTTGCTTAACTGTGTCTGGACATAGATTCTTATTATTAGACTCAAATGATATAATTTAAATTTCATCAAAATTCTGATTGTGATCAAGTTTTGAAGTCATAAAAGTTGCATCAGGCTCAGATTGTCTTACAACCTAAATCTCCTTACAAACCCAACCTAATATCTCTCCAAAGCTGTCCGTACATAAAAATGCATACACACACACAATTATTTATCAATTTGACGTAATGATAGCTGCACTTACGTACGCATACCCGTCGGTAATGACTTCAATTAGTATTACTACCAACGATCGTTACAGCACAAAATCATTTCTGACACATAAATTGTCTATACTTTTCTACAATTGTTGTAGCATTTGAAAGAATTATTCGATTGGCTGCTGGGTTAATTTTTTATTGACTGTACAGTCGCGAGCATAGGTCGCGAGCACCAATATGTATACAATTAGCAAACATGAAAACGAGTATCTCGTGAAACAATACTTGAAACTACCAGATGATACCTATTTAATAATAGTATCAGCTGCAAATAAAATAGCTAAAAATATAGGTACCATAGATACAAAAAATAATTATAAAATCACTTTTAAAAGTGGTTTTAAAGTGTTTACATATTGGTGTTCGTGACTGTACGTGATGTTCGAATTTTGAAGTGTAATTTTGTGTGATTTGTTTTGTATTGTCTTTTAATTTTCGGTGAGTGGATGGGTATATCACGCTTCTCGAAATTAAGGTGTAGGTAGAAACTTCTTTATTGGAAGTTAGAGGAAGTGGCTTGTGAATACCAGTGTTTACTTTCTTAACTTAATTATAGGTTAAACTGAAGAATCTGAATAGGAAATTGAAATTATGTTTTCTTTACGAATAAAACGTCTTTTTGCAAAATAAATCTATGAAAAACTTTGAAAGCCCAAATATTTATCTTTTCCTATGTATGTTACGAGCGAAAATAAAATATTTATAATGTTAATGATAAAGAAAATCAGTTTCTAAACTCCTGGAAGCGCTAAGGTCCTAAAAACAAATAGTCCAGAAAAGAAAATGGACGTTACGACAAATCAAAAGCAGTAAAAATTAGCTGTTTTATTTATTAATTTAACACTTCAAGCACAAAGTACACAGGAGGACTTAGTGCCAATTTTTGCTATTTTCTCTGTTGAAACAAACAACATGTATGTGTATGGTGTTGTTGTTATTTAATCAGAATTTATAATCATCCGTAATAAAAACGAAAATACTTATAACGTAAGCTACCCCATCACCAAAGCTTACACCATTGACCTTATACACGCACACGCAACAAAACCATAGACCATTTTAAAACGGTCAAAGATTGATCACTGCAGCATAGAGTACGCTAGTCTATGAGTAGCCAGCTGTACTTTGTAGTAAAAAACCGACAAGCCATGATTAGATAATTATGACTTTGTCATTAGATATCGGAGGCAAAAAGTGACGGAGCTTCGGGCAGGTTTTAGGGCTGTCAAAGTTAAGAAATGATATAAACTGATCAGATCTAGTTTTCTGAAACTTGTTTTTAAATATAAAATAAACTTGGCTTTTAAATAAAATAAAAATAAAATAAATAAAATTCATTTATCACAGCTTATATTCTAGTGTGTAATACTAACAAAATATGGATCATTGTTGTCCGAAATAAAATAATTTATTTTTATGATTATTTATTTTTCAGCAAATCTGCTTCAATGCTATACACAAACACATAGATAATTATGTGGTTTATAAGTAACATACAGGGTGTAAACAGACTCTTCACGAAGCCGTCAACCAAGCATTATTTACATCAAACTTTACTTAGTTTACGCAAAAATTAGTGCTGGGAAACGACTTTTTTTTGGGCTGAAAAATCACGTTTTAGAGTAGGACTTAATGTAACGCACTCAAAACATTGTGCTGATGGATGTTTAATAGTAAGGAGGTCCTGGAGGTGTTCATAGTAAAAACCTTACATTAAAAACATTGATTTTTAAAAAAAGCTTGTGAAAAAGTTGGAACTTTGACCCCCAATATCTCCGTAACTAGAAGGTTCCCAAGTATGGTCTAGAACAAAAAAATGATCGCAATGACGGGGATAACAAGTGCCTTTCGGCTTCGTTAAGAGTCTGTTTACACCCTTTATTATCACGCCTGTAATTAGGCAGAGGTGTACCTAATCGTACACCCCTACGAAATTTTGTATTTTTAAAGGGGCTAGTTTCTAGGAAACATTGGTTTGAAGATTATGAACTTAGTGAGTTATATTGGAAAAAAAAAATGTTTTACTTTCATAACAGGCACAAAATAAGAATTGTGTTCTTCACCATTATTACTAAATAACACCCTTCCTGTGACTGCTGCTGAATTCTTAGTAAGCCTCAATTCTTTTTTGGGGTATCTTTCGCCGAAAGACAGGTCTTTCCCGACGTCTCTATTGTAGATCCACCCATCTTCTTCACATAATGTCGATGGCAACCTAAATTAAAAGGACCCAAAACATCGCAAAAAGTTTGGCTTCTACAGTAGCATCCATTGGTTCTTGTAACATGCAGAAAACGTGACAGGCAGGACACTTGTTTGACATTTGCCCATGTAATTCCCACCCATTCAATGTAGACATGAAATTGACAACACGAACAGTTGAAACTATAAATACATATATCTAAAACTTGTACGGTCAACCCTAGCACTCAATAGCACAAGAGCTACCGTATAGTTCAAGAGCCAGTCACGAGCCACGAACGATCGTCGATAGCGAACGTGTACTATTCATAGCTATACTAACTCTTATACTATAGTCTTTAAACTTAAGTTTTTACTACTTAACTTGACAACTTTAAAGAAGGTTTAGCTTCTGTAGATTTTTTTTAACAAGTCATTGACATGTTTTTTTGATAATTTGGGAAAGGAAGGAAAAAGTTAATGGATCTAATTGGAAAGTGTTACTTTAATCCCGTTATCCAGTTAATTTACAAGAACCTTTTTTTTGGGTATCAGTAGTATCACTTCACTACAAAGTATAAAACAAAGTCGCTTCCCGCTGTCTGTCCCTATGTATGCTTAGATCTTTAAAACTACGCAACGGATTTTGATGCGGTTTTTTTAATATATAGTGATTCAAGAGGAAGGTTTATATCTCTCTCTACATTGCACCCGTGCGATGCCGGGGCGAGTTGCTTGTCTAATAATAATCATTAATTCATTCGTGTTTATTCACTGTCGTTTACTTGGGGTCGGTAAAACCTATTTTCTGCCTCCATACGTCTGTATTAGCCGTCATCTCAATAGTCACCTGTTTTTAAACAAGTACATCCTCCACAAAGGTACTGGATTACTTCCTCGGTGAACACAAAAAAATCGCTAATCGCTAATCAATTATCAGACTTGACATAAATAAGGTTGTAGGTGAACGGAAAGAAGTCACTGACACGCTAGGTATTTGAAAAAACTATCGCTGTCTCTCTGCGAGCGTAGTTTCGCCATTGTTGCGATAAAGACAGCTATAGTAAAATGTCATAATTCGAAGTTTGACTCTCGACTATTTCCCCCTCCAATATTCGATCAATTTAAATTTGTATTAACTAATAATTTTCATAAACTGAATAAGAAGAATATATACTGTGTTGAGCACTTTGTAAAGGTTCTAGTGCTTATACAGATTATGTATCTTCAAAAACGAAAACATAGGGACATAGAATAGGTTGATATTTATTTAAGTAAAAAATCATAGCTTTTGAAGTCATAAACCAAAGAGAAAACAGGCGAGAGCGTTGTATGGAGAAAAGACCACCCCATTTCTTCTTAAGAACAACAGTTTATTCATCAGTTCACAGGAAATTGAAATAGTCCGCGAATACTGTCTGCAGTTCTGCTTTGTTTTCCTTTGCCATGCTTAAACTTTTCTTCTCTCTCAATAGAATTTATTTACAAAATGTTTAGTTGCAATATTTTTATCAGATCATGTTGCTGTAGATAGAAATCTGGTAAAACACTAAAGTCTTAGAACCTGGCGTTTCTTACAGTTAATTACTGACGAATTAAACGTTCGCAGCCCGTGGTTTAGTACAGGTATGGTTTATGGCATAGACTTACAGCGAGAATTAGGTTAGTCAATAGATAGTTTGTCTGTGGTCTCAGATTCCCAGCACGTAATCATAGATAGTAAGTTTCTCTTTTATCAATGTTTTATTGGTTCTCAAGAGATGAGTTTTTACTTCCTTAGCGTTCATCATCATCTCCATATCAGCCCGTTGCTGTCCACTGCTGAACATAGGTCTCCCCAATAGATTTCCAACGTGTCCGATCCAATGCCACCTGCATCCAGCGACTCCCTGCAATTTTTACAATGTCGTCGGTCCATCTGGCAGGTGGCCGTCCCACGCTGCGCTTTCCAATGCGTGGTCTCCAATCCAGTATCTGTTTGCCCCATCCGCCGTCCGATCTTCGCGCTATGTGGCTTGCCCATTGCCACTTCAGCTTGCTTATCCGCTGGGCTATGTCGATGACCTTGGTTCGTCTACGGATTTCCTCGTTTCTGATTTTATCACGTAGAGAAACGCCGAGCATAGCCCTCTCCATAGCCCGCTGAGCGACTTTGAGCTTCTGTATAAGACTTATTGTGAGAGACCACGTTTCCGATCCGTAAGTCATCACTGGTAACACACACTGGTTATAAACCCTACTTTTGAGGCACTGAGGTATTTTGGACGAGAAGACATCGCGTAGTTTCCCGAACGCTGCCCAGCCGAGTTGGATTCGACGATTGGTCCCGTAGCGTTATTAGCCTTGAAATATACAAATCATCTTTAAAATTGCATCCCTAAAAAAAGTCAAAAAATGCAGGACGGTAATGTGATTGCTAATCTTCAATCTTGCTTCCATCATTTTTACTTGTTTTTTTTTTTAGTTAGCCTGTTTGAGTGTCCCACTGCTGGGCAAAGGCCTCCCCTTTCTCCTTCCAAACCTCTCTGTCCAGTGCGATATCCGGCCATGTTCACCCCGTAAACGAGATCAGATCGTCACACCAAAAAAATGACGTTAAAAATTGACGATATTTATAGGTATCTATCTACGACTGTACTTACAAAAACTGCATGCATACAGCTTTCTGAAAAGGTGCAATGTCAATGAAGTTTGACCACGAGGAAACACAATTCCTCGTGGTCAAACCAGTTGGACTAAAAAGTTTGACTATGAGGAAGAAGCGTTTACTAACGAGTCATCTTTTAATTAATTAATGCACGTTCGATGAACTAGCAAGCAATGCCGTGCCAGCAACACGAAGATGACAATGCTCTTTTTCTTTATGATCCTCTTGGCAGAGCGGTCGTAGTCATCACGTAGCGAATTTTGCTGGCGCAGATGTGATTCGCTTTACGTTTGTTCGCCACTTTTCGAAGATGAATGCACAAAATATTTGTCATGTAACTTTGATGAGAATTTAGTAACATCAACCGCTTATAAAGAGCAGCGGTGGCCAAGTGGTAGCGACCCCGACTTACGAATGTGTCCCAGCAATGGGAACATTATAGGCTGATGATGATGATGAAGAACCGCTTATAACTTACACCACAAACTTGTTGCTGGTACAACAGACGGGCTCTTTGAGTTGCAACCTGACACCAGAAGGCGTCGGCCTTACTGTACGAGACGTAATTATAAACTTGAGATAAAGTTTTAATATGATCTGAAAATACTTACTGTTTAACTGAAGTTGAACCACTTGGATATAAAAAAAAAAAAATTGTTGCTACAGAAACATTTTCAGAACAACCAGTTTACTGTAAAGGTTATTAATTCAATGAGAAGAGCTTTTCTAACTGAGCTAATGAAACATATCACATCAAAGTTACACTAAAGGATGTTAGTAAAGCACCTACTTAATGAAAATAATTTATTAAAGATGGTAAAACTGATGAAAAAAATAAATATAAATACTTGCATATTTACAACGATAACACTAGGACACTTAGGCGCAAACTCTCCGCATCACTGTCATCCGGAAACGTGCCCAGATGTCCGGCAGCATTGCCACGTAGAATGGCAATGCTAATTCTTAGGCTAAAGAAAGAGCCAGCCCTCTGGTCATGCAAAGTGTCGACCAGTCGGCGAAATATTTCCTTAAAAAAGAAACGGGCACTCAGGCCCTATGAAAAAAAAATTAGAAACAGTTTACTTGATCAAACAATTTAAATTAAAAATTCTTGTTTTACATATTTGCACTTGTTGCAGAAAATTTAACAAAAATTCTATAGGATCATAAAATTGTATTATCGATTCAAAAAATGACGTCTTTGCGTTACGTTTACGCCACGCACTCGTGTTAGTAGCCTATGAGGACATATGCTACTTTTTTAGTTTTTCCATAATTGTATCCTCTATTGTATCACAAAAAAAATGCAGACGAAGTCAAAGTATTTTTTCTACTTCAAAATCATCACCAACAACCATTCACCATGACCCTACTGCAAACAATCTCAAACACAAATGACTAAACTACACAAAACTAATTTCCACTATGTCCTTTGCAAGCCCTTGACATGTATACAGTATACTAGCAGATATTACTGCACACCTGTGTCTAATAACACTTCTATTAGATTATGTTTTTGTTAGCTTTAGGAAAATACTAGAATTCTAGGTAGAACTGTAGACTGGTCGGCGACTGGCCTGTCTGAGATTGATAGTTGCTGGTTTGTTAGTTCAAGGGTATGGGTATTTGTGATGTAAAGGAGCTGGGTTGAATTGTTTATTGCGTATCATGTTTGTACCAAAATAGCTACATGATTCTTTAGTGTGCGATCATACATCATAATTTTATTGCAGCATGTCTTCCATTACCATAATTCTCTATTAGTTGCCATATCAATCAGCCCTTTCTAGCCATATTATTATTTCCTTTATTTTTTTATACACATACTTAATACATTTTTAAATATTTCAATATAAAACAACATAAAAAAGCAATTAAAAATATAAAAAATAGTAGCCCACCAGCATTGGGAACAGGGTCAAAGTTACCGGTGGTCAGGGCTCTTGATAGAGGAACTTCTTAATGATACGCGCCGTGTCCAGAAGTACAGCTTTCTGGATCAAGCCCTTGATCCAGCTGCCAAGCGAGAGGCTCCTTAGATGTTGGTCGAGGCTACTGGCTATTAAGCCATTGGCTGACACGACTATCGACACAATGACTGCTGTACACATCCCACATGTCGACCACTTCGCGAGCCAGATCTAGATACTTGAACTACTTATCTTTTTCTGCTTTCACGAGGTTTTCGTCATGCGGGACTATTATATCAACAATCATTGCGCGGCGCTCCAATCAATCTATCACCACAATGTCAGCTAGCCATATAATTATTATCTTTCACATTGTCCATCATCATCATCATGCACCTCGACTTCACTCCATGCTGGGTATAGGCCTCTCTTTACTTGTGCCAAGCTCCTCGTTCTTGTGCCAGCCTCATTAAGGATATTCCCCCGATGGCAACAATGTCATGTGCCCATCGCGCTGCTGGACGACAAACAGCTATCTTTCCAGTCCTTGGATGCCACACGGTCACATCTTTACTCCACCTGCCATCACATTGTATTGGTACATCGAAATGATCATACATTAGGATTAAAGATTTCCTTATCAAAACAGTTGTATTTATCGTTACCATCCTTAGCATGATATTGTGACACTTCGCCATTATTTGTTTCACCTATAATTCTACCTTTTTTCGATGCTCAGGTTCACTAAATTTTCCTAAATGATTAAGGGAAGATTTGGTATTTAAATTCTCTATTCATTACTAGTACCAGACCGTAAGACCAAATTATTTGAGCTTTCAAAAAAGGCTTCAAATTAGTCCTCAATCATAGTAAACTGCCATAGCTGACCTCAACAACCCAAGTAGCGGAGATATCCAATTTGCTTACTATGTAGCTAAGTACCTATCTGCGGCTATACTGCATGTAATAGCCTCCTCAGGTTCTTAACACCTTGCAGAATAGCGAATCCTTACTTCATTAATATTATAAATGCGAAAGTAATTTTGATTGTTTGTTTGTTACCTTTCACGCCTAAACCACTGACCCGATCATCCTGAAATTCCGCATATACGTTGTCAGGTGTACAGAAACAGACATAGGGTACCTTTCATCACGTAAAAGACCTGTTCCCAAGGAAAACTACCAAAAAAACCGAGGAATCATGATTGAATTACAAGCAGAGTACAAACCGAATTGACTGTCAAATTCTGAATTAACGCGAGCGAAGCCGGGGGTAAAAGCTAGTCTTTTAATAGTAGCTAGTATAGACTCCTGCCGGCGAAATGGGCGGGTGACATGACATTGTTGTCATCTCCAGTAGAACTGGGACGAGGCTGGCATTAGCACAAAATACTATTAAGCCTATAATTATCAAACAATGGTTGAAATCTGGATACTGATGATTATGATCTTGAACTATTTGTAGGCATTGGCTCCAGTTAGTGGATTATTATAGCCCCTGTCAACATGTGGAGGCCCGTGTCCTATGTGCCAGCAGTAAAAACATCTTTTTTTTTTTGTTATCCTAGTCGAGTGTCCCGCTGCTGGGCAAAGGCCTCCCCTTTCTCCTTCCAAACCTCTCTGTTCTGTGCAATATCTGGCCATGTTCGTCCCGTAAGAGATCAGATTGTCACACCATCTGTGCCGCGGTCTACTTCGACGGAAATTAAAAACATTATATTATAAAATGATTATACCTTCCACCTTTTAACAGACTACTTTACCGAAAAAGGTACGAAGATTCACACAATTAAGGCATTGTAATCTTCAATCTAGGTCCCGACACGCTCGATCAAATGTCATAGGTGTCGTGACAAGCTCTGCTGAGCCCCTTCATACGTTATCGTGATATGTCAACACTTTCACAACTGTGTAGCTGACTAAATTGGGATTTGTTTGAACGAAGATTAGTTAAAAGTTGGTTTGGGTTACATAGACTTGCACTCTGTAATTCAAACTCAAACTCAAAAGCATTTATTTCAATTAGACCATTATAGGCACTTTTGAATGTCAGAAAAACAAAGAAGGCTAAGCTACAGTTACAGTCACAAGGCATAATCACTTATGAAAGTACCGTAGTTGCCCATTCCAAAGCGTAGATCTCTATGGAGAAGAATGGGCAAGAAACTCCATGGACACTGAATCAATCAAAATATTGTTACAAAATCTTGGTTACATCATTCATGTTGAGATTATACATATATGTGACAACGATGTAGAAATACGTGCACGTTAAGAGCGTTCAAAGTAAAATATTGTATCAACAATTAAAAACAAAGTAAGTACAAAAATAAACCGTGGCAGCCTAGAGATGACCAGTCCAAATTAAAAAAAAACAACCAAGAGATCTCAATAAAAAAATCCTTGATTTTAAGTTGTAATTTCTTTTTCTACACTCACACCGCAATTAATTCGGGAGTTAAAATCTGGCTATATATTTAATATTCTTCCTTCTTTCTCTTTTTTCTTGGCACATAAGTACTGATACTGGAGAAGCTGACTTCCACGGCATCTTCTGTGACAGTGCACAGGACACTTTGACTGTATGTTTTCGAGCACAGAAAGTATGATAGGTGGTGGACAATGGTCTGCACCGCAGGTCTACAACCACACCTGCTGTCTTTCCAGCAGCAGCCTCCTGACCCCCGTGAAAGAGCAATCGCAGCAGCAAGTATTCTAAGTATAAGTCAACATCATTATCATTTGCCTTACCTTTTCTCTACGTTGGAGTCGGCTTCCAGTCTCACCGAATGCGGCTGAATACCAGTATTTTACATGGACCGCATGGCTATCTGACCTCCCCAGCCCAGTTAGTACTGGGGTAAAACGATATCTCTTGGTAAAAATGGTTGACAGACTTTTGGGCCACTGACTACTTAACGACTGACTGACTTTTATAAAAATAACTAACTTCTGATGCAAATCGCAAATTTCCATCGCTATCCTATTATAATTGTTCCGAAGCCATGCCAAACCTCTCATTGTGTGAAGGACACTTGCTTTATTCTTCAACCAAAACAAACTATCGGATTTTGGTATTGCACAATAATTAAGGACAACTTGGTACATCGCCTACGCTAACCGTTAAATTGTTAATTCCTGCCACTTGACTCTTGCAACATTCACTGCTTTGCTCCTTTACACTATGGGCCAGCATGGCCAATGTTTTTAATCTGTTTTCGAACAAGTTCATTAGTCGTAAACAGTAGTAAATATTGCTGTAAATTGTGGCTGTCAACTCTGAAGTAAAGCTGACTAAACTAATTTGGAGGTGTTTCAAATTACATATAAATTAGTTTAAACAATTCAACGCCACCGCTTCAAGGTGTATTAGCTGTAGCTTCAACTCCTTTATAATTTTAAAATGTCTGTAAATGGTTTATTTGGGGGAAAGCGCATCCTGAGGGACCATAACGAAGTGGCAAACGCTTTCAAAGCATTGCCTAATTTTACAGTGACTTACATCAGGATTGGCATAATAGGATTGGCATCCTAAACATGATCTCAGGCCAGCTGGATTGCGCAATCGTTAACCAGTGCTGCAAAATTTCTGCTGGACCTGCAGCTTAATAAAGATGTATTGTATGTTGTATATTGTATGTTGCTTTCTTGTCTTTATCTGTGTTTAATTTAGTTTACTAACACAGGTATAAGTCAGATTGTTAATAACACTATCAGTTATGAGTTATGATATTTGAATAAATAATTGAATAATATTAATAAGCTTTCTCTTAAATTTCCAAATTTTCCGTCATCGTTTTCACTGGTACTTATTTTGTCAGGAATCTCGGAATCCTTAAATCATAATATATTGTCTTGTCAAATTGTAGCGATTAATTTAACTTAATGATTCTTAAAGAAAATCTACTCTGATCAGGACTTTCACTGCCAAATCTCTTGTGTTATTAGTATGATAATATGTATACAGGGTGTAAACAGACTCTTCACGAAGCCGTTAACCAAGCATTATGTATATCAAACTAAGGAACTTTACGCAAAAAATAGTGCTGGGAAACGACTTTTTTTTTGGGCTGAAAAATCACGTTTTACAGTAGGACTCAATGTAACGCACTCAAAACATTCTGCTGATGGATGGATCATGGAGGTGTTCAAAGTAAAAATATTACTTTAAAAACGTGTATTTAAAAAAAAAAACTTGTAAAAAAGTTGGAGCTTTGACCCCCAATATCTCCGTAACTAGAAGTTTCCCAGGTATGGTCAAGAACAAAAAAATGATCGCAATGACGGGGAGAACAAGTGCCTTTCGGCTTCGTTAAGAGTCTGTTTACACCCTTTAGGCTATAATAATTTAAAGCACAGATCTTCAAAAAAAAATATAGATTTGAAAAGAGAAGTCTGGACTATTTGTAATGAATCATCCTGTCGACGAACACGAATGGTTACTGACAAAAAGTCTCACCGACACGACGATACACCTATAACATTTTGTAGCTGAAAAGGGTTGTCGTCGAAAGTGACGTATATGAAAGGTTTTGTCAACGAAATGTCCGTAGGTGAAATACTCTGTCGGGGAAACGGAAATAAATGAATAATCCTGTCGACGAACAGTCCAATGGCGAATCGGTCTTCGGAGAACGGTTGCGGAATCTCTTCTGCCACCTCAAGGTCAAAACCCTAAACAGAGACTTCAAAAACCCTACCATGTTCGTCCAGCCATCTTCACCAGCTGTCCCACCCTACAAATCTACGCTTAAATATTTATCCCTAGGCAACTGAGAGTCTTTCATGTGTGTTCCCTTGCCCTACCTCGTCATTTTTTTTTGTAAAAAAATATAAACAGTTGAACATCAAAGTGCGCCCCACACCGCGTTTGAAACGTCTCTTTGGTAGGAAGATGGTGGTTCCGGATAGCTGGTTATCATTTTTAAAAAGGTTTTATTTAGTTTTATTTGTTAGTAGCCTCTCCAAATTAGATAGGGAGTTTATAGCTATAATAACATATATAGTTGGAAAAACGCTAGGCAGATGATGACTTGTCTTACTTTGAAATTGATTCTTCCAAGCTTTTCTTGGCCTTTCTTCTTTATTTTTCTATTATTTAAATTCAGTCTTTTACGTTCCTACAGCTGGGACACAGGCCTCTTCTTATTGATAGGCGGCAGGTCACCACGAGCCCGATGCATATTCGTAGATGTCACATGTCTTCGAACTCTTGGTTCTAGGACATGCCGGTTTGGCATTGACCACAACATTTTTCCCATTGTTCTTTGTGCTTCAACTTATACTAAAGCTACACGGTACCCAAAAAACACCCTAAATAAGGGTGTGTTTACACTACAACGACGCGCGCGATATTTATTTATAAACAAAATAATACAGGCACGTGTTACACTGTCATAAAAATTTTTGGAACTTGCGCATCTGGTGTGGTTAGTGTATACTAAGCCTAAACAAGATGAGCATAAAAATGGTAAGAAAATAGATTGGAGTGAAACTGTGTGTTTGTTTGTCACAGGTTTTAATAGTTTTAATATTGATTTATAGAGTTCAGGTGGGTCGTGTTTATGTGTAATAAAAGTTTCCTAAAGCGTGTAAAAATTTGGTATAAAACGGTAATTAATAGTTATTTTTATGGCTTGGACATTATGTCTAATGATAATTATTTTTTGGAACTTTATTACTAGTTGACGTGATAATCAGTATAACGTTCACAAATTGGGATGGCTGAATTTAATTTAATCATGGTTCTTCTTTTGTAAATCTATCTAAAATGTTGGTTTATTATTATAGACATTTCTGATTTGATGTTAAAATATAAAAGGTTATAAAGAAAAAAAATGTTTTCAAACTACAAATTAACTGAATTATAGCTTCATAAAAAATAACTGATAAAACAGTCACTATAACTTAAAAACCTACTTTTTTTTCATTTCATTTCATTTATTCATTAACAATAAATTGTGTCTGAATGTGTTACATAAAAATAAAAATACATACTTAAGACAAAAAAAATACCTACACCATCACTATTACAAATCAAATTAATAAAAATCACAATAATTAAACAATGTCATAATATGCAATATGATCCAATATGAATTTTAACACTCCTCCCACTTAATAATGACAAACGACACACCTACATTAATAAATCATAAAGTTCTAAAACACAAAACCAAACAAAATAATCTAAAACAAAACTTATGCATAAAACAATTTGCACACAGCGCTGTGCTTGCGACGAACACACACAACCACATGCACAAAAACGCACGTACATGCACAGGATCGCACACATGCACAATGAAAAATGAACGTTTCTCGTGTTACGATAGATTGCTGTGCAGATAGATACTGGATCTGTTTATGGTTTGTTTGTGACAGTGGTGCTGAAAGTTTATGTTTGTCTATGAGAGACCGGTGTAGTGGTTGTAGACCCTTAGATACTCGTATCGTAGGCTTCGTAGCTGAGTTCTGCGCTTGACGTAGACGATTTCAATTTTTACATTAAGAAGCAGAACTTTAGATGGTGAGCTAGATATTAGGATTGGCCAAACTAGGTAGATACTTATGACAAAATAAAATAAAAACACTAATTTGCCCAGAAAAATCTCGTAGCAGTGGCAAGTTAGTTACGTTTTGTGTTAAATCTCAAAATATAATCTCATAAGTAAACTTTGAGCACCACAACGTTAGCTGATTCGCTAATCGCTAGATAATGTCGACGACGTCGCGCCGCGCTAACCTTGCACCGGCGCGCGGCGGCTTTTGTATGAGCTTTGTAATATTTATTGATATTGCTAGTTTGTTCCTCGAGGTATCTTATTTAAATGTTGTCTTGCTGTATCTTGCTCATATTTATGGGCCTTCCACCAAAACCTCTTTTAAACTATCTTTATTTTCAGCAAAATAAGCTTTTTTTCTGTATCTTTGACCACAGATCTCAATTCGAGTATAGACGTAAGAACGGGAGAAAGTCTGTTTAGTCTTTAAACATTGTATTAACTTTATTCGCATCAAATTCGCCATCCTTTTCCGTTTGAGTGAAAAGCTTTTCGTCGAAAAACTGACTGCTTTGGGTGACAACTTATAACGTAACATAAAAAGATGGAAATCTGGAACTCTTGAATTCAAATTCTGGAAAAGTAGTTTAGGATTCGTGCAGTCGAACTAACCTTGCACCAGCGGTTTTTACTGCAACATTTATTATTATTGCTATTGACAAAACATTTTCAAATAAACCATGATTAAATGTTATTCAAATAAACATTACTTATTTTAAGTAATCATAATTCAGTTAGCTGGCAATTTAAAGAAAATTAACTAGTCCATTAACGCCAGCCTTGCAGTTAAGTGTCGATTTATGTTATCTTAAATATATATGTTATAGTTCAGGTTTATTTTGTCTTTAAACAATAGTACCTGGAATCTGGATGACCGAGCTTTGCTCGGTTTTTTTTTTCCTTTTTTCACGGATAACATGACGTTTAATAAAAATGAAACCTAGCTAGATCAATTTATCGCCTCTGAAACCCCCTGCATACTAAATTTCATGTAAACAGTTGGAGCTGTTTCCGAGATTCAGATTATAATTATAATTATATACAGAAGCATTGCTCATTTAATGGTATTAGATGGATTTTTTCTCTTATCAGTACGTACTTGATAGATCTAGGTCTAGTTTAGTTCATTATTTTGTTTTTTAGATAGTTTAATTTTTATCTGGTTTAGTGCCACAATTACTAAATAAACAGTTAATTTCTCTTATACTATTTGTATTTTCAGTCGTTTAACCTAGATAGCTCAAAACCAACCTAACACATACAAACAGACATACAAGATTCATAAACACACAACTCTTCTTTTTAAGTTAACAGTCAGTTAATCTTGATTCCCGGTATAATTCCACGGTGCTCGGCGTACGACTGGTGTGTCGAATGCAAATGACGAATCACTAGCCAGTGAGGCTGCGAAATAGTGTTGTGGGTGATATCGAGAAGTATGAGTATATTAGGATACAAAGCAGCATATTAAAAGTAATGATCAAGACTATCATCATCATCATCTGCCTAGCCTTTTCCCAGCTATGATGGGGTCGGCTTCCAGTCTAACCAAATGCAGCTTAATACCAGGATTTTATATGGAGCGACTGCCTATCTGACCTCCACAACCTAGTTAGTACTGGGTAATACGATACCCCTTGGTAAGACTGGGCACTGACTACCTAACGACTGTCAAAGGTCTTCAAATGACAGCCAGGACCAACGGCTTAACCTGATTTCTGAGGCACGGAGGAAACTCGGTATGTAATGGGTGGTCACCCATCCACAGACCAACTCGAAAATAAAAAAGTGCAAAAATACTGCAAAAACTTCTTTCGCTTAGACACCTTAGTATTGAAAAAAAATCTCTTTTCTTTCCACTCTTATAGAAAGGAAACCTATATGTAACCTATAGATACCTATAATATATATACTGTAATAAGAATACATTTTAATGTAGACTTTGAACCGACACTAAAACCTGTCTTCACGCAAACTACTGAAATAGAAAAGTCATCGATAAACATATAGTAAAAACATACGGACTCACCAATTACCATGATGAGTGCGGGAAAATTATTACCTTAGTGTCTCTACCGCGTTCCGTCCCTTTCTACGACTTCAATTTAGTAGGAGTGAAAGGGACACCCTATGTCATCAGTTACAAAATGACAGGTTTAGTTGTAATTGAGATCTTTTTTTGTTTCAAATGTTGTTATGATTTCCTGGTTGTCTGAGAGTCGCTGCTGTTTGTTTATTATTTTTTGATACAAAATGGTGGAAATAAGTATTCCAGGAATTAAAACCTTTTGCACAATTAACACTACTGTTATTCTCTGACTTAAAGACTATCTTTGCGGATTTTTAAAATACCAAAATTACAACAGATGTTAAAAAAGTCATGTTCCAATTTTGAAGTTCAAGTTGAATTTTACTAGAATTCTATGAAATGTGAAACTACTGTTACTAAACCTGTTTTATTCGATAAGCATTTAATTAATCTTGTGTGGCATTACATCAATCACTCTCTTCTATTTCTTCACAGAAAGAATCATAAGACAAATAAGGAATAAATCGCCGAATCCCGTAACAGGGATTATAAAACTCATTACAATGTTTTACAAGGTGATTTTTTAGATGTATGCGAGGGATTTCGTCTAAGCCTCTGAGCCGTTATAATGAGGTATCTTTGCCACCGACTTATCTGAGCTTCGGGAAATTTATTTTTAATACAGTTTTAAAATAACGATTGGCAGCTCATTTGTATTCTTTGTGGTTTTGAGACTTACTTGAATGTAAAAGTAAAATTTGACGCTTATACAATTTAATTCGTTGGTTAAAACTATTCTTCATTCTCTATATCTTTCAACTTAGATAACCACATTAAATAAATTGATAGCAGTAGAATAAAGAAAAAACTCTATTATAATAGTTTAAAAATTTAAGGCAAACAAGACGTTTCTCATGGAAATTTTGGGGGTACGAAGAACAGGATGTAAAATTCTTCATCCCCTTAGAAAAACGAGGATCTTCCGACCAGACGGGTGTTGTCTGGTCAATTGTTGTCGGGTTCTACTATACAAGGTGGAACCTCTCGTCCCAGCCACCGCGGGAGACGCCCCGGGCGTCGGGGGTCACGTGGTGGCTTCCGACCACCGTAGACGCGGACCTGTGGACGGTGAGTAATGGGCTAGCTCGCCGTCCGTCCGTCTTTTGACGACAGGCCGTGTTGACGGCGTTTTCGTGTTCCACGCGCGCCTCAAAGAGTTGTCAGCAAACAGGGAGGGGCCTGCAAGGGCCGATGCCTGCCAGGGCTGCGGGTTCTGTTCGAAAGAGATACCGCGGCCCTGGAACACAACGGGCAAGGAAGGCACATGGATGGGTTT
Organism: Lycophotia porphyrea; assembly: GCA_950005105.1. NCBI lineage: Eukaryota > Metazoa > Arthropoda > Insecta > Lepidoptera > Noctuidae > Lycophotia > Lycophotia porphyrea. The sequence continues at coordinate 2,936,601 of OX465405.1, read as the reverse complement.
TAGTCAGTACAAGTCTGACACTCCCTTCCGCTCTGCCCGGAGCGGGAGAAGTCATTTGATGATTTCCCATCCGTAAAAAAATTAAAAGACCTGATTGAGTACTGCACAGACCAAGAAAACATAGCAGAAGAAGACACAAAAGGTACAAAGCCCAAACCCAGCAGTAGATAGAACAAGGCTGCCAATGATGATGACGATAACAAAATGGACGTAGTTTTACCGGATTCAATCCACAGAGTTCTATGTGGAGCGGATCAATTCTATTAAACTTCATCCAAACGCCAGAAGTTTATGAACTCAAGTCTAAATAATATGGGCTGCGGGCTGTTCGAAAGATATACCGCGGCCCTGGAACACAAAGGGCAAGGAAGGAACATGGATGGGTTTTAGTCAATACAAGTCTGACACTCCCTTCCGCTCTGCCCAGAGCTGGAGAAGTCATTTGATGATTTACCATCCGTAAAAAAAAAAAGACTAAATAATATCAAAATTATTTTGCAATCTCTACTGTCCTTCCACAGATCCAGACATTTACTATTATCATAGCTAAAGAAACAACTCACGCAGTCGGTAATGAGCTTGAAGTGAACTGACATTAGCACGGCACGTGGCGTCAACTAAATATAGCATTAATAAGTAATTTGTTTTGCTGTCAAATTTGAGGTTTCTGCACGATCTTATTAATTTGGAAATAACAATAATGCCAAAACATTGTAGTATTTAGGTACCAACTATCCTTTATTTAAGTAGTCGTGGGTGTTATCAAACGCAACTATAAGATTCCTGAAGACCTCACTCAAGAAACTAGTCAACCGTTTCTAGTTCTCCAGCTAACGCTAAAACTACGACGGTCAATGCAGTTTTCAGGCGGGATGAGGTTGATTATTTGTGAATTTTAAACTTCAATAGAATATTTATGAGGAGCTATTGGCTAAGCTGAAGTAACTACACAATGGGTCCTCAACAACAGCAAAAGGCAATGCGGCAGGCCCAGAAGGAGATGGTGGGACGAAATCGACTCTTTTCACAAAGATTGGCGAGTAACAGCACCGTATAGGTATAAGTGGGAAGTAGGAAGGGAGGTCCTTGCCCTGCAGTGGGACACACATGGCTTATAATAAAATACTATTAATAAGATTAGACTTGCAGTGTAAAAATGACGATCATGACAAGTCACTTGTAGATATTGATAGAGGATAGTACGAGAAACAAATAACAATAAGAAGCTTTGGAAGTTACATAAGGTGTTACAATGGGAGGTCTTATTGCTAAAAAAGGTGTGACAAACGTCGTGAGCTTGCTAAATAGGTTACCAATAATTAAACATTCCTGACACACACGTTTTCAACTGACGTACAGCACGTACATATTCATATACCTTTCTTTGGGCATCGTCATAATGGACAATAAATACATTAATTCATACAGGCATTCATCTATTTTTGGCAACATGGGAACTTTTCTAGCCACTCGACGTCTTGATAAGTGGCCGTCTTGTATGCTCTTGCGCATTAAAACAGCCCTTAGAGTAGTAATAGTGTTTTATACTTGTTATAAGTTTAATTTATTTTTGTACTGTGGGAATGTTTTGGTAGCCGAATTTTTTTAAGTGTGTGTTTTGATTTTGATTGGAATCGAATTGTAAGTAACAATTGATTTGTTTGGATATGTAAAGTTAGTTGAAGGAGTTAATAAGTGTATTTTTAATAATATGTATTTATTTAAAATTATGAAAGCACAGTGTTCTTAATTGATTGTCACGTTTCTATTTTGTATTTTTATAGAGTTGATAATAGTACATTTCGATATAAGTGGCGAAACTTTGTTATTGCATTCGAGGCGGAATTAACACCCGAGCTGCAGGCGAGGTTGTTATGGAGCCGAGAACTGCAGTAACAAATCCCTACGCGTATCAAACGACGTTTTTCAATACACTTTCGATGAAATAAAATACTAGAACGGATTTTTTTTTTGTCAGGAATTATTAGGAAACTATGATTTTCAGGAATTATTACGTGCAAAATGTATATTTGGTTGTAAATTAAGAGGTTTTAGTTGATAGTACCTATTTACTTTAAATGTTTGCCCAATAATCACCGGTCAAAATTATTTGATGGCACGTCTATGGTCTCATTAAACATTTCTTTGAAAAATATGGCACGTAGATCCGTAAAGGTTCGCCACCCCTGTCCTATAGTGTCAAATAACCTCACACCATTTCTCTCATAATGGAATAAACACTAAAGCATACGACTTTCTCAAGATGCTATGAAGATATTAATAAACACTGCTTTCCACCTCATTGAACGGAGTAGCTTGGATGAAACAAAGTAAGCTGTTGTGTCCAAGTTACTGCTCAATCGAGATAATGTTTGGAACAAAGAACTGTATGAAGATAAATAGTTGATATAATGTGTGTAAAAGCACCGTTAGGTCTCTAATAATGTAGCTGAATTATGGTGAAATTAGTCATTTTAAAACTGATATAGTGTTATCTGTGGCTGGAAATTAAAACATAAGAGCCGAAGACAAAAATGTTATGGGTGCAAATATTTATGGCGGTTAAATCAAAGAAGAAAGGAAACGTCTTGTCTTAGCCCAGCATTAGATTACAAGTAAGTTTGCGTGTTCTAATGATGGGCAAAATTAATTGCTGGGTAGGTTTTTATTTTTGACAGCATAAATAGTGATTTATGAAGACCAAACTAAAAATCTATTGCCTAGTTGAGATCACAATATTGCTGTTCTTTGGATAGACTATAAGCAGGATTAAATGAATCGTTCAAACGATTAATCTAAAAATGCGAAAGTTTGGGAGGATGTATGGATGTTTGGATATTTGGATGTTTATGACACGATGGGTTATAACGCGATGAATACGTTATTCTTGAAATTAAGTGAGCCTACTCTAGACCTGAATCTAGTGAACAGTGGAACATCAGCTTCTTTAAAAGGAAATAATCGTTTTAAAAATCTTCAATTATAAGTTCCCTTAACACAAACCTTACATCCTTAGCTTATTACTCAAGGGCTTTAAAATTAATACATTCACTAGCTTAACCAAAATACCCCAAGATCATTTTTACCCAAAAATTACCTATAAAAATACCCTTCTTCAAAATCCTTTACCATTGGCTTCCTATCTGCTCTCAACTCAAGTTCCATCGTAACATTTTATGTTATAGCCAAAGATGGTAAATTGTCATCTATATGGAGTCAACTTTGTGGAATCGGTGCTTCAGACTATCAACCAAAGCCTGGGAATATAAGCTAACTTGAAACTTCTTTTAAGAGCTCATTCATTTCGTTAATAACTAGACTTAATGCTTGTAATGTTGCCATCAAATGTTATGGGTTTATTAAGAGAGTTGGGTTTGGAATATATTTTTGAAGTTGATAACTAAGTAGTTTGGTTTCAGATGTGGTTTATGATGATTTAATTTCATCATAATTTGTCTAGTTTTTTCCCTACTAATTTGAGGTTGGCTTCAGAATTATTTGATCTTTTTCGATTCTAAGAGTCGGGATTGTTTCTGAACGATTTCGTAACTTCATCGAAACTAATATGATTTTCGAGGTATACTTCGTTCAATCCTCTTAATTAATTGACACTTGATTGAATACCTCTACTATCCCTCTAAACTCCTTTTTTTACAACTCCTAATTACCGTCCCCCCAAGACAAGAATTTAAAAGCAATCCATCTTCAATGTTAAAGAATCACACCAATAAATCGACAGAAAACCCTCAAATGAGCTTTCAACAAAATACTATAGAGTATAATTACACAGGAATTTATTAACTGTCTGGCAACACCAAGGAGTCTTTTGTCAAAACTAAAAAAATGTTGCCAGTAAAAAAACGCGGCAAAAAGAGAAACATTAATTTAAATGTCGGGTGTCAGGCTTAAGTAGTGTTTTGTCCTTTGACTTTCTATCTATTTTACTTGAAATAGGGTGGCTGAGCCGATTGTTGGCGGTTATTATTAGGCAGTTGGATTCTTGTCTTAGTAGGTGGTATTAATTTTCAGATTTTAATTGGGTTTCTAAGAAGGTATTTGATGTAATTTTTTTATTGTTTTATAGTATGTAAAGTCACAGACGACAGATATACACTTGCTAAATTCTAAAGAGATGAAGGTGGAAGTGTCAGGGTAGCCCTCGAAATTCAATTCTAAGTTCATTTAACCCCATAGAATGACTTTTTCATGAAATAGTTATTGAATAGGGAACTTTGAGGGTGGTATTGATGATTTTAATGATTGTAATTTTGTAAACGTGTTACTAGCGCGACTAATTTTTCATCAACATACAACAACATACAACCTGACACTGACCTGCAAATTACAAAAAACGTAAGAGAATTTTTTATTTCGTTGGCTACCCTGAAGTTTCCACCTTAACAGAAATATGGTTAAAATAACCACATGTTACAATATTTATACTAAAACCTTTATCTACGTAAATTTGTAAAATGATTGACTTTAACCCTTTCAGTGCCCAGCACCCGACACACGGGTCGAACAATAAATTCGTTTGTTCGCACAACCCGTATCCGTAGCTATGGACACGCTAGTCGGGTTTTGGGTATGGATACAAGTCATCTATAGCTTATTATAACGACGACTCGGATACGGGTTGTGGGCACGCGAACGAATTTCGCGAAGTTTTCGCGAAGTACTGGGCAGTGAATGGGTTAAGAACTTTTCTGCACTTGTTAGCAAAGAAGAGAATATAAGTGTAAGTAAACCTATAATAATACCATTATTAATTATTAATTACCTTCCTCTCGTAGCTAAGCACTGGTCTCTTCACCCTCTGCTCCCTTAACGTCTTTAGAGGGTTTGTCCCCACCCCATTAATATTCATTTTAAATTGTGAAGATTTTCGAGATTAATTCTTTTGTACTATTTTAAGGGTTCATAATAAAATCTTTGTGTCATAGAAACTGTGTTTAAAGTTAGTTTGATAAATGATTGCAATTATTTTTGTATAATTGAGACGGTGTTCAGAATTAATAATGAATTTGAATGTTTTAATTAGGTTACGTCTGTTGTTGTTTTTTATTGAATAATTACGCTTGTTAAAAAGTTTAATGTTATGACAGTCAGTAAGAAACAAAATGAGACTAGTGAATAAGATATTGACAAAAATAAAGATGATAATAAAAATAATATAAATATTTATTCCTAGAAGCATGAAATAGAACTATTTATCAATCTAACTTAGAAATAAGAAACTTGCACTATAAACAACAGAGAATAAGTATTCAAATGACTAACAATCTCCAATTACACACAACATAAAACCACACTTTTAAGTACAAAATTAGAACTCAATTAGCCTGTCAATAGTCATCACCTTTCAACAACTATTTAAAGAACTACAGACAAGATACTCCCCAAAGACGAAGCAGCAAAAAAACGAGACAAATATCCTGAAACTGAGGGAAAAAATCCAGAACATGATTTACATTCTCCTGTCTGACAAGAAGACAGAGACATTGATTTTGGACACTTTAATTTCAGGTTAAATGACAAAAGTCCCCCAAACTCAAGTATTTCTGGTAGAAATTCGGGATCACTCTTAAAGCTACAAGGTTCAGTCAAGAATGCCACGAATTTGTCAAGATCTTGACGTGACACGTGCTTTTAAATAGTATTTGGAATTTTAGGGAGATAATTTTTAGTTACACATTTGTTTGAGATATTCTAATGGAATTTGGTGTCGGCTTTAACTGAGAATTTTGTAGAAGAAGATACATCACATAACATAGCAACCATTACGTCTATCCGTAGGTATTTGTCATCACATCTGCCTAACCTTTTCCCAACTATATTGCGGTTGACTTACAGTAAACAGGAATGCAATAGTACCAGTACTAAAGGAAAAGGGTGTGCTATGGAAGGATATTTAGTATGAGTTAGTTTAAACTTAGGTTTGAATTTAGGCGGGAAGAGTAAAATTCAGACTAACATATTTCGTGATAAACTAGTTTAACAGACGATTTACCAATGAGCACATAAGAATAGAGAACGAAGGGCAAACGGTTTCGTATCAATGAACGTGAACAATGAATTACAGCTTTAACTTACTCAATGACTTGCTTATTACATTAAATTTTATAAATTGCTGGGTAGGTTTTTATTTTATATTTTAAATGATAAATTTGAACAAAGACAAATAGCCAATAGCCATTTCTCAGATGCATTCAAAAGTTTACAGCCACCTGACGAAATCACTATATTAAATAAACAATAGATTCAATAATATAACAATTAAATATGGACTAGACTAAGAAACAATTACGATAGTTATCTAGATAGGTAATAAACAAAACAATAATGGCAATGGCGACTATAAATTTTAAAAACATACCTAATTTCTATCAAAATCGTACGAATGCGCGTCGTGGATGCAGAAATTGCGACATTAGGCAGTATTGCGTTCCAAGCAAATCTTGTTTACCCATATAAAGCTCTTGGAAATAGTGAGGCAATTAATCGGATAAGCAAATTGAAGTTCTGCTATAGAGGTTGAAGATTTTAAGTCAGTCCTTAAGAAGTCCATTGTCAACAGAGCACGGAGTCATCTTGGTAACCAAAGTTGCCTTTTACTCAATCAAAGAACTTCTGATCAAAACAGACAAACGATTGACTATGTGAAGTGAAATTGGTAGTTTGTGTGAAATACAACTTTAATGAAACCAAAATCAAGACAAATGTTCATCACAGTATTCACAATGCTAAACCTGATGACTGTTGTCTGGGTTGACAAAGATCAAAAAGATTCATATTCTGTTTGTTTCACCACTAGATGTCAGTTGACAATGTCTTGAAAGAAATTTGGAATCGTAAATTAATATCCAACTAGTGTCTTTTTAACTTTGACGCTTAATTGCATACTATTGATGAGTACGTACGTATGTATGTCTAGACATATCAGATCAATAAGGATCATTATATGTAGCTTCGTCTTTCTATCTGTGCTAACGCACACGACGTGTTCAGGGTCGGAAATAGCTAAAAGTCTTTGTTTTCTTCGAATTCTAAGTAAACGCGGCAACATTGAAGGCTACAAGCTACAAATACAATTTAGTATTAGCTTACGAATGTCCAACATTTTCTTCAATTTACTTGGCAAAACGTAACAACCATACAAATTCAAACAGAACTGCACGCATTGTTCTTTTTGCTGCAGCTTTAACAGCATCAATGACAATACCGGCTACACTTATTCCAAATCCACTGGATTTCCTCCCCTAACCCTCAAACCTTAGACCTCATTTTGCATTACATTGTTTATCAGCATCGGTTCACAGGATTTAAGCCTCTATTTTTATACAAGTTAAGTGGAAAATCCCATGTTCAACTTTGGTACTCCCGTTGACCATTTTGGTCGTCGACGCCGTAAAGTCTAGCAAGATTAGTCCAGTTATTTCTGTGGTACAGTGACACATGCGCGCACGCAGCTGGTGGTCGTGATCTGTCGTAATGGAATTCACCACTAATGGTGGCTTGGTTACTGAAATGGAGATTTATGAACACCCTGTTGAGGTCGTTTCGAATGTTGTTGAAGTATGGACGCAAATTTAATGGGCAGTGATTAATTTGACAGAAAAGGTTGCATGTGTTGGCCACCAACTTTGACTTAATCATCTAAGAAACTATACTTTTTCTACTCAAAAGGCGTCTCTGATTTTTTCTCAACGCTTTTGAATATACAAGAAACTTTTAACCTGTAAAGTTGAGCCTTTATAAGTTCAGCTGAAAGTCGGCCCTTTTTTGCCCGTTATTTTATTTGATCATATAACTTACTAACTTTCTTGACTGTGACGCAAATAATCATATACATGAAGTTCACACATCATGCATTCCCTTTCATGGCAGTAACTCTTATTCAATAAATACTGCAATAGGCAATTCAGTTCCATCCAAAAATTTATTTTCTTTCAACCAGAAAACACATGTTTTCAACATCATTTGCAGCGATATTAACCTGCAGGTCCAGCAGAAATTTTGCAGCATCCTAAACATGATCGCGGGCCGGCTGGATTGTGCGATCGTTAACCGATGCTGCAAAATTTCTGCTGGACCTGCAGGTTAATATCGCTGTCTTGTATATTGTATGTTACTTTCCTTTCTTTATCTTGTCTTTATCTATGTTTTAATTTAGTTTACTAGCATAGGAATAAGTCAGATTGTTCCTAACACATGAGTTTTGTTACTTGAATAAATGATTGAATTATTATTTGTAAAGGCCGTGTTCGGGCCTTGAGGTACACAAGCTGTTATTCATAAGCTGAACGTGAGTTTAAGGCAAACAAAGAGTTCAGACGCCAAGCTGTCTGCTCGCACGTATTTATGAGTAATGGCGTGAAGTGGATGTTGTTACGAGATTTCGTTTTGTGCAGAAAAGTTTGAGAAAATGTACAAAGGTTATTTTTTGAGGTCTTGTGATACTATGAAACCTGATTCTCTAAAATTATTGTTGATTATGTCCTCTCGCAGAACGGATGGTCGAGCCGGGGTCGTAAAGTTCTGGAGTGGCGACCGCGAACCGGAAGACGTTGCGTTGGAAGGCCTCCCACTAGGTGACCGATGACCTGGTGAAGCTTGCGGGGATCCGCTGGATGCAAGTCGCACTGGGACCGGTCAATGTGGCGACACTTGGGGGAGACCTATGTCCAGCAGCCTTTCGGCTGAAATGATGATGATGATGATGATGATGTCGGGGTGTTACGGTCGGGAAAAGATTTATCTGAATATTAATAACAATACTTTGAAATCCCAACTGTGAATTCCAAAAACTCACTATCTCAGGTCCAGTTGAAAACTAGCGTCGGGCACTAGTTGACTGGCAGTTTGCTGAACTGGGCCTATTTGGTGCAACCGAGAGACACAATATTATCTTTTTTTTGTTGTTTAGATTTGTTTTCTTTTTTTATTTCATATTGTGTTTTTGTGGCATGTGCCAAATAAATATGTATGTTTTCTTTCTTCTTTTCAAACAAGCTTTAGTATAGATTTGCGTAAAAGTCCTTGGCAAGTTGAGTATATTCAGTAAAGACGGAAAAATCATCACCAAATGTGCTTTTCCAAGACAAGGTTCAACATTAGTTACAAATAAGATGGTTCTCATCATTTCTTTGATAGATCATCATCTGTTTGATAGATTCAGAGCATCACAACACTGTAAGTAGCTGATAAAATAAAAATGCAACGTAATTCAGTGCCCTGAATTTGTGTCGTAAATTTCTTGCAAGTTTTTATTTCTCTCTATTGCGTAACTTTTGCAACTGTGACGCATGCAGGTTGTGCCCATTTAGTTCATACACATAATGCATTATATCGTGTGATACTGTTTGACTATGCGTCTAAGGAATAATATTATCATATTTATCTTTATACGTTTAAATAAACTCGGCTCAAGTAATGTCAAGGGCAGTTGTATTGACAAACGATTTTCCAGTTTCCATTTTCAGTAAAAACATGCCTTGATACCGTACAAGTCACACATGTATGGTTGGATCTACAATCTGTTTGGTCTCAACCACCACTGTGACGTTTAGCAATTTTAAAGCCTGTTTTTGAAGAAATAAGGTTGTGTTCTCTATGAAGGTTGGGAGTGTTATAGTTTTTTCTGCACTTGTACAGTTGCGTAGGGCTATACTAATCAAGGTCTACAAGTCTGCACAAGTTGAATGTCAACATTTTGTTTACATTTCCATATGGGCGCGCATATTATTTTTATAGCACGTTATCAATTTTATTGCTATCGTCTGCTGGCACATTGATGTGATAAATCCTATAGATTAAAAATTTTGTCTTTAGTACGATGTCTTCGTTTAATCAAGTTTATTTGCTAAGCTTTTGCTTTGCTTTATTTTAAGGTCTGTCTGCAGCCAATAAGTTATCTTCCTCTTTATCTTCGCATTCAGTCGTATTATATTATATGGCAGTGCACAAACTGGTCCCGAGCTCATCAGCACGCGCCCGACCGGTTCCTTTATCATTTAGATGTACATACTTGTTTTACGTACACCATCTGCCGTCTAACCTCCTGCACCCTTAGATTAATCAGGTTTTTACAGTCCGATTTTATCAGTGCACAGGTGGATGTTTCTACCCACTTGGTCTTTACTCCATTAATACATTCTTAATACTGAATTAAGCTTGGTCCTTTTGCCCTTGGTGAAGACCTGCCCACCTTAGTTCAATAACCTGCAATTCTGTTAGTCTTATCTTTCATTAGAAACTTTTATATTCAGAAGCTTCTACATTAAGTTTGAAGGTGTTGTGTTGACACTAACCTAACTGTCTTGGAGTACCATTTATGGATTATCGAGCATCGAATTCGGCGACCCAGGCCGAATCGTAATGTGTTATTTGTGTAGGGACTGTAAAATTAACGGGATCTTTTCCAGTCTGGTCAGGTCTTGTGGTGTAAGTTATGTGCTGCAAGCGATCAACTGGCCAACATACTGGTAACCTATCTAGAAGTATGTTAAGTCGATCAGCCAAGCTTTCTATACAAAATAGATATAGTAGAAGTAGACTTCAATTTTTTTGTACTTGACTTTGATTTATCATTGGTAACAGTGTTAATGATAGAATTGTTTTCAATGTGCCGTTAGATCCCACTGCATATTAGTGTTATGTCCCCTTTGTTAAGACATTCATTTAGAACTTATTTGTTTATATTTTTATGCCAGTGTAACTTGAAGTTTCACTATTGTTTTCGTTGAGTTTTATGAATTTTCTCTTTCCACTGGCAATTTGGATTATATTAGGTCAAGCTATCCAGGTCGCTTCCCTCTCATAAATTAAACCAGAACTTGTTCCTTAAACAGGTTCTATATTTTCGACCTTTACGTTTGTTTACTATTTATTTTTAACAATCATATCCCCCAGAATTATACTTTCCAAATTATATTTTGATGATCACAATAAAACTTATCAGTTTTTTGACCAAACATGGCAACGATTTTTAAATGGAACTAAAATAATGATAGCAAAATGTTTATTATTCTGTTTAAGTTTTTATTGGGGTCTTTTAACATTAAAGGACCTTAAAAGTTATGTTCTTTTGACTCTGATTAAATTAAGGAGGCTATAAGTTTTGGAATGGCGAGTACGCACGACGGCTGATCAAGCTATACGAAACCAGTTTATGCGGATCTCTCATTTTACAGAAAATATATACAAAGCGAGGCCACGTTATACTGGAAATTTAAAACTTGATGTGCCGCCGTGTGTACACAATTTGATTGTGTGCATCATTAGTTTGTGTAGGTTTGTTTACATCTTTATACTTCTTTATTGTCTCTAATGCTATTTTTGTTTTGGCCTGAGTCTGTAGCTTGTCAATTTCCAATCCAACACTGAACAATTTTGAAATATTGCATCTACAACTTATTTATTATCTGCCTAGCCTTTTCCCAGCTATGTTGGGGTCGGCTTTCAGTCTAACCGGATGTAGCTGAATATCAGTATTTTACATGGAGCAACTGCCTATCTGACCTCCACAACCCAGTTTGTACTGGGTAATACGATACCCCTTGGTTAGACTGGTTGTCAGACTTTTTTGGGCCACTGACTACCTATCGACTGTCAAAGATCATCAAATGACAGCCAGGACCAACGGCTTAACGTGCTTTCCGAGGCACGGCGGAAACTCGGTATGTAATGGGCGGTCACCCATCCACAGACCAACCTAGGCAAGCTCGGCTTTACCTAAAGATCGACCCAAGCGTCTGTTATTATTTAGCCTCGAGCTCCTGCATCTACAACATATTAAAAATATTAAATTCACTGACAGACAATGCCAAAACTAAACCTTTAGTTGCAGAACTTGAAATTTTGCACAAGATTTGCTTTTACAACCATAAGGAGCACCATCATCATCATTTCAGCCGAAAGATGTCTACTGCTGGATATAGGCCTCCCTCAAGTGTCGCCACATTGACCGGTCCCGTGCGACTCGCATCCAGGGGATCCCCGCAACCTTTACCAGGTCATCAGTCCACCTAGTAGGAGGCCTTCCAACGCAACGTCCTCCGGTTCGCGGTCGCCACTCCAAAAGTTTACGGCCCCTTGGCCATCCGTTCTGCGAGAAATGCGCCCTGCCCACTGCCACTTAAGTTTGGCAATTCTTCGGGCTACGTCGGTAACCTTGGTTCTCTTGCGGATATCCTCATTTCTGACTTGATCACGCAAGCAAACTCGAGCATAGTCCTCTTCATTGCCTTTTGGATGACTTTAAGCCTTCTGATAAGGCCCATTGTGAGTGACCACGTTTCGGTCCCGTATGTAATCACTGGCAACACACACTAATCGTAGATTTTTTTAATTTATCCCTTAAATGGGGTATCAGAGATAAAAGTTCGTGTAGAAATTCGTCAATATAGGCAATGAGGGACCTCATCAGGTGCATAGTTTATAATTAAAATACAGATCTCGCTGAAGGGATGAAAGATTCTAACAAGCCACGCAAAGCCTAAGACCGAAGTCAGTTTAATTCCTATAACTTTAGCAACAAGTCCAGTCGTTAAGATGACAAGAAGACGACATGAGATGGCACGTATTTAAAGCCAAACGATTGGATGGATTTAATACGCTGTTATTAAGTCACGTTCACATGTAACTGTTATCGTGTCTTGTAGTTAAATGGCTGGAGACGCCTTAAGCTAGACTGTGTTAAGACAAGTGATTGAACTAAGATTATTTAGTAGAACTTGCTTTGCGTGAATCAACATTGTAGCACTAATGAGTAACAACATTTTATCAGATTATTTAAAGAACTATAAGGTACTATTTCCTTACTACAGACAATATTTGACTACACTGGCATCAAAACAGAGGAAGAGACAAATTTTAATGGGCAGTGCTGGCACAGTGGTGCTGACCTCGACTCATGAGTTGTGGGTCGTGGTTTCAAATTCAGACGCTTTACTTTGTGTAATTTAACCCATCACCACTGCTGCTCTTAAAACGGTGAAGGAAAACATCGTGAGGAAACTGGCATGTCCCAGAACCAAAAATTCAAAGGCATGTGATATCTACTAAGCAGTACTGAACCCACGTTGTGTAGTCTACGACCTGTTTGTTGCATCTCACAGAGAGGAAGCTTGTGTCCCAGCAGCAATGTTCCCAACATTAATATTTGCTGATAATGCTAAGGTTTTTCTAAATAACATTCTAAATAACAAAGGGAAGACCGTGAAAAGCTAATTGTAGATGGTGCTACCATAGCTAGGAATCAATCTGGCCATTGAAGTCAAGCTATTTTGAAATATAAAATGACATTACCAGATTTTCAATCAATGACGATGCTTGGATCCAGCTATGCATACAGTTTCACGGTTGCTATCCCCATTAACAACGTAAGACCAGACACAATAACATACAAAGAAGGGAACATTGAAATCGACATGCTAATGTAAAAATATGCTAATTTGAACTCTGTTTACACAGACTAACAGTTACATTGTAACAATATAATAAACTACTATTTTAACTATACTGCCTTTTGTAAAACAAAGCAAAATATTGGCTTTCTCATTTTATATGTCTCATATGCATGCGTACGCACGTCCTACCACGTACATGGTCGTAAGGCGAATGACCGATTGTGTCAAAACGTGAATAAAATACTTTAATACCACCGGTATAACTTGACCTCTCAACTTCAACTACCAAATTCAAAGCAACAGCTCTTCTTAAACTGGCGTTCCCAAGTAATATGGCCAGTACGATTTGGTCTTTAGCTCTGAAGTTAGTGTTTGGAGGGATGGTTGTTGGTATATTGGTTTTTATGACAATGTTGTAAGCAATTTGTTTAAAATTAACTTTGGCTGTATCTTCGTTATTGAGTTGATTGTTTTGTTCGAAACTATAGCGGTGTTTACTTACGTATTTCAAATGTAATATGGGGATTACTGGCGTGATTTTATGTTATGTTATGCAATATTATTGCTATTCTACGTATCATTGATAGCCACGCAGTTGATTTCGTCATCATAATTTGCCTAGCTTTTACCATATATTTTAGGGTCGGTATCCGAATTTCATTTAGACTCTTTTACAAATCGGCCGGTGAACGCAGTCGATCTGGGTTCCAAAATTTCCAAAGTATATCTTACCTATTTTCAATTTGACTTCCATAAAAGTGCTTGGCTAGTGCATAATCTGTTACTTATATTAGGTTATATAACATATCAGCTCGTATCGGGTCAGGTTTTAGGCATAGGTTTCATGATTGTTTGCACAGACCATAACTTCCAGTTTACCCACCTGCTTTAATTTAATTACCTCTTCATTAATTTCTTAAAAGTGAAGAATATCTTTAGCCTTGCTCAGAGACCATACTAAAAATCAAACAGTTACAATAGCATTTACAACAACTAAATCAACACTTCCCCCTACTCCAGCAATAACAACTCAATTTGCATCAAACTTCAAAATAAAGGCACCGTCTAATTTACGCGTCAACTTTCAACGAAGCGAACGTTCGTAGTAAACAAAAATATTTCTGTTTACAATACGAAAGTTATTTCCAGTTTGATAAATACAGCGGGCAGTTCTTTGGGACTGGCGTTTAGTTGTTTATGCTCAGTGGCTGTAAAGTTTCTTAGTCGCGGATAAGTCCTGAATTTTTTTTTTTTTTTTTGTACGTTATTCTGAAGGCTACTTTACAAGCTTATTATTTAAAGAGAAATATAAATAGCAAACGTATAATTGAATATGCAAGTGAGTGGGGCTGGTGATACCTACTACTTTTCAAATCAAAGAATACTCTTGGACCAACGTCAAAACTGATTAAATGATCATATAGCATCATTTTGCAGAATCATTACAACAATGATGCTGTCATCTCTAATCTGATTATTATTAATGTGACAATTTTACGTTATACCTTCATAGCTGATAAGTGTATGGGATTGGTAGAAATTGAAAGTAGGTCCAGGTAAAAGAGTATGCAGGTATTTAAATTTACAGATATTGAAGTGTCATAAATATCTTCAAATATTATGCAGCTCGGTTAAATAGAGAGGATGTGTTCAAGACAACTTTATTTTTTGCCTTGCTCGACTTGCTGTACTAATCCGTTTTTTCAGCAATCCCGTCCCAACTTTTCAATTCAATATGGTGACCATACCTAGTATTATGAGAAATGTAAGTCCGTAACACGTTGGCGCAGGTCATGAACATCTGGCGTCAGTTTTTGTGCTGTCCTCGGCAATGTTCGGCTGTGTTCGGCCCCGCTCGGTATGGTCTGCGCAGTGTCTGAGCGTATTGTCGTAAAATTTATAATAGGTGGTGCTATTTTCAGAATAGATGGACGTGGTGAAATGATATGGGGTTAGACTAAATGGTTTTATTCCTCTTAATTGAGTTAGTGTTAAATGTGAACCATAGTTCATTTCCAAATTTTTCTGCCCGAATTACTATCTTTCCTTCTTCTTTCTTTTTTTCTTATTTTTTTTTCTTTCCTCTTCTTCGTTTTCTTCTTTTGTTGTTTTTTTTATTGGTGTTTATGGTGTATCTCTTGTTATTAGTGTCTGTTAAGTATAATGCTTCATCTTCTTTAATCAATCAACTCAGACTATCGTAGTCCACCTGCCCACTGCTTGGTCATACTTGGTCTACATCAAGTCTATCCCAGCCACCTTTTTAAGATCGCCGGTCGATCTAGGTAGTCTCTCTCGCTACGCTTGCAATTTCAATAATACTCTTGAGCAATACTATGACAAGTTTTAAAACAAATGCCTTACAATCTTTCAATCAAGGCTTCTTTACTTCAAATCTTGAAGTATCGGTATTAAAGAGAAACCCGTGAGTTCTTTCTAGGGTTCCGTACCCGAAGGGTAACCAACGGTACCCTATTACTAAGCCTTCGCTGTCAGTCCGTCCGTCCGTCCGCCCGTCTGTTTGTCAGCGGACTGTATCTCATGATCCGTAATAGGGAGATAGTTGAAATTTTCATAGAATCTGTATTTCTGTTGCCGCTATAACAACAAAAAAATAAAATAAATTAAAAATGAAAGGGGGCTTCCTTACTATGATGGTACACAACCATTCATGACGAGTTCGATTCGCACTTGACCAGTTTTTTTTATTCTTAATCGTTTTTCCTCTATTGCGTATTTGAAAAATATTTGTCATGTATGTTAATTAATGAAATATTGTCTATTTTTAGTACATCTCTCGTTTTAAGACGTACAGGGTTAATCTCAGCTAAAATGTCACCATTCCTCTTTTAGTGAACCAAATTATCTTTCTTCATTTTCTTATGTTACTTTCTCCTTGCCTTAACAAAGTAAAGATTCTCAATAACAACTTTCAGAAGACATTCTTCAACATAATCAGGTTAAATACTACTCTCACCCAGTTTAAGAAAATGAACCCGCAAGATTTTAACAGCCATCATTCAAGCGGTGTTAATGGACCTCCATCGCGTGATAAAATTACTAATATCTCATGCGAATTGATTGCAAATTGTATTGCCACCGGTTTTTTCGCCAACCGAGTTTTGTGTGGTACAAGGAAGAAGCTGTATGCCAAATAAGCGTTCAACCAAGGGCTGGATCTTAAATTGTTAAGTTAGAGATAGAAATTAACTAATGTGCTTCCCAAATAATCTGCTTTACCGTATAAAGACTTGTTTTAAAGTCAATTAAGCTCTTGAGCAACATTTCTATAATAAAAAAGGCAAATCCAGGAGACCGGGCTTTAAGAAATTCTAGGGATTTCTATGTACATAAATATTTAAGTTTACGGATACGCTACGTTTCAATGAAATATGAATTATATGTGGATCTATCTCCACAGACCGCACAAAGACAGATCACATATTATTTATCATCGATAGCCATTAAACCCGTAATTATGAAATTTTCAGTTTAAGCCCTCGTGTAAAATAAAAATGGTGGTCTATCATTGATCTTTTTTTTTAATAGCCTTGAATGGCCCATTGCTGGGCAAAGGTCTCCCCGATATTCCAGGTACTCTTCTACTGCGCCACTTCGAACCTGCCTTCGTGATGCGCCTATAGATCATCTTGCCACCTCTTTCTAGGCCGGCCTCTGTGGCACCGTCTATTCTTGGGCACCTATCGTGTTGACAGATTCTTGTTATATGCCAAGAAACAAAAACGCTTATACAGGTTGTAAACAGACTCTTCACGAAGCCGTTAACCAAGCATTATGTACATCAAACCAAGTAACTTTAAGCAAAAATTAGTGCTGGGAAACGACTTTTTTTTTGGGATGAAATATCACGTCTTACAGTAGGACTCAATTTAAAGCACTCAAAACATTGTGCTAATGGATGGATTGAATAGTAAAGGGGTCCTGGTGGTGTTTAAAGTAAAATACTTACATTAAAAAAAGGTAAATAAAAAAAAAATGTGGAATAGTTGGAACTTTGACCCCCAATATCTCCGTAACAAGAAGGTTCCCAGGTATGGTCTAGAACAAAAAATGATCGCAATAACGGGTAGAACTAGTGGCTTTCGGCTTCGTTAAGAGTCTGTTTACACCCTTTATGATTACTCGCTGATCCTATACCTTGGGCCATTCGACCTACAATACGTCGCACTTACGTCGGACAATTTATCAGGCGCCATGTTTACGGTTTGTTTTTATACAAAGCATAATAAAACGGTACACGTGGTCTGTTGGAAAATTATAATATTGTTTTATTTTAAAATTCATTTTTAAACGTTCATGGAGATCGTTATGTGAAGGTAATGAGTAATTTTTGTGAATGTATCAATAATTAATGTATGAATATTCGTTTATTTTCAAAGCTTTATAGGTATCTGCATAGCGATGAAGCAACCAACTCGGGGCCTTTTGTTTTTTTTTTCGGATGGGAAATCATCAAATGACTTCTCCCGCTCTGAGCAGAGCGGAAGGGAGTGTCAGACTGGTTTTGACTAAAACCCATCCATGTTCCTTCCTTGCCCTTTGTGTTCCAGGGCCGCGGAATCTCTTTCGAACAGTCCCGCAGCCAACCAACTCGGCCTTGAAGTTAAATTGCAACACATAATATCTCTATCCTCCGATTTCTACATTCAGTTTAATCAACTCAGCTACCTTTAGTCAGAATTTCGATCATCATCATCAACCCCTTGCCCCATTCTACTTGGGATCGGCGCAACACGTTTTCTTCTTTCATTCTACCCTGTCAGACGTCACGGCATCATTTGCTCTCGTCTCCTTTAACCAGAATTTCGATGTTAGATGTTCTTCAGAATCTTCACCTCAGACGAAGTGTCGTGTGGGGTTGTTGTCCTAAAGGGCTCATTCATGTTTGACTGAAACATTTCACAAAAATCTGATGATAACCAGCAGAATATTTTATAGTAACCAACTCATCACCGATTTATTCACGGCATAAACAAGTATAAAAATTTGAATTGAAAAAAAACAAAAAAAGAAATGAACATCATATCTCATCCGTATCGAAGAACCATTTATATCTCACACCATAAAATAATATCCCATCAAACAGCATCACACACAATAGGTCTCATGTGTCGTGGTACAAAAAACTTATAGAGATGCGCTTGCGCCGCGTCGAGTGACCGGGCGGCTCGGCGGGTCAATCAACTTTGCCCGGTAGCTATACAACTTTTTAATACAATATAAATAATGATACACTTACCTTCTTTAATACAGTATAAATAATGCCAGTTATCTTTTTCTATCTTTATTTTTAATCTATGATTTGAATCGAACGCTACCTTTTGAATATTTATGTTGATTTGAAAATTGGGTGTGATTCGGTGGATCGGGTAATTGAATTTGGAATAAAATAAAAATGTGAATAGATGAGCTACTTGCATTTATTTTATTCGAAATAGTATATTTTGGAAAAGTTTTAATATCTAATTTTGAGTTAGAAAATAACTGTTTCAATTGGAACCAGAAACATAAAAATTCCATAAGATTAAATTACAGTAGTACATAGTTATAGTAGTACATACTCTTACTTAAAATAATTTAAATACATAACATCACGCCTGTAATCCCCGAAGGGTTAGGTAGAGGTAGCTAATAATACACCAACATTTCGCCAGTTATGTGTAAGTCCCATATTATATGAGGCGACCATATTGCCATCAACCCGGCACAAATCCAGACTCTCTGGCTGCTACTGAAAAATTCCTGGTGGCAAAACTCAATAATATTTTGCCCGACCCGGAAATCAAACCCAGGACCTCATGCCCAGCAGTCGCGCTTGCGACCACTAGACCAACGAGGCAGTCAGATTAATTCAAATATGCATCTCAATTCACCCTTTTATTCCAGACTCAGTATCAAGTAGCGTACTCATTGCTTTGACAGAAAATCTTACTTATGACAACCTGTTCAGATGATATTCTTAACAAATTCATAATTCAGTATTGAAACTTAATACTACTAAAAAGTTCCCATATTCACGCCATTCAAATTCAAATTAGTAAAAAAAATAACGCTTTAGAAAATAATCAATTAGACTTAACATTTGGTATGTCAACGATAGGAATATTGGTAGCCTATCATTAATCACAATGTAATAATCATAGTATCAAGAAATTTATTCAAATTTTATTCGAGAACAAAAAAAAACTAACTTTGTATTCGGGAGCGTATGGGGTCATGGTTTTTTGTTAGTACATTATTTCTATAAATGTCGGGTGATGGGACTTTTTTGGTACAAAAACATTTAAGTTTATTATTCGGGAGCGTCTTTATGGAGTAACTTAATGTTTAGTCATATTTTAAGGCTTTGTAAACTTTCTTTATGTTAGTGATTTAAAATTAGTATTTTGATATTCTCAAACTTGTAACTTCAGTTTCTAATTTGTCAATATTGTGCAATACCGTTGGTCTCAAGCGCGACTGCTGAGTATGTGATCCTGTGTTCGATTCCCGGGTCGGGCAGTGTTATTGGGTTTTCCATCAGGTATTTCTCAATAGCAGCCACGGAGATTGGAGTTGGGCCCGGTTGATGGCAATAGACTCGCCCCCTATTACATGGAACTTAAAACATAACTGGTGAAATGTGGGTGTACTATTAGGTTCACTTCTGCCTAACGCGGGGATTACAGGAGTGATGTTGTGTTATTTCTTAGACCTATCCTCTTGGCCTCTGGTAAAATTGGTGAAACATTTTAGCCGTTAGATTATTAACAACTCATTATCATCATTAAAGCCTTTTCCCAACTATTTTGGGGTCAGGTTCCAGTCTTACCGGATGGCAGTTACAAGGTAACACGTTACCCCTTGGCAAGACTGGTTGCCATACTTCCAGGTTTTTTTTATTAACGAATGACAGACAGGACTCAGGCAGAGCAACTTTTGGATGGTCATCCATCTACGAACCGAACCTGGCAAGTGTTATCCTTGAAGATCATCCACAAGCCTCCCATCTAGTAAATGACCAATAACTTACAATAAACCCCACAATATCAATCTAATTTCGTACGCATAAATATTTTGCATATAAAATCTTCGAAACAAACACACTTTCAACACGTACATAAATCACGGCAACTCGTGTCAACTCGTGTCAAACTCGTGGCATTAGCAAGCCGTATCACTCAGCGGGACATAATTAGCTTACGTTTTGTTATGACGTAGGTGTATGTTTGTTTGTGTAAAGGGTGACTTGTATTTTATGTTTGGTGAGACTGAGAGTGTATGAGATTCAGAGAAAGGGCAACTCTATTGTATTTACAGGATAGCTATATAACATAACATCACCACATGCTATGAAGGGGTAGACAGAGGTGTAAAACATTGCCCTAAGGCTTGGTAAAGCGACGATCTTTGCAGAGTGACTGGTAGGAATGAGACTGAATGAGAGTGGTCGGGAATCGAATTGAGTGGTGTGTGATTGAAGAGGCCCATGCCCAGCAGTGGACTGCTTTAGACTGATGATGATAGAGTCAGTAGCGAAGAGTCCATTTTTGTAAGAGGTAAGCCGGAGTACATAATATGTACTATCTTTAATGTGATTATAATATTTGTCTATAGAAAACTGATTGTGTCATTTTTCAAAGGGAAGCCAGTAGGAATCGTGTTGTATGAAACCTTCGCCACTGATAGGGGTGAACCTATAGCTAATGCTATTAACCTGGTTTTAAGACTTCAAACAATAATTAAGAATTTCCCTACCAATAGAGAAAAACCTAACAACTGGACACAATAAAATATTGATATTATTCTTTAAAGAAGATTTGCCAATGGATTCCTGAACGCAAGAAGCGCAATACCTATAGAATTGGCGACGCTTGGGAGAAGCCTATGTCCAGCAATAGATAGATACTCGTACCTTTCGAATGATAATGTTTATAACGTTTTTGCCAAAAGCTTGAGCCAGCTAAGCCTAATTTGTTTTTCTGACATTCAAAAGTGCCTGTAATGGTCTAATTGAAATAAATGCCTTGAAGTTTGAGTTTGAGTTTAAGACATTTCAGACTTTCTAAGCAATACATTGCCCAGGCTATTTCAGATTAATGATCTGTATATTTGTTTGTAAGTACGAAACAGTGACCGTTTACGGCTCTTGTACTTTAGTACAGTTCTGTCAATAAGTGTTTGAGCGTATAAGAGAGGATTTATTAGGCTTTTCGCACACCCATGCCAATAACATCAAAGGATTGAAGTTCTTTGAATTTGGAATGACTTTAATGCGAATGTTAATTTTCAAAGAGTACCTAATTTAGGTAACTGTAACGTTGTGGTCATAGTCTACGACCAAATTAGACACAAAAATGAATATTTAGAGTTTTCCATTCCAAATAATAGATAAAATGTGAGTACAAAGTATAAAATTCTTACCATTTATTTGACTGTTGACTGTCTCATTGGTTTAATGGTCGCAAGCGCAAATGTTGAGCATGAGGTCCTGGGTGTTATTGGGTTTTTTCATCAGGAATTTATCAATACGGAACAATGATTAAATATTAAACAAGATTTAGCAACCACGGAATCTGTATTTGTGCCCGGTTGTTCGTAATAGGCTCGCGCCCTATTACATGGGACTTAAACATAACTGGTGAAATGTGTGTGTACTATTAGGTATACCTCTGCCTTCTCCCTTTCCCTCTTCTGGGAATACAGGCGTGATGTTATATTCTGTGTAATGTGTCTGGTCTATGAGTATTAAGACTCTTCCATTAAAAACAATAGAAAAAAAAGAGTATAAAGTACAGTCAAAGATTCAAAGTATAAAGTACGCATCCTAATCTCTTTGGGGTTCCGCAAAGTATCTACGTAGAAGTATGTACAGTGGCGGACACTCCCGCCTGATCACCTCTAAGCTCAATTTTGCTTGCACTAACAACATGAAGCGCTCCCTAGTCGGGCGGAGCGAATCCGCATGATTTAAGCGTTTTTTTTTTTAACTGATCCGGCAGAAAAGACCGCAACTGTACGTCATCTATGCATCTCCTTTTTTCCGCCAGGTTAGCGTACCTTTGATGCATGTTATTTTTGATAACCTTCGTTTCATCTTTTCTCTGTTTAGAAATTGTTTCATAACCTTCAGTGTTGTTCTCATATCAGAATAAGCATCTGTCAATATGGTAATTTTAAAATCAATAAGCAAAAGCGTTCACTCTTGACATTTGTGAGGTCATGAGTTCAAATGTTGACCCAATAAACTCTTCGATGAATAAAGCAAAATTTATCGTTCGTTTTTATTTTATATCATTCCTCTTTTATTTTTAATTAAATACTTTTCTCTGCCCTGTCAGTTATTTTAATAATTTATTTTTTTAAAACAAGCTCTAAACTTTCATGTAACACAAACTTGTACGACTTTATCCGTGTAAAGTAGAGAAAATCACCATAAAATTAAACTAACAATAATCTTAAACTTTCTTGTGTAAGTGTTATATACTGCCGTCATAAGGAAAAAGGGCACAACTAACATTTTTTTAGAAATTGAGTTACAAATTCTGGCAGAATTGCCTTTTTTTCTGATTTCGAATATGTATATAACTCAATTTCGAAAAAAAATGTTAGTTGTGCCCTTTTTTCTTATGACGGCAGTATAGTACACCTATGTCTAACTCTTCAATCATCACGAACATAATTTTATGAATTTTAAAGACGTGTCCACAAACACAGACATAAAATGTAACAACGTACACTAATTATGTTTTTAGCTCACAAATGTATAGTTAGACTACTTCAAATTTATCACCCGTCTAGTGACAGGTTCACTCAGCGTCATTAAATAAATTGATAGCTCATCACTGTCGTGGCCAGCCATAAACGTCTCGGTGACAAAATTATTGTTTAAAAATACAAGATTTTATGTTCTGCAAAAAGTAAAATGTTGGACGCAAAGATTTTGTTTAAGCTTTGAGTTTGAGTAAGAATAGGTGATAAAATCGTCTGTCATATATTTCAGTTTTGTCACTAAAATTATTTACTTTTTAACATATTCTATTTTGTGCGACAATGAAAACAATTTAAATATAAATTACCATCTTGGTTTATTTACAGGTTAAATAAACTACACACTCAATTTCACGATACTAAAGGTAAACTAAATAAGCTTTTGTACTACACATTCCGGCCGTGGAAACGACTATTAAATCGAAGAAAAAATACTTACTACTCATAGTAATGTCCCCTTACAACGTATACAGGGTGTTAGCAGACTCGTCACGAAGCCGTCAACCAGGACTTCTGTACATCAAACTTAGTAACTTTACGCAAAAATTATTGCTAGGAAACGACTATTTTTTTTTGGGATGAAAAATTACGTTTTACAGTAGGACTCAATGTTACTCACTCAAAACATTGTGCATTACATGCATGTGTTGAATAGTAAGCTGGTCGTGGAGGTATTTAAAGTAAAAAAATCTTAAATTAAAAACATGTATTTCAAAAAAAAACTTGTGGAAATGTCGGAACTTTGACCCTCAATATCTCCGTAACTAGAAGGTTCTCAGGTATGGTCTAGCACAAAAAAATGATTGCAATTACGGGGAGAACATGTACCTTTTGGCTTCGTTAAGAGTCTTTTTACACCCTTTAAAGTAATGAATTTAGTAATCGATCCTTAAGTTTATTCCATTTAACATTAAATCCAGAAACGGTTACCTAAAACGCTCCTGCGGTCATGCTAAACCCGATAGGCTAGGCGCCGTGTCTAAATCCGTCACGCTATAGTGACAGCTCGCTGGTCGCTGGTTCTATTCCCGGCTGTGCAACAATAAACAATGACTGGTTTGATTTGGTCATGTGATCGTACCTGTTTGATTTTCTAGTTATTCATCTCAAATTTTCCATGTCAGGATTCGTCAGGATTAACGTTGATACTTTGGGCCAAAGGACACGAATTCTTAAGACGGTGTTTTTCTGTAACGGTGCCAGTATTTTAAATAACGCACCTGTAATACTCAAAGGATAGGCAGAGGAGTACCTAATAGAACACCCACATTTCGCCAGTTATGTTTAAGTCCCATGTAAAAGGGGGCAAGCCTGTTGCCGTCAAACAGGCACAAATCCAGACTCCGTAGCTGCTACTGAGAAATTCCGGATGAAAGACCGCAATAACACTTAGCCCGACTCGGGAATCGATCTCAGGACCTAAGCTCAGTAGTCGACCACAAGACAAACGACGTATACCTTAACACTATGTCAGCCATATATAAATATCACACACAGATTGTTGATTTGGCTATAAAGGGTGTAAGAAGACTCTTCACGAAGCCGTCAACCAAGCATTATGTACATCAAACTAAGTAACTTTACGCAAAAATTAGTGCTGGGAAACGACTTTTTTTTTGGGCTGAAAAGTTACGTTTTACAGTAGTACTTAATGTAACGCACTCAAAACATTGTGCTGAGAGGGTCCTGGAGGTGTTTAAAAATCGTACATTAAAAACATGTATTTAAAAAAAAGACTTGTGAAAAAGTTGGAACTTTGACCCCCAATATCTCCGTAACTAGAAGGTTCCCAGGTATGGTCTAGAACAAAAAAATGATCGCAATGACAGGGAGAACAAGTGCCTTTCGGCTTCGTTAAGAGTCTGTTTACACCCTTTATGTCAAACGCTGAGCATGAAGTTCTGGATATGAGCCACGTTTCTCCATTAGACATTTCTAAGAAGCAGCTTGACGTCTAGATTTTTCCCCAGTTGATGGCAATAGGCTCTCTCTCTATTACAGGTTACTTAGCCATAATTTGCAAAATGCTAACCCATCTGGGCTTACAGGTGTGATTTTTATGATGATGATGATGGTTATTTTGAATCTAGATTCTAGTGTGTGATGTTTGACTAACACATACTCGTCCAGAACAATTTCTTTTTTTCAAAATATGTAATAACAGTACATATCTTTAGTGTTATTATGATGTTTGTCTATAGAATACTGACTGTGCCATTTTTCAAAGGGAAGCCGGTTATAGGAATCGAGTTGAATGGAACCTTCGCCACTGAACCCTAACCAATATAGTATACTAAACGGCTCTAAAACCTGGCTGCCCAAGGGTAAGGGCTATGGAGGTCAACCGCCATTCGTCTCGCGTAAAACCAGAACTCGCCGTATCAACTGAACAACTGGTCGTGCGCACGCGCAGAGTAGCGTACCTATAAGTTACTAGCTGTTTTAACTGTTGATACCTCTATCTAGCTTGGCTTTGAGGGATATGATTGATAAATCAGCTATTGAGGATTTAGTCAGCGTCAAAATATTTTTTACAGCAAATATTATTATTATCTTTAGTAGAAAGATAAGAGAATTGCTTACTAAGGTACATCTGACTTACCCTTTAAGGATCACGGGCGTGATATTATGTTATGGTAACTCCTCTTTGCGTTGGTTTCAGTTGTTCTTCAGGATCGATTGGAAGTTTGATTGAAGATTTAGTATATAGTATTTTTTGTCGTTTACGTACCTTTTTTTTCAGATGGGAAATCATCAAATGACCTCTCCCGTTCTGGGCAGAGCGGAAGGGGGTGTCAGACTTGTACTGACTAAAACCCATCCATGTTCCTTCCTTGTCCTTTGTGTTCCAGGGCCGTGGTATCTCTTTCGAACAGATCCACAGCCCTGGCAGGGTCGTCTACATACCTTAGTCCCGTATGACTTACGAACAGTGCAATATGATTTTGTTTTAATTTTTTCCTGTTATACCTTTAATCTTTAAGTTTGAAGTCGACATTCTTGGTTATTCACCGTTAGATGGTGCTGGCTCCGGACATTAGTATTTTTGAAATTATAGTTTTCGGATGTAAAGGCTAGGCAGATGATGATGACTTTCCGGGTTTATAACCGAGCTCTTGAATTGAAGTAAAAGCAAATAAAAAAATATTGCCCCTTAATTTGACAAAAGCTCACCCTTCATCGCACAAACAACATCTGACACACAAACCCTCTTTTTTCAAACAACGCAAAAAAAGCACCACGCCCTATATTTTCTTAACAAAAATCACAAAAAATAAAATACGATTTTGCACCAAAAACTCCGTAATTTACTTCCTTTGAGCTTTTAACAATAGGATTAGTAAACAGGTGTGCCACTTTCATTATTATGACGATACATTAGTATAACGTATTAAACTAAAAAAAATATACTCCATCTTGCTACGAATCAAATCGGTATACGACAATGATTGCTTTACTTCGAAATACGACGCATCTGTAATTATGACAGCATGCATTTATAATGTACCATCAGTAAAAAAGTTAAGACGCAATATTCCGTACTTCAAACCGTCTACATATGACGTTTCGCCTCGCTGTCCCTCAGAGGTCGTTGGTACTCAGGGGAAACTAAAGCACAGGTGTCCAACGCTCGGCTCGGTAGAAAGAGACAGACATAGCTTAACTGTAAGCGCGCGAAAAGGACGCAACCAAAATAAACGTTGAACTTATGTTGTTTTTTTTTTCTTTTTGCTCTCCCTCGCCTATGTTCGTGACGGATCTTTTTTTTTATTTCATTTTGTTGCTCTTGTACAACCTTTTTGGCTTATTTCGTTGCTTTTAGCTATATTTTAGACTAACTTACCAATTAAAGTTATTAGGTTAGTTGTTATTTTTGGTTTTCATAGGTTACGAGTGTTATGATGCGTCTGCGCACACTGCGCAGTTTTATTTTTTATCTTTTTGTGGATGCTGTTTCTAGACGCAGTGTTGGATAAAAGATGCGGTTTTGTTAACTGTTTTGTCGTCGCCTCCAGTATTGGTGTTATTATGACAAAGGATTTTTAATTACTTATTATTGTTGGTGGTTTTGTTTCTTTTAAATAAATCGGTTTTTAAGTGGATTAAACAGCTTAAAATCTCTTTCATCGTTGCATACTTGAAAGGATACTTGAAATTAAAAAAAATACAGATATTTTTATACTCTTAATAAGCGTAAGTACCTGCAATTTATTTAACTTCTCGTTAATATAATAAACAGTAACCTCACGACACAAGGCGTGTGCACTGCGGTGTAAAATAATCAACACGGTATTATCGACTATTATTTGGGGATAGAATAGAATTACGTCACCCTAATCACACTAGTGCGTAAAATCGTATTATTCAAGATTAGTTTACTGGGCTTTTCTTTCTGTCGTTACATTATTTTATGGACATTTGTTATTATTATGCTGCTTTGGTATTAGAGGGCTTATTTGTTTCTAGTCGAGTGGTAATTTTGTTGTATTTACTTAATTAGGTATTTGTTGTATAGGTAATTTATGCGGCAGGTCGAAAATATTTTATGGTGTGTTTTGTCGAATACTCTACTTTATTTTGACCTTTGTACCATTAAAGTTACTTTGAAATCATTAAATCCTTTGAAATCACAACTTTAACGTTATTATAACAATTTAAAGCATTTATAATTACTATTGTACGTTTGTTAACAATTATAAGCTTAGGTAGGCATTCCACCTATTATGTTATGGCTATATCGGTTTTTTATGATGCAGCTGCTGTTTGGCCTACAAACCAAATCTTATTACTACTAGTACTGACTCCCAAGTGTCACTACACAAAACATCACGCTGGTTTTCGCCGAAGGGTTAGGCAGGGGTGACCTTAACCAAACTTCACTAGTTATGTTTAAATCCCCTTGTAATAGGTGATTCCATTGCCAACTGAGCACAAATCTAAACTCTGGGTTGTTACTGAGAAATACCTGGAATCGTACCTGGAATCTGCCCGACCTAGGAATCGAACCCAGTACCTCTTTCTCAGCAGTAGCGCTTATACCCATTATACTAACACATTAGTTGCACACGTCACAAAAAAACATAAGAATACTAACACATATGGAGGTATAATTCAAAACACTAATGTCCCACTTGAAAACAATCATATGCGAGTTAGAACATGCAACAGCGAGCAACATAACACAATCACAACGATCTAGAGATTATATTGCTGTCATTAAATTATTTTTGTATTGCCACACTCTCGTTTTAAGATTATAACTACTTTAAAAACCATTATTTTTCTCCAACAAAAAACTGAGATATGACACTTATTTTTGAGGAACTAAAGCATAATATACAGTAACAGAAAATTATGTTACGGTTTTTTTTTAAGTTTGTGTCGTATGTCTTTTGTTTTTTTGCTAACGGTACTTGTCGCAGTAAAGTTGTGTGCAGTTGTATATTTAGATGTGTTTGTGTGTTGTTTTGATTTTTATATGGCATGCTGTAGTTATTGTTTAAAAGGTGTTTATGACCAGTTAAAGTTAGATATGGCATCTGTATTCGGTGTAAAATGCTCATAGAAAATCTACTAAGTACCAATTTGCTATCTTTGAATCTAAAAAAAACTTTTTTTTTCGTATATTTTCTCTGAGCTTTGACATCATCATCTTTGGGAGGGTTGCCATAATTTATCAACCAAAATATTTTCTTTTCTAGACATTGAGATAATATATTTTTCATAAAGTTGGTTGTAGATATAAAGATGAGTCGAAAAAGCATTTTTATTACCATACTACCGAATAATAGAATCCCACAAATAAAACAAAAATCTTAAATTAATTTAAATCCTTATCACTAACTACCAAAACTCACCAATATAAACATGCACCCATAAAACCTCTGACATCAAATAAATCTAATAGAAAATTAAAAACAACGTACTCATGCTCTTGCGCAGCGGACAACAAGTTTCTTGTCACACACACATTCACAGTTTTACTCACACAAACACATGCACACAATCGTACTCGTTCAAGCACATGCACGCGGACATGTACAGTCGTGAGCACTAAGATGTATTCACTTATTGTTATCAAAATTCAAAAGCGATTTTCTTGAGGAATAACAATTGCAACTTTGAGATATAATTCGTTTCATAATATTACGGGACCCAAAATACTATTTTTATAATCACAATTAATACAGTAACAGAAAATTAGTTTAAACACTTGTTACGTGTGTACATAAAGGGTGTAAAAAGACTCTTAACGAAGCTGAAAGGCACTTGTTTTCCCCGTCATTGCGATCATTTTTTTGTTCTAGACTATACCTGGAAACCTTCTAGTTACGAGATATTGGGGGTCAAAGTTCCACCTTTTTCACAAGTTTTTTTTTCACGGCCCCCGTACTATTCAATCTATCCATCAGCACAATGTTTTGAATGCGTTACATTGAGTCCTACCGTAAAACGTGATTTTTCACCCCAAAAAAAAGTCGTTTCCCAGCGATCATTTTTGCGTAAAGTTACTTAGTTTGATGTACAGAATGCTTTGTTGACGGCTTCGTGAAGAGACTGTTTACACCCCGTATTAGTGCACGTGAGTGTACTTGCACGCGCACATGCGCAGTGCGTAAGGCCAGTAGTGGGCCAGTTTACACGTAACTCAACGGTAATAATCGTGATATCGTTGTGTAGAGACAGCAGTTGTTTGTTTGTTGAAAATGTACGTAATTATTGCGGTGTTTGTATGTAGGTTTTGGATATAGTTTTGAGGGTAATGTTGTGTGTATAATGTAGATTGGAAACTGCGACTTTCCGTCGTGATCCGATTAACGAGCTCAGTTTTGAATAATCATAGAAATAAAAGTAGTGAAGAGATCTACACCACTTCATGATTTTGTTATTTTGGTATAAACTACCAAATATGTACGACGTATGTGTGTGTGTATGACGTAAAACAAATTGTACCTACGCTTTGCCCAGTTATCGGTTGTTAAATAATAAACACACTCATTTGTTAAAACATTTCTTTTAACCCAATTGCCAACCACTTTCCGTGAAAAAGTCATCAATACACTTTACCTAAAAACAGCGGAAACCTGCACAAAGCCTTACCTTGTCCTATTAAAGTAAGAAACAAAAACAAGTTTTTCTGCTGACCATACAAGTCGCCAAGCCTCCGTGCTTACATCGATACACGTGGTGCCAGAAAAAGAGAAAATAATAAAACCTTTAATTTATGCCTTGATAGTGCTTGTATCTTGAAAATAAAATATATAATCTTTTTTTTTTCACTCCGTACCTTTTTTGGGTCACTGGCCTTTAGAGATGTGCTGTGCCGATATCGATGTTTTTTTGTTTTTATTTATTTCTTTCTTTCTTTGAGACGATGACGTCTGTCTGATGCGTAGAATGTTTTTATTTTATCTCGTTTTTCTTTAGCAAATTATGATGTCTTATCATTTAATTATCGAGTTCAACGCGATCTAGTTTCTTGTTTTGTTTGTGTTTGAATTATTTATTAGGTATAATTAATTGAGGTTCATGAATCGATGTTTATTAAGAAGCTTGATCTATGGATACGGCTTATCATAATTTGTTATTCTGATCCATTGAAGCATTAATATTGAATTAAACTGGATACATACTAGCAGCACTTTGCTTTTAAAATCTTGTTTCTTAAGCTAATGCAATAATTATGGTACCTATTGAATTTAATTTCATCATTTAATTGACTCCAAACATAAAAAATAGTTTTGTGCTTTATTCTAGAACCACAACAGCTATTTTCAAACAAATATTTTTGTAATAGTTTACATTGGCCATCGTCTTTTGAAGATAAGATATTAATCTGAAACAATTAACCAAAGTCTACTGATTTCTTAAGAAGATACTGAAGTTCAAACTTCCAACCAAAATGGGGTTCCCAGCCTGGAACATTCTCACTCATGTAATTTTAGCCATAACCAGTACGATACGAGACCCATCAATAAAGCGGCAACATCGTTAATTTATCGATAATTAAGACGCTTAATGATTAATAACGGAACAAGTGCTCATGTGAAAGTGGAAGGACCAGAAGTCTGAACTTTAAGACCAATGTCGACAATGAGTACGAAACGGGTTAAGGGTTTTATAAAAATGGCTGTTTTTCAAGTGGATTTCAATTTAAACAGAGTATTCACATTTGAGCACCGATTTCAAGAGCACCTTATTCCCTTTTAAGCAAAGGGAATATCTTTAGCTCTAAGCAATGGTGCTCTTGAAATCAGTGCTCAAATGGGAATACTCCATTTAAACGAAAAACAAATGGATTTATTGAGTAAGAAAACCAAAACGTATATATAGGCGGAAAGGGATAGTTCTTTTCAACCACAAATACGTATAAACATAAAGATTAATTCTCAAGTAAAACTTTTGTATAAAATTACAACAATAACATCAGCACTATTGCAAATGGAGTCTCGCTATCTCTTGCCATCGTCACCTTTGCCCTGTCTATCGACATTACGCACTACGCAGTCACAACACTACGCCTCAGCACGGTAGCCAGTCGAACGCCTACGCGATCACCGTCAGCACAAATCACGATATAGAGTTTATAACACTCGTAAAATGAAACCGCGACGATATTTTGCAAAACATTTTAACAGAGAAAAAGTAGGATTAGGGATTCAATTATTCAAATAGTACCTTATCTAAGGCAGACTGGGGGGAATGGAAAAAAAAGCATATTGCACCGACTCTAACTAACATGGGACTTGAAAAGAAAGATCATAATGAACTCCATCAAGAGATGTTTATACTTAACAATACATTACAAGCAGTGATAGTCTAGTGGTGAGACCGTCGGACTGCCAAGACATAGATCTCGACTTCAAACTCAAGACTCCTCAGATTTTTAAGATTCATGAGCGTATTGTATATTTATCACTTGCTTCGGGGAGGAAAAACATCGTGAGTAAACCAAACCAGCATGCCTGACAGATATTTCTCGACGGCATGTAAAGCCAAGTCAGAGGCCCGTGAGCGGCATCCAAACTGTCACCAGGTTAGGCACTAACCACACGATAAAGAAGAAGAAGTTAAGAATATACCGTAAGATGAATTACACATCAGCGCACGGCGCAATAGTGGCGATAAGTCCCCTCTTTGAGGAGTAGCTGGAGAGGCGCCACGGCACCCTCACCTTCGGACTGACGCAGGTCCTCACCGGACACGGTTGTTTCGGGAGTTTCCTGCACCAAATCAGGCGGGAGGCAACGCCCGGGTGTTACCACTGCGAGAATAGCCCAGAGAGAATACGGTGGAGCACACAGTGGAGGTCTGCCCCGCTTGGGCAGAGCACCGCCGTGTCCTCGTAGCGGCGATCGGCGGCGGCGACCTATCGCTTCCGGCCCTGGTCAGAAGCGAGAAGGAATGGGACGCCGTCACCTCCTTCTTCGAAGCAGTCATGCTAGCGAAGGAGGTGGCGGAGCGTGAGAGGGAGAGAACCTCTCGTCCCAGCCGCCGCGGGAGACCCCCGGGCGTCGGGGGTCACGTGGTGACTTCCGGCCACCGTAGACGCGGACCTGTGGACGGTGAGTTGGAATGGGCTAGCTCACCGTCCGGCCGTCTTTTGACGACAGGCCGTGAAGACGGCGCGTTCGTGTTCCACGCGCGCCTCAAAGAGATGTCAGCAAACAGGGAGGGGCCCGAAAGGGCCGATGCCTGCCAGGGCTGCGGGACTGTTCGAAAGAGATATCGCGGCCCTTAAACACAAAGGGCAAGGAAGGAACATGGACGGGTTTTAGTCAGTACAAGTCTGACACTCCCTTCCGCTCTGCCCGGAGCGGGAGAAGTCATTTGATGATTTCCCATCCGTATAAAAAAGATGAATTACACATAACTCATAACATAATTGGTTAACTTAACATAACTTGTAGATTCGAGGGGAAAATATTTGTAAATATGAAAAAGTAGAAGTTGCAAAGATCAAAAAACCAATTTAGTAAGATCCTCACTTTTTTATGATCTTCTATATACCATTGTAATGGAGACTGAACTTGGCTGGATAATACCTACTCACTTGCGGAGGAAACTGCAGCCAGGCCTGGCAGTGCCAATAATCTGAACAAAAGCAATGACGGCGAAAAAATACATTCAGTAATTTGTTATTTTACAAACCACAAAAACGACAAAGGCGTGCCAAAAAGTATCCAAAGATTTAGTGCTCAGCAAAATTTTAAAACCGCAGCTCCCTGTGTTGAATTTTGGATACGGGTTCCAAAATATAAAGGGTGTAAAGAGCCTCTTGACGAAACCAAAAGGCACTTGTTTTCCCCGTCATTGCGATATTTTTTTTGTTCTAGACCATACCTAGGAACCTTCTAGTTACGGAGATATTGGGGGTCAAAGTTCCAACTTTTTCACAAGTTTTTTTTTATACAATTTTTTTAATTATTTTTTTTTACTTATGACACTTTCACGACCCCCGTACTATTCAATCCATCCATCAGCACAATGTTTTGAATGCGTTACATTGAGTCCTACCGTAAAACGTGATTTATAACCCTACAAAAAAAATATGTGTGTGTACCAGAGTACACAGGTAAGAAGTGAAACTTCTTTACGACATATCATTTTTCTACTATTTGCAACTTCACGAAAATGGGGTAGATAAGGCTTAAGCCTTAAGAAAAACAAATATTTTCCGTATTAAATTAAAGCTATTTTATTATTATAGACATGCATACAATTAATGAGTAATTTATTTTATTATTGTTCTTATTATAATATCATTGCTATTGTTGTATTTCATCAATAATGATACATTATATTCTTTACGTCACTATACTAAAAAGCAACATGGCGCGTAACCGAAAAACGTGACGATACGTCAAAAAAAATTCTCTCATACGTCGATAAAGAAGTTTCACTTCAAAAAGTCGTTTCCCAGCAATAATTTTTGCTTAGAGTTACTTAGTTTGATATACATAATGCCTGGTTAACGGCTTCGTGAAGAGTCTGTTTACACCCCGTATAATAAATAATAATAAAAAAAATAACAATATATAATCTGGGATAAGAGCGTGATTGACAAGCAGTATAATTTCGTAAGAAAGGTAGGAATACAAGTTGTATTAAAACATTGTATTGCCTGTAACCGCAGCTACCTGAATTGATATTGTGCATACGGGCCAATTTTTGGCAAGTTGTGGTGAACTCCTTTTAAGATAGGGGTATGTTCGATGTTTAAAATAAAGGTAACCGAATTTTGGTCGTTCGAATCGTGAATATGGATCGAAGGACCAATAAATCGTATTCGGTCGTCACAACTAAGACGGATAAATAAATAAATAATTATAAACAGAAAATAATCGAAGTACGTTTTTTATTACGTACACGATGTGTGATTTATATAATAATTCAAAAGTTTTGAAATAGACTGTTTTATCACTAAAAACAATATTTTAAAGACAACTTTAGGCAGCTAAACTTTGTCATTTAATTTTCCCACAAAATATTTTTAGCATTATAGATTTTATACCACGGGTATTCTCAGTATCGATGTTTAAATTAAGTTAAAGAAAAAAAAGAATTATATGCTGATATTTCCCACAGTCTTTGATGTCAGGTGGCAGACGATTACTAACCCCTTTACCAAATATTACAAATGAAAGCGATCCTAACATATGGTCAGGAACCAGAAAAAGTATCCCTAACCTTGGAATTCAAAGCTAATGGAAATCCTAAAAAGAAGGAATCTTTCAACTTTCGTATTATAAAGTCGTTTTTTGTATTTTGTATCAATCAAACCGACTAAAATGTTTTTTTATTATGAAAACAGAAATATTTGTAATCAATATTCAACATGACTGGTGAAAGACTAAAGAAACGATGGATGGACTGTGTGAAGGATGATATGGCTAGAAAGGAGATGAATATTGAGATGACGACTAATAGAGAAGTATGGAAGAAGAAGACATGCTACGCCGACCCCAAATAAATTGGGATAAGGGCAGGCAGAATAATGATGACGGTGGTGATTCAACATGACTGGTACACGGTAAAACAGGCCGTACATTTCAAAAAGCACGAATTTCTGACCAAAAAAACTGGCACACAACTTCTTTATTATGCTCTCACTGCCCATAATAATAGAACCACTTCACCACTCCACATAAACCAGAGAAAAAGTACCAACAATAAGTAGAAGTCAAACAATGCTTTAAGTTTCATCTTTGGCATACATCAGACCAACAATAGCAGAACGCATTAACATATGAAAGGCAAGCGTAGTACGGTAGCCAGACATTTTAACTCCTTTAAGTAAAATGTGAACGCAGACCAGCGATTTTTTATCGGCAACCGTGAACTGGCTCTAAATTAGAAGTCATTAATCTTCTGTCTGTGTTGAAATAAGAAAGGGATTGTTGCAGTGAGGTACTGGATGCTGTATGCAAAAGTGGAGGGAATAATGAAAGAGTAATATATTTTATATTACCATCCATTACATACCGAGTTTCCTCTGTCCTCTGACAGCACATTACGCAGTTGATCGTAGCTGAAATTTGTAGATCTTTGGCAGTCGTTACCCGGTAGCCTGGCAACCAGTCTCCAAGTATCGTATTTTATTATTCTTGTTCTTCAACCTTTGGTCATCCGATGCTGAGTGTAGGTCTCTTCCAAATCTCTCCACTTATGGCGGTTTTGTGACGTGGCAATCCAGTTTCTTTCGGCTACTTTAGTGAGATCGTCTGCCCAATTCTAGTCGATTGTCTTCCCACATTCCAATCGGATATGATATGTGTCGGCAAAAAAAATCTCTTCAGATGGGGCTTCATGGACGGCTCAGATCTCAAATGTGTATATGGCGTGTCTCCATAGACAATGGCTCATCTTCCATTTTGCACTGCATGCCCTAACATCTGTACACTTGAAGATCTCATGACTGCTTCAGCGAGCGGAGTTCGTGTAGCTGAATTTTGGGCCAAACATATTTAATAAAAAAATTGCCATCGACACGCTAAGAAGAAGATCGGATAAGCTATTGTATGCTATGGTATTGGTATCGTATCACCGATTATTAAATTCAAATTCATTAATTGGGCCTTGGAGGTCAGATAAGAGGCAGTCACTCTATGTAAAATGAATTTAGGTGCATCTGGTTAGATTGAAGCCGACTCCACCATAGTTAGAAAAAAGACTAGTCTGATATGACACAAGGTTACGGTTTCTGAGAGCCCCGAGTGTTATTTAGACACTTGACATAAGGAAGTATGTGGGTGCAAATCGTTTGCCTGTTAGTGCTAATGGCTCTTAGCAGTGTACACTTGTGACCTGCCACTAGGATGCTGTAATTGCATGAGGACAGCCTAAGTAATAGCTAGTCAACTTAAACGGTGATAAAAACTTACGGAAATCTCTTCAACAAGAGTAATAACATTCATCTACCTACTTGGATGTAAAATCAATGCTGATTGGAATTCGATTGATGGCAGATAGTTGGCATACAAAGTAGCATCTTAAGTCATCTGCATCAGTTAAGTCCTTCTATACTTAAACAGTAGTCGTCATCCCAATTTATTTGGGTCAACTCAGCTTATCTTCTTCCATATTTCTCTATTTGCTGAGATCTTAATAGTCACCCCTTTTCTAGCCATTTTATCTTTCACACGTCCATAGTCCATCCATTATATCTTTGGTCATCCCCTACTCTTATAGCCATCCACATTCATACTCAAAACTTATCTCACGACATTTTCTTTATTCCTCCGCGTCAAACGCCCATACCACAATAAGCCTCCGGTGTTACTTTCAGACTTCCTCTAACCCTTAAACACTTTACTGACCTTAATAAACAAAACAGATCCAATAACTTACAACGCCATTCAAACAAATCGTCACGAAGCAATCGCTCGTCTGCCCTGACAGATCGTAGAAAACTAATCACTATTCACTGCTGTGCTTACCCATGATAATTAATAAGTTTGAGGTTTGACTGGCATCTGCATACAATGCCCCGTCTGGACGCGAGTGCGTTCTCAAATGCACAATATTTTGTTATACAGTTCATGTAATGATTTTTTCTCTGTGTTTAGCAAAAAGCTTATATGAATAGTGTTCGTTTTTACTGGCACTAACATCGGAGTAATATTTAGGATTTCATTCAGGTGTCACTTAGTGTTGGTGACAACTTTAGGATATTGTTTCATGGTCTTTTGGAAAGTTGCCAATTTTGTTATAGAATTGAGAGGATTCAAGCAATATCAGCTATATTAGTTTTTTGGGCTTTTATTCAATCTGCAAATCATTCATCATTTTTTTGGAAAGTTTTGAATTTAAAATGACATATTTTTATTTCTGTGTCCTAAAGATAAATGTAACATAACGTTATAAATTACAGAAGTAAACGAATGAAATCGAACCTTAATCAAAATTCTAATTACAGATCTACACGTTAAACAAAAGAATCATTCCTATTAAAATAATTGATTCCAAAATTTTAAGAGCACTCCCAAAATTGATAGACACAGATAAAAATAGTAACACCAGAATACATTCGATAGTAAAAATTACATCTTTGGAAGTCATTAAGTAAAATATTAATGTTGAATGTTATACTCAAAGTGATGGTTAGATAGGGTTAATAGTGCGTTCTGTATCATTTGGTGTATCAAAGCAATGGGACCAACAATTAACTCTAATAATAGGTAATCGTCTAACCGTTTAAACTACAGCTTTATTTCTTATTTGGAGCCATTTAGAAAATTATTTGTGTTGCTGTAAATCAATTATTTAATTACGTTTAATTGAGAAGGAAATGGTCTGAACCATGTTCTGATATTATATCATAAGGTTAGGTGTAATTCAGAGTAATTTGTGTTTTGAGATTTACAAGGCCGCTTCTGTTTGAAGTGGGTACAGTTAGTGGTAGCCACAAGGAGTTAAAGATGAAGGGTATACAATAATAATTGTAAGTGTGTCTTACTGCAGACAGCAATAGTAAACTGTTTTATTAGGTTAATGTTTATTATCAATCTTGAAAGCAATAAGGCAGCAGTTGAATTTTCTGTTTGAGAGATTACAGTAAGCTGAGGTCTGAATTGTGCGCAGAATAAAACCCCATGTCATACAAACATAAGCGTTATTGCAAAGGGCATTAGGATAAGGCCAAATAGTAGACTGTCACGAAAAAATGTGTTCACATCAGATTTTTTATAAAGTACAGAACATTCATCGATGCTATGCCTAAACGAAAGAAGACTTAAGAATGATATATTTGATACGAAGACTGAAGAAACATTGTTTGCTCTTTTCAGTATGCTAATACTAAAAGGAGTACACAAAGTTAGTTTCTACGAGCATTAGCGATAACTATGATGGCAAAGTTAAAAATGTTTTGGATTGACATTATCATCATCATCATAATTATCAGGCCGGAATCTTCTGCCACACTTTTCGGTTTCGTGCGTCCCTTCTCCGGTTGTTTCCCGGATTTTTGACTATATCGTCGACCCAACGAGCTTTAGGTTTTTTTGACCTAACCTTGGCCACACCTTGGTCAAAGTCTTCCTCTATCGATATGATAAGCTATTGAAAAGATGATGGCAATTCTGTTAAAGGTTGAAGCGTTTTGACAGTGAATGCAACTTATCAAGGCCCTTAAGAGATGAAACCTAAACCATAGTAAGTTTAGGTTTACAAAATCTCAGAACTTATTTCTCAAGAGCAATAGCTTTCCTAATAGAAATTATTTATTATACGTACTTAATAATTATTGTTAAGTACTTAATCCTATACTCCGATATAACTGTTAGAAGAACCCGTTTTCTATAATCACAGTAATTCGAATAGGTGCATGCTGTTGACCAGTCTTACCAACTTCTGTTTGCGGTTTACTAAACGTTATATGGATGATTGCTATTGCCTTAGGGACTTCTACGTCTTTTAGGACCGCTTCAAGAGTGAGGAAGTGAGTTGTGATTAGGAGGGTAGTACCTGTAGCTTCTCGTATGAGTACCAGTTTCTAATATCAGTGAAATGCAGAGAACAAGTTAACTGTGAGTTTTAGGAGTATTTTGATCCTTTCGGAAAATTGTTTCCATGACTATCAAGTGCATTCTAGGGTTCACTTTAAAGCCTGATCGACTGCATACATAACTTTACTCCACTGTTTCTTTTCGTTAATTTTATTTATCGTTTAGTATACAGATGATTTTTTTTTTCAATTGTTGTCAACTACCACTTTACTTATATAGTGTTCTGTTCTGCTGCTTCATCTATTACATTTTGATTTAGACACAATCGATCAATTTCTATTTGACCAAGCACTTGTATGTTACTCAACACATTTTTTTCTCAAACCCTTTATTTATCTGTTCTCCACTTTTTCTCAACATCCAAAAAACTAAACGTTTCAATCACGTATTGAACCCCAAGTCCGTAACGTGATTCCAAATTTGAAATCAACGAACGATTAATCACTGACCTGGCGATGATCATTTGTGTCGAGTCACCTCGTCCTTTTGATATTAATCCTTTAAACTATTGTGAGACAAACGGTTTTGGTACAAATCGTTGTGGGACTGAGACAAAATAGATTTAGAGTCACGAATGTTTTGGTCTTTGGTCAGTGATGTGTGGAATTGAAACATGATTTTGTGGGAATATCTGTTTGAAGTTCGTTAGAGTGAGTAATTGTTGGATGTTGTGTGTCAAGTACCAGTTTTCAAGTGGAAACTTAATTCAGGTAATCGTTTTTGGAGAGTGAGCTGCTGAATATCTTGAATGCTGAACCAATGATCCCCCAAATCTAAAAGTGCAACGGCTCATTGAACACAGTCTTTCTGTATATCATTCTATATAAAGAACCATGAAGTCGCTATTTTACTAATTAAGCTTCTGTAATGTAATATTCCAAAACAGACAGTCGTTTGTCTTTTGTCATCATGGCACAAAGTAACTCTTGCAGTGGGTAGTAAAAGGATAAGCTTTATTACGAAAAAAGGGTCTAACCTCAGCACGTCCACAAACGGTTCTAATTTCATCACTCGTTCGCTCTTGCGGTACATAAATTCGCTAATTCGTATGTAATTCTTACTAATGACAGCTAACAGCGTTCGTTGGAAACGCTTAATGTGGGGGTTTGTGCAAGTCTTGGGTCGCCGACGAGGGGGATTTCATTAAGACGACTAAATGGTTAATTATGAGACAGGTTGCGTTGGAAAAAGTTGCAGGGATTGCTTTTTAAGAATTGTCAATGAGAGCAGATGCGTACAGGCCAGGTTATAAAGGTAGACATGTTTTTCGTCCTGGTTTGCTTACATTAATGCTTATATTATTTGTACTTTCTTTTGATAGTACACTTGCATGTCTCTTGAGTTGTCAATCTTAATTTCGTGGAACACGAACTGATTTCGTTGTTTTATGAACCAGCTACTTATTTTATTTACAACTTCTTTTCTAAAATCCTCCTGAATTTCTTTGGGCCAGAGAATAAGTCCCTGGTCAGTATATATTCAATCAAATTCAAAATTCCGCACTGAAAATTCCCATGGATCCTTGACCACAGCAAAACTTCACACTAACTTGCGGCCAAATAAAAAAGAAAACATTTAAAGCTTCCA
Source organism: Lycophotia porphyrea (assembly GCA_950005105.1). Lineage (NCBI taxonomy): Eukaryota > Metazoa > Arthropoda > Insecta > Lepidoptera > Noctuidae > Lycophotia > Lycophotia porphyrea. The sequence continues at coordinate 2,895,824 of OX465405.1, read as the reverse complement.
TAATACTTTGTTCGAAAGTAAACATAGAAGTAGCATCAAACGCCAAAGCCAATAAAACGGTCAGTTTTACGACAGACATAAATCAAGTATCGATACACTATCGGTCGTCAAAGGCGTCGCAGTGAAACCACAGCTTAAGTCGTTCTAAAAACAAGTATTACTTGTTTGTAGACAAATAATTATTGTCTTTAAGTGAAATATTAAATGTTGGTGTTAGAAGAGGAGGTTAAGCAATTGTCAACACGGGTTGTAAATTGATGGGTGGCCGGTTTGTGAATGTTGCAGATTGTTTTGGTGGATTAGCTTTGGCTGCTACTTTGATTTATGGTCAGGGTATATCGGTTGAGCAATCTTTTAGACTAGTACTGGCGTCTTACTTCCTGTGAGGGTTTTTATATTATGTTGTATTAAAGCGATAGGTACTTTAGATCAAAATTATTGCAGAAAAACCATCAAAGATTAGAGAATCTTTAAGAAAAAGTTAGTAGCAAAACCATCAAGAAATGATTGTATCTTAAGGAACTCTTTTATTAGAAGAGGCACTCTTATACACACTCCTTATAAATATCACAGCAACTTTTTGCATGCGATGTCGCTCTAAGACCAACGATTTATTTTGATCTTTCGTTCATCATTTTATCTTAAAAATATCCACTGAGCCATTGACAAGAGTACCTGTCCCTTCCAAACCCATTACACCCATGGCCAGGGTACCAGGTAATAATAATACAGATAGCTGTGATATTGTAAATAGGCGTAAGCCAGGGACACCTGTGTTACGCATCTAGCGTGGATAAGACAAAAAAATGAACAGGCTCGCCTATCGGTGCATTGTGTTGGAGTAGAATGGATTTTTGATCGTTTATTTTTAGAAGCAAAGGCTTGTGTAGAATTCGTCAAAATATTGTTTGCACATTGATCTTGGATATATGTAGTACAAAGTCAAGATAAATTGCACTGTGTTAGAAAGGGAAAGATATCTTAAAGTAGTTGACCATTTCTTGATGGCTGTAGTGTAGACGATGACGATGACAAAGCTGATACAGGATTCGATTTACAGTAGCAAGAGTGTAACCGTTCTGGGAAAAGGGATATATGTAGTGTATTTGCATAAACTATAAAATTGCATCTCTCGGAGAGTGCATTGTTGTCAAAGTTTTCCATCAGCAAAGTAAAACTTGCAATCCTAGAAGTAAACTAACAATATTTCCAAGTTGCAAGGTCCACACAATTCTTACCGTTGCACTAGTGCAAGACAGCAATATCTCCATCTCTTTCCTCCACCGGTCGCTCGCTGCACGTGTGTCATGGAAACGGGTTTCGCTCGCGGACGGACCCAAGATTTTATTAATTTGTGTTTCTTATATATTTTGTATATTACTTCTTCGTCGCTCCTGTTGGTCTGGTACTCGCGCCATTGATATTGTTGATAACAAATTGCTTTTCTTTGTTCTGTCATGGCGTCTTTGTTTTGTTTAAAAATAAGGTCAAATAAAGTTAGTCTGAATGCTACCTGATGTGATGAATTGTGTTGGGACTTTTTTGAATGATTGGGTTCTAGGTTTTTGCAATCTTGATTAAGAACGGCCATTGTTATAATATTATTATGTTCATTTGCTGAGGTGAGTTTGTCGAGAACAATGTCATATTTTTCATTACTTCCTCGCTAACATTGCTGACAGTTAATGAAAGTTGTTAAAAGTGACAATAACATTATTATTAGACTTAATATACATAGTCTGTAACTAAAGTAGATAAGTATTAACTAGTACACTAAATAAGATTAATAAAAAAATATTAACTGAACTGTGGTTCAAAGGACAATTTTTTTTTAATTCACATAATCCTTTTTGCGCCAGTCTTTCAGTGACTCTTTAGAAGGAGTACATTATTCCAGTCAGTTATTATAGACTATCATTAACACTCTCAACTGTAGGGAGTATAAGAAAACACCTCGAAATATTTAAACAAAACTAATGCTGCATTTTTTCTTCAGTGATACTGCATCTACCAACAGAGTTCATGTTGGTAGACATATATCAAGTCGACTGCACGAGACAAAAACCAAAGAATCGGCCACACATCCTATTTGATACGACAAAAACACCGAGAAATAAATCACAGATACAAAAGTATTCATATTAATCTCGGCTCAAGCACATCAGAATATCGCCCGAAGCGTTTTGTTTCCGATATTTATGATGATCCGTTTTAATCAACTTAATTGACTTCGGTACAACGATTATTATTTATTTTTCGTCAAATTTTTGTGCTTGAAATGAATCATGGTTGAAAAGTTAATTTGTTAATGATATCTTTTGGAACTGTGTGGTATTGGATTGATGGAATTGTATGTAGCAAGATGCATCACCTGAGGGTTACATTATGATGAATTTCTACTATCTTCTTCTACTGCCAATCAAAACTACTGCAATCTTTTTCTTTTTCTTCTGCTGCTTGTTTTAGGCGTAGAAGGCAAGTTAGGACGTAGATGTTAATTTGATACAGATCTACATCTTATATTACATTTTTGTGTAGTAAGCAGCGACTTATTGTCAGGCCTACGCTGTCTCCCCATATTCAAGTACTAGTGCTGTAACATGACAATATTGTAATACCAAATGTGAATGTGAAAAGACTAACCATGGAGTTTCTTGCCGGTTCTTCTCCATAGGAAACGACCAACCAGAACCGTGTACCTTTTTGTCGACGTTTTATAAGTGCCCATCTGGGCCTATGAGAAATAAAATAATTTGATTTTGAATTCATCTACACTCTGCTGCCTTAACGTTGAAGTAGTTTGGGTAAGGCACCATCTATTTTGCAAGTGTGACGTATTTATTTGGAATTCCCACAGTTATTGATGTTTCTGGATTTTGAAGAAGTTACTTTTAGTTAAGGTTTTTGGGTATTCATCTTGATCTCTACAGTTTGCAAGATAAAGTACTTTTCATATTAGAAATTGATTATTCCCACCTACCACGTTCACACGGAGACATATCAAGCTATACATTTCCAGTAAAACATAGCCTAGCTTTGAATACATTTTACGTACTATGACAGATCCGCTTATATTGATTTTGCATAGCTTGATTGGTTACCGTGGTTTCCACCATTCATTTCATAGTCAGCTCTTAAATTTTGTAACTTCAGCTACCAAGAGAAACCCATTAATACACTATACTTTTCTTCCATTCCGTCCAACATTTACGAACCCACCACGCATAAAAAGTTATTGGACAACCAAATCATTAGCTACTGCACATTTCTGTGGTCAAAACCCTATTGTTTTGACCACACGTACGAACAATGAGACGTTACGTTATAGTATGGCCACAATTGTTTTTGGACAAAATAACAGCTTCCACAACTTTTAAGAAGTTGTAAATATTGAGTTGTCATTGTCTTTCTCTGGGGCTGTGGTGTTGGTTTACGATTTACTTGAAGGTGGAATCGGGTAAGGGAATATTGCTACGTAAAAATCAAATCCTACTGTGGTTTCTGTTTATACATCCACAGTTGCTTCAAATTATGCTCTGTCTATGAACCTGTGTTCATTGCAGAATGAATTCTTTGCTCTGTCACGTTCTTTCATCCAACAACATCGAATCTAGGCGGGAATTTGCTTTAAATTCGTATTGATCTCAAATGTAAAACACCATTGATTGCTCAAAAAACAGCTCAATGTAAGATGGACAACTACAGTCCTTCCGCTGATAATATGCCTGTAGCTGGACTGTAGGTTCATTCTTTTATTGTTGACAATTCAAAATGGCCAGTAACTGGTATATTTGAAGTTTGAGTTCTAAGTGCTGTCAGAGAAGATGATGAGTAATGTGCAGACCTACAAGATAAACAAAAATACAGAAAATCCCCCTGTACCGTTTGGTAGACAGACACACTTTAAAGAAAACAAGTTGAAAAAAACTAAAAGAAACAACGGACCTTAAAGTCGCAGAACTGGCTAAAAATAAAAATCCCAAAACTAAGGCAGTGTCGCAGCCCACGTGGACATTATGCGCAGGCGCAACGTAGGCGATATTGCTAATAAATGTTTTGATTTATAACCAGAGATATTACTTTTAATGTTCTTTTTACTTTAATAGTCTGGTTTGAGGAGATAAGCTGTGTTTAATTTGAATAAAGTTTTTAAATCTATGTCATCGGATAAGTTAATAGAAAGTAATTCTACGGGAATTAGGTAAACTGATTGAGGATGATTCTTAGTCCCTATTAATGCTTATATTGCTGAATTTGCTCTACCAAACCTACAATTAGTGGAGCGGGTTTCATAATCATAAGAAAAATAGGATAAACAGGAAAATACAGCTTTTTGGTTATATATTATATTCAGTATATGGGGAATGATGTGGAGCCCTGACACAGCCCAAAATCGGCGTGGTAGACCTCGCAGGAGATGGCAGGACGAGCTGGATAGAACCAACGACCAGTGGTCCACATTAGCCCTAGATCTAAAGATTTGGAAGTCATGGGTGGCGGCCTTTACCCATTTTGGGATGACACTGGCTACCAGTATTAGAAATATGGGGTATGGTCGTTGATTCAAAATCTGTAGATGTAATTTTATATTATTTTTAATTTTAGTTTAGCTTCACTTTATTCTCTTTGGGATTTAGCTATGGATACGCCATGATTCTTTGACAGACCTTCCGCATTGACAGCATTTAATACCGCTGGACATGGAAATCACTGCTTCTGTTTTGGAACTCCCAAAGCTGTTATTATCCTGTAGCTTTGTTATTTTATCTTCTAACAGTTTCTTTATTGTCCACAGATCGCCCCTACTACTCTGAATCAGACATCCCGCAGACAGCCCCTCAACAAACCCAGCAGTGTCGACGCTCAGCCTCATCACCCCCCCTCACTCTAACCCTGGATTCAGACCTAGATGACGATGTCTTCGCCCCCAGATCCGACAGAACCAACGACCTGTTCTCGACTCGGAACTTGGACATCTTCGGCTATGGGAGTCCTAGGACTCCTGCAGGAGTTCTCTTAAGTCCTCGGAGAGAGAGGAAGTTCACGTTTTCGGTGACGAGTGAGAAGCATTGGAGAGATAAGGGAGGGACGGATGTTGCTGATGGAGTGCCGAGGGAAGAGGGGATCAGCGATACTGATGAGGTTAGTGACAAATTTTAATAGTTTCTTCTAAGTGAAGTAAGACGTAAATAAAGAGGATGAGATCCTAGACTCTAGGCCTTTAGGGCTCAAGTGTTTCTTTAAAGTTTTTGTTGATTTTGAGATAGTAATGAATACTTTCATTAAAATAGAAGAGGTGGTTGATGAGTCTTCAAATGATTGATCTTAATTATGAGGGAGCACTGCAGTAGCATTGTTATGAACTGAAACAACTCGCAGCTACAATGACAACGGTGCCGTCAATCACAATGATGTACAGACGTCAGCTAGTCAAGCTACCCGAAACTGTCAGATTTACCCAATAATTCTTGAACCTAATACTTTAGTAATTAAGTCGAAAATCTATTAACTCTTTCAGGCACACTTTTAATAAGATGACTTTATAAATAAAACAATTGGACATCTTGTTTATTTTTTAATTATTAAGAAAAAATATATTTTATGAAAATACGACTTATGGCTTTTGAGGATTAAGGCGTTTAGTTTACTAACCACTGTAGCGGTTTTCGCAACACACGGTTAACAATGACTTTAAAAAGCATAAAAGTTCAGCGCATTGTCGATAGATAACGTGGAAATATTTTTAAACAATCGAGAGAAGTGGTTAGAAAACTAACCACCAAACCTGAAGAGCTAAAGAAATCTGACAGATTGTAGTAGCTTGATGTGCGTGCGTCTGTACATTGCAGGACATTATGGATAATAATATAATTGTCCATCATACTAAGGTCACTAACCTTACTTATATGAAATTAAATGTCCAAAGCCACACATAAAACTGAAAAATCACAAAAATAAGGTAATTTGAACTCACAATTTGACCTAATTAAACGTGATAAATTCAATTGCTAATTATGGAACAAATTGCGCGTTAATAAAAACAAGTATAAAATAAAATAGACTATGTTTTGTAAAAACAATTACACGTGTTCATGATTAAAGTCTTTGTTTACGTTGTGAATCATAAAGTATAGTTCTATCTATTTATAGCTATACAGGGTGTAAACAGACTATTAACGAAGCCGAAAGGCACTTGTTCTACCCGTCATTGCGATCATTTTTGTTCTAGACCATACCTGGGAACCTTCTAGTTACGGAGATATTGGGGGTCAAAGTTCCAACTTTTCACAAGTTTCTTTTTTTTAAATACATGTTTTTAATGTAAGATTTCTACTTTAAACACCTCCAGGACCCCCTTACTATTCAATCCATCCATCAGCCTAATGTTTTGAGTGCGTTACATTGAGTCCTACTGTGAAACGTGAAACGTGACCCCAAAAAAAAGTCGTTTCCCAGCACTAATTTTTGCGTAAAGTTACTTAGTTTGATGTACATAATGTTTAACGGCTTCGTGAAGAGTCTGTTTACACCCTGTATAAGTACTGTTCTAGTAAATAGTAGCGAGAAAATGTTATGACATAAACCTAACTATGTAGCAATATTTTTTATTGCAATAACTGCCGCATGGGCTGATCTTTAAGGTTAACCCGCGTTGCCTAGGTCGGTCAGTGGATGGCTGACCACCCATTACATACCGAGTTTCCTCCGTGCCTCGGTGTTTATAGTATTTTAATATATATTTATAGTAATTTATATATCCTTGTAGTCTATCTTAGTATAAAATTAAAAAATATTTACTGATTTATACACCTCCCACTGTTTGTCTCTCCATCACCCAAAGGTTGACTGGTAGAAAATACCTACCTATGGCATTAAGTCCGCCTCTGTACTTTGTGCTTGAAGTGTTAAATAAATAAATAAGCAGGTTAAATCGTTGGTCCCGGCTGTCATTTGTAGATCTTTAACTGTCGTTACAGGTAGTCAGTGGCCCGAAAATCTGGGGCTATCAAATTTCCCAGTACTAACAGAGCTGTGGAGATCAGATAGGCAGTAGCTCCATGTAAAATACTGGTATTCAGCTGCGTCCGGTTAGACTGGAAGGCAACCCCAACATGATTGGGAAAAGGCTATGGCAGTTGAATGTACATTGCGTCTAAATAGAATGTTCTGGAATTCTAGACTAAGTAGGTGTTTTTGCCAAACAAAGGTATGACACAGACGGAGAATATATATATTTTTTTTAATTTTTCATGGATTAGTAATTTCTCAATATAATCATAATATCATATCTCACGTATCTTATAATCATCATATCTCACGTATCTTATAATATTTGTCAAAACAAATTCACTTTATAATATAACAGCGAAACTCTCACAACGAACTAAAAACATGTTAGGTACCATTTATGACGTCTGAATATTTTATCATGTATCTTCTGCGAAAATATTCCATACTATATATCAACAATCTACAATTCTTGTACACGGTTTTTAAAATAAATAAAGAAACTCTGTTGTACTGTTCTTTTCGATCCAAAACTTGTACGTGACGCCTGATTAAAACATAAAAGTTGCATGCGCGCTGCAGTTTGCTATTAAAAACTGTCAGGCGCTTGTAAGATTTTCTTGTTAGTAAGTTTGAAGTAAGCTAAGTTTTCTCATTAACACGTTATCCTAGAACTGCTTCGATGAATTATAAAGGAAACGTGAATATGCATGTATCTTCACGCTTTTGTTCTTTTACGAGGTGAGCAGTGCTCTGCGTTTTTTTTTTCGTTTATTAACAGTAGAAAGGCACTTATTCAGTCATGATTGATTTGTACAATAATCAAGTTTTCTCTATTAGGATCTAGCTAGATTTTTATAAAATTATCGAAATATTAGATCTAAAATAGCCTATTTCGGGACTCAAATCGACACTAAACACAACAGACAGTTTAGAAGTTTTAACTAGGTACGCTTCAAGTCTCTTCGCATAATATCTTCACAATTTACGACTATTTACATTAGAACTTCATAAATATACTAAAGTGATTCCACTGCTTGCCAATTTCGTAACAGAAAATCTAAAACAAATATAGGCAGATCATATTTTATACTTACGATTTATATTTTGTTGGCAAGTCGCCAAAATCAAAATATACTTTCTACGTTTCCCACCTCAGCACATCTACATCTATCTATCTGCATCTACATCTACACTATTATAAAGAGGAAAGAACTTTTTGTTTGTACCGAATAGACTCCGAAACTACTAAACGGATTTGGATGAAATTTGGAACACAGATAGTTTATAACCTGGATTAACACATGACTTTTTATCGCGATAGTATGTTCCCGTGGGACAATTATCGAACTCCACGCGGGCAACGCCGCGGGTATAAGCTAGTTATTAATATACTGAGCCTTTATTGTTTTGTGTCTTGCATCAAGATTTTAGCAAACTATAAACATACAGAATTTTTATTTATAAAAACCAGATAAGTAGAAATTGTACTTAGTGGGTTGTTATTCAAAACAAAAGAAACATTTTTAAATTGGATCGGTACCTAATTTGATTTGATTACCAGACTTCCTTATCCGGCCTTACTTTTGAAATGACATGTCATCTATTTTTAAGACCCCACAAAAATCAGATCCAATGATAAAACAGCAATATGCGGTTATAGTGCAATGTCAGTTTACCGAGACTAATTTTTTAAATGGAGAGCTATTAGTTATGTACAAACTCGCTACAAGTATTTTGTTCATATAATCAAACTATTTTATGTATACAGTATAAATATAATAGTTTGATTATACTTTATATATACTTATACTATATACTAATATTATATGAGGTAAAATTAGTTTGTAAGTTTGTATGTAGGGGGGTAATCTCCGGAACTAATTATCCAATTCTAAAAAGTCTGTCACAGGCAGAAAGTTACAAAATTCATGGGTGCTATCACTATCACTACTTATTTTAAAACAAAGTCCTCCGCCGCGTCTGTCTGTCTGTTCACGATAAACTCAAAAACTACTGCACCGATTTTCATGCTATTTTGGATAGAGTGATTTTCGAGGAAGGTTTCAGTATATAATTTGTCAAGTTATTGTTGATATTGTCTAAAATATAATGATATTTGTTGGAGGTGTCGGAAAAAAAAATAAGCCGTCTGGGAGCTTTCAATGAAACTTGACAAAATATACACTAAAACCTTCCTCGAGAACCACTCTTAGGCAATTCCCGAACTCTACGCGGGTGAAGCCGTGGTCAAAAGCTAGTAGCTTATAAATTTTATTTATATCATGCATAATAGCCGAGCTATCACAATTTTTGCGGACGAAGTCGCTAGTTGTTAATATGATGCAACAAAACAAAAGAGGATAATCCCACAAAACAAAACAACGTCAAAACTATGCACCACTGTTAATCGTTGTATACACTGTGCAATCGTACTGCATATAAATAGTTATGTTACGTTTACAAGCTGCATTTCGATAAACTTAGTTTATTAGACATAAGTATTTGGGTCAGCGCTTGACAGAAATTGTGTGATGATTTATTTCGTAATAAGTCTTCCATCTTGTTGATTATTTTGATGGTAAATTGGACGTCAAATGTTTAATTTATTGTGGGGTCATGGATAATGGTCGCTGTCCAAATTATAGGCGAAGATAGGTTGTCATGGCAAATTATAACTAGGATACTAGTAAATGGCTAGGTATGTACAAATTTTGAGACAAGAACGGGTTTCAAATAGTTCCCATCGAATGAACGAGAAAACAATAAAACTTCTTTCAATAGTGACTCCTTTAATTCAAAAACAAGATACTGTTATGAGCAATGCAATGGCTTATTCCCAGCCGCTCCTTAATTTTATACCCGGCGGCCGAAATTAAAAAAAATATATACTATTTTATTATTTAACTAATAAAATTTTGGAGCTGTTGGGAATCAATGTATGGAGAGAAATTCTTTGAAAAACAATAGATTTGGAGCTCCTGGAAATAAGCCAATGCAATATCGGAAATTCGGCACACGAGAGACTTACAATAACCTTGAGATTTCTTCCAACGACAACGACACATGTGGTCCCATTTATATAGCTCTGAAAAAGAGACCTACTACATCGATTATGCCTGCACAGTCGTACCTTGCAGGCAAAACCAAGCATGTATGTTGCACGAATAACTACAGTTTTCTCCTACTCACGTTCATGAATGCCTCTACAGGAAATACTGCACATGCTTATCCAGCCATTTTCACAAACTGTTTTATTTCACAAAACAATAATTTTACTCTTGTCAAAGTGTTTCGAGTGCAAAAGATCCTTAACGGATTTTAACAACAATTAAACGTTTTATTTCTATGGAACTGAAATAATTGACAATCACTAGGCTTTTAGATCTTGGCCGTATGGTTCTTTCAAAACATCTGGTTACTCTCCCGAGGTCATCTATGGAACTCCACCTGACCAGGTTTTTTTGCTCCGGCCAACCCACGTCCGGAGTTCGTTAAGGACACCTAGGTTGACCAAAACACAGTTTTAATTAGAAAAAAGTATAGACAAAGTATTTTCATTCTTTCTACCTCTTCACACTTTACGTTACACATAAAAACGTGCATTATTACACTATTTAGTGTTCACATTATTGCTCAGTCGGCCGATGAACGATGAGTTTTATTAGCCCGGCGTGAAACGAGGATGAGTCAAAAAGTAATGTTTCCAATAAAATTAACGATACTCTTTACAATTGAGTGATGAATAAATCTGGTTTTATTGTCAGTCATTTCGATGGGGGATTGAGTGGAATAAAGCTTGAGGCATATTTCTAAGTTGCCAGTGATAGAAATGATGAACAATGTAAGCGATCAAATGAAATGGAGGATATTGAAGGCAACGGTGACGTGATCATAAATAAAGGGTGTAAAAAGACTCTTAACGAAGCCGAAAGGCACTAGTTGTACCCGTCATTGCGATCATTTTTTTGTTCTAGACCATACCTGGTAACCTTCTAGTTACGGAGATATTGGGGGTCACAGTTCCAACTTTTTCACAAGTTTTTTGAAATACATGTTTTTAATGTATTTTTTTTTTTAACTTAAGACACCTTCTTGACCCCCGCCGTACTATTCAATCAATACATCCGTCAGTTACATTGAATCCTACCGTAGAACGTGATTTTTCCCCCCAAAATCCAGTAATTACTTTAACCAGATACCAGTGTTAGAACTGAGATTATTTAGAAAGATACTTCCTAAACTTTGTTTTAGAAAACTCAAATAGAACAGAAACTTCCACGGTCATCTGTTTAATTATTCTAGCAGTACCCGCTTAAAAACTAATGACCTTGTTGGCCACAAATATAGTCATACTTATGTTGCCGGCAATAAACTGGCGCAAGTCAACTTCGCCCAACTGTAACAACACAGCCCGTGCGGGCTTTAGTGCGTGCTTAAACGTAGGACCAACCTTTGATATGGTGTGTTGTAGGGGAACAGTGTATTGACTGCATAGAACTATTGACGATCTGAGATGAATATCTGCGTCAGCAGGCTGGTAAAACCAAATTAAAAGAAAAAGACCAACAAAAAAAAACAAAAGACTGCAACGCGGTTATAGGAAAATGTAGTGAGGAAAACTTTGAGAACTATGTGGATGGCATGAAATGGCTAGAAGACATGCTGCGCCGAACCCAAATAAATTGGTATAAGGACAGGAGAATGGTGATCATAAATAATCACAGAAACCAGAAATCATATCATATGATGTGTTCCTCTGACCAATACTTCTTGCTTAATAAAGCTGTATAGTTTGCAGCAACTAAAATAATGACTATAAGATTCAGTCACTCAAGCATTATGATCAGCTCCTTATTCTCATTCCTTTATTCGTTATTTGGGCTCGTCCACGTACCTCTGTAAGCCATCATCTCTGAATTCACTTCCTTCCTAGCCTTAATCCATATTTATACTGTGCCTTTAACATCTTTCACGCAGCGTATTTATCTTTTTCTCTCTGACGTTCTCTGCCATACTGACACTAAAACTTGAAACTACGCATTGTACTTACATATAGGAGGATGAAACTTACAAATCAGTAATTTTACGAATTTGGATCCTTCAGCGAATCCATTCCAGTAAGTCAGTGAACTAAAATGTATTATTACTACAAACGAAGTACCTGCATACAATATGGCACACTATAATTTAGGCCAATTCACTACGTACTGACAGAACAAAATAAACTCAAATATTATTGTATCACGCTATGCTATTCTCGTCCCTGAATCACAGCGGGGGACTTATAAACATACGAATATTCTACGTACATCATATTAAATAGGTATAGTTCTACAGATTTACACCTGATGTCTTTAAGAGTGATTTTGGTACCACTTTATCATTACAATGAAGGTTGTCGGATTGGCTCCCAATCTTAAAATTTATTCTGTTAGCTTGAAAAATCAAGGTGGTACCTACAACAAAAAACTATGTCCTCAAGAGCTGGCCGTAGTCATCAATATCATTGTGGTGGAATATGAATACAAGAAAGCTGTTGAACGTGGAGAACCACGTAGAGAACCGCGATTAGTACCATCAGAAGATGATACTAATTGCGTTCATAGTAAGAATAATAATTATATCTCTTTAAAAAACTTGCAATCCAGTATTACTACTCACTGGATGCTTGTTTTGCACAATCTTTATGTTGCCGTGCCCTAACCGGGTTTCATGTTGGAACTTACTCACATATATGTAACAACTAAATGTACACATGAATGCAATAAAAAAACTCAAACTCAAACTCTTGTTTGAGTTTGAGTTTCAGTTGTAAAATCAAAATCTTATCTTACTACTATTATAAATGCGAAAGTTTGTGAGAATAGATGTTTGTTACTCTTTTACGCAAAAACTACTGAACTAATTTGGATGAAAGGTTGTTTACAACCTAGATTAACACATAGGATACTTTTATCCCGGTAGTACGATCATGTGCGAAGACCATGCGGGTGAAGCCACGGGCATTAGATAGTTAGTCATTACCTACTCGTATGAACGACAACTTTCAAAACACAATAAGGTTTACGGTGTTTGATCTTTCTTTGAATATAAATTTTGCTCATCGACAAGAAATATAATTATGTGCTTTTCTTACTTTTTCTTCTTCAACAAGGATTTACGCCACACTTGATCAACTCCACAAGAATAATCTCTTACTAGCTTAAGCAAACAAAATCCTTAGAAAAAACGTCTCCATCTTTCGTACCTTTTCCACTTACAAATATTAAAACATGCATAAAATTACTCAAACAATTTCTATATCCTTTTGTGTTTCGTCATCCGTCTAATGTGTTTTCGTGTTTTGGGTAACGTTGGAGGGCCCTTCTCTCTTTTTGTGAACCGTGTTCAGTATCTGAGAGTTCCTTTTTATTTCCACATCATCTGTATTAATATTCATAAGTAAATTACTCCGTTTTTGGGGATCGGATTTCAACGACAATCGTGGAAGGCTGTGTCGCAGCGTCTTTGTATTTGAAGGAGGAAAGTAATCGGAAAATGCTTTTTTTATGAATTGGGAAAAAAAGGTTCCCCGGTGGCAGAAGTGGGTACCTAAAGTTATACCGATGTACTGTTCAAGAGTGGAACAAGAGGAATAGACATGTTTCTAATAAACCTATCTTATGTTCTCAATTTATTTTATGTTTTTGAAATAACTTCTAATTAAAACCCGTAGTAATATCTCAAGTTTGCGATATGACTTTCAATATTACCATTCCGAAATCAACAAAACTCTCACCATTTTGCCAGCTTAACCATATTTTTGTGAGAAAATTTTCTTGGCTTTTATGGAATCTTGTTCACTACTTTACTATTAATATGTGTTCAAAACAGTCATTCTGCATAAAGGACTGTCCGTATACCTATTCATTTGAATACGAAGGTAGAAGTGGACGTAAATTTGGTCTACACGTGTCAGTTGTATATTATTGTCACTCCTTCGGTGAAGGTAAACATCGTGAGCAAACCAGCAAACCTGAGAGATAATATTTTTTGACGGCATGTAAAGCCAAGTCAGAGGCCGACGGGTGGCATAAAAACTCTGGCACCAGGTTAGGCACTAACCACACGATAAAGGAGAAGATGTATCTATTTACAACCAAATACCCTCGCACCACTACAAAACACATTAAAATCATTGAAACCCGTCACACAGAACGACTCACGTCTTTTGAGATCTCCATTACTTCCCTAAAAAGTCGCCTTTCCTTTTTCTTTTACCCCCCATATCTTTTCTTTTATATCTTTTAGCTATGTTTCGTCGGCGTCTCGGATGATTGCTCCGTGTATACGTGGGTCTTACAATGCGATGATATTTTCTTTTTAATACTTATTTTGAGGGTAGATGCGAAAGTGGGATGAGTCAATAGAGACGTCGAAATGAATTTTTGGATGGGACTGAATTTTTAATTGGGAGATAAGGTTTAAGCAGACGGCTAATAAGCTATGAATAATCATTCTGGGGTAGCTTCAAAGTCCAAGGCTGATAACGCGAGGAATCCCGCCTAAGGTAATTGGTCTCCATATTTGTCTTTGCTTTGGCCATACTTATAAACAAAAACGTTTAAAAACTCAGCATGTTGTGAAATGATTGGAATGTAGGAAACCAAATCTAGACTAACCTGGAAAATATATCGACAAAAAATATCGTCATTTAACTATTAATACCACGTCCAACATTAATCAATCATTTGATTCAAAGTAAATAATAATGGTAATCATCGACACGACGAAGACTTGGATAATCAATGTAATCGATAAAATATAAGTAGCAGAAATGAATCACCAAAAATATCAAACAGAAAAATAAAGCAAAATTTCATTTAGACTTCCAAAAAGATCCAACCAAACCTAATACCATAATAGACACCAAACAACCAAAAGATCTTCACACCATAAATATTCATGCTGAGACAAGGCAAAAAGGCTACACAAAGCCATCGCCAGTCCAAAGCAAGCCTTGAAGTCAAACCCTGAAGTGGAACGCCAGACGCTTTCGAAAACCTTCGGGAAACGGATCGAAAATAGAGAAGAAAAAAATCGAGACATGTCTAGCGAGGTCTCAAGCGCTGAACCTTAAGTCTTAGAGGGATTGTGTCACACCGAACTGAGAAGGACAAGGTGGCTTGATTAGGTGGATAAGATTTTCAACATTATATTTGAATGAAACACTGATCTTTCGAAAGTTCTGATACTGATTTTCCGAATTTTTAGAATGTTGTCAACTTTAGAATCTAGTTGGAGATGAACATGTAAGAGGTGGAATTTATTGTTACTAACAATTTTACTTATTAATTTTAATTTTATTATTGAGAGCAGCGGTGGCCCATTGGTAGCGACCCCTACTTACGAACAGTAAGTCGTAGGTTCGAACCCAGGCAGGCGCATTACTTTGTGTGATTTATTTCATCACCACTGCTCTCAAAAACGGCATATCCTAGAACCAAAAATTCGAAGACATGTGACATCTACCAATCCGCACTGGGTCCGCGTGGTGGATTATAGCCCAACCCCTCTCTTAGAGAAGAGGCCTGTGTCCCAGCAGTGGGAACATTATAGGCTGATGATGATGAACAATTTTACTAAAGAATCCTAAATTTAAATATTTTAAGTTTCGGGCGCAGCATGTCTTCTTCTTCCACACTGCTCTATTAGTTGTTAACTCAGTGTTTACCCTCTACTGTCTACCCGTATCAGTGTGTGAAACACACACACAGCCCATCCGTTGTTTGGCCTTCCTCTACTCTTATACTAGAAAGGTTCATGTTCACTTTTGTCATTTCATTTTCCTCATTCCTCCGCATTTTACGTCATTCACATCATTCTAAATTATGATACTGAAACGTTCACCAATGATTTAAAACGCCTGTTACAAAGTCCAATAGGATCATAGTATATAGTGTATAGTGTCATTTGAAGATCTTTGACAGTCGTTAAAGTAGTCAGTGGCCCAAAAAGTCTGACAACCAGTCTTACCAAGGGGTATCGTATTTCCCAGTAGTAACTGGGTTGTGGAGGTCAGATAGGCAGTCGTTCCATGTAATATACTGGTATTCAGCTGCATCTGGTTAGACTGGAAGCCGACCCCAACATAGTTGGGAAAAGGCTAGGCAGATGATGTTACAAAGTCCAATAGGAATGTAAATAAAATCTGATCAGTCTCTCCAGTCACACTTCGGTGTAAGCAGCTCCAGAACCTTTGTTTCTCTCCACTCAGCGTGCCGTATCATTAACTCGAAGTGGATGGCGGATTTTTTTGACTTTTTAACGTTAATCTTTTTTTCTTTATTTATGAAAAAAGTGAGTGGTGTCACCGTTGAGATTTTTGAGAGGTGAACTCAACGCGCTTAATATTCGCTTAGCCTGAATTAATTGGGGAGACTGCTTCTTCGCTTCAACTGATGTCATGTTTGAGATGAACTGGTATTTTGGTAGGATAATTTTTAAAATTTATGAAAATATTATGTACGAACATAAATAAACTCACAACTTTTTCCATGGGGTAGGCAGAAACTGCCGAAAGCCACCTGCTACAACCCGTACCCATGCTCCGTTTGCTTCGTCGTGTCTGAAACATTATCAAGATTAGTACGTTTGGTAGTATTTTAGTGGAGCTGTGGGACTGTTTGAAAGAGATACCGCGGCCTTGGAACACAAAGGGCAAGGAAGGAACATGGATGGGTCCACTCCGCCCAGAGCGGGATCGGCATTTGATGATTTCCCATCATAAAAAAATAATAATTGAAAAAATTGCATTTTAGCGGCTCGTAAGTCACCTCAATAGTTTGAAACCCTATCTCACATGCTTTTAGGCGAAATAATCAATAATCAGCAAAACGGAAACTTCGTAAGATCGAAATGTGAAAATGAGTTTGCCACAGTTTTTTTTTCGTTAGTTTTTTTTTTTGTATCAAAGCTAATGTATTGGGAATTAAGTATACTTAATGTGCTCAGAAAATAATCGTTCCATAAATTCGACTGCCTTTTTGACACCTCAATTTTTTTAACAGCCTTGATCCAAAATTTACGCCTTCTTCACAATTGGACACGCAAAATCATCAACCCTTTTTGTGTCTATTAATAACACAAAAAATACCATTGAGTGGACAAAAGATAACCCTTTAACACCTGTTTTATTTCATGGGAATGAGCATGAGAGGGTTATGAGTGAGACGGACTTCTTTTGTTTGGCATATTGTTTTCAATTACATATTATCAAGTGTCATGGTTGTTTTAGAATTAAATGAGGTAACATTAATTTGTATATTAAAAAAAAAAACTGTTGATGATGTAAAAGTGTGGGAGTCCAAAATGAAATATCTTCTAGTTGGAATTACCCTATTTATGTAATTATTAATATCATAATCTGTATCTTTTTTTCGTACTTCTTCTTTCTTTATTATATCTTAATATAAATGTAGATTTACAATATTTGTATAATATCAACAAGAGTTTAAAAAATCCATGATTTTATTTCGGGGTTTATCTATTTATGATTTTATGTCGAATACACTAATTGAAATCTGTATAATTATGCAAAAATCAAATACAATGCCTCGAAGTCCAAATAACACATCGCTTGTTTGCGATAATTATGAAAACGTAAGAAAAACCTATAGAACAGCGTTTTTTTTAAGTGAAAAACTAAAAATCTTGAAATATGTATTTTAGGTATTTCGTTACCTAATTTATTCAATACTTAATTTCGTCAATTTTATATTAAGCTACAAAACACATCGAAAATTTGATTTTTTTGATTTGAATGTTAAAAGGGGAAGATACCGATCACATCAAAAAAAAAAAATGAAAAAATCCCAATGAAATGAAATATTACATTCCAAATAAGCATAAGACAGGTAGGTAAACAATATTTAGATATGATCAGAGCTCATAATAAGATATTGGATGCGACAGGAACGAATACAAAAGAAAATAATCCAGCAAATATAAATCATGCAGTTCTTTTGGATATCGTAATGAAATCGCTCGAGTAAGGGATGATTAAGGGGGAGGCGCTTTATTTGAGGGCACATAGGTAGACAGAACCTACACAATGTTTGAGTACAGAAAGTTGAAAGAATATATACAAAAAAAAAAATAACTTTGAATTATTTTTAATAAAAAATTATAATTTTCTTGCCCATTCTTCTGGGCAACTACAGTACTTTCACATTATGCCATGTGTCTGTGACTGTAGCTTAGCCTTTTTTTTTAAACGGATGGGAAAAATCATCAAATGACTACTCCCGCTCTGGGCAGAGCGGAAGGGAGTGTCAGACTTGTACTGACTCAAACCCATCCATGTTCCTTCCTTGCCCTTTGTGTTCCAGGGCCTCGGTATCTCTTTCGAACAGCCCGCAGCCTTGGCAGGCATCGGCCCTTGAAGGCCCCTCCCTGTTTGCTGACATCTCTTTGAGGCGCGCGTGGAACACGAACGCGCCGTCAACACGGCCTGTCGTCAAAAGACGGACGGACGGCGAGCTAACCTATTACTCGCCGTCCACAGGTCCGCGTCTACGGTGGCCGGAAGCCGCCATGTGACCCCCGACGCCCGAGGCATCTCCCGGGGCGGCTGGGACGAGAGGTTCTCTCCCTCTCACGCTCCGCCACCTCCTTCGCTAGCATGACTGCTTCGAAGAAGGAGGTGACGGCGTCCCATTCCCTCTTGCTCCGGACCATGGACTGGACCAGAGCCGGACGCGATAGGTCGCGGGCGCCGATTGCCGCTACGAGGACACGGCGGTGCTCCGCCCAAGCGGGGCAGACCTCCACCGTGTGCTCCACCGGGTCCTCTGGGCGATCCTCGCAGTGGTAACACCCGGGCGTTTCCTCCCACCCGATTCGGTGCAGGAACCTCCCAAAACAACCGTGTCCGGTGAGGACCTGCGTCAGGCGGAAGGTGAGGGTGCCGTGGCGCCTCTCCAGCCACTCCTCAAAGAGGGGACTTATCGCCACTATTGTGGCGTGCCCTGACTGTAGCTTAGCCTTCTTTGTTTTTCTGACATTCAAAAGCGCCTGTAATGGTCGAATTGAAATAATTACTTTTGAGTTTGAGTTTAATAATACAATTAGGATTTAAATTGAACTATGACCTTTTGAGTGAGCATAAATATATGAACTTTATAAGTTAAAGGGACGAAGGGCTCATAAAGGCGTCATAAACTTGGTTGAAAAGTAATTTCATCTGATTTTCAGTGCATAACGAAATGATAAAACAACACTGTTTAAAATAAATGGGAATAAAATAATAGGCGCGGCCTTAACCACACAGCACTCTTTCACTCTTCATCAGTCACCGCAAAAATCAGAAAACAAAACCAAAAGTAGAAAAATAAAAAACAAAACAGCATCGCCTTAATTCCAAAGTTGAACAAAGCAAAAAAAAGTCTTAAAAACGACAAGAAAAAAAAACGCAAAAACTCCACAGGGTGAGACATCATAATTCGGAGTCGAGAAAGAAATAAAAAGATAAAAAAAAGACAGCCATTGAGATTTCCCCCGGTACACCATGTTTTTATTACGTTTTCCATCAGATAAGTAAAGAGGGTGGAAATCATATGAATTTCATAATGATAATACAGTTTAATTATTGTCAGGAAAATATGGCTGTTTAATTCTTTCTTATATTAGTAAGAAAGAATTGAACAACCATATTTTCCTCAGGCGGAGGCGATTTATACGGGTTATTTTGTATACTAGTACTTCGTAAGCAGTAAAGAGCAGCGGTGGCTCAATGGTGGCGGTCCCGTCTTACGAGCAGTCATGGGTTCGAACCTAGGCAAGCGCATTACTTTGTGTAATTTATTTCAGCACCACTGCTTTAAAACGGTGAAGGAAAACATCGTGAGGAAGCCAGCATGTCCTAGAACCAAAAATTCGAAGACATGTGACATCTACCAACCCGCACTGGGCCCGCGTGGTGGATTTTAGCCCATTCCCTCTAATAGAGAGGAGGCCTGTGTCCCAGCAGTGGGAACATTATAGGCTGACAACGATGATGACTTCGTAAGCTCGCATTAATACATCCTATAGTATGCACTGTTTACCTTAAAATCCGTATCTATAAACAAGTCATAGAATATATCAAATACATTTTTTATATATCAAGTAGTTTAGTAATTGCTTAGAATCTTTAGTTTTCCCTTCTTTGACGGTTCTTACTTCGTTCAAATTCCTTGTATATTGCATGCGATTGGTTACATAAGTAGTCATTTAAACTCAAGTAATTACTTTAACTTGACTATAAAGGGTGTAAACAGACTCTTAACGAAGCCGAAAGGCACTTGTTCTCCCCATCATTGCAATCATTTTTTTGTTCTAGACCATACCTGGGAACCTTCTAGTTACGGAGATATTGGGGGTCAAAGTTCCAACTTTTTCACAAGTTTTTTTTTAAATACATGTTTTGAATGTAAGTTTTTAACTTTAAACACCTGTGTTTTCACCCTATACAGGGTGTAAACAGACTCTTCACGAAGCCGTCAACCGCAAAAATTAGTGCTGGGAAACGACTTTTTTTTTGCCTGAAAAATCGCGTTTTACAAAAGGACTCAATGTAACGCGCTCAAAACATTGTGATGATGGATGTATTGAATAGTAAGGGGGTCCTGGAGGTGTTTAAAGTAAAACATATATATTAAAAACATGTTTTTAAAAAAAAACTTGTGAAAAAGTTGGAACTTTAACCCCCAATATCTCCGTAACTAGAAGGATCCGTCTTGACGTCTCGTCTGGAAGGTATGGTCTTGAACAAAATAATGATCGCAATGACAGGAAGAACAAGTGCATTTCGGCTTCTTTAAGAGAATTTACACCCTTTAGATATCAGGGTTAGTAATAATTTTTCCGAAGCCAGATTTCGAGAGTCTAAGTAGGTATAGAAATGAAGAGAACAGGGTGAACAGTTCCACATCCTCCATTGAAAAGCCAATATCCTCCGACTCGATAGGTTTTATGTCTGGTGGGCTACTGTCCGACCACAGTTTTCTCGTAGATAATATAATTACTTAGGTACTTGCACAATGTAGGATTTTGCGACTAAAATGATCTTATTGAAAAGTTTCAAGTTTTAAAAAGAAAAGATATATTACTGAACTCATTTAGCGCGGATTTAAAAATACATGATGCGCGATATGCTAGACATATCGCACCTCCGCTCAAAAAGTGTCGTAAGTCAAAAAAGCAAACTTTCGAGAAAAAGGCGTTTGAAATTTTTGGTATGACATAACTTTCATTTAACATTATAATGACACTAGTGCCATTTAGGGATAAATATTTAAACCATAAGCATGACAGTATTTGAGATAAAATTTTGTAGTTTTCTGAAACGATGTACCATTCGTTTCAGAAAACTTCATAAAAGATTTTTTTTGAGTTGTGACACTATTTAAGCGGAAGTGCGTAGGTATTTCAAAATGCACCTGTTTTTAATAACACACATTCCATTTACCATTACGTATCACCCTCAAGAAATCCCCACATGCCACACCTCCTCAATAAAACTTTTAAAGGCGCCCGACTGTGTAAAATATTTTGATAACAAATGCGCTACTCGCGTTAGGCGCGGAGTTATTACGAACAATAAATTGCATACGGGACCATTTGTCATATCAACACGTTTTACTTGACTTTATACTGTTTTGTTGATCGTCGAAGGTAATGTGTGAGCGGAGTTTTAAATTCTTCATTGTATGTGGAAAGTTAAAGTTTTCTGTTCATCTTTATTTAGTTTTCACCAGCATTGTTAAATATACAATTTCTGACTTAGGCACCTTTACTAGAAATTCTGGAAAATTATGAGTCCCATTCTGTCTAGTCTCAAATTCACTTATTTCGTCAAAAATAAGGCCACTGCTGGATAAACATCTTATTCATAGCTAGATTTTCATGAGAAAAACCAGCTAATCTGATGTTTTAGGTATCTTGGCTTAGTACATAGTTCATCTATTCCTCTGATGTCTTTTCATTTTACTATGATTTTCTATAACACTAGAGGACGTCACGCGGTTTCACCCGCGTAGTTCCCGTTCCCGTGGGAGAACGGGGTTAAAATATAGCCTATGTTACTCGCTGATAATGTAGCTATCCATTGCTGAAAGAATTTTTCAAATCGGTCCAGTAGCTTTTAAGTCTATTCGTTACATACAAAAATATAAATCTTTCCTCTTTATAATATTATTAATTATAGATATAGATGACAGTACAGTCATGCTCAAAAGTATTAATTTAGTAAATTTATTTATGCAGCTCTATTGTCATGGTCAAACGATGGGCCACTTAATATCGTGTCCTGCTTGTTCTGTCACTTGTTCACTACAGGAACTGATGGATGCTACCGAAAGCGCCAAACTAGTAGCTCAGTTCTGGGCCGACACAATATAGATTGCCATCGACACGCTAAGTAGAATTGTCATCCTCAAATTGTTCAATGACATACCCAGTCACCGTCTTTGTATTTCACTTTACTCTCAATTTAAACTGAAATGCACCAGCTCAACTTTAAAGTAATGTACAGCCATGCACATACAAATCTAACTACCTTGCACAACAAAATAAAAACGAATCCAACCCCATTATTGTAATCTACGTAATAAAAGCGATATTAAGTTTAAGACTCACTTTTTTATAACAGGAGATGGAAAATGCGAATTTCATATCAGTAGTTAAAATAAAACGATGGATTTAGACGATCAAGGCACGTGTGTGATATAAAATACATCTGAGTATATAAAATCGTTTCGTAAAAAGAAATAAAAAAAGTATTACCAGGGTAATGGTGATCGAATGTTCTGACCAGAAAACTAGTTTCAGTTAAATTTGCCAGCTAATTAATGTTGGAGCCAAAAAACTGTTTCCTAAACCTTTCCTGTGTACTTTACAGTTTTTCTAAAACTATAAAATATTCAGAACGAGTTTAACAATGTTTTTATTTTATTTGAAAACTTCATGTTAATAATATACCTAAACCCCTGAAGATCATTAAAAATAACCAGGTAACTAATAATATTATTAACATTAAAATCGACACGCTGCAAAGAAGAAATTATTCCGTTTATTTTTTATGTTTAAAATAGTTCTGTTATGGCTGACCATGCCATGAAAATTTAAGAAAGTATGGGTGTACGTGAAGTTTGTACCGTAGTTCAAAGTAACACTTCAATTACACAAAGAGTACTGAAACATCCCTTATCCAACATTAAAAGAGTATCCATTTGAAAAAATAACGATCGAAACAAATTAAATCGCGCCCTATATTCCTCCTGATCCTGCTTAAGCACTTTATTTATTATTATTTCCTTACGAATGTAACCTATTTTATTGTACCTTTAACATTCGCCATAGAAACTTTACTGTTAACATAAACTTGGTTATAAAAGATTTGTTATAAAAATTAAACTCTTAAGAAATACCGAACCTCCCCCTTATCGGTCGGGTAATCATATAATTCGTGTTATTGTTCCACCCGCCATTTTGTTTTAGAATTCGAATTTTAAAAAGGTCGGTTGTAAAAAAAGTATTTTAATGGTATCTTTTTTATTACGAACGTGATGAGCTTTAAAAAATTATATTATGGTAAAAATTATAATGTTATGTGTATAACAGACTTTCTGAATCATGAGCCATTTTTCCATAAATAAAAAATCTTGTTGTTTATAAGGTTTGAGCTTTCTCCGCGATGTACTTAGTTATTTTCATGAAGACCAATTTTTAAACACTTTTGTGTTTGGCTGTACTAGTTTCATTTAGTTATGCTCTGGAAAAAAAAGTATGGCGAATTCAACAAATAAATAATTCAGTACAGTATTTTCACTTTAGGTTAACTAGACACACAAAAATAATATCCAAAAAATTATAGAAAAATATACAAACTACCTATAGTAAATATTTTAGGTTTATGTTAATCTTACGCACTACACTTTAACACACTCATGACGGATACCGCTACCAATTTATCAAGTTAATTTATTTAATTGACGCATATAGTCATATCTGACAATAAAGCCTTCAGGACCAATAGGGTGGCCCCAACCTAACACAAATTTTAAATCGAGCAGTATCTCATAACGTTAAAATCATAAAATAAATACATTCTTCCACGCATTCTTTAGTAAGTATTAAGCCATTTTAACAATCCTCATTATATAAACACTTAATTTTACAACCGTAACCAATTGAAAACGTCGCTGTCAAATAATAAAAATTAACGTCAAATAAGAAATGTTAATACCTCTTTTGGATTCGAACTCATTACACAATTTTAACTGTCAATAAACACGCTTTAACGATTTAAAAAGAGAATTAGGATGATGTCATTAAATCATTGGTGGTATTTAAAAGAGGGTACATAGAAGTTTAAAACTAGCACAATAATGCTGGCACTACACGGCGTGTATTCGAGCAATATATTCGTGTTAAATTGTCAATACATAATGAAATTGACGTTAGTTGGAATAAGATATATTTTTTATTACACAACAAGTGACGCGAATATTTTGACAAATAGGTACAGCCACCAACCAGCACACAACTTACCACAATCTGTCAATTTTCTCCAAATGAATTTAAATCATAAAATGTTGAAGGTTAAGTTCCAAATCGAATGAGAAAATTTGAGTGTATGGTAACTTGACGCCAAATGATCGAAAAGTTGAGTTTGGTGTCTTTAACAAAAGCTCGATTCTGATTTTTGTCTGCCTCTTCTATAAAATTTGTAGGAAAAAGCTTCAGAATAAAAATTAACCGTTGACTGAAGGCTACATGAAATGACAATTTCTAGATTCCTTTATTGTGACGTATTATAAGAACTAATCTTGAGCCCTATGAAAAGACTGCTTTACCCATTCAGTGCCCAGAACCCAGCATATGAGTCGAACAATAATTTGTTTTGTTCGCACAATCCGTATCCGTAGCTATGGACTCGCTAGTCGGGTTCTGGGCATGAATACAAGTCATCTATAGTTCATTATAACGACGACTCGGATTCCGATTGAGGGCACGCGAACGAAATTCACGAAGTTTTCGCGAAGTACTGGACAGTGAATGGGTTAACTTTCCTGTATCTATAGAAAAAATGATGTATGTGTTTTTAAGTTTGTGTGGACCTTTCATTGATGTCATATTTTTATAGTACCAAGATTTTGAGTTGTATGGATCTTCTGTAATTAAACTTTTTAGTGGTGATAGGATTAACAGCTCTGTATGACGTTTATAGCCGTCGCGTGCGCAAATCGAGACTTCTTTTATGTCATACAGGGTGTAAATAATTTAATGTACGTCTGAAATTAGTGATAAAGTATTATTTGGTGTTTAACGCTAATCGTACGTTTTTATTTCTTTTACAGATGAAGGATTTTCGTTTATGACTGATTTTATTTTGTATTTTAATGGAATAATATTATTTTAATGTCAGTTTATGATGGTATTGTTATGCCATGTGGGTTAAGTCATCTGGTATTATCTTTATGACTGGAGTTCGAAGTTCGAACGATTTTTTTTTTTAAAAAGGGCACTTCTAAGAAATAACGGCCAGTTTTCTTTAGATCTTTGTGAATATTATGGAAAACATTATAACAGGCTCATAAAAAAAAAAAAAAATCTTTAAGAAGTACTACTGTACCTCTAGGTTTTTGAATGGAAAAACTGACAATGACTAATAAAAGGAAAATTAAAACAAAACCTATTTTCCAATTTTCTTCTTAAAATAACGTGATAGTGCCAATTCCTTGTTTGAGCGACTGGAACGAGTTCACTGACGGTCAAGCACTTTAAACCTTATTACCTAGAGCATAAGGGTTAAAAGTGGCTCACCGTTAGTGAACTCGGTAGTACACTTATCCACAAAACAGATTTTTTTTTTAAAAATCGCAATATTCTTTGCGGCCATTCATTTTACAACGAAATCAATGCAAGTGACATGAATAAAAGCATAACAGATAATATATTCCAATCTATAAACAGTTTACGATACTCCACGATAGTTTATAGTGTATGAGATTTAAGTTTTATCGGTACTTGTGTTTTACGTTTTGGGGTGGCGGACGGTCTGTTTTGACCATTTTGGTTGGGTGCATTGCATTTGCAGGTTATTGTGCAGTTACGAGACTATTTTTGAAGGGTGCAAAATTGTTCGTTTTCAAATTTTTTTTTGTAAATTTGTACTATCATCATCATCATCATCTGCCTAGCCTTTTCCCAACTATGTTGGGGTCGGCTTCCAGTCTAACCGGATGCAGCTGAATACCAGTATTTTGCATGGAGCGACTGCCTATCTGACCTCCACAATCCAGTTGGTACTGGGAAATACGATACCCCTTGGTAAGACTGGTTGTCAGACTTTCTTTGGGCCACTGACTACTTAACGACTGTCAAAGATCTACAAATGACAGCCGGGACCAACGGCTTAACGTGCTTTCCGAGGCACGGAGGAAACTCGGTATGTAATGGGTGGGCACCCATCCACAGACCGACTTAGGCAAGCACGGCTTAACCTAAAGGCTTAAACTATCATCAAAGCAAAAATAAGAGAAAGAGACAGGCTCTTTCTCTTATTTTTGCTTTGATAATTCGTTGCATTTACATGGATATTTAGGGGCGCGGCATCAACATACATCCTGATATTGCAAATTGCAAAAAACGTAAGAAAAATTGAATTTTGCGGGCTAACGTCTTCAAAATAGATAAAAATTAAAGTTACAGTACCCCCAGATTCTATTCCTTAATTTATTAAACAAGCACCTGATGGAATAGTTCTCCAAGTCTGTGTTCATAGTGGAAAACACTACATTGATTTAATAACATCTCTCTAACTCTTAAACCACACAATCCTACATTGTGATGTAATATAAAGTAAGCTTTATTACAAGATTCGATATGACGAGGCAGCGATTAGCCGGGATGCTTACGACTGACCGTAAATAATGCGAGTAAAAAAACATAACTGACAAAAAAGAATGATGCCATTTTTTTATTGTATCGCATTTATGTGTACGACTGTACTTTTTGGGTTTGTGGTTCTGCAGAAAAAAATAATATTAAATTAAACAATTGAAATAATTAGTATTTTTATAAGGAATTAATTATTGGTGTATGTGAGTGCAGACAATCATATTTCTTTTTTTGACAAACGATAAATTAATTTTTTTTTTTATTACTTGAATTTAATCATCTACTTACTTACACAGTTAAAAAAACGTTTACTGACAGACCACACACAACTAAAACCATTGGGTTTAAAGCTTGTGCAAAAGAATTCTTAAAAATTAAAGGATTTTAGAAAAATCATCTCCTGAAGCGGTTAAATTGGATACAAAACATTGTATTGAAATTCGTCATTTTTGCCAATGGAAAATTCTATCTGACGCTTGCCCTAGGGCTTCAAGAAAGCCGATACTCTACATACCTACCTCCAATCATCCTCTACCAATACTCACTCCAGAAAAAGTTAAAAATAAAAAGAAGATTTTACAGCAACCAAAAAAATCTTTATACAGAACCTCAAACCATCCACCACTTTTAATAGTGACGCAGCACGCTTCGATACGGTTCGATCTGTATTTTTATGTTCGACTCTAATTTATATCTGTCATCGTAAATGTCAACTGACGAACAGTTTGAGATTATTACATATAGCGTACGCGGTTTTTAACGACGCTCTTACTTGATTGCAAATGGCATGTTTTTTGGATGATTTTTATGCCCCTTTCGCGACCTCAAGCGATACGACTTGTGGCGATACTTACGTTAGGCGACAAAAGTGCCATGGCCTCTTGGTGATTCGTGTGTGGCATACTCTAATGGTCTCTACACACAAAGCACAGTTGGCGCAGTGGCTAAGCAATTGGCTGCTTCGCTGCGTGTCGCAAATATTTGTATGGCCTACAGGCTTTCCAGGTCTGGCTGTTTGTGTATGTGAGTTTAAATGTTTGTAAACGCACCCATCCATGATACAGAAGAAATTAATAGTGAGGGGAAAAGTTTAAATAAAAGCCGCTGATATGTCGGCGGAATGTCGACGACTTGTCGACGTACGTACTCAGTTGCCCTGCGATACTCAAACAATAGTGCAAAAAACGTTGCACATCACATATCGGTGACATAGTTTTTAGAGATTTGCAATGAACTGGGCTTTGGTGTGTAGAGCAAATTTTTTAATTTGTTTTCTGCGGTCACTGTCACAACGCGTGTGGCTTGAACGTGTAGCTTGTGGCCGAGGGGTAACTTTAGTTATTAGCGAAATGAAATAATATATGTGACATTAAAGAGGGCTTTGCTTTGACAAAGATGTTTTTTGTGTGTGGCGATAAAATGTTTAAAAAAAATAATAACAAAATATTTGACATGTTTTTATTTGTGTGTCCGACTTGAACACTATGGCAGGCTGTCCTTTGGAAATCATAAGAAGACCATCATGAGTGGTTCAACTCAGATTAAATCGAAAGAGGCTTCATTCAGGCTATTGCCTATAGAATGAACGGCAATAAATTTTCTAAAGCTTATTATACTTGTAGGTACATTAAGAATGTCAATCTTCGGTATATTTTTCTGAAAAGCTTTCTTGTATCTAAAACTGCCTCGGTGGTCGAGTTTTCTCAACTACGACTGCTGAGCATGAAGTCCTGGGTTCGATTCCTGGGTCGGGCAAAGTGATATTAGATTTTTCTATCAGGAATTTCGCAGTAGCAGCCACAGTGTCTGCATTTCTGCCCGGTTGATGGTAATAGGCTCACCCCATATTACATGGGACTTAAAACGTAGCTGACAAAATGTGGATGTAATATTAGGTACACCTAAGATCAAACATTTTCCGAAACTCTGGAGATATTTAGATAATGGTAGTGGTTGAAGCGCGACATTTTTAAAATTAAGTAAGTCGTTGCAACGCATTTAAAAGTAAGTAAGTCAGTATCAGCTAAATCTATCAATCGCATTAAATCCACTGCAGAACAATAAAATTTTCAATGACGTAGCTAAAATGAGGTAGTAGACGTTTGGCATTACACTTTAGTGGCGATTCGAACGCAGTGTGCGATTGAAGCCACATTGTTGCTTTTTGTCGTGCTCTTGTGCAACCTTGTTTAGATAAAGATGGGATTTTAGATAAAATATACATTACATTATAACATCAGGCCTGTAATCCCCGAATGGATAGGCAGAGATGTCCCTAATAGTACCTACACGTAATAAGGGGCGAGCCTATTGCCATCAACCGTGCGCAAATCCAGACTCCGTGGCTGCTGCTGAGAAATTCCTGATGGAAAAACCCAATAACAGTTTGCCCGATTTAGGAATCGAATTCAGTATTATCTTGTGAAAACATTTCAGGTAATAAAAACAGAATATTATGTAGTATTAAATTAATTAAGAGTTATAGAATTAAAAAAACTTGTGACTTCTGCCAAAATGAGGAAAATGTCGGGAGGAAAGTTTTAAGTATGAATGTGGAAGGCTATGAGCCCCCCCTCCCCCCAAGATCCAAAAATCATACACCCAACCAAATTCATGACATCCCCCCCCCAAGATTTTAGCTGGCACCGCACCTGTTATGATAATTATGAGTTGAGGAAGACCAAAGAAGCTATGGATGGACTGTGTAAAGGATGATATGGCTAGAAAGGAGATTAATACTGAAATGACGAGTAATACAGAAGTATGGAAGAAGAAGATATGCTGCGCTGACCTCAAATAAATTGGGATAGATACCTATTTTATTAGGTACAGTCGACCAAAGCAGTGGTCGCTCACAATAGGCCTCATCAGAAGGCTTAAAGT
This sequence comes from Lycophotia porphyrea, assembly GCA_950005105.1. Lineage (NCBI taxonomy): Eukaryota > Metazoa > Arthropoda > Insecta > Lepidoptera > Noctuidae > Lycophotia > Lycophotia porphyrea. The sequence goes on along the minus strand of OX465405.1, from coordinate 2,866,007 downwards.
CACCCAAAGGGCAATGGAAAGGGCTATGCTTGAAGTTTCCTTGCGTGATAAAATCAGAAATGAGGACATCGCAAGAGAACCAACGTTGCCTGAAGTCTTGCCAAACTTAAATGGCAGTGGGCAGGGCTCATTGCTCGCAGAACAGATGGCCGATAATGCCGAAAAGTTCAGGAGTGGCGACCGCGAACCGGAAGACGTTGCGTTGGAAGGCCTCCAACCGTGGACCGATGACCTGGTGAAGGTTGCGGGGATCCGCTGGATGCGAGTCGTACGGGACCGGTCAATGTGGCGACACTTGGAGGAGGCCTATGTTCAGCAGAGGACGTCTTTCGAAATGATGATGATGATGATGACCAAAGCAGCCGCAAGAACCCTACGGTGGTCAGACGCAAGTTTTGATGACTGTAGTACATTCATTACACTGTTGCTTTCGATTACACTGGTAATAAGAAAAATATAACTAAATATTCAACGGGTTAAACGACCAACTTCAAAACTCATAACTTGAACCGTTTGACTGTAAAACAATATAATAATACTTCCGACTACGATCGCGTTTATCGATATGAACGTTTTATTTGAAAAGTTATTTCTGAGACAGTTTTCTCTTACATTGTCACTTTATTACGAAATTGTATGAAATATAGAAATGGCCTGACTCAATGTCTTTGTTGGCTCATCTTTATCATTAACTCTTATGTGGTTTTTCAGTGTGTAGCTAGTATTTTCTGTAGTTTTTCTAACAATGAACATGTGTTGAGAAACTTTTCGAGTCGAGCGGCTCGAAAAGTTTCTTTAGGTTAAGCCGCGCTTACCTAGGTTGTTCCGTGGATGGGTACCCATTACATACCAAGTTTCTTTGGTCCCGGCTGTCATTTGTAAATTAGATACATTTATGGAACGCAAAATAAAATGAAATTAATATGAACAGATCGTTGACAGTCGTTACAGTGAGCCAGTGGACCGTCTGACAACCAGTCTTACCAAATCGCTCCATGTAAAATAATGGTATTTAGCTGTATCCGGTTAGACTGGAAACAGACCCCAACATAGTTGGGAAAATTCTAGGCAGATGATGATAATTTCACCTGATACTGCTCTAAGTATACTTATTTTCTTACCAAGAAAAAATGTGTAAAGATATATATTATAGGAAACTAGCTTTAGCCCGCGGCTTCACTCGCAAAATCTCGATTTGACAGTCAAACTCAAACTCAAAAGCATTTATTTCAATTAGACCATTACAGGCACTTTTGAATGTCAGAAAAACAAAGAAGGCTAAGCTACAGTCACAGACACAAGGCATAATAACTTGTGAAATTACTGTAGTTGCCCATTCTAAAGCGTAGATCTCTATGGAGAAGAATGGGCAAGAAACTCCATGGACACTCTTGTCAATTAAAATATTGTATTGTCAATTTGGGTTGTACTCTGCTTGTAATTCAATCATCATTCGAAAGACACGTGGCGCCTTCTATGACCATAATAACGTTAGTGTTGTTATCCTCGGGAACACTATTTTTTTCGGGACGAAAGGCCTACCCTATGTCCGTTTCTGTACACCTGGCAACGTATATGCAAAATTTCAGGATAATCGGCTCAATGGTTTAGGCGTGAAAAGGTATCAAACAAATATAAAAATACTTTTGCATTTATGCAGGGTGTATAAAGACACTTCACGAAGCATTATGTACATCATACTAAGTAAATTTACGCAAAAATTAGTGCTGGGAAACGACTTTTTGGGTTGAAAAATCACGCTTTACGGTAGGATTCAATGCAACGCACTCAAATCATTGTCGTAGAGGTGTTTAAAATAAAAATTAAAACATGTATTAAAAAAACAACTTGTGAAAAAGTTGGTACTTTGACCCCCAATATCTCCGTAACTAGAAGGTTCCAGGTATGGTCTAGATAAAAAAAATTTCGCAATGACGGGGAGAACAAGTGTCTTTCGGCTTCGTTAAGAGTCTGTTTATTATAAATTAAGGATACTAATGTAGATACCTGTTTTAAATCTATTCATCAATATTAAAAACTCAATCCAAACAGACATACCCTTTCCAATTTGCAAACATCAATGAGCAGCCCTTTGCTAAACAAAAAAAAAAGAGGAAAAATTAAATAAAATTCATTTCGAAACTCCTTTCACGGAATCTTTTCTTATGCGACATTGTAAATAACCTGATGGATTACTGAAATATGAACATTCTGAATTCAATTTTGTTCTTTGAGATCTAAAGTAGATATTCGCTTGTTTTTGGGAAGTGTAATTCCAGTAGCTGTATCAATATCCTGACTCAACGCTCCATTTTGAATTTCGACTTTGTTATTTAGGAATAAAATTGAAATTCGCTTGTTTTGGGGTAGCGTAACTCCAGTAGCTGTATCGATATCCTGCGTATTTGCTTTTTTTTTAAATTCGACTTTGTGCTTCAGGAATAAAATTCAATATTCTTTGATATAAGAAAGGTTTTTTAGAAGTAGCAGGATCAGTATCGAGTGAAAATTATATGCTCGAATCCTTTTGAAGCGATTTGTCGTGAGATGTAAAACCATTGTATTGTTCATCTTCAAAAGGACTTTTTTTCTACTTTATTATTACGCCTCGCGAGACGAGGTTGTAATACGATTGTTATTTGTGTTTAGATAGATTATATTGAGTTCCAGTTTTTATTATAATAGGGGAATAGATTGGTTTTTGGATTTTTAAAGATGTCGTTGATTTTAAAATAATGTATGGTGTTTTTAGTATGTTATTTTTTTTGGTCTAGATCGAATCTCTAATCTATATTTCTAATACTATTACTATACATGTTAAAGTAAATGGGTATCTGTTAGTTATAATTTATCGCCTTAGTGATTGAACGGACAACGACAGATTTTCAGCATAGTATACAAGAAAAAAAGTATTCTTTGCCAAAACCTAGGTAGGTTATATACGTTCCAGTTGAAAAAATACCTTAATATTGGAATACCACAAAAGTTTACAAATAAGTAGCAAGGACTTTTATAAAGAAAACATCAAAAATAAAAACTAAATAACATTGAGACGAGACAAATGTTTATTCAATATTACCAATACCATTAGAAAACCCTTCTACATATCCTACAAAAATATTTGCTTGACAAACACACGAAATAGTTCCACAAATAATACCTTTTCTTACCTTTGAACAACCAATCAAAAATCTGCTATCGAAATTTCAATCTAAGATCTAATAAAATAAGTTACAATTTCTTTACAAAACTTTTATTCAATCTGTCTGTTCTATCATTATTTATTTACAAGATATTGAACCTTGCGTTTTCAAAGATAAGTATCAAAGTTGATTGCATATCAAATAACAAGGGTGCAAGCCACCATTTCCCGCTCTACCAATTTATTTTTTTATTTACTTCTTAAAATGTATGCAAATTCAAATGATTCCTTACGATTGATGCTTTGTCGCTAGATTATCAGGTAGCTGTATATCCGTCCCTTTCTTTCTTAAAGGAATTTATATTTGCATCTCTTTTCCACAGCCTCGGAATAATGAAAGCAATTTGTTGGTCCCGTATTCAATTTGGCAAAGCAAAATTAGGTATAATAAAATTATACAGATTTTCGCTAACGTTTCGTATAAATGTATTGTAAGAGGATTTTATTTTTTGTCTAATTTTGTATGCAATAGGGCGTCCTATACCTGTGGTTGGTAATCTCTTTAAATTAGGGGGAAATAAAGCATTAGAGCTTGGTTTTGGGGATTTCGTTTAGAAAGCTTTGAATTTGTCATAATTCCAAAAATAATAAATTAACCCCGGAGGGTTAGGCAGAGGTGTACCTAATAGTACACCCACATTTCACCAGTTATGTTTAAGTCCCATGTAATAAGGGACGAGCCTATTGCCATCAACCAGGCATAACCGGACTCCGTGGCTGCTACTGAGAAATTCCTTCAAATATTATAAACAAATTAAGTTTAAACTTTCAAAGTCACCTATAGTGACTTTGAAAGTTTGGATGTATGGGGAATCTTCGGAACTGCTGATCTGATTCTGAAAATTCTTTCACTAATGGGTGTTTATACTATCCCTGCCCGAGTGACATAGACTATATGCAGGACGTTCCTATGGTTCCTTACTGGAAAATTTAAAAAACTGCTTTATAATTTTACAAAAATATTTTTTCTTAAATCATCTAAAGAAGCTACATGGCAGAGAATCTCTAGTCATAAAAACCCATTACATAAATTTAGTTTGTTCATAAATTCAACCATAGAGCTTAGGTCACTTTCCCTGCCGCTGAGTGTACTACAAAAACAAAATGAATGAGCGGAGTCTCACAATACAGGCATTACTTGCTAAAAGGGAGGCTCCAATCACTAATTTTGTTATTTTGCTGATGAAATAAATTAATTTTTGATTTTGATTTGATTTTTGAAAATCCATTTAAAAGCATTTCCATGCACGAAACGATAAAACACAGTGAAAACTCACAGTAAGAGGAAGAATGTTACACGATTATTTCTAAACAATAAAATGGCTATAGATCTGAATAGACAAAAGTGTTCGTGCTATATCGCCAAACAGATATCAGCGCACAGTTTAGTATGGCCATAACATGGATCGGTTCGACCCTCTAATAAAAATCCCATTCAAATTATCCTTACAATAAACTAGGCGAGTGTATCACTCACTTGAATTACCTTAGAGCCATTTATTGTATGTGATTTTTGTTGTAGATAATATGTGTATAAAATTCATGGACAGTAATATAAAGTGATCAATAACAATATGTTTCCTTAATACTGGGTACAAAATCATTATAGTTACTTATAAAATATGATAATGATATTTACCTCTGTAACTTATTTTTCAGAAATAGGTACCCAGTAAAGGCCCAATGGAACTGTGTTTTAGGCTACAAAGCTACAGCTCCACTGGGCAAAAAATAATAAAAATATTTTATTGTCAAGCAGCAAGGCCCAAGACAAGGCTATAGATATTACATGTTACTTAAAAACTATATTAGTAATAACATTTTTTATTATCATCATTTTCCTGCCCATATCCTAATTTATTTGGGGCCAACGCAGCATATCTTCCTAAACGTTACTTTTTAGTACGATTTATAATTATTTTTAATTGAAATAATAATTGTCTTGTTGTGTCCGACTTTATAAACAAACGCTGCGCTACAACGTTCGTGTAACGTCAAACATTTGAAATTCCAGTCTTTTAATCAGAAAAGTGTTAGGTATAAAATCATATAAACTTAGATTGCCATAATTACTAGATATATTTATAGACAAATATAGAGTACAGTTATTTTATTAGATCAATTTACCAGAATTCCTGTGATCTACCATTAATAAACTTGATATAAATCTAATGCTTTACAACCAATAATCAAACTTCCTAATTAATGGGAAAATATCTAATACCTTGGTAATAGATAAATTCCTGCTCTAATAAATGGTATAAAATAATTCTAATATTGCGTAGTCGTATCGGAGTCGTATCATCATGGTCTTGAATAATGTATGGTGTTTTTATTTTGATCTCGATCTACAGTTTTTCCTAATCTAGAACTTCCATTACTATAAATATGAAAGTTTTTATAATTTCTCGCCGTAATGAGAATGACTAAACGGATGGCGATAAACACACAGCCACACACATGTTTTCTTCTTCCATTCTCCCCTGTCAGACGTCACGGCATCATTTACGTATCGTAGTCGTATCGTATAATCTAAATGTGTTGCGTACTAAAGTTTACGGCGTATTGTTTTATTAATATCTATAAAAACGGCTCCCACTTTAGTTTTACTGAGAACTTCGTATAGCTTTCAGAGTTTGCGAACTTTATGAACACGCTAAGTTTATTATTGTTCAGGGGCGATGTTTGTATTGTTCTTTTTTGTCATTTGTTTTAGAGTGATACGTATGGATTTATATTTTATATATTTTTTTTTCACTGTAGCCAGTTTTTTTTTTCTAATAATGACATTAATGATATTATGATAAATGGCGGGACGCTTTGGATGAAAAGAAGTGAAACGAATAGGGGGAGGCCTATCCTTTTTTCGGATCGGTAATCATCAAATGATTTCTCCCGCTCTGGGTAGAGCGGAAGGGACAGTCAGATTTGTACTGACTAAAAACCATCATTGTTCCTTCCTTGCCCTTTGTGTTCCAGGGTCGCGGTATCTCTTTCAAACAGTCTCGCAGCCTTAGACAGACTTAACCTTATGTAAATAGTAAGACATATCAATATCCACACTGGGTAAGCGTGACCGGCGTAATATCCACATAATATAGAAAATAATAAACAATTAATCTCATTCTTAAAAATAACACATACGAGTACATAGAACATACCTTTCTTTCACACATACTCATACACAAACACGAACAGGAACCCATCCACACACACACGCATATACACCACCCACACGCACACGTACACACATCCCACACACACACAGTGCGATATTAAATTTTGTTTTATTTTATAGTTCATTTTAACTTAAGAATTAATATTTTTTGATGATTTCTGTTATCGTACTTTATTTTTATTTTGTTATTATTTCATTTAAAATTATTTTTTTGTAGCACATATGTTTGCCTATTCTTATGTTGACATTAATATCTAAGCCATATAAAATGGGAGAGGGCGCTGACTCCTGACATACAGGTACACCTAGTTCAGGAGTCAGAGGCTTCAAATAAGTTTTTGTCACCTATTATGTCAATAAAGAATTATTATTATTATTAATACTAAATCCTCTCTATTCTGTAGCAAGTAAAGAAGCCTTGATCAACCACCCAACCCAGAAACAATTTCCCCCAAAATATTATTTTTACCTTCAGAAAAACTAACACCCAAAATTTTCTCATTCCAGACGGATTCAACATCAGGCGGTGGAAAGGAATCAGAAGGGTCGATATTCTCTTCAATAATTCCTGACAAGCTTTCTGGATCCATCTGCACTGCAGTCCTCTTCATGCTGGGATGGAAACTGTTCTCAAACAAGCGGTGAACTGGTTGTATTGATGATGCTGTGATGGGATTTCATTGTGGACAATGTTTTATTGAAATATGTGACGTCGTAATGTTGTTTTTTACAGTGTCACTTTGTGTCGTGCAATTTTAGATTCAGAAAGTTATCGAGAGATATTGCGTCAACATTTTGTTATCAATCGTGTTCGAAATTTTATTTGTTTTAAATACTAAAAATGATTTGATATATTCAACGAAAACTTTGTAAAAAAGATTTAGTTTAGATTTAATTTTCAAAATAATTTTGCGAGAAACTTATTACGATTTCTGTTTTTTTATTTATTTGATTTAAATTTAAAATATGAAAATAGCTCAAGACAAAATTTGTATTACATGATGACACTACAAACGCATTACATGGCACATATTTCAATCAGACATTTCTACATATTTATAAGCGTACGATGAATAAATTAAATTTTTATTCGCTGCGCTACGCTTTTTGTAATTTGTACATTTATTAAGGATTATTAAAATAATCCAATTTTTGTATAATTATTATTAGACGTAATAATACACAGCTTTAACATAAAGTTGTGTTTTTGTGTATCGTCTGTCGAACGCACATTTATTGTATATTTTATAATAATACGTAGTGATTTTCATAAATTAAAAATAATGTTTGGTCCATGGCAAAATATATACTTGCTGCTAATAAAATTTTATAAAAGAAATCGGTAGTGAAAGGGTTTTAATTTTTTAAAAAAAAGGATGACATTGATTTTGTTGCTTCTATTTAGGAGAATATATATTTTTATAAAATAAAAAAAAATGTTTTATATAAAAACAGCATAAAAATCTGAAAAAACTATTTTAGAATAACTGTCAAAAAAACGTCATATTTGTCACTGTTTTCTCGTAACGTAGAACAATATTCTTATTTAACAATGGTTTACCAAAAAAAAATGCACAAAATTATAAAAATAATGCAACATTTTTATTAAAATTGCTGTTTTAGAATGTTCACGTTTGAAAATTACTCATCTAAAAAGTAACCGTATTTTATAAAAAATAATTCTTATATTGAAGTGTCAATTTACATTCCGCTTTCGATGTTGATATATCCATAAATATTTCATAACTATACTATAAATATTATACATACATACTTATTTAAGGAATTTCGAAGTATTCAGAAGAATGGACCAGCGATGTTATAGAAAAATAGATTTTATTTGAAACATGATAAAGTCCGTTTTCCCATAAATTGTTCCAAAGAGAGCAGCCTAAAAATTATTATCGATTGATCTCATTTTTTATTTTTTTGTGTAATAAAAATGTTTATTTTTTAAATATTTTAGGGTTAGACCATTGTATGGTGAGTGCCAAGTTATGTCAATGGAGATTTTATGAGATGGTATATTTTGATTATTAATATCATTAATTGTATATTAGCTAGTTAAGGTTGATTGATGATAAGCTCTGTCATGTCTGATCGTAAAGCAATTTGTTAAAATCAAAATAATTCTTTTTGAATGATTAACAAAGATTGTTTGGAATCAATTTGTAAACGAAATTGATAGGTAATTCATGATTTGGCTCGGGTATGCTAAAGAAATTAATTTAATATTAGAATTTGAACACATTGATTTTTAGAAAAAGTGGAAATCAACTTTAATTTGGTATCACAAATTAGAAAATTTAATCTAAGGAGGACTAAATGCTGAATTATATCAAGTTATTAAGTTAAAACCTACTGACCAATGTCGGAAATAGGGAGAACAAAGTTTTTTTATAAATCTCATTTGGACAGAAAATGACACGAGCACAAATAGATATTTTTAGCTTTTATGAAATAGATTTGTTAATAAAAATACTCAATTAGTTCTGCTAGCTGATAACTCATACAAATAAGTTACAAACGAGGCTTTGAATTAATAAAGCACAGTTTTTCTTACAAAAACTAAATAAAATTGTTTTTATTCCACTCAACTCATAAAAATAATACCAATTTCATTTTTTGTCAACATTTAGTATTTTATTACGAAAAATGGGAACAAAAACGTTTTGGGAACAATTCATAAGTTATTTTTACTGACACCATATTTTTTTACAATATAATTTTATTTTAAGATTACAAAATATACGGAAGAATGTGTTCAAATGTGATATGTATTTATTTAAGGAAACGATTAAAGTAAAAAAAAGAAGTTTTCCTAATGATCTCTTGGAAACTCTTATCTGCTGATGAAATTTACATTTTTTTGCTGACAAACATTAGTAAACTGTTTATCTAGGTATTTAGGATGCATACATTTTATAGTAATGTTCATGTACAGAGTTTTGTAACCAAGCGAGGTGTTTTTTAATACTTATCAGAAAATAGTTTCCGTATCTGTTTTGTCAGCAAAAAGTATGAAAATAATACAGAAAAAAACGCATTTAAGAGTTCTGTACATAAATTAAAATTGGTATGCTTAATGCTCTTTTTATAAGAATATAATCTGTAGTCGCAAAAATTTCTAAATTTCCATAGTAATAAATAATGCTTAACACGAAAACAAATCGGATTTGTATGAAAGATGCAAAAATTTACTAAGTATAAATTATTTTTATTAAATAGCACAAAGGGCAAACTGCGGTATCCTAAAATTAAAGTTATAAAATAATTTTGCGATAAAAAGTAGTGAGACTACTGATTTTTATAAACTAACTGTTGTAATCAATATTTTTGCAACTTTCATCAAATTTTTCATAAAAAACATGCTTACTGCTATAATCACATAATTATAACCGTATTGATAAAATAATTTTAAATTCTTAAGCAATATAATTGTAATTACTCATAGTACGTAAGAAATATCTCACTACCAAGTCTTTTTTATTATTTTACGAACAAAAAATTTATTAAACAAAAATAATTGTTAAATAAAAACAATTTTGTTTTTTGTAATTTTATTTTTAGTAAAAATCGTGTGATTTACACTGTGTATAAAAATGGCCTGTATATTTTAGCTAATTTAAGATTTTAGTGAGTTAGATTTTTAGTTTTTAGACATTTTATTTAGCATGTTTTTTTGTATAACAGTCATACCAATTGACTTTAATTAAGTTCTTTATGTAATTATTTCCAGATCAACTGCCAATTATTATATTCTGTGTTTTGATATTTCTTTATTTGAAAATATACTATTTATAAATATTTCTGACTTATTTACTTTAAATCATTCCTGGAAACACTAAAATAAGTTTTATTGGGTGATAGAAAATTTAAAATTGGTTGTTACAAAGTAACCATTTAAAACTTTCAACACCCCATGAAACTACTCACCGCCATTTTGAAAAATAAGTAACATTATCTAAACTTTAAAGTTATAAAACTCATGTGTGTCTGAGCACCATCCATCTAAGTTTATGTAGTTTAACTTAGAAAAACATTATCCGGTAGAGTTTCGGTTAAGTTAATGCGGTCAGTTAAACTTGATGTATTTCACTTAGATGTAACTTTGGAAGCTTTATGGTTCCGATAAAAGTTAGATTTTTAAAGTGGCTGCCGCGGATGTTCCTTGCTAATGTGGGTATAAAGGAGTGAGATAGAAGTTGGTCTACAAAACTGTGGAATAGTGCACTCTTTTATATGGTTTCTGTACATGTTGGTGATAATCAAGGATGTTAGGATCCACAAATACAAATACTTTTATTTGTTGAACATAGGCAGGTACAGATGTAGGTATAATTATTAGTGAACGCTATGTCAAGCCGTCATCGGCGTAAAAATATTATTTTGATATAAATATCGAAAGCAAAATTAAAAGAAAAAAAAAACTACTATTAATATCACATATTATTAAATAATTCAAATTCAAATTATCATCAATTGTCACACTAAAAAAAAAAACATTCCAATAAAATATAAAAATAATATATTCTAGTATAAATTGTAAACAAACAAAAAGAAAAAAAAAACAAAAGGTAGTCATAAAGTGTCAGTTAGTTTATCTATGAGTATCCACCACAGCGCAAGCTGTGCACGGCCACGCGGCGCATTTTAGCTGCGTGTATTCATTTGTTTGACAACATGGGCCTACGTTTCTACTGCAGTACACGCTACGCACGCACAACTATGTACAACTGTAGCGTGCGTGGCCAGACGCGGCATAGTCGTGGGTTAATATTCGAGTACAGCGGGTACCGCGTGCACAGCGTGCATGGCGTTGTCAGCGTCGAGCTCTGTGAGCGCCTTATTCGAGCAAGGCACGCGTGACGTCAATTGATGCATAGTGTGGCTGTGATTTGCAGTGGAAACAATCACATTTCTAGTAAAGCGAAGCTTAAGACACGTGTGTAGCCTACCCGTGCGCCGCCGTGGGTATGCGCCATAAGCGAAGTCACTTATTAGGTACTGAAAAAGATAAAGGTTTGGAAAACTTAACTTTTACTACAAAAAAAGCAATAACAGTTTATTTAAACGACACTGAAGCCATATACTACCCATGTTAGTTATTGCCTTACAACCGTCTCAAAATAAAAACAACATTCTAGATGCAGCTAATTTTGAAAATATCCCACTAATTGATGTTAGGGACAATTATATGAATTTATAGTGCCGTAGTGGGCGAAAAGAATTTGTGGTATTGGGGAAATTAAGAATACCTGCTTGGTGAAATTAATCACCTAATTATTTGCTTGTATTTTGTTTAATGAAGGTTTCTCCGACTTTCATTGGGAACTAATTTGTTTTTTTTATTAATAATCTTTGACTGCCTCGTTGGTTTGATGCATGAGGTCCTGGTTCGATTCCTGGGTCGGAGACATTGGATTTTTCCATCAGGATTTTTTCAGTAACAGCCACCAAGTCTAGATTGGCACCCGGTGCCCGGATGGCAATAGGCTCGCTCCTCATTAAATGGGATTAAAGCATAACTAGCGAAATGTGGGTGTAGTATTAGATACACTTCTGTCTAATCCTTCGGGGATTACAGGCGTGATGTTATGATGTAGTAAACATTGAAGGCAAATAGTATAGTGTTAAATAGAAATTTCTTATTAAAGAATATGATGAACTATCTACAATAGAAAATTCGTCGATTGGAAGAAGGAACTGGCAAAAAGAAAAATAAAGTTCGAGGGTTTAGTGGATTGACAGAGCTGCGGGCCTGTTCGAAAGAGATACCGCGGCCCTGGAACACAAAGGGCAAGGAAGGAACACGAAGGGGTTTTAATCAGTAGAAGTGCGACACACCCGTTCCGCCCAGAGCGGGAGAAGTCATTTGATGATTTCCCATCCAAAAAAAAAAATGTGTGCGTGTAACCTTTACGCGCGATTGAAGTAAAACTTATTTTTCTTTTATTATTATTTATTGATGAAAGAGTAAAATGTTCCTGGGACTCTGCCATTTCATTTAATATTCACTATTTCATTTTATATTCTATTTAAAATTCATTAATATCACTTTCATATTTTATAAATATTTTCATTTGTTAAATAAAATAATTGAGAGTAGCAAATTGAAGGTTAGATCAGCACATGTCAATATAATCTTGTTATTGAATATTATAGAATGTCGCAATCGTCAGAAAATTTATTATTAATTTACTTATTTTAAAAGTAATAAATAAACAAGTATATTTAGAGATTTTCAAAAAAATTTACAATTTAAAATAATGCTTTTGAAACTGAAATTTTTTCATTCACGTTGCTATTCACAATTGATCCGTTTGAAAATTTGGAAATAAATAATCCTAATTGATTATGATATTTGCCACTAGCTGGCGTATAAGTCAAGAAGCGTGGAGTATATGACATATACTTACGACCAATCAGAATTATTAATTTTAAATGGCGGAAACTACACAGACTATAGTAAGCGTTACTTCCGTCAGAAAAAAAATCTGAGTTACTCCCTAGTCGCGCCTAAAGAAGTTTTACTTCAAAAAAAAAAGGTTTAGTGGATAAATAATAAAGTATCATTTTTTTTAATGTATTCGTTAATTAGGTCTTTAGTACAAATATTTATATTCAGAAACTAATCGTGAGAAAACATTTAAAAGCACAGCAGGTAACTATCTAAAGCGTGTCGATTAAAATCAATTAGTAGATTAAACACACATTTGCCATTTTGATCTAAGGGTTGGATCTTCATAGAATTAGATGTGCGTGATGTGCGTGATATTTAGAAACTATTAATGTTTTTTATGTGAGAATAAAGGCTTTAAGTGGTTGCTATTTATTAGCTGTTCACATCGATTATCACGTATAAATGAGAAGAAAACAGGTTATTTTGGACGTGAGAATAAAAAAATTTAGGTGCTGTATAAAGATTAGAAAAATTATTGATAAAATGTGGGATGCACACAATGTCAGACTTGTAGGTCTTCCTCGTCGTGTCAATGATTCTCTTTTTAATTAGTTTTGACCAGAACTCTGCAACATCGACGGTATTGGTGGTGGTTTTGGACAGGTCCCTCAAAGTGCAGGTGGAATTACACTTATCTTAATATTTATAAATTACGTGTCACGTTGTTTGTCCGCGATGGACTCCTAAACTACTTAACCGATTTTAATCAAATTTGCACACCGTATGTAGTTTGATCCAACTTGAAAGATTGGATAGCTTACATATCAATTTATAGTCGCAATATTATTTAATTGCATTATGTGACGCAGACAAAATGCGCGGGTCAGCTAGTTTATTTATATAATTACAACGGTTGTAATAACCAGTTACAGTAACTAAAATTATAAAAATAAAAGAGATAACACACACACACATACACATTAAAGCAGGACAGGAGGTGAGTTATAGTTTGTGTTGAGGCACCGTAGTACTCTATCTTCATCGGAATTACCCCACCGGACCAAGCAGATACCTGCAGCGGCCCACCTGGTTCCGCAATCGGTTGAGGGTCTTCCAGGTGGGCCATGGCAGCAGGTGTCCCATGATTTGTGTCGGAGGAGTCTTAATTTTTTTTGCTTCACTAACCCTTGGGTAAGGGTAAGTGAAGCACTTGGGTAAGGGTTAGTTATATTTAACAAAACATAGTGGTGTATGGCCCACTCCGTCACATACTAAGTAGGCCGGTGTCCTAGCAGTAGGAACGTTGTAAGTACACACCGTGATTTTTTAGTCGTCCGACAAAGGTGGTCCACTCAATGTATCCGACATAAAATACCTCTAGGCGTGTTTTTTTTACCCTTAATTAAGATAATAGGTACAAAGAAAAATAAAAAATACATTAGAATTATGAAACATCCTGTTAATAATGTTTACGTATCAAACAGTAGAACATACCTAACCATCGCACGAGTCGAGTAGATAGATCTTCTTTCCCAACAGAATGCTTCAACTACGTTATGCATCATAATAATGAATAATATTTTTTTTTAATCTCTTAAATACCATTTTTTTTGTTGTGAATGTATAGTAGTTATTGGATACATGAAGTGGGCTGCTGCTGTCAGATGACTAAAAAGTCACGGTGTATATACCTGTTACGCTGATTATGATCAAGCTTCACTAGAAACCTGCCAGGGCTGCGGGACTGTTCGAAAGAGATACCGCGGCCCTGGAACACAAAGGGCAAGGAAGAAACATGGATGGGTTTTAGTCAGTACAAGTCTGACACTCCCTTCCGCTCCGCCCAGAGCGTGAGGAGTCATTTGATGATTTCCCATCCGAAGAAAAAAAGCTTTACTAGAAAGCAGCATAGCTAGAAAGTTGGTTATTATTTTGTATGATTGATTGCATGATTCTCTCCTAATAAGCTTCATACAAAACGGATATTACCATGCACTATCCAAATCATCCTATTATTAATTTCAATACAACAATCAATTTTGTCACCAACTGGCAATGATTGGCATCCGTCAAAAATCGTATTGAACCCTAAATCTGCTGACATGCAAAGTGGCGTACCCCACAAATAACATTTTTTGAATACGTAATCCCAGTAGTACGCACTATTAGGTGGCGTATCGGAAAAATAAACAAATATATGTTTTATTTGAAATTCAAATTTTCTGTATCGAGATTTGCATATAGACAAGAACGATCGTCGATCACCGATAATTTTAATACTAGGGTCGTCGAAATGATTAAATCCTTAGGGGTCGTTATTTTCACACATTTTTAACAATGAAAAAGTTTTTGATTTGCAATTTATATTGTAATGGATGTTGCATGTTGGTAGTTTAAATTTATTTGAATGGAATCATAGCTGCGGCGTGTGATTGATCAGTTTGTTCCGCCTGTCTGGATTAAAGCAGATTTTTTTTTAACAAACCTCTTTTGGTTTAACTATAATTTTGCCGCTGATTACACTAAATTACAAATTTTTACTTTTTTGTATACCATGCAAGATTTTTTTAAAAACGTCTTAAACTACCTTCCTTAAACCTAAAAGTGTTGGCAGAAATATTCTATCACGTCACATTTTTTTTACTGTCTAGTCTTATTTTTCTGCTACCCTGATTGGGGGTTGTAGTTTTATGTTCATTTATTCGACAGAAACGATTAATAACTTGTTTCAAATATTATTATAATGTATAGCAGAAAGTGTTTAATAAATTCTGATCTCATTTCCCACATTGGCGGAAAGTTTATAATTTCAAAAATAAGAAGACCCATTAGAGATTCGTTAAAAACTCCATATCTACGTTTATTCAGGATTCCTGCATTTCCTCTTGCAAACCAATATAAAAACTGAGTTTCTAAGTGTTTTGTGAAAGGTTTAGAAACGTTTTACTGCATTGGCCATCAAAGGCTACTGTTTTTTTTTTTCCTGAAAACTTAGTAAGTATGAGTTGATACCAGGGGGCCGTTTTTACCAACATCTAAGAACTTTTGAAAACCACCTATCAAGGATTTTGCCATAAAATAATGATAGAGGCTGTCTGTTGTCCCATTATAAAAGAAAGTAATGCACAATACTAAAAAAAGTAGACGAAAATTTGCTATTCTTATTTTTGTTTACTAAGACTTCGTCGTTTGCATGTATACAAATATTTCCAAAACCAGATGTCACGGAATTTTTTGATATTTTTTTCTGGATAACTCTTTCCATAATAAACAGTAATCAACAACTTTCAGCTCGGGTATAAAAATCGTGTAAACTAGTGTTATTTTCTAAAAATTGAAATGCTATTAATGCTGGTCAGCTAGAAATTAATGATGGTCAGACAAAATGAATGAGAAAGATGCATGAGTAGCATACGTTGAGAGCGAACTACAGAAAATAGACCATGGTGACATTTTGTACTGACTCCGTGGAACAAGGGTAGAATGAAAAAAATACATAACCAGCGTACTAAGGTCTCTGCTGGGCAGCGCACAAGACAGGAGGCTTTCATAGACAGAGAAGGCAAAACAATAATAAAGAAATGAAATAAAAAAAAAACAATTTATTTTGAGTAAAAAATGTGGTTTGCAATAAAAATAGGCCATAAGGTTATTAAAGAGGTATGTTAGAGTTGCAGCTAATACCTAAGCTAAAATTAATATCATTTAATTTTAAATATCAGCGTCCACACTCATTTTAAAAAAAACAATAGTTGGTTCCCGAATAACAATACAATACACTCAACACTACTTACATACTGAAGGTGTTATTAATGCACTAATTATCCACCACCTACATTGGCAGTAAACCTTCCTAATTAACATTGAACATCAACAGCCAGTCTAATCACTCCACATATTACATAAATAATGGCGCTCCCTATAATTTGATCGCGCTTCCACTACGAGATTACACTACTATTATAAATGCGAAAGTTTGTGTGTGTGTGTGTGTGTTTGAGACTCCTTCACGCTGAAATGGTTGGCCGGATTTGGATAAAATTTAGTTAAGAAACTGTCAAATTTCTCCAAATGATTAGAAACCATAAATTAATGTTGATGGTTAAATTCAAAATAGAAAATTTTAAAGTTTGTAGTAACTTGATACGCTGGCGGCTGGATGTACAGCCGCGGCCATTTCCGCATTACCAGTTAAAAAAAATCGCCTAAATCATGTGGAGGCGCCCCGCCCGGCTAGAGAGCGTTTCATGTTGTGAGTGCAAGCAAAAATGAGCTTAGTGATCTGGCGGGAGTGTTTGCCATTGTACCTGAAAAAAATACATAGGCTACAATTATAGCAATTTTGGTCCTACTGCAGGTTAAAGGCGTCCCTTTCGTCTTTCCCCTTATCCTCATCCATAGCTTTTACTAACTACTCCTTGTTAAAAGAGTCGAGTTCGTTCCACTATCGCCCGGGCCTGCCGTATTGCCATTTGATACTGTTTCGGATCCATAGACCATCGTCCTATAAAAAAATAGTGAGGAAACCAGCATGCCTGGGAGACATTTCTCGACGGCAAGTAAAGCCAAGTCAGAGGCTCATGGGCACAGTTTTTAAACTCTGACACCAGGTTAGGCACTAACCACACGATAAAGAAAAAAAAAGCTCCTCCTTCGTTCTTAAGCTGGGTGGTGATGCCAGCCTGCCACGCGAGCGAAACCACGGGTGGAAGCTATAGTGATCAATAAGTGCATACCGTTTGATATGACGCTAATCGAAACACAATTATGGCGCAGATGCGTTATGGCAGTCAATACGTGTCAGACGAGAACTATTAGGAGTTTAATATGCGTTTTGTGGATGTGTAATGCTGTCTTGTCATGTTTTGCTAAAAAGCAATGTCGTGTTAGTGTGTTCCGGGTTTGTTGTTTTACTTTGGGAGGGTAGTTACTTAAGTGCTCTCTGAATAAACGAACTATTGTGTTGATAAAGATTTCAAGGTGTTCGAAGAAAAGAGAATTGAAGACCATCATTTTTAAAATACATACTTAAATAAACTACCGACGACGACAACATTGACGACATTGTAAAAATTGCAGGGAGTCGCTGGATGCAGGTGGCATTGGACCGGACACATCGGAAATCAATTGGGGAGGCCTATGCTCAGCAGTGGACAGCAACGGGCTGACATGATGATGATGATGATGATGAAATAAACTACTCCTTTCTCCATGTCGTTCATACATCTGGTCATACACGCACGCCGGTTGCGAGTACTACGCGCTTGATCTGATTCAAAATTCACAATCCTTTTTTTTTTGGATCGGAAATCGATCAAATGAATTCACCCGCTCTGGGCAGAGCGGAAGGGAGTGTCAGACTTGTACTGGTTAAAACCCATCCATGCTCCTTCCTTGCCCTTTGTGTTCCAGGGCCGCGGTATCTCTTTCGAACAGTCCCGCTGAATTGGAAATTCACATTCCTTGAAAACAAATAAAATGTATGAGTCTTATTAATAGACATACTATGAATTGATAAATTATATCTTCTTATTGGAATAATCTTATCTAAATACAGTACATTCGCACACCAATCATCATTTTCATTTCTAATAATTTTGAAGTAGACATAAATTCGTAATCTGAAACACATCAATATAGTAAATATGAACATGAAATGCTTGCACTCTGAAACTACGAACCATAAATTAATCGCACACCGCGCTAAAGCTCATCAAGGGTATCAAGTTTACCAAAGCGGGTACGAAATTGAAAAAAATATCACCCAGACATGCTATTACAGAATTTTGGCGACAATAATACACAGTTATTACACGAAATCCGCTTTTCATTCCTACCTCGACCAATAAAAGTAGAAAAAAGTGAAGAAAAAATATTTACGCATCGTAAAAACCACAATACCGCATTTTATTTGCTCGATACGACGGGGTCCCGTATGCAAAATTGGTACGAAATTGAAAAACAAATTTGTTACATATTGCTTTTTTGACTGGGTGATACGGGCGTATTCTAAAAGTAGGTACTTTTTATTTTCCATCTCTATGCTGATGGTTTATTGAATAAAAATACCAGTGCATGAACTGTACTGTACTGTATTACATATTTTTTGCAGTGGTACCAATATTTTTAAAATCATCACATTTTTACCAGGTAATTTTTTAAATAAGTAGGTGACAACAATCTATAAAATTTGTATTTTTTTATCAGAGTTTATAGTCTGAGATTTTGTTCCCATAAATTAATTACAATTATTCATTTGTAAAAAAACAGGCATACTAAATTAATTTGCGATGCAGAATCGAAATTTTCTGTAAAGTTTAAATATCTTATATCTTTCAGAACAAACAAAAATTAATACATATTAGTAAAGTATGAAAAAAATATTCCCAATTTCCAGAATACGCGTCCATCAAAATAAAAGGGTTGCGTCCAACAACGGCGCGTCGTATTACTTCATTACGTAGCATTATATGCAGAACGAATGTCTCATTTTTTTGTTTCTGTGGGTTATTGTGTTTTGCTATGTAAATGTGTAGATGGGTTTGTAATGAGCTTTGGACCAACTGGGTACCTAAGCTTTTGGTTCATAGCGACTTAAACTGTTTTATTTCAACTCATTTCAGTTAGTTATGCCTATGTTGGCTCAGCTCTCCTTTTTGTAACGTTGTTAACTATGTAATTAGATAAAAGGTAAACAAATGAAAACGAAAGTCACTTCAGGGACCTAGGTTTGGTTTTTTTTTAACCGGGTTAAAACCCGCGAGGACCGCTGCCTTGTCACCTGGTGGTGACAGGCGCCACTACCAACTTCGGGCATCTGGCTCGGCTACCGCCTACCCTGTGGGTCCTGCATCCTGCCCCTCGGCTCCAGCGTTACTTCAGCGCTACGCGCAAGCCAAGGCAGTACATAACGCACCTACCTCCAATTTACAGAAAGATTATGACGGGCTTGTAGAACTTCGACCCTATAAATAAATCTTACTGAAAGTGTATGTGAGTTTTTGTTAAATTCTTAATTTTCCATACTCCAACGCTTCATTTTATAAGTTTTCAATTAGTCACTATGACTTGAACTAAATAATTATGAAATTGAATTGTTTGCATGAAAAACATCATAACATATATTAACATATATTATTTAACTATTCTGTTTGTTATTTACTTTTGATTGCAATCACTCATACATCCAAGATTTGATTTTGTACAGAAAAGAGCGAATCTGAACTGTTGCATTACAGGCGAATTCTCACGGCGAGGGAGCGCCGTAGTATACAACCTATCAATTTAACAGGCAAGCCTAGTATCTGACTATACTATGTATTTGCAACTTATACATAAAAGCCGTTATCACTAAATATTATAAAATAAAGTCCTCCGCCGCGTCTGTCTGTCTGTTCGCGATAAACTCAAAAACTACTCCACCGATTTTTAAGCTGTTGTCACCAATGGATAGAGTGATTCTCGAGGAAGGTTTTAATATATAATTTGTCAAGTTTTTGTTGTGGGAACGGGATCAAAATTTCATGATTACTTTTGGTCGCGATAACCGACATCCACGCGGGCGACGCCGCGGGCATCAGTTAGTTTCTAATATAAACTTTCACCACTCATCACTACCTCTATCTAATCACGCTCCTCTTTCTCTGATAGACTAACACTAACACAATCAAACTCTAAAACACCATGAAATACTTACAAGCCTCTAACGTGACCGCTTGGCTATACATGAGCTGCACGCCCATATGACACGCGTGTCGCGACATTGACTGCGGAGAAAACAAATGAGACACCCAAAAAGCCTAGCTAGAGCATGCAACGAGACACCGCGATGACGCGTGACACTGCGTTTCTTAACACAATTCGCGTCGAAAGTCGCATCGCTTTTGATCGTAAACTGAAGGCTAATTCACGTAATTTTATGACGCGCCGATGAAGTTGTTAGTAGTACAGTTGCAGTTAAGTTCAAGTTTGAGTGATAAACGGTATTCTTGTAATCTTTGAACTGCGCGTAAGCTGCGCGTGAACTGCGCATCAACTGTACGACAACCAAACTCTACCAAACTTACTTATGGTGTGGCCACATGAGAGAAAAAATATTATTCACTAAATACGAATAATAGAATACCGATCATGTTGCGTTCCGAAGCACGCACCAAAGACGCGCAACAGTAGAATGCCGTTATTGCGCTCGCGTGACGCGAACTTGACGCGAGCGTATCTGACAGCGCTAGAGAATACGAAAAGCGATGTTTTCATCGAAACGTAACGGCAACTGCACTGCAACAGCACTTCTTTAGTTACGTAAACTAGCCCACAGGGTGCAACATGCAAGCTACCTCTCAGTATTATTTAATCATCATGCAGAAATGCCCTCACTAATCTAGCCTTTCAATACTCATCACTAGCCATTGACGTGTACCAAATCTAATCACGCTTCTGTCTCTCAACACAGACTAACACTAACACAATCAAACCCTAAAACACCATGTAATACTAGCCCGCGCGTCACACGCGTGACATTTGTGTGGAATCAATCATGACACGCAGACATTCACGTCTAATATCACTTACACGCTGCGTTATAAATTGGAAGCCTTAATAATATTCGTATTGGGACATAGAGTAGATGTGTTTGCCTGTACAAGGCTTTTAGTGAAGTAAACCAAGTTCAACGACAAAAGAAGTGTGATCTAAATGGGTGCCTAATTCTATGGTCAGTCCTGAAATTTATTTATAACAATATAAAATATTATATAACAACTTATAATATCATTTCTTCTTATAACTTAGGATAATATATTGAAGCTTAAGGTCGGACTTGGCTAGTTCTCATATACGAATTAGTATTAAGTACCTAGTAAACAGTTATGGAACAGTCCTATGTTCGATAGCTAGTTTCTACCAGCAAGCCATATTTTCGGAAGAATATTATGAGAACTTAAAGCTTTAGAACTTGCGAATATAATTCGTAGAGTTTTGATCTATAGGTCAGTCAGTGATAAAAATGACGATTTTTAGACGTTAATATGTAAATAACCGCTTGAGATATGTTTATGAAATTTGGAACACATATGTATCTCGTAAATCTCAATATATGAGCGAAATTTGACATGTTTATGTGAAATAGTTTTTGAGTTATGAGGGGGTCAAAAGTGGCTTTTAATGGTTCGTGTAATATTACACACGGTGCTGCTCGCCAGTTCGGTTAGCTAGAACTTGGCTTGCCACGCTGCCGCTTGTCTAGATAAACAGTTTGTGGAAGATGCATGAAGTCTTTCTTCTATTAGTTTGTGATGGTGCCTGGTTGGTCTAGTGATCGTAAGCGCGACTGCTGAGCATGAGAACTTTCCCGAACCGGGAATCGAACTCAGTACGAGTTCGATTCCCGGTTCGGGCAAAGTGTTAATCCTCGAAGGGTTAGTCAGAGGTGTACCTAATAGTACACCCACCTTTCGCCAGTTATGTTCAAATCCCATGTAATAAGAGCCTATTGCCACCAACCGGGCGCAAATTCAGGCTCCGTGGTAGCTACTGAGAAATTCCGAATGGAAAAACCCAATAACACACGCACAATGGTCCACCTTTAGGGACTAAGTGCGGAAACCAAACCCTTTAATAGAACCAAATAACACTTTGCCCGACCTGGGAAACGAACCCAGGACCTCAGGCTCAGCAGTCACGCTTGCGACCAATTAAACGAAGACGAGGCAGTAAAAAAAAAGTAATTAAATTATAATTACAGCTGAAAGAATTCCATTCCCTCAAATACTAGATCCACAATTTCAGCAAACTCATCTATACATTCTTACTCTTTGTGTTGTAAAATCATTCCTTGATTGTCGGCAGCAGTGGCCGTGGCTGGACATTCAATATCAATGCAAATGTCTCGATTGCGAGGGTGCACTTGCTGTTCATATATCTAGCTACTCAGTTTTATATTAGAGTGGAGCACAATATCAGTCGGTAATTAGTAATTTGTAATCGGATGTAAATAAGACTTGCATCAGGGGTATAGGTTTCACGAAGGAAATATCTCAGGTCCATACTATAATGTAGAAATGCGAAAGTAACTCTGTTTGTTTATTTGTTACCATTTCACGACTAAACTGCTGATTAGATCGTTATAAAATTTGGCTAGAGATAGATTATATCCGGGGAAAGGACATAGACTACTTTTCACCCTGAAAAACATAAAAATTTCCACGCGGGCAGCAGTTAGTAAACTCTGAATGAACACGGATTTTTGCAGTGCAGGTCTTAACACAGATATTAAGACCTGCATATCTGTGTTGAGACCTGCACTACAAAAATCTTAACACAGATATCAGGAGCTCATGGTTAAATAATAACAGCCGCTCGGGTCGATCTTTAGGTTAAGCCGTGCTTGCCTAGGTTGGCCTGTGGATGGGTGATCACCCATTACGTACCGAGTTTCCTCCGTGCCTCGGAAAGCACGTTAAGCCATTGGTCCCGGCTGTCATTTGTAGATCTTTGACAGTCGTTAATGTAGTCAGTGGCCGAAAAAGTCTAACAACCAGTCTTGCCAAGGGGTATCTATATATTACCCAGTACTAACTGGGTTGTGGAGGTCAGATAGGCAGTCGCTCTATGTAAAATACTGGTATTCCGCTGCATCCGGTTAGAGTGGCTAAAGAGGCTAGGCAGATGATGAGGTCTTAACACAGATTTGTTGTTGACTGTCCAGTACATTTGTATACCCTAACTTTGGATTTATTGGCAAACAAAAATAGCCTGAAGATTTAAACCATTTGACATTGTTAAAAAAGTCACCCCCAAATTATTGTAGCACACCGCAACCCATCATTCTCTTGCCTCTATCCCAATTTATTTGGGGTCGACGTAGTTTGTCTTCTTCTTCCATTCTTCTCTATTACTCGTCATCTCATGAGTCACCCCATTTCCAGCATCCTCCACACAGTCCATCCATCGTTGTTCTGGGCTTCCCTTCTTTTTTTACGGATGGGAAATCACCAAATGACTTCTCCCGCTCTGGGCAGAGTGGGAAGGAGTGTCAGACTTGCAATGACTAAAACCCATCCATGTTCCTTCCTTGCCCTTTGTGTTCCAGGACCGCGGTATCTCTTTCGAACAGTCCCGCAGCAACTTTTCACACCTCACACAATAAATCAAAAATGAATTACTTTTTTTATGCTTCACAGTAAACAAACTTCATCATCTGCCTAGCCTTTTCCCAACTATGTTGGGGTCGGCTTCCAGTCTAACTGGATGCAGCTGAATACCAGTATTTTACGTGGAGCGACTGCCTATCTGACCTACACAACCCAGTTAATACTGGGTAATACGATACCTCTTGGTTAGACTGGTTATCAGACTTTTTGGGCCACTGACTACCTGTAACGACTGTCAAAGATTTACAAATGACAGCTGGGACCAACGGATTATGTGCTTTCCGAGGCACGGAGGAAACTCGGTATGTAATGGGTGATCACCCATCCACAGACCAACCTAGGCAAGAACGGCTTAACCTAAAGATCGATCCGAGCGGCTGATATTATTTTTCCTCATAGTAAACAAACTTGATCACCTCCAAATTCATTTCCAATCCATCCACTATCAGGTTTCCAGTCCAGGAAGTAGCATCGTCCTTCACAACGCAGACAGAATTGACGGCTCCATCATTTATCATTATTGTGGATGGCTTCAACTTTGCCGTGTGGATTTCTGATACCTTTGTGCTTGTTTCTACTTCTTTCTGTTTGTTTGGCTTTTGTTACTGAATATTGCATTGTTTGTTATTTGATTGTTGTTTTGATTAGTGTTTTGTCAAATTGAGTAAAGTTTAACCTGAGAAGTCCTGCTATCAACTCAGCCGACCGAATGCAGTCCACCGCTGGACGTAGGGCTCCGGTGCTCCTAGAGGTGTCGGTTTTTCTTCATTATGGAGGACTGGACTAGATTTTGCCCGCGGCTTTGCTCGCGTTAATTTAGAATCTGACAATAAATTCGGGTTATACTCTGCGTGCAACAATACAATTCAATCATGATTCGAAAGGACACGTGGCGCCATCTATTATCATAGGAACGTCATTAATGTTTTCCTCGGGAACAGTAATTTTTTTTCGGGATGAAAGTTACCCTGTGTCCGTTTCAGTACACCTGACAACGTATATGCAAAATTTCAGAATGATCAATTAAGTGGTTTAGTCGTGAAAAGGTAACAAACAAACTTACTTTCGCATTTTAATAAAGTACGAGTAAGTATGGATAGTGCCTCCTAAATGTACTACCACGCTCACTGATGGTCGACCACTTTCGACCACCCTTATGGCCTGAGTAATAAGGTTGAAAAGCTATCAAGCATCATCAACGCAGCTTACCTTCATAATTTGGGTACAATATTTGCAAGTTACATGCTTTGACATAACAAATTATTATGAAAATAAAAAGAATCTTACCATCTTTTTACACCTCTTAGTCCAAAAGGAAATTAATTAGCAAATGCCCAAGAAACTAAAACCAAAACGTAAGGCGACGGTGATCAGCATCCATTTATCACTTCAAGTCTTTTTGTCCCTCTCTATTCAATACTTTTTGCGCGGAAGATTAAATTTCGCGTCTCACCAAAGGTCCAAATCCATTAATACTACTCCACCAATTTACTAAGACCTTCCTTTCCCCTCTTCTCTTGCAGAAAACCAGATGCTTCAAAAGTTGTTTGGTGGAAATTCAGCGGTCAAGTTAAAATGGTCTGTCGTCTACCCCATCTTGTCATTGAATTTTTTATTCTATTTGTTTCAACACGTCTGGTCGCTGTTACACTTTGATTATGATTTTTGCGGGTACCTAAATTACTGGAGGGTAGTATTGATATTTGAATCGTTGTGATTTGAAAGTCGATGAAACGAAAAAGCGATAGTAAAAAGAGACAGACACATAAATTCATAAGATTTAACGTGGAGAAAATGAGATAGGAAGCATTATACAAGTCAAGTGTTTACCTTGAAGACAAAAGTTTTGAAGGCTTCACTTCTACCATGTGTGTTTTTTTTTTTTTTGTCTAATTTGTATTGAAGCTAAGTTGTGTGTCGCTTTAGAGTAGTGGCATTTTACCGTTATAATTATAGGTTTTAAAGGCTTTTTATTCGAGATGTTATTTTTTTTTAATTTCAGCTGGATTTAGGCCCAGTGATAGAGATATAACACGACTAAAAAAAAACTACTTTTTCAAGCAACGACTTTGATTCCAAGTCAATCACTTTGAATCGAAGCCATTTTGTATGCTTTTGTATTTGTCCCAAAAGCGGTATCGATATTGAATCAAACTAACAATGAAAATTACAGTATTTTCATCCTGGAGTTTCATCATTTATTCATGTTTTATTAACAATTCAGTGGCCAGTGATAATAGTAGCTTAAACTCAAAATTGCCTATTATTAACACCTACACAACGACGCCACGCGGGCAACAAACAATGGCCAACAAAATAACTAGAATCATCGCTCTGTAACCGCCTAAACATTTTACAACTACCGCACATATTTGTACAAACTTCCTTACAATCAAATTTTTAGAAACCAAACGAAGCAATAATGCACTTACAACAACCCTTAACACAATTTCTTAGAATCTATTGTCCAATAACAGAACTGCTTGTCAAAATTCAAATCGAATTTCTAATTCGAATGGTTGAAATAATGACCGTTAATTCAACCAGTATACTTAGACCCATTACTACACAAACTTCTCTTCTAGACAAGGGTTCAATGGAAATTGGTTATCGAATCCAAGATGGCGTCGGTTTAGGTCGCCACGTGCAAGTCACGTGACCAGTAAGAAAAGCAAACGCGTTGGTTCGGAATAACAGCGTAAATGCCGTCATTAGCGATTTGATTATATTTTTTGGGTGCATTGTTTGAAATGATAGGATTTGTAATAGATAGGGGTATGACAAGACCGTATGGGCTTTCTGCTTTCTTTATTTATTGACAACACAAGAGAACAAGAGTAACAATACATGGTAGGATAAAAAAAAGATGAAAGATTTTCGTATTGTACCGAAAAAAACTACGCTGGAAAAAAATGTGCGAATAAGTCGCTTTATGCTACAAATTACATTATTACATCACGCCTGTAATCCCCGAAGGATTAAGGAGAGGTGTACCCAATAGTAGGTTAGTTAGGCAGAGGTGAACATATTTCGCTAGTTATGTATAAGTCCCATGTAATAGGGGACGAGCCTATTTCCACGGGCACAAATCCAGACTCCGTGGCTGCTACTAAGAAATTCCTGATGGAAAAACCCAAAGTCAATTTGCCCGACCCGGGAATGGAACCCAGGACCTCATGCTCAGTAGTCAGCGACCAATATACCAACGACGCAGCATCAAGGCAGCAATGAGGCAAGAATTATCAACTAAATAATAATGAAGGTTCAAGTAATATCTTACTTGCTAATAACGTATTTAATTGTTTTCCGTTTGCTCAATATTAATCAAATTCTGCCCACGAACTTTTTTTTTTGTAAATGCTCCTACCTATCTTAATTACCACCTACTGAGACCAACCCTTGTAGTACCAAATCACTAATACCTCATCACCAAATTCCCATAACCAATGACTAAGTAGAAAATTATTAAATATTTTTGGCACGTGTCTGAAAATTAGCCCTTTTTTTATTATAGTTTTACAAAATAACGCTCGTAAACCGCACCTTTGTAGGTCGGCCATTGTGATTTTGTGTATGAATAGTGCGCAAGAGTTGAAAGGATATTAATTTAAATATAGTAATCGGCATGTAATGGGATTAATCGATGATCTTTTTAGTTGTATATTGGTGATTTTATTAATACAGGTATAATGTAAACTTTTTTATTGAATTAATTTTCCCAAAGGTATTTTATTGAAATCCAGAATGTTTCGATAAGTCAGAAAAGATAATTAATATTTCCATTCAAATCTGTGGACCTGAACAAAAGAACTACGCCTAAGATTTAAAGTGACAATAGGAGACACCGCGAATCGGTAAGCGTAAGGTTGGAGGCACTCAGGCCCGGGGGAGCGACGATCCTCGCAGGGTGGCTACTAGATGAGAGTTGCCGAGAATCGCGTGAAGTAGGGTGAAGTGAAGATGTCAGCAGTGGACTGTAGGCTGATGATGATGACCTGTGTGGTAAGCACTACTATTCAACCTTGGCTGTTAGCTAGTGGTTTAATTTTTGGTTTTTTGCTAATTACCAAATTACACAACACACACAAACACATTTATAACATTTTTTTTTTCAAATATTGTAACCCCAAAGGAACTCTGTTTATCCGACTACGCTGAAGCAAAAAGGAGGGTTATGACTAACTTCCTTATATGTACTTATACCTAGGTAGTGTCCGCAACTTCGCCCCCAATTCGCGTATTATCTAAAAACACATAATATAACATCACGCCTGTAATCCCCGTAGGGTTAGGCAGAGGTGTACCTAATAGTACACTCACATTTCGCCAGTTATGTTTAAGTCCCATGTAATAGCGGGCGAGCCTATTGCCATCAATCGGGCACAAATCCAGACTCCGTAGCTGCTACTGAGAAATCCCGATGGAAAAACCCAATAGCGCTTTGCCCGACCTGGGGATCGAACCCAGGACCTCGTGCTCAGCAATCGCACTTGCGACCACTCGACCAACAAGGCAGTATTATTCTCTTACTCTTTTTAAAATTAAAAATCGTTTCCCATAACACGATCTAACCCTAAAAAATCCCACAAACCCGTAAGGCGTGTCCCGATCCATCACAGCATACCACCATTACACCATAATTATATCGGAACAAGGGTTGAAAAGCATCGAGCATCAGACACGTGGCCATTGTTTGGTTTTCACCAAATTACGGTTTAAGTATACTTGGATGATTTCGTATTAGGTACAGGCGATTTGTTGTTGGATTATTTAGAAAATTGACCGTATTGACGGAATTGGAAATGGGTTACGCCGCCATGAATTATTGCTTGTTTTGGAAGTTTAAAAAATAAGAATATTGATGTAGGTAGTAAATGAAGATGCTGGTCCAATACATAATCTCCTCCTTTTTTGAAGTCGGTTAAAATTTAAAATAGTTGAGAAAAAACTTACACGATATTTTTGATTGGAAGGGACAACGACGCACAAACAATTACAACGTAACCGACTTCCAAAAAAACTACATTTAAAAAAATACCGATTTCGGTGAAGTTATTTTCCATTTTACAGTGTGTTTTTGAAAGTCGGTTATTTTTTTTCTGTTCCTTTTCGGACTCGCGAAAAAACGTCCCCCTAGTTTTTACCCGCTACTTTGCCCGCTTGGTTTTCGAAAATATCCAATGGAAACTTACTTCCAAGTATTATGTACGACTGTTTACCAATATCGTTTAAACATTCCGTTTGGTGACACTTGATGGGGATAACAGTGTTGGTGAAACCGGGCATTAGACATTCGGTTAGCTGTCACTTAGTGTTGGTGAAATTGAGCATTAGGCATTCTGTTACGTGCCACTTAGTGTTGGTGAAAACGAGTGTTAGGCATTAAGTTAGATGTCACGTAGTGTTAGTGAAAACGGGCACTAGGCATACGGTTAGGAGTCCCTAAGTGTTGGTGAAAACGGGCATTAGGCATTCAGTTAGGTATCACGTAGTGTTAGTGAAAACGGGCGTCAGACATTCAGTTAGGTATCCCTTAGTGTTCCTGAAAACGGGCCTTAGGCAATAGGTTAAGTGCCACATAGTGTTGGCGAAACCGGGCGTTAGGCATTCAGTTAGTTGTGAAAATCCGTCCATTTCCGCTTCCACAAACAAACAGAAATCTAGCACTCGACTATATTAATTATTTTTTATTTTTAAATATTATTAACTTGAGGTCGCATGCTTTGCTAATTTTGAGAGACACTACAAGACGACTACGATTGCGATTGTAATAGCTTACTAGCTCTCTAAAAAAACTCTTTCTCTTAAATATGGACAGTTCCATCAATGGATCAGTCCAAGAAATTATCATTATCATCATCATCAGTCTATAATGTTCCCACTGCTGGGACACAGGCCTCCTCTCTATGAGAGGGAATGGGCTATAATCCACCTCGCGGGCCCAGTGCGGATTATATGCGAAACAAAATCTACGAACGTAACAAATCCTACTAATCAATAAAACCATTAACACAATGCACATAACAAAAGCAAATCAAATAAGTAAGTACAGCAAGTAAGTATCCGTGTCGCGTAAGTAATTCCCATTAAAATAATGCAATTCACAACTCTTAAGACATTGTTATAAGGTTCAAATTGGAATAGTTGACGCATGTTCGTAAAATGCGTTGATTCCAGTGAAAATCCCTTGATCCTACAAAGAAGACACCTATTTGATATAATCCTTAGAGACAAGGGAGAAATTGTTTTTATTTATTGTTGCTTTCTATATTTGGTTGGGTTACATTAAAAGTAGCAATGGACGGTGTAATTTAAAAATAATAGTAGGTATTCAGTTTTATCTTTTATTTAGTTTTTAATTTTAGATATTTTTTACGCATTTCAATGATATTTTTCATGTTTTGAGATTCATATGAAGAATTTTTGTCCGTATCTGTATACATTATTTTGATTAACTAAGAAAATTAAGAGAATGATAATATTTGTATTTTTTTTTTTTTTTTTTTTACAAAATGGGCCAGCTCTAGACCTCGATCCCGCCTGATGGAGGGCGATGGATAAGGTCTATGATGGAACGAGCGTGCCCAGAAGATGTTGAGATGATGGGTTAAACGTAGGAGGGAACACAGATATGAGAAACATATCATTACTTAAGTGAAAAAAATCTCTTCTCTTTCTCTGGTAGAGAATGCCCTGTGGCATTAAGTCCGCTTATGTACCATACATCCGCTTATGTACCGTAAATGAAGTTTAAATATATAAATAAAAAAAAGATGGTGGAACGAGCTGTTGCCGAGATTACGCCTGGATCGAGTGGCTTTACGAAAAGCCCTGAGCGTTTCCCCATGAATTGCAATTCCTGGTGAAACGATCAGAGCCTTTTGCGATGAGGCAGAACAGTAACCAGTCAAAGTAAACCTAAGTGAATTCCTAAGAACCATTTTAGATGGATACCAAAGTTCTGATAAATCATCATCATCTGCCTAGCCTTTTCCCTACTATATTGGGGTCGGCTTCCAGTCTAACCGGATGAAGCTGAATAGCAGTATTTTACATGGAGCGACTGCCTGTCTGACCTCCACAACCCAGTTAGTACTGGGTAATACGATACCCCTTGGTAAGATTGGTTGTCAGACTTTTTGGGCCACTGACTGCGTAACGATTGTCAAAGATCTACAAATGGCAGCCGGGACCAACTGCTTTACGTGCTTTCCGAGGCTCGGAGAAAACTTGATATTTAATGGTTGGTTACCCATCGACAGACCAACCTAGGCAAGCACGGCTTGACCTGAAGATCGACCCGAGCGGCTGTTATTATTTAGCCTCGAGCTCCTCCACAATAGTTCTGATAAATATTAAGGATTATTAAACGTCTTTACATTTACCAAAAAGGATCATTACTTATTCATGTATTAATTAGCTAGCAGGAATTAATTCACGGATTAGAAGTACCATAACTTTTAGGATTACGCCAGAAAATGCGACTGAACTGCCGTGCTATTTGCAAATTTTAATTACATCCCATCATTCCAGACACCCTGCTGATAATATGACATCAAAGCAAATGCGGATAGTCACCCCTGGACCAACATACCCATCCCCTTCAATAACCTCACCCTCTTCATCATCAACCTTGGGATTTAGAACATAAGGTTGAAAAATATGATGCGGTATCATTTTAGAATGCAAATATAAATTGGTATTGAGGTTTGGAATTAATATCTGTCAGCTTTTAGCCTCTTTGAACAGTATTATGAGCATTTGACACTATAAGTGTGCGATATGAAGAAAGACCTTTGTGAGGATTAGAGGACAAATGAGGTAGGGAGACAATGTGCGAAGTACTTGGTATGTAATTGTGTGGTTTAATTTATTTTTGGAGGAGTTAAAAATTAAATATTCATTTTCCAAAACATCCATCCATCATCATCCATCCATCCATCCATTGTATCTTAATAATACTACTGCGCCTAAGTGTACACGTTTTGTTGTAAACTTTATTTAAATAAATTATTCTAATCTATTCTATTCTATTCTATTAAAAATTAAAAAATATATATATCATATAGTATGTACCAGTGGCACTGTATAATGGTGTCTTTGACAGCTTATACAAAATATAAATTTAAATAGTATGTCGGATATGGTCTTAAAAATGAATCACAAGCGCGCCTTTGGTCCCGATTCATTGAGTCCCGTGTTATTGTGCTAAGCTGCAATCGTTAGTTTTGCTAGAAACAGTGTTTCGCACCCAGTGTGTTTTTATATCACGAAACCCATCGTCTGCCCACATAATGCTCGAGCCTAATGGAATAAATTCAGACATTCCCGACAAGTATTTAAAATAAAGTTATGACAGAGGAGTATTGAAGAAAAAAATGTGGTGCCGACCCCTTTTAGTGGACAAAGGCAGGAACATGATGAAAATTTGCATTAAAAAAAAAAACTGCAATTTTTACCTCCAATTTTTCCAGATATGGTGTAGAACAAAAAAGTTATCTAAGGACACTTGGGTTTTTGAGACGAATCTAACCTTAATCTTTGCAATCCATCCATTCATTTGGAACATCATCATCATCATCATTTCAGCCGAAAGACGTCCACTGCTGGACATAGGCCTCCCCCAAGTATCGCCACATTGACCGGTCCCGTACGACTCGCATCCAGCGGATCCCCGCAACTTTCACCAGGTCATCGGTCCACCTAGTGGGAGGCCTTCCAATGCAACGTCTTCCGAACATACGAGGTAATAAAGAAATTTACAAAGAAATATAGGTACGATAAGACACACGCGAAAAACATAACCCTTCCTTGGCAGTCGGGTAAAAAATACCTTGGAAGATCTCTTTCAAAGATCGAGAACTTGGCTTCATAGGCAAGCGTGCTCCATCGCTTTGCTTCTATAGGCCGCATCATCGCTTCACAGGCGAGTTGTGGCTAAACGCAAAATTAAAAAAGAATAACTTTGAAAGGACTTTACGCAAATCTAAGACTTGTTAACAATTTGAAAGGGTCAAAACACAAACATACTGTACATACGACGTTGCATCGTGACACGCGATTTGAGCCTAATCTAAGAAAACCAAACATTGATTTTTGGTATTTTTATTGATTCAAAGATGATACTGAACAACACACTTGAATAAACATCTGACATTTAAGTTTCAAACCTATTACCATTGCGCTAGTTTTAATTTCAATCCTCTAAAGTATTTGCGTCTTCTTCCATCACGTCCCATAGGGTTCTATTCCTAAACTCAACATGCCTGGTCTCTTTGATCTCTCTTGGGTCTTCAAGCACTTTTTCTTCGTTGACTAGAGGTTCTGATATGGACTCCAGGTCATCATCAAGAAGTGAGGTGACTGACAGCAGCGTTGCGTCTGTGATGTTGACTGCGTCACCAGCATCCCCTCTTTCTGGTTGACTTCGTGTTGTTCCCAGGGTCTGGAAAGATGGAGAACATTTTTTTGTAAGTAAGTACTTGGAAGCCATAACATTGTTGGTAACAGATTTGACTGTATTGATTTAACCAACTTGTTATGCTATGATGTCCCTAGAACAGTGTACAAGCGAAAGGTGCGCGCTGGCAGACTATTTTCCACGCGTACCTGTCATTCTAACACTGGTTTGTGCCCTGTTAGCAGTATGATAGATACTTACAATGGGACTTATGACATTTTTGAATGTTCTCCCAGTATTTTCAAATACTCAAGGAGCTCTCTTGACTGATGTGTATAAGTACAGATAAGCATGATAGTTAAGTAAGTTTAGTTTTTAGTATAATTATGTTTTATTAACCTAGCTTTTATTGTTTGTATATTTTATTCCACAGTTAATGTGTGAATAGTGTTGTGGGCTACAATATTGTTCGAATGTTATGTTATGTAAATGTTTTATACTATAAACTGTAGCTGTTTGCTGTTCCTCTTGTAAAAGAATAAAATAAAATATTTTTTTTCAGATTATTCGCTACCTTTTTTGGGGTCTTGTTTCGTAATTGCTTGCAACTTTGATGTCAGAAGTTTTTTGATCGTTTGGCTGGCAAAGCTGTATTAGATTATGTGGGAAGCTTTGGATTTAAACCTACACACACCCATACAGTTATTGTCTATCCTAACGAGAAAATATGTAAGAATTGGCATCTCAAAATGTCAAAATGTCACGACTTGCCTCAGTTTCTTATTTTGGGTAATTACTAGTTTCAGGTCAGCTTTGCGATACGTTTACTTTAGATAGCCAGCTAATCTCAAGTAAAGATCTATTACCGCTGATTCACTTACGTCAATAATGGCCATGTGTAAGATGGGTACTTCAATCTTCAGGGGTTTGATCTCCTGCGGCTCTTCATCCAAGTAGGAATATTCAGTGGGCACCTGCCAATTTAACTATATCAAATTAAAATTGTATCCGGCATCATATGAAAGCAAAAGATATAAAAATTTTATATTTAGATTTGATTCGATCAAAATTGAGTGGGTCACCCACGAATATCTTACTGTATAAACTCAAGTGTGTCTAGTCGATAACAGTAAAATTCTATCAAAACCTTAGATAATAAATCGTCAATTCAAAGTTCGGGGTTCACTAGCAATAACGCTATGTCAATTATTGTTATTACGTATATAAATAAATAAATTAGTACACCGGCCTACATTCCGCCAGGTATGTTTAAGTCCCATGTTATAGAGGGAGAGTCTATTGCACAGCCGTTCCTTTTTTTTTTTAGAATGGGAAATCATCAAATAACTCCTCCCGCTCTGGGCGGAGCGGAAGGGAGTGCCAGACTTATACTGACTACAACCCATCCATGTTCCTTCCTTTCCCTTTGTGTTCCAGGGCCGCGGTAACTCTTTCGGACCGTCCCGCAGCCCTGGCAGGCATCGGTTCTTGCGGGCCCCTCCCTGTTTACTGACATCTCTTTGAGGCGCACGTGAAACATGAACGCGCCGTCAACACGGCCTGTCGTCATAAGACGGACGGACATGGCTGATGTTCCCTTAAGAAAGGACACTTGTCTTACCCGTCTCAGCCTCCACTTCTCCAGGAACTCGTTGGTCTGTCGCAGAGCTTCCTTGCTCTCGTGAAGCAGGTCATCAATGCGGTCCTTGCTGCGTAGCTGCTTGTACTTGTTCAGGAACTGAAAAATGATCTGTTGCTATTAGTCTATATCTTTTTAAGTTAAAACTACCCTACGCTTAATTTTTTTTAAAAAGGTGCCTTCCCAATCAAGCTCAAACTACACACCGAATCGATACTACGCTATTGATATTATGGCTTACTAGCTTATGACCGCAGCTTCGCCCGCGTGCAAGTAACTGCCCCACGGGATCATAAGACCCGGACATCTCCATCAATGCGGAGACGAGCGGAGATGTGCGAAGTAAAGAGTAGAGGAGATACGTAAACGCTATGGTGTATCTACAGAAGCTGTGTTTGATGTGCACCGCTCACCACACGCCTATGATAGGTGTGCCTGTGGCACTTTCCAAACAGCACACTGCTCACGGCACACCCCCTGCAGTACACCGCTCACAGCACTCTGCTCACAGCACACCGCCTGCAGCACACCGCTCACAGCATACTGCTCACGGCACACCGCCTGCAATACACCGCTCACAGCACACTGATCACGGCACACCGCCGGCAGTACACCGCTCACAACACACTGCTCACAGCACACCGCCTGCAGCACACCGCTCACAGCACACTGCTCACGGCACACCGCCTGCAGTACACCGCTCACAGCACACTGCTTACATCAAACCGCGTGCAGCACACCGCTCACAGCACGCCATTCATGTCTATTCTCGTCTCTGCTATGCACTTGCCCACCGAGTGTGAAAGCTGGCCTATACAATTACGAGACATCTCTCCTGTCTGCTCAACCGTTTCCACTAAAGCTAAGCGGAGATGCTAAAGGTGGTTTACAACACATCTCTTCTCGTCTCGACTCCGCTTCAGTGAGTCCGGCCCTTATATCGAGATAAAAAGTATCCTATGTGTTGAACCAGGTTTTGTGTGCCAAACATCCAAAGTAGTTTGTTGCGTGATAGACTTACAAACATCCATCCATCCTCGCCAACTTTCGCATTTATAATAGTAATAGTAAGAAGTTTTTCACTGGGGCTAACTGCGAATCAGCTCACAATCAGCTGAATATGTATCCGTGTGGCCTCCAGGTCCATGATTGAAACTGAACAACTTTTGTTCTACGAGTTAACGATCGAGGAACACACCTTGTATAAAGTCTTATTGCGAAACTAAACACTGCAGAACATGATGCTTTGGCGGCTTACATTATGGCCCGCGAGCCTGGGGATGAGCTGCCTTGCTTTAGAACAATAATACTGCATTATAGATACTCACAGCGATAGTCAGACTCAGCACTAAAATCTCCATAAACAGCACGGGCAAGCTGATAGGATTCTCCGGGATAACCACCACCTGCTTGGCCTCTTCCCTCACAGTCTTCTTCACGAAGCAGGCCACTTTGCAGAAGATCTTCTGGAACATGTCCACGAACCCATGGCCGAGGGCATAGTCAATCAGGATCAGGCTTAGGAACACTGCTCCGTACATCACAGCGCTGATGGCTTCGACCAACATGTTGACAAAGGTTCGAAGGTTACTTCGTTGTGTTGAAAATCACATTATTCTATTGAAACACATATAATTTACCAAATTTTCAGGTTTTGATTAATTGATTGACATTGGGCTTTGTTTTTTTTCTTTTTGGTTGATTGAAAAAGTAGTGAAGTTTAAGAAGGTTTTGGAAAAGTATTGATTTTTGAAGGCTCTTTCTGATAAAGATATGCATCAGCCTTCAATAATAATGGGCATAAGAAAAGAGGAAGACTAAAGAAACGATGGATGGACTGTGTGAAGGATGATATGACTAGAAAGGAGGTGACTGCTGAGATGACGAGTAATAGCGAAGTATGGAAGAAGAAGACATGCTGCGCCGACCCCAAACAAATTAGGATATGGGTAGTGGGTAGGAGAATGATGATGATGATAATGAACCAGCCTTTAATGTGTCACAGCTAGGAAACAGGAGAAACTATGAGAGGGAATGGGCTGGCTGACAGGGCGGGTCAAGTGCGGGTAGACGTCACATGTCTTGGAATGTTTGGTGGTTCGATATTTTTGTACACCGTGTTGAGGGCCGTGGTGATGAAATAAATTGCACAAAGTAATGCACCTGCCTGGGTTCGAACCTACCTTCGACCAATCTTGAGTCAGGGCCGTGACCACTGGGCCATCACTGTTATGAATGTTATGATAACTATTAGGATAACCAATTTAAAACAATGATAGTAATACCGGAGTATCTTTGAACGTAAAGCTAGATTACCAAGCCTAATTGATTACATTTTTTGAAAGCAAGTACCTATAGTACACACGGCGCCACATGCTATACATTTCCAGTATAACATGGCATCGCTTTGTATACATTTCCGTACAATGAGAGATATGCTTATACTGGTTATTATAGCTTGATTGTTCATCGTTCGTACTATCACAGTCTTTTTACCTTTGAAATATAATCGATGTCATTATCACTGTAAGCTCTGTAGACGTTGCAATAAACCCTGTTAGGTTTCTACCAGTCACAACTCCATCAACATCATAGTGAGCTTTATTTGCGTGAAAATATGGTTGCTGTTAGGTTGTTGCTTTGATAAGCAAAATATCTTTGAAAGAACTGTATATTTTCGCTCGTGAATATTTGAATGTCTTTGTTAGGTAGGTCACCCTTACAGCCTTAGTAATAAGGTTGAAAAGTGGTCGACTGTCACTGAACTCGGGAGTACCACAACCATGGTACAAATTATACAGGGTGCAAACGGACCATTGCTGGGATTTTTTTTTTATTTTTTTATTTATAACCAACTTATGCAAAGAGTTTACACCACACATATAAGTTATTGGTTGAACATAAAATCAAGTAGAACTACATAAAATTTAAAGTCGGTTCAAAGTCAAACTTGGAATTAAAAACAAAACAAAATAGTAATAATATTAGAAATTAAACAATATGGTAGATGTAAAATGTTAGAAAATTACGTTGTTGTCTTATGGTGAATGCTGCGTATACCTATAATACGCATAATTTCATGTTTTTTTTATTGTTTTTTATTAATTTTAAGTATGTACTGCTGTTGGTGTACCAAATAAATAAATAAATAAATAAATTTAAGAATAAAAGTAAGAAATGACTTTTTTGGTTTGAAAAATCACGTTTTACGGTAATACTTAATGTAACGCTCTCAAAAAATTGTGTTAATGGATGCTTTGAATAGTAAACGGGTCATTCAAGTAAAGAGTTATAACCTCAAAAAGTAGAACTTAAAAAAAAACTTGTGAAAAAGTTGGAACTTTGACTTTGACGTAGAGAACAAGTACTTTCTCTAAGGGTCTTTTAACACCCTTTATAGTGAATGCTTATTCTTATTCTTAATCTTTATTGCACACAAATTAAAAATAAACAAACAAATTGCAATGGTATAATTTATGTACAATGGCGAGCTTAACCCAGAATTGGGTTTTCTTACAGCAAACCTAATTTTGATTTCGGGAATTGCAAAAGAGGATACACTTATGTGCATTAACATTAAATCTGTTATAAAAAATAATTCATTTTAAAAACTAAACTACATACATACATTATGATATACTTAATACATACAGTACATATATATATACATACATATTGATTATATTATGTTGACAGGAAATGCTCCTTTATTCCTTTCTTGAACACCTCTAACGAAGGGCTATCCCGCAAAGAGTGTGGAAGTGAATTCCAAAGACGCACAGCACGAACAGTGAAAGATCCATCATACCGACTTGAGGAGGAGGGAGGGAAGCGAAGGAGAAGAGATGATGATGAGTGACAAGGTTTACCTCTAGGGACAAGGTATTCAAAGCGTTCCCGAAGATACGAAGGAGCCTTAGAACTGTGAAGAATGGAAAATAGAAAAGAAAGAGTGAGACAATCTCGACGCTTATAATATACGTGTTGTTTTTATGTGTTGTGGCGAAGTTACCTATGTGTGAAACAAGCCTTACCATATCCCAACTTCGCATCAATAAAACAACTTCATGCATGCTTAGAAAAGCTTATCATGAAAGTTATCATGTAATTGTGATACAGATAAAAAAGAAAATAACATCATTGACTGTCACCATGACAACGTATTTATTGAACTTGACAACGTCAACATCAAAACGCAACAACCAAACAAAACTGTTCGTAAACATATTTTTTGTTACAATATATTTATTTTCTGCTGCCCGTTTCATAAAAAATAATCATGGTATGTATTTTGGTTATTGCGAATCATTTCTTTAGCATATCTTTCTTATGAATTACTTCTGTTATAATGTTTTATTTCACTATCGATCTTAGCAAAGTTATATGTTTATATATATGGTGTTGTTGGATTTTAAATAATGTTATTTTCTATTTAGGCGCCAAAAGCAAAGGATGCAGGAAAGGCTAAAAAGGCACCAGGTAAGTAAAACTTCAAATTATCAGCTCTTATCTGTAAACTTTAAATAGATAACAGGCCCTAGAAGGAGTCTTCTTCTTAGTGTATTGATGGCAAAAAGTCTAAATAGTATGTTTAGCCCAAAACTCAGCCACGCGAACCCCGCTCTCTGATGCAGTAAATAAATCATCAAGAGGGCATGCAGTGCAAGATGGAAGGTGGGCC
The DNA here is from genome assembly GCA_950005105.1 of Lycophotia porphyrea. NCBI lineage: Eukaryota > Metazoa > Arthropoda > Insecta > Lepidoptera > Noctuidae > Lycophotia > Lycophotia porphyrea. The sequence goes on along the minus strand of OX465405.1, from coordinate 2,826,354 downwards.
ATTGTTTGTGGGGAGACGCCGCATATGCAGTGCCCGGTGTAAACGTAACATAAATACGTCGATTTTTGAATCTAAAAAAGAATTATCCTATAGCATTTAAGTTAAATTGTTTGTAACAAGCACAATCAGTATCTTCCATACGTGTGTAACGAGTATTTTTCACTTTAAAATCGAAGTAAAGCCGGGAAGCTATATGTTTGTAGGTATTATTCGTATCTTAGACACTAAACTCAAATATTGATTTATTTATAGCAATTATCATCGATGGTGTGGACACAGCTGAGATGTCTCGAGAGAAACTCGAACAGTTCACTCTCAGAGTCAAAGAGGAACTGGACAAAGAGAGAGAAGAACGTAACTACTTCCAACTCGAAAGAGACAAAATTAGAACATTCTGGGAGATTTCCAGACAACAGTTGGAAGAGGCAAAAGCAGAATTGCGAAACAGAGAAAGAGCTACAGAAGAAGCACAAGAAGAAAATGAAGCACTTTTGGAAACTGAAAAACAAAAAATAAAACACTTAAAATATGAGCAAGCTGCGGCAGGAGCAGCTTTGAGAGCGGAAAACTTGGTAGCCTTAAAAGCAGCTAAAGAAGAGCATGCTGAACAGGAACTTGAATTGCTTAACGACAAAAGAACGCTAAGGCAAGAAATAAGAGAAAAATTGCTTGCAGCACAGGATGAGTTGAGGAGAGCTAAATTAATTCACGCAGAAGAAGTTTCGAAAGTTCGAGAAGAATTTGAAGAAAGGGCTCGTCAGATAGAAGATAAGGCTGATAAAAAATTAGCCGAGACTAAAGTGGAGTTGACAGTAAAGCATAGAACAGAAATAGCAGAGGTTGAAGAAAGGAAAAATAAGCAGTTGTCAGAATTAATTCAACATCACGAGAAGGCGTTTGCAGATTTAAAGAATTATTACAATGACATCACTTTGAATAATTTGGGTTCGTATGATATAATTTGCCAGTTTCGATTCTTTAATTATTTATTATAACCAAGTATTGTTAACTTATACTCTCAGTCTCGTACTTTCAGGTCTGATAAGTGGTCTAAAACAACAAATGGAAGAAATGCAAAAGGTAAAAGAGAGAGCTGAGAAGATTGCAAGAGATGCTGTAGCGGAAACCAAAAGTCTCAGAGAACCACTGGAAGCAGCTGTTATTGACAACAAAGAACTTAAGAGACAGATGTCTAATTATGACAGGGATAAAGCTGCGTTAGCTGTGAGTATCATTTTAAAATATATATTTTTTTGTAAAGGATTTAGGAGTATATTTATCTATATTTATGAGGAAAGAAAACAAAATGACCGATATTTGAAGTTTGAAGCTACAATGTCTGACAAGTTAGTCTAATCAAGGGGTATCGTGAAACCCAGTAACCGGGGTGATGAAATCAGATAAGCAGTCGCTCTAGTAGTATTGATATTCACTTGCATCCAATTAAATCTAATTGAAGAAATGAAATAAGTGTTGGTGCATTTTGTTTACTTTTTTGTTACTTTGACAAGACATTCTTTTTCTTTATTGTATAGAAAAAGGTTTGAGGAAAGTTTCAGAGACAAGACAAGCACAACATAAATGTAAAAAAAAAAAAAAATGTAAATGTTATTGTAATCCTCATAATTCGGTATGATGAGCTGGAATGCTTTAAGCGTTAATATGAATTGTATTGAAAAACTTGGTGTAGCAAGACTTAGAAGAAAGTTGGTTGTGTAAGTGTACAGAATCATCACTGAACTATGCTAGTACTAGCATAGCTCTCCTCAACAGAGACAAGAAGAAGAACAGGAAACAAAATTGGCATCAATATTGTCTAACATCCTCATCTACCTAGTATTTTACCAATTATATCGAGGTCGGCTTCCAGTCTCACTGAACGCAGTTGAATACCAGTAGTTTACATGGAGCGACTGCCTATCGGACCCCCACAACCCTGTTAGTACGGGGTAATACAATACCCCTTGGTAGGACTAGTTGTGAGACTTTCGGGCCACTTTAACAATATTGTCATGACAGATACTGATACTGTTAGCCTGCGTCATCCCACGGCTGGGCAAAGGCTCTCCCAATGACTTCCAGTTGTCTCGATTTAGGGTTTATGTGGGCCACTGGTCGTTGGTTTCATCCAGCTGTCCCGCCATCTTCTACGAGGTCTGCCGCGACTCCTTCTGGCTGTGTCAGGGCTCCAGAAAGTGTTTATTTTGGCCCACAGCTCATTGGGCAAAACTAAAATATTCAAAGCTCTTTTTAATAAACACAAAAGAACACAAGTATAATCAATTATTCTACACACATCAAAAGTGTCTAGGAGTATTTTGTTATTCACGTATTTAAACAAAACTATAAAGAATTTCTTAAAGCATCCTTATATCAAAGTGTGCAGAATTTTATACTCTTACAGAATATATCATAAAAAACTGAACTTTTTTATTTTATGAGGGTTTTTAGATAAAAATGAAAAAGTTAAAATTTTGCTAAAATTAGACTTACTGTTTTTGGTGATAAAAGCAGGAAATAAAATTAAATGTAATAATAAATTTGGTATAAAATAAAATTAATTAACTGTAAGAGCATCTCGAACGTTTATAACACGTCTGCAAAGGTTTTTCAAGCTCAAAACAATGTTGTCAAGTTCGCCTTGTGGTGTAAGGTACCAGGTCCGACGAAAATGCATGAAAAGTGGACTGTTCGGCAGCAGATTCTCGGAAAAAATCGTAGAGACCATCGTTGCAGCATATTCCAGGCGTGCTTGACAGGATTTCAATCTGGGGATTACGTGTACCAGTTCAGAGCCTCTTTATTATGTTGCTGAAGCTGCTGAGTGACCGCTGGAGTCGCAGTTGGGCGGGCCTCATCATGCATACGAATAAAATATAGTCCCATTTCCATCCGGTGTGGTTGGAATATAAGTGCCAGCACCTTGTCACGGTATTTTGCAGCCGTTAAACTGCATTTTATCTGAACACGGTCAGTTCTCCCGCCTAGACGTAGTCTCGCCTATACCATGATTGTTTCACATTGATATGGATAGACTTTCTGAGGATTTTGCAAGCTGGTCTCACGTTCAGGTGTTCGCCAAACACGTATTCTTCGTGTATCTGGAAGGATGCCGAACCGGGATTCATCTGAGAGTAAGATCTAGACCATTCGTGATCATACCAAGCCAAAAGATCGTTTGCCTATTCTAAACTTTGCCCGCGATTGCTTCGTCGTAGTGCTGGAAGCGAAAATGGTGTACTAGCAAGAAGGTTGACTGCTTGTGGTCTCTTCCTGCGAGTTTGGTAACTAACGAAGATCAGGTGTTCTGACTCTACCTTTAAAACCAATTGCCAAGTCGTAGCGTACGGTTATCTTCTCACCGTAATTTGTAAAAATCAGACTTATCTGGTGGTGGCTTACCAAATATTTCCAGTGTGCCGCTCAGCCGACTCACCGCGTGCGCGTGCCTGGTTCCAGCAAACTTTTTGCTCTCAACATCTCTTACCTAGTTAAATTTCGATGTTCCATGGTTAAGATAAACTCAGCAGTATTGATTTAATTCAAAACTGTACGATCATCTGTACATCTGAATTATTTTTTTATTAATTTTTTTTTAGTACGAAAGATAAATGTACCAGGAACAAACTCGCGTTTAAATCTTTTTGAAATGTCCAATACTTCTAAAATTATGCTAATAAATGTGCATGACCCCTAGACACTTTTGATGTGTGTATATCAAAGATCCTCGATGCACTTTGAAAACAGATTACATTACAATACTGGTAGTTACAAAAAAAAAAACAAGCTAATTTTGAAATGTTTTCGAACGAGTAAGGTACAATCAAAGTTGTCAAAATGACAAAACAGAATCTAAATAGAAATTAAGAGTGACCGACACAATAGGAAGAAAATATAAAAAAATATTCTTAAAATATAAATTGTGGATGCGATCATTTTGCTAATTTCAGGCAAAATCTAAGCAACTGACGTCACTAGAAAAACAATTTGATGTGCTAAAGTGGGAGTACGAGGTTCTTTTGGTTCGTTTTGATCGAATCCGAAGCGAGAGGGACGAGCTTAAATCTAGGTTCTCCAGGGCTGTACTAGAGGTACAGCAAAAGGCATCTTTGAAGACTGCGCTGCTTGAAGCCAAGTTGAAGAACATGGAAGGACGTGACGTGGGACCAAGGGAGATTCACGTAAGAATAATAAATTATCTGACTTTTCTAGCTTCTTTTTATACTTCCATCATCATAATTCCAGCCCGGAATCACCCGCTGTCGAGAGTAGGCCTCTCCTTTCTACCGCCATACTTTTCTGTTTTATCTCTTAGTCATCTGATTCCCGCGATTTTGGCGATATCCTCAACCCCACGCCCTTTTCGACGGCCTTTGTTTCTTTAGCCCAACCTTGACCACCATTCTGTCAAAACCTTACTCCATTGGCCATCTCTGCGTCTAGCTAGATATCTTACCCAACTCTACTTGAAGCGTATTGCCCACTTTCTGACGTCGTAGTTGTTCACCAGTTAACCAATTTTGTTATGTTGCAAACGTAAAAATCAACCTACGTCAATGATTTGTATCGGTCTTAACAGGAACTTTTGAAGTTGAAAGACACACAAATAGATGACCTCCACTACGAAGCAGCTCGTCTGCGTAAAGCCCATGATGATTTGCTGGCAACCTATGAGGCTAAACTTGCAAGATTGGGAGTACCGAAAGAAGAACTTGGATTCAAGTAAGAAATCAAATATTGCATATAACGCCATCTATGATAACTTTCTTGTACTACATACAGACGTTTGTGAATAGTGCCATCTAGTCAGACACAAGGAAACTTATGTGCAACACTGCTTGTTGGTTATGTTATCGAGAGAATAGCATAGATGGCGTTGCCATAAATTGTCTTTTTCTTTTTTCAGACCTCTCAAAGCGGTGGACGTAGCTGGTTTGGCGCCGGTTGTAGGTCAAGGTCCAGCTGGATTGGTAGCTAAAGACCAGTAATGACTGAATTATTTCAGTAAAAGCTATTTTTTTAATAAAAACTAACAGACATAATTATTATCATGTTTTTAATACTTTTAGGTACACACGGCGGCATATCAAGTTTTACATTTCCAGTTTAACATGGCCGCGCGTTATATATGTTTTCTGTACAATGAGAGATCCGCTTACACTGGTTTTGTATAGCTTGATGAGCCGTCGTGCGTACCTACCAATTAAGTAGTTACGTTGCACAATTAATGTGAAAGTATTATTTAATGTAAATTATGAATAATTAAACCTATTTTAAACTGATTTATTTTTTTACTTAGTACCTTCACGAAACCCACAATATACGGTTGCCATTATTGCTACTAATGTAGTTTAAGTTTTGAAATGAAATATAAATAAATCAGTAATTATTTCAGTCAATAGGGTTGAAAATCGAAGGATTGAATAAATAAAACAAATAATTTGAAGCCAATGAGTGTACTTTATTTCCTACTAACGATTTTTTTATTTATTTCTTTATGTACAAAACGGTTATAAGGCAACAGTTCCAAATGAATGAAAACGCACTTTACGATGAATATTAATAATTCAAACATTTTCGCTTTTGTTATTTTTTTTTTTAATAGCAAGAAAATTTTGCGCCACACTTCAAAATGTTGAGCCGGTTACACACATAACAATAATTTATTTCGAATAATTTTATTTTATTTGAATAAATAATTATAACTATGTTAATATAATTATTATTTTTTCGAATAAAATTGCGGAATTGACAAAAACTGCAGCATAGGTTTGTTTCGAAGTTTTCGAAGAAACTGATCAAAGTTTTTAAGTGAAGTTTGTTATTTCCGTACCAGGTGCTGAGTAGTGCCTACGTTTATAGATTATATAAACACGCTTTTGCATCCAATAAGTAGGTGACAATACAAAGTTAGTTTTATTCAGTTTACGTAGGTAACTCAAGTTATGCAAAACTTAGTTTTTACCATCCTCTACAACATTGAAATATATTGTGACCTATTAAAACCTAAAAACTTCGGAATTGGACAAAATCCAAGGTTTCCTGGAAAACGTCCAAAACAAACTTTTGGAATAATACCGTGTTTGAATAATGATTGTCTGGTTTTTCTAACAGTCTGAATATTTTACTGTTAGAAATGGTTGTGACCATGATTTTTCGTACCTACATTGCCAAAATAATTAATTATTTATTATCAGTCAATTTCCCTCATTTGGTTAGTTTAACAAAGGATGTAACATTGGTCATAGGCGGTTATCCCAAGTTTTTGACACATAGGCAACGCAAATAAGCCCCCAAAGGTAACATGAATTTATGCAGCTTTATGAATTCATTAAGAAACAAAATAAATTGTATGTGTGTACCTGGCTCAAACCGCGTAACTACTAATAGTTATGCTCTTAACACCTAATTCTTTTACAAATATCTAAATTTTTTAAACCAATCATCAATTTTTACAAAATAAAAGGTGGACTTTCTATCTAGTCTGTCTCACTTTCATGTGTCGATAGATTGATACTAATGTTCATTATTAATATATCATTCTTATATACATATAAGTGTTTAGTTTCAAGCCAAAAAGCATTGAAATAGCGTTCGCTCCCATTAAACAGTTTAACAAAATACACAAAACATCAAGCAATTACATTTTATCAATATTATATTTTTGATAAAATTAATATTGATATATTATTATATCATAGACAGGTGTAAATTACACGGAAAAATATTCGAAAGTAATTGTAATAGTGTAAGGGTGTTAAAAAAGTTTGATAGACGTGTTTTATATGAGAAATACGAGAATAAGGCGAGGTCATATTTCTACGTCGTACTGTATTCGCATAACGATTATCAACATTATTAGAATTTAGAAAAAAAAATTGTTACAACAGCAGATATTTTATCTCTTAATATTTTAAATATAATAAGACAACATTCAGTAATCATTTTCAAATATATAAATGTAAAAAAAAAAATAGAAATATAACCTCACATTGATAATAATTATTTTATTGGAAGAAAAGGGCATCGACGTGAGAACTTAACCGAAGGTGCCTTAATTAACTTTACCATCACATTAAAGCATTTACATACAATTGCAATACAACAATATCATTGGAATTATTAAAAATACGTATTATTAACACTAAAATCACTAGAAAACTATACACAACCGAAATTCAGACGTTCACAGGGGAAACGCAAAAAATTATGACTAAAAATTAAATTGACTTCGACATTTGTGATATTATTTACCAATTGCTTTTGCGCTAACTACAACTATTTTTTATTTTGTATTTAGTGAATAATTTTAAAATAATTATATTGCAAAAAATATTTATTTTCATTAAAATTATTTTGTTAAAAACACGTAACAAATGAGTACACTGGCCTGATTAAATATAATATCGTAACACAGATTACCTTTCCACATTTATTTTGCAATTGCAATTGCGATTTCAAATTGACAAAAACATTGAAGTATTAGATGTTGAAAATAATTAAGATTATTGAAGTAAATATATTTTATTACAAGAATCTGCTATTTTAGTTTCGTTATAATTTTATTTTAATTTATTTTACAAATTAATACAATAGGTTCCATATAATATAAAGCAATATTTTATTTTTACAATTAGGTACTTGGGATAAAACCTCCGTACAACACATAGTAAAACTATAAAGGCGTATCTAACTATCGAATCTCAAAATTATTCAAACACTTATTGTTATAATTCATCATATTTAATACACTAGATAATGTGCGTAGATTTTAGCGATATCATCTAACATATTCATCCAGTCTACGTGAATTATTCAAATAGGTTTAATTAAGTGTATCAATAAAATAATTTGTTATAAAACTGGCCTAAAGAGGCGCAGGAAAAGAGTACATGGAAGGAGTTGGGGGAGGCCTTTGCCCAGCAGTGGGACAGTAAAGGCTAAATAAATAAAAATAAAAAACAATTATAGTTCACATAATATTGTTGATCGAGGAAATGGTCGTTCATTTGTGATGAAAGTACGAGCAATTCCTCTTAATAAAGTGGATCCCGGCAATAGCCCTGGAAACACTCAAATATTTCAAATAATGGGTAAAATTTCCAAAAGTAGCTTAAAAGCTTTTGCATCATAAAATTAATCCATAAAAACGTTCCAGGGTTCAGATTTAAAAAATGGAACTCGACTGGCGTATTAATTAGTCTAGAATTTACGCAATATTCACAAGCCTTCTTGTTTGTATAATATTATAATTACGAAAAAATTATGCATCGCTTACAACCATGGGACATTCGAAACCGTATTCGAAATTCGAATAAACAAAGGCAATGTTCAGGCTGGCAGAAAATATCGGTAAAAAATGAAACGTTACAATGACATAGAGAAAGTAATTTCGATATAATTGATTAATGTATTCTATTTCGGTGAGTATAATGGTACAGTTTCGGTTCGGATCGGTTATGGACAGTGTTAATGAATTTTTGAATAGTCGAGGCACGGGACGGAGAATCGATATCGCGTAGCGCGTGGCAAGGAATTCCATAATCTCGACGTATATACAGATGCCAGCACATCAAGCTATTACAATCTGTCACATTTCTTTAGTACATTTTTAATTTTATCGTTAAATCATTAGGTTCAAGGTTGATTGGGAAAATTTGACAGTTTCGGATAGGTTGACGTGCTGGCGTCTGTATATGATCTTTATGATCGTTTTATACATACACCTTTGACCTAATTTTATTCGAGATTTTTCTAACCAGGTGACGTACCATGACGTCATAAAGCAATATTATTTTAATCTTAGTTCAGTGTGGGAAAGCGATGGCACTAGAAATCTTTTATAGCTCTGTCTCTTTCCCACGCTAGACTGACATTAAAACAATTCTGCTTTAAGACGGTATGGTAGCCCCACAGATATCAAACCTTCAGTCAAGCTTTGGGAAATTTTGCTAACTAAAATATAATGTGCATTATTACTCACAAATAAACTAATTTAGCTTACAACTAAAATGATATCAATGAATTGTACTGGTGGCATAACAATAATTATTATAATTTTTAGTCGATGTATTTAGACATATTTTTTTTTCATCAATATACTTTTTTTCTTCTAAATATTTTCTATTCCTCGACTGTTTTTTGTCGTAACTAATGTTTCTCAAAATCAACGATTTAATAAAATTATTTCACTATTTTTGAACAGCTTGCTTTTATACATACTTTTTTTTATTATACAATACTTTTTATATTTTCAATATAATTTAACAGCACGCGTGCATTTTGACACATTAGCGTACGAGCATTAAAACCTTATTTATAATTACTATTAGGAGATAAAATTCTTTTATGACTAATATAAATCTTTTGTCGCGGTGATATCTTCTGTTCTATTAACCTTCTGTATTGAGCAATAATTCTCCGTGGAAGGTAGTTCGAAACTTAATTATAATATTTAAATAAAAAACGTTGCATAAATTGGCGCTAAAAAAATGTTGGACAATTTTATTATTTTGAAAGAATTATTGTCATTTAAAGGTAGATGGGATTTAATTAATTATAATTATCTTTTGAAAAATTGAGTTGGTACTTATTCAAGAATAATTTAACTAACGAAAACAAAAAATATCACCGCCAAAATATTCAGTATTATTTTTTTATTTCACAACGCGTTATAAAAAAAATCTTTCGCCCGTTTTCGACCTTTTCAAAGTCGTGCTTTCATACTGTGTCTATCCTACCTTCTCACTCTTGCACTCTTACAGAATAGAATGAGAGGAACAGCAATACTCAAGCGTGTTAAAATCACATGTCGAGCACAATATAGATCATTAAGAGTTTGTTCATATTGCTCAGCTCATCTCGTGATGTACTCTGTATCCAATGCCGCCTCTTCAGGAATCCTGTCATCTGGAAAGAAAACAAAAGTAACTTTAAAATTTATAAAAATTAGAAAAAAGTTAACTGTTGGGATATTTTAAGAAAAAAATCAACAATCTATCACAAAACTCATACTGGGCCCGTGTGGTGGAATAGTCTTCCTTTTTTTGTAACAGGCCTATGTTCAAACAGTGAGACATAATAGGCTGAATGAGCTTCTACCTAAATGCCACATTTGCTAGAAAAAAAATACCATGAGTCTGTCTGTCAGACTGGACACAATCTTGAAGTTATTAAAGCAAAGCTGATGATTTTGTTTAAAGTATTGTGAATCCAAAAACACGAAAATAAAGCACAATCTAACTAAATGCACACATTTAAACGTACTACTTCAAAGAGCGTTTCACAACGTTTGTGGACAGTACCTACTTTAAAAGCCCATTGATACGAAGGCATAAAAGCAGTTGCGATATTAATACATTATTTGGGTACTCCAGCCATTAAGGTTGATGAGTGACTTCGAGAGTTTGCTTCCATAAAGGTTCGATATTTTCCGCTTTTCACACTGATGCGTTGGGTATAAATGACAAAAGTTAGGCTTGCGCAAAACTTTCCACTTATTCTTGCCAGTATAGTTTTGATTTATTTATACATTATGGATGAATGAGGGAAGGGAAAGTCTAATGGAGCTAGCTAGTTACGTTCTTAAGTTTCTTTTTAAAGACAAAAACAAAACTTAAAAAAAAGAAAATATAAAATTACCTCCCTTTGAAAATTAAATCTTAGTATACATCATTTAAATAATACAGCTTGACGGTCAAATAATTAATGGTTACATTAATTTCGATAGTTAGGAATAATCAAAGTACAAAGCGCATATTTGAATAATTATTCCAAAATAATTCACTGAAAATATTAGTGATAAGCATTAAGCTTTTATGTAGTACGAGTATGATATTTTAATTTATTTTGAATATTGCATTTATAATGTGCGAAATTATAAGTGCGCTAGCGTGTCATACGAATTTGTGCCTTAAGCGTAAGTCAATAAAGATCAAGCCACCAGAGACATACCTCTGTGTTATATTCTTGTTAGTCACGTTAGGCGTTCACGAACGATGACTTGGTCCTGTCGGATGCAGAGAATTCTTATAAGAATCTGAAGAACACGGGTTTTTTTTTCTAACCAATTATTTTTTGGATACTTAATTTGTAGGTAAGAGTTAATGAATGGTCTTGGGGTACTATTATTTAGTTAACAAGAGCTTTTTTACACAAGATGATTACTTTTTATTTGAAGTTATTTACGTTTGCTCGTGTTTCATGTCATGTAGTTTAACCAATAATATAAAACAAACAGTAGTTCAGAAGTAAATAAATAAAATATTTCTTTAAAGTCTGAACAATATGTGGTGTACTCACCCAGACAAAGAAGCAGAATTGGAAATCGGCGGACTATTGGATTCGAAGCCCTCTTTAGGCTTGTCATTAGCCAGTTGCATCTTCAGCTGATGTCCGAAACACGCCAGATCCTCCCTGAACGTATCAGACCCTGGGGTCGTTGGCTTCTCATCATCACCCGTAGCCATTGCCTCAGCATCACTCTTCAACGGCGCTTGTTCAGACTCTTCCTCAGTATTATATATCTTAAAGTACGCAAACGTCAAATATATCACTGAAATTATGAACGATGGTATTGGTATTGCCATGGCATAAACCAGGTTTAAAGTATTCTGCCACATGTCTAGCTCAGTGATCACCAACCCAGGGTCCACACGGCTGTAGTAGCAAGTGTAATTGTTTCCAATAGGTTTGTGCTTCGCGTAGAAGACCGTGCAGTTGAGGATAGGCGGGTACCCACAGCCTTTCACGTTTGGAAACAGTCTGGCACCTGTAAAGTACCATTCGGAGTCGTTTCCTTGCAATCCTGTCGGTACAGCGTCTGGTAGATCTTCATCCAACAATTCTGGGTACGCTTTATCAGCTGTTACCTCGTAATTTTCGTATTCATAGTCTTTCCTCAACGCCCTCTCGTTTCTGATTAAATTATCCATGTCAGTAGGAGTTACATTAGGGTAAATGCCCAATTTGTAGTTGACACGAATTTGAGTGCATTCAAACAAGTCTTTGGTGCAGCCTTCCCTGCAAGATGCCCAGGAGCAGTTGCTGGCGCCAACGAGATGCTGCACCCCCGTCGTGACGCATAGTGCTGCGACTGGATCGAATTGCATGAATATTGTAGTAAATGCCGGTTCTATGACGAATGGTACGAGGAAGAGAAATGCAAAGAGGCTGAACGTTCCAAGTAGAACGAAAGTTGCTGTTGTGTAAAATAGAAGTTTCTCAGCGAAGGTTGGGGGTATAATTTCTTCGTCTGTCATGGTGTGGGAGCGCTACGGGCGACCATAGCGCTGTCTCAGCTCGCTTGTGTCATATCATTTTACATCCCATTTCAGTCTTTGAACGTTATTTTGGATTTTTGTAATTATTCACATTTCTGTTGGTAGGACTGAGAAAGCTTTTATGAGGCTTGGTTTCCTTAGAACCTATCCTAAAACTAGTAACAGTATCATTCAAACGATGAAGACATTACAAACCTATAATTTTTCAAAAAGCATTGTATACGCTTAATTTCGCTTAAGTATCAGCAGTATTGATTAGAATGCCTAATTTGAAAAAGAGTTAGTGGTTACAATGTACTAAAACTCTTAACCTAAAAGTTACGTAAGCTGAACTAACAAGGAAAACATCCACTACCTAACTATTCCCAGAATGTAGGCAAACAGAATAACGTGATAGGCATTTGACATATTCGGCAGAACATTCCGAACATCGACAGGCGTAACTACGGTGCGGTCTAGACTGACAGACGGCAATAACTGCGCCTAGGTATGGTCTGACTAGCAGCTGTGAATGAAGAACGAAACGTGGTTTAATAACGGATTTGGCAGTCGAATTTCGGTGAAACGCAAGATTTTGAGCATCTGCTCCGTTTTAGCCCTGCTATGTTTTAAAAAAATACTAAATAGGTTTGCGGTCCGCCACAACTCGCCTGATGTGAAGCGATGATGCGGCCTACCGTGGAACATGCTTGTTTAAAAATTACTGATTCTCTCGAACTTTGAAGAGATCTAAATTATTATTATTAATATTTTTGCCGTAAAGTTCTGGAGTGGCGACAGCGAACCGGAAGACGTTGCGTTGGAAGGCCTCCCACTAGGTGGACCGATGACCTGGTGAAGGTTGCGGGGAATCGCTGGATGCGAGTCGCACGGGATCGGTCAATGTGGTGACACTTGGGGGAGGCCTATGTCCAGCAGTGGACACCTTTTGGCTGAAATGATGATGATGATGATGAATATTTTTGCCAGAGATGACGTAGACTTGACTTTCAGTATCGGTTACTTATAGGACAAATAATTAAATCAAGCGTCGAGCCTTAGAATGGAGGTCTGTTGTAAGATTTTAAATGTTTCCGAGAAGTTTTACAAAGCATACTTTATAAGCAGTGTCATATCACCTCAAAAAAAAGAGCTGCTTAGAAATAAACAGGGAGAACATTAAACAAATGAGGCGCGGAACTGGCACCACACACATAGTAAACCGGGACGCCAGACTGTCTGGCCAGCAATCCAGTATCAAAATATCGATTTGGGCTAGAATTAGCATTCACAAATATTAACTAAGGGCTCTCAACACTTTTTGACGCGTGAACTTGTATCTAAATGTCTATTATTAGCTTTTTCTTTAATCAATTCAATTAATAAGCTTTAAATGAGAACCTGTCAACGTGTAATTATGGTTAATTTTTATGAATTTATTAAATGCATTAGTGGTTAATTTCACTTCCCATGGGTGTCCTGAGAGGCTATTGAAGTGTAATCATGAGCTTATGAAATTGAGTAACACTTAGTTTTCGCTCATTTACATGACTGTAACCTGCAGATATACTCATCAGCCAGTGCTGACATAAATTTAATTTGAACAGCACCATAACTGACGTGTTTCCAATTCAGTTAGCAATACTTTATTTTTATGAATTTATTAAATGCATTAGTGGTTAATTTCACTTCCCATGGGTGTCATGAGAGGCTATTGAAGTGTAATCATGAGCTTATGAAATTGAGTAACACTTAGTTTTCACTCATTTACATAACTGTAACCTGCAGATAGAGATACTCATCAGCCAGTGCTGACATAAATTTAATTTGAACAGCACCATAACTGACGTGTTTCCAATTCAGTTAGCAATTCTTACTTGAAAATAGGTAAAAATGCTCAACACGCTGTGGAGCTAGGTGGTGCTTGGATATTCTTTAAAGGAAAATAATCTGGGAAATAACCCGTGTTGCCTACAAAGCTTGCAAAGTAAGCAAGCTGAAGTTGCACAGGGCTGGCCGTGTTTTTTGAAGGACTAATAGAACAAACGAGTCCTGGATTGGAAACTGCGTATTGGCAAGCTTAGTGTGGAACGCCCCAGCTAGACGGGACTGACAACCTAAAAAAGGTAGCTACGACAGACTAGCTGCAGAAGCCGAAGAACAAGTAGTTGTATCGTAACATTGTAAACTAACATCCTAATTAGAGTTAACTAGTGAAATGTTAATATAAGAATTTAAATGATTGTGTTAGATATGTATGCTAATAAAGAAGTTTTTGGAACGAAGGCCCTTATCGCGCGTTGTGAAAGGGGGCTAGACGGAAAAAAATCTCACAAAAAGTTGTCACGACACTTTTTTGCTATAGTAAGCTATTGTAAGCTGTGCGGCGTCGCATGTTTCTCTGTCTGTCTCTCTCTCTCTCTTATAGAAAGCAAGCCAGATATTTTCATTTCTATTTCGCATTGAACAGTGTAGTGTCGCGACATCTGTCTGTCTATCTGTCTGTCTGTCTATCTGTCTGTCTATCTGTCTGTCTATCTGTCTGTCTATCTGTCTGTCTATCTGTCTGTCTATCTGTCTGTCTATCTGTCTGTCTATCTGTCTGTCTATCTGTCTGTCTATCTGTCTGTCTATCTGTCTGTCTATCTGTCTGTCTATCTGTCTGTCTATCTGTCTGTCTATCTGTCTGTCTATCTGTCTGTCTATCTGTCTGTCTATCTGTCTGTCTATCTGTCTGTCTATCTGTCTGTCTATCTGTCTGTCTATCTGTCTGTCTATCTGTCTGTCTATCTGTCTGTCTATCTGTCTGTCTATCTGTCTGTCTATCTGTCTGTCTATCTGTCTGTCTATCTGTCTGTCTATCTGTCTGTCTATCTGTCTGTCTATCTGTCTGTCTATCTGTCTGTCTATCTGTCTGTCTATCTGTCTGTCTATCTGTCTGTCTATCTGTCTGTCTATCTGTCTGTCTATCTGTCTGTCTATCTGTCTGTCTATCTGTCTGTCTATCTGTCTGTCTATCTGTCTGTCTATCTGTCTGTCTATCTGTCTGTCTATCTGTCTGTCTATCTGTCTGTCTATCTGTCTGTCTATCTGTCTGTCTATCTGTCTGTCTATCTGTCTGTCTATCTGTCTGTCTATCTGTCTGTCTATCTGTCTGTCTATCTGTCTGTCTATCTGTCTGTCTATCTGTCTGTCTATCTGTCTGTCTATCTGTCGGTCTATCTGTCTGTCTATCTGTCTGTCTATCTGTCTGTCTATCTGTCTGTCTATCTGTCTGTCTATCTGTCTGTCTATCTGTCTGTCTATCTGTCTGTCTGTCTATCTGTCTGTCTATCTGTCTGTCTATCTGTCTGTCTACATATTATAATAACTTAAAAAAAAGGAACTTCGTTCCATCCGGGTGTCCCTTGACACCTCTCAAGTTTTTTTTTTAATCGGAGCTTGAGATATGATGATGTGCACACGTCAACTGATATAGTTTGAATGGATATATTTAAAGCGCTTCTTAATTTGTGACAAAATGAATAACAAAACAATATTTTATCACCGTTGTAAACCACCAGCTAATGTAAAACTATTCACAACAGTTACAGTTAGAAATTATAACGTTGTTTCAATGCCTATCAATGGAAAAGAAATCGACTGGCATGATTGGCGTCTTTGACACAAATGGGCCTTGAAAGACGCTGGCCATTATCGAGTACGTATTTCATGTTCATCGGCAAAACGTATTATGATTTATTTATCACTGACCTTTAGATTAAAAATATTTAAAATTCAATCCAGGCATTTGCCTTTATTATTCATGGAGATACCCTGAACTTATCACTGTAGGCCATTAGATTATGAATTTTATATCACCATGTCAGTGCGTGTCAAAATTTCTTGTCTGAATGGATACGAGAGTAAAAATATTTCGTGTTCAACATTAATGAATAATAAATTATTATTCATAAATAATTATTCTGGTGTCAGAAATAATAATTATTTTATTAAAATAAAAAATAAAAAAATATTTTTCATTTAAACATTATACCAATTATTCCTAAATCATGTTCATGCCTATTAGTTTTGTGTGCGCAGAAAAAAAACCGGTAATCCTGCTTGCTTGAGAGGCTTATGACAAATAACAGAATTTGATAGGCTGATTGATGGCACTTAGGCGCGACCGGAAAACACTGTCGAAAAATATAAAACTACCTACGTATAGGTTATGCATATCGATTACAATCGGTTGTGGTGGAAGCAAATAGCTTTTAGGTATTTTGTTCGTTGCCTCGCTGATCAATAGATACCTCTATTTTAGTCCAAGCTTGTGTTTTACTACTGATTTCATAATTATTTGAACCAATTATTGGGAAAAATAATAATTACATGACATAAATTAATTCGAAAAATAAATTAATGTCATTTATCTTACTGCACAAAATATTTTGAATCAAGACGGACATTCAAAAACGTATCGTAAGCTTTACGAAATAAAGTTCAGATTCCAATAAAAAAAAACTGCAGCAACACTTTTTCACAAAATTAAGAAATGCCAACGGAAATGTGAAAATTGAGATGGAGAATGCAGAGCTGTTGATGATTCTGTAAAATTACTGAAATTATACAATACATTTTAAATATACCTATTACAAATATACATGAGATGTCGTGTGTCAACACTGACTACCTAGTTAATCAAAGGGTAGTTAGGTACTTATTTAATCAGCCACACAACAACAAATTATTGTTGATTATCAACAATGCTATTGTTGATTGTTTCAACATGAATAAAAAAACAGTGATATTTAGGTAATCAGCAGTTTATAATTTTAAATGATCATTATTGTAAAACTATTATTGAAAGATGCCAATTAGTTCGATATTCGTAGTTGACGCAATGTAATTAAAAACGTTATACTAACCATTGATTTAATGTTGATATCGTTATCGAATCGCCAGCAAAAACACATAGCAGAAGCGATAGCAAAAAGAAAGAGGCAGTGAGCGGGCCATACGGAGTGTAAACAGACTCTTCACGAAGCCGTCAACCTAGCATTACGTACATCAAACTAAGTAACTTTACGCAAAAATTATTGCTGGAAAACGACTTTTTTTCGGGGTGAAAAATCACGTTTTACGGCAGGACTCAATCATCATCTGCCTAGCGTTTTCCCAACTATGTTAGGGTCGGCCTCCAGTAAAACCGGATGTAGCTGAATACCAGTATTTTACATGGAGCGACTGCCTATCTGACCTCCACAACCCTGTTAGTACTGGGTAATACGATACCCCTTGGTAAAACGGCAGGACTCAATGTAACGCATTGTAAACATTGTGTTGATGGATGAATTAAATAGTACGGGGGTCGTGAAGGTGTCTTAAGTAAAAAAAAAATACCTTGGAAAAAAAGTTGTGAAAAAGTTGGAATCTTGCCCCCAATATCTCCGTAACTAGAAGGTATGGTCTAGAACGAAAAATGATCGCAATGACGAGGAGAACAAGTGTCTTTCGGCTTCGTTAAGTCTTTTTACACCCTTTATATACCGTCCACTGGATGGAAGATGGGGAATGAAACTGCTGGAGTGGAGACCACGGATGGGACGGAGGAATGTGAGAAGACAACCAAATAGTTGGGACAGACGATCTGATTAAAGTGGCCGGAAAAAAATGGATAGCCATGACACAACTTAATTGTTGATGTTATCTTTTACTCTGGACGCTCTTAATGTACATGTCTTTTTACATCCTTCTCACTTATACATATGTATAATCTCAATATGAATGATATAACCAAGAACTTGTAACAATATTTCGATTGAAAAGAGTGTCTATGGAGTTTCTTGCCCATTCTTCTCCATAGAGATCTACGCTTTGGAATGGGCAACTACAGTACTTTCACAAGTTATTATGCCTTGTATCTGTGACTGTAGCTTCGCCTTCTTTGTTTTTCTGACATTCAAAAGTGCCTGTAATGGACTAATTGAAATAAATGCTTTGAGTTTGAGTTTGACAAAACAGCTAAAAGTGGAGAGATTTGGAAGAAACCTACACTCGGCCAAGGTTGAAGAAGAAGTAGAACAGCATAAACTAAATAAGTTTCCAAACCAAAGGCATCTCTTTTGAATCATCATCATCTTCCTGCCCTTATCCCATTCTACTTGGGGTCGGCGCAACACATTTCCTTCTTCCATTCTCCCCTGTCAGACGTCACGGCATCATTTACTCCTTTCTCTTTCATATCAGTCTTCACACAATCAATCCATCTTTTCATTGGCCTCCCTTCCCCTCTCCATCCATTAACATTGATGTCCATCAGTCTTTTAGTCACATGCGTTTCATCCCTCCTTATTACAGGTCCATACCAAGAACGACTTCCTTTCATCTTTTTCTGTAACAGGCACAACTTTCAAACTTCCTGGCATATCTTTTGAATATGAAATCATTTAACCCAATGGGGGCTATCGCGCATGAATTCACCGCTAGAGGTGTTCGTGTAGAGTAAGGTCTTCCGATTTGTCAGCTGTCATATGAGTTTTCGCGTGTTGCGTGCTTTTTTATCACGTATTTTAACTAATATTCATGATTCTGGTCTAGATTGAGCCATTCCTGATTAATTATGACTTGAAGATTTTAAGTAGCAACTTAGGATCTTATTTGTTAGTACTTGGAGGTAGAATGATTTTTAAATGTTTCATGCTCGTTAATGTCAGGGAGAATATTTGTATCTGAAATTTACACTATGTTGATATACGAAATGAAATAAACTTTTTATAAAGTTATTTGTACTTTAAAGTATAAAATAGATCTTAATGACAGGCCCTTAGTCGATAGTGGCGCCATCTGGTGAGCTTAAAAACGATAGCCCCCATTATGAAGGTAGCCTTAAGAATATTACTTCCAGTAAAGTCGTACCTTAAGTACGTCATACCCCCGCTTGCTCTGACAAGTTAAGCCGGGATAGGTTAAGATTGTAAGGCTTCTCTTGAAGCTCACAAGCTCATTATGAACATAGTTCTTGGATTTTGGTTATTTAATACTTGCGTAAGACTAGTTCATGAATTTAGCTTGACTTTTACTTCAAAGGAGGTTTTTATCATTTTCGGGGAAATTTCTTGCTAGGCAAATAAAAATTACATAGCATAACATCACGCCTGTAATCCCCAAATGGTCAGGCAGATATGTGCCTTATAGTACACCCAGTCACCCAGAGTTATGTTTAAGTCCCATGTAATAAGGGGCTGGCCTATTTATCAACCGGGTACAAAGCCAGACTCCGTGGCTGCTACTGAGAAATTCCTGATGGAAAATCCCATAATACTTGCAAATAAAAATTATTCAGTTATAAAATCACCTAAAGGAAAAGAATAAGGTTTTCTTTCATCGCCAGTGTAATTGTGTCAACATTATCTACCATCATCTTAGCAACGGTGTTAATGTCGGCTTCCAGTCTAACTAGATGCAACTTAATCACAGTATTGTACAGTCAACAAAACAGATAGGTATGCAGGGTCGAAAGATATAGTTTTAGTTTTTTAGAAACTGTTGCACATCTTCAAATGAAATTTGAATTAATTTAACCAATTGATTATTTTTCTTTATTTAATTTTAATTTCATTCGAAAACATCGATCGGTTGTTAAGAAAAAATCAATTATATCTTTCGACCCTGCATACCTATCTGTTTTGTTGACTGTACATAGGCCAGAGCGCAGTTCAGTAATGCACCAATGAAGGCTTATTTTTTAGCCAACTCTGAAACAAATTATCAGCATACATGGATTTGACTGTGTACCAACAAACATGCCACTTAAATAGGACATGATTATACATGGTGTGGACGACCAGTCATCGCACAAACCACTGACGCCTAAACAACTAATCGCAAACATCATCATTTGCCTAGCCTTTTCCCAACTATGTTGGGGTCGGCTTCTAGTTTTACCGGATGCAGCTGAATACCAGTGTTTTACATGGAGCGACTGCCTATCTGACCTCCACAACCCAGTTACTACTGGGTAATACGATACCCTTTGATAAGACTGGATGTCAGACTTTTTAGGTCACTGACTACCTGTAACGACTGTCAAAGATCTACAAATGACAGCCGGGACCAACGACTTAACGTGCTTTCCGAGGCACAGAGGAATCTCGGTATGTAATGGGTGGTCACCCATCCACAGACCAACCTAGGCAATCACGGCTTAACCTAAAAATCGACCCGAGCGGCACTTATTACTTAGCCACGAGCTCCGTCTCACAAACTAAGCGCAAACATACGCAGGGAAAATATGCGAGAATAACAATGCTCATTCACAAATTCTACTTCTATTTGTTATTGGCTCTAAGGCTTCTTTCCATAGCTTTAAATTCCCAAAGACAACAGCCATCGATAGCAAAAAAACAACTTCTCCAGGTAAAAAAAGCCTTAAGAATGGCGAGGAAACGTAATGGGGACACCATTTGTAAAGCAGAAACATAGACGTCACTGCATCGTCGTAGTGCGTCATTGAAGCGGACGGAACTGTGGTCTACTATTGTTTATCTTGTATCTGAGTCGTTGTGGGGTAGGCAGACGTGGTGGTATTGTTAGAGAATAGTTTTTTTTAGTGAAAACTTCTTTAGCATCGTTGTGATTTGATAGTCGATGAAACTAAAAAGCGACGGTAAAAAATAAATTTAAAAAATAAAAATACCCGACTGCGTAAAAAGTAACTAATAATTAAATAAAAACTGAAAAGAGAAAAATAATTTCAGTCCAGAAGTGTTGAAAGCAATTTAATTTAAACTGCAACAGTTGGGACCCATTAAATAAAAAAAAAATAAAAAAATCATAATTAAAATCAATTAGAAGACTTTACTCTACACGAACACCTCTAGCGGTGAATTCATGCGCGATAGCCCCCATTGGGTTAAATGATTTCATATTCAAAAGGTATGCCAGGATCAGAATGCTGGGCTGTGAAGAAGATGGATGGAAAACGATTGCATGTAGTGGAGATGAGAATGATGGGATGGATGTGTGGAGTGAAATGAAATAAACTTTCATAAAGTTATTTGTACTTTAAAGTATAAAATAGATCTTAATGACAGGACCTTAATCGATAGTGGCGCCATCTGGTGAGCTTAAAAACGATAGCCCCCATTATGAAGGTAGCCTTAAGAATATTACTTCCAGTAAAGTCGTAACTTAAGTACGTCATACCTCCGCTTGCTCTGACAAGTTAAGCCGGGACAGGTTAAGATTCTATGGCTTCTCTTGAAGCTCACAAGCTCATTATTATCATAGTTTTTGGATTTAGGTTATTTAATACTTGCGTAAGATTAGTTTATGAATTTAACTTGACTTTTGCTTCAAAAGAGGGTTAGATTTATCAATACTAAAATCATTCTATCCAATATGGGTCCCGACTGTTGCAGTTTAAATTAAATTGAAGACGCGCGAAAAACATAACCCTTCCTTGGCAGTCGGTTAAAAAGAGACAGACACATAAATTCATAAGATTTAACGAGGGAGAAAATGAGGTAGGAAGCATTACACAGTATTTATCTTGAAGCCAACATTTTTGAAGGTTTCACTTCTACCACGTGTGAATTTCACACGTTTTTTTTTGTATTCAAGAATCTTGATTAAAATGAAAATAAACTCAGAAATGTGAAGTTTTTTAATCCTTATGGTTAAGTCAGTGACCCGAAAGTGTGACAACCAGTCTTACCAAGGGGTACCGTATTACTCAGTAATAACTGGGCTATGGAGATCGGATAGGCAGTCGCTCCATGTAAAATACTGGGATTTAGCTGCTTTCGGCTAGACGGGAAGTAGACCCCAACATAGATGATCCTGGTAGAGTCATGACCAATTTTAAAATGAGATTTTATCCTACCGTATTCATTGTAATAACCACACGGGGCGATCTTCTGCTAAGATCGGTTGATGAATGGGTGACTATCTATTACATACAGTATTTTCTTCGTGCCTCGGAAAGCACGTTAAGAAGTTGGTCCCGGCTGTCATTCATAGATCTTTGACAGAGAAGTTCTCGAAGAGTTCTAGTCTAGAGTTCTAGAAGAATCTCGTTCAGAGAAGGGTTAGGCAGAGGTGCACCTAATAGTAGGTAGGTACATTTCGCCAGTTATGTTTAAGGCCCATGTAATTGGGGGCGAGCCTATTGCCATCAACCGAACACAAATCTGGACTACGTGGCTGCTACTTAATAATGAAATTCCTGATAGGAAAAACCTAAAAACACTTTGCTCGACCCGGGTATCGCAGCCAGGACGTCTTGCTCTGCAGTCGCGCTTGCAACCACTTAACCAACGTTTAATTATGAAACTAAAATAGACAAATTAACCAACACAAGTGACACTAAGTTAAAAATAGCTCCAAAATTGCTATTTCCTTGGGTCATTTCCATTGTCATTTTAACAATTAGTAACCCATAGTAAACAACGGTAATGTCATTTTCATTAATTAAAACATCCTCGCAAAGTTTTTTATCAACTGAAAAACATTTATATCAGCTTTTTATTGACCATTTGTAGCCACGGAGTCTGGATTTGTGCCCGGTTGATGGCAATAGGCTCGACCCCAATTACATGTGACTTAAAACATAACTGGCGAAATGTGGGTGTACTATTAGCTACACCTCTGCTCAACCCTTCGGGGATTACAGGCATGATGTTATGTTATGTTATGTATTGACCATTGATTGTATGAAAGACGATATGGTTGGAAACTAGGTGACTCAATAGACGAAGATTAAAAGAGAAGACTGCCTCTTTGGTTTAGTGGCCACAAGCGTGACTGCTGAGCACAAGATCCCCGGTTCGATTCCCAGGTCGAGCAAAAGTGTTATTGGGATTTTTCCATCAGGAATGTCTCAGTAGCAGTCACGGAGTCTGAATTTGTGCCCAGTTGATGGCAATAGGCTCGCCCTCTATCTCGACTGCCTCGTTGGTGTAGTGGTGGCAAGCGCGACTGCTGAGTATGAGGTTCTGGGTTCGATTCCCATGTCAAGCAAGTGTTATTGGGTTTTTCCTTCTGGAATTTCTCAGTAACAGCCATGGAGCTTGGATTTGTGTACGATTAATGGCAATAGACTCGCCCCCTATTACATGGGACTCAATGTGGGTGTACTATTAGGTACACCTCTGCCTAACCCTTTTTGGATTACGAGCGTGATGTTATGATATGTAACTTGAATAGGAGTTCTGGGGGCCAAAAGAGTGTGCCTGTAATTTTAATGACACCTGTTCTCGTCAACCCAGAACAGCATTGCTGACTGGTTTAATAATAAAGATCATAAGATTCGTATCTCTTTGCAGTATTTTTGGTAATACTTAAAGCTGATCCCGACAAAATTTAGAAGAAGATTAGGCAGATAATGATGATGTTACTGCAGGGCATCAAACTCTGCTGCGGGCTGTTCGAAAGAGATACCGCGGCCCTGGAACACAAACGGCAAGGAAGGAACATGGATGGGTTTTAGTCAGTACAAGTCTGACACTCCCTTCCGCTCTGCCCAGAGCGGGAGAAGTCATTTGATGATTTCCAATCCGTAAAAAAAAGGGCATCAAACTCTTCAAGATTCTCTTTCATCGGTATTAAAAATTACTCATCATCATAACTATGATGGGGTTTGCTTCTACCGATAGTCTAACCGATATTTTACATGGAGCGACTGCCTATCTGACCGCCACCACATAGTTCCTGGTAGCACAATGCCCCTTTGAAGCTCTGGCAGACTTTCG
The DNA here is from genome assembly GCA_950005105.1 of Lycophotia porphyrea. NCBI lineage: Eukaryota > Metazoa > Arthropoda > Insecta > Lepidoptera > Noctuidae > Lycophotia > Lycophotia porphyrea. Next base: position 2,802,359 of record OX465405.1, on the reverse strand, counting down.
GGACGGTCAAAGATCTTCAAAAAATGATAGCCGGCATCAACAACTTAACTTGTTGACCCAGTCTCAGTATTTTAGGAACGGTCACCCATCCATGAACTGACCTTGGCTAGCGTTGCTTAACTTTGAGGATCGATCCTTGGGGGTGTTATAATTTTGGATTGAGAAAAAAGAATGTGTATTGATTATAATGGCACATAATTATAAAAGTTAGGTTTCAAATCTACTGATTCTATCAAAGTTTGTACCAGAAAATATTGTAGAGAAACAAAAATCTAACATAACATCACGCCTGCAATCCCCGAAGGGTTGGGCAGAAGTGTACCTAATAGTACACCCACATTTCGCCAGTTATGTTTTAAGTCCCATGTAATAGGGGGCGAGCCTATTGCCATCAACCGGGCACAAATCCAGACTCCGTGGCTGCTATTAAGAAATACAAATGGTCAATACAAAGCTGATATAAATGTTTTTCAGTTGATAAACAACTTTGCGAGGATATTTTAATTAATGAAAATGACATTACCGTTGTTTACTATGGGTTACTAATTGTTAAAATGACAATGGAAATGACCCACAGAAATAGCAATTTTGGAGCTATTTTTAACATAGTGTCACTTGTGCTACTAAGTAATTCCTGATGGAAAAACCCAACAACACTTTGCCCGACCTGGGAATCGAACCCAGGACCTCATGCTCAGCAGTCTCGCGACCATTTGACCAACGAGGCAGTTCAAAGATCTAATATTCTGAAATAGCCAATACGCAGCGAGCAAGTGTGATCAATGCTTGTACCCTTTTTGTATGGCTAGAGGTCTTTGCCCTGGCGTGGTACGAGTACCCACCCTCCTGGCTCATATTATGTAAATATGGACAATAAAGATGAATACATCTGAAGGACGATATCACGCCTGTACTGACTTAAGGGTAAGGCAGAGATGTAGGTATACACCGTGACTTTTTAGTCGTCTGACAACGGCAGCCCACTTCATGTATCCAATGACTACTATACATTCATTACAAAATTGCTATTTAAGAGATTAAACAAAAAAAAAACAAAAAACAAAAAAATTCATTATTATGATGCATAACGTAGTTGAAACATTCTGTTGCGAACGAAGATCTGTCTACGCGACTCGTGCGAATGGTTAGGTATGTTCTACTGTTTGATACAAAAACATTATTAACAGGATGTTTCATAATTCTAATGTATTATTTATTTTTATTTGTATCTATTATCTTAATTATTGGTAAAAAAAATCACGGTGTATAGTCCTACATTTTTCCTGTTGTTTTTACGTTAGCAGGATTATTTCAGGACATTTTTTTTATACAATTTATTGAACAAATAATAACCTCGACTGCCTCGTTGGTCTAGTGGTCGCAAGCGCGACTGCTGAGCATGAGGTCCAGGGTTCAATTCCCGGGTCGGGCGAAGTGCTATTGGGTTTTTCCATCAGGAATTTCTCAATAGCAGCTACGGAGCCAGGATTTGTGCCCGGTTGATAGCAATAGGCTCGCCCCCTGTTACATGGGATTTAAAAACATAACTGGCGAAATGTGAGTGTACTATTAGGTACACTTCTGCCTAACCCTTCGGGGACTGCAGGCTTGATGTTATGTTATGTTATAATAACCTCCTTAAACGAGGTTTACTGTTCTATTAACATTTTTCAGGAGCGTACATTTTTTCAGGTTATATTCCTGCAGTATTCTAGTTTATATAATACTACTGGGTTTTGGAGGTCAGATAACCAGTCTAACTCCATGTAAAATACTGGTACGTCAAACGGGGTGAATAGGACTGCAGGGGTGAATCGACACACAACTTTGAAAGGGATTTTAAAATTGAATTCATATTAGGTATATGTTAGCAAAATGTACGCTATTTTATTTACTTAGTTATACTTAATTATTTATAGACTTTGTTGGTCATATTAATTCAACGTAAAAATCCCTATCAAAGTTTTGACTCTATTCACCCCTGCTGTCCTATTTACCCCGTTTCACCCGGTATACAGTTACATTCTAGTAGGCTGAAAGCCCCTGAAAGTCCCTAACATAGTTGGGAAACGCTTGGCAGATGATGATAATTTTAGGTGATAAAACATTGATTTCATCAATTTACTTCTTAGTTCATCTACATATGACTTTACGTGACACAAGATCAGCAATAAACGACAATAACTAATTTCAAAATCTAATAAAAGGGTAGTAATTCTTTTAATAGTACTTAGTAATAAAACTACTTAACCAACAATATAAAAAGCGTGTCTATAAAGTTATCGCAAAACCCTTCATTTCAACACACGCGTACTTTTATGCTAATCGAAGCCTTTCACATCAACTTACACTGGTCTATCAATAGTTCTATATGAATTAACTAGTATAAAATGACCCCTGAAAAACTTAGACCTTTTTTGTACCGTTAAAAGCACTGTTACATAACCTAACCTCAAACTACGGCTTGACGTCACACGCCACTAAAACAACGGAACACACTCGAATAGAAACACGAAAATGTATAACAAACATGCAATCAAAGAGAATTCGAATAATCCTGTTTTGATATTTCAATTATAACTCGAATAAAACAAACATTTTAAGTTACATAATTTTAAGCAAACAATTTCATTTGAATTGAAACTGATTTTCGTAAATTTAATAAAGAATTAAAACGTGAAAATACGCGAAGAAATACCTTACGCAGGCTGACATAATGCAGTAATGACTTGCTTGTATTTTTCAGGCGTTTTTCTTATGAAATTTCAAGTTATTCATTGAAATATCGACTGAATCAGTTAATATATTGGTAACGGTAATTAAATTTATCGTGTGGACTATAAATAAAGGTCTAGATATTCATTTAACCAGCCTCATTAAAGCTCGTATCTCACTGTTACCATTTAAAACAAAACACGTTGTAGAAAACAATATGTTGAAAACACTGTAGTCTTTTGACACTATATCATTATGTTCTGGGTTGAAAAACGTATATTTTGGAAAATTATTTTTTCTTTGACGTCTGTTTTTCGTCAGACGTCGACGCGTTCCCGCGATTCGAATACTACTGGGCGCAGGCCGTCCCTGACAGCCTCGTAGCCACCTCGAAACTATACGTAACACATAAAAAACCTATAAAAACCACCATAAAACATACCCGTACCATACCATTTGTATTACTAAAAATACAAAAAATATCATTAATTATTTCCAAAAAATTTAATCAATTATTCGTTTTTACGCTCCAATCAAACGAACAGAAATGATTTTGAATAAATAATTTCATTATAATTTTATGTTTTTATTTAATGGCTTTTTAGTTTTTGCTTTTTATTCCATTTTTGAATTATTTTGGCGCTCTGTCGTAGCTGTTTGAGTGCGCGCGTCGCTTTGTCGGGTCGATACAGCGGTATCATGTGTTCCAACATTGTACGGCGACAGACAGTCTTGTTTTACAATTCTGAGGTCCCAATGCTGAATGTTATTAAGATTACTTTTCCTTGTACTCTGAACATCTATTTCCATACAATTTTAAGAGGGAAACGTGTCTGTATGGCATACAAATATGGACGTTATGTTCTAGCTTGTGTATTTGGGGAACAGCGCTGGGAATGTTCGGTTACTTTGTCTCTTTGATAGTATTTCGAGTGCAATGAATGACGCTTTTACGTTTTATGGGTTAATGACTTCTGTTTGGGGTAGGTTGATAGTAAAATAAAAGTTGGAAGAAAAAAAATGGAGAAAAGCGTTCTTGTTAATTTATTATGATACAGACGTTAAATTAGATCAAAAATAAGTGATAACAAAAATAAGTATTTTTTTTTTTTTCAAATAAAAATACTTATTTTGGTTTAGTGAAAATTCGATATATTGTTATGTTTTATTTTCTTTTTCTTTTTTAATATTTTCGAATTCATATACCATTTTGCTAAAATGAACCACGACCAAAATTACTTAGCTTAATTTTAGAACTGCAACAAAATAATTTCAATAAAGCTGACAAAGAATTTAATCTGACCCATTAAAAATACTGGAGAAGCTCTTCTTTATCCTGGCATTAGTTGGCATTGTGCCAGGTAGTGTTCGTAAGGAGTGAAGGAGTGGGTCTTGCCTTCTTATAAGAGATTACGAATAGCCAGTTTTTGTATAAACTTTGTGATTATAATTAACCTTAGGGGATATCTGGATTTTGGATAGGTCTAAGGTAAAATGTAAATAGGTTATGAGAATATGGAAGTTATAAGCCAAATTAGTAAATTAGTGCGTAAAGTGTTTTGTTTATACTTTACCAGCGACCCTGCTTTGCACAATACTCAATGATGTTTCATCAAGATTCTATGACATCACCATCACGCCTGTAATCCGCGAAGGGTTAGGCAAAGGTGTACCTAATAGTACACCTACATTTCGCCAGTTATGAAATCCCATGTATTAGGAGGCGTCAGACGATCGATCTTATTGCTATAAACCGGTCACAATTCCAGACTCCTTGGATGCTAGTGAAAAAAACGTAATAGGCTAATATTATGCTCATGAATGCCAAAACAAGGATACCCTAAGCTTTCTCTTGATTCCCTTCTTTTTATTTATTTTTTTTCGGATGGGAAGTCATCAAATGACTTCTCCCGCTTTGGGCAGAGCGAAAGGGAGTGTCAGACTTGTACTGACTAAAACCCATCCATGTTCCTTCCTTGCCCTTTGTGTTCCAGGGTTCTCTCGATTCCCTTCAATCACATAATTCTTAACCACTGACGAACAAAATATCCATTTTATGATTATTACCACGCCAATATAAACCCAATATAGTATGACATATCTGAATAAGCCTACACCAGAACAGCTCATAAACCCCCATCATAAGACATTTTATAGCTCGTAAAGCGTGCTTTAATTTCGCTCGGAACGCTTAGAAATGCAGCTGAAGCAAATTGTTTGATCTTTTTGCGGGGGAAATGCAGAATCTTGAACGGAATCTCAAGTGGGTCGTCAGTTTGTTTCTTTATTTTTTTTAGATGCTGTCTTAAGCATAGCATAATCAGCCTATAATGTTCCCACTGCTGGGACACACGACCTTGTCTGTCTTGGTTTTGATATATATGATAGTGCAGTCTTTCAAAAATTCGAAGACCTGGGTGGCATCTATCAAACCTCACTGGCTCCGCGAGGTGAGAGAGAAGAGACCTGTGTCCTAGCTGTGGACACATTATAGGCTAGCGAGTTGATGGACGTCATGTCTTCGATTTTTAGGGTTCCGTACCCAAAGGGTAAAACGGGACCCTATTACTAAACTCCGCTGCCCATCTGTCTGTCTGTCCGTCTGCCACCAGGATGTATCTCATGAACCGTGATAAGTAACTAGACAGTTGAAATTTTCACAGATGATGTATTTCTATTGTTGCTATAACAGCAAATACTAAAAATATAATAAAATAAATCCAAACAACAAACGTGAATTTTTACCGTTTTTATGCTCCATATTAATACCGGCGATATGTAACCGCTTAAAATATTCACAGAATATTTAGTGGTATAGTGAATATACTAAAAATATATTAAAAATAAATAGTTAAATGAAAATAAAATAAATATTTAAGGGGGGTCTTTTAGGGGGGGCGACAAACGTGTTTTTTTGCCGTTTTTGTTTAATGTTGTATAGATAATGGTACGGAACCCTTCGAGCGCAAGTCCGACAGCATCGCACTTGGACAGTTTTCGGTTCCATTAAAAAGCACGTATCCTCACGGTGGTATTCTTCACTGTTTTGCGCACAATAAATAATAATAAATAAATAATAAATTTATTTCTATAACTTCATGCATTACATCAATGTGGTCTCAACCCCTGAACTAGGACAACCTGTATGACAAGGGTTGAGGTTTTTTTCCGGTTACTTGTCTCTGAGTTTGGAAGCTTAGACAGTGCTTACTGTCTGCTATAGAAAATGAAATAAAACTTAAAATAAAACTTAAGATACTCGTAAATTGGTAATCAAATATTAAAAAAATAGCAGAAAATTAAAAGGCAGATTATACAAAATAAAGGCACATTTCAAATTAAGGCACAATGAAAGTGCCTGCTGGGTTCGTGCGCAAGACCAGCAACTATTAAGTCATACCACGACCACTACAATACATCACTTGCATGGTGATAATACACCGTCACGCCAGTATTCCCCGAAGGGTTAGACAGAAGTGAAGGTCATCATCGTCCCATGTAATAAGAGCGAGCCTATTGCCATCAACTGGACACCAATCTAAGCTCCCGGCTGCTCTTCTGAGAAATTCCTAATGCAATAACGTATATAACGTATATGTATTTATTATTATATTTTATTCTTGGAAATTTTCTATACTATTGCACCTACTGTTTTGTCTCTGCATCACCCTAAGGTAGACTGGTACAAAATGCCCAAGGCATTAAGTCCGCCTTTGTATATTATGTGCATAAAGTTTTAATAAATAAATAATAACCTAATAACACTTTGCGTGTGTTGCCAGTGATTACATACGAGACCGAAACGTGGTCGCTCACAATGGGCCTCATCAGAAGGCTTAAAGTCACCCAAAGGGCAATGGAGAGGGCTATGCTTGGAGTAGTTCCTTGCGTGATCGAATCAGAAATGAGGACATCCGCAAGAGAACCAAAGTTACTGACGTAGCCCGAAGAATTGCCAAACTTAAATGGCAGTGGGCAGGGCATATTATTCGCAGAATGGATGGCCGATGGAGCCGCAAAGCTCTGGAGTGGCGACTGCGAACCGGAAGACATTGCGTTGGATGGCCTTCCACTAGGTGGACTGATGCCCTGGTGAAGGTTGCGGGGTTCCGCTTTATGCGAGTCGCACGGGACCAGTCAATGTGGCGACACTTGGGGGAGGCCTATGTCCAGCAGTGGACGTCTTTCGGATGAAATGATGATGATAATGATGATGACTCAGGAGTGGTCGTATACAAGTCAAACTCGCTGACAACCAAAATGATGGATTTTTTTTTAACAAATCATAAAAACTTTAAACTCAAATGGGTTTATCATTAAAACGGAATTCTAAAAAAAAAGTTCAACAGCCTGAAAGGTCTGTTTCCAGTAATTGCATTGCCGTGACTTCTAAAAAGCTGTAATTACAGCTGTGACCCATTTCTGATTTACATGCGATGCAACTGAAAACTGAACAACGTTTAGTACTCTGTGTAGGTAGGTTCTTAATCATGGTTTGTGTATAAAGGAGGATTTTATGCCTCATTAATAGAGTTCTCTTATTCTAATTTTAGTGAGGCTTCAGAAGAGGACGACCAAAGGAACGAGGGATCAATTGGGTGAAAGATGAAATGGCTACTGGGAAAACATCCAAATCATAATCATTCTCCTGCCCTTATCCCAATTTATTTGGGGTCGGCGCAGCATGTCTTCTTCTTCCATACTTCTTTATTACTCTTCATCTCATCAGCACCCTCCGTTCTAGCCATACCATCCTTCACACAGTCCATTCATCGTTTCTTTGCTCTTCTTAACATAACATAACATCACGCCTGTAATCCCCGTAGGGTTGGCCAGAGGTGTACCTATTAGTACACCCACATTTCGCCAGTTATGTTTAAATCCCATGCTTTTCTTTGTTCCATCTGTACTATTATACCCAGATTCATATTCAAAGCTTTTCTCACAACTTTTTCTCATCCTGGGAAACATCCAAATATGCATGTTTCCTTGGAAGATGGGTAGGCCTTTAGTGTGGGACGCAACATGCGTCGATACTCTTGCGCCATCCCATCTTCCAAGCTCATCGTGCTGTGCTGGTGCTGCCGCTGCGGCTGCAGAGAACCTCAAGCGGCGTAAATATAGAAACCTGTGTGGTAACTATATTTTCGAGCCGTTTGGGGTTGAAACTCTAGGGCCGTGGGGTCCGAGTGCTCATAGCCTATTTAAGGAAATTTCGAAACGCCTAGTTGACGCTTCCCGTAACCCAAGGGCTGGCTTTTACTTTGGCCAGAGGCTAAGTGTTGCCATACAACGTGGCAACGCCGCCAGTCTCTTGGGCACATTACCATCTGACAGCGTTGAGGAGGAGTTTTTCGATGCCCTTTTATAGTTTGTTGTTAGTTTATCTATTTTAGTTTAATAGTTTTTAATTATCAATGTATATAGTTAATACAATAATAAACTCTAGAAATATGCATTATTTTTTTTGTTGAGAAAGGTTTTTAGTATCAATGTAGATGGGTTTTTAAGTAAAGGAAGACCGAAGATACGATAGTTGACTTCTGTGAAAGATGATATAGGTAGAAAGGTGGTGACTTCAGTGATGACGGGTAATTGAGACTGATGCGGGTATGGATGAAGAAGACATGCGGCTTCGAGCACATTTAAATTGTGATACAGGGCAGAGGTCGGGGCAGGGCAGGGTCAGGGAGAGGAGAGGGCAGGGGTGGTGATAATGGCAGTAAAAAAAAAACTCAAAAAAACTCAAAAGCATTTATTTCAATTAGACCATTACAGGCACTTTTGAATGTCAGAAAAACAAAGAAGGCTAAGCTACAGTCACAGACACAAGGCATAATAACTTGAAAGTACTGTAGTTGCCCATTCCAAAGCGTAGATCTCTATGGAGAAGAATGGGCAAGAAACTCCATGGACACTCTTTTCAATCAAATATTTGTTACATAATCTTGGTTACAACACTCATGTTGAGCTTATACATATTATGTGAGAACGATGTAGAAATATTTGCACGTTAAGAGCATCCAGAGTAAAAGATTATATCAACAATTTAAAAACTAAGTAAGTAGTTAAAATAAACCATCGCAGCCTACAGCTCACCAGTCCCAGTAGTAATTACTATACATATATATATATACTGTACTGTATGGTGTCGAACGTAATCAATAGCACCATCCCATATCTTCCTGTGGGTTTCGTAAGAGGCGACTAAGGGACTTACCAGAGAATGGGAAGCAGCGTTCTCTGTATCTTTGCTACAACCGTACTGCGATCGCCAACCCGCCTGCCAAGCGTGGCGATTATGGCAAAACCCCCCTTTAGGAGAGGCCTATGTGTATGTGTATTGGACGTTTTTCGGGTGAAATGATGATGTGTAATTACGTAATGGTGTCGTTGGGTTGGGAAACACTGCTGCTATATAGTCATTCAATCATACGTAGCCTACAAACTTCATAGTACTGTAATAATGATGTTTTCCCTACTCCTCCGCTATTCTTTTCTGATTAATTTCGGTCCAATGGGATCCAAGACAATTAAATTGTTTCAAAGTCAAAGTCAAAACGTTTATTGCGAATCAAGTGTACAATGTGGTGTTACGTTATTGTAGTTCAAGACTAAGTAGCCTTTTACAAGCATTGCAATAAATCTCAATATTTCTCTGGGACTTAGTCGAGTTTCATAGTCTAGTCGCTTTTCTGGTGGTCGCCACTGTTGTTTCTGGCTTTCAGGCATTGCAGTGGTTTGGAAATAGTGTGGCGGGCTCGTCTCAGTATAAAGCCAACAAATTTCTTTGACTACAAGTACAAGGGTTTAATAAACAGTCTTTTTTCCTAGCCTGCTCCGTCCCACTCCTGGGCAACGGCTTCCCTCAACTCCTCGCAAACCCGCTTAAGAATAACCCGAATAAGTTCTTAACTTACAAAAAATTCCTAGTAATCCCACTTAATAAAATGCATTTGCTCCCCTCGTGAATCCCAGTACAGTATCGCTAGCAGCTAGCTAAGTGATTAACTTACTAGATAACTATAGGTACTCTTATGAAAGCGCCAGCATATGTATGGATATCGTAATAACCCGATTAAAACCTCTACACGGGTAACTTTTTCCTGCATTTAGAACGTCGCTCGCGTCGTAAGCTGTGTGCCTGATAAGAGTCATACTTCTAGATCCAGGGGTTTATGGTAGTTGAAGCCTGTCTATTTAGAAAGAAGGTGTTTGATGAGATGACGAGTAATAGAGAAGTATGGGAGACGACATGCTGCGCTGACCACAAATGAATTGGGATAAGGGCAAGAGAATGATGCCTGCCAAAGGGGGGTTTTGCCATAATCGCCACGCTTGGCAGGCGGGTTGGCGATCGCAGTACGGTGGTTACAAAGGCACAAAGAACGCTGCTGCCCGTTCTCTGGTAAGTCCCTTAGTCGCCTCTTATGACACGCACGGGAAGATATGATATGGTGCTATTCTTTACGTCCGACACCATACAGTACTAAAAAAATAAAAAAAATATTAATCTGATAAATTAAACGAAAAAAAAAACATTAGTTTCTTAAAATGTAAAGAAAATGAATTGGTTTATTTATCAAAATTGAATTCCTATACAAAGTTTCGTGTCCGTGCTATCAACCGTTCAGGAGTTCCCTCGTAAAGAGACTATCTTGGCTGCAGGGTATAGTCTGTCTTTAAAATGTATTTTCATTAGAACCAAAGGTTTGTGCACAATTTTAGCTCAATCAGTTAGGGGAAACTTGGTTGAAATTACATAAAAAACATAACATAACATCATGCCTGTAATCCCCGAAGGGTTGTGCAGACGTGTACCTAATAGTACACCCACATTTCGCCAGTTATGTTTTAAGTCCCATGTAATAGGGGCGAACCTAATGCAATCAACCGGGCACAAATCCAGACTCCGTGACTGCTACTAATAAATTCCTGATGGAAAAACCCAAGAACACTTTGCCCGACCTGGGAATCGAACCCCGGACCTCATGCTCAGCATTCGCGTCGCGACTACTAGACTATCTAGGCAGTCAAAGGAGGTGGTTGAAATTCAGTTGCAAAATTGTCCAAAACAATTTTTTGTATTTTATTTCTAGAGCTAATCCTTAAAATTCATGTTTCGGTTTTTTTTTTGTGAATGCTGGTTAACCAGTAATTGGAGACTGTGTTAACTGACTGTGTGTGTGACTGTGTGACTGTGTTGTGTCCAAGACTAACACAGTCTTAAGTACAGTCAACAAAACAGATAGGTATGCAGGGTCGAAAGATATAATTGATTTTTTCTTAAAAACCAATCGATGTTTTCGAATTAAATTAAAATTTAATGAAGAAAAATAATCAATTGGTTAAATTAATTCAAATTTCATTTGAAGATATGCAACAGTTTCTGAAAAAACTAAAACTATATCTTTCGACCCTGCATACCTATCTGTTTTGTTGACTGTACATGTCTTAAGTATACTTAAGACATGTTGTACACAGAAACTGTTGGTGAACCTATATTAATAAACTAGCTGACCCGCGCAACTTCGTCTACGGCACATAAGAGACATTTTTCATTGATGCTCCGCTCCTCTTGGTCGTAGCGTGATGTTATACAGGGTGTAAACAGACTCTTCACGACGCCAAGCATTATGTACATCTAACTAAGTAACTTTACGCTAAAATTAGTGCTGGGAAACGACTTTTTTTTTTGGGCTGAAAAATCACGTTTTTCCGTAGGACTCAATGTAACGCACTCAAAACAATGTGCTGATGGATGGATTGAATAGTAAGGGGGTCCTGGAGGTGTTTAAAGTACAAATCCTACATTAAAAACATGTATTTAAAAAAAAACTTGTGAAAAAGTTGGAAATTTGACCCCCAATATCTCCGTAACTAGAAGGTTCCCAGGTATGGTCTAGAACAAAAAAATGATCGCAATGACGGCGAGAACAAGTGCCTTTCGGCTTCGTTAAGAGTCTGTTTACACCCTTTATAGCCTATAGCCTTTAGCTTATAGCCTTCCTCGATAAATGTGCTATCCAACACTAAAAGATTTTTTCAATTCGAACCAGTAGTTCCTGAGATTAGCGCGTTCAACCAAACAAACAAACAAACTCTTCAGCTTTATAATAGGTAGTATAAATAAATACTAGCTAACTAACTAACAAAGCAAGTTAAATAAAACCTTGTTTAAAGGAGAGATCTTGACCTCTTGTCAATTTCCCGAAAACTATTAATTAAAGTAAATACTTTCCCCTTAGAAAAAGTAATTTCAAAATGTTTCGAAAAGAAAGCTTACCATTTAACCGTTAAATTCTTTCTATTTCAACTGTCAAGGCCGCATCGCCGTACAATCAAATATTTATCAGCTATCAATTCGCCCCCCTTCTCCACTGGCCCCTATTCGTAAAACCCATGAATTTTATTTAGTTTTAATACGCTTAGGAAACCCTTTTTCGCCTTAGATTTTTAAATGTTTAAATAGATAACTACCGATTGCTATTAAAAAGGTCTATTTAGAATTATTTAACTTTTCTGTTGAATTTGCGAAATGGATTAAAGTGGTAATTTTCCACAAAGAGTACGAATGAAGTGCTTTTTTCTTGTAACTGCGCTACATCATAGGGAGCATGGCATTATCCCACTGCTGGGACACAGGCCTACTCTTGAGAAGGAATGGGCTTAAATCCACCACGGGGGCTCAGTGAAGGTTGGTAGATGTCACATGTCTTCGAATTTTGGTTTTAGTACATGCCGGTTTCATCAAGTTTTTTTCCTTCACCGTTTTGAGAGCAGTAGTGATGCAATAAATTATACAAAGTAATGCGCCGTCCTGGATTCGAACCCACGACTTACTAGTTGGAGGTCGGAGCCACCACCACTGGGCCACCGCTGCTCATCTTTGCTAGCTGAATCTTTAACAACTCCAAATTTCCAATCCAACACAATTGTAACACATTTGTGCTTGAATAAATCATGTTAGTGGTTGTGTGGGTCGATTCTATTACTCCAGTTTGCTCATCATCCTGGTTTCTGATTTCCATATCCAAGTATTCATCCTGATAAAGTTGATTGAAATTTGCTACTATCCTTTTTCAAGCACCTTCATACATGTGGGCATTCATACACGCTGGTTGCCAATACTAATATTTTGACTTTTCTGAAGAACATTCTAGCTATCATTTTATTGGTAACCTCTACTACTGTTAGAAGCCTGTACTGTGCCACTGCAGGGCAATGGCCCTCCTTCCCTCCTACTATCCACGATCTAATCCGATTGTAGGTCAATCTTTTAAGAAAGACCCCAGCTCATCTGGCAATCTTCTTTTTGGCTTGCCGCGTTGTCGTTTCTAGCTATTTGGTGAGTAGTTATTTTTGTCCATTGCTCCTCCAACACGCGGCAGATGTGACCAGCCCAGGAGCAACCTACACAAAATATAAACGGAAGTATCACTTTAAAAGATACCTATCTCTCAAGCTTCCTCTATTCAAAGTTGCCTACATAAATATTCAGGAACCATAGACCACGTTTCTTATGTCACGTAATATAAGAATGTGGTATACTCGTACCTACGGAATGTTTCGACATAATATTGTGGTGTGCCGTAGACCCACGGCAATGCAGTCAAACGCAAGGTGCCGTGCTATGTGGGGTCGTTCAACCCTTTTAAAATACTGGCAATTCTGTTTAAGGGTGGTTGTTTAGTGGGGTAGCAGAGCGACTAGTAGACCTCGATTTTTATGGTAGCGATGGATTTTATAAACTCTTTGGTAATCTAAATCATAAGTCATCAATTCAAATTAGGCTGAAAATCAGCGCTTTTTGAACTTCAATTACACAAGACGGTCCCCCAAAACGGTCGCCCTCTAATGTTTTTTGCAGATGAGTTGCCTACCAAAGCAATCAATCCTCGTAATGATGGCTATTCTTGACAGATATTTCATCCGCCCTTGGTATACCACTAACCACTGCTGTTCAAAGATCTCACTCTCTGATTATTTCTGCTTCTCGTAGGTAATGCCTTGGTCCAGTATTTCTTGAAACAAAGCACTTCTCACCATCTTGACATAGGCCTGCCACAATGATAAATTTTCTTAATGTTATATTGTGTTGCTTTGTGAACGTATACAATTTGATAAATATGGCCTGGCCGGTCCCATTTGAACTGCTTAACTTTTCGTTTCTTTACGTTGCATTTCACATGATCTTTACGTTGCGGGGATTCGCTGGATGCGAGTCGCACGGGACCGGTCAATGTAGCGACACTTGGGAGGCCTATGTCCTGCAGTGGACGTCTTTCGGCTGAAATGGTGATGAAAGAGAATAGTAGATAGAGATATAAACTCTGATGGGGATCGTCACCGTATCGTGAGCTTGTCTCGAGGCGAGGCGATTACGATACGATTCCGATTAGTTTACCTTGCAGTAGGAAGTTTCATACAAAGAATACTGAATGGCTCGAGTTGATACGGTGACGATCCCTTTTCTAGTTGAAAGTGTACCGTGACCCTAAATCGCTCCGCTTATCACCCAGCCCTCACCTCTAAGGTGCTAAATTATTACTTTTTATTGATCCGTGGCAAGCATTTTTATTATGCCTAGTTGTGCCTAGACTGGTAACGTGGTAAATGGTTTGATGTATATCTACAGAAATAAATAATTAGTGCGGGAAAAACGTAAGGGTTTTGAATTAAAATATGCCAAATTATTTATTATTTATTTTGATTTGGGAGTTTAATGTGTATTTGTTCAAGCCAGTTAGTGCTGCGTAATACGATACCCCTTGATGAGACTGGTTGTCAGACTTTAAGGTCACTGAATACCTGTAACGAGTGTCAAAAATAAGATATCCGGGTACAACGGCTTAGCGTGTTTTCCGAGGCTCAGGGGATATACGGTTTTTAATGGGTAGTCACACATCCACGGATCAACCTAGGCAAGCGCAGCTTAAACTGGTGTTATTATTTTGCTACTAGATCTTCGGCAACACACACAACTTTAGGCCCGATATTTTTACAGGAACCCGAGTTAATTACAGGAACCATTAAAAGATTAAGTAGTTCAAACGACATCAGATATGTCGAACTTTCATCTCTTTTCAAACTTATAGTTTGGCTACACTTTTTTCTTCTAGTGCAAAATCACTTTCAAAGTATTAATTTCACTTTATATGATTATCTTCTCTTCTACTTTAGATTAACATACTTTGACCTTCAATCCAAAAGACATTGGGTCCCGTACAGTAAGTTTTCAACCAATAAACTGACGGTACGGTTGGCGCACTGGCTAAGCGGTTGGCTGCTACGCTGGGTGTCGCGGGTTCGTGTCAGCACGTACCAAATTTGTATGACTAAGTGTGGGTCAAAAACTAGAAGTGATCTTTATCCTATTGCAGTCCACTGCTGGAGAAAGGGTCCTCCCTAGCTGCAACATAATCAACACCGTACGCCTTCCGAATCCAGTCTGGCAAAGTCAGTTTTAAGGCCGTGTCATCCACAACCAGCTAATGATAAGGTAATGGGCCAGCAGGAAGTAGAAGATAGTCTTGGTCACGTCACCGTCTAGAAAATTTGTCCTCTGATTTGTGCATGGTATGAGTGAATGGGATCTTCTTGTTGGAGTTTCCAGCTAGGCGAAACGAAACGTTGGAAAAAAACTAGCCAAGAGCTAGTCGGACTCTCGCACGAAGGGTTCCGTACCATAAAACGGAAAAAAAAAACGTTTCTTGAATGGGAGCCCCCTTTAATTATTAAATAATTTATATTTTTATTATTTGTTGTTATAGCAGCTACAGAAGCATATCATCTGTGAAAATCTCAACTGTCTAGCTATCACGGTTCATGAGATACAGCCTGGTGACCGACAGGCAGACAGACAGGCAGACGGACAGTGGAGTACGGAACCCTAAAAAAGATTATGCTTACGGTAGAATACCAGTAGATGTCGCCACTGTACTTAAGCACCGTTTGGCAGCAGTGACAGTGACAACTTAGTACAAGACTTAAATGCCAGTTTTGAATAAAGAACTGTATTTCAAAAGTGACAGTTAATTTCTTAGTACAAATAAACTGCCTCGACCGCTAAGACCTTGTTTGTTAAAAATTAAATAACGTAACACAACTCCTGTAATCAGTTTAATAAACTGATTAAAGGAGTTGTTGTTGTTGTTGTTGTTGTTGTTGTTTATACTGCACTCAAGTTTCGTCAGTTATGTTTAAGTCCCATGTGATGGGGGGCGATCCTATTGCCATCAACTGGTCACAGTCAAGAACTCTAGACTCTGGGAAAACCCAATGACACTGCTTGACCCGGGAATCGAACCCAGGACCTCATGCTCAGCAGTCGCGCTTGCGACTACTCGACCAACGAGGCAGACTTAAAAAGAACTAGTCATCAACATCATCATCATATCAGCTCGTTGCTGTCCACCGCTGAACATAGGCCTCCCCAATCGAGATCCAACGTGTCCGGTCCAATGCCACCTGCATCCAACGACTCCCTGCAGTTTTGACAAGGTCGTCGATCCATCTGGCTGGTGGCCGTCCCACACTGCGCTTTCCAAAGCGTGGTCTCCACTCCAGTATCTGTTTAAATTATTCATAAAATAACTAATAATATTAATTATTATTATAAAATAAAACAAAATTACAAAACAAGCTTTATTTGTCATTACACTTTGTGTTTGTTGCAGTTTGATGCATCACTTGCGTATTATTACCTAAAATCTAATCGTTAGACTCAAACAAAACTCTCATAATAATTATAATTATGTACATTATAATTCACAGCGAATAACATTCTGAATATATTTTACAAATACAATTTTAATATTTATTAAATGTAATCTTTGAAACAATATTTTGAAAAACAGAACACACCGATGATACATAATTTATTTTTTTATAATTTAATTTAATAAATATTAAACAAACATTTAGGAATAATTTATAACACATTTACAACAGACAAGTAGAGCTTGATTTAAATTTAAAGCTTGAACAATATATTAAATATAATATCACAAAACATGGCAGATTATGTACAATAATATTTTTATTTTATTTTTTAACTTAATATTAAGTAATTCTGGTTAATAGAAGCAAAAAGTTTAAATAATGTTAATTAATTTACAAGGTTATTTAAAATTAGCTTTCTTGAAAAAACATGAAGTAATAATGTTGGAATAACATTTTTTCCTGAAAATTTGATAGTCATAACTGAATTTCAAATTCAATTAAGTATTACTGTTAGTTTTAGTAGTGATTTCTAGATATTATTGAGATGGTTACATTTAAAATCATAACATATACCTAATGGGTGAAAATGTACCCTTAGCGAAGCCGTAAGGCACTTGCTCTTACCGTCATTGCAATCATTTTTTGCTCTAGACCATACTTGGGAATCTTCTAGTTACGAAGATATTGGGGATCAAAGTTTCAACTTATTAACAAGTTTTTTTAATACGACTTTTTAACACAGTACCCAAAACAAGTCGTTTCCCATCAATATTTTTTGCGTGTACACAGTTACTTAGTTTGATGTACAGACGCCAGCAGATCAAACTACCTGAAACTGTCAGATTTTTCCAACCAACCTTGAACCTAATGCTTTAGAGATAAAGTTGAAAATGAATCAAAGAAATTTGACAGATTGTAGTAGCTTGATGTGCTGGCGTCTGTACAATATGCTTGTTTGACGGCTTCGTGAAGTGATCGTTTACACCTTGTTTAGGTAGATGAGAAAGCTAATTTTATAATTGTGCCACACCCATTTACGTTAAAATACTTAATAAAACCTAACTTTACACCTGGACAGCTGTCAAATCAATTATGACATATATAAAGCTACTACTATATAATTACAGGAAAACTTTACAAACAAAATGACGTAAAATAAAAAATAAAACTAAGTTGAAAACAATTTTTATAAGAAATTAAATGACAATTTAAAATTATTTATAATTAAATTATTTACAATAATTGTATTTGCTACGTTAGGCATGTGAGGAAAGTCGTGAAAGTGGTTCTACTTTAATATTTAAAATGAATTTATGATATTGTCGTTAATGTTCTATTTTTAATATTGAACATTTTTAAAATTGCGGATGAAAATATTTATGATCCGCTATTTTATTAAGGTACACAATTTTGAACATGATATTAGAATGATATTATTTTTCTATCTATGTTTATTATTATAATTTAAAATAAAATAATTATCACGCGTTTCCGGAAGCAAAAAATACAAAAAAAGGACTTAAATACTATCCGGCATAGCTCAGTATTAGAATAAAGAGACGTTATTATTATATAATTGTAGTTTTTCTTAAATTTTCATAAATGTTTTAAAGCATAAGCCTTGTTGCCCGCCATTAAAATATTAATACTGTTCTGATTTTAAACACCTCCCCAAAATGATTGTTTGCCTCCATTCAAATAATTGCACTTTCTTTTTTTCGCAAATGCTCTGTGATAATGATATTAGACAAGCTTTACTGGAAAGACTATCGGTTGAAAAGTGAAAAATTTAATATTACGAATAGATTTGATTTTAAATAGAAATTACTGGAAAGACATTAGACAATTTTATCATTGACAGAATCTAAAATGTCTACGGCGATAGAATGATTACTTAAATGTCACAACCTTCCAATTTGAGGCAAACTTTTCAACCGATTTTAATTTAATTATCTGGTAGTAAAGTTTTGTAGGTCTTAATAAGGCTACGGGAAGACGCCGCAACGACCACGCTGTGACCACGCAGTGACTACGTAGCAAATACGCAGAAACCACGCAAAAGCCACGCAGATTTACAGCTGTACGTAGCCATTAGGGTTGCGGGGGGAGGCGCGACGGCGGGCGGCAGAAGCTCGGCGTCAGAACACATCATCACTCGGGTCATCATCCAACTCGCACAACAATTTGCTGCTGTAAAAGTAAAAAAGAAAAAATACGTTATAATATTTCAAATTTAGAATAAAGTATTCTTTTGTTTTGTATTGGCGTTGTATGAAATATGTTGTGTTGCTTTTGTTATAAATTACGTGCTGATTCAAATTCGGAATTTAAGAATTTATATAAAAAATTAAATGTTTTAGTATTTCGTGAAAAAATATTGAATTGGAAATTGAAATCCATATAATCGAGTTTTGGGAAAATATAGGCAGATCAAACTATTGTTAGGTTTATCTAAAATTTGGTTTCTACAATGTACCGTAAATACTTTGGTTGTGCAAATTTTGCAAGAAAGATTAGTTACCTATTTTACTGTGTTTTTTCTGTGGATGAAGCAGAAAGTTCTAAACCAAATCGACAGGTTTTGTGAACTATTTACGAGGACAAGAAATATGTTTTACCTACAGTGAAAATAATCTACAAAATACAAATTATTACTAAAAGTCCACCACACACCACAGTGCATAATTCTATTAGAAAACGTACTTGTAAAAACTATAATCCATTAAAACTACGATGTTCCAACACCATACTTGAGATAGGACCTGAAAGTCCAGTAATTTACACTATTATGTTAAAATTACTCGAAAAAGATAAAAACTACTTTTACTGTCAGAAATCACAGAAAAAAAAGAAAAAAATAAACTACTTTTAATGTCAGAAATCACAGAGTGAATGACTATTGTAATAATTGTTACATTTTTTTCTTTTAAAAAACGTATAAAATTATACAATTGACTTCTGACAATATAAAAAATAAACTACAAAAACAGAAAACATTGAGAATAAACTACAAAAATACTTACTCTTCTTTACTCGCGAACGATTCGGCGTGCACCCGTCTGTTACACGCCCTGTCGCAGCAACGACAGTGCCAGTACGCGAGCACACTCAGGCTGAACACGAACACCGTCGTCGGCAGCACCAGGGCCAAGATCAGCCCTCGCACCGTCGTGTCCCAAGAGTACCTCGCCACCACCAAGTCCGACCTCGTCAAACTGTAGTAGCAAGGAAATATCTTCGGAGCTCTCGGCCCCGCGTAGTCAATCGCGAAAACCGAACAGTTCACCCGCGGAGGATACCCACAACCTTCAGGATTTATCAGAAACTTCAAATCAGTCTCGTCCCATTCAGTCGGCACGGGTGCATTCTCTACAAACGGTATTCTAGCTAAATTTACACGTATCTTATGGCATTTAGTGTGAGCGGTCGTGCAACCTTCCCTGCACGACGCCCAGGTACAATTGGTCAAAGTTTCCGCGTGCACATGTTCGGAGACGGAGCAGATACCGGCTTCTGGCACGAATTCTGCTAGTATCGTCTGTACAGCAGGCTCAACGACGAACGGTATCAAGAAAAGAAAAGCAAAGACTGCGAGTATGGCTGATGTTCCAAGACAGAGCGATGTGTAGAACTTGAATCTTTCAAAAAAGTGGGTTAAAAGCTGCTCCCTCGTCGGTTGTTCCAGTGACTTGAAGTCTGGGCTGCCTGGTTCGGCTGACGCTCCCATGGGTAACGTCGACCGCTCGGAGGCTGCTGGTGATAGGCTTGCCCGGGATCTGCTCATAGTAGACATCTGGAGGGAGTGTCAGCCAGTAGAAAGCATTGCAAGCTGGTTAATCGTCTCTTAGTGAACTAGCCGGACCCTCACGAAGGAGGGGAACGCCTGTAACAGAGAAATAAACAAAGCATTAATAAACAATCCATAAGCAACACAACGGATGGCCGATGGGGCCGTAAAGTTCTGGAATGGCGACCGCGAACCGGACCAAGACGTTGTGTTGGAAGGCCTCCCACTACGTGGACCGCTGACCTGGTGAAGGTTGCGGAGACCCGCTTGATGCGAGTCGCACGGGACCGGTCAATGTCAACACTTGGGGGAGGCCTATGTCAAGCAGTGGACGTCTTTCGGCTGAAATGATGATGATGATGAAGCAACACAATAATTTGTCGCACGAGTATGCCTTTACATTAGAATTGACTGTGCTATTCGAACGGACAAAATATTGATTTACAAAACTACTAGTAAACTAATTACACTTCGGCAGCAATCATCATTATGTATATCATCACTGTGCCCTCTGAGTTTGTTTCGGCTGTTTCTCCTCAGAGGATTCAGGTACAAAACGAATGAATCATCACTATCACTAAAAATTATAAAACAAAGTCCTCCGCCGCGTCTATCTGTCTGTTCGCGATAAACTCAAAAACGACTGCACCGATTTTTATGCTGTTTTCACCCATGGATGTAGTGGTTCTCGAGAAAGGAATCAAAATTTCATGATTACTTTAGGTCGCGATAACCGACATCGCGGGCGAAACCGCGGGGATCAGCTAGTTTAATATAAAAAAATACATGTAAAAGTGATTGTTAAAAACAAAATTAAACACCATATACTAATCATATTCGCTAGTTTACCTAATTAATGTTTTATTACATGCCTATAGCATTAATTGCTGAAACTGTATTTGCTTGACCAGCAAAATAAGTCACAACACGACTACCCCTCACAACTAACAAAGAAAGACTAACCTACAATCTAAAAAAAGGCCAACTCCATCAAAAACAGACCTTTTATTTATTCTAAGATGCTTAACTGGAACTTTTTGACGCAAATCTTTCAAATTATCGCGTAAAATCAGTGCCTTAAAATATTCCGTACAAAAACACCCCCGAGTCACGAAAGTATGTCAAGGGCAGGTCGTGTTTCGCCATTGGTACTATTGATTAGGCTAAAACAGGACATAGTAGTATTTACTTAAATATGCATCGCTTTCGTGTTTTTCTAGCTAAAAGTGTTTGTGGTGATGGGGGTGTTCAACTGCTGAGCATGAGGTCCTGGGTTCGATTTCCAGGTCGTGCAAATTATTATTGGGTTTTTCCATCATTAATTTCTCAGTAGCAGCCATGGAGTCTGGATTCCTGCCTGGTTGAAGGAAATAGGCTCGCCCCCTATTACATGGGACTTAAACATAACTGGCGAAATATGGGTGTACTATTAGGCACACCTTTGCCTAACCTTCCAGGCATTACAGGCGTGATGTTATACGAGTGTTAGCGGCTTAGGTTGAATTATGTAAGAGCTTACGAGTAAAAAAATGTTGGTAGGTATAGGTCGGCATTTTAAAATGGGTTTCAAACCACTACCATTTTTTGTGTGAATTTCAACAGTGGGGATTCGAAAAATGGAGACATGTTCTAATATCTGAGAATTAAAGTTAAGCAGGTACGCACAACGACTAATCAAGCTACGATTAACCAGTATAAGCTGATCTCTTATTGTACAAGAAGCTCATACAAAAGTGAGGTCAGGTTATACTGGATACAGGGAGGGGCCCGCAAGGGCCCTTGCCTGCCAGGGCTGCGGGACTGTTCGAAAGAGATACCGCGGCCCTGGAATACAAAGGGCAAGGAAGGAACATGTATGGGTTTTAGTCAGTCATGTCTGATATTCCCTTCCGCTCTGCCCAGAGCGGGCGAAGCCATTTGATGATTTCCAGAAAAAAAAAAAGGTTATACTGGATATTTATAGCTTGAAGTGTCGCCATGTGTACTAACTAATAATGACATGAAATGTACACGAGAATGAATGATATTACGAAAAATGGTCTCACGTGACTGATCTCAGAGTGGAGAAACAGGATCGTTTGGATGCAACTGCATATCAGCCTGTCCTGCAGCGCACCCTTTAAATCTCATCTTTGCATCATCACCAACTTCAATGGTCCGTTGACAGAACACCAAAGTTATACAAGACACCACAACCAGTATTGTAGGCAGAACCAGGGCGACTAAGAACTGACGGTACGTGTTTTCTAGATCAAATCGCGCCACAACCGTGTCAGGACTATTCTCCATGTAGAAGCAGGGGAATCTTGCTTTAGCGTTGTGGTCAGCACCATCGCGGCCGTAATCTTTCAAGAACTCTTTGCATTCGTCAGCCAAAGTATTAACACATCCTTCTAGGTTTATCATCAAGCGGCTGTCATTTGCTAAAGTCAGTTCTACTTCAGAAGGAGCAATGAAGCGATTCGGGACTGCTCTGGATTGGTATAAATATTGGAGGTAGGTGAAGTTAGTAAGGTCAGCTATATCCGTACGTGGCAGTAAGGCAGCATTGATACAGTCAACAGCAACGACTCCTTGCGTTCCATTGTGAACCGCGTGACATGACAACATAAGTACTTCTTCACCAGAATCAGTCCAAACGACTGTACTGTTTTCTTCCTGTACTAATTTCGCACATCTTGCTAAAAACACTCTGTCCCCACTGAGAACTATCACGTTTTTGTTACGGGTAGGAATGTCGACACATCTGCGATCACAGTTATAAGGCGTTCGTATCCTTCGACAAGTGCCTCTGTTACAAGAAAACAGTCCGTGTACGTCTATACATGTTATTTTCCCTCTTCTACCGGAACATTTTAATGGTGGATCCGTTTCTCTGAAGGCGCACTCGAAAGCGTCTGTTATGTTGATACATTTTCCTTCAGTACAGTTGAATGTTCCTGTCAAGTTCTTACATTCATCACGGATGCAGTGGTACTTCTTGGCGTTCTCTTGGTCGATACCGAAGCATGTTTTATTGGCAGAACTTCCACATTCAGACAGAAGTAAAGACGTTCCGTTCTTCCTGACGTTGACGTAGATCTGGATGCAGGCGCCGGAGGTCTTGCTGAGGCACCACTCACCGCAGGAGCCCCAGTCACAGTTATCCTTGTTGATGGCTCGTGTAGTCGTGCACATAATCGGGGTAGGGTCGATCCCGGACGCGATGGCGCGGGTATACGGCATGTAGATCGCGACGGTGAGGTACACCAAAGATACCGCACTGAGCACTGCTGTCATCTGACAGATGCATATTGTTCCACATATTTTTGTGTCCTGTGGAGGGACTACGAGATCCTCGACGGGTGTCGGTTTCACCATGTCGTCGACTTCCCGTCCGCGTTCTACGGCCACTGACGTAGATGTTGCTTATTTGCGCATGCGTGGTGGCGCGATCGATTGGACGCTGCAGTGCGGACAACTTCGGTGGTAGGGACTTTTTTTTTTAAACGTGTCAATGTCCGGAAGGTATAATTATAAAATATGTGCGCGCAATGGTTATGGAATGGGGATATGGCATGTGATGTTTGAAACGAGAGGAATTGTTGATAATGGTCTAATTTTAGAACGGATGTCATGTACTGGTTTGAGAGATAGTTTTGTTCATGAAAGGAACACGTAAACAAAGCATGCGTCATTGTTTAGGTGTAGAAAATTATTTAGTACTTACATATTTTTACTAATTACGATACACGCACAGGTTTTATTGTTATTCTTACTCAATAGAGTAGGTTTCTAAGAGGCCTTGGTATCTATCGGATGTATCAATCAACAGGTTTAAAATATTGTTTATTATTTTACACACAAAGGTTTTTTAGAGTTCTTTGTTAGTTTAGAATACTATGATTTGAAAACGATTAGACAGATACATGAACATATTATGATAATCCTATGAGTTGATGTATTGGTTAATTCCGTGAAAATTACTTCACTGATGATTACAATATTAGTACTTATCGATTTCATTGAAATATTTTCATCCGATTTTACAATGTTAAAACACCTTAGTGGTGCCAATTCAATTCGTAGTCCTTCTGTGAATTGAAAGAATACCAGAAAAACATACGGAAATTGGACTTACCAGCTCACACGCCTCCACTGACCAATATCAAAACAATTGATAGAAAAACGTTTAGCACTGAGAAAAAATACAAACTTTTAGTATAAAAAGTGAGTTCTATAAAACAGTGTATTATTCTTTTATCACAGATGTAGAGAATACATTTCTTATTGTTTAAAATGTACGATATTCGCGTTGATGTGTGTTATTTTTCACTGATGTGAAGTTCACTCGGAATTGTCCTGCGCAATGCGGAGTTTCTGTACCAGTCTGAAGTTGGTTGTCTGTTTACTGCATACAAGCTACGATGATTGATAGCTAAAGTTTCATTAAGGTTTTTTTGAACTGATGCATTAACAATTCTGGTAAAAATATGCATATAGATAAAAATGCCTTGAATAATTCTGCAATCATATTTGACGCTTTTTTATGTATATTATATATTATATTATGGTTTGAAAGTATTAGTATGATTTCCAAAATAAATATTTGCGCCACGTCATTCAATGTTCACTTTTGTCATAATTTATTTATTCAGTTGTTTAACTTCCAACTTTGTAGCAATACTATAAACTGCTCGATAATTCAACAATTTAGATGAGAAAACATTACGCTTAAATTAATAAACTGAAAATTATTATAATCAATACAAAAAAATCCTTAATATCCACATTCTTTTTTCCATCACAGACTATGCAAAGTTTAAAGACTTCCTACAATATAAATTACAACTATTAGGCTGCATAAAACATAAACAGTACTATCAGTAAAACATTTAAATATAAAATGAAACGCTTACCACTTGCCTGTACTGCAACGCTCACTTTCAAATCCATTTCAAAAATTTCCAATTCGTCAAACAAAATATCCAATTATATTTTTCCAATTTCGAACGTTTTCCAAAACCGTTGTGCTGTTTTCGAAATTCATTTGTTTACATTTTGACGCAGGCCGGTGGGACAAGCTGTTTTACCGCGGTGTCCAAAACTTTGTGTTTTAGGTTAAGCTTGCTTAAGCCCGCGCATGCGAAAATCTCTGCCAAAATTTTCTACGGCGATATTTCCACAGTTTGCAGCGTTTTCATCGACTTTCTCCAAAATATTGCAGTTAGTTTAATATATTGGATTATTGATGTCTTGTTTGGGGAGTTATTGTCTTCAATTTCATATCGCCTTTGTCTGTAAGTTGATTTATTTACTGCAAAATATTATAATAAAATTTATAAACATTAAAACAACAGTCTTAATATTTAGTAAAATGTTTTCTCAACGTCAAGTTAGATATACATAAATATTTATGTATGGCCAACATAACGTCTTCAATATCTAGGCACATAAGGTCCCATTAAAATAGATGGAAAAACTTTTAGAAATTATTCAGACCACCAAAATAAGGACAATGGTAAAAAAAATAAGAAAAACGCATTAGATACTTGCACCTAACAATTACAGCAATTTATTATTTTGCTGCCTCGTTGATCAAGTGGTCGCAAGCGCGACTGCTGAGCATGAGGTCCTGGGTTCTATTCCCAGGTCGGGCAAAGTGCTATTGGGTTTTTCCATCAGGAATTTCTCAGTAGCAGCCACGGAATCTGGATTTGCACCCGGTTGATGGCAATAGGCTCACCCGCTGTTACATGGGACTTAAACATAACTGGCGAAATGTGGGTGTACTATTAGGTACACCTCTGCCAAACCCTACTTTTTATTATTTTAAGTCAAAATAAAATCACTTTAATCAGTGTTTTTTTTTCTTCAATATCTTTGGTTAGACGTTCTGAACGCTGTGTTAAAATGTGTTTATCTATTTTAATGGGACCTTAAATAACTTACCAGGCCAAACACTAATAAACATTTTATTCTGATAAATGTTTATTCTGATGTAAGCAGTGACAGCCTAATTGTGCGACCATTGCATTGGACTGCCAAGTCATAGCTCCTGAGTTCGATCCCAAGACACGAACCTCTGATTTTTCAGATTCATATGCGTATTGTATACCTAATCATCAATTGCTTCGGTGAAGGAAAACATAGTGTGGAAACCAGCATGCCTGAGAGATATTTCTCGACGGCATGTAAATCCAAGTCAGAGGCCAATGGGCGACATAAAAACTCTGACACAGGCAGTAACCACACAAAAAAGAAAAGAATTTATTCTGATTAGAATAAATTCTTTTCTTTTTCTTGTGTAACTGCTGAACATAACATCACATTCTTATAAAATAAATAAAAATAAAATACATTTATTTCGAGCAACATGAACTCGTGATGTGGAGTATACACAAATACAGACAACAATTAATATACATACAAAAGATAATATAACAGTAATAAAATATAAAATAAAAGAGGCAACACCTCACCGGCCCTGCTGACGGCAGCATGCCTATCACAGCAGTGCCGTATGTATGGGCACTCCATCCGGTCAGCGATCATCGGCAGGACAGCATTGGCTTATAAAGTTTTTCATTCCACTATTACACTAGGCATAATGTTTCTGTGATCCTATTATATTATTCTCGATCGTTCTCATATTAAGTGAGTGTCCCTCCATACCTCAAAATAACACATAACATCACACCTGTAATCCCCGAAGGATTAGGCAGATGTCCACCTAATAGTACACCCACCTTCTGCCAGTTATGTATAAGTCCCATGTAATAGGGGGCGAGGCTATTGTCATCAACCGGGCACGAATCCAGACTCCGTGGCTGCTACTGAGAAATTTCTGATAGAAAACTCCAATAACACTTTGCTCGGCCCGGGAATTGAACTCAGGACCTCAAAATCAAAATCAAAGCATTTATTTTAAGAAGGCCAATTACAGGCACTTTTGAATTGTCGACAAAGATAACAATGTAATGTAGCTACAGTCCCAGTCACAAGGCATAAAAACTGTGAAAGTACTGTAGTTGCCCATTACCTAGCATAGATATTTATGGAATAACGGGGAAGAAACTCCATAGATACTCTTTTATATCAGTATATCCTCAGTATATCAGTATGTCCTCATGCTAAGCAGTCGTGCTTGTGACCACTAGACCAACGAGGCAGTAAATACAAGATATATCCAAGAAAAAGGGCTTAATACGTGAAAAGCAAGCAAGCCAGAGGACATAAGGGTCAATGTACAACAATAAATCAACAACTTTCCGTCGGTTATTGCATTATGTCGTTAGTCTGATTGTTCACTCGCAATTTATCAGTTAGGGACTTAGGCGGTGGACATACTGTGTGTTTTTTGTTAATTTGTACCTACGTTACATACTCAGACGATGAGGTTCTCTCTGGCAGAACGGTACGTACTCCTTTTTATGATGGAGTAGGTGTGTATAACAGACCACGTGGGTTCAGCGTGGTGTATGAAGAGATTTTTTCTTAGAGGTTAGGTTTTGAAAAGTGATTTTTATCGCCAGTTTTTTGGTGCAAACTCAAGCAAAATTAATATCTACGATTTTTGTTTGGGCATAGGGGAGAACAGCTAGTTTTCAATTACGGTAAAAGTGGTTAAGATATTGCTCGACACACTCACGGAAGCTGTGCCCTTAACACTAATGCGTGTGGCGCGAGCGCGAATTTCCACGATTCTGTTCTGCAAGACCAACCAACAGAATGGGAACAACTAACTTATTGACCGGGAGACAGCGTTCTAAACAGGGGCAAGTCCCGGTGAACCCCTTAATACAGATTAATATCTGGAAACTGAAATAAACAAGGATCGTTCTTGCATATCGAGGACGTACAGCCAAGAAACGTTGACAGCGTCTAGAGACGGCAGTATAGGTACATACTAATACAATGTATGGTGCCGAAAGTGTGTTGAGCGCACAACGAATCGTTGTTAGAAGCTGTCAATACTACTTGAGGCCTGCTATTGCCGAGGCGTCATCATGTTCTGTGGCTAAGACGAATAAACCTATTTTATATCTGCTAAATGGCTTCTTTATATCCAAAAGCTTTGCCAACTACTAGAATATTCACCATAGCTCACAACGATCATAAACCAGTACAAACAGAATAAAAATCGAATAAAATAAGCTGATTGAATTAATGGGTTTTGTTTTTATGAATATTCTTTGTTTCTGCGAACTTAACAGGGTTGTTCTCGGAAATATGCCGCATAAAAATACGACAAAACATCACGCCTGTCTCCTCCTCCTCTCAATCCTCGAAGGGTTAGGCGGAGTTGTACCTAATAGTACACACACATTTCGCTAGTTATGTTTAAATCCCATGTATAATGGGAGATGAATAAGTTCATTTGCCCGAACCGGGAATCAAACCCAGGACCATAAAAATACGCTCTAAACAAAATCAAAATATGTCGTTGATTTCGTATTTTTCTTTAGATTTTTGTTTACAGAGATGAGACCCCAGAGAACCATACAAAATGCCACAGCAAAAGCTTAAATACATAAATTATTTCCATAATTTAGAAATGAAAAATCTTTTACTTTAATACCTAAATAATAATTATAAAAATCTGTATTGCAGTCCACTGGATCCATAAAAAATACATAATTTCAGAAGTTACAACAAAAATTCCAAGTATTTTCTTATTGGACTAATTTTCCACAACTCTACGTGCTAAACGTGTATCTTGTATAAAATAATATATTAAGATATATTAACTAAGTAACTACCTAGTAAAAGATTTTTCATT
Organism: Lycophotia porphyrea; assembly: GCA_950005105.1. Taxonomy (NCBI): domain Eukaryota; kingdom Metazoa; phylum Arthropoda; class Insecta; order Lepidoptera; family Noctuidae; genus Lycophotia; species Lycophotia porphyrea. The sequence goes on along the minus strand of OX465405.1, from coordinate 2,773,371 downwards.
CATAAATGAAAAAAAAAACACATTTATAAATGAAAAATATTTACTAGTATTTTTTCGTTGGTCTAGTGGCCGCAACAAGTCCTGGGTTCCTTTCCCAGGTCGGACAAAGTGTCATAGGGTTTTTGCTTCAGGATTTTTTTTTATAAAAGGGGACTTGTGACCTCAATCTGGTCCTAAGGACAGAGATGAAGTTAACGATGTAACGAGCTAACCCAAAATATTCCTATTATTAACTCGTGACTTAAATAGATTGGGGTCATATGAACTTGGGAGCGAATTTATTTATTTATTTATTTATTTATTCAGTAGTACACATACATTTTATTTATTCAAGTTGGTGCCAACATAAACTCATTAGAGTTTTACCGTGCACCAAAATCATCGACTACATAATTTAGAGAATTAACAGATACACTAAAGTAGGTACTTAGTTAAAAAGAAACAACAATTAAAATTACATCGGGTATTAGGCAAAATAATATCTAATACTCGTACTAACGAGCGAACCTCGGTGACCAATCCGACCGTCCGTTCATAAAAACAAAAGTGGTGAGGGAAGTTTTTAATTGATACAGGTTGTTCATAAAGTATATGTTCTAGTAATAGTTTTTTTTGTGTTATTTTATTATTGTTAGGTATTTTTTTTTTTTTTTTGTGGAACATCAACAGGATTTGTTCAGTAGCAGCCACGAAGTCTAATTTGATTTGTCTGAGTTGATGGTTAATGCTTCCTCTTAATTAGACTTAAACATAAAAAGGCGAAATGTAGGTGAAAGTACTTTTAGATATACAAGGTGTAACGTTAAATGCACAATTACGAGCAGAATCAATTGAACCACTTTTTAATATAGGTCACATTTTTCTAAAAATCTTCATTAAAAATATTGCCCTGTCTATTCATTAATAGGGCGCAGCGGCCTACCGACTTTTCCCTCGCCAGAGCGTCGTCGCAGACGCAAGAAACTATCAGAATTGCCAGTAAAACTAAAACAACACATAAAACCATAATTTTTTTTTCTCTTTTAGGTCAATTTAATTAAAAATCATTTGGGGTGTCTGAGGTTTTGCGCATTTAACGTTACACGTTGTATAACCCCGTTACCTAACCCTTAAAGGATTCCAGCCGTTATTTTATATCTTTGCTACTGTTAAAGAGTCGCTCTAGCAACAATCAACCAAACTTAAACATGCAGGTACACTTATGATGATGTCATCACAAAATACCTTAAGAAAAAATAGTCAAACAAAGATGGCGCCCCTGTGAACGCGTCGCTATTGTCACATACATATGCTTACACGAGACACGCCTGGATCTTTCCAGACCATCCCACGCTTCGCCAGGCGTCGAACACTTTTGACATCATTCTTTAAGTGAAAGAATTAAAAATGCAATATTGTTATGCAACAGCAAGAAAAAAAATTATGATGATAGAAAATGTCTATGCCATTAAGTCCGCCTCCATACTTTATTCTTGAAGTGTTAAACAAATTGAGAACAGCGTTGGCCCAGTGGTAGCGAACCTGACTTACGAACAGTAAATCGTGGGTTCGAACCCAGGCAGGCGCATTACTTTGTGTAATTTATTTCATCACCATTGCTCTCAAAAACGGTGAAGGAAAACATCGTGAGGAAACCGGCATGTCCTAGAACCAAAAATGTGACATCTACCAATCCGCACTGGGCCCGCGTGGTGGATTATAGCCCATTCCCTCTCATAGAGAGGAGGCCTGTGTCCCAGCAGTGGGAACATTATAGGCTGATGATGATGATGATGAAGATGTTAAACAAATAAAAAGATGTATATTTCAAATCACAGAAAACACTCGATTCGGTTTCATCTAGGCAAGCCTGTTCCACCCTAGGCCAGGTCATCGTTTCACATCAAGCGAGTTGCGGCCAAACGTAAGTCTATTTAGGATTACAGTACATTTCTGGAGGTTTCGTCAAACCAATACGGACAGATTGAATACCAGCTGCGGACATCGGACACTGACAGACACAACAAACAATTAAAGGGTGTGAACAGACTCTTAACGAAGCTGAAAGGCACTTGTTCTACCCGTCATTGTGATATTTTTTTTGTTCTAGACCATATCTGGGAAACTTCTAGTTGGGAGATATTGGGGGTCAAACTTCCAACTTTTCCACAAGTTTTTTTTTTAAATACATGTTTTTAATGTAAGATTTTTACTTAAAACACCTCCAGGACCTCCTGCGTTACATGGAGTCCTACCGTAAAACGTAAAAAAAGTCGTTTCCCAGCACTAATTTTTGCTTAAAGTTACTTAGTTTGATGTACATAATGCTTGGTTGAAGGCTTCGTGAAGAGTCTATTTACACCCTGTATATCAGAATCAGGTATCACACTGTCAGAATTCGTGTATGTATTTGTCTTGGCTGAAAATAGCATGTTGTCAAAGTCAATAGAGGAGACTGCAACTCGCCTTAGTGCAGTAAAAACATATATTGCAGGAAGACAGACAGAAAGGCGCAGTCTTAGCCTAAGACTTTGGGGGGAGACACACGGAGCATTAGCCAGGAATTTAGTTTGGACGGAGGAGTGTCAATTTGGCGTGTGTGATTTTGGATTTTGGGGAGGGGTCCTAGGGGGGGTCCGTGACCCCCCCTAGGACCGCGCCTGCAGACAGACAGTTTCAGGTAGGGCTCGTTGCTGCCGCAAGCAAGTGTGTAACTACCTTCTTTTAGAAGCAGAGTCGAAAAATAATATCTTTTGCTTGATTAACATTTTCACAGACACGAGTTTATCCAGCAGATAACATAGATAGTCAAGTGGTATCACCTTCAGACTGCGAAGTCATAGGTGTCGAGTTGGAACCCTAGACACGCACCTGTGATTTGCGGATTCATATGCGTATTATGTATAATTTGGTGATGGAAAACATCGTCAGGAAACAAAACTAGTATGCCTCTGGCTGCAAATACTTAGTCTTAGTCTGTCAAGCCCATTCAAGACTCAAAACTTTCCTCACGCCAAAAAAATTAGAAATTCAACCTAAAGTTGACGATCCCATGCACCTAATCCGTCAGCGATTATCATCAATACGCTGAGGCTTGCTGTTGACCAGTATATAAGCTTGATGTCCGCGGGAATTGCCACAAACTCCTGCGCATCTAATACAATAAGCTGCAAGAACTAACAAGTATATCGAGATGAAGACTTTATTCGTTTTTGCTGCCTGTATCCTGTTAGCTCAGGTTAGTGGATTTTTTTGACCTAATTGTTTTGTTGATTGTAGTTTTTTTACTGTGATTTGTTTTTTTGCTTTAATTGAAAAGAAATCCAGTTAAAATTAAAGTGGATTCGTTTTTCCTGTCTGTTTTTTTTTTTGTAGAATTTGGAAAATCGTGTCAGTATTTTAACTGCTCATTTGGAGAATGCAGTCTACAGATTCTCTTGGTTTTTTTATGAAATTTAAAACTTTATCCTGCAACATAATATCACGCCTGTAAAGTCTGAAGGGTTAGGCAGAGGTGTACCTAATTATTAGGTACACCTCTGCCTCGAATCCACTTTAATTTTAACTGGATTTCTTTTCAATTAAAGCAATAAAACAAATCTAATAGTACACCCACATTTCGCCGGCGTGATTCTGATAATCCGGTAATTAGGAAGTCAGTGCTGATGTCACAATTGACGTGGCTCCCACTGTGTCCAATTCATTGAATATATTAATGTTTTACCAATGATTGACGATTGAAAAGATGAAGGATGTCGGTTGTTTAGATAGTTTAAAGATACCTTTACTTAAGTATATCTAACGACTCAATTGCAATGCCCTGATTGGTTGAGCATTTGACTGCGCTGCGTTAACAGAATAATTGCCGTTTCCTGAATTGAGTAATAACAGTTTGTGTCCTGTAGAACTTACGTTTTTAATTTTGATTTTCAGTGCTATAAGATTTATATTATACTAGCTGTTGCCCGCGACCTTCGTTCGATTGAAATTATTATTAAAAAATCCCCATTATTATAAGCACTTCCCTATTTAATCGAATTTTGTTACCAATTTCAAGTTCAAGGGTTTTATTTATTTTTGCACGGAACTCTAATTTTGTATCTAAAATAAAAGAAGCCTAAGTTACTCCTTGTTACATCAGCTATCTGCCAGTGTCAGTCAAAGTCCCATCAAAATCGGTCCAGCCATTTCAGATATTAGCCGGAACAAACAGAGGGACAGACAAAAATTGTATAAAATGTTGTTTTGGTATATGTACCGTGTATACATCCTTATGCACTTAGTAAAAAGCGGTTATTTTTATATACAAACAAACATTCCAATTTCATTTATCTGTATATAGATGAATAGATAATAAAGGGTGTAAACAGACTCTTAAAGAAGCTGAAAGGCACTTGATCTCCCCATAATTGCGATCATTTTTTTGCTCTAAAACATACCTGGGAACCTACTAGTTACGGAGATATTGGGGGTCAAAGTTCCAACTTTTTCACTAGGTTTTTTTAAATACATGTTTACAATGTAAGATTTTGCTTTAAACACCTCCAGGACCGCCTTATTGATCAATCCACCCATCAGTTCAATGTTTCGAGTGCGGTATATTGAGTCCTACTGTAAAACGTGATTATCAGCCCAAAAAAAAAGTCGTTCCCCAGCACTAATTTTTGCGTAAAGTTACTTAGTTTGGTGTACATAATGCTTGGTTGACGGCTTCGTGAAGAGTCTGTTTACACCCTGTATTCAAGGACTTATGTACTAGTTCTCTCACTGGCAGTTAGTATTTGATTGAAACTCTGCAATTAACTATCTATTGGCATTTCTCACAAATACTTGCACTACCTCGTTGGTCTAGTGGTCGCAAGCGCAACTGCTGAGTCCTGGGTTCGATTCCCGGGTCGAGCAAAGTGTTATTCGGTTTTTCTAACAGGAATTTCTCATTAGCAGCTACGGAGGCTGGATTTGTGCCTGTTTGATGGTAATAGGCTCACCCCCTATTACATGGGAGTAAGACATAAAAAGCGAAATGTGGGTGTAGGTACTATTAAGTACACCTCTGCCTAACCCTTCGGGCGGATTACAGGCGTGATGTTATACAACTTGCACTTTAAAAAAATAAATAATTAAATGACTTACAGTAGGGATCATGAGGAACCTTTACATCGTATAGAATTAAAAATATAATGGTGGACAAAAAAATAGGCAACCCCTATTTTTACATTTTATTAATGAACAACGATTTGTTTTAAATTTCTTAAAAATTAAGCGAAATAAGTTGTTCAATTTAAAAGTACGTTATTTCAATTAATAATGAAAGAACAATTATTAAAAAAAGTATTCTAAAAGTAATATCTTCAAACATAGTACAGCAGTACACATAGGACAACCGATTTAATAGGCGGCCTAATTTCTTTGTCTGCCAGTGTATTGGACCAAGTAATGTTTGTTTGGAGGAACTCGAGGTTAAATAATAGCAGCCGCTCGGCTCGATCGCGTTTGCCTAGGTTGGTCCTTGGATGGATGACCAGCCATTACATACAGAGATTCCTCCGTGCCTCGGAAAGCACGCTAAGCCGTTGATTCCGGTGGCCAATTGTAGATCCTTGACAGTCGTTACAAGTAATCAGTGGCCCAAAAGTCTAACAACCAGTCTTACAAAGGGGTATCGTATTATCCAGTACTAACTGGATTGTGGAGGTTGATAGGCAGTCACTCCATGTAAAGTACTGGTATTCAGCTGCATCCGGTTAGACTGGAAGCCGACCCCAACATAGTTGGAAAAAGGCAAATGATGACCAAGTAATGTTTGTTTGTCCAGGCTCTCACGGACGAACAGAAGGAGAAGCTGAAGAAACATCGCACTGAATGCCTGGATGAGACCAAGGTTGAAGAAGCACTCGTCAACAAGCTGAAGGGAGGTGATTACAAGGTAAGGTCCTATTTAGAAGTCTCATGATAAGGTATTCAATTCTGGGCTGCGGGACAGTTCGAAAGAGATACCGCGGCCCTGGAACACAAAGGGCAAGGAAGGAACATGGATGGGTTTTAGTCAGTACAAGTCTGACACTCCCTTCCGCTCTGCCCGGGAGAGTTCATTTGATGATTTCCCATCGGAAAAAAAAAACGGTATTCAATTCTGCAGCAGCAAAAATCTAAAATTGTATTTTTATTTTTAGCGACTTTTTGTAGTAAAGTAAACAAGTGGTTTGTTGATTTTTTTTCCCTCTTTTTAGGGTTCCGTACCTCAAAAGGAAAAAATTGAACCCTTATAGGATCACTTTGTATTCCGTCTGTCTGTCAAGACCCTGTATCTCGGGAAGGCGTGAAACTAAAACCATATACAAACTTAAATCTTCAGTCCCTTTAAGCTGTGACAAAATCAATCTTCTAAGTTAACGTAAAAAAAAGATTTTCTTTTTTTGCCACAAAAGGCCTATACTTCGACACTCTCAAGGGAATCAATATTTATAGGGTACTTCCCGTTGACCTAGAATCATGAAATTTGGTAAGAAGCAATGTCTTACAGTACATGTAAAGGAAAAATCTGAAAAATGTGAATATGTACTTTAATAACACAATAGCTACAAGTTTATACGGAACACCGAAGTACGCGAGTTCAACTCGCACTTGGCCGGTTTTGATTTTATGTAAGACAGCTAACTAGTAAAATTGCATCCATATTGAAGTTATTTTATGAACAAGGTTTTTTATGGACCAACCTGCGTTTACCAGTGTTAGTAAGCAACAATATAATAATAATAATATCTTGGGACAACCAACACACCGCCATCTGATCCCAAACTAGGCAGAGCCTGTACTATGGCAACCAGACAACTGATAAACATACTTATATATTTCTAAATACATACATATTAAAAATAAATTTACACCCAGATACAGAACAAATAATCGTACTCATCGCACAAAGATTTGTCCTGTGTGGGAATCGAACCCACGACCTCCGTCCCAGCAGTTATAGCAAATGTTGTTTTACACAAAAGTAAGAATATTAAAATCCGAGTCAAAGTTAAAATACCTATTTATTAGTGCTAGAAATGACCTAACGTCACCATTTATGATTTAAAATCATTTGGAGAAATGAACCCAAAATTAAAGTACCCATAGAGAAAGAAGATCGAGCAGCGGTGGCCCAGTGGTAGCGACCCTGACTTACGAACAGTATGTCGTGGTCGTGGGTTCGAACCCAGGCAGGCGCATTACTTTGTGTAATTTATTTCACCGCCACTGCTCTCAAAAACGGTGAAGGAAAACATCGTGAAGGAACCGGCATGACCTAAAACCAAAAATTCTAAGACATGTGACATCTACCAATCCGCACTGGGCCCGCGTGGTGGATTATAGCCCATTCCCTCTCATAGAGAGGAGGCCTGTGTCCCAGCAGTGGGAACATTATAGGCTGATGATAGAGAAAGGAAAAGAGGTTCTTCTAGGGTTGCACCGACTGCCATATTGAACTTAGAAGTTTAATATACCGATGCACTGTATTCATAAAGTTAAAAAAAAACAAGCTCCGAGAGTGCCAACAGAAGTGAAAACTTTTTTTCTGGATTATTTTAATAAGTTATTTTTGCATAAGCCTTTTACTTATAGATTTGACTATACACTGTATCTTTTTTTGACTTGTAATATGTAGCAATACAACGAAAAAGAGGTCGTTTAACGGCGTCGCGAGTTCAATTGTTTTTCCCCATCTGAAAAACGACGTGCGTAAGTGAGAAGGTACGCCATGACTACTTATTATATTGAGAATATTCATAATCGCGATGTACGGAACTTAGAATACTTGCTATGACAAATCACATAATTGTGAATGTGTATTGTTCAGCAATTGGGAATGTACGGAACTTCGAAATGACGTGAATTCTTGCTATGACGAATCACTTAATTGCGAATGTTTTATGTTTAGCAATTGGAAAGAATAGAAGGAATATTCGGAAAAAGATAGGCAGACGATGATGATGAGAAGGAATATTCGGAGAAATGTTTTGCTCACAGACAATATTTTGTTTCAGACTGACAGTGAGGCCCTAAAGAAGTATGCCCTCTGCATGATGATGAAGTCGGAACTGATGACTAAGGAAGGCAAATTCAAGAAGGACGTTGCTCTGGCTAAGGTTCCTAATGCAGGTAAGAACTAAAATGTTGGGCAATAAGTTCGTTATCGGCTGTCAAATTTTCTCATTCGATTTTGAACTAAACCATCAACATTTTTTTTTTATTTGCCCATACTGTCCCAATCCTGAGCAAATGCCTCCCCCCATTCCATCCACTTCTCACGATGGTGTGCTTCTTCTCGCTAATTTACGAGGAAACCAACCAAGACGTCCCGCCATCTTCTCCTTGGTCTGCCCAATCCCATTCTAGTCTCGCAGAGCTTTATAAGCTTTATCAATATTTTATTGTTTAAAATAATTTGGAGAAGTTTGTGATGTGCTTGCGACTATACATTGTAACATTCTACTGGGTCATCTAGTAGCACGAAATTGCATTTGTCAATACTCCTATTCTTTTCCGTTGCTCAGAACGGTCATTTGCTAGAGCGAGAAACAGAGTGAGCGTGCTGCTATCGCACACGGAATTACGATCTGTTTCTACTCTCTTACTTTTGATCATTGTAGAGCTAAATGTATCCCTCTCAACTCATAATGCACTTTGATATATTGTGTTTTCTTGAATAGGTATCTTATATTGTCTAATCTATTAATTACTCAATTTAAATAACGATTGCATGCTTTTGGATACAACTAGACAGCTTCTCAATGAATTTCTTTTATTTACAATGATCGTTGAAACACAATAATACATACATACATAAACTCATGCCTTTTTCTCATGAGGGTAGGCAGAAACCACAGAACGCGACATGCTACGATCCTTACATACTTTTTTTGCCTCGTCCACGTTCATACACGCACGCTGGTTACGAGTACTATATACCTGATCTTTCTGAAGAACCTCATCGATATGGCCAGCGTATGTCCTTCTAGGGCTCTCCCGGTGTTGCCACTCACATCTGCCTTGTAAATACCTACAATATAAAATATCCATGTTTAGTAGATTAGTTGTTTGATTTATTTTTAGCTGATTAAAGAACATGCATATAACAGTTTATCCAGTTCTACCAAAATATAGCTGAGAATGTCAAAATTTTGTTACAAGTATTTTTTTCTTTCTAGCTGACAAACCCGCAGTGGAGAAGCTGATCGACGCCTGCCTAGCCAACAAGGGCAATACTCCCCACCAGACTGCCTGGAACTACGTTAAGTGTTACCATGAAAAAGATCCCAAGCACGCGATTTTTTTGTAATTGCAGAACACCATCAGCATTTGGATTCTTCCTGAGAATTTTCTGTTACACTCATTTTTTTTTAAAAGACTTTTAATTTTGAATTTGAATTAGAACACTCATTGACGTCCGCACTTCGCCACGCTCAACCTGCAACTGACAAAATTATATTTCAACGTTGGCAGATGAAAAATACGGAAACCTGGTGACCTTTTTTAGTATTTTTCTTTCTACCCTGACAATAAAACAACATTTCGAAAAGTAGTTTAGTGAAAAAAGCACTGGTTAGGAATAATTCGGTATACAGGGATCAATATATTCGAAGTAGACTTATTTGTAAAACTGCCTAACACGAATTTATTAAATCATCAATAAAAGAAGAACATTTATATTTGTTGTTTTTTTAACCCTTCTCCAATTCATCATCTGCCTAGCCTTTTCCCAACTATGTTAGGGTCGGCTTCCAGTCTTACCGGATGCAGCTGAATACCAATATTAATATTAATATCTGACCTCCACAAACCAGTTAGTACTGGGTAATACGATACCTCTTGGAAAGGGTGGTTACTATCTGAAACGACTCTAAAAGATTTACAAATGACAGCCGGGACCAACGGCTTAATGTACTTTCCGAGGCACGGAAGAAACTCGACATTTAATGGGTGGTCACCCATCCACAGACCAACCTAGGCAATCGCGGCTTAACCTAGCGATCGACCCGAGCGGCTGTTATTATTTAGCCACAAACTCCTCTCCATTTCATTTCCTTTAAATCATTGTACACATTCTATCTTAAGTGTTTGCCTTTTTGCAAGGTTCATTCTCTTTGCAAATTCAGTTTTTAGAACTGGACTCTTTTACAGAAGGTACAGTCAAGTTGTCCAATAAAAATAAAACAAAGGATGAGAATTCAATAAAAATAAAATAGAGGAAGTGTCTACATATTCAAGTGAGAAAACGATAACGATATCTCACCGAACGATCGATCTTAACGATCGTTTAATTTATAGAAACGACTAAAACTAAGGGGCCTAAAATGACCGCTGTAGTAGAAACATCATCATCATCATCATCATTTCAGCCGAAAGACGTCCACTGCTGGACATAGGCCTCCCCCAAGTGTCGCCACATTGACCGGTCCCGTGCGACTCGCATCCAGCGGACCCCCGCAACCTTCACCAGGTCATCGGTCCACCTAGTGGGAGGCCTTCCAACGCAATGTGCCCTGCCCACTGCCACTTAAGTTTGGCAATTCTTCGGGCTACATAATAGCAGAAACATAATAGGATAATATATGAGTTACGTTACAATTCGTAAAACGGTCACTAAGTGACAATTCATAACATTAACTGCGTCTGTGACCATTTTAAGAATTTTTACGTAATTCATATTATTATTATAAAGTGGCCATTGAAGAATTGCCAAACTTAAGTGGCAGTGGGCAGGGCACATTGGGCGCAGAACGGATGGCCAATGGGGCCATAAAGTTGTGGAGTGGCGACCGCGAACTGGAAGACGTTGCGTTGGAAGGCCTCCCACTAGGTGAACCGATGACCTGGTGAAGGTTGCGGGGATCCGCTGGAGCGAGTCGCATGGGACCGGTCGACACTTGGGGGAGGCCTATGTCCAGCAGTGGACGTCTTTCGGCTGAAATGATGATGATCATGATGATGAAAGTAGCCATTTTAGACCCCCAGAACATTAATTTCAACACTCTTCTAACTACAAGTTATGTGCTCGGTGACTAGAGTTCAATCCTAGCTTTCATTAAACACTCTTTGTGATTTTAAAACTACCCGCCACACAAGTCTCCACATTCTCATCCGGAGTTAGTAAAAACACAAGTGATTGTTGACACAATAATTATTATAATGGATAACAATGATCAGCAGAATGTAACTTTCCGACGCATGGGACAATCTACTTCATTCGCGAAATAACTAACACAATGAAATACCGCTCAACAATGTTAAGTTTGCCGGACACCTCTATTAATACGCACACATCCTGTTGTGAAGACTTGCGATGTAAGTTGAGACATTAACAAATTATTAATATTGCTACTGCGACCAATGTAATAGACAATAGCAATTTAATATAAAATATGGTAACGTAGCAATCTCTAAAACTGACATCACAATATTTCTGGGCCCTTACATAGATAGTCATTTATATATATTGGAAACATTATATCGTAGCTTTGTCAAAGAAGCTTATTCAATTTGCGTATGCTCTGTACAAAACATCAAAAACGTTTAACCGCATTGCAGTACAAATATATTATAATGCTTATGAAGCTTCTAACATTTTTTTTTTAATTTGAATTAATTTTATTTCATTATGCATAAACTAACTATATACATTAATAATGGAAAACTGTTAAATAAACTAAAATAAATAAACTAACAACAAACTATAAAAGGGCATCGAAAAACTCCTCCTCAACGCTGTCAGCTGGTAATGTGCCTAAGTGATTGGCGGCGTTGCCACGTTGTATGGCAATACTTAGCCTCTGGCCAAGGAAAAAGCCAGCCCCTTTTTATGGATGCGAAATCATCAAATGACTTCTCCCGCTCTGGGCAGAGCGAAGGGAGTGTCAGACTTGTACTGACTAAAACCTATCCATGTTCCTTCCTTGTCCCTTGTGTTCCAGGGCCGCGGTATCTCTTTCGAACAGCCCGCAGCCCTGGCAGGCATCGGCCCTTGCGGGCCCCTCCCTGTTTGCTGACATCTTTTTGAGGCGCGCGTGGAACACGAACGCGCCGTCTACACGGCCTATCGTCACAAGACGGACGGACGGCGAGCTAGCCCATTACTCACCGTCCACAGGTCCGCGTCTACGGTGGCCGGAAGCCAGCACGTGACCACCGACGCCCGAGGCGTCACTCGCGGCGGCTGGGACGAGAGGTTCTCTCCCTCTCACGCTCCGCCACTTCTTTCGCTAGCATGACTGCTTCGCAGAAGGAGGTGACATGTAAAAGCCAGCCCTTGGGTCACGGAAAGCGTCAACTAGGCTTTTCGAAATTTCCTTATAAAGGCTATGAGCACTCGGACCCCACGGCCCCAAAGTTTCAAGCCCAAACGGCTCGAAAATATAGTTACCACAAAGGTTTCTACATTTACGCCGCTTTAGGTTCTATGCAGCCGCAGCGGCAGCGCCAGCACAGCACGATGAGTTAGGAAGAGTATGGACGCATATTACATCCCACACTAAAGTCCTACCCATCTTTCGACTCGAGAACCCGTTTTCCCAGAGACAGTGGGATGAGCCGCTCTGCAGGTTGGTACGGAATAGTCTACCAATACTGCTGAGCGTGCCCGTCTGCTGGCTGTGGATGAGTGGGAGTCGGGTTTCTGGCTTCAGGCACTACCGTCACCAAATATAGGCACTATGTTAGTTGACACAACCTTCCGGCTCGCTACATGTTTGCGATTGGGCGTTTCTTGCGGGGCTACATCGCTGTCAATGTGGTGAAGCAGTCGACTGCCTCGGACACCATGGCCTTTCTTGCAGCAAGAACGCAAGTCGGATTGCGCGGCACGCTAGCATTAATGATCTCATCCGTCGTGCTCTTGCCCCTGCCGGTGTGCCAGCTGTCTTAGAACTCACTGGCTTGACACGCGTCGATGGTAAGAGACCAGATGGTATGACCATAATGCCATGGAAGTTGGATAGGCCTTTGGTGTGAGGCGCAACTTGCGTCGACACCCTTGCGCCATCCCATCTTCCTAGCACAGTGGACTGCGCCGGGGCTGCTGCTGCAGGTGCAGAAAACCTCAAACGGCGCAAATACAATAATTTCATTGGTAATTGGTTGGTTGAGCCGTTTGGTGTTGAAACACTAGGGCAAACACTAGGGCGATGGGGTCCGAGTGCCCACCTAGTATTTCCGGAAATCCTATTTTTTGGCCAAAGAATCTGCATTGCCATCCAAAGTGGCAATGCTGCCAGCCTTCTGGGCACTTTTCCTGTTGACAGTGATGTGGACGAATTTTTTTACGCCCTGTAACCCTTGTGATACTTGTACATATTTGAAAACATGAAGTGTTAACTTCTTTAGCATCGTTGTGATTTGAAAGTCGATGAAACGAAAAAGCGACACTAAAAAGAGAAAGACACATAAATTCATAAGATTTAACGTGCGGGAAAATGAGACAGCGTTATACAGAGTTTATCTTGAAGCCAAAATTGTTGAAGGTTTCACTTCTACCACGTGTGGATTGCACATATGTTTTTCTTTTTACTATTATAGATTTGTAGTTTGTTAATATAATGTAAATAAGCCTAGAAGACAATTAAATAAATATCATGATTCGAAAGAAAAAAAAACATATTAAATGATATGAGATGTTTTATTCCAACTAATAGAAATTGGCTATCTAGATACGCGGTAGCGAAAAAAAAACACACACACAACAAACACACGAATATTACACGAACCATTTGGAGCCACTTTTGACCCCTCTCATAACTCAAAAACTATTTCAAATAAACATGTCTTTCGCTCATACATTGAGACTTGTAAGATACATATGTGTTCTAAATTTCATAAACATCTCCAGCGGTTATTTAAATAATAACATCCAAAAATCGTCATTTTTATCACTGACTGACCTATAGATCAAAACTCTAACCCAGTTCCAGATAACCTAGAAAGTCCAAATTCGGCATCCAGATAGGTAGTTGGGTTATACAAAGGAATAAATCAGAAACTAGTAAATTTTTATCATTTGAATATAATATTTCAATTAATTGATTCTATTAGAAACACTTATATAGTGCCTGTAATGTAAGAATCAGCAATCATAATTGATGACAGCCGGTCTTTGTGTGGATTTTAAGGTCTTCACGTGAAACTAATAACGAGTGGTATACCCCCCTTAATTTTTTTTTATAGAAACACACAAAAAAGACAATTATACCCCGTAATAGTAGGAAAATACAGTAGATTGACCAAAACCATTTGGTATTGATTTTATTATGAATAATAGTAATAATTTCTGTACAAAAAGTAATGATATCCCATCAAAGACATAAATGTGAAACGAGAGCCAATAGTCACAATAGTGGCGATAAGTCCCCTCTTTGAGGAGTGGCTGTAGAGGCGCCACGGCACCCTCACCTTCCGCCTGACGCAGGTCCTCGCCGGACACGATTGTTTCGGGAGGTTCCTGCACCGAATCGGGCGGGAGGAAACGCCCGGGTGTTACCACTGTGAAGGTCGCCCAGAGGACACGGTGGTGGACACGGAGCACACGGTGGAGGTCTGTCCCGCTTGGGCGGAGCACCGCCGTGTCCTCGTAGCGGCGATCGGCGGCGGCGACCTATCGCGTCCGGCCCTGGTCCAGTCCATAGTCCGGAGCGAGAGGGAATGGGACGCCGTCACCTCCTTCTGCGAAGCAGTCATGCTAGCGAAGGAGGTGGCGGAGCGTGAGAGGGAGAGAACCTCTCGTCCCAGCCGCCGCGGGAGACGCGGTGGTTTCCGGCCACCGTAGACGCGGACCTGCGGACGGTGAGTAATGGGCTAGCTCGCCGTCCGTCCGTCTTTTGACGACAGGCCGTGTTGACGGCGCGTTCGTGTTCCACGCGCGCCTCTAAGAGATGTCAGCAAATAGGAAGGGGCCCGCAAGGGCCGAAGCCTGCCAGGGCTGCGGGCTGTTCGAAAGAGATACCGCGGCCCTGGAACACAAAGGGCAAGGAAGGAACATGGATGGGTTTTAGTCAGTACAAGTCTGACACTCCCTTCCGCTCTGCCCAGAGCGGGAGAAGTCATTTGATGATTTCACATCCGTAAAAAAAAAAAAAAAAGAGGCAAGTTCAACGACAAAAGAAGTTATATCTAAATGGGTGCCAAGTTCTATGGTCAGTCCTGATATTAATTTATAATAACATAAAATATTATATAAAAACTTATAATATCATTTCTTCTTATAAATTTGGATAATATATTGAAGCTTAAGGTCTGACTTGGCTAGTTTTGATATATATGTGGAAATAGCATGAAAATCGGTGCAGTAGTTTTTGAGTTTATCGCGAACAGACAGACAGACGCAGCGGAGGACTTTGTTTTATAATATGTAGTGATAGTGATTCCAGGAATAAATTATATACTAAAACCTTCCTTGAGAACCACTATATCCATTGGTGAAAACTGCATGAAAATCGGTGCAGTCGTTTTTGAGTTTATCGTGAACAGACAGACAGACGCGGCGGAGGACTTTGTCTTATAATATGTAGTGAAGTGATAGTGATGTAGTGATATTGATAGTGAAGTGATGTGTAAAATCAGATAGAAAAAAGGTAAATTACAAAAAAAGTTATGATCGATTTAGTAAGAATAAAACTTAGTCGGTCTCTCCTGGAAAACCGTAATTTGTCCCTTACCCTAATTGAAGGTCGACGGTATGTTAATTTAATAATTATGTTAATTTCTAGCATTAGGTACGAAATTGTTTTCTGAGGCAACTCCATGACAGAGACATTGCTTAAAATACTTGCGATCGTTTACCAAATTAAAATAATTGTTTAAGAGGAGCTCGTGGCTAAATAATATCAGCCGCTCGGGTCGATCTTTAGGTTAAGCCGTGCTTGCCTAGGTTGGTCTGTGGATGGGTGACCACCCATTACATACCGAGTTTCCTCCGTGCCTCGGAAAGCACGCTAAGCCGTTCGTCCCGGCTGTCATTTGAAGATCTTTCACAGTCGTTAAGTAGTCAGTGGCCCAAAAAAGTCTGACAACCAGTCTAATCAAGGGGTATCGTATTGCCCAGTACTAACTGGGTTGTGGAGGTCAGATATGCAGTCGCTCCATGTAAAATACTGGTATTCAGCTGCATCCGGTTAGACTGGAAGCCGACCCCAACATAGTTGGGAAAAGGCTAGGCAGATGATGACGTTTAAGGTGGTTGCGTCAGGGACGCAACCACCTTGAAAAATGAGTCGCGCGAGTTACATGTATGTAGTTACAGAATCACAATCATGAAAATCATAAATATAACCCTGTTAGTCCATTTAATCCTATTGAATGACTTTTTCATGAAATATTCATTAAATAGGATTACATGACATGTTTATCTAACTGACATATTTAAATTGAATTATCCATTATTTGTAATTGCTTGTTTATGTTAATTTTGTACGCCATATATTGGCAAAATATGATATTGGCACATATTTACTATCTCTAACCATAGCTATGTTTAACGAAATAAATGAATAATTGAACCCATTCATAAGGCCATGACATAACAGACACAATAACACCGATTCATTCATTTTTCCACCAATGTTTTCATCCATTATTGTGAAATCCAATAATATTTAGCTAAGCTTGTACCACTTTTGAAGGTTAAGTTCGCTATAAGATTTTGCGCACACGTAGCGTTTTTTGATATTGATATTAGTTAAACGCCTATGACTACTAATTGGCCTCTTACGAAAATACAATGGATGTAAAAAGATCTTTAATGAAACCGAAACGCACTAGTTCTCTTCGTTATTGCAATCATTTCAATATTGTAGATCATACCTGGGAACCTTCTAGTCACGGAGTTTAAAAAAAATACCTACAATATTTTAATCTTATATATTTTTTTAAATACCCTGTACTATTAAATTTATCCTGCAGAACAAATTTTTTAAGGGGACATTAGGTCCTACCGCAAACCGGATTTTTTTACCAGCAGATGTCGTTTCCCAGTAATAATTTTCACGAAGAGTTACTTAGTTTGATATACTCAAACGTCAGTGGGTAATACAGTACCCAACAATAAAAAACGCTTACATGACATTATTGACAATATTGACAATGACATATGTGACAGTTTTGACACTTGACAGTTCAAACAAGGTTTATCTGTGGCGCGCCACTGGTACTTACAAAAAAATGGGTTGACGGCTTCCTGTATGAGTAATAGAGCAAAGTGGCCAAACGAACCACCTTGACCAAATAAAACACCTCTGTATTCTGTCCCTTTCATCTGTTTATTTTTTCCTGGAATTCATCGAGCTGTGTTTATCGAGCCTTTAATTTTGTTCTCCGCCCTGGAGCTGGTGGTGAGATCCGTCAAACTTTCTCTTTATTCTCTGCCACAGCCATGTCAGCCGGAAAGCAGTTTCTTTTCTGACATCATCATCACCATCGGCCTAGCCTTTTCCCAACTATGGGGTAGGTTTCCAGTCTAACCGGATGCAGCTGAATACCAGTATTTTACATGGAGCGACTGCCTATCTGACCACCACAACCCAGTTAGTACTGGGTAATACGATACCCCTTGGTAAGACTGGTTGTTAGACTTTTTGGGCCACTGACTACCTATAAAGACTGTCAAAGATCTACAAATGACAGCCGAGACCAACGGCTTAACGTGCTTTCCGAGGCACGGAGGAAACTGGGTATGTAATGGATGGTCACCCAACCACAAACCAACCAAGCTCGGCAAGATCGACCCGAGCGGCTATTATTATTAAGCCACGAACTCCTGTTTCTTTTCTGACAATAATGACAATTTCATCATTTAAGATAGAGTAATTCAATTGTTTCTCTGGGACTCATCAAAATTTTTTTGCCTCGGTGCTCGCCAAAACATTAAATAAAAAAGCCGGTATGTGAGGACAGCATGAGGACTCTTGAACTGCTCCTTCATGTTCGACTGACCACTGCTGTTGTGGCGTGGTGCAAGCCTTTAAATTTCTTTTAAATCTGCATTACATTACACGAGCTCCTCATCATCATCATCATCAGCAGCCTTTAATGTTCCCACAGCAGAAACACAGAACTCCTCTCTATGAGAGGGAATGGGCTATAATCCACCACGCGGGCCCAGTGCGGATTGGTAGATGTCACATGTCTTCAAATTTTTGGTTCTAGGACATGCCGGTTTCCTCACGATGTTTTCCTTCACCGTTTTTGAGAGCAGTGGTGATGAAATAAATTACACAAAGTAATGCGCCTGCCTGTTTTCGAACCCCCACGACTTACTGTTCGTAAGTCAGGGTCGCTACCACTGGGCCACCGCTGCTCCACTTCTCAACCCAAATTTATAAATATTTTTTTAAACGCATTACTACATTCATCTCGAACATTCTTACTAGAGCAATAATTTACCCGTCAAAACCAACTCTTAGAATAAACACTTACGATTATAATATATTTATTCTATGTAAATTGTTTTCATTCGCAGTATGCTATAAAAAGGGCTTGCTGAGAAATTTTCATTCATTTCTGTTATTAAGGTGGTGCAATGAAGATTATCTCGATTTCGCTTTTATTCGTCTGTCTAAGTACTGGTTTCCGCCATGAGCAGATGGAGGTAATTATATAAGTTTATTCATTTTATTTTTGACCTCTTATCCGGCTAAGGTGTCCTTTTCTCCTTCCCAAACATTTTTATCGGAATACCAGCGAGCCCTAATAGAATACCAGCGCTGTGGTCTTTATTTTAAAAAATATCGTAGCATTGGCTGTGGTAGAAGCTTTCTTGATCTTTTTCTCTTGTCTTTGTTATAATATGTTAGTTTATAGTTCCTTTTTTATTTTCTGCACATCATGCGAGGGTCCAAATTATTGTTGGCTGGTTTTGGCAGTATTTTCCTCCTAACACTATTCGTTTTTCCGACTCCTAGAATATGCCATCACCCTAATTGAACCCCCTGATGAACTGTTAAATTCTGAACGGAGCGAAAACAGTGCAACCATGTATTTCAATTCATCATCATCATCAGCCTTTTTAATGTTCCCACTGCTGGGACACATGCCTCCTCTCTATGAGAGGGAATTCAATTAAATTTTAGATATTGGTCATTCAACAATGACTTTTGGTAGTCAGTCTTTCTTTTTTTTTCGGATGGGAAATCATCAAATGACTTCTCCCGCTCTGGGCAGAGCGGAAGGGAGTGTCAAACTTGTACTAACTCAAACCCATCCTTGCCCTTTGTGTTCCAGGGCTGCGGTGTCTCTTTCGAACAGTCCCGCAGCCTTGGTAGTCAGTCTTGATAGCACTCTTAACTTTCATCAGCACATAA
Organism: Lycophotia porphyrea; assembly: GCA_950005105.1. Taxonomy (NCBI): domain Eukaryota; kingdom Metazoa; phylum Arthropoda; class Insecta; order Lepidoptera; family Noctuidae; genus Lycophotia; species Lycophotia porphyrea. The sequence continues at coordinate 2,754,064 of OX465405.1, read as the reverse complement.
GCTCTTTCCTCTAGATTCCGAAAACTAATATTTGTTTTTAAAAATCTTCGTCATTTTGCGAACACTGGCGTAATGAGAACAGTTTAGTTTGCGTTGTGCCAATCGCTGATGTCTTACTGCATAACGTTATGGGGTGGTGCAACATCAATGCTCCGGATCGAACGTTCGCAAAGGGCCGTTTTAGAGGTCAGTATATTTCTACCTTTTTTGTTTCCCACCAAAGAACTCTTTGAGCGAATTTGGAGTATTATCTGTACAGGATCTGTTAATTTTCAATACCAAATTGCGCAGGAATTCTCTTCCATATAATCCATGTCTCTTTGAGGTTTGTCCTACTACTCAGTTCCATACAGTTTTCCCCGTCGGCATTTTGGTTTTCTTGGAAACTATTTGTGCAACAAAATTAATAGATTTTTTTCAATTTATTCGTTCACTTTTACACAAAACTATACACATAAGCATTGCAAAATTAAAGTCCCAACCTGGTTGCAAGAATTAGGCTATGGCAAAATCAAAAAAGCATTTATTTCAAGTAGGCCAGTTGCAGGCACTTTTGAACTGTCGACAAGATAACAATGTAATGAAGCTACAGTCCCAGTCACAAGACATAAAAACTGAAAGTACTTTAGTTGCCCATTCCTTAGCGTAGATCTCTATGGACGAGAACGGGCAAGAAACTCCATGGACACTCTTTTAAATCAGTATATTTTTACAAAACCTTGGTTACATCATTCATGTTGCGATGGCACATTATGTGTATTACCATTATGGCACTACAAAGCAGTTATTTCTCGTACCCTCGTGATATTAATTAATAGAACTAGTAAATCATATACTTGTTTATGACTGTATCACCCGAGACAATTACACCCCACGCTATCATCCTGTCTCTCGTATCACCTACTTCACTGCACACTTTACTTCACACGCGTTACATTGACATTGTCTATGTCGGTGCCATGTCTGTTTTTTTTCCCTTCTGCTATTAGTCATTTGTCGGAGGATGCAAATTTGCTATTGTATTGTAAATTTGTAAGTAAACTACATTCAATTCGAGGTAGTATGGACGCTAGACTCTCACTAAGGACTGAAGGATTCTTACAATTGTATTTATTAAAATTATATTATTATGTGAACGTTTGTTAAGAGAGAAAATAAAGATATTGTATTGTATCGTTGTATTGTATTGAGTTTATTGTGTGTTGTCAAAGTTGTCAGTTTTTTTTATTACATAATGAAACAACATGTCTCTCTTTTTCATCTGTGTTAAGTTTCCTTAAGTCCAGAATCATCAATTAAGTTTATTGACTTATTCTGCATCGTCAGTAGTTCAACACCGGATTCTATTCATAAAACAATGCTCACTAATCAGTATTGGTACATCATCGCCTCGGGACAAGCTATTGAACTGCATGCGGTTCGTGGCCAACTCTTCGTCATAGTATCTTACGTCGGCTGGCCGCCGCGCTTGTTCTTCGCATTTATATCATGATGGATGAGATTATATTAGTTTGTGGAACATTTGTGCTATTATCTGCCGTCAACGAGTCTTTTTGCAGGTCTTGAGGGTTTCAAACCGCTCCAGTTACATGCCTGCGTTTGAAGGCATGTCGATGAGTTGAGATGATGCTGATCCGGTACCAAGAAGCTAATATTGTACGAAAACCTTTATGACAACATGATACTAGTTTGAGATGATTCGTAGAAGGACCATCGGCTGATGGAGCATCCAGTCCCGGAGTGGATACTACGAGTGTAGGACGCCTCCCTGCTAGTTAGACCAACGACCTTAAAACAGGTAGATGACACCGTACGCTCCGAATCACGAAATAACCTAGTCACGCCTGCTTCACCAATGATCGCGGTGCAGCTGCAAAATGTTGTCAGTTGTCCGCCGCGATCTGACCGAGAAGGTGAAGAGGATGATGACGAAGTTATATCCGTGAGTACCCAATTCATCGTACAATTGAGGACCGCTTTAGAAGGTGCATTCCGGGAGTACCGTTCCACACCGCCTGAACTTAGACCGTGTTTACCTCATTTCCCTATGCACGCGAAAAACAAGGCGCTGGTGTATGCTCTAAATTCGCAGCTGTCAAATTGCTTTGACAGCAGCAAATACCTCGCAGAAACCCACTCACTATTGCACTGTGCATGCAGCTGTAGCTCACGCTAAATTTCCCAACAATTACAGAGCTACACGACCAAAATCAGCTTGGCAATGCAGGATTGAGCGGTGCATCGGTGAGGCTAGAGCACTCATCAGCAAGTTGATCTGCACCAGGGAGGGCAATACTCGCCCTAGAGTGATCCGGTTTGTGAAGCGGGCGTTCTCGGGAACTGATATAAGTTTTTGTGATTATTTGGCCCGCGTCACAGAGCACATCGACTTTCTGAAGCAAAATCTCTGTGCATGGGCAAGCATACTCACTCATAAAGGTGCTGGAGTTGTATAAAGTAGATGCAACTCTGCTTATCTTCCTGTTGTCATATATGGGGTACTGGAGAATGATCCTTCGCTATCCAGGATGTGGATAGATCCAGGAGAACAGCAAACCGATAAGAATCGAGCGCGGTATATTCTAGAGTGATAGTCTGTGTTCATTGTGGTTTTTTCTAACCTTGAACCCTCTCAGAGCAATGATGGAGGGATTAGGTTTAGGCTATCGGTTGAGGAAAGGTGGTGAGGGCATATCTCACCTTCTGTACATGGATGATCAGAAACTCTTTACCACCATTAATTTGCAACTGTTGAGCTACTGAATGGAATTTGGTGTGGATAAAATGTGCAGTTATACATGTGAAGTGAGGGGAGATTATGGAATCCGTGGTAACTCAACTCTCGGATTCCATACACCTTAGATCCCTTTCCTCAAAAGAAACCTACAAGTATTTCAGTATGTCCGAAGAATTAGGTATCTATACTGCTGACATCAAACAATCGTAGGAGGAACGCTTCTTTGGACGCCTGAATAAGGTGCTAAGCAGTCTTTTGTCAGGCGGGAATAAGGTGCGCGCCTTCAACGGTTGGGTCATGCCGGTTTTCAAGTATTCTTTTACCATACTCAAATGGGCTCAGACGGAACTAGATCCCCTGGATAGGAGGCTCCGCGAACTGCTGACCGCAAATTGGATGTATCACTCACAGTTGTCGGTGTATATCCTGCGGAACTGTGGGGGTTGTGGTTTCTTAAATGGTAAGACCCTGCACAATCGTGAGGTATGCAGTCTCAGAGAATACTTCCTAGAAGCCTACGTGGGGATGCACCGAGATGTGGTTTCAGTGGACAAGAGCCTTACTCCGCTCTCCCTGGCTAACGAGAACTGGCGCAAACCTACAGTCTTAGACATTAATGACCGCAGAGAATTATGGCTGAGCAAGGACCTTAACGGATGTTTTTACCGGGCCCTAAACGGGCCCGATGTAGACTTCTCTGCGTCCGGATCCTAGCTGCGTTTTGGTGACCACTTCGGAGCACAAGGACGCAGTTATGATGAGGAATAATTACTAAATACATTGTGTAGGATGGCACGTTTGCTATACGTCGGACATACCACTTTCCGGGAGAGTCGATCCGACAAATACTTATAAAGTGCGCCCAAATCCATACTTATAACTGTCTATAAGTGTGATAGAAGACTGAAAAAAATATGGTCTTGGGATATTTGTAAGATTATTTTTTACTAGCTGGGTATTTCTGGGTGTTCTCGTCTGGTTAACGGACAGTACTTGCATAGACAGAATCTCGTTAAGTATCGGGCACTAATTACCAGTCACTCTATATATTATGTCGACTGCAATAGGCTTAGTTGTGTCAATGATGTCTTTCTTTCTCTTCTTCGTTAGTTTTGATCACAGACCACCGTATGTTGATTCTTCTATAGCAGAATCAAAATTAAAACAAGAACCTTAGTCAAATTTCTTTGTTTTCCAGCCCTCGACGGTGAGCCCGGATGTATTAGTGAAGAGATATCAGATGGAATGCATCGAGGAAACAAGAGTCAACCCCGACATTATAGTTTCCATAAAGCGTAGAAGGTGGCAGTGGGAATGGGTACCTAAATTACATCTACATAGCTAGTTTAAGATATATGCTCAAAGAAACGGTTGACGAGAGATGGTAGAGAAGATGGGAGCATTGGCAGGCCAACAGCTAAATAGGTGGACTGCTGCAGATCTCACGAATACCTGGGTGTTACTCACACATACTAGAGAAGTATTACCCATTAGAAAGGAGGTTTATACCCTGCAGTGGGTGGAATAAGGTAGCAATAATGATGGGGATGAGCTAGGTTAAGTAGAAAAAAAAAGTGTGTGTGTACTTATGTACGCAAGTAAGAAGTTTTCTTTGGCGTATAAAACTAAAATGTTGACAGGCTAACTTCAGGGTGTATGTTGACTAGCTAACTTCAGGGTGTCGGTTTTTCGTGACGGTGTGCGCGCGCATCGTAAAAATTTACTCTCATCATTTTTCCCTAACGCACCAAAAGAAGTACATAACTTCAAAAAAATACAACAAAACTGTGGGTCATACTTTATTAGGTTAAACTAACTATATACATTGATAATTAAAAACAATTAAACTAAAATAGATAAACTAACAACAAACTATAAAAGGGCATCGAAAAACTCCTCCTCAATGCTGTCAGATGGTAATGTGCCCAAGAGACTGGCGGCGTTGCCACGTTGTATGGCAACACTTAGCCTCTGGCCAAAGTAAAAGCCAGCCCTTGGGTCACGGGAAGCGTCAACTAGGCGTTTCGAAATTTCCTTAAATAGGCTATGAGCACTCGGACCCCACGGCCCTAGAGTTTCAACCCCAAACGGCTCGAAAATATAGTTACCACACAGGTTTCTATATTTACGCCGCTTGAGGTTCTTTGCAGCCGCAGCGGCAGCACCAGCACAGCACGATGAGCTTGGAAGATGGGATGGCGCAAGAGTATCGACGCATGTTGCGTCCTACACTAAAGGCCTACCCATCTTCCAAGGAAACAAAGACATGCCGTCCGGTCTCTTGCCATCGTCGCGTGCCAAGCCATTGGGTTCTAAAACAGCTGGGACGCCGACGATGACAAGAGCTCGTCGGATAATGTCGTTTACATTTGCGTGCCGTGCAAAACGGCCCGCACTTCGGCTGCATGACAGGCCGTGGTGACCGAGGTTGTTGACAGCTTCACCGCAGTGACAGCGATGAGGAGAACAGCAAGCGGCACCAAGGCGTAAAGAAACAGCGAGGCGGAAGGTTGTGTCGTCGAACAATGTGCCTATGCTCGACGACGGTAGTGCGTGAAGCCAAAGACCCGACTCCCACTCACCCACAGCCCGCAGGCGCGCACGCTCAGCAGTAGTAGCAGATGTGTTCAGCTGATTGCTCTGAACTACTCTGCAGAGCGGCTCGTCCCACCGTCTCTGGGAAAATGGATGGTTGGATTCTTCAGTATTCGGGCAAGCGAGTTTCCAAGCATCGATAGCCTCGGGCATGCACGGCACATCAAAATCAATCAGTGTGGAAGACAGGATATTCCTGATTAATTTCTTAGTGCCGTGGACCGAGGATATAAAAGCCGGTAAACTAATACTGGAAATTTTGCGGAGGCCGAGTCCTCCCATGCGAATAGGAAGAGTAGCTTGTGCCCAAGCTCGGTCGTCCAAAGCCACATTTAAAATTGACGTTCTAGAGTATGTCTGATAATTTCATCCATTTTGTCCAAAAGGGGAGTGTGCTTCCATAAAGGGGAAGCACGAAGGAAATAGGTTAATTTTGGACTGAAACAGCAGTAACGAATTATTGTGATGGCCGAATGACTTAAACTTAATTATTTCACTGTTTTTTTGCAAATGCTTAGAGCGTAGCGTTCTTGATTTAATCACCGCCAAGTTGTTTTTGAGTTTAAAGCATCCTTGTGGTCTGGATTTTTGTCACGTGGGGCTCAGATGAAGCTCAGACGAAAAGCGGGTAAATATGGAGTTTTTTTTTAATGTAGTTTTCAATTTATTTTAATTAACATGTTCCTGTGTCCGGTACTTATGTTTTTTTATGGGGTGGAAGAGACACCGACGTGAAAACAGTTACCTCGTATTTAGTACATCATTCTGAGCCTTACATATAAATTTTTCATCAGTTATTTAAAAAAATATAAGCTGTTCCATACATTTTGACCGTGTAGGTATTGCACTATATTTTTTTTTTATTGTAGGAAACAGCTGATTTTTTTTTTTGCGTCGATGTCCCTTTCGCTCCTTATACATTCGCGGCAACCAATACGGGTCAGTATGAAGAACTAAAATTACTCTTAAAATAATAGAGCTAGCGGCATGAATGAAACTGTATGTTGTAAATAATTTACCAGTTAGATAATAAACAACATCAAATGTTGGAAATATGATTAGTTTAATTTGTCAAAAATAATTAAAAAAACTAAATATTAATAATTTTAATGTTGAAAAAAAAAGATCTTACACTAGTTAGCGTACCATTTTCTATCAGCACTAAGCGACTCTCTGAAGAAAATTCCAGCCTTAACCATAAGAGATCCAGCGCCGAACGGTATTTTTTTCTCAAAAATAAAATGGTTTCCTGGCCGTCGGTAGACTCTTCGCCACCTACAATATCACTATCAATACATCTCTACGTATTATAAAACAAAGTCCTCCGCCGCGTCTTTCTGTCGGTTCGCGATAAACTCAAAAACGACTGCACCGATTTTTATGCGGTTTTCACCAATGAATAGAGTGGTTATTGAGGAAGGTTTTAGTATAAATTTGTCAAGTTTTTGTTGCGGGTACGGGATCAAAATTCCATGATTACTTTTGGTCGCGATAACCTACATCCACGAGGGCGAAGCCGCGGGCATCAGCTAGTACAGCATAAATCTGGATTCGTCAGAATACGTTACTCCTACCGATTCCTCGCCTCTCCATTGTGCATGTTCGCGGGCGTAACGTATTCTTTTTGCCCGATGTTCCCTTTCAAGTTTTGGACCATTTGCGGGTCTATGTGGAGACAAATTAGCTTCAAAGAACCGCCGCCTTACAGTCTAAAATAACTGCAAATTGAATCAAACTCAAACTCAAAAGAGTTTATTTCAATTAGACCATTACACTTTTGAATGTCAGAAAACCAAAGAAGGCTCAGCTACAGTCACAGACACAAGGCATAATATCTTGTGAAAGTACTGTAGTTGCCCATTCCAAAGCCGTGTATAGAGCCGTGTCGCAGATCTCTATGGAGAAGAATGGGCAAGAAACTCCATGGACACTCTTATCAATCAAAATATTGTACAAAATCTTGGTTACATCATTCATGTTGAGATTGTACATATATATGAGAACGATGTATAAATACGTGCACGTTAAGAGCGTCCAGAGTAAAAGATTATATCAACAATTTAAAAACAAAGTAAGTATTTAAAATAAACCCTGGCAGCCTAGAGATGACCAGTCCCAACTGACAGCGCCCGTTCACGAACATGACGCATGAATTTATTTCAAAACTAGAGATTTTTTTAATTTTAACTTTTTTCAAGATCATTTAAGGTTAGTTTCATGCATCTACAGTAGAACAAGCTATTTGGTATACACGCAGAAATATTCACAATCCTAGTACACTGAGTCGTGACTGACTGACTGGCCACCATTTTAAATTTGCAACAGGGATGTTATGGAGCTCCGTAACCGTAACTGAAACTATCGGATAGTTTCGTATAAGGGCGCTTTGTTTTTCACCGCTTGTTATTTCTAGTCATAACATAACCTCTTTCATAACTAGTTAGTTTTTTATTATATCCGTAACCGAAACGATCTGAAACTAACGGATAATTCAAAATAATTACATATCCGTAACCGTATCCGAAACCGATATAATTTGATTCCTATATCCATATCCGTATCCAGATCCGAAATATCAAATATCATCTCTGATTTGCAAGTTACAGGGATTTTTATCATTGACCCGTATTATTTGACCGCGAGTGTAAAATTCTTACTATTTCAGACGCAATCGCGAATCGTGAAGGATTGGGCTCTCTGCGTGTTAATGAAAAATAAAATAATGACAAAAGAAGGAGTTTTTAAGATAGACGTCGCTCTGGGTAGAGTACCACAGGATGGTAAGACCAGTTATTTATTTTAATTAATGTTTTAGTGAATTTATTACACACATCACGAAGGCTGACCCGCGGTTGTGAAGGTAATGAATAGGTACTTGGAAGGATATGGGGCAGGCCTTACATCAGCAGAGGGGCAATCAGGGCTAGTAAAATAAAGTAGATTTTATTCCATTAGCTATATTTCATTCTAAAGATGTTGGTCTGATTCACCATTTCACTTATGATTACTATCACGGAGTAAGATTAGGTAAGAAAAGTCCTACTTAGGCAAGAATTATATTTGGCTCTTTATTTCAGAAAGAGAATTCGTTGAGAAGCAAATAGACAAATGTCTCACCCCGAAATCGGTCCCAGCGCCCGACATTGCCATTAAATATATTAAATGCTTCCAAAGAAGGAAATCAAACCACTCCTCGCTTGTGTCCGCTTTTACACCGTAACTACTTTATAAAAACGCAATCTATTGACGAAGTGTTGAACTATCATAAAGTTGTAAACAGTGACATCTAGTGACATAATTTTAAATTACATATAACGCCATCTAGTGGATTTGCTAAGAACTACTTTAAGTCAAGTGCGTATTGTTAGTAGCTTTGTTTAATTATTTAAGTATAGATGGCATTGTAATTATTTTTTAAATTATAACGCTCTTTTACTCATTCTTGTTCATTTCGTATAATTTAATCATCCTGAAAAAGTGGCACATAGCATAAAATCAGGGATCCATGATTGAAAGCATCCAAACATGAGTTTGATGACAAATACTTGATTCTCATAAAAGGGTGTGTTATCAGCCTTAACGATGGCGGAGGCACGTATTGTTCTCGTCATTGTAATATTTGTTCTAAACTTTTTTACAATTTTTTAAAATACATGTTTTAATCGTTATAACTTTTATTTTTTTATGTTACCCCACATTTGTAATTTCTCCTGTATCGTAGGTGCGTTTACAAACATTTAAACTCACATACAGCCAGACCAAAAGGAACTATCTATGGGCCATACAAATAAAGGATGTAAGTAGGATCTTAACGAAGTCAAAAGGCACTTATTCTTTGTTCTAGATTATACCTGAGATATTGGGGGTCAAAGTTCTAACTTTTTCACAACTTTTTTTTTAAATACATGTTTTTAATGTAATTTTTTTACTGGAGACACCTTCACGAACCCCGTACTATTCAATCCATCCATCAGCACAGTTTTGAATGCGTTACAGTGAGTCCTACCGTAAAACGTGATTTTTCACCCCTAAAAAAGTGATTTCCCAGCAATATTTTTTGCGTAAAACTACTTAGTTTGATGTACAGAATACTTGGTTGATGGCTTCGTGATCGTGAAGGTTCTGTTTACACACTGTATAGATTTAAATACAATTCTCAGATAAACTTCGGATATTACTCTCTAAACCTGTATAAAGCTGTGCTTCTACACTTTCTTTACACAAACCTTTCTCCGAATTGAACTTCTTTATTCAATGCTCTCTAAAAATGGGTGGAAGTACATAGACCTATGGAAGAAAACTAGACGAACCATCAAGCCTGGGGTTCTGCCTACCTCCGATGTACCCTCTCTCTAATTATAGCGAGTAGCGCCACTAGAGTAAAAACTTGTATACGATGAATAGGTCGGGTTCCGTATAAACAAAAGTAGTTTTCAGAGCATTGGAAGCCACGACTCATGTTGTAGGTATTGGATTCGAACCCAGGAAAAGTTTAGTAAGGTGAATGTTGAGTATGAATTTTATAAAACTCTCTTATTGTTGTAATATAACCCTTATGGCTATAAGAGTAGAGGAAGATCAAAGAAACGATGAACGGACTGCGTGAACGATGATATGGCTGGAAAGGAGGTGACTGCTGAGATGACGAGTAATAGAGAAGTATGGAAGAAGAAGACATGCTGCGCAGACTGCAAATAAATTGGGATCAGGGCAGGAGAATGAATGATGGTGGGTTCGTACCCAGTCAGGCGCATTACTTTGTACAGTAATTTATTCCATCACCACTGCTCTCAAAACGGTGTAGGAAAACAATGTGAGGAAACCGGCATGTGATTGCCTCGTTAGTCAAGTGGTCGCGAGCGCGACTGTTGAGCATGAGGTCCTGGGTTCGATTCCCAGGTCGGGCAAAGTGTTATTGGGATTTTTCATCAGGAATTTCGGTTTGCCCCCTATTACATGGGACTTGAAGAACATAACTGGCGAAATGTGGGTGTACTATTAGGTACACCCCCGCCCAACCCGGGATTACAGGCGTGATGTTATGTATGTTATGAAGCCGGCATATCCTAGAACCAACAATTAGAAGACATGTGACTTATGCAGCGCCGCGTGGTGAAGTAGATTCGAAAACATTCCCTCTCAAAGAGAGAGTTGCAGAGCCTGGTAAGCTTATCATTACCTGCCTTGCCTGTAGCGGCACTATAAAAAGTACTAAGCAACATAGAACAAAAAGTACTACAGCGCCATCTAAGACGGAGCGGACGAACTAAACAACAAAATCCTAGATCACGCAAGTAAAGTTATCCGTGACCTAGAACGTTGTGACCCGTGTTATTGTGTTATAGTGTAATTTCAAGTAATTTGTTTGTTTATTGAAAACAGTGTATCGCACCCACTGTAGAAGAACCCGACAACAACTGTCGGGCAGTAGCCCACCAGACACAACACCCGTGTCGTCAGAGGATTACTTTTTCTCAACTATGTTGGGGTCGGCTTCCAGTCTAACCAGATGCAGGTGAATTTTATATTAGCGAATGCCTTTCTGATCTCCACAACCCGGTCAGTACTGGGTAATAAGATACCCCTTGGTAAGACTGGTTGTCAGTCTTACGAGCCACTTACTACCTGTAACGACTGATAAAGATCTACAAATGACAGCTAACGGCTTAACGTGCTTTCCGAGGCACAGAAGAAACTCGGTATGTAATAGGTGGTCACCACCCATCCACGGACCAACCTAGGCAAGCGCGGCTTAACTTGAAGATCCGAGCGGCTGTTATTATTTAGCCACGAGTTCCTCTGCTTACTCACAATGATGTACTATAATTGAATAATTCGATTCAGTAGGGAATATTTAACGGTTCATAATAATGTCAATCACCAATGTTTTAATGCGCATTATATAAATTACCAACATGCCCTTGATAAAAAAAATAAACGAAAACATCTGCCCTCATTACTAAGCACGAATTATTATTTTGGCTTATTTTAATAAGCTTATTTATTATGATACCATAACATGTTGACATTGTGAAAGAAAATGACTTGAAATTTTAAATATTTAATGCGATATCTATATAAATAAAAGCTCGAGGCTAACTAATAACAGCCACACAGGTTTATTTTCAAGGCTAAGCTGCGCTTGCCAAGGTCGGTCTGTGGATGGGTGACCATTTATTAGATACCTACTGAGTTTTCTCCGTGCCTCGTATAGTCACGCTGTCATTTGTAGACATTTGACAGTTCTTACAGGTAGTAAGTGGTTCGATAGTCTGACAACCAGTCCAAGGCACACAGTACTAACTGGGTTATGGAGGTTAGATAGGCAGTCGCTCCATGTAAAATACTGGTATTCAATTGGATCCGATTAAACAAGAAACCGACCCCAACATAGTTGGGAAAAGGCTAGGCAAATGACATCGTTGTGAGTGGGTATGTTTTTGCATGATAGCATTATCCAATTTGCATTTATAATGAATTAGGTAGGTTTTAGTAGGATTTCCAGCAGAAGATCGGTATGCCCAAGAACCATCTTGGTCTTGGTATATGTGAAGAGTTTCAGCAGTTTTTGTAGGTATCGACAATCTCCTGAGTTGCGTCTCATTGACAACTTTAATACACAGAGTGTTAACGGACTCTTCACGAAACCGTCAACCAGGCATTATGTACATCAAACTAAGTTACTTTACGCAAAAATTATTGCTGTGAAATATTTTTTTTTTTTGAGAGAAAAATTACGTTTTACGGTAGGACTCAATGTAACGCATTCAAAACATTGTGCTGATGGATGGATTGAATAGTACGGGGGTTGTGAAGGTCTAAAAAAAATACATTCAAAACATGTATTAAAAAAAAAAACTTGTGAAAAAGTTAGAATTTTGACCCGCCATATCTCCGTAACTAGAAGGTTCCATGGTCTAAAACAAAAACATAATCGCAACAGGGAAAACAAGTGACTTTCGGCTTCGTTAAGAATCTTTTTACAGGCCTTTTAGGCAGGCTTTCAACAAAAAAAATGTCTTCCGGAAAGACGGGGTTCTTTCCCATATCCCCACGGAACCCTATACCGCATAGCGGTAGATTACTTTTAAAACGGACTCCGGTAATTGCAAGCTCAAGTTTTTGCTGCTTATAACCCATACTCTATTGTTAGAAGGTGTTCGTCTATTCAGAATTGACATACAGATTCACGCCCGCAGTTCTAAATCAATTATCAAGATGTTTGCTGGCTGATTCTTTTTGCTCTTATAGTTTATTGTTAGACTATCTTAAGCCCACGGCATTGCCCGCGTTCGGTAATTGTCTCACGGCATCGTACTACCGAGATAAAAAGTATTCTATGTGTGAATCCAGATTATAAAGTATCTGTGTGTCAAATTTCATTCAAATCCGTTCAGTTGTTTTCGCGTGAAAGTAAACATCCGTAACATCCATCCTCACAAACTTTCACATGTATAATAGTATAAGTATGGTTATTGCTGCAGAGCTTTGAAGAAGAATGTATAACTTGACCAAGTATTTTGTGAAAAGAAGCATTAAGAGGAAATGTGGGTGGTTTTTTTTCCATACAAACGGTCTCGCCTGTTTTCTTTCTGGTTTATAACTTTAAAGCTATGATTTTTTACAGTTAAATAAATATCACCCTTTTCTGTCTCTATGTTTTCCTTATTGATGATACATAATCTGTATAAGCATTAGAACTTTTACAAAATGCTCAAAATAGGCTATTTAGATCGCCTGTCAACAAAGGCCTATTGTACAAATTTGACAACTATTATTGAAAATTAAAAACATAGGAACACAGTATAAATCCTACTTATTCAGTTTATGAAATATCTTTTAAATTGGTCAAATATTGGAGGCGAGAGCCAAGCCTCGAATTATGACATTTTACTATAGTTGTCCTTATCGCATCAATGCCGAAATCACGCTCACAGAGACACCGCGATAGTCTTTCAAATACCTACCGTGTTTCCTCTTATATACAGATAGTTGGTATTTAAGTACGTAACAGCTTATAATTAATAGCCTATACGGGTGGTGAGATTTAATGGAAAAATTGCAATCGGAAGCATTTGATCTAAATCAGCATAAACGTATAACGTTCTAACTACTGGTACACAAGTCTCTTTGAAAGATATAATTGTCTGTAATCCACCAGGTGAATCGGGGTATTGCAGGTGAAGCGCAACTCTTTTTGGGCGCAACCAACTAAGCGCAACTAAATTATTCCTCGAAGCGCAACCATTCCAACAATTTGAATTTGTGAGCACAACTAATGGTTGCGCTTCGAGGAATAATTTAGTTGCGCTTAGTTGGTTGCACTCAAAAATAGTTGCGCTTTGAGGAATATCCCGGTGAATCCAGTGCTGGATGATAGTTTTGACATGTCTTCGAATTCATGGTTCTAAGACATGTCGGTTCCCTCACGATTTTTTCGTTCAACGTTTTGAGAGTAGTGGTGATAGAATAAATTACAGAGAGTCAAGTGGCTCCCTGACTTCGAAATATAACTCGCTAGCTGGAGCTGTTACCATCCTGGAGGGTAGCTAATTTTAAAACCACGGCGGGTAATGGGAATCTTGAAAGTCTGAAAACCAGTGTCACTAAAGACAAGTGAAAGAGACCAAGCATTTTAAGTATTTCTTCTTCATTTCTTGTCGATTGACCATTAAGGACAACAGCCATGTCATAAGTACAGTACAATTTCAAATTCTGGAATGAGCAGATGGTTGTGCATTATGGACAGGTACTTACATAGTACTCTTTAGTTGCTGTGTTGTCGTCACATCAGGGGTGGTGGCATGCTTCACAATCTGTCGTCATTCCTCTCGACACATTCGTGAAAGGGACCTATCAAAGCAGCGCATAGGTATTCTACCACGAGCTCTTATGCCAACAAATAACTTAGTACCTGTTATTAAATGCAAAATAACAGCTCAGTTTAAATAACCTTAATTTTATAATCTATAAATCTAAATATATAAAAGCGAAAGGTCACTCACTCACTCACTCACTCACTCACCACTAAATATCGAAAACCGCTTGACGTTTATAGATCAATATTGGCAGGGAGGTAGTTTATAGTTGGTAGACGTCCGCTAAGAAAGGATTTTGCGACAGGGCCGGATTAAGGAGGTCTAAGGGCTCTCGCAAGTTTGTATGAAAGTCCATCATTTTTGTGCTACAAACTTAAAGGAGATTTAGCACGTTTAGATTCACTTTTTGACGCGTATGGCCATTTGAGTTAATGTATAATTCATAATATTATTTTTATTGATTTTTGACTTAAATTCATTGAAATTATTTGTGGCGTTTCTATTTTCATTTTAATTAGTATATAATACAAAAAATACGTCGTTTATTCAACTATAGTGAAGCGACTCCTTTTTCAATTATAATCGATCGATTAAACATTAATATAAATCGTAGAACAACAAAATAATCTACATTCGCAACTAAAAAGTATTAAGAGTTGTCATTATTATTGTATTCTTTAAATAAGTTACTATTTTTTCGTTAAAAAGCGATTTCTAGGCAAAAGTAAAACAATTAAGATATAATCGATAATGTTATGACGCCGTAGTCTATTGTTGTATCACAACACTATTCGATGAAATGTCGAACAAAATTGTATTTTCTGTTTACCATGTCAACTGAGCTGAGAATATTGTTTTTAGCTTTTCTCTGTTAACAACATAAATTCGTTTGAGTTGAGTTTTAGCATTCCTCCACGTCTATCCACTACATCGAGCATTTTGACTCTTTTTGTGCGTGTGCTGCGAAGACGGTGATTTGTTCTAGACTTAAAAACATGTCGCGCTGTATGAATTGTTCTCTTTTATTAACACACCCGCTGCCTAGACGCCAAATCAGAGAGGCAACGGATTCTATGGTCAATATTTTACGTACATGGATTGCTCCTACCGCGGTAAGGAAAATAGCCTCAATAAACTTATTTTGTTTTTTCAAAAACTCAACAATATTTAATTTTGAATTTAACCTTGTTTTAAAGTATGACACTACCCCTTTTTTGTGTCTAATTTTCATTACTATACTGTGTCAAAAGTTGCGCAACCAAGTACCACAGTAACTTGCTCAATCTCCTTTGGGAGGTAGCCACGCAGACGAAGTCTCGGGCAACAGCTAGTAATTTATAATAAGAATCGATTTGAAGTTCGATTTTGCAATTTTAAACAAAGGTACCAATTAAATAGTTACCAGTTTTTTGTGCCTTACCGGTAGGTAGGCAAATCAAATTATCCAAACATTATAATAATTCGATAATTATTATAATAAGCCTCTACGGGCTTCTCAAAACGGTCTTCCGGCATTGAGACCGGTGAAGGTTCTTCTGACCTTTCGATCTTAGGACCAGTTCCAAAGACAACTATGATGCACCAATTATACAGAAAAGAAATTTTAATATAACTGATAATATATTTTTATACTACTGTATATTTTATTTATCATCACACCTGTAATCCCGGAAGGGTTGGGCAGAGGTGTACCTAATAGTACACCCACATTTCGTCAGTTATGTTTTTTTAAGTCCCATGTAATAGGGGGCGAGCCTATTACTATCAACCAGGCATTAATTCAGACTCCGTGGCTGCTACCGAGAAATTCCTGATGGAAAAACCCAATAACACTTTGCCCGACCTAGGAATCGAACCCGGGACCTCATGCTCGCGACCACTAGACCAACGAGGCAGTGTTTATTTTAATTAAGGAGTTAAAAATCATAATGAACTGCTTATGGTTACTGTTAATAATTCTTAGATAGAGTTACGTGTATCTAGAATTTATATTATTGTTTTCTAGTAGATCAGTATCATCATCTGCCTAGCCTTTTCCCAACTATGTTGGGGTCGGCTTCCAGTCTAACCGGATGCAGCTGAATACCAGTATTTCTGAATACTAGTAGTAGATAGATGTGTTTCGATTTTATTTTGTGTTTTGTGTTTCGATTTTTATTTTTTAAATGCTACTACGGCTTTGTTAGCTTAGTTATTCATAACCGACTTTCTTCGAAAAGGAGGAGGTTCTCAATTCGGTTGTATTTTTTTTTTTTTTTATTATGCATGCTGTGGTCTCCTGTATGTGAAGGACCTACGTGATACTTTTGTCGCTGTTTATTTATTTCTTGTGTTTGTGTACATCCCTTTGTTGGAGATCCTAAATAAATAAATAAATTAGATCAGTGTGATAGAAAACTAAATCCTCGTCAATCCAGAATATTTGTAGCTTGATAACACTACATAGGTTTTTTACGTAGAACGTGAGAAAAACTTCACAAGGTATTCTCAATGGAAAAAAACCGCCAAGTGAGAGTTGGACTCGAGCACCGAGGGTTCCGTATAAAGTTAAGACGAAATCATTTGATATATTTTTACTGGTAACCAGCTCAACGTAACGGAAGTTTGTAATGCAGAAAATTCTTTATCCTGATGCCTGTTATCTCCGAAGGGTTACGCAGAAGTACTACCCACAATTCACCAATTATGGTAAAGTCCTTTTCAAAATGTTATAGGGGCGAGTCTATTACCATCAATCCGATAAATCCAGAAACCGTGACTGCAAGTCAAATAGACTGGTCCTGCATAGTTATTCACAAACGCTTCGAATCGATTACGATTCGACAAGGCGATGTCTATCTTTTTTGACATTACGAAAGCCACCGAGATAGCCATACGACTTTCCGAACCGAAATCGAATCGAAGCGTTTGTGAATAGGTATGCTGCAGTAGAAAACTACAAACTGTAAAACCTAGATAATAGATATTGCATACAAAGCAATATAGGTACATATAAATACATAAGCAATAGTAGGTAAATATGTAATTATATGTAAAATCCATATGTAGGTATTAGGACTTGTAGGTAGGTTATATGTATTTTTTTAACCAGGTCGGAACAATTACTGGCAATCTAAACTACGATCGGTTTTGTATGGCGGTTCATAGTGTTGTATTGTACATACGAATGTGTATGGATGTGTGTGTGAGAATAATATCGGTACACAACACTATGATGGACATTAAATTGTTATTTATTTATGTGTTACGGTTAGTTTATGGGTTTGAGTGATGCGGAATATTCCTGGTTATGCTTCGAATTGGTTTTGCTGTGTAATTTGTAGTCATTGCATTTGAATGGGATCTTTGATAGATATGCGTATTTTGATGCATCCACATTATACTTGAAAGAATAAAGGGTGTAACAAGCCCCTTAACAAAACCGAAAGGCACTTGTTCTCATCCTCATTGCGATCATTTTTTGTTCTAGACCATACCTGGGAACCTAATAATTACGGAGAAATTGGGGGTCAAAATTCCAAATTTCTCATATTTTTTTTTTTCAAATCCCTTTTTTTTACGTAAATGCACACACCTCCACGACCCCCGTACTATTCAATCCATCTATCAGCACAATGTTTTGAGTACGATAAATTGTGTCCGACCGTGAAACGTAATTTTTCACCCCAAAACAAAAAATTGTTTACCAACAATAATTTTTGCGTAGAGCTACTTAGGTTGATATACAGAATGCTTGGTTGGCTTGGAGATCTGGTTTTCAAGATACCACTATCTTGAAAACAATGGACTTATAAGGGAAGGTAAAATATTAACTAATTTTATATTTTTTTGCCAAGAGACTGTAGAAGGGGCGCTGGCAGACCAACCGTCGTCAGCCAAATGGTTGCCGACATACTGAAGAGCGCGATAAGTCAGATATCAGTTAAGTAGCAAGCTTTGGTGTAGATTGCAAAACCAAATTATGAAGCCGTCAACCTCATCTTCCTGCTAACATAATTTTTTTTCCACTTTTGTTACTGACAACCGTCACGCTATCATTTATTATACAATGTGTCCCAGGGATAAGTGACCGCCCGGCGTTTTTTGAATATTTGTACAAAATTATTAATAATTACATTTATATTTGTGACTTACTGCATTTTTACCTGCGTCATTTTTTTGTTTTGTAAGGAGTAAAGGTCTGATTCAAGAGTTTGTAGTTTGGTGCATGTTTGAAATTAGTAGTAAGGAAATATCATGTAGTTAATAAATAAATTTAAAAAATGTGATATTAAGGGGGCATTTTTTAGATTTATTTTGAAAAAACTGAAAAGAAGAGTTTTTTTTTCTTCGAATTTTAAGTTTGTTTTTTATTTATAAATGTTTTACTACATTTTAGTTATGTTTAATGATTTTAATTGATAAACTATGATGTCGTCTAGTAAGTAAAAAAGGATATATCGTAAAAAAACTGCAGCACGTCACGCGTCTTTACAAAAAAAAGAAAAAAAAACTAAAGCCGCTAAGTCACAAATATAAATGTAATTATTAGTAATTTTGTACAAATATTCAAAAAACGCCGGGCGGTCACTTATCCCTGGGACACATTGTATATATATTTTTTTAATATCGCTCTACAGACCATTCATTCAACTTTTCTTTAGTCTTCTTCTCCCTCTCCATCCGTCAATGGTCTTTTAGAATCATGGATAAAAATAAGATTACTGAACTGTATAAAATTTCACAATGCCTATTTTTCGCACTTTGTCTACAACGTAAATAGTCGGAGAGCCATACGATATCGATACGTATCATGTGCAATGCAAAAACAGTGTATTTCACAAAACATAATAGTTATGTTTATCATGGCCGGTGGCCGCTAGATTTATTAATAGTCACCTCATTTTAGTTATTGTTGCCACTTAATAGCTGTAGTTTGTTGTAAAACTGATGGTATTACGATGAAGGTCGGAAAAGTATTATTACAGGTTACTAGTGACTTTTATTTTAGATTTAGGTATTTGCAATTTTGTCGCTTAGAAGCTTTGGCAATCAAGGCATCATAGAAAAAAAACTAACTTCGTTGAGTAAATGAGTTCGCTAAATAAGTTCCAATTATGTTTGTTCCAAAAGTCAGCTACGCGAACTAAAGCAGCGATTTAAATAAGGGCAGCAAGACTATTAGTAAAGGCTTGCACTTGTAGGTATTGCATAATTGCTTGTGATACAGGGATTACCTACTCATAGAGGGAAAGAAAAGGGTTTTGAATCAGCTGACTAATAATTCGAAAATTAATAAGCAGTAAAAGTTAGCTCATACCAAAATATCTGCCTAAATAAAGTAAGGACTAGAAATTACTACTTTAAGACGCTATTCTATTGTTCCATAAAAAGCATTTGAAATATATCAGTATCTCATTGCTTGCCCACTATACATATTCAGTAATATATTAGTTGTGCGTTTAAGCCATGAAATGGCAACAGGTCACTGGAACAACTTGCGACCCACGGATGCCCCTTCAATTAAAGGGAAAAAACAATTGTATGTAACGGAGATAAGAAAGTTGAGATAGATGTGTTGAGTGACAAGAATGGATAAAACAAGGCATGAGTATATTAGAGGAAGTTTGAAAGTGGCGCCTGTTACAGAAAAGCTATAAGGAAGTCGTTTGTCTTGATATGGGCATGTGATGAAGAGGGATGAAACGCATGTGACTAAAAGAGTGATGAATATTAATGTTGATGGATGGAAAGGGAGAGGAAGGCCAAAGAAAAGATAGATGGATTGTTGATGATTGTTATTGTTGTTGTGTGTGAGGAATGATATGAAAAAGAAAGGAGTAATTGATGCCGTGACGTCTGACAGGGGAGAATGGAAGAAGAAAACGCGCCAACCCCAAATAGAATGGGACAAGGGCAGGAAGCAGAAGAAGTGCGTTTAAACCATAAACGCTCTTAAGATAATTACAAAATTACAAATTAACTCAAGAACTTTTTGTGAAAATCTACTTATCCGACTTAAAGACATATTTCCTTCCACGTAAGTTTATTAAAACATTTCTGCTTAATTATAACAAATTTCTTTTGGGCTTGCGTGCAGAGCAAAGTTTTCGATTCGGTTGTAAGATAATATGTATGAATGAAAGTCTAATCAAAATTCACCCAGCCGTTTTAAGTGAACCACGCTTTAGCTGATAAACATGCATTACGAAAATCAGCAAGAAATATGTTTGGTTTTTGTTGTGATCTGTGATCTGTCAGTTTGGACTAAGCCGCGCGTGAAAAATTCGTGTTAATGTATCAAAATTTAGAGTGTTTTCAACCTTTAAAGTTGTTGGACTTATTTAATGGAAAATCGGTAAAACCAGTAAAGTTTAATGGGAAAGTAAAGCCTTTACAGCTATCTGGTTATCATCATCTGCCTAGCTTTTTCCCAACTATGTTGGGGTCGGCTTCCAGTCTAACCGGATGCAGCTGAATACCAGTATTTTACATGGAGCGACTGCCTATCTGACCTCCACAACCCAGTTACTACTGGGAAATACGATACCCCTTGGTAAGACTGGTTGTCAGACTTTTTAGGCCACTGACTACTTTTAACGACTGTCAAAGATCTTCAAATGACAGCCGGGACCAACGGGTTAACGTGCTTTCCGAGGCACGAAGGAAACTCGGTATGTAATGGGTGGTCACCCATCCACAGACCAACCTAGGCAAGCACGGCTTATCCTAAAGATCGACCCGAGCGGCTGTTATTGTTTTAGCCACGAGCTCCTGGTTATATAGCAATAAAAACAGTAGGTATGGTGTCTCCTGTAATTACTTATTTAATTTATCCATCTCCAATCAAAAATCTATATCTATTACATCTCCAAGTAAAAATCTTTTCAAGTAAAAGTCTTTTAAATTGCCTCAAACATCGTTGATTTCGAAAGGATTAACAAACGTTTCAATCGAATTTAACATAGCTTTATTGATGTTATTATGACATATCATAATAACTATAACTACAGTAATATCATTTTATTACAAAATATTAATAGCTGTAATTTACATGATAAAAAAGGTAAAAAGCATTTATGAAAATATGACTTATGCCCTATAAAATTCGGTTTATGTCGACGTCCAAATATCGGCTAAAATAAATATATAGCAGAAACACATCCATCGCCCAACCTTGTCTACCATTTAACCAATTTTTTTTCTAACAACCACACTGAATTCTAATTCGAGGAACTTTTAAAAATATAGTTCCAAAAAATACCCGTTTTTTATCACTATAATCCTGCTGAACCCAACATAAGGAACCAATTTTCATCAATCTATTTGAACACAGGAGCCGACCCGCCCATAACTGCTCCCGGATTGGCTACCAGCAACATTGTTAGAAAAGTCCTAACAGAAATCTACCTATCTCGCTCTAACACATAGAATGAAATACTCAAGCCAACCGAGCTCCCTGTCTCTCGTACTATACAAATTACAGATGGCTTAATGTTTTTCTACGCGTCCGCTGTAATAAATTTTTAGGGCATTCTAATGCTTGGACCATGCAATACAAATTCAATTCTAATTCGCTCGAACTAAGACCTATTTCCGTTTGAATTTTCAATGTCGCTTACACCGTTTTGGTATGGAAGCATTCAGGTATAATTTTTAACACAAACTTTTTTCGCCAAGCGGTGTATAATCGTTATACTTGTAATGGCGGCCGCTGTGTATATTTTTTTTAATATTCAGAGAACGTTACCTCGTGGACGGGTGTTAGTAATTATCCACATATCTAGATTTTAGATAAAACCTGTTTATTTTTTTTTCATATATATTTTTTTACTTAGTTTGTAACAGTGATGTGTCCTTCCGTTGTGAACTTGTTTAATATTAATAACGAAACGAAAGATGGATTGAACGTGTTTGTAATTATGAAGAACTTTAAGCATTTTGTTAATTAATGCTGAATGAGCATCTGTTTAGTGAATGAATGGCTATGTTACGTTTGATTGCCTATGTCTGAAATAACCGTTATTCTTGTGATCAATGATGGCTTTATTAAAATAGTTTTGAATAATGAAGACGAGAGAATGAGAGATGTAATTAATACATACTAAATGTCTAGTTGTCTAGTCTTTTCATATTTCACCTAAATTCTTAATGATCTTGCCGTTAGTGAAAGAGAAAGTGACGTTGAGGCAGAAGTGTTTAGGAAACTTTAGTTATTAGGATTGCTCTATACCAAAAAAAACGTGACATTGATATCCATTGAAACAATAAATTTTAAATAACGTTAGAATTTTAGGATGACTACCAAAAAAGCATCCCAATTTTATTTTATTATATTAATTTTAAGAAAACTTAGAGCTGATATTTAAGAAAGCACGGCCGAATTTTATGAAATAATTACTTGAGTAAAAGTAATTACTTAAGATACGATGCTTATTCTGTAATTTAGTAATTGCTTGAAGTTAAAACTGTCTAAATTAGAATAGAAAGCTTTATTTATTTAACACTTCAAGCCCAAAGTACAGTGGCGGACTTAATACCATAAGCATTTTCTACCAGTCAACCTTTGGGTGACAGTGAGACAAACAGTGGTAGGTGTATAAATCTGCAAATAAATTTTAATTTAATACTAATTTACTTCTTTGACAGTTCTTACTTTGTTCAAATTCTTATCTATTGCATAAAAATGGATAAATAAGTAATTACTTAAACTCATGCAACTAATTTGACTTAACTATAGATACGAGAGTGAGATTGCCCAAGAAATTATAAAAACGTAAGTAACAACGTCTAAAACGCAGGTTTTATTTTACTTTACAACCTAAACACATCACTGTTTCATGTGTTAGGTTGTAAGGTAAGTTTGTCAATTTAGGTTTATTTAATATATTTAATAAAAATCTTGACAAATGAACGAACTTCCAAATTAGCTTAAAGTATTTCAGTATCGATTGTCTAAACTATATTAGTATAGATTAGACAATCTATACTATCTATCCTGTATATCTATACTATATATATTATAAAGAGGAACGATTTGTATTTTTGTATATAACGAATAAACTTAAGAACTACTGAACCGATTTGAAAAAATCTTTCAGCAATGGATAGATACATTATCAGCGAGTAACATAGGCTATATTTTATCCCCGTAGTTCCACGGGAACGGGAACTACACGGGTGAAACCGTGTGACGTCCGCTAGTTTTAGCTAAAAATAAACGCCTGCCATTTTTTTTCTAATAGCATAGGTAGGTACCTGATAGATGTAAGTATGTAAACGACGGTTATATTTATTCTTATAGAACAGG
The DNA here is from genome assembly GCA_950005105.1 of Lycophotia porphyrea. NCBI lineage: Eukaryota > Metazoa > Arthropoda > Insecta > Lepidoptera > Noctuidae > Lycophotia > Lycophotia porphyrea. The sequence goes on along the minus strand of OX465405.1, from coordinate 2,730,624 downwards.
TTCATACCCCACAACAAGATCAACCCTTGCAATAATAAAGTAAAATTGACGCCCTTTAGAGTACATGACCGTAAAATATAAACAACAACATGCCATGGTATATAAATCATCATTTGTAGCAACTTCTTATGAAAAAACATGAGCGGTATGAAAAGGGCAGTCTTGCGGTAGCCATATCAATAAATTACGATGATTATTTTTATATTTGCGATTTAGCACCTAGCTCTCGGTCTATATCTAGTCTTTGGTCAGTAAATCATCATCTGCTTAGCATTTTCCCAACTATTTTAGTATCGGCTTCCTATCTAGAGCGACTGCCTATCCGACTTCCATAACACTTTTAGAACTGGGTAATACGATACTAGCAGCTCAGTTCTGGGCCGACACAATATAGATTGCCATCGACACGCTAAGAAGAAGAATACGATACTTCTTGGTATGTCAGGTTGTTAGAGTTTCGGCCCATTGACTACTTGTAACGACTGTCGAAGATCTACAAATGACACCCAGGACCAACGATTTCACGTGCTTTTTGAGGCATGGAGTAAACCCGGTATGTATAAGAAACCAAAGAAAATGTCAAAATTACAATAATTGATTCTTCACTACCAAAATCAAAGCGAAAACAATTGTTAACATAAATGTCTCTAATAAACGCGCTGATACATCGCTACAAATGCGATGTATATACGCGCGTTTGTAGCAATGCATCGCGAAGAAAGACGCCGCCATTTGGAATATACACAGTATTATGATGGCGTCTCCTGCACCTCTCCGCGCATCATCTTCCCCGAACCACTAATGGCACACACCCACTGTAAGCGCGCGTTTCAATCGATACAAACGCGCGTTACATGTGCGTTTGTATCGATACAAGCGTGTAAGATCTGTTAAAACGTGTTGATAACGCGCAGAGGGTCAAAAACGTGCGACGTCAGCGCATAAAAAAAACGTGGTGTGTAGGCCCTTACTGACAATTAAAGATTACTGAAAACGGGTCCTGAGTTCCTGACTTTAAGCTGTTTAATGTTAAGTAGGTCTTGTAGGAAATTATACAAGCATGAATACTTTAACTGCATGCAATTTTTACTTCTTGGCAAATATTAATCAAGCTTTTAAAAATAATTGATTCATAACCTTGGTGCATGCTAATTTATTAAAATATTGTACTTAGAGTGTAATTTCAAACTTTTCTTTACCTTTCTTAGAAAACCCCACCATGGTTTAGATATACTTATTTTGTTAATAAAAACAGCCATTCGGATCACTCTTCAGGGTAAGCGGCGTTTGCCTAGGTTGGTTTGTGGAAGAGTGACCAACCATTGCATACCGAGTTTTCACCGTACCTCGGAAGCCATTGGTCCCGGCTAGACCTTTGACAGTCGTTAGAGTAGTCAGTGGCCCGAAAATCTGACAACCAGTCTTCTTACCAAGGGGTATCGTATTACCCTGTACTAACTGGGTTGTGGTGGTCAGATAGGCAGTCGCTCCATGTAAAATACTGGTATTCAGCTGCATCCGGTTAGACTGGAAACCGACCCTAACATCGTTGGGAAAAGGCTAGGCAGATGATGATGATACTTATACTATGATGTACAGAATGCTTGGTTGAAGTCTTCGTGAAGGATCTGTTTACACCTTGTAGATACACAACGTGTAAGAAGGAATCAAATACAAAATTTACTATACATAAACACAGAATTCACTATACATTTGATCCACGACCACACATAAGCACCTCCGTTTGTTTTTTTAATTACAATTAGAAAACAATAACTAGTTAAACTTTATTGCCAGTAATGAGTGTGGGCTAGTTTTTAAACGCGGTGGAAAATATCCAAATGATTGAATCGCATGCTTGATCAACGGCGCGGGCGCATGCTTGCTACTTACATGGTTACTTGGTTTCTGTCTAACGTTTTTGTTTGTTGGGTTCTGTATGACTTTATTGTGAGGCGTGTTTCATGGTTCCCTTATTTTGTGCAGAGAACTTTTTCTTGCATCTTACTGGGTGACGCTCTTGTCTCTAATTAAGTTTATACAACGTGTAACGGAAAGGGTATAAGTAAGCCGAAAGGGGTTCACACAACTCTTCATTCTGAACCCCTTTTGTTCTACGACTTTTGGAAATTCGTGAAAAAAATATTCTACCCCCCATACTAAAAAGTCACGTGACCTACAAAGTTTGTATGGAGAAGTAAATTATTTTTTTCGCGAATTTTACAAAGTCGTATAATAAAAGTTGTTCAGAATGACGAGTTGTGAGACCCCCTTTCGGCTTACTATACTCTTTCCGTTACACGTTGTGTTTGATGAAGTATTCAATTATAAGAATTTTAACCAGTAGCTTTTGCCAGTATTTTATAGAAAATGATTTCTTAAAAAAAATATTTTTTCATAAAATCATTTTACAGCAGTTATCACATTACAATAGCTCAGATTAAAAAAAAAAACAACCAGATGAGCACTGTATTACTTATCTTCACATAACATCCTCCCATACCTGCAGTGTAAGATTTTGATTTGCACGAATATAACGCTTTACGAACGTTTCGTCAGGTTTATAAATAAAAAGTTCTTGGGTGGGTTTACATGCCGGTCAGCAAAGAGTTTTCAAAGTCACCCACGGAACCTTAAAACAGCGCACGTGCGCAAGATTTTCTCTACACAAAAACTGGCAGTACCATATGCAATACTAGGAATATAATTACAGTGTTTGCATACGTTAATTGTGGCACGTTATCGTAAACATCTGCGTCTGCGCAATGGACTGGGAAATACAACGGGACTTGGAGCATCTTCATGCAAAGTAAGCAATAATATCACGCCTGTAATCGCCAAAGGCTAAGCCAGTGGTCTACATGAAAAGGAAGGGCAGGACCAGTCGATCTAATAGAAAATGTCGAGAAATTAAAGGTCGGCTAAGACAAGCACAGCTAGTAAACAGACTCATCACGAAGCCGTCAACCAAGCATTCTGTACATCAAACTAAGTAACTTTACGCAAAAATGATTGCTGGGAAACGACTTTTTTTTGGGGTGAATGTCACGTTTTGTGGTAGGACTCAATATAACGCATTCAAAACATTGTGCTGATGGATGGATTGAATAGTACGAGGGTCGTAACTTGTGAAAAAGTTGGAACTTCGACCCCCAATATCTCCGTAACTAGAAGGTATGGTCTAGAACAAAAAAATGATCGCAATGAGGAGGAGAACAAGTGCCTTTCGGCTTCGTTAAGAGTCTTTTTACACCCTTTATAGCTACTCGAGAAGGGGAAGCCGGTGCCTAAGTCCAGCAGTCTATAGAAACTGGAACTCTATCACACATTTCGCCATCATCATCATCATCAGCCTATAAATGTTCCCACTGCTCGGACACAGGCCTCCTCTCTAAGAGAGGGAATGGGCTATAATCCACCACGCGGGCCCAGTGCGGATTGGTAGATGTCACATGCCTTCGAATTTTTGGTCACTTCGCGACATTTCGCCAGTTGTGTGTAAAATAGAGAAATGTTGATGTCGGGTTAAATCCTAGAAGAGGGGAGACAGGAACAAACATTTGCACAAGCAAAGAGAGGCCTATACTAAGCAGAGGGCTATAAGTTAGAGAAGGAAAATGATAAATTTATAGATGATATATTTGTGCCCAGTTTCTGTCAATACGTTCGCCCCCTGCAAGCGTATTTACAGAAACCGAGCACAAATCCTTAAGAGACAAATTGATTTTAAATTTTCTGTAACTGCCACAATTTTCAAACTTCTAATTATACTCATATCTTACTTTATCCATTCTTGTTGTACCACACATCCAACTCAACATTATCATCACCGCTAAATGCTTTTTGATGCTTCAGATTCATTGTCAAATTGTCGTCACGATATTTTAAAATGCAGTAATACTCGTATGTATTGATATTTTCTATAGACATAAACTCCCCACCTAAGTGACATCTAAATAAAAGCCATGTTCCACATATCAAACCCTTTCTAGATTTACAACAGTAAAATTCGTTTCCATTTCAAATTTACAAGGAAAGAATTACAAATTAAGTAACACACACGCACACACCTACGTATTACACGGTCAATGTAAATGCTCATAAAAAGTATACACACTGTTAATAAGATAATTAGTCGGTGAATCTTTGACTATTTGACATCTTACAATACTGTGGTAGACCCACCAGGATTGAAGACCTCTGCTCCAGAAATCATCAACATTTTTTCGTTCTACCATTTTGATTAGTATGAACTGTCAGGGCTCAAGTTCAGTTGGTCGGTGTATAGTGCTTTAATTTTAGTAAATGAGTATGAAGAATCGTTCAGTGCGGCCCCTTTGATGTTCGTAGCGGGTGATACAAAGGAATCGTGTAATTGGTGTGGACGGTTTTGGGTACCACAGGAAAAGGGCAACGGGTTCTGTATTTGGTGTAAATGGTTTTTTTTATGATTTTAAAATTTTCTATAAGAATTTTATTAAGGATTAGCTGATGCCCGCGACTTCGCCCGCGTGGAATTTAATAAAAATTATATTTTTATTTACTGGACTTTTTTTTTCTTTCTAGTATAGCCTACTACTATAATGTAGTATACTCCTTATGACATAAGCTATCTGTCAGTAAAACTCCGTCAAAATCGGTCTAGTCGTTTCGGAAATAAACCAGAACAGACAAACAGACAAAAGTTTAAAAATATATTTTAAGTACCGTTAATACTTTCTGCATTCATTAAAAAGCTGTTATTTTGAAAATACAAGAAGATACTTCAAATTTATTTATTTGTATATATTTTATAAAAAAAATAAAGCTTTCTCTGATCGGCCAAAGCCTATATTCCGCACCGTACAGCTTACGTTTTTATATTTAAATGGTACCTACCAACAAAGTTTCTTCGGATAATCTGATAATTGAACAAGGTATTAAAATAACAGTTAGATATCTTATCTTTATAATTATTTTTATATTTTATTGACCCTTATTTTATTGCACTACATGCAATAGCCATAATAATAATTGCTTTGCAGAAGATATCGTTTTTGCTACAGATATTGATAGTTTTTTTTATTAGTAGTAGTATATATAATATTGTTGTTATAATATTGCTGAGTGTATAATATTGTAATACCAAATGATTTGAAAACAGTAACCATGGAGTACCTTGCCGGTTCTTCTCCATAGGAAACGACCAACCCGAACCGTGCACCTTTTTGTCGAAGTTTTTTAAGTGTCCACCTGGGCCTATGTGAAATAAAATATTTTGATTTTATAAGTATTGAGTGCATAAGTACCATGTAGCTGATAATTATTATATTATTCTGGTATGAAAATATTGAATTAATATGAGAGATAGGCATATGTCCATCTTCAAGGTTAATCCGCACTTTCCAGGGTCAGTCTGTAGATGGGTGACCGCCCATTACAAACCGAGTTCCCATAGTGCCTCGGAAAGCACGCTAAGCCGTTGGTACCGGCTGTCATTTGTAGATCTTCGACAGTCGTTATAGGTGCCCAGGTGAAGGTACAGTGGCCCGCAAGTCTGACACCAGTCTTACCAAAAGGTTTACCCATCAAGAATCTCTCAATAGTAGCACGGTGTTTGGATTAGTGCCCGGTTGATGGCTCTTAAACATAACTGGCGAAATGTGGGTACTATAAGGTACACCTCTGCCTAGCCCTTCGGGGATTACAGGCGCGATTTATATATGTATTAATAACTAGCGGACGTCACGTGGTTTCACCTGCGTAGTTCCCGTTCCCGTGGGAGTACGGGGATAAAATAAAGCCTATGTTTCTTTCTAATAATGTAGCTATCCATTGCTGAAAGAATTTTTCAAATCGGTTCAGTAGTTTTTAAGTTTATATGTTATTTACAAAAATACAAATCTTTCCTCTTCATTTTAATATTAGTATAGATAACATTACTCGATTTTCGATTAATTTGAACTATGATTCTTTTTCTTCTTTGTCATGTCTTTGATTCTATTGGTGTTAAATAAGCACCAAGATGTAAACTCTTAATTCTATTTGCCCACAAAAATGATACAAGAGGTAAGACTTTTTGTTCCGTATACACAACTGCCAAAATGGTCGATAATTACTCTAGTTTTGTAATTAATAAACAAAAAAGACTTGACAATTATTAACTTTAATATAAAATTTTATTGAACAAAACATTCTTAAGGGCCCAATGTGTTCGCGGCGACAAAATTTCAAAATCAACACACGGACAATTAAAGGGCACTTTAATAATCTTGATAAATCGCAATATCTCATTACAAAAACAATGTGCGACGTTTTAAAAAATTGTTTTATCTGATCCGCGAGCGCAAGCTGACAATGCGAACAAATTATACGAACGATTTGCGATTTTTAAATTTCGAAACACGGAAGAGGCGGTTTTTGAACGTAACGGTTTTAGGGTAAAAAGCGGTTATTTGATGTCACTTGGAGATTAACGTCTTAATTTTAAATAATTAAAGTCGTCGTTAGGTATCTTTCAAGATGATTGGAATCAAAGGATTAAGTGAATACATATTGAGTTTCCATCTATTTCTATCAGCTGCCATTTAAGAGTTTATTTACATCGCATCAGGCGTGTTAAGCAGAGGCGTACCTAATAGTACACCCACATTTTGCCAGTTATATTTAAGTCCCATGTAATAGCGGGCGAGTTTATTACCATCAACCGGGCACAAATCCAGACTCCGTGGCTACTGCTGAGAAATTCCAGATGGAAATACCCAATAACACTTGGCTCGACCTGGGAATCGAATTCAGGACCTCAGGACCAGGAGTTTGTTCACGTCCAAGCAATTTTATCTTTGACACAATCAAAGCATTTTTTTTTGGTCAGTAATTGTCATCAGTTGGCGTCATTAATCTGTATATCTGACAACTCATAAAGCGCCTAGACAAAGTGCCAGAAAGTCTGAAATTGATTCATGGTTCTTTTTAAGTTTTCATGTCAACGTGCGTTGATTTTCAGGCCCTACTTTTTAGCGATGCATTTTGATTCAAATACGGGGTGTAAACACTCTTCACAAAACCATTCGGTTAACCAAGCATTATGTACATCAAACTAAGTCACTTTACGCAAAATATTGCTGGGAAACGCCTTTTTTTGGGTGAAAAATCACGTTTTACGGTAGGACTCAATGTAACGCATTCAAAAGGTAATACGGAGGTCGTGAAGGTGTCCTAAGTACAAAAAAAAACATTAAAAACATGTATTAAAATAAAAATAAACTTGTGAAAAAGTTGGAACTTTGACCCCCAATATCTCCTTAACTAGAAGATTCCCAGGTATCGTCTAGAACAAAAAAAATGATTGCAATGACGGGGAGAACAAGTGCCTTTCGGCTTCGTTAAGAGTCTTTTTACACCCTTTATTATTCTCTACATAAATTCCTGGCCCATCACACGTCTTAAATAAAGCGATCGATAGCACAATAACGCGGTGGTCAAGTTCAAATATTAGGTTCCTTATTTTACTAAAAAAACGGAAGGTGTCTCTTAGTACTGATTCAGAGTGGAGACGGGCGCGGGTGCTAGCGCGGGCGCGTGTAATTCAAAATGTATGCAGACCCCATTTGCGTTCACAGTGCTCCCGCGAGCCGCGCGTCTTCATGAGGCGGGCGCGGACGCGGGTAGCGCGGGAGTTTCTAATGGCTCAGTCCGCCCGTATCGTTCACAGTGATATAGCGTCTGTTAGGTGACTACGCTTGTGGTTCTAAACCATTTTGATTCACCCGCCGAAGCGTCGTCAATCGTAGCTCGTTCGGCACTGTGAAACCGCAGACGCCAAGACCCGAGCGCCCGGGCCCGCCCCCGCACCCGCTAGTGCGATCTGATTGACCGGCACTAACTGCGCAGACGCTGGTCTGGGTTCGTAGCTTCGTCGAACAAGATGGCAGTCATGACGGTCGGTGTTCGCGTGACAATTGCTTTGGTAAGGACACGGCTTGTCATTCTCTTTCACGAATATTTAATATTAATAGAAACAATATAATGATATTAGTCGGCGCTAATTGCGAAACTTCAAAAGAAAGGAAACGCATTTTATAGAGGCTTGTTCGCGATAAGCCTGCCTTTTGAAAGCTGTCTACAAGTTGAATCCTTTACAGTAAGACATGTAGATAATGCCCTTCAATTCTCAGATTAGCTACTAATTACTGGTATTAGCAGAAAAGGTCATTTGTTTCATTTACCCCGAAGGTGCTAAAGCGACTTTAAGAGGAAGCAAGGGCTACGATTCCCCATACAAATATATTCCCCTTTTTTTTCCTGAATAATGTCTCAAGAGCTATCATTTTTTTACATAAATTCAAGGTTTACTGTAGACATGTCTCTGTCATTTCTTTTTTTCAGCAACTAGTTAGTTAAGAAAATATGACCCTCCAAAATTGACATGCCCCATTTTTTTACGGTTGTGATTAGAGAACTACGAGACAAATTCGAAAAGATTTGAACATGAAAAAAATGATAGAAACCTAGACATACTCTACCTTAAAATTTTAATGTTAAAAATAATTGAATCGTTTCAGTTTTCGAGGAGAAAAAGGGGAATACGAACCGTCGATCTCGTCAAAATTTTCGGGATATAGGTGTCCCTTTCGCACTCTACGGGGCAGGCTTGACGGAGCGTGACGGGTATAGTTTCTTCAAATACCTACCTCGCTGGCCCTGTTCCCTCTTAAGCCCTCTTAAGTCGTTTTACCCCGAAGGTGTTAACCCATTCACTGCCCAGTACTTCGCGAAAACTTCGTGAATTTCGTTCGCGTGCCCACAACCCGAATCCGAGTCGTCGTTATAATGAACTATAGATGACTTGTATTCATGCCCAGAACCCGACAAGCGAGTCCATAGCTACGGATACGGATTGTGCGAACAAAACAAATTATTGTTCGACTCATATGCTGGGTTCTGGGCACTGAATGGGTTAAAGTGAGTTTAAAACCGATAGCAAAACAGAATACTGATAAAAACAACACATACGAATGTAAATAAAATAAGACAAAAGACATTTTTATTTAAAAGTTCAATGATAATTGAATTGCACTTTTATCAATTTAAATGGGTTTCCGAAGTGTTAAAATTGAAAGACAAAAAGCTTGACTTTTGTTAATTGTTTTAAATTTTCTTTTATCTTGAGTTCTTTATTTATTTGTTATTCTCGGAATTTGTGATGCATTATTAATATAGAGTTACCAACTCAATGGGAAGACTGAAATAGATTTATGGGTGATCTAAATTTGGATGAGGACTAAACTAAGTTATTGCTAAAAAGGTCGCTTTTATCGACATCCATTGTTGTTTTACATTATAGTGCTATAGGATTATAAATAAGGTAAGCATTACGAGTTAAACCATTAATTACTGCCGCTTTCTATGGCTTTCGATGGTACCAGAAAAAAGTGGTCAAGTGTGTGTCGGACACGCACTTTGAACTGAAGTTGTGACGGCAACTTTCTTGAATCCTCTTTGTGTAACTCTCCAAAGAAAACATGCATAGTTCTAGAAATTTATTGCTCAAATATTTTTGCGTATTTGCGTATTTTCATATTTCGGACCTGTGTTGCGGAGGAATGAGGTAAATGTAGTAAGGAATAGTTTGAGTGAATGTGGATGGCTATAAGATATTACTATTTTCCCTTCATGTAGGCACCCTACCAACTCTCTGTTAGGGATGTTAGGCTTTAACTCTTTGGAGGTGAGAAAAGGCTCTGATCAGCTCACGGTAGCCTGTAAAACCCTACGGGGACTAATTGCTCGGAGCTTCACAGCCTTTTCTGCCGGCTATTTGTGACCGACATAATATATCGGACACCGTCAATGCCGCCGGCACAATCTGTTCGCCCCACCGTCATACAAAACTGTCGCCATAGCTGAATCTCCGGTGGGTAGTACTCTTAAGACGCTCAACGCCCTTCTGACTGCCAACCCTGTATGTGATGTGTTTGCGGATGAATGGTGGTAATGCATGTCTGATGTTCTGTGAGAAAAAGTTTGCAAGATTGTCCACCGTTCCTTGTTGGTTTTAATTAAATGAATGTTGTCAACTGGACGTTTTGCTTTTGTTTTCTGTTTCTATGTTAACTCTTTCAGTTTTCCACGTCATCTATCGACAATGTGCATGACTATTATGCTTTTTAAAGTCATTGTTGACCGTGTGTTGTGAAAACCGCCATGGTGGTTAGTAAACTAACCCCCTTATTCCTCAAAAGCCTTTTTTGGTATTTTCGGAAATATTTTTTTTTTTATTAATTAAACCCTAACTAAACAAAATGTCCAATTGTTTTATATATAAAGACATCCGATTAAAAGTGTGACTGAAATAGTTAATTATTGCAATTGATGTAATTACCGTTTTAATTAAATAAATAATAATAAGATGATATAGCTAGAAAAGAGGTGACTGCTGAGATGACGAGTATGTAATGAAGAAGTACGGAAGAAGACAAGCTGCGCTGACCTCAATAAATTGGGATGAAGACAGGAGAATAATGATGAAAATAATCTGAATATAGCATTCAGATTATTTTCATCATTATTCTCCTGTATATGTATATATAATTAAGTTGAAAATTCTACTAAAATAAAACTATTACTTCTACTAAGTATATTGAAAAGGATAACTGACTAAACTTTGCACAATTTCGTTTTTCAAAGTTAAAAAACGATTTCTATGGATGCAATACAATTGATATATTGTAAAATTAACACTTTGGAGGATCCCTAAAATGTTTTATCTGTCCAGTAGAATAGTCATCTTCATCATCATTTCAGACGAAAGACGTCCACGGCTGGACATAGGCCTCCCCCATAACCACAAAGGCACAGAGAATGCTGCTGCCCATTCTCTGGTAAGTTCCTTAGGCGCCTCTTACGACACCCATGGGAAGATATGGGAGTAGAATAAGTATTGAAATTCTATACCGTAAGGGGTATAGAGTTGGAAGAGAATGGGGGAGGCCTTTGCCCAGCAGTGGGACAGAATAGGCTAGTGAAAAAAAAGGGGAATCTGAATATTCAAGACCATCGATATGGATAGATTCTTCAAACACGTACTAGTACATAAGTACCGTTTTTTCGTTAAAGCCTACATTCGTTTGCTTAAAATTACTCTTTTTAAAAGGTCAACCCATTAGCAGGATAATTATTTTGTATAATCTGCCTTTTAATTTTCTGCTATTTTTTTTTTATTACCAATCTATCTTATTTCAAGTCATTTTCTACAGTAGACAGTAAGCACTGTCTAAGCTTCCAAACTCAGAGACACGTAACCGGAAAAAAAAACTTCAACCCTTGTCATACAGGTTGTCCTAGTTCAGGGGTTGAGACCACATTGATGTAATGCATGAACTTATAGAAATAAATTTATTATTATTATTAAAAAAAGAAAAGAAAATACAGTTGGACATAAATTCATTACTTGGGAAACAACTAAGTTAAAGGTTAGTATTTCAAGAAATCGTAGTGTGTCATTACATAACGTAATAGCACGACTGTGTTCCTTAAAGCGTTAGGCAGAGATGTGTTCATTAACACACCTTCATTTCGCCAAGTTTTTTTTTTTTTCATGTTCTCGTAATAGGGGGTGAGCCTATTTCTATCAACCAGGCACATTTTCAGACTCCGTGACTGCTACTAAGAAATTCCTGATGAAAAACAAAACAACAGTTAAAATTTGCCTGAAGCGGATAGTGAGAAGGAAACAAACCGACGGAGTTACATTCGCGTTTATAATATTAGTATGAATTGTGAATGTGTGGAACTAAAGGGTCAAAGTCGTTTAGCTATTCCTATTTAGGTTACTGATGAGTGACGAATGATGTCTTAATAAAGAGGGATAGGGCAGGAGATCTCTTCATGGATCAGAATGTTAAAGTCGGTGGAAATTCAGTTCTGAGTGAATGGAATTTAGTTATAAAGGGTGCAAACAGAGTCTTAACGAAGCCTTTTTGTTCTAGACCATACCTGGGAACCTTCTAGTTACGGAGATGTTGGGGGTCAAAGCTCCAACTTTTTCAGAAGTTTTTTTTTAATAAATGTTTTTAATGTAAGATTTTTACTTTAAACACCTTCAGGACCCCTTACTATTCAATCTATCCATCAGCATAATTTTTTGAGTGTGTTACATTGAGTCCTACTGAAAAACGTAATTTGTCAGCCCAAAAAAAAAGTCGTTTTCCAGCACTCATTTTTGCGTAAAGTTACTTAGTTTGATGTACATAATGCTTGGTTGACGGCTTCGTGAAGAGTCTGTTTACACCCTGTATTCTTTTTCTGCAAGTTTGTGACTCACTTTCAGGAGGAAAATGTCATGGGGAAAGTTAGCAGTAGAGCACGGAGTCTGGATTTGTGCCCAGTTAATGGCATTAAGCTCGCACTCTATTACTTAAATAACATCTATCTAATATACACATCTGTCCAGCCCGTCAAGGATTGATGTTATGTTTTAATTCTGTTGGTACGTTCCATGAGATAATTTCCAACCTACCCGCGAGCGAACCATCGGTCAAAAGCTACTTCAGAATGTTCAGAAAAAAACCGTTCGAATCGCGTGCGCATGTTTGTACGCATGCGTTCTTGGTAGCATGCGTCACCGATTAAGATGGGTATCGTCACAAACCGTTATTAAATGTAAGAAGTATTTAATATTAGTGTTCTTTTCATTCTGATCGGTTTATGTGAGACTATGTTTTCACTACGACTTTCGTTGCGTGGATTATGGATGTAAAATTCAAAAATTATAAACTTCAATAGAACGTTGTTTCATCTCATTTCTAAGGCTCTTAGAGTTAGGAGTACCCCATCAAAACTGACGTCTTTACCAAAATTCTAGATCATATACTCACCTTTTCCAAAAATATTAGAGTCATCATTCAGTTTAACTGGATGCAACTGATACAAATGACATACTATGTTACGACTGCCTATCTGACCTACAGATACACAACGAAGTCAAACAATACGATACTTATATGGCGTAGACAATGTGACATTATTATTGTAAGCCTTATTGTTAATACTGCTTGTTCCGTTCCCACTGACAAACCGTGAAAATGATTATGTAGGGCATAGTTCATATGTACAATTTTTATAGACTTCCCTTTAAAGGTGAACGCACACTTATCCGAGCCGAACGCGTCGAACGATTCGACCGAAACGAATTTTATAATACATGAAATCTTATGAAATCTCACATACTTGCCCGCGTCGAATCTTCTGAATCTGGAAGAACCCCAGAAATTCTAGACGAATTCAAATCGCGGCTCGGATAAGCGGCTGATGCGGTCGACTCGACCGATGCGCTTGCATTCTATTAGGCGTACGACAAAGCAACGCGCGACTACAACTTCTACGAAACGATTGTTTTGTGCGGTCGATTCTTTCGGTGCGAGGCCTCCTTGACTTCGATTCTTTCGACGCGTTCGTCTCGGGAAAGTGTGCGTTCACCTTAATAAAGAAAAATAAATAATAAAAAAGAATTCCGAGCTTCTGGTGGATGGACTGTGTGAAGGATGATATGGCAAGAAAGGAGGTGACTGCTGAGGTGACGAGTAACAGAGAAGTGTGGAAGAAGAAGACATGTTGCGCCGACCCCAAATACCTTAATTGGGATAAGGGCAAGAGAATAATGATAATGACTTCTGAGTACCCGTTAATGAAATATAAAGATCGATTCAGCAGTTTTGCGTTAAAATATAACAAACAGACATACCATTTTGTAAGTATAGATATTCGTCGTGTGACAGTTTTTATTCGAGTGATTGTAATCGAGTTGACTTTTCTATAATGTCGGCTCTAAACGGGGATCGACCAAGAGTTTTTTATTATATTGTATTTGTTGAATTATTGTTTCTAGTTGTTGCAATGAAAGTAACGAATTGGACGTTTTTTATTGCTTTTGGTGAACGGTAAAGTGTGGTGGTTCCGGCAATATATTGCAATTTTCTTTTATTTTATGGGTTACTAATGAATTAATAAATTATCCAGGTGTTGACCTATTAATAGTATGAATCTAAAACATAACATTACGCGTTATCCCTGCAGGGTTAGGCAGAGGGAAGTATATTCAAGCTTAACTAATTTCTTGAATCTAAAAGCGAAGAGAGGCTAGAAACGACAAAATACAAGTAAAAAATTGCCTTTGCAAGAAATAAACCAAGAAACAGATCAAAACAATTACTTAAAAATAGGTTTGAAAAAATTAGCATTCAAATCTTTGAACATACACCTTTTTTTTACGGATGGGAAATCATCAAATGACTTCTCCCGCTCTGGGCAGAGCGGAAGGGAGTGTCAGACTTGTACTGACTAAAACCCATCCATGTTCCTTCCTTGCCCTTTGTGTTCCAGGGCCGCGGTATCTCTTTCGAACAATCCCGCAGCAAGAACATACACCTTAGCTGCAGAAATCGAAACATAATTGCATGTTTGCATGAAAACATTTAGAAAATTGATGTGGCACGCAAAAGTGTATGTAGACCGCAATTGTTAGCACTTCTTATCTTAATTACAACATTATTACCTTTGATGATATTTTTAATATTATTTTTTACTAGCTATATGGCCCGCGGCTTCGGTCGCGTTGATTCAGAATTTGACAATCTATTCGGGTTGTACACGAGGCGCCACCTATTACCATAAGAACATTATTGTTGTTTTCCTCGGGAACAGTACTTTTTTTCAGGATGAAAGGTACCCTATGTCCGTTTCTGTACATCTAACAATGAATATGCAAAATTTTAGGATGATCGGTTCAGTGGTCTAGACATAAAAAGGTAACAAAAAAACTTACTTTCGCATGTAAAATGTTATAATAGTTAGGAGTTCGGATATTAGACTAGCGTTTGCCCGCGACTTCCCTCGTGTAGAGGTCCTACTGAGATAAAACTAACCAAATGTATCTAATGTATTATCCTGGGATATTTCATACTCCTGTGTACATTTTTGGACGAACTCGCCAGACTATTCTTTACCATAGCAACTCCTGACAGCCAGAATCAACAGTGATGACCACCATGGTCTCATGGCCACCTGTTTACCTCAACAGTTCGTCGAAATCTGTTCAGTCGTTATGGCGCCATAAGGTTACAGACAGACATTCAGATTGACCAAGTTATTTCTACATTTATAATATTAGTCTGGATATAAATTCGATTAGTTACACCTTATAAATTGCCGTTTTTGTGCCAAGACCAATTTGCAGTACCGTTTTTGTTATTTTTACAGCAAAATATGTAATAGGTTTACGTGTTTTCGATGTAATCTCATGTTTTTCATGAAAAATACGTTTTTAATATGATTTTACATCAGATAGTAGTAAAAATGGTAAAATATTGTTTTTTATAATTTTAGTTACATTTATCGAGATCCCTTACTCCAATAACTATAAAAAGCATTTTTTTTTAACTAATTTACCAAACATCGTCAGTCAATATGAAAAGTATGTACATACATTTTCAAAATAAAACGCCCATTTCAATTCTCTCTGCCTACCACAAAATAGGTATAAATAAATATTTTAGACTTCAAATAAATACCCAATAAAATTCATTTTAAAGGTGAAATTTTAAATGTAAATGATGTTAAAGTTTATTGTATGAACGGTTTCGCAAGGCAGCAGGAAATCGGTCCGGTTTGGCCAACTCAACTCTTATCGAGTAACGACTGCAAAACAATAAAAAACAATTTTTTTCCGTTTTTTTTGTTTTTTTTTTATTCGCACAGACATATGGATAAACGGTATGCTAATTAATATAAAAAAAAAAAACAATTTTTATAAGTATGTTTATTATGTTGAAGTTATTAAAAGGGCACTTGCTTAGCTACTAGAATAACTTAGTTCCTTTATTTTGAACTTAAAATAGTATAATTACTTTTATTTTGAACAATTATGTGGTTCGCGTAATACTTTTATAATGTGCGATTTATTTTTACTACTGACGATAGAGTGGATAAGGCGTTATGATACTATCTTGTTTTCGTTTATTTTATTTTTCTCTCACACTTGGGAAGTAAAACGTACCTATATGATCTATATATATATATTTGAACAGTAAAACTTTAGAATAAATAAACTAAGCTTTAGTAAGTGATTTATTGCTGAGCAATAATGAAAATACATATTTTATTTGAATAATATGCAAGTATCATCTTGTCAAATTAAATTTATACTGTCACTTACGGATATCTTCTGTGTTGTATATCGGGAGCTTAAAATAAGGAACATTGACGGAAGAAATCCTGTAAATGACAAGTTTAAGTATTATCTTGTTCTAAGTTGTCGTACACAACAGACAGACCCATAAATGCGGGCCTTGCTTTTTTTTTGCAAAAAAGTGTTTTTTTTTAAATAGGTGTGTGATTGTTGGTGAATGATTTTTTAAAGAAAAAAACTATGAAGCAACATTTCAAACGTAATATTGTAGATGATAATTATATCTACTGACTTTTAAACAAATTTACCGTTTTTCAGCCATATTATAATTATAATAAAAATATTTTGCAACATTTTTCTGCAACCATTACAAAGCTAGGCGGCATTATTTCTCAAGTTGCCGCTTTAACGGTAGCGCCATCACTCAGTGAACTACGTTATCGCTTCAACTAATAAGTTTTAACGTACTAAAATAAAGGTCTGTGCTTACACCTGTGCCGTTAATGCTCGCATGTTGGACAGGCATCGCTTGTTACAATTATAGTTGCCACCCATCTCATAATATGGCGGCAATGGTAGTAATGAATGATTTGCGAAGCTTTGATGTGTTTTTGTGGTGGGGTTTGATGGTAAAAAAATACAGGGTGTAACCGGACTCTTCACGAAGCCTTCAACCAAGCATTCTGTACATCAAACTAAGTAAGTTTACGCAAAAATTATTGCTGGGAAACGACTTTTTTTTTGGGGTGAACAATCACGTATTACGGTAGGACTCAATGTAACGCTTTTAAAACATTGTGCTGATGGATGGATTGAATAGTACGGGGGTTGTGAAGGTCTAAAAAAATACATTAAAAACATGTATTAAAAAAAAATAACTTGTGAAAAAGTTGGAACTTTGACCCCCAATATCTCCATAACTAGAAGGTTCCCAGGTATGGTCTAGAACAAAAAAATGATCGCAATGACGGGGAGAACAAGTGCCTTTCGGCTTCGTTAAGAGTCTTTTTACACCCTTTAGATCTTGAAAAGGCTTTGAGTCGTCTAGCTACTTTCATACTTCTACTGGGTTTTGCACGCGTAAATTTGGAGTTTTACAATCAATTCGGGTTGCTTGTAAAAATATAATTCGATCATGATTCGAAAGATTGTTATATTTATTATTATTTGTTGTTTTCCTCGGGAACAGTACTTTTTTTCGGGATGAAAGGTACCCTATGTCGGTTTTTATATACCTGACAACGTATATGCAAAATTTCAAGATGATCAGTTCAGTGGTTTAGGCGTAAAAAGGTAACAAAGAAACTTACTTTCGCATTTATAATATGATTAATATATATATACATAAGGATATGTATTAAGCGGCATTTGGAATGCCAACAGTGGGAATTTATATAAATTTAATTACTTCTTCGGTAAGGGGGGCCTGCCCTTCCGGCAACCATTTCATCGTGGAACATCGAAAGTGGAAAATTACAAACTTAACTATAACATAACTAACGTAGTAAGTAGTTTTTTGTTAGTAGTACCTAAGTTTTTTAAGGGCCTCGTTTTGACTGCCCCGGATGTCTAGTAGTCGCAAGCGCGACTGCTATACATGGGGTCCTTTGGATTCCCAGGTCGGGCAAAGTGTCATTGGGTTTTTCCATCGTGAATTTCTCAGTAGCAGCCACGGAGTCTGAAATTGTGGCCGGTTGATGACAATAGGCTCGCCCCCGTAACATGGGGCCTAAACATAACTGGCGAAATGTGGGTGTGCTATTAGGTAAACCTCTGCTTAACCCTTCAGGGATTACAGGCGTTATGTTATGTTACGTTATGTTATGTAAATTATGATCATTTGTCAACGGTATTTTTATGAGTAACATGCAGAAAACAACGTATAATCATTATAATCTGCACATAAGTGTCTAGTTATGCAAAAGATATAACTGCAATTTGTATGTGAAACAGTTTAGTTATTATGTCATTTACCGTACTGTAGTGAGGTCTATTCATTATTTACTTGGTTTAGCAAATGATATAACTGATGTGTAAACTAAATCTGTTTCATGTTTATAGTGAACTATCTGATGCCTGCGGCTTCGCCCGTGTGCATGTCGGTTATCGCGACCAAAAGTGATCATGAAATTTTGATCCCGTTCCCTCAACAAAAACTTGACAAATTATATACTTAAACCTTCCTCGAGAACCACTCTATCCATTGGTGAAAGCAGCATAAAAATCAGTGCAGTAGTTTTTGAGTTTATCGCGAACAGATAGACAGACGTGGCGGAGGACTTGGTTTTATAATATGTAGTGTAATCTGTATAATTAAGCCACTAAAGGATTAAAATTTGACAATCTCAGAAGAAAGATATAACTGGAGTCTCCACAAAAAATATAACAAAGTTACATATTATTATAATCTGCTTTCATCCACATTACATAGCCACGTTACATCGATACCAATATTATAAAAACGAAAGATTTTTTTGTTTGTTTGTACCGAATAGGCTCCGAAACTACTAGACGAATTTGGATGAAATTTGGAACACAGATAGTTTATAACCTGGATTAACACATAGGATACTTTTTATCCCGATAGTATGTTCCCGTGGGACATAAATCGAACTCCACGCGGGCGACGCCGCGGGCATTGAGCTAGTAAGCTATAATTGCATGCAATTAACTGACATATTTTCACGAGTTGCCTTTTGACGCGGTGTTTGCATAATTATTGCTGGCAAAGTACTGTCGGGGGCATTTATTTATGAAATATTCCGTTTTAATAAAGATGGTTAAACAAATAAAGTATAAGTATTTAATTGATGTTACAGGCTGATTGATTGTCGTCGAATTGAGTATCCATTTGTAACACTTTTGGCTTCTTGAAAATACATTTTTACAAAAACAGTTTTCATGAATAAATTATTAAGTATCTAGTAGTTCGATTCATCATAATTATTGTCATTACAATTGGGATGGATGTTGTGGATTAAGACATTATCCATTCCAATTGATTAGATGAGTAGGTACTTAATGAGAGTATCTAGTCATCACTAGAGTCATAGTAATTATTATAAGGTTTCTCGTATTTCACTAGACTATTTATATGTATTATTATATATATTAGTTTATGATATCTTTATATATATGTATTAGTATGTACCCGTTTATGTGTATCACTACAAGTTTGCAAAATGGTAATTTCCTTAATTATTGTTTTGGTACTCTACCACAATGCTGTCCTATTTGACCCAAAGGTTGACTGGTAGAGAATGCCTTGTGGCATTAAGTCCGCCTATGTACCACTCTTGTACATGAAGTTTAAATAAATAAATAAATGAGTAATTGCCATCGGTTTTTTAACTGCAATTTACTGCAAATCAAAGAAAATTTAAAGGCGGTCAAAAATCCAGTGCTTAAACATAACTGGCAAAATGTAGATGTACGGTGGGCTGCATCAATTGGGTACCCTAGTTGGGAACGTAGGTGCTTTCGGTACGCCTCTGCGTAGCCCGTCAGGGATTACAGGTGGGATATAATATTATGTTAATAACTCCAAAACGTACACCATATTAGCTTTAGAATCACGTCACTTAGCTAAATATGCACTGTCATCCAAACTAAACATGTATGGAAAATTTCAGCTCAATCGGAAACCGGAAGGAGGGCCAAATTTAACTTCTAAAATTTTATTACATAGTAAGTTACAGGTGAAACTAATAAATTCGTGTTAAAAAACAGAATTATTTATCAGAGACTTGATAAAGCTTTTTAATATTTTTAATGTCAAACAATCGAAAAAATATCAGTCACCTGTCCCTCATCCTTTATCACCAGATAACCAAAAACAATTACATCATTATCATGCAACGCAGATACGATTGCCAAGCACAATTGTCAGTAATCATGCGTGTGCGCAGACCTGACAATAAAATTATCCACCGATCAATTTTTTATTACAATTGGTCTTGACTTGATCAAGGTTTAATAAACCAATTACATGTTGACAGTAACGTATACTTGGTAATAGGGATGCACGAATTACACGATTCTTGCATTAATATCGATACTTTAGATCGATGCGTAAAGATTCGATTATTTAAATTTTTAATGGTATCGTATTATATCGTTTGTATCGATAAAGAATCGTAGATACTTATCACCGATTCCTTCTAAGCTTATATTATTATTTATTATTATTCTTCTTTTGTACGTATCAAACTGGTGTACAATGCGCTGGTATGGAATCCGCATGAGCAAAAATATGAGCTCATGATAGAACGGGTCCAACGGAAATAGGCTCGGTACTTATATAAAAAAATATATGTATATTACCCCTATTTGTATCCGTCTCTGTTTGTCGCGGGGATGGTGGGCATCAACACGCTAAAACTTAGACGTAAGTGTGCGCTGTTGATGCACTTTTTACTATTAATTAATAAAATTGACGACGTGACTACGTTAGCTCGTTGTTCATTGTTTGCTCCGGAACGACTGCGGCGGTCCCGGGCACAGGCCCGGGACCGCCGCAGTCGTTCCGGAGCCTCGAGAGGCCGCTGCTCCCTCTGTCCATACCCGAATTGCTCGATACGCACTCACCCAGGCGATGAATTTACTTAACGCCCTGATTGCTCAGGAGCTGGATCTAGATATGTTTTGTTGCTGTACGCTTTGCTGCAAACTGTAAGTGCGGCAAGTATCTATTTTAACAAAAAAATAAAATAAATACTAGGCAAAATTCCGAGAATTATTTTTTGTACGCACGGCCAATCAAGCTATAAAAAACCTGTTTATGCGGATCTCTAATTGTGAGGCAAATCTATACAAAGCTATGCCATGCTAAACAAAAAATGTGTATCTTGATCTGTCTATGTGTACCTACTCATAAATCTTATTAAAAAATACTCAAGTTTTAACCTTCCGCATTTGTTAACACGATTCATGACAATAACTGCGTACCTACGATATTATGATCAAATAATTCCAACACCAGTAAGTACTTGTGCATCGATCCAAGCATATCAAGCTCTTGCGTTTCGATACAAAATATCGGAGTAGGTATCGCGTCATGTTGTATCAATACTGTAAAATATCGAATTGACCGTACATCACTACTTGGTAAATAAAGTAAAAATTACATAGTTTTGAAGAGAATAATAGTTAATTGTTAACACCTGCTGTCAATGATGCGCTGATAGATATGGTGTTTAGGGTATGACTTAGACCTTATTAGACCATGATAGTTGTACTTATATACCTGTAATAATGATTGGGGAAACTATAGGCTGTCTGTTTGATGGGCAGTCATCTAGGCTAGTTATTATAGGTTAGTAAGCCAATTTTTTTATAAAAAGATAGAAGATATTTTTACTGCTCAATTACATGGAAGTAGTTGTAATAGGTAGGCTGTAGGGTCTGAGTTCGAACCCAAACAGGCACTTAATTTGTGTAAATAATTTCATCACCCCTGCTCTTAAAGTGGATAAAGAATAATATGGCAAGAAAGGATGTGGCTGATGAGATGACGAGTAATAGAGAAGTTTGGAAGAAGAAGACATGCTGCGCCGACCCCAAATCATTTGGGATAAAGGCAAGAGAATGATGATGCTCTCTAAGTGGAGGAGGAAAACATCATGAGCATTGCGTCATGTCCTACTAGAATAAAAAATCGCAGACACGTGGCATTCATAACCCGCACTTGGCCCACGTGGTCGATAATAGTCCTACCGTAGTGGGGCTACGTCGACTACGTGTTATTACAAAACTCTGTGCGAACGTTATGGACTGATTTTGACTATGCTTGAAGATTCACTGAACTTCGTCGATCATAGAAGAGCTCGTGGCTAAATAATAACAGCCGCATGGGTCGATCTTCAAGGTTAAACTGCGCTTACCAAAGTCGGTCTGTGGATGGGTGACCATCATAACATACTAAGTTTCCTCCATGCCTCGGAATGCACGTTAAGCCGTTGGTCTCGGCTGTCATTTGTAAATCTGTGACAGTCGTTACAGGTATTCAGTGATCCGAAAGTCTGACAACCAATCTTACCAACGGGTACCGTATTACCCAAGTACTAACCGGGCGTCGAGGTCTGATAAGCAGTTTTTTCATGTAAAATACTGGTACTCCACTGCATCCGGTAAGACTGGAAGCCGACCTCAGTAAATTCACTGAACTTCGTCATTATTAACCTGGATTCATATACTTTTGCGACTGCCTGTATCTACACCGCCTAAGAGTACTACAATTAAATCTAGCCTGTATTTATTCCGCGTTTACTAGAAAACATATTTTTCAAACTCATTAGTTTGTCGCTCAAACAGTAATCTTATAGTAACACATTTCCTTATATTTATTTGTTATGTATGTCAGTGTTTCTTTAAATTATTAATCTACATTATTATAAAGATGCATAGTTTGTCAGTTTGGATGTAGGGAGTTATCTTCAGAACTTCTGGTTTGCAAAAACATGCATCCTTGTCAGACCAACTGTGTCTCCACAACAGAAAAGTAAAAATAATAGTAAATACTTTGGTTTTTTTTACTTTAGACAGATTGATATTATTTTCAGGTTAGCAAAGGTTTATAGAAATTAATCATAGGACTTCACTGAATTCAATTTCTTCTCTTCATTCTTTGACTTGTAAATGGGGTCTGCATTGCTAGATTGTAGCTTTCATTCAGCCCCAACCCAAAAAGGGCAAAAAGAAAAGGCAAGGCCTTTGGCAAAAGGAAAAAGGCATAAAAAATGGTAAAAGAGCAAGGTCTTTGAGTGTGAAAAATACCATAAATATTTGACTCTTTCTTATAAAGTCAATACTCAGTATTAATTTTATACTGTCCCATAATAATTCACATAAAATTGATTCATGTTCAAATGAACTTTAGTAAGAAAAACGTTATGTCCATTCAACATGATGTCCAACCCGCAAAACAAGTAAAAATTAACATTAATGGTAATCAAGTATTACAATTTATCATATTACTGCTATAACACATAATAAACTATCAAATTCTTCAACAAACATCTTAAAACCATGTTTATTCACTTGAAAAAAAACAAAACACGTTGAAGAACGAAATTTAAAAAGCGCGCGGAACCGCCAATTTTTAAATTCCGAACGCGTGGCGATTGGCCGCACATCTGCGCGTGCGACGGACACTTGTCACTTTGACACTTCAATACAAACTGCTGCATTCTGCCTCTGTCGGTGTGTGCTTTTTTGTTTCGTCTTATCTTCGTCATAAGGGCTGTGTTGTAGCTGCTCTAAATATATATTTTCTGAAAAAAAAAACAAATTATTTGTAATTTGTAAAATTCGATTTATGTGGGAAGTTGTTACGATAATTATGTGACAGACAAGTAGATACATTATTCGTGTTTTTCGTAATCATTAATATTTAATTTTGAAGTTTCTAAGTTTAGGTTTCCTATAACCAAGTTTAGATTTTCACTTACCACTTTGTCACATATTCGTGTCGTTTGGCGTACAGGGTACGCGCTTGCTTGTCACGTATATGTGACTATGGCAGTCAAAAGGTTAAAGTTCGGTCAATGGACAGATCCAGACCCATTTTGTATTTTTTGAAGTGTGCTCTGTGTCGTAAGTATTAGGTGTCTTTTTGGCACAAATTTATTAAACATAGTCAAGTCAATATCTTTCTAGCTTCGCATATCTCACACTGTGCAACTCCAAAAAAGCAAACAGACACTTCATTTAAAATTATTTATAATACACCATTGACTTCAATGAGATATCAATGGCCGATAAAAGGAACATTTAACTCATGTCGTTTAAAAAAAAACACCACTCCATAGAACATTTATCCTAGGAATGTTAGCATTGCGACTTACGGCGTTTTTAAATGATAACCTATTGTAGTGAGTATTTTATATGTAAAGGTTTTTGCACAATTTTGTCTGAAACATTCGAAGATTCGTACTGACTGAATTTTTATCGAAGCTTTGAATTACAGCTAAAGGAGTGGTTTGTCTTTTTAAGATTCCGTACCTCAAAAGGAACCCTTGTAGGATCACTTTGTTGTTTGTCTGTCAAGACCGCTTTTTTCAGGAACGCGTAGACGTATCAAGTTGAAATTCATATCAAATACTCGGGTCTCAGTCTCTGATCGGCTATTACAAAAACAAAACTTGTAAGTCAACGCTATTAAAATGCTTAAGTCGCATATTTTCGCATATTTTTCACAAGGGAATCAAACCTGTTGGGTACTTCCCGTGTGACCTTGTTTTTCTATAGAACGCCATTTATTTTGACTCTGTTATAACACATCATCTTTTGCTCTATCGATTGTGTACAAAGTCTTTCGCTTTCAATGAAAAACACCCGGATATAGCCGTGTAATATAATTTGTATGAAAGCTTATTTTGCAGTAATACTCTAACGTAGTGTGCGTTTGAGTTTTCTCGATAAATTGGTTCCGAATTAGGATTGGATTCGAATCAGATGCAGTGCTAGAGCAAACAGAGTGTAGTACTACTCTCTGCAATTAATAATAATCATTTTATTGTCAGGCAACCGAGGCCCCTAGATAAAATACACAAAATGATCTTAATTAACTAAATAAATAAACTAATACATATTAAAAACCTTAAAACTATGACTGTACACATAACGTTGTCGGCGTGGCGGTCGTGTTTCGCTGCGTGGTGTCACGTAACCGTCCTAAACAGAAAAGTCGATAAACGACACCTTTCGGCCAAAAGTCTTCTTTCAGGCAGGTCTGTAGATGTTGATGGGTTGGAACTCGTACCACGAATAATTTAAAGTTGATATTGTGTCGCGTGTTATTATTATTATTCCGTTTATTCATTTATATACACATTTTTTAACATTTAAAATATTTCTTAAAACAAACCATATAAAAACATTTAAAAATATAAAAAAATAGCGGGCCGCCGGTATCGGGAACAGGGTCCAAGCTACCGGTGGTTAGGGCTCCAGAGACAGGAACCTCCTCACAATGCGAGCCGTATCGAGGAGTACTGCCTTCTGAATCAGGCCCTTGATCCAACCGCCTAAGGAGAGCTTCGAGAGATGGTCGTCGAGGCTCTTAGACATAAGGCCACTGGCCGTCACGACAATCGGCACAATGATAGCCGAGTTCACATTCCACATGTCGACAACCTCGTGTGCCAAGTCGAGATATTTTATTTGTATCTCTTTTTGTCAGCTTTCATGAGGTTCTCGTCATGCGGGATGGTGACTTCGATTTATTATTATTGTGACGCGAGTCCAACCTTTCGACCCTCAGTGTCCAGTTTTCACCTTCACATACTCCACGACTTCCTCAATTGAAATTACCCTCCACATGATGGATAAAGATACACAACTTCAAATGCGAGTGTGGAAACACCTTAACTTATCATTGTCCCTTTATCTTGGCAAGGTAAGTACATCCATTAATGGCGTTATTATGGTAAACGTTCAGTATTCTATGTGTAATGTATGTAATGCTCATGAGGCTCGTCTATCAATGTTCCGGGTATTAGAAAATGTAATGGTAATGAGTCTGGTAGTTTGTGTTTTCTTTGTTTCGAGACAATTACAATACCTGTGAGAAATTGTAAGTATTAACGGTAGCATAAATATAAAGTATTCGTACGATACTAACCTCCTTTGTTAATTCAACTTGCAAATTGTTGCTAATGGTGCCGATTCCCTTGTTCACGAACTAAACTAAATTTAAGTTGAGTGCATCTTTTTCTTCCAGCGCCAAATTAACCAGCGCCGACACAAGTTTAGACGTGATTAAAAAGTTGACTACTAAAATTACATTAAATTAAGTCAGATGCTGACTAACTTGACAGGACTAAACTAATATATATCTCCTGACCTTTTCATAATGAAATAGAAAGAAAAAGATGCTTTCAACTTAAATTTAGTTTAGTTTGTGAACAAGGGAATCGGCACCATTATCTAGTTTAAATAACTTAAATATGTAGTTTGTAATGGAAAGCTATGTTTTTCACGCGTATCTTTTATGCTGTACGTATGTATGCATGTAAAATTCTTTATTACCTCATATTTTCCAAACCGCTGCACGGATTTATTTAATTAACATATCGTTAGATTCGTCTTGGTTACCCATTGAATAATCTGGACTAAAATCATTCTATCCAAAATGGTTCCCAACTATTGCAGTCAATATTAGAATTATTTTTGTTCTTTATTAGAATTTATTATTTGTTTAGTTTAAATTAGTTATTATTTACGCAGTCTCAGTTCTTTATTTTTTAAATTTTATCATCATCATTTCAGCCAAAAGACGTCCACTGCTGGACATAGGCCTCCCCCAAGTGTCGCCACATTGACCGGTCCCGTGCGACTCGCATCCAGCGGATCCCTGCAACCTTCATCAGGTCATCGGTCCACCTAGTGGGAGGCCTTCCTTTTTTAAATTTAATTGTTATATAATATTATATTTCAACACATAAATTTTCAGTATAATGTCTATGCCAAGTCAGAGGCCCATGCATGGCATAAAACTCTGACACCAGGTTAAGCACTAACCACACGATAAAAAAAAGAAAAAAGTACAATGTCTACTTATGGGTTATATTTTCAGATTGAATTATGTACTACCGTTCACTGACGGTCGACCAATTTTCAACCTTATTACACAAAGCTTAAGAGTGAAAAGTGTGAGTTAGTGACCGCCTATCTCTGATAACAATCTTCCTGAAGACATAACATCACGCCTGTAATCCCCGAAGGATTAGTCAGTGGTGTGCCCATATTTCAGCAGTTATGTTTAAGTCCCATGTAATAGGGAGCGAGCCTATTACCATCAACTGGCCACAGATCCAGACTTCGTGGCTGCTACCAAGAAATTCCTGATGGAAAATTTCCCCGACCAGGGAATAGAACCCAACCTCAACCTTTTGCTCTGCAGTCGCGCTGGCGACCACTAATCCAACGAGGCAGTCCAGAAGGGCCTAGACAGAGATTTTTTTAGCGATAACAATGATGAACAGGAAAAAACGAACTGGGGGGTTACCATAACGTCTTAAAGCAGTGTGGGAAAGAGACAGAGCTATACACGTCGTCTAGCGCCATCTTTTTCCCACACTAGAATGACAACTGCTTATGACGTCATGGTAGGCCACCTGGATTGTCATACCAGCCCGACGAAAATCGATTGAAATATGTACTTTGAAAACATTTGCCACTTAACTAGTATACTAGACGAAGTTTTTAAACGGTTGTAGTTACTCTAGACAGTCACCCTGCTATTACCTGTGCTGATAAGCTAATCTTTCTACCGCGGCACGAGCTATTCTCATTTTACTTGTGCTCCAACAGACAGACAGACACCAACTTAAATTATATTATACAAATTACAATTTATTCACTAATACTAAACGCATATTTATTTATAATAATTATAAAAGTGAATAAAACCAATGATTTGCATTAAAACATCACCTACAAACCGACGAACATGCAAATTCTCGCGTTAATGTTCGATGGCTGTCGTCTTAAGTCAATGAGACTTTTTATGGAGTTATTATATTATGTATCCTTGAAAGTTTTTACTGTTGGTTCGCTTGGAAATATTGTATTAGTACCAAACCTATAACGTAGTTCCTGTTATAAAGGACTAGCTTATGCCCGCGACTTAGTCCACGTGGACTTCGTTAATTGTCCCACGGGATCGTACCACCGGGACAAAATTATATGTGTTAGTCCAGCTTATAATCTATATGTGTGCCAAATTTAATCCAAATCTGGTCAGCAGTTTTTGCGTGAAAGACTAACAAACGTCTAGACCAGCGAAGATTTATGGATATACATCCTCACAAACTTTAGCATTTCTAATATTATCAAGATAGGATTAGTAAGTAGGATAGTATGTGGCTAAAAGCAAGGAATCTACGGATCTCTGAGTTAATACGGACAAAGAGCCGCACTTTGGAAACTGTGGAAAATATGGAAACGGTGAAGGAAACTATTTGTTGGGTCGCCATTCATCATCATAATGTTTGAAATTATCACTTATCCTGCACTGCATTGAGGACTTATTGATCAGAGGCTGCGGGACTGTTCGAAAGAGATACCGCGGCCCTGGAACACAAAGGGAAAGGAAGGAATATGGATAGGTTTTAGTCAGTACAAGTCTGACACTCCCTTCCGCTCCGCTCAGAGCGGCCTCATTTGATGATTACCCATCCGAAAACAAAAAAGACTTTTTGATCAGGCAGTTGAAAA
This sequence comes from Lycophotia porphyrea, assembly GCA_950005105.1. NCBI lineage: Eukaryota > Metazoa > Arthropoda > Insecta > Lepidoptera > Noctuidae > Lycophotia > Lycophotia porphyrea. Next base: position 2,702,240 of record OX465405.1, on the reverse strand, counting down.
CTACCTACGCCTACGGCCTACGATTAGAATTCCCATCTCGTTAGATGATATAGTACCATGATCAACTTGACGGTGAGGCGAATATGTGTGAAGCGATAATGCAGCCTAGGGTGGAGCACGCCTGCCTAGCAAAAAGCGATTCACTCAAACCTTGAATAGGTTCAGATATAAAGACCAGGGAACAGAGAAACCGCCAGTTAATTCCAAAGACTTGACAGATGTGATTGGAATCATCCATAACGCAGCAACGCTGCTAGGCAGAAATAGTTATGGTGGCAAAATTTTTGCAGTCCAGTTTTCAATAAGCTTCGCAGAAGTTTTTGCGTTGATGAACTAAAATATTTCTAGATACACTTTAACAAGTTCATTTAATTTTAACAAAGCAAACAAACAAACAGTCTTAATTACATCATTCGACATCTATATCTATACTAATTTGTTTGTTTGTAAGTTTGTACATGTATAGGGGGTAATCTCCGGAACTAATCATCCAATTCTAAAAATTGTTTCACTGGCAGAAAGTTACATTATTCGTGAGTGGTATAGGCATTATATTCATATCATGCATTTTAGTCGAGCTATCACAATTTTTGCGGACGGAGTCACGTGCGAATCGCTAGTTGTCTTATAATTCGTTATTACCAGCGTAATTCCGAATGGGATTATTTTATCAAACGCGCCATGACAACTAGGATTATCTCTTCTTTAATTAATAAAGGACATCTGTACGTCATTATTAACGCCAGGTGATTTTACGAGGGCTTGTACGCATACTTCTTGGTTATTTTTCTTGACGGATATAACGTTAGTTGGTAAGGTTAAAGGAAATGTGTGAAGGGGGCACGCGATGTTTTGTTTTTATTTTAAAATCATGTATTCCATGATTCATAAATTGAATTTAATATATTTAATTTGAATCTTATAAATATTATATTCCCATTTCGTTTTAAAATTCACATTTCTTTTTTTGAAATTATAATCTACTGAGTTTTGTTCACGTTCGGTTTCATAACATAAAATCACGCCTGTAATTTTTGAAAGGTTAGGCAGAGGTATAAAAACGCCAGCACATCAAGCTACCCGAAACTGACAATTTTCCCAATCAACCTTTAACCAAATACTCTTGCGATAAAGTTGAAAATTTATTAAAGAAATTTGATTCACATTCGGTTTCATTAGTTTGCCACTAAATACACTACTGCCACTAAACATTTGCCCTAAATCAGAGAAACTTAAAACGTATTAAAAAACATAGGCTGCGATTGGCGCCAGCGCCGCCGCCGTTTCATTAGATGCGGCATAATTTTTAATTACTACTAGCTATAGAAAACTAAAGTTGCTTGAAAGTACACCTTTGTTTTAAGCCCTAGGCTACAGCAGGCGCGGCGTTTGTAATGTTACTTGTGATACGGCATCGTTTGTAATTGATACCCTTTATGTTTTTAATTGAATTTAAAGCGACAATAATATTACACCATAGTACTGAGGAGACTGTCACTTCGTAAAACATTTTTAAATAATTATAGACCTGCCAGTTCTGCGCCAAAAATGGTGTCAAGTTAATTAGTCTTTTCAAGATCTTTATAATCGTCTTTATATTACGTTACGTTTGTTCATAATATATCATTATATTATGAACAAACGTAACGAGGAGCTCGTGGCTAAACAATAACAGCCGCTCGGGTCCATCTTTAGGTTAAGCCGTGCTTGCCTAGGTTGGTCTGTGGATGGGTGACCACCCATTACATACCGAGTTTCCTCCGTGCCTCGGAAAGCACGTTAAGCCGTTGGTCCCGGCTGTCATTTGAAGATCTTTGACAGTCGTTAAAGTAGTCAGTGGCCCAAAAAGTCTGACAACCAGTCTTACCAAGGGGTATCGTATTTCCCAGTAGTAACTGGGTTGTGGAGGTCAGATAGGCAGTCGCTCCATGTAAAATACTGGTATTCAGCTGCATCCGGTTAGACTGGAAGCCGACCCCAACATAGTTGGGAAAAAGCTAGGCAGATGATGATTACGTACAAACGTAACGTAAGCTAAAAATATAAACTTTCTCTTCATCCATAACCCATAATGCATTGTTTAATTCCATCATATTTTTATTATTGCCAGTAAAGCCATTTTAATTACAATTTATGTGTTTTATTCGTATTTTGAGATCAATATCTGATATATACTGTAGTAAGATCGTTTTTAAATGTCACATAGTGGTTATATATAGGTACTAGATACAGTGTATGTTATGTTTTGTAGATAAATAGCGACGTGTTGCCTTCAGAAATTGTTATTTATTTCATTTTTATGTTCGATTATAAATCAAGCGGCTTTTTTTTGTAACAAAGAGAACTAGAAGTAAGTTATGATTGTTAGTGGAAAGCGATATGAATAAATACAAATTAATTAAATAATAAATACTCTTTAATTTTGGGATCCTAAGCATCTTTTCTTTTTTTAAAAGACTCATCATCATCTGCCTAGCCTTTTCCCAACTATGTTGGGGTCGGCTTCCAGTCTAACCGGATGCAGCTGAATACCAGTATTTTACATGAAGCGACTGTCTATCTGACCTCCACAACCCAATTAGTACTAGGTAGTACGATACCCCTTGGTAAGACTGGTTGTCAGTCTTTTTAGGTCACTGACTACCTGTAACGACTGTCAAAGATCTACAAATGACAGCCGGGACCAACGGCTGAACGTGCTTTCCGAGGCACGGAGGAAACTCGGTATGTAATGGGTGGTCACCCATCCACAGACCAACCTAGGCAAGCACAGCTTAACCTAAAGATCGACACGAGCGGCAGTTATTACTTAGCCACGGGCTTCTCCTTTTTTTAAAAGGCTAAGCATCTTTTAAATAAAAAGTTAAGATGTCTTAGTTTTTATTTTTATACCGATTGTTGAAAACTTTAAATTATATATTTTGTTCAGAGTGTTAATGCCACCCCCTGTAATGAACAAACGGTACAAATAGTGCAAAAAGTCGTCCTCTTTCATTTTCTGTCACCTTTTACCCGATTGACCCAGAAGGATGGTAATGTTTTTGGCAGTCCATCCGTACTTTCTTTGGACTCCCCCAATTCCTTTCCATCAACATTCAATGCATACTCTGGCACCACTGTTTTTTTTATTTGATCATATAATAAAGTGAACTATCATGGCTACATCAAACTCAAACTCAAACTCAAAAGCATTTATTTCAATTAGACCATTACAGGCACTTTTGAATGTCAGAAAAACAAATAAGGCTAAGCTACAGTCACAGACACAAGGCATAATAACTTGTGAAAGTACTGTAGTTGCCCATTCCAAAGCGTAGATCTCTATGGAGAAGAATGGGCAAGAAACTCCATGGACACTCTTTTCAATCAAAATATTGTACAAAATCTTGGTTACATCATTCATGTTGAGATTAAACATATGTGAGAACGATGTAGAAATACGTGCACGTTAAGAGCGTCCAGAGTAAAACATTATATCAACAATTTAAAAACAAAGTAAGTAGTTAAAATAAACCATGGCAGCCTAGAGATGACCAGTCCCAACTGACAGCGCCTGTTCACGAACATGACGCATGGATCAGCCCCATTCAGCTCAACCATATTGAAGGGAGCTAAATGACCCGACACACCCGCCACCATCAGTGAGACATTTGAGTGAGCATGACATTCTCTCAGCCACCAGGGCAAATTCAAGTCAATGAAAGATAACTAAATGTAAATGGTAGCTTTACAGTACATAGTACTCACACATGTGCTATGCAATTATATAATACTAAGAGATTGAATTTATACAATGCAAAGATATTATTACAATCTTCTGCAGCTTCCACAATAACTTCACATGGTAATAAATTAGTTTGCCCCTATGCTTGTGGAGCAGGACCAGCAGTGGTCGAATTCTAAACCAATCTGTTCTAATATTATAAACAGGTAAAAGTAGATTTGTAAGTTTGTATATAGGGTGTAATCCTCGAAAGTACTGATCCGATTCTGATCTATCATCTATCATTAACGGGAAGCTACATTATCTTCGAGTGTTATAGGCTACATTTGTTTACAAAAACGACGTACGACGAACGACGTTTATGTTTACATTTTTTTGGCGGCACGGTTGGCACAGCGGCTGAGTGATTTACTGCTGCGCTGCGTGTCGCGGGTTCGATCCCCGCACGGAACAAATATTTGTATGACCTACAGATAATTGTTCTGGGTCTGTCTGTTTGTGTATGTGAGTTTAAATGTTTGTGAACGCACCGACGATACAGGAGAAATTACTAGTGTGGGGCAAAATTAAAAAAAAATAAAAGAAAGATAGATAGATTTAAAACAATCCCGTGGGTTAATTTCGGAACATAACAGGAGCGAAGCCGCTGGCAAAACCTAGTAATATCCACGTGTCAGATCAAAGATATTTTCTGATAATAATAAAAGCGTAGCCTTTACAAATCGCTAATTTCCCACAATATTAAGTTCTCTAGACTCACATGATCTATTTGTCGTGTCCAAACGGCCATTTAAAACTAACATGATAATTAACAAACAGTAATAATTAGAACATTAACATAAGCTAATACCACTTTATCGCTTAGTCCGCGTATTCGTTGCAAAAAGATCATTAATTGTAATAAAATAATGAATAAGGGAATCATTGGTAAAAGACATTAGTTTGTAGATATTTTATTAGAATGTGGTGGTTGGGATAAGAGAATTTGTGATGGTAGTCCACGAGTGTGAGCAGTTGAGTCACGGTAATAATATCTACAGTATTGTATCTTCATACAAACGGTCGGAACGCGAGTCATACCTACACGCGCTCGAGTCAGTATGAAACTTGGTACGCAACAGTCGCGAATGCACCGCACTGACGAACGAACTCAACGAACGTTGTGATGGTTTTTAAGCAGTAAGTGTGTCAAGCTTACTGTTCTTTCTTAATATTTTTCTATAAAGGCCTGTTAAATGAAGGTTGTATTAGAAGTTATTACTAAAAAATGAATTAAACTGATTTGGCTAGTTTAAATCTAGATTTGATATTATATTACGTTTGTATACTGACTAATAGAATACTAAATGTTAATTTTAAAATTCATAACGCACTCTTGGATTGTGAGGTTTTATACGTCTTGGCCAACTATACCTGGCTGGTCAGACGAATTGTGGCTACAACAAATATAATCGTAAAGCGAGGCAAATAGTTCTGGAACACTGAAAGAGTTCCTTATAAAAGACGCCGCTTACGAACTAAAACCAGTTTACGACGAGATTTCAGTAGCGACCAGTACAGTGCAGTCCACCCCACTAAAAGTGGACTAGTGAAAGTGTCAAGTGGTAGGGCGCCGACGCTCTGACGTGTCCCTCCACCAAGCGGAAGTCGCAACTCCATCCCGGGGCTCCCCTAAACGGAGTTTGGCCCGGGACTCCTGTTCTCTTCAAGCTTCCCGGGGCTCCGCTAAACGGACTCGCCCGGGAACTCCACTCCTAGTTCTGCGATCGCCTGCCACCGAAACAGCCAGGACTGACCTGACGCCTGTTCGGTGGAGCCGCAGGACCAGGTGCTCCAAGGGTCTACCCCCTTCGGGAAAACAGCAAGTACTTTCTCCACCTATTACCCCAGTTCTTGAGTGCGTGTAGATAGGTGTGTTTTTAGCAGACTTGTATTTTTTAACTTACCTCCCACTTATTAAATTTAATTGTACTGTCTACCTCCTATTTTTATTTATTTGGAACAGTAGACATGACACGTTGCTTGTCATTAGTGAAAAATATTATTAAAAGTTTATAAAAGTGCTCAAATTACAATGTTAAACTGGAAATAAATGGATGAAATTGAATGGATAATGGATGCCGTGATTTATACCTACTTTCTGCTACCACAGAAGGCATATTTGTGATAAAAATGAGACGAAGGACACATGGTCTGTAAATTGTACGTATATTTGTTCTTTAACGTATCTGCTTTATAGCAGAATACTATATTTCCCCATCGACCCCGAGAAAATTTTTGGTCTTGAACAAAAATTTTGTAAAGGTTAAAGTATAACAACTTTCACATAACTTACATACTTCATTCAATCACACCGACATCTTACGAAGTTAGGTCAGGTAGGATTCACATTCAATGATCTCTACGCAACCTGATATCAATAACTGTAGGCTTATTTTCGGAGTTGTCAACCGCTCGCGTCGAAAACCCATAATTAGATGAAAAATATAAAGATTTTTTAACAATGGCTTATTTTTAATGAAGTTGTCAACCGCTTCAATCAACCTCAGTAGTTGATAATTAGTTATACTAACTTTTAGAGTTAGTATATAAGAAGGTTAAGTACCTCTTAGTTTATACGAAGGTTAGGTAACTTGTACCTAAAAGCACTTCATAGAGTATCTGGAGAGATTAAACTAACTTGTAGAGTTAGTCTATACGAAGGTTAGGTAACTTGTACCTAAAAGCACTTCATAGAGTATCTGGAGAGATTAAACTAACTTGTAGAGTTAGTCTATACGAAGGTTAGGTAACTTGTACCTAAAAGCACTTCATAGAGTATCTGGAGAGATTAAACTAACTTGTAGAGTTAGTCTATACGAAGGTTAGGTAACTTGTACCTAAAAGCACTTCATAGAGTTATCTGTTAAGAACAGATATAAAAGGAAAGATTAATAAATAATCTTCTTTAATGGTTTAAGAACCAAATGAAAATAAAAAACAAATAGAGTTTCGATAGACCGAAAAGAACTCTATAGTTAGAAGAAAGAAATAAGATAGAGATGAATCATGAATATAATATCGAAGGATGAATTTATTTACATAATTATATACATTATATTTTAAAATCTTTAATATGCCATTTAGCTTGGTTGCCATTAGAATCCTCTAATATATAAACTAATGGGGATAGTTTCTGCAACACAGTGGACTTTACATATTTTGGAGCTAATTTCGCACTGAAATAAGTTCCAGCCTGACTAATTACATAATTTCTTCGCCAGACTGTATCTCCTACGTTATATTCTTTAAAAGAATGACGTTCGTTGTAACGAGAAGTGTTACGAGTATGAGCAATATGAAGAGCTATCTGAACTTTATCAAAAGTTGCAGACAATAAACCTATGTTAGTAGCATAGATATCTCTAGGTAGAAAAACGATTTCGTCAAGATTACTAGTTGGCGTATAAAGTGAGCCAGAAGTAACTGTTTCACGTCCAAAGAGCAAAAAGTTAGGAGAGAAACCAGTGGTAGCATTAGTTATGCTGTTCATAGCGTATTGGACTTTAGGAATGTAGAGGTCCCAAGATCTATGGTCTTCACCGACCAAAGATGACAAAGCTGTGATTATAGTACGATTGTATCTTTCAGTGGGATTAACTTGAGGGCAATAGTGAGGAGAGAAAAATATATATGGTATATTATATTTGCCAAGAAAGTTGCGAAATTCATGGGATTGGAATTGCGATCCATTGTCCATAATAATAGTCTGAGGTACTCCATGTACCAGAAAAACAAAATTTTCCAAGTTAGAGATGATGTTAGTACTAGTAGCCCGTTTTAATGGAAAGATCAATGAATATTTAGTAAAACAACAGTTAACTACTAATATAAATTGATTTCTACGTCTAGTCATAGGTAAAGGACCCATTAAATCTAAAGAAATTGTTTGAAAAGGCCTAGAACAAATTTTTGGTTTACCCATAAGGCCGAAGGGAGAGTGATTTGCGTGTTTGTAAGTTAAGCAGTTGTCACAGATAGAAATTATTTTAGCGATGTCTTTAAACATAGCTGGCCAGTAATATAGAAGTGATAATTTTTTATAAGTTTTAAAAATTCCAAGATGAGGCTGATTTGGGGACCCATGGTTATCTTTAACAAGGGTTTCCCGGAGATCAGGATGAGGAACTTCTTTCCACGCGAAATCTTCAGTTAACGCATATGGAGAGGGAGTATAGCGAAATAATTTGTTTTCGCGAATAGTATAATTGGGATAGTGATCAGGATTGTTACGACATTCCAAGAGCAGTTTGTTATAGTGTTCCAATGCTGAAGATACAGATTGGGAATCAAGAGAGACAGGATTAACACCAAGTGGTAATGATGTAGAATTACGAGAGAGTAAATCAGGGACTAAGTTGTCTTTACCTCTTTTATGTTTTAAGATAAAATTAAAAGATGACAATCTAAGAGCCCACCGCGCGAGTCTACCGGATGGATTAGATAATTTTAGAAACCATTTAAGTGCTGCGTGATCTGTATAAACAGTGAATTGTTTACCATTATCAATATAACAACGCCAATGTTCTAAAGCTGAAATTACCGCGAGGGTTTCTCTTTCTGTAGTCGAGTAATTGCGCTCATTTTTACTAAGGGATTTGCTCATATAGGCTATAACTACTTCTTTGTCGTCTTTTACTTGTGTTAACATACCTCCGATGCCAAAGTTAGAAGCATCGCAGTGCACAGAGAAAGGGAGATCGTAGTCGGGACAAGCTAGTATTGGAGTAGTAACCAGAGCTTCTTTTAGTTTATTAAAAGCCTGAGAAGCGTTTTCATCCCAAATGAATTTAGGAGCGTTTTTACCGGACGAAGTTAATTTATTAAGTGGTGTTGCAATTGTGCTGAAGTTGGGAATAAATCGACGAAACCAGCTACAAGTTCCAATAAATTTCCTTACTTCTTTACGAGTAGTGGGAGTAGGGAATTCAAGTATAGCTTTAATTTTAGCTGGATCAGAGCGTAGACCGTTTTCGTCTACAATGTATCCTAAGTATTTAAGTTCATTTTTAAAAAATTGACTTTTATCGAAGTTAATAGTCAAGTTAGCTAAAGTTAATTTCTCAAGAACTTTAACTAAATAAGAGATATGCTCCTCAAATGATTCAGAGATGATTATAATATCATCTAGGTAACAAAAGACCTTATTGTCAAATTCAGGAGTAAAAAGCATGTCCATCAGTCTTTGCTGAGTTGCTGGAGCATTAGTTAGGCCAAAGGGCATGATAACAAAGCGATACATGCCTCGACCAGGGACATAAAAAGCTGTTTTATCTTTATCCGCTTCTTCTTTCAATGGCACCTCCCAAAAAGCTTTAGCAATATCGATGCTTGAAAGATATTTAGCGTTTTTAAGGTTATCTAAAATTTCATTAACAAATGGAAGGCTGTATGCGTCTCTACGAGTAACCGAATTTAATTTACGACTATCAACACAGAATCGCCATTCGCCATTCTTTTTAGGTGTAATGATAACCGGAGAAAGCCAAGGGCTTTCGCATTTTTCAATAACACCCCATTCTAACATTTTATCAACTTCCCTAATAAGAGCTTTTTGTTTTTCAGGAGAAAGTCGATAACACCGTTGTTTGATTGGTGGAGTATCACCAGTATCAATATGGTGGCTAATAAGATGAGTGCGGCCTAGTACTCCTCTGCTTTCGAAGGATATAGTTTTAAAACGTTTAATCATGTCATTAGCAATAGTTTTTTGCTTTAATGAGAGATTATTAAAAGGTAGTACTTGTTTAGTAGTTTCAGTAACCACTGAACATTTAGTATTTGGCTTAAAAGCCGAAGAGAGGATGTGTGGAAAAGATTAAACTTTTTCCAAAAGTCAACTCCTAGAATAATTGAAGGAGATAGAGATGGAAACACGAAGGCTTGAATTAGATGAGTTTGATTATTGTATCTAATCGGAATGTCAATTGAGCCAATGGATTTATTTATATGTTTACTGGCAGTAGTAATCGTCATTGAAACAGACTTGGATAACGTGAAGCCTAATTTTAAAATTTCTAAGTGAGAGTTATTACCTAGTATTGTAATAGAACTTCCACTGTCTAGTAAGCCGGAAAATATTTTGCTATTGATAGAAATATCAATAAAAGGACGGTTAAAATCTTTTTCATCATCGTATAGTGAACTTATTTTGTAACAATGAAAGAAATTTTTTATAGTTAGTAACCAATCATGCCAGTCTGATTGATTAAAGTTTTTATTAACCAAGTCTTTGTTTAGTTTTTTGAGTTGTTAGTTTTTTTACAATTAGGACAATTAGTAGATTTAACATCTTTTAAGCCACATTTAAAACAAACTAATGTTCGAGATTGCGAGCAATTAGTTAGTGTATGACCATTAGTGCGGCAACGTACACAAAATGCGTTAGAGTTAAATTCATTGATTGTATTTATTTGAGGTCTATTAACATAACGATTATTGAAATTTGTTCTCGGAGGGAACGCGTTAGAGGTTGGGGGTTTTGATGTTAGATTAGTTGATTTGTAGTTAAATTCAACTGTTAGTGGATTAGTAGAAGATTGTGGATCGTTAAAACGTTTTTCCTTATCTAAAAATTCTTCATACTTTTGACAATATGATATTAGAGCATGAATGGAACTAATGTTATTGTTCGCGATGTACGGCGAATAACATGGTCGGATGTTGCGTATTATTATCTGGAGTTTTTTTTCCTCTGTTAATTTTTCCGATAGTCTGGAAAACATACCGGTTAATATAGAGATAAAAATAACGATTGATTCATCCCTCCCTTGGGTTCGAGCGTTAATTGCTTCGATTAATTTGAAATCGTAATCAAACCCGCTAAAGTCTTTTATTAACGCTTCGCAAAGATCGTTCCATGAAAAAAACGAGTCCCGTTTAAAGCGATACCAATGCAGAGCGTTATCTGTTAACAACTCAAATGCATGATCCAAAAGTTTGTCCCTCACGATACTCCTGGAAATGCTGAACTCCTGGATTCTTTGAATAAAAGAACGAGGACAGGAGTTTCCATCAAATCTTATGCGTTTCAATTCGTTAAGAGAATTTGTATTTAACGGAAGGGGAGTATCGGGGAGTAATGTATGGAACATGGTTTCATTTGGGCTAGCTGGTGTCGAAGTGGGACGGTTGACTTCAATAGGTAGAGGGTTTATTTCGCTGGAATCCTTTGTATCCATGACAAAAGTAATATTAATAATAGCAAAAAGAGAGTAAACAAGGAAGTAATTAGAAGCAGGACTCAAGAGAGTCAGAGTGTTGAAGAGTGTATTTTAGTTATAAGAGGGACGCGTGAGAAGAACACGTATTTTCTTTAAAAAAAAAAATAGTTAAAAGAGGTCCACGATTAGTTATTTAACCGATGGAAGCCTAAATTAAGTTTGCTGTAACCTCCTTTATTCCTCAGTCGAGTAATTCCAAAAATAAAAATCGCACAAAAAAATTCTCGGACGAATAGTTCCGAAAAATCCCACCAGGTAAAATACCAGTGGCTTGCGCCTTAGTACTTTATGTTTCCATAAAAAACAAAGAAAAAATAAGTAAATGATAGAGAATAATAAGGAAATAGTAAGGAGGAATTATAAAGAGAATCTAAGCCAAATAAGTGAGTCAAAATAAATCGCTATACTAGTATTAGTAATTTTTCTGAATTTTGAAAATAATTGAGCTCAATTTATTTTGATTTACGTTAGGCGCCAAACTGTCATGTCTACTGTTCCAAATAAATAAAAATAGGAGGTAGACAGTACAATTAAATTTAATAAGTGGGAGGTAAGTTAAAAAATACAAGTCTGCTAAAAACACACCTATCTACACGCACTCAAGAACTGGGGTAATAGGTGGAGAAAGTACTTGCTGTTTTCCCGAAGGGGGTAGACCCTTGGAGCACCTGGTCCTGCGGCTCCACCGAACAGGCGTCAGGTCAGTCCTGGCTGTTTCGGTGGCAGGCGATCGCAGAACTAGGAGTGGAGTTCCCGGGCGAGTCCGTTTAGCGGAGCCCCGGGAAGCTTGAAGAGAACAGGAGTCCCGGGCCAAACTCCGTTTAGGGGAGCCCCGGGATGGAGTTGCGACTTCCGCTTGGTGGAGGGACACGTCAGAGCGTCGGCGCCCTACCACTTGACACTTTCACTAGTCCACTTTTAGTGGGGTGGACTGCACTGTACTGGTCGCTACTGAAATCTCGTCGTAAACTGGTTTTAGTTCGTAAGCGGCGTCTTTTATAAGGAACTCTTTCAGTGTTCCAGAACTATTTGCCTCGCTTTACGATTATATTTGTTGTAGCCACAATTCGTCTGACCAGCCAGGTATAGTTGGCCAAGACGTATAAAACCTCACAATCCAAGAGTGCGTTATGAATTTTAAAATTAACATTTAGTATTCTATTAGTCAGTATACAAACGTAATATAATATCAAATCTAGATTTAAACTAGCCAAATCAGTTTAATTCATTTTTTAGTAATAACTTCTAATACAACCTTCATTTAACAGGCCTTTATAGAAAAATATTAAGAAAGAACAGTAAGCTTGACAGATTGACGTTGCTTGTCATTAGTGAAAAATATTATTAAAAGTTTATAAAAGTGCTCAAATTACAATGTTAAACTGGAAATAAATGGATGAAATTGAATGGATAATGGATGCCGTGATTTATACCTACTTTCTGCTACCACAGAAGGCATATTTGTGATAAAAATGAGACGAAGGACACATGGTCTGTAAATTGTACGTATATTTGTTCTTTAACGTATCTGCTTTATAGCAGAATACTATAAGTGTGCGATTTGTGTTTTATTTTTGTATAAGTAGGTATTTCGCTTTTTCCACCAAGTAAAATACCTGGAACAATTAATAAATTAGTGGATAGGGTAAAAAAGTGATACACGAGTGACTTCGGTACCTACGCTCGTGTTAAAAAAAACTAATACCAAGGTAGTTTCTTAGGCTAGGATATATCTACTTACTTATGTACTTAGGTACTAACAAATATTATTGAATTAGACGAAATATCAAGAAATGATTATGAGAGTAAGAAATGGTAGGTATGCAGATGCACCTAGTAAGATTTAAGATTTTATGTATTTTACTGAACACTTCCTATCTCTTTATCTACATATTTGTGGAGGAAATCTTTTGCCCAGGAGTGGGACAGAGCAGGCTAGTAAATAAAAAAACCTATCTTATTCACAACAAATTTCATTTTTTTAAATAAAAAATATACTATTAATAATCACAAAACTAGAAAGAAACTCAACTAAGTAGATGAAATTAAAACACTCTAAGCACGGCAGTCCTATCGCGTGCATACGTTACGCGCGGCTGTAGGTACATAGTTATTTCAAAGACAGAGCCGAGTTACAATACTGTATTATATTTATACTGTGGTAGAGTCCCTAGTTTATTCAAATAAACTTAACGCCATACATGTAGTATTAAGCTAAATTATATGACCGTATCTTAAGATTAAAATGCAACATGACCTTCTAACCATTTACGTATTTATTATCATAAATATTTTACTTACTTCTAATTGTAAATATAAATAATCCAGGTAGGTATGATAATGAAGGCATTAGCTATGTATATTGGTATATAAGAGATATGTAAGTGCATAAAAATGCATTAAGTGGTCAAATTTAAATAAAATGTTTATTAAAATGTCGGTGCAAAATGAAGTGCGATACTTTATATGCAATTTTGTTACACGAATAGGCGCCAATAGGTTTTAGCTACAATTCTGTAATCAGAATTAGCAATCAAATAAATTAATTATATCTTCTGACACGGTTGGCGCAGTGGCTACACGATTGGCTGCTGCGCAGCGTGTCGCGGGTTTGATTCCCAACAGAACAAATTTTTGGTGGTCATTGTTCCTCGTTTGGCTAGAGCTGTTTGTGTCTGATAGTCTAAATGTAAACGCACCCACGATGTAGGAGAATGTTAATAATGAGGGGCAAGATTAAAAAAAAATAGGTTCTCTTCAAATACACTGACCTCATTGGTGTGGCTTCACTGACCTCAAAGGTCAGGTGCGTCGTGCTTGCAACGTATGAACGTAGACGAGGGACAATGAGCATGTAAGGGCCGTAACTGGTGGCGTTCTGTAATTTCTACCTACCCCCACGGGAATAAGTCGTGTTTTAGGTATGTACATATTTGTACTCCCTTTCCTCCAAAGCTTTTCCAAAAAATCTCACAGGGTGACTTCATTTCTAGTCGTAGCAATGGGTGAAAGCGAAAATAAAAGATGAACCATTTCGGGAAGAACCTGGTATTATTTTCAGCATTATATAATAAACCACAAACGCACAAACGGTAACCACGTATTCAATACATCATTTGTAACCCCCAAATTGTAAATTTTCACCATGTAGGTATTGCACTTTTGTAGAAAACAGCATTTTTTTTTAAATTACCTTTGAATTTCTAACAAGAAAGACAACAGACCAGGTGGACAGGCGATCTCATTAAAGTGGTCGGAAAAAACCTAGATAGCCATGACACAAAACCGTGAAAGTGGGGTTGGGAAGAGACTTACAGCATTGGGCCACCAAAGTTTGAAGAAAAACAAAAAATTCTATGTCGGGTTCAGAATCATATACTAAATACGTGGTAACTATTTGATTGTGTTGTGAGAGCACCGGTAGCCCAGTGGTAGCGACCCCAACTTACGAACAGTAAGTCGTGGGTTCGAGCCCAGGCAAGCGCATTACTTTGTGTAATTTAATTCATCACCACTGTTCTCAAAAACGGTGAAGGAAAACATCGTGAGGAAACCGGCATGTCCTAGAACCAAAAATTCAAAGACATGTGACATCTACCAATCCGCACTGGGCCCGCGTGGTAGATTATAGCCCATTTCTTCTCATAGAGTGTGTTTCCTAGCAGTGGGAACATTATAGGCTGATGATGATGTTGATGATGTTTGTGCGTCAGTGTCCCTTCTACCCTGTATTGCTACAAACCAGGGCATAATTCTACTCTCCAACGTAGGGTGCAAATCCAGGACCCAACAATGAGCGGTGAAACTAAGCACATAGTTCCGACTTTATTAATAAAATTTTCTGCCCATTCCACCTGACAGTTTTTTTATTAACCCCATGTGTAAGTGGTATTTTAAGTCCTAGACTTCAAGACAAATAATCACTAACCACTTAAGTTTTATAATGCATTTATATAACTTTTGATAATTACTTATATTTCAAGATAGCAACTTTGATGATTTTATTGCCAGCTATAAAAATTAATGAGACGTTATTTAGGTTTTAAAAATTTCGTTGTAGGCTGTCGATTGATATCCGCAATGTTTTTATGATTGTGCTATAATTTCAAAACAACGAAGTCGTTTTTAATAATTATTGTATTAGCGATTAAATGATAATCATGCGCTTCCTTTTAAAGGTTAAGCTATAAACATTAAGCTTGTAAGTCATTGGTAATGGCAGACAGAAGGAGGTCGCTCCCCTTTCCTTCCTGATGACTCAGATTAAAGAATCTGTTATCTGTTGTTTGTCTGTCTGGTTAGTCTGTGGATGGGTTACCGCCGATTACAAACCGAGTTTCCTCTGTACCTCGGAAAGCACGTTAAGCCGTTGGTCCCGGCTGACATTTGTAGATCTTTGACAGTCGATAAAAGTCGACAGTGGCTCGAAAGTCTGACTACCAGTCTTACTAAGGGAAATTGTATTACTCAGTACCAACTGGGTTGTGGAGGTCAGATAGGCAGGCTTTCCATGTAAAATACTGGTATTCAGCTGCATCCGGTTAGACTGAAAGCCAACCCCAACATAGTTGGGAAAAGGCTAGGCAGATGTTGCAGTCTGCTGTAGAATCTTATGTGACATGAAACTAAAAAATACATTAATTATATTCAGAATAACATGATGGATTAATTTACCTTTGTCGAGAAAGGAGATTCCTCCAGATAGACTTGGGATGTACCCAAGTCTATCGGTGAGTATTCTAGTCCAGCTGGAGGATCAGTTGGAGCAAATCATTTTTATAAAGGGTGTAAGGCACTTGTTCTCCCCGTCATTGCGATTTTTTTTTTGTTCTAGACCATACCTTCTTCATTCACTCATTCCTTCGGAGATATTGGGGGTCAAAGTTCAAACTTTTTCAAAAGTTTTATTTAAATAAGTACGTTTTTAATGTTTTTTTTTTTTACTCAAAACACCTTCCCGACCCCCGTACTATTTAATCGATCCGCCAGCACAATGTTTTGAATGCGATACATTGAGTCCTACCGTAAAACGTTATTTTTCACCCCATAAAAAAGTCTTTTCCCAGCAATAATTTTTGTGTAAAGTTACTTAGTTAGTACCCTGTAGATTTTCAATAGGCTTTAAAAAACCAGATGTCAGCTGCTCTTTCAGGACTTAGGAACAAGGACACTGAAATGAAATCGGGCTGTAATTGGGATCGTCAAAACTGGGCTGCCGCGACACCTTCTGGCTGAACCAGGGCTTCACAAATTGGCTATTTTGGCCCACAGCTTTGGACGGGTGGCGGACGATGCCAGTCCGTCCCACTTCAGTTTAGCGGCTTTTTGAGCAAAATCAGTAATTTGTGTTTTAAGAGCGCAGTGAGGTGTTGCAATTTATGCAACACTACACAGTTGGTTAACTTGATAACCCTATTCATTACGCATGCAAATTATTCTTTTATTATATGTAGGTACATCGGAAACTATTCTTCAATACTGTCTATTCCTACATGTAAACCAATAGAATTGTCTTATCAAACTGATGGGGCAATTAGCAATACTACACTTTTTATTGTTTCAACCCTAACAAGGCATACGTAACTAGATTATAATGCCAAGGGCGTAGTTTCCTAGCTCATTTATTTATCTCTATTGGCAAATAACAACTTTAGCTACATAAAATTGATTGTATTGTCAATACTTTGTATGTTTTAGAGCTTAAGACAAAGTGTTGCAAATCATTCTATTTCCTTTACAGATATTAAATATCCCTAAGACCAGTTTGATATTATAGTAAGTAGATTTGGTTTTTCTTTCAATTACAAAAATGTGTGCAAATATCTTTATTTAATATTTTATCTTCCCCGGTAAGGTTAGTGAACACTTTGGAAAACGCCTGTCAAATCCGGGTTTTCCTGTGTTATGTCTGTCATATTTTAATTCCTTTTAGTTGTATTTTTATTGTGCTTGCGATGTAGTGATCCTAAATTTTCTACTACCTTCTATCAAATTTCTTTAATAGTTTTCAACTTTATTGCTAAAGCATTAGGTTCAAGATTAATGGGAAAGTTTGGCAGTTGATGAACTGGCATCTTCGCAACATTCGTGTTTTCAACAACTTCATCATCGGCCGAGCCTTTTCCCAACTATGTTAGGGTCGGCTTCCAGTCTAACCAGATGAAGATAAAAGCTGAATTTAATAATAAATAAAATCAAAAGCCTTTTATTTCCTAAAAAACATGCTACATTTTTTAACGTACGATACAATTTCCTTAAAACTAAATAAGTAAAAACTATAGCTAGTACACAATGTTGCTCATTTGTTTATTAACACGAGATTATCTAGATTTTTTTTTTGCAACTGAATACCAGTATTTTACATGGAAAGACTGCCTATCTGACCTCCACAGCCCAGTTGTTAATACAGCACAGTACTTTTTGGTACGACTGGTTGTCAGACTTTCGGGCCACTGACTACCTGTAACGACTGTCAAAAATCTACAAATGACAGCTGGTACCAACGGGTTAACGTGCTTTCCGAGGCACGGAGGAAACTCGGTAGGTATGTAATGGGTGTTCACTCATCCACAGACCAACTAAACCAAGCTCGGTTTAAACAGAAGATTGTTCCGAATGGGTGTTATTATTTAGCCACGAGCTCCTCAACTACTTCAAAAACCGGACAAGTGCGAGTTCGACTCGCGTTGAGAGGGTTCCGTACGTTAATATTGAATTTCCTATGTTACTTTAAATACCATAGTTTTCTTATAGGTTTTCCTCTAATCTTTAGGCAAAGAACTGTAGTTTTCGAGTTAAGGGGGGGGGAATGGTTAATTTTCGCCTATTTTCTTAAATAACTTCAAAACTATTTATCTTAAAATTATAAAAAAAATGTATTTGAGATGCTCACAATAAATCCTTTCATTTGATATGTAACACTATACAGTTTACAAAACTTTTTCAACAGAATCGGTCGAGTAGATTCGAAAAAAAATGGCTGTGACAGACGGACAGACAGACAACAAAGTGATCGAAGGGTTCCATTTTTTCAAAAAAGGTACGAAACCCTAAAAAACAAAACACGACCATCAGTAGCGCTGAAAGTTGATAATCCAATGGCATCGCATCAGAAGCGGAAGAATTAGCCACGCACCAAAGTTTGGTGACCGCTGGACCCCTTTGCTTGCAACATTCTCAAAAAGAAAAAAATAAAACAAAAGACGACCGTCAGTTCTGCAGTTCATACTCGTACTTGTCCAAGAGTGATAACTCAAAAAGTCGCACAATTTTTTGCAATATTTAGAGTTAAAGGTATAAAAATGGATATAATTAAGATATTGATTGTTGCTTACGCGCAGGTGTTTACGACGCGGGACGAATTTTTAATGAAAAAATAAAAAATACTACAGGACACCGAGACACGTACAGTTTTATGAGTTAACGTGTAACAGTAGTTAAGGAAATTAATTGTCGGGTGCTTGTGGATATAATTATTATAATTTTGTGGGGTAAGCAGAATGGTGTCTTAAATATGGAAAATGGATGAATGGTAAAGCGATCATAAATTTTAGTAAGTAGCATATCATCTTGTTAAACGATTATTGCTTGGATGAAATAACGTTTAAACAGGTAAAAATAAAGTTAGAAAATAAAGTTATACTTTGAAGCTAAAGATGAATGGATTGGCTTTTTAAGATAAATATTCTAGGAGTAACTGCGTTGGTCTAGTGGTCACAAACGCGACTCCTGAGAATGAGGTCCTGGGTTCAATTCCCAGGTCGGGTAAAGTGTTGTTGTGTTTTACCATCAGGCATTGCTCAGTAGCAGCCACGGAGTCTGGATTTGTGCCCGGTTGATGGCAATAGGCTCGCCCCCTATTATATGGGACTTAAATATTACTGACGAAATGTGGGTGTATGTACTATTAGTTACACATCTGATAACAGGCGTAATGTTATGTTATGTTATTCTAGGAGCCTGCTCTTATTTACTAGTTAGACATTTAAGTTTAGTTTCAATCTTATAGTTAGCTTATATTTTTAAACAATAAAATTGTATTTGTTCCCTCTCATAGAGAGGAGGCCTGTGTCCCAGCAGTGGGAACAATATAGGCTGATGATGATGATGAAATTGTACTGCGAAGTATAAACTACCAATTTTAATCGAGCAGTCGCAAAAGCTACTGTTGGATCTCAAGATCGGGCCAGGTGTGAAATTCCTTTTAACTAAATCCTTGAGTTGAATGTTCTTACAAGCAGCTGGGTGTCAGTACTTGTGGCTGGTTGATAGCAACCAGATCGTTCCATATTACATGGCACTTGAACATTACTGGCAAAATGAGGGTGTACCTGCCTAACCCATCGGGGATTACAAGCATTATGTTATGTATAGGCTATGTGCATATCCAAATGGTACAGTCAACAAAATAGATAAGTATCCATGGTCGTTAGATATAGTTGCAGTTTTTTTTAGAAACTGTTGCACATCTTCAAATGAAATTGAATTAATTTAACAAATTGTTTATTTTTCTTCATTTAATTTTATTTTCATTCGAAAACATCGATCGGTTTTTAAGAAAAAACCAATTATATCTTTCGATCCTGGATACTTATCTATTTTGTTGACTGTACATAGTACTGATATTTCAGCTGCATCCGGTTAGACTGGAAGCCGACCCCAACGTAGTTGGGAAAAGGCTAGGCAGACGATGACATAGTACTGTCCCGTGCACCATACACGTGTACATGGCACTTAAAAAAAGTTGATGTACGGATGTACTATAGAACTACCTCTGCCTTAAACTCAGGGATTACAAGCGTGATATTTTTTATCACAACAATGTCAATAACCTCAGCACAAAGGTCACAGACAAGACAAAAGCCCCGACCCATCCAATACTCAAGACAAATGACTGCAATTTCCCTCGAACTACCAGTTTATAATTACTTAACTAAAATTACATTCCACGACCAATCCTACAATTGCACTGTCGATTTATCAATACGACTTTTTACTGGCATTCATATTTACTAATCTATACTTTTTATAAATGCGAAAAAAACTTTGTAGATCCGTCTGTCTGTCTATTACCTGGGGTTTTTTCGACTTCCATGCGGGCGAAGCCGTGACCACAAAGTAATTATTAAAAATAAACATCTTCTGTACTATAAATGTTGCTGAACAGAATTTGATGTTTGATAGTGCTGGTTCAATGAGCTAGTAGTAACGACCCTGCTTTGGTTCGATTGAGTGTCAAACCCATGACAACCACTAGCAAGTTATTTCATCTCCACAATCATCATCTGCCCAGCCTTTTCCCAAATATGTTGGGGTCGGCTTCCAGTCTAACCGATAGACCAACTAGATATTCTCGACGGCATGTAAAGCCAAGTCAAAAGCTTTGACACCAGGTTAAGCACTAACCTCATGAAAAACAGAGATCGGACAAGAAATTGTGTGGTACAACAACTAAAAAACCCGATTACTGAAAAATGACGCTTTTATTAAATTTGGAGTTTACAAGATATAATCGACTCCTCCTATTATTGAAGTCGGTTTAAATGTGCATAATAACGAATTGATTGACACCTTATTCATCAAAATTGGATGAATCGTTCAGGTGCTACAAAATTATGAACATTCGTATATACAAACATACGTAGACCCCAACCTTTCCTTTTGGCTTCGCCGTAGTCGGGTAACAGGTTAAAATTAAAGACAAAGTCGCGGGAAAAACTAGCTGTGAATAAAGAAGTACGCTCTGTGCTCTTGTAACCGACGGTGGACGTTTAAAAGCAGTAATGCGTTTAATTACTGAGCGAACATTTACTTTCATGAAAGTTACTAGGATGAGTAATGTTGCAGGAGAAGTTGCAAGTTGGTGGTGTGATGTAATTCCTAGATTTTTTTTTTAGAACTGTGAACTATAAAACATTTTTAAGTATAAGATTTGAGGGACAATCAACTTCAAAATATATTAAACTAATTTTCAAAAACTCATTATACCGCATAATATAACTTATCAATCCTGTTAGGGTTTTTGAGAAGCCCGCAACACTATTCTCAAATCACTGCAAGTCCTTAAAGCCAGAATCAACAGAGGCGACCACCAGAAAAGCGTCGAGAAAATAAAGCTCGACGAATTCCTAAAGAAACATTTCAACTATCTTGGATATCGAAACGTAATTAATCAGAAGAAAAGTACGGAGGAGTAGGAAAAACATTATTTCTGCTTCCCTTCATATCAGCAGGATGCAGACCAAAATAAGTCTAATAGGCACAAAGGGACGTTTACAACTGGGATAAGCCCAGTTACGTAGCACCACGGATAAATATGACATCATTAATGGGTCAACGTTGTGATATACATACACTTTACATATACTTACACTACACATACTTTACTTACTACTTACCTTACTTTACACTTAACATTTTTTCTTTTGATATACTTTGATATGTATTTATAGTATTTTATGTCCTTGTAGTTAATACAGTGAAACCTGGTTAAGTGAGACATCAAGGGCCCTGCAAATTTATGTCTCAGATATCCAGGTATAAATACATATCTGTGTCATTTACAGAGGGTTCCATTAATAGAGGTTAGAATACAGGTAATTTCAGTTATAGAGGTGTGATTATTATTAAATAAAATAACGTATTATGTAAACATTATACGTGAGTTTTAATCTTTATCGGGAATCAAAAAAAGATAATTTAATAAACAAAAATATTCAAGCACGTTCTTTTATGAATGGCACAAAAAGGTAAACATAATGTATCAATTATAAAAATCTGTCATTTTAGTTTGTCTTTTGGAAGTATCAGCCATCAGATGTTTTTCATAAACGGATATTAACTTCAGTTTTTCACGTACTGATAACGATTTGAGCCTTCGTTTCGGCATTTTTCAAATAAACATCCGTATGGTCTAAAACTGAGGTCAGTGAGGCTCAAAATTAGAAGTAAGTAAACAAACAAAACGATGTTATCTCAGTTACGGAGGTTAATTCATACAAAATTCACTCGCTGTCTCAGTTATAGAGGTAACTATGACGATAAAATCGAAAGAACGAATCCCAGATATAGAGGTTTGCTTCGTCCCACTAACAGAGGTAATTCAGTGCCAAAGTGTTGGGACCACAGCATGAGTTCCAGTTATGGAGGTTTCTCACTTATCCAGGTCCCACTTAACCAAGTTTTACTGTATTAAATTAAAATCCACTGTTTGTCTCTCCATCGCCCAAAGGTTGACTGGTAGAAAATGCGTATGGCGTCAAGTCCGCCTCTGTACTTTGTGCTTGAAGTGTTAAATTAATAAATAAATATTTGATTCCAATAATAGATATGGCAAACCTAACCTGTAAGGGTTAGTCAAAAGTGTACCTAATAGTAGTACACATTTGACTAGTGACTTTTTAAGTATCATGTGGGTGGAATGAGTACAGCCACCGGTATAAATTCAGACTCCAGGTTGATACTAAAAATATCCAGTTAAAAATACCCAATATTACTTTTTCCTAAATAACCGTATGTTGTTGCTCACTGCTCAACATTATCTACAACTCTTTTATGTAATGTCCTTTTTTTTCGGATGGGAAATCATCAAATGACTTCTCCCGCTCCGGGCAGAGCGGAAGAGACTGTCAGACTTCTACTGACTAAAACCCATCCATGTTCCTTCCTAGCCCTTTGTGTTCCAGGGCCGCGGTATCTCTTTCGAACAGTCCCGCAGCCCTGGCAGGCATCGGCCCTTGCGAGCCCCTCCCTATTTGCTGACATCTCTTTTAGGCACGCGTGGAACACGAACGCGCCGTCTACACGGCATTCAATATTATTATGTCCTAAAGAAACATAAATACCACTTAAACCATACTAAAGCCCAAATTTATTACTCCACAATCAGATAAACAATAACCCTTTTAATCCACCTTTACACAATAAACAAACAAAATAAAACTTTCACGGATGACAATTCAATAGTTTTACATCAAATTTTAATAACATATTTCTCTCCAGGCCGTCTCGAAAGTTCACGGACAATTGCCGTTCTTCTTTTATTTCGATAAGTGTGAAATAAAAAGGGTCTCGTACATATCAGCTGTTCTTTGACGGGAGCCTACTGTGAAGTATGCGCCGTGTTCTGCATAAATAATGGTGTTACTTAGTAAAACTGTCATACACCTCTAGAATGACCCTAACATCATATTGGAATATGCGCGCTGACATGGATCAAACAGATGTCGATTTAGAATACTTCTGTTACAATTTTTGTTTGGGAAGATGGAAAGATTACATAACTTGGTATGTTGATTATTTTAGAGCCAGAAAGGTTGGTAGCAACACTGGCTGTCAATGTCACTGTGACATCTGTAAGGTAAGATGTGTAACTGATCTTTACCTTTAAACGTCACTTTAAGTAATCTATAAAGGCACACACATTCACACATTTTTTGACTTTAATCTTGACTTGCCGTTAAGCGGGGGGGAACTATGAGGGAAAAGCCTGCCTCGTTGCCTAATTGACTGCCTGGTTGGTTCAGTGGTTGCAATCGCGATGCTGACATGAGGTCCTGGTTTCAATTCCCGGTTATTGGGTTTTTCCATCAGTTTTTCAGTAGCAGCCACGAGGTCCAGATTTGTGCCCGGTTGATGGCAATAAGCTCGCCCCCTATTGCATGAGACTGAAACATAGCTGGCAAAATGTGGGTATACTATAAGCCACACCCCTGCCTAACCCTTCGAGGATTACAGGCGAGATGTTGTGTATGTAATTAGGAAAAGCACAGAACCGGCCAATATGGCGACACTTGAAGGAACCCTATGATGAGACATAAGCCTCCTACCTCATATGGCTGCAGTAGACGTCTTTCTGCAGAAATGATGGTGGTTATAGCAAGTGGAATTTTACCCTCCTGATCAGAAGGTCTAAGTAGCTAAATTTCCAACAGCGCGAAACGTCTAATGAGCAGTAAGTCTAATTAGCATAAAGTCCATGTAGCAAAACGTCCAACTATCAGATGGTCTGTATTACCCGGCCGATCATCAATCTGGGAACTTTAAAAACGTCCCAATTTCCCACTAAACCCGCAACACGGTAACTGCTTGGAGAAACACAAGCAATTAATAATTCCATATTCCAAGCCAATGTGACATTTACATGAGGTATTGCTGATTTATAGCAGGTACGCGCAGGAGAACGTAAATTAAAACGGAGTTATGTTGGCAAAATGACATATTAAGAGTATTTTTTATTTACAATTTTTACGGTCGATTTTCTCATGAATTGATGGGATGTTTTATCATCTTCATTTTGGATGTTAAATAGATCATTTTAAGTGGTTTAGTAAGACATCGCGATGTTAGGAAGAGCTCGTTTTACTGTAAAGTCGATCATCCGCTATGCAAGAAAAGGTTTGCAACGTTAGCTGCGCGGACATTTGTTTGCCATCGTGTTTCGCGGTGGAGGGTCCCAGCAGCAGTTTCATACAAAGTGAAGCTAATTTCCAAGTGTTCACTTTATTCTTCTTTTATACAACGCGCAGATTAGCCGTGGGCTGCTAAGGAGCACGGGGTTGGACAGCTGCATGGATTTTAATCCGTTGGGTTTGTTTAAGTGTGTAGCGAAACCACGGCGGGGTCTAATGTCAAATAATTAAGTGTCCAGAGTTGACCCATGAGCTCGATAGATGGCGTTGACGTCGAGTTAGATCTCGCTATGGTTTCGTTACCGCCGTTAGTATAAGTAGTCTAAGAAATATTTTTTTTGTGTGAATCGTTTCATAGAATAAAGAATAAGAAGTACTAGTTGTACTAAAATTTTATTATTTCTCGCCTAACTGAGCCCAAGTTTCTTCATGGTCCTTCGAACTGGATGTGGCTGGGCGTGTTTTTGGTGATCACCGGTGGTGGTAGTGGTTACTACCCGTTCGTCGCTACTGGCAGTGGATCGCTGTCCAGATCATCCCTACAGCAAGGCGGCTGGAAAGGCGTCAAGGCAGTGGTGGAGCCGGGTGGCAACATCTGGAGGAGCGGTGAACTCGGGAGGTGATAAGCAGGTTGCGGAGCGTCAGAGGGCGCTACTTGCAGCAGGAGGTTGCGGAGCGCCAGAGGGGCGCCACTTGTAGCAGGCGCGTGTCGTCGAAGAAAATCAGTGACAGTGAGTGCGGTGTTCAATTGTGAGTACATTTTCGCTCTTATATTACAAGAAATAAAGTTGAAAATTTGAGAAGTGCATGCAAATTTGAACTTTAAAGTCAAGAATAGTGGAACTTAGAAAAATTCAAGATAGTGAGATTTAACTTAGAAGAATTTAGTTAGTTTGGACTTGTAATAGTTTTAAGTAATAATTGGTTGAGACGGGGAATCCATGCCCGATTTTTACCACAATTAATTGCAAAAAGACTTGTAAAATTTGCCCAATTTGTGTTTTAACTTTGTGTACATTTATTGGTAGTACGGGCAAAAAGACTTCTTCTCAGTTTACTGTTTAGCTTTGTTTACATTTGTTGTGGTATTGTGAGACGATTTTGTTTGATTCGATTGTGTTTTAGGTCAATTACAGAGTTTTTGGTAAACAATTTAATATGGAGGCGTTTAACGATTTACAGGAGGATATTAGAGCGAAAATGCTGAAAGTTAAGACTAATTTTAAAAAGTCTCCTAAAGATCGTTTGACTATCCCATATATTGAAACTAGACTAGATAACCTAGAGCAACAGTGGAGTTTATTTACAAGCACTCATACTAAAATTATTAGTCAAGTCAAGCGAAGTGATTTGTATAGTTCGGATTATCATAAAAATAGTGTCTATGATGATGTGGAAGAATTGTATGTACAGTTTAAGACTGATTTAAAAGAAATGTTATATAATTTAAAAACACCAGACACAGAGTTAAATTCAAGTTCTAATAATCAATGTGAAGGTTTAGCTAGACGTTTCAAGTTGCCAGAAATAAAAATACCTACGTTTTCCGGGAAATACACTGAGTGGCAGACGTTCAGAGATTTGTTTTTAGGGCTTGTGCATGAAAACAAGTCTCTGGATGATGCTCAAAGGTTCTACTATCTCAGGGGGCATTTAACTGGGGAAGCGGATCAGTTGTTGCGAAACATTAAAGTGACATCTGATAGCTATCAAGTTGCTTGGGAAAAATTGGATAGTATGTATAATAATAAGCGGTTTTTGGCTAATGGCATTTTGAATCGGCTGCTAAATCAAAAAAGTTTGGGGTCTGAATCTGCCTCTGAAATTAAGAAGTTAATTAGTACAACATCAGATTGTTTAGAGTCTATAAAAAATTTAGGTGTAGATATTTCATCTTGGGATCTTTTGATTGTCCATATAATGAGTGCTAAATTAGACAAGGATACCCGAAAAGCATGGGAATTAAAAGTGTCCTCAGATCCAACTGACGAATTTCCAACGTTTCGGCAATTTTCTGAGTTTTTGATAGGGCGTTTTAGAGGTCTAGAAAATTTAGATTCAAAGACTAATAGAGTAGAGAGCAAAACTTCAAAATCTTTTCACGTTGTGAAAGAGAAAAACATTGCGTCGTGTGCGTATTGTGCTGCAGATCATAAAATTACTGCTTGCAAAAAATTCGCCAAAGAATCTAACGACAAACGACGTGATGTTGCAATGGAGAAAAATTTATGTTTTGTGTGTTTGAACAGCAACCACTCTGCAAAATTTTGTAAAAACATGGTCCGATGCCAGGTGTGTAAACGCCGCCACCATTCTTTATTGCACCCTAGTGGTGATTCTGGTTCTGTTAGTGCAGAAATTGAGACGGTTCACGAGGGATCTTCATCGACGAGCAAAAAGTCGAGTGAGGAAAATGCTGCATCAGACAGCAATAAGGTTACCGCGCAAGCGGAGGGGTCTAGTAAGCCACTTGTGTCTTGTCTTTCGACAGGAAACTGTTGTAAAACGGTTTTATTAACTACAGCTGTGGTGCAAGCTGAGTCGAAAGACGGGACTTATCTTCCGGTTAGGGCATTATTAGACCAAGGGTCGCAAGGATCTTTTATTACAGAAGCTATGGCTCAGTATTTAGGATTAAAAAAGATTGCGGCCAAACACACTATAGTAGGTGTAGGTGGTGACAAAAGTGTGACGTCGAAGTCCACGGTCAAAATTAATATAAGATCGAGAGTAGATCCCCAGTTTCAGGTTAAGGTTGATGCCTATATCTTGAAATCAGTTACGTCCCTTCTCCCAGTTACCAAAGTAACCAGGGTAGAATGGGTAAATCTGTCAGTGGATGATTTGGCTGATCCTGAATATCACAGACCTAATAAGATTGATATCTTATTAGGTGCTGAGGTATACAGTCAAATCATTCAAGAAGGCATTCAAAGAAATTTGGGTGGGTCTCTCTTGGCGCAGGATACTGCGTTTGGGTGGATAATATCAGGGGTCTGTGAGGTAGATAATTCATCCAATATACATTCTCACATCCATGTGATGCATTCAAGTTTTGATGCTGACAACATGCTGAAAAAGTTCTGGGAACTGGAAGCTGAAACATCAGGAACAAAAAAAATGCTCACGGAGGATGAAATTAAATGCGAAAAACTATTTACAGCTTCCACGATGAGAAATAAGGAGGGCAGGTATATTGTGAAATTACCGCTACGTGAAGCTGCCCCGGGCAGCAGGCTTGGTGAGACCAGGAGTATTGCTGCAAAGAGATTGAAAGGTTTAGAGATAAGGTTAGGAAAAAATCCAAAATTAAAGGTAGATTACATAAAGGTCATGCAAGAGTATTTACAATTAAATCACATGGTCAAGGTTACCGATAAAGAAAAGGATAATAAAGCAGCAATTTATTTACCTCATCATGCAGTTGTCCGGGAGGATAAGGACACGACGAAGGTCCGGGTCGTATTTGATGCTTCCTGTAAGGGAGCCAATGGCAAGGCACTTAACGAGGAATTGATGGTTGGCCCGGCGTTGCAATCTGAACTCCGCCATACCATTATGCGCTGGAGATCACATAAGATAGGTCTGGTAGCGGACATCATCAAAATGTATAGGCAAGTGTTGGTAAATAGGGAAGATACTCCATTCCAAAGAATACTTTGGAGAGATAGTCCTGAAATGGAGCTTCAGGAATATGAGCTGATTACAGTTACTTTCGGTACTGCATCAGCACCATATTTGGCGGTCAGGTCTTTACAACAGCTGGCCTATGACGAGTGCTTGGATAAGCCAGATATTGCAAAAATCATCTTGGACGATTTTTATATGGATGATGTGATGACGGGAGCTGAAGATATGGAAGGTGCATTTAATATATACTCAGAGTTAAGTATGGTGCTAGCCAAAGGAGGGTTTGAATTGCAGAAATGGAGAAGCAATTGCCGAGAATTGTTAGATAAGATACAGGATGAAAAAGGTGGCAAGGATGAGGGTTTAAGTATTAAAGTTGATGACATAACAAAGATTTTGGGACTTACCTGGAATCCAAGTGGTGACTTCTTTCAGTACTCCGTCGATCTCACGCCGCTAGTTGAACCTGCAACAAAAAGAAAAATTATTTCTGACATTTCACGTTTATTCGACCCACTCGGATGGTTAGCGCCCAGTATTATTTTAGCTAAAATATTAATACAAAAGCTGTGGCTAGCTGGAATTGGGTGGGATCAAGAAGTTCCAAACAATTTATTAAGTGAATGGCTTACTTACCGTCGAAACTTGGCTGCTTTGGTTGAGATAAAAATCCCGCGTTGGTTACTCACGTGTAATAAAAATAAACGCGAATTATTCGGGTTTTCGGATGCCTCAAAAGTGGCATATTCCGCTGTCGTATACCTCAGAGTAGTGGATGACCAGGGAAAAGTCCACGTCTCTTTATTGACATCTAAAACAAAGGTTGCGCCTATAAAGCAAGTGTCCATTCCCCGACTCGAACTTTGTGGAGCTGTACTATTAGCTAAGCTCATTGTTGAAGTAGCAGAAGTTATGGGAATAGCCAAGGATCAGTTGCATGCTTTCACCGACAGTGAGGTAGTTCTGGCCTGGTTAAATAATCATCCGAGCCGCTGGAAGACCTTTGTGGCGAATCGGGTCTCAGAAATTTTATTAACTCTAGACACCCAGCACTGGTCTCATGTACCTACAAAGAAAAACCCAGCGGACTGTGCATCTCGAGGTATATCCCCTGCAGAGCTTTCAACAACTTCCATATGGTTTGAAGGTCCAGACTTTTTAAGACAGGACTTGATTATTTTTAAAAAGCCTAAGCACCTCGTGACTAATCTTGAAGAAGTCAGAGTACAAACGGCTGTCTTTGACGTTGCTTTTTGGCAAAGGTTCTCCTCGTTCTCCAGGCTTGTTCGAGTGATTGCCTACTGTCGACGATGGTTGAATGTGAGAGGAAAGGTAAATATCAGGCACGAAACTAAATACTTGTCCAGACAAGAAATTGAGGATGCCATAGAAGTTTGTGTTATGAGATGTCAGGAAGATGGATTCTCGGAAGAGTTGGAAGAGCTGAAAAGAAGGGGAAGTTTAGATAAGAAAAAGAAGAAGCTAAGGTCATTAAACGTATTTTTAGATTCAAACGGTATAATAAGAGTTGGCGGCAGATTGGAAATGTCTTCGTTAACATTTAATGAGAAACATCCGATTCTTATACCAAAAGAATCGTTCTTAACAGGTCTTTTGATTGCAGAAGCGCATCAAAAAACTATGCACGGTGGTCCGCAGCTCATGATCACGTACTTACGGTCAAGGTACTGGATTGTGGGGGTCAAGGCTTTAGTCAAAAAGTGTTACAGAAGCTGTGTCATTTGTATTAGGTACTCAACCAAGGCCACGTCTCAGCTCATGGGACAAGTACCTTTATCACGTGTGACCCCAAATAAACCCTTTTTCATTAGTGGCGTAGATTACGCAGGGCCTATCAATATAAGAGTGTCCAAGGGTAGGGGCAATAAGTCTTATAAGGGTTACGTTGCACTGTTCGTATGCATGTCGACAAGAGCGGTGCATCTCGAGGCTGTCAGCGAGCTAAGCACACAAGGTTTCTTAGCTGCCTTTAGAAGGTTTGTCGCCAGACGGGGCAGATGTGCTGAGTTGTACAGCGACAACGGCACAAATTTTGTAGGAGCTGCTCGCGAGTTATTGTGCCTGTTTAATGAAGAAAAATCAAACTTCAAACCGGAACTGGCAGAATATCTCGCGAACAACGGGACTCATTGGAACTTCATTCCTCCTCGCGCGCCCAATTTTGGGGGACTTTGGGAGGCAGGCATAAAGTCCATGAAGTTCCATCTTAAGCGAGTCATAGGGAACTCTACGTTGACTTATGAGGAGATGGCCACAGTGTTAACTCAAATAGAGGCATGTCTCAATTCGAGGCCAATGTCACATGTAGAGGATCAAAACGAGCTTTTTGTATTGACTCCTGGTCATTTCCTGGTGGGTGAACCACTCGTCGTAGTACCAGATTCAAATTATGAAACTTCGAACATCCATACTCTGCGGCGATGGCAACTCCACCAGCGAATGATGCAGGACTTTTGGCGCAGATGGTCGCAGGATTATCTGCATCAATTTCTGCAAAGGAATAAATGGGAATACCAGAACCCAGAACCATCACTAGGCGATGTAGTTTTAGTCAAGGAGGACGATTTACCTCCTGGAAAGTGGTTGTTGGGCAAGGTGGAGCAGAAACACCCTGGTCCGGATAAAATTACACGGGTAGTTACCATCCGTACCAAGAATTCAATTATTAAAAGACCTACATCAAAATTATCGATATTGCCCATAGCAAAATAAGATTTTTCGTTTGGTATTACTTATTGTAGACTATGATGTGACTATGCTGCCACAGCATGGTGGGCAGTTTGAAGGACATTCTGCATTATGTCCTTGGTGGGCAGTATGTTTAAGTGTGTAGCGAAACCACGGCGGGGTCTAATGTCAAATAATTAAGTGTCCAGAGTTGACCCATGAGCTCGATAGATGGCGTTGACGTCGAGTTAGATCTCGCTATGGTTTCGTTACCGCCGTTAGTATAAGTAGTCTAAGAAATATTTTTTTTGTGTGAATCGTTTCATAGAATAAAGAATAAGAAGTACTAGTTGTACTAAAATTTTATTATTTCTCGCCTAACTGAGCCCAAGTTTCTTCAGGGTTTCTATTGACTGGTCAATAAAGTAAGTCTTAAAAAAATAGGGCTTGAGGAGTCGACCCCAAAAAATATCACGCTGAAAGATTGTAAAGAAAAAAAAAGTCGGATATTGAACGTTTAAACCAAGTTTA
This sequence comes from Lycophotia porphyrea, assembly GCA_950005105.1. NCBI lineage: Eukaryota > Metazoa > Arthropoda > Insecta > Lepidoptera > Noctuidae > Lycophotia > Lycophotia porphyrea. Next base: position 2,670,996 of record OX465405.1, on the reverse strand, counting down.
ATTTTCAAGCAGACTGATGCAGTTGTTGTCTTGACGACAACAACTGCATAAGTCTGCTTAAATCTGAGGTGAAACTGAAAAATAACTGCCACAATCTTTGTACCAAGAGACGGGATGGTGTTGTCCCGTTCACTCATACTGCACATCGATCGTACCCACCATCGAATTCATACGGGATGTGCGAACATACACCTATGATTTAAATCATGGCTTTACTTAAATCTCATCATAAACAGCCCGGCTTCAACCATTGCTGGGTATAGACCTCTCTTTGCATGTGCCAAGCTCCGCCAGCCTCATCCAGGATATTCCCGCGATGGCAACAATGTCGGCTGTTCTTCAATCTAAATAAATTCAATTAAAATAGCGAGACCATCACTCTAACACTCTTTGGATGGGAAATCATCAAATGAATTCCCCCCCGCTCTGGGTAGAGCGGAAGGGAGTGTCAGACTTGTACTGACTAAAACCCATCCATGTTCCTTCTTTGCCCTTTGTGTTCCAGGGCCGCGGTATCTCTTTCGAACAGTCCCGCAGCCCATCACTCCAATACCCTTCACCGCTCTTAAACTTTAAAAATAATTAAAGCGTACACAAGACTTGTTACCAACAGGTGTTAGCCTTTATATCTTTAATCCAGCCTAATGATAGTTTATAGCGACCTAATACTCCTGATGTGTCCATAATTAATTATCTATAATTGCGAACATTAGTATGTTAATTGAGAAACGGGATGGTTATCAGTGATAAATGATGCGATGCTGGTGTATTGAAAAAGTTTAGTTTGCGTTGTATCAGATCAGCCTTAGGGTAGTTTGTTACGTTTATCCTTTAAAATTTACTTACCCCTTTTTTTTCTGGATGGGAAATTATCAAATGACTTCTCTTGCTCTGGGCAGAGCGGAAGAGAGTGTCAGACTTGTGCTGACTAAAACCCATCCATGATCCTTCCTTGCCCTTTGTGTTCCAGGGCCGCGGTATCTCTTTCGAACAGTCCCGCAGCCCATTTACTTACCTCTGGGTACAACTTGTAGCAATAACTGTAGTTAACAGGGTGACAGAGATACCAACGCGAAAAAGGTTACCACGTATTCAGAAAAAAAACTGCAGTTACCTACAAAAGTGCCATACATAAACGGTCAAAATGTATGGAGCTGATTTTTTTTTAAATTACCGATAAATAATGTCTTTGTGGCCCGGGCTCAGAATGACTTATTTCCTTACCCGGTTTGTCATAAAAAAACAAAAGATCACTATACACAACTGTTTTAACATTTTTTTGTTTTTATAGTACCGATTCGTCATCGATGCTAAATTATCATCAAATTAACAAACAATACCCACAATTCATTTTTACCCGACTGCCAAGAAAGGGTTATAAAAGTACTAGGCTAGCATGACGCACTGTCCACACCGTTTTCGCGTCGGTTTCACTTCCATCTTGTGTAAAAATAAGCAGATCCCGAACCTGACTTCTTCTGTCTTTTCGGGAGATTTCTTTGTAGTCGACAGAGGAAAAACACAACACAATTGCACACAATAACACAATTTGTATTTTATCATATGTATGTTAGTGACATCTACCAATCCGCAATGCGCCCGCGTGGTGGAGGGGAGAACTGTGTCCCAGCAGTGGGAACATTATAGGCTGATGATGATGATGAGGATGATGTTAGTCTGTAGGACAAAGTTGCATCGAAATAAATGAATGTTGTTGTTGATGTTGTTACATCTTTCACAACCGTTTTATTTTTTTTGTGTGTTTTTTCTTAAAATCTGCGTATGATATTTTTCAACCATAATTTTAAAAGTATTTTTAGGTCAATTAATAATCGTGATTGATTTATATTACACGTCTGCCTTACCTTTCGGGGATCACAGGCGTGATGTTATGTTAATGTAATAATCATGATTGATTTATTAAGAGTAACATTAGATTAGATTTGAGTCAATTATAAGTGTTTCAATTACTGCATCAAACGTTTTTACGCCAAATCTACAATTGAATGGAATGGACAGTTTTTACGCCTCCCATTTTATAAAACACTACTGTTGTCAAGTCTGATATACATTTGTCTAGTATGATAGATATAATTTTAACCGGTGTATCAACCAGTTACTGTACTATTCAATGAAACTGCAATGTATTTTATTTCTCGTCAATGTCGTGTCTGTACAAATTACATAGCAAAAACGTAGTATGATTGAGGTTTTCTATCTTTGTTATGCATTTTTAATTAGGTTTATTGTAATTTTATTGACGAATTGTTAATGTAAGGATTATCTTTACGCTATATCTTTGATAGACGTTGTAATATAAATCATTTCTTAGAACATTACCTTTTAGAATAAAGAGCAATAAAAAAGGGGACCTCGTGGCTATAAAATAACTGTCACTCGGGTCAACCTTTACGTTAAGCCGTGCTTGCCTAGGTTGGTCCATGGATAGGTTACCACCCATTACATGCATGTCTTACCAAGGGGTATCCTAGTACCCAGTGGTAACTGGGTTGTGGAGCTCAGATACGTAGTCGCTTCACGTAAAATACTAGTATTCAGCTGAATCCAGTAAGACTGGAAGTCCACCCGAATATAGTTGGGAAAAGGCTAGGTACTCGTAGATGATGAATCTCATTTCCTTCAAAAGCTGTCACAGAGCTGATTGATCGTTCATCTCATTTTAGCGTGTTTAATTAGATTTTAGTCAAACATTCACGTCATGAGAGTCACTTGTCAACCTCAGAATTAGTCTTTTAAAAATCTGAGATACGAAAAATTGATGAAAAAGAACTATTTTTTTTGGAATAAGTACGTACCAGTAGCTCTTCCAGGCATTTTCGGCTCGTCTTGTAAGTTCTTTGTCTTGTCTGAACTGGAAAGAGACTAACTGGCCAAAATGGACATGATGCAATTCTTGACCATTCACTCTTATCCTATGACTAGTGGTGTTTGACTTCAGTTTGGTCTTCGACATGTTAATCGCCAGTCCAACCTCAAGGCTTGCATTTCTGAGTTGGTTTAACATTAGCTTTGGCCACGTCTGCCACATGCCCAATGAGCTGTGATGATGTATGAAGATGGCGGGAAAGTTGGACAAAACCAACGACCAGTGGTCCACGTTAGCCCTGGATCAACAACTGGAAGTCATGGGAGATGCCTTTACCCAGCCGTGGGATGGCGCAGGCTAACAGTATCAGTATCAGTAAGTAGGTACACACGACGGCTGATCAAGCTTAAACAATCCTTACTACCTTGCTAATATTATAAACGCGAAAGTTTGTATGTACGGATGTATGGATATTTGTTACTCTTTCACGCAAAAACTACAGAACGGATTTAGATGATATTTGGAACACAGATAGTTTATAACCTGGATTAACACATAGGATTATTTTTATCCCGATAATATGTTCCCGTGGGACAATAATCGTACTCTACGTGACGCCGCTGGCATTAAACCAGTTGAACATAATACGCACTTACTGTTGTTTTCTACTGGATGTTCTTTTTGTTTTCTGGAGATAGGTTTATCTATAAAATGGTTATAAAATACCCGTAATGAACCGTAAAGGTACTTTCTCCCCGTCATTGCAATAATTGTTTTTTTCTAAACCATACCTGAGAACCTTCTTGTTAGGGAGAAATTGGGGTCAAAGTTCCAACATTTTCACAAGATATTTTTTTTCAATACAGGTTCTTAATGTATTTTTTTTCTTAAGACACCTTCACGACCCCCGTGCTATTCAATTTATCCATCAGTACAATGTTTTGAATGCGTTACATTGAGTCCTACCGTAAAAGGTGATTTTCACCAAAAAAAAAATAGTTTCCCAGCAAACATTTTTACGTAAAGTTATATAGTTTGATGTATATAATGCTTGGTTGACGGCTTCGTGAAGAGTCCGTTTACACCCTATATATGTTAGTATAAAATAACTGCATTTACACTTAACAATATATACTGTTTAATAGTCCAGGAGCATACAATAATTTATAATTTTGACTTAAAAATGAAGTAATTTTTAATACTACACTACACTTTAATAAAACTGCTAAAATACACCTGGGTCATGTATTATAACGTTAATAAGGTAATATGTATTCTGCACAACATAGTACGAGAGAATTATTAATAATTAATCATTTCTATGAAATTATAAACATATAGTTTGCAGTTTTTATGGTATAATATTGTAGTAATAATTGTGGCTATGTGGAGTACAACGTTTCCTGTGAATTGCTTAGGGTCAAAGTATCAGTAGTGAGGTTCGAGGCAAATTCGAATAGAAAAAAATGTTCCATAAAAATCAACAATTTGTCGTCTTTAATTATGTTAGTACGAGTATAACTGAAAACATAACATCACGCCTGTAATCCCCGTAGAGTTAGGCAGAGGTTTACTAATAGTACACCCACATTTCGCCAGTTATGTTTAAGTCCCATGTAATAGGGGGCTAGAACATTGCCATCAACCGGGCACAAATCCAGACTTCGTGGCTGCTACTGAGAAATTCCTGATGGAAAAATGAAATAATAATTTGCCCGACCCTGAATTGAACTTCCGGACCTTATGCTCAGCAGTCGCAGTTGCAACCACTAAACCAACGAGGCAGTCCGAGGATAACTGAAATATTTAAAAATATACCTATTTGCAACAAGTACTCACAAGCACCTACTCGAAAAAATTGAACAGGTTCAAATTAGAAATAATAAAAAATAAAAAACATTAAAAAAAATCCTGTGTGTTTTAATTTTCCTGTTTTATCTTTTCTACACACTGTGTCTACATCAACTTTCCTCTCGCAGGTCTGCTGGAAGAAAATTCTACTGAATAAAATAAGCAGTACCTTTGTGCTCTTCCATGTTAATGTAATTGTCCTGTTCAGTATTTTGTCTGTAAGTACATAAATAAATAAATTAACAAATAAATAAAAACAGTATAATATTTTAAACTTGATCATGTTGTTTTGTGAACTATTAAACTAAGACCTTACCAGGATTATTACTGCAATGTTTTACAGTCGAAACCTTTAGTTAACGATGACAGATCTGATAATATTGACAACCCCTTCTTGTTAAGAAATAAATAAAATGTATTAATAAAATAACTGATTCTTAAGTCAAACTCAAACTCAATAGTATTTATTTCAATTAGACCACTACAGGCACTTATGAATGTCGGAAAAACAAAGAAGGCTAAATTACAGTCACAGACACAAGGCATAAGAACTTTAGAAAATACTGTAGTTGCCCATTCCAAAGCGTAGATCTCTATGGAGAAGAATGGCCAAGAAACTCCATGGACACAAGTTTCAAAAGAACAAAGGACGCAGTCTGTTTCCTAATTAGAAATATGTATTTAAACAAAGACGAAACTATTTATTGCCAGCTAGGTAGGACTCGATGCATTAAAATTATAATAGACTATCTTTTTGTTATTATATACCTATATGTTTTAAGTAAATAAAATAAAATCAACTTTCTATTTAATAAGATATCTTTTATTTTGAACTTTACTTACTTATTATTACGTTTACTTTTTGCCCTGGCTGTCATTGGTAGATCTTTGATAGACGTTACCGGTAGTGGCCCGAAAGACTGACAACCACTCTTACCGAGGGGTATCGTATTGCCCAGTACTAACTGGGTTGTTGAGGTCAGATAGGCAGTCGCTATAAGTAAAATAATGTGACTAAATATGCCTATTTCTAGCCACAGACAAAAATAATAAGCAGCTAGACACCAAGAAAAGTATTTTCAAATTAAATATAATAAATTCGAATTACGAAATTTAAAATTCCCGAGGCTATTAATTCGGAACCGCAAATTCAAATTCAACGAACATATGGAACGTGAAAATTCCGTCAATAATCGTTCAACTAATTCGATTCGAATTTTAAATTGTTGCCGAATTTGTTCGGTTTTTTTCGTTCGCCGTCGGTTCGACGCCGACGCGATCCGAAAACTGTCAATCAAACCGTTGCATATTATTATTTAAGGTATTGTTATTTGAAAATAAAAGAAATTTTGGAATTTCGAACATCGGAACGTTTGTTTTTTTAGAGTTCTCGATTTCAAATAATGAACGTCTCTAGTAGAACCGCATTGGTCTCACTTGTTATATTTTTTGTCGAAATCAAATCATGAGATTAGTATAATTTCATATCCTGGCTGCAAAAAAAGGCAATTTTGTTTCGTTGCATAAATAATTATTTAAAAGGTAAGAATCATATTCGCATTACTGTCGATATAGCGGTTTTTCCACAACTGTATTATTCTTTCACCATTGTGTAGGTTTTTTCACTTTACAGGTATATGATTTAGGTATCCTGCATCCAAAAAAATAGGAAGTTTAAACAATATGATTATAGAAAAAAATATAGCCAATAGATACGTACTAACTTAATCACTATCACTTGTATAAACAAAGTCCTCCGCCGCGTCTGCCTGTCTGTTCGCGATAAACTCAGAAAGTACTGCACCGATATTTATGCAGTTTTCACCAATGGATAGAGTGATTCTCGAGGAAGTTTAGTATATTATTTGTCAAGTTTTTGTTGCAGGAACGGGATCAAAATTTCATGATTACTTTTGGTCGCGATAACCGACATCCACGCGGGCTATGCTGCGGGCATAAGCTAGTTATTTATAAAAAAAAAAAAAAATGTTCAAAATAATACGGAACCCAAAAATGCTTTATTTTACAGAACTTCCACCATCCATACGACACACGCTTGACCATATTATTTACCGAAAAGCCTAATTGTGTTGTGTCTCGCGGCACAATCGCAGACCGATGTAAAAAACTCACTTATCGGCCCCGGAGGTTCGTACAAAAATTGGGCTTATCCCTAATCTTATATTGACACCGTAATGAGACCAAAATATTGTAACGTTCAAGATTAGTCTCGAGTGGTGTGGAGATGATATGTGACTAAATATTTTGGAGGGTGTTCTTGTTTTTGTTTCGTGATAAGTTCGTGTTCTGGAATAATGAGATATTATTGAATTTGATTTTAGTGAAATGAGATACGTGTAGTAAAGGGTGTAAACAGACTCTTAACGAAGCCGAAAGGCACTTGTTCTCCCGGTCATTGCGATCATTTTTTTTTCTAGACCATACCTGGGAAAACCTTCCAGTTACGGAGATATTGGGGGTCAAAGTTCCAACTTTTTCACAAGTTTTTTTTTAAATACAACATGTATTAAGTAAGATATAATATGTAAGATTTTTACTTTAAACATCTCCAGGACCCCCTTACTATGCAATCCATCCATCATCACAATGTTTTGAGTGCGTTACATTGAGTCCTACCGTAAAACGTGATTTTTCACCCCAAAAAAACAATCGTTTCGCAGCAATATTTTTTGCGTAAAGTTACTTAGTTTGATGTACATAATGCTTGGTTAACGGCTTCGTGAAGAGTCTGTTTACATCCTGTATACTGGCAAAAAAAGGCAGTTTTGTTTTAGAAATAATAAGGAGTACTTAACTAGTATTTATAGCTTAATTACCCTTCCCTAATTACTTTGAAAGTAAAACCTTGCTACATTTTCCTAATATTAGCTTTAACACATTCCAATACTCCAAAAATGGCGTCCGACATATCCAATTATCCAAACTAGGGAAGGCTTGTTTCTGGAGTGCCCCATTTTATTTCTTCAAGAGCATTTATATGTTTGCTCACCATCATCATCTGCCCAATTTTTTTCCAAACATGTGTGACTTCCAGTCTTACCTACATGGAATTAATGCCACCAATCGCAATACCCATGAGCAAAAAGGCAACATAATCTAAATATACACTACCAAACCGTCTCCACACCTCTCCCTGTTCCAACACAGCCACCGGCCGGATTTGGTTCCGTGAAACTAATCAGTTTAAATAAGTAAATTGACGATAGACCGCATTCGTCACGCGATGGTAGAATTCGGGTACAGCGAGCCGAGATGACGCAATACAACTTTGTAAGTATTTGTGTTATTTTTGTCTGAAACACATAACATCACGCCTGTAATCCCCAAAGGGTTAGGCAGAAGTAAACCTTATAGTACACACGCCAGCACATCAAACTACTACAACCTGTCAAAGATGTTTCAAAATGTATAGAGCCCCGGTCAGGTCTTTGTACACCAGAATAAAAAATGTGGAAACACAATCAAAACAGTTTTCAATCATCCAATTACTTTAAATTTGGCTTTGTTTGGTAGTAAAACATAAGAATGTTTACTTGAAATTGCAACACACAACAAAAACCCGTCTTGGCGGTAAGCTGTCATGTTGATTGATTATTGAGGTTTGACAAGTTTATTTCTGTCATATTACATTAATTGTGAAGTGACAGTAGACAGTTCACGATCTATGATCAATGGTCGATCTATGGTTTACTGTCATTGTTTTTTAACCACAGAGTACCTAAATTGGCGAGACACCATATTGAAAGTCGATAAAAATAATTAATAAATATTAAATTATTACAAGAAAAATATGCATTTATGTAATTTATCTGTATTTTTCCCGAATTCCACGGTTTTTCTCGATTTTTCGAGGTACTGTACATATACTGGGCCCGTTTTGAAACATTTCCTTTATTTAATAGATTTTTAACTTTATTGCTAAAGCATACGGTTCAAGGTTAATTGGCAAAGTTTGACGGTTTCGGGTAGTTTGATATACTGGCATCTGTACCTAAACTTAAGATGAGGCGTATGTGCGTTGTAATAAGTACTGGTATTCAGTTGCATCCGGTTAGACTGGACGCCGACCCCAATATAGTTGGGTAAAGGCTAGGTAGATAGAGTACCTGTATTTGACATGGACCTGCATAACCGACCTCCACCCAACCCAGTTAGTACATGGTAATGTAGAGGTCCTATGACGATATATCGTTCTGACAGCCGATTGATACTGGCGGCTAAAGTAAATACATTTGAATGTAAAAGAGGAATAAAAATGAGTTTGTCGGAAGGAAAGATAAAAAAAAAATATGTATGTGTACCAGAGTACACAGGTAAGAAGTGAAACTTCTTTACGACATATAATTTTTCTACTATTTGCAACTTCACGAAAATGGGGTAGATAAGGCTTAAGCCTTAAGAAAAACAATTTTTTCCGTATAAAATTAAAGCTATTTTATTATTATAGACATGCATACAATTAATGAGTAATTTATTTTATCATTGTTCTTATTATAATATCATTGCTATTGCTGTATTTCATCAATAATGATACATTATATTCTTTACGTCACTATACTAAACTTTGATAAAAAAAGCAACATGGCGCGTAACCGAAAAACGTGACGATACGTCAAAAATAATTCTCCCATACGTCGATAAAGAAGTTTCACTTCAAATATCTTTGAATGTCAAAACATAGATTAACTGATAAAAGTATAAATATAAATATTTACAGTTTAAAAGCGTATGAGGTAGTGTAGACTCCGTACACAACAGTAATTCGATACCCCTTGGTAAAATTGGTTGTCAGACTTTCGGCCCACTGACTAACTGTACCTAACGTCTATTCGAAGGACGATCAATAAAGAAATTTGGAAGAATAAATGCCGGCTGACCCCAAATAAATTGGAAACAAAGGACAAGTGAGACTAACATATGATTTTGTCTAAAAATAGGCGAGATGTGGTGAAAAATACAGGGCCCAACTTATTGTTAATCTTGCAAGTACTATTTTTAATTTGTATGTAAGCTAACTATATACATTAATAATTAAAAACTATTAAACTAAAATAAATAAACTAAAAAAAAACTATAAAAAGGCATCGAAAAACTCCTCCTTAACGCTGTCAGCTGGTAATGTGCCCAAGAGACTGCCAAGGTAAGAGCCAGCCATCAACTAGGCAATATAATATCACCATTGTGTTACGTACGCACGACGGCTGATCAAGCTATACAAAACCAGTTTATGCGGATCTCTCATTGTACAGAAAATATACAGGGTGTAAACAGACTCTTCACGAAGCCGTCAACCAAGCATTATGTACATCTAACTAAGTAACTTTACGCAAATATAAGTGCTGGGAATCGACTTCTTTTTTTAACTGAAAAATCACGTTTTACAGTAGGACTCAATGTAACGCACTCAAAACATTGTGATGATGGATGGATTGCATAGTAAGGGGGTCCTGGAGGTGTTTAAAGTCTAAAATCTTACATAAAAAACATGTATTTAAAAAAAAACTTGTGAAAAAGTTGGAACTTTGACCCCCAATATCTCCGTAACTAGAAGCTTCCTAGGTATGGTCTAGAACAAAAAAATGATCACAATGACGGGGAGAACAAGTGCCTTTCAGCTTCGTTAAGAGTCTGTTTACACCCTTTATACAAAGCGAGGTCACGTTATACTGAAAATAGAAACCTTGATGTGCTGCCGTGTGTACAATACTTATTACCCATAACTTTGTAATAATACAAGATGTTACAACACATAAAAAACCATACTCCCCGTTCTTAAACATAAAGGTTGTATTGATTTTACTTTCACAGCATGCCTAAACTTTTAAAAGCTTTGTGGTGCCCGTAGCGAGCAAACCGCTTCTGCATAAAGTGTTCTGGTAATCCGACAGATGGCACTACGCGTCGTGAAAACAGTGCTGGAAACTTATGATTGGAGTTTCAAATTAACCACAATGATGAATGAAACTTTAGTGCTAATATTAGAGCTACAGTATAGAAGAAATTTAGAGAAAATTGTTTTCTCAGCTAAGTAGAGAGAGTCGATATTTTTATCTATGAGAAGCAGTTGTCGTTCTGTGGTTTCTGCCTATCCCCATTGAAAAAAGGCGTGAGTTTGTGTAATATGTACCGCTAAGAAGAAATGGCAAAACTAATGATTACACTAAGTATTATATAAACATATGCTTTTGCATATGTTTATATAATACTTAGTGTATGTGACTCTTAAATTCAGGCACTTTTGTGCCTGAATTTAAGAGTCACATAGGTGTTACATACACAAAGGCACGCCTTCTTCCCATGGGGATAGAGCCTCTGGCATTTCTTGGTACAAACCAACAGTAAAGTTATACCTCTATTTTTTTTCGGATGGGAAATCATCAAATGACTTCTCCCGCTCTGGGCAGAGCGGAAGGGAGTGTCAGACTTGTACTGACTAAAACCCATCCATGTTCCTTCCTTGCCCTTTGTGTTCCAGGGTCGCGGTATCTCTTTCGAACAGTCCTGCAGCCAAAGTCATACCTCTCAAGTAGCTCTTAAGAGGAAACATGGTAGGTATTTGAAAAAACTATCGCTGTTGCCCTGCAAGCGCGATTTTGACATAGGTGCGATAAGGACAACTACAGTAAATATACGCCGCATGTCGCATCAGAATTGGACGAAAATAGCTACAGATTGGGTTCCGAACAACAGGAATCGGCGCGGCGGTAGGCCCAGAAGGAGATGGCGCGATGAACTGGACTGCTACCTAAAGGATTGGGCTGAAATAGCTCTAAAGAGAGAAGACTGGAAAAAAGGAAGGGAGGCCTTTGCCCTGCAGTGGGACACAACAGGCTCATAATAATAAATTAACAGTAAGTACTGTAGTTTTGCCGACATAAAACCCTAAAACAAACGTGTATTTTAAAAGGGTTAAAGGCGAATAGTTAGACAGTTGAACAAACTAAAACAAAGTCAAATGTAAAATTACATAGAGGTGACATCACCCTAACTAGAAGATATTATTTTTATACGAGACATTCAAATAATAAAAAAATTATGCGCGCTTTTTATGACCTCACTTGTAACCTAAAATTTTACTATTGGACTGTGGTACAAGTTATAACTGGAAGCGTTTTTGTATTTTAGTTTGAGCAAATCAAAATATTTAAGTCGTTTATTTTTTCTATCTAGTCAACGGACTAAAGGGAGGAGTAGAGTAAATGATGCCTTGGCGGCTGACAAGGGAGAATGGAAGTAGAAAGAATGTTGCGCCGAGCTCAAATAGAATGGGACAAAAGAAGTAAGATATTGAAAGATCACACCAGTTATGTTTGTTCAAGTTAATAGAACAAGAAAAATTTGGACAGCCAACAACTTATACCCTTATTAATTTTAAAATTATAAATGCGAAAGTAAGTTTGTTTGTTACCCTTTCACGCCTAAACCACCGAACCGATCATCCTGAAATTTTACATATACTTTGTCGCAGGTGTACAGAAACGGTCATAGGATACCTTTCATCCCGAAAAAAGTACTGTTCCCAAGGAAAACAACAATTACTTTATAGTGCTCATAGATGGCGCCACGTGTCTTTCGAATCAGGATTCAATTACAAGCAGAGTACAACCCGAAATTGATTGTCAAATTCTAAATGAATGCGAACGAAGCCGCGGGCAAAAGCTAGTATAAAATAAATTAAAATACCTTATGAAATTCTAAAAAGCAAATATTATTGGTAAAAACTACATTCATTTTTATATATAAATTCGACACAAGACTTTTTTTAACGTTTAAAATTTGTATGTTTAGCAAAAATGCAACTGCTTTAGACGCAAAATGTAATTCAATTGTATAATTTAATGCCTCATTGCAAATTGGACAGGCAAAGTAATCAACAAATACATCGCAATTAGTAAACTTCGGTAATTTACGGAGTAATTACTGTCAGATGTTAGTACGTGTTTCCTATTTAACATTGGTTTCAAATGTTCAATAATGGCCGATAAAGTGTTAGTATAATTTAAGAATAAATTAAGTGTCGGATTGGGAAAACATGAAATGGAGTATATTATAGTCACTTTATTTTTTTTATTTCCAGCTTTCATCGCCATTCATCTACACAGCTTCCTTTTTTCTATTCTTGCTTTCTAGTCAGATATTTAATTGATTCTCTACACCAATAGCTATTAATGAAAATTATGTGGTAAGAATCCTTTAGGCAAGCGATGTCCATTTAAAGATATAATTAAATAAGCACTCGTAGGCTCGCATTACAGAACGTTACTCAATCATCATCATCATCATCATCAGCCCGGAACCACCCACTGCTAAGTATATGCCTCCCCTTTCATCTGCCACACTTCCCGGTTCTGTGCGTCCCTTATCCGGTTGTTTTGCGACGATATTGTCGACCCATCGAGCTTTAAGACGGCGCTGGTTTCTTACTTATACAACGTGAATTTTTAGTCATCTGACAACGGCAGCCCACTTTATTTATCCAATGACTACTATACATTCATAACAAAATAAAATGGTATTTAATAGATAAAAGAAAAAAAAAATCATTACTAAGATGCATAAGGTAGTTGAAACATTCTGTTGCGAGCGAAGATCTATCTACTCGACTCGTGCGATGGTTAGGTATGTTCTACTGTATGATAGGTAAACATTATTAACAGAATGTTTCATAATTCTAATGTATTATTTATTATTCTTTCTTTTTTGAATCTTAATTAATGGTAAAAAAAAAACACGCCTAGAGGTATTTTATGTCGGATACATTGAGTGAACCACCTTTGTCAGACAACTAAAAAATCACGGTGTATACACAGAGTGCGGCATTATCCGACAGATTAAACAAATTCTACTCCAATCCAATCGTTTTGAGCTCTGCGTAGCATAACTCCAGTTTCCGAAATAGGAAGAAAGAAATAGTCTGAGCAACCCTTGGTGTCTCTTGAGTCATGGTTAAGCATAGCAAATCAGCTTATAATATTCCCACAGCTGGGACACATGGCTTACGCTCTAGAGAGGACATAGGCTGAGTCATGGTTAATTTACTAAAAAAAGAACCAAAAATAATATTGCTACGCCGACCTCAAAATAATTGGATTAATGGCTCGAGCATTTTTATTACAATGTTCAAAAATCATAACCTTATCTACAGCCATTCTCTCCTAACTTAGACCACAACAGACACAGATATTCGTAATGCGTGAGTTTCGGCAGTTCTGTCGTGATTTACCGTCAGCGGTGTCAGAGGGGTGCGGGGCAACGATGTAAATCATACTGGCTCATATTTAACGATTTGAGGTTCTTTACTATGGCTTGTTTACTTGAACGGCGTGTGTGATGGCTAGCGTATCATAGACTAAAGCTATGCTAGTATAATATAAGAGCTTGAGAAAGCATCCTTTAGTCCTGGGTCTCGGGAGCAAGGCGTAACACAGGCGTGCTTTGGCAGCTGTGTTCAACTTCAAGACTTGTTCAAATTCCTTTGCGTTTAGTTATTTGTATCTCTAGTACTCTACAGATTTAGTAGAGGTTTGTTAATTTCTAGTTTATCATCGACCTGATTCGTATATGTTATAAATCATAATGATCCAAGATGCAGAAAAAATCTTTTGAAAAATGAATAAAAAAAAACAATGTTTAAAATGTATTTTGAATGTTTAAACGAAAATATTGTTGAAATTGCTTTAATTTTTACAGTTTTGTTAGATATAACACTTTTAGATCATTCAATTTTCACTGCCAAAAATCGTTACTTGGCCAAATTTCGACTTACGCTATATCAGAATTAAGTCGATGATATCTAAAATTTTGCAGTGTCTCTTTTCTTTAATGATATACTAATTTATGGCAAAGTATAGATTAAAAAAAAAAACAAGTGCACTTTCTTAGTCTACTTATCAATTCAGCCTGTTCCAATCCACTGCTGGACATAGGCCAAGCTCTGCATCATTCTGTCCTCTTCTTCAGCTGAGTTTATACAATATTTTCATATAAACTGTTTTGACGTTTATAAATCATCGGTAAAGTAAAAACTGGCCAAGTGCAAGTCGGTATCGCGTTCGCTCATGAAGGTTTCCGTACCACAAACCGAAAAAAACACGTTTCTTGTATGGGAGCCCCATTTAATTATAAAATAATTTATATTTTTATTATTTGTTGTTATAGCGGCAACAGAAATACATCATCTGTGAAAATTTCAGCTTTCTAACTATCACGTTTCATGTGATACAGCCTGGTGACAGACAGCCAGACAGACGGACAGTGGAGTCTTAGTAATAGGGTCCCGTTTTTACCCTTTGGCTATGGAACCCTAAAAATCGTGGCTAAATAATAACAGCCACTTGGGTCAATCTTCGAGTTAAGCCACGCTTGCCTAGGTTGGTCTCTGGATGGGTGACCGCCAATTACATACCAAGTTTCCTGCCTGCCTCGGAAAGCACGCTAAGCCGATGGGCCGGCTGTCATTGTAGATTTTTGACAGTCGTTACAGATAGTCCGTGACCCGAAAATCTGACAACCTGTCTTACCAAGGGGTATCGTATTACCCAGTACTAACTGAGTTGTGGAGGTCAGATAGTAAATTACTGGTATTCAGCTGCATCCGGTTAGACTAGAAGCCGACCCCAACATAGTTGAGAAAAGGCTAGGTAGAAGATGATAAATCATTATTATAACACCTAGTTATGCACCTTGGTTCCTGCACATGTACCTAAACAGCTTGTCAGGCAAAGGGAAGGTCGGTATCATGGCGGCATTAATGCCATCATAATTATAAACTTACTGCTGTTATTATTTAATTCATTATGATCATTATTCATATAACAAACAATGCCTTTTGACTGTCAACGGAACAACGATTTAATTTTTTTCTTTAAATAAATAATCAGAAACATTGGTGCCGATTCCCTTGTTTACAAACTAAACCAAATTTAAGTTCAGTGCATTTTTTTCTTTCTATTTCATTAAGAAAATGACAAGATACATTTTAGTTTAGTCCTGTCAAATTAAACAGCGCCTGACACAAGTTTAGACGTGATTAAAAAGTTGACTACTAAAATTACATCAAATAACGTCAGGTGCTGTCTAATTTGAAAGGACTAAACTCAGATTTATCTTCTGTCCTTTTCATAACGAAATAGAAAGAAAAAGATGCACTCAACTTAAATTTAGTTTAGTTTGTGAACAAGGGAATCGGCACCAATATTAAGTTGTTACAACCACGTACGAAACTCAATACCTACCATTTCCAAAGGTCAAAATTTACCATTACCAGCTAATAACAATTTGCCATAATTATCTGAAAAAAATACCATAAACTAACCCAGCAACTACTTACATAAAAATACATAGGTAGTTTTTTTTTTACCTTTTTACAATGCACAGTAAAATAAAGTTGGCGAAGATTTTTATTATACAACCAGCTAGCTTTATTGTTTAGTGTCATATTGTTAACTTTATAAACCTACCGTTTATTGTGTTGTTATTAAATGTGATTTATGAAGGAGTTATATTTTAATTTCGGTTTGATTTTCTAGGTATGATAAAATGGCTGTGGAGCAAAAATTAAATTGAATCATTTCATTGGGTAAAGAAAAAAATGCTATAAAAATAAAATTATGTAACTAATGAAGTAAAACTTAATAGCCATGGTGAATCAAATTCTTCCTTGTGTTTGGTTCAATTTTTTAAATAATTAGATTTCAAGTAGGATTCTAATTTTATAATTCAAAATTACCTTTAACTTAAGATACTTTTCTTGGTATGAAATGATTAAATAATGAGTCCTATCAATTCGACGTTTTTAAGATTTAACGAAATATAGTTTTTAGCCATTGTTAAAATATTGAATTTAAAGACAGAAGTAGAAGTAAAGTTAAGAATCATAGTTTATCAGTCCACTTATAATAAATGTTTACCAGCAATGTTTAATTTTACACACATGTGCATAAAATGCTTAAGCTAAGCCTATAATGACGCTCATTAAAGGCCAAGTTTCCTTTCAAACTAGGTCAAGTTGGAAACAGCTGAGACTTGTGAATAACATCCATTTTTCCCATTTCTTTTTTAAGCATAAATTAAAACGATATTTTCAAGAAGTATAATTGCGTTTTAAGCAGATTAAATCAAATATCAGTTACAATCCTGAGTTCAAAATTATTAAAAAAACGTTAATTTAAACATATAATCGTCCATCTGTGTGGACGGTCGAGGGGAAAATGCGAAAACTCGCCCCAACCCGGCGGCCATTTTGTGACGTCACATCTGGCCGCAGGGGACGTATTTAGGCGTGTTGTTTTTTACAAAAGAAAAGCTTGTTTTTTTGGTGAAATTTAATTAGGTATTAGGTTCTGATGATTGTTTGAATATGGAAAGATTTGACAAAAAGACAAATATTAACACGGATATTTCTGCAGAAACTTAAGTGTGCAAAAATACTAAACTTTAAAAAATAATCACCTACCAATCTATTGTTATATCGAAGGACAGGGATACAAACAAGTATAACAAAAATCACTCATCAATTTTTTACAACTATTTTCGAAGCTTTCATCGTCTATGATAATTTATTCAGTACCAATGCCAGTAGGTACAAACTAAAATATAATTTTCACGAAACTTGAAAACTAATGCACTTAAGAAATGCCAGTTATCCTTTCTCCTGAACGTCGGCATTGCAACTGACATTGCAAACAAAACCTATACAATTTAAAACAAAACTATACAAAAAAAAGGTGCAAAAGAAAAACTTGAGCGCAATTGTTAAGAAAAATAAAAATGTACGCTCAGTACGTCCCCGTGTGCGCTTTGATGATGCCGGGGCGTTCTGATTGGTGTATGAGAAGTGGTAGGCGTGGTTTGTTTCAGCCCCTCCCACCTCTGTTAAGGGTCTTAGATT
The DNA here is from genome assembly GCA_950005105.1 of Lycophotia porphyrea. Taxonomy (NCBI): domain Eukaryota; kingdom Metazoa; phylum Arthropoda; class Insecta; order Lepidoptera; family Noctuidae; genus Lycophotia; species Lycophotia porphyrea. Next base: position 2,653,408 of record OX465405.1, on the reverse strand, counting down.
GTGTGGCTCCAAACGTCATCGGGCGCTTGCCGGCAGCGCCACGCGTGCACACCCAACATAGCATAACCTTTAAACACGTGCTCTCACTAACAAAAATAACAAAAAAATCCGTGAAAACATCCGTGCAGTGACAATGTGGTAAATTTTAATGTGACTCAAGAAAAACATCAAGCCCAAACTGTGTTATGGGCTAAAAATATGATATAAACAACTGATGTTATGAAAAGTGTGGAAACTAATGTTTTGTGTTTAGTGTTGTGGAATCGATCGGCAGAAAAGTGACCTCTGGCGGTTGAAATTGGCCGAGTTACATAAAACAGTAACAATACAGCATTTTTGTGGAGTGTTATATTCAGTTGATCGCCGAGTTTTTTTAGTTTGAGCCAAAATATCTTCCAGTAAGAATCCTTTCTGTTGAAGCTCAATATATTCTTCCAAAATTTCTAATTCTACTTCTAGAACTAATTCGGTCATATTTTTGGAATTCCTTTTTATTGTTTCTTTATAAAAATCCTTGACAGCCGTTTTAGGCTTTATTCGTGCAATATTTAAACAAAGATATCTTAGAGTAAAACGAGTGTAAATAAAAGCTCAGTCTAGATCGAATTTAAGATTCGTTTTAAGTGTAAATAATAGACTCATTTTTAGTGATAAATTAGATCAATTTAGTACCGAAGAGGATCAGTATATTGGAGGATTCGAAGTTCTAGATAATTTGAAGGACACACATTACGAAGATCTAAGTGATATTGAAGATCCCAAACATTGAATAATAGTTACAGACAAAGGAACAATTATAATTCACGTTCGACCTTTAGAAGCGGATGAATTAATTGCTATCAAACTGTTAATTTTGCAAGGAACATCTAATTCGAGGTCTTTGTTTACGAGTTTCCAATACAATCAAGATTTTAAGTGCCGACAATTAAATTTGGAGTAAATTTATTACAGAAGAACATATCAATTTTTAATCGATGCAAAATTAACGAATTTAGCACAATTTAATTATCAACAATTTACATATCACTGGAATAGATTTTATAACTAAGAGCTTCTTTATCGTTGACTGAAACTGACCTTGGTCTGCAAACAAATTGTGAAACCGTTCGAGAATCAGCAAGTGCGTCTTCACGAGCAAAACCACATCCAAATGCTGTTGCGTTAACTTTATCTTCGCCGTCATTGACAATATTATCATCCACATCACCCCAGTGAACTGCACCACGCAGCTCACCAAAACCACCAGCCAAATTGTTGAAAGAGTGTTCGCCACCACCAAAACCAGATGCATCATTGACCTTATGTCGTTACCCCGCCGATCACATTAACCTGGGGGTGCACATCTCTGGGGTGGAGCTGCAATCCGTCAAGATAGCCACTGAATCGAAGCTGCAGCTGTGCGGGGGCTGGAGTGGGCAGGCTAGCTACGCGCTGGATGGATGCGTGGACGCTGGCCTGCTCAGACCACCGCCGCAGCCGCACTCCAGTCAACTTGGTACTGTCTATGCCACGAAAAGAAGAAGGAGGAATGGAAAAAGGTAAGTCTTAATATAAGCTGTTTCATTGATGATGTGTTCTACAACTATTTGTGATTTTGGTAAAAGGCGTCGGCGACGGGTTTTCACCAGTTCGCAATAGAAATGCTTATGGCTTGCGAGCCGCAAATGAACGAATAGAAGGTATCAATATTATAGGTAGTAGTTATACTGAAAGACTGTTACGATGGGTTAGTAAGTATACGTCATGGCCTTTAATCAAACTGCATTGTGACAATCATTATGAATTTTTGGTTTATATCGATGTGTTTTTTTTTTTTTGGAAATAATCTTATATTTTTTTTTATAACAAGAGAAAGGGTGCGCTCTATTTTATGCAGAATGTTTCGTGTGTTAAAAGTTCACACAAGACGGTCATAAAATTGTTTATAATATTAGATTTTATTTCGTTCTAATGAGACATTAAAAATTGAAAAATAAAACATTAAAAATCATCATAAATTCATGACTGATTGGTTTTTTTTCATTTATAAATTGTTGTTTTATTAAGGTTTCTTTTGAACCTGTCAATTTTATTGAGAGTAAATAATTTGATTAGGTATTTCAATTTCAACGTCGTGTAAATTGCTACCGTTGTAAAATAGGCTTTTAGTTCTTGAATATTTTGTTTAGAATTTATAATTGGATTTGAATAATTAAATTCTAACTAATTGAGTTATGGGCGATATCATAGCAGCTATAATTTTAAGTGACAAGACAGGAATTATAGATTTTAATCATATTTTAGACACTAATAAATACATGGTATTTTACCATGACTAAGTTATATAACAATACTTTTTAACTGCTACTTTTTTAGCATCATTGTGATTTGAACGTCGATGAAACGAAAAAACGACAGTAAAAAGAGACACACATAAATTCATAAGATTTAACGTGGGAGAAAATGAGATAGGAAGCATTATACAGTGTTTATCTTGTAGCCAAAATATTTGAAGGTTTCACTTCTACCACGTGTGAATTGCACACATGTTTTTTTGTAACAGTGATAGTTTAATATGAAATAAGATTTTTTTACATGGTTATAGTTAGGTATTTTACCTTCCTACTGAAAATATTGTTTCAGTACCTGGTTCGATTTTATTCAAAACTTAATACTGAATTTTAAATCCTTTTAAGGAATATTGAGAATAGGTAATCTTTTAATATTATTATTATATTATATTACGTTTATTTGAACTCATAATAATTAAGAAACCCAGTAAGTTTAACCAAAGGTGTGATTGATGATTAAAAAGGTGTTTATCAACCAATAAAAGACAATTACTTAGTGAAAACGTTAACACTTCTCTAACTAAAGTGCCGGATGTGTGATAAATAACAAAAAAAAACTCAACAATCGTAACAAATCGATTTAAAACAATTAATAATTTTGGAAACATCAAAATTCTCAACGCGTTTCGCCTATGCCTTTTGCATTTTTTACAAGTCTGTACTTTGTTGCCCTTGGAATAGGGTCAAAATTTAAATTTTGTGTTGACCTGTTAAAATTTGACGGCTAAGCCCAACCTACCACAGAATTTGAATAGCTAAAAGCGCCTAGAATTTAATAGGATATAAAAAATATTACTAAACGTAAATGAAAATTATTTTAACTTCTACTTTTTTTAAAGTGTGCCCTGTATATTATTAGTTTTTTAACCTTTCGCTGCCGTTGCATTTTTCTAGTATTAAATTAATGATTTTTGTAAACTGAGTTTAAAAACTGTTCTTTTTTTAAAACTCAGGCTACTTGTATTTAACCCGTCTCTGTTTTAAGTAGATGTATTACTTTCTTGAATCTCTGTCTGTTTTTACTTGAATCTTTAAAATTCTTTCTTACATTGTGTCATTTTGATTGTGTGTAATAATGCACTTTGCCTGTTTTTTTATGATATCAAAAGACGTAAAATGGTGTTTCACTGTTCAAAGTCACAACAGAAATTATAGAAAACCTTTCCTTTACTAAGAATTGACGTATCGATTTTTATTTTTAACCTTTTATATTAAAATTATGATTTTGTCATTCCAAAATTATTTAATTTATTCATAAATGTATGTCACAATAAAAGTACACAGGTAAATCATAAAAAATGGCTTTAATTTGGATACTTAAATAGGTATGTCAAATGATAAATTCTAAGTTAAAGTTCTCCAGACCTGACATGCGCGGGTACCTATGTACACCTACTCGACACATAATATCTACCTTTTCATAAGTGTTATGCTCAATTATAAATCAATTTGCACTACCAACTAAAGTACTTTTAGGACGTATGATGTAATTCTAACTTTGTGTAACCTCACCTACCTACCTATTTTTAAATACCGACCGAAGTAGGTACTATAACTACTTCATAAATTATTGCAATTGCATGATGCAACTTCAACATTATCATTGAACCATTGCACTACCCGTTACAATTTTAAAACCCCGTTATTTAGCTCAATAACCTCACATATTCACATTTAGTTTTTCCAAAAAAAAAAACTGCCAATAAAAATTAATATTCAATCACTTCTAGTACATTTCGACATCTACAAAACCAAGAGCGTTTCGAATGATCCGTTCAAAAATCAGTGCTGGCCTATTAGGTTGATTCGATTATTAATTTATGAGGTGAATAATAGCCGTAAATCGATACAGTTGAATCGATTCTACTCGGTATGACCGTGGCGATGGAATCGGCTAACGGATTTCGAATGTTTCGATTTCGAATTTTGAAAATTCGTCGTGTAGTGCGGTTATGGAGAGAAATTCATTTTTTTGTGAAAGAAATATGCATAGTTGAGTATCTATATTTCGAAAGTGTTTACGGATACAGACTTTAGTATTATATTACCTTTTCTGAAATAGTTTTCATAGCACGATACAAGAGATCTGTTTTTACTGTAACTTTAAAATATTCCTTTTAAATGAAGAAAACAATGATAAGTATTCTGAAAAATGTTCGCGTTGTAGTGTTCTTTCTTTAGATTCTACCAATTATGTTGGGCCAAGTGCGATGCACAATTTTCTCGAATTCTAGGTTCTAGGATACGCTGGTTTCCTTTACTAGTTCAAGAGCAGTGGTGGTGAAATAAGACAAAGTAACGCTAATGCACAGGTTTGAATGCACGACTTTTTTTTTATTTCACTAAGCCGTGAAAAATGCCTATCGTATCCCGCACCGTCCGGGGAGACAGTTTGGTTATGTGGGGCTTGCACCCACTAAAAACACCGCTCTGAGCCTACTGTCGCCTTGGTAGATGAGCCGTGAGAGAACTGCTACGCAACCCATGACCTAGCCTAACTGGTAAGACGAGACCGTAACCACAAAACCACCAGTTCCATTGTAATACCTTATTTTTAACGGAGCTTTTCAAATGACAGAAAGAATAATGTCATCATTAGCCTAGCCTTTTCCCAACTATGTTGGGGTCGGCTTCCAGTCTAACCGGATGCAGCTGAATACCAGTATTTTACATGGAGCGACTGCCTATCTGACCTCCACAGCCCAGTTAATACTGGGTAATACGATACCTCTTGGTAAGACTGGTTGTCAGAATTTTTGGGCCACTGACTACCTGTAACGACTGCAAAGATGTGCAAATAACAGTCGGGACCAACGGCTTAACGTGCTTTCCGAGGCAAGGAGGAAACTCGGTATGTAATGGGTAGTCACCCATCCACAGACCAACCTAGGCAAGCATGGCTTAACCTAAAGATCGACCCGAGCGACTGTTATTATTTTGCCACTAGCTCCTTTAGATAGAAAGAAGAATGTCAAAAGCCTTTTATCAAAATATCATACTAGTAGTAAGTCTGTGGGCAACAATGGTTCATGAATTCATGAACAAGAAAATAGTGTTTCACACAAACTTAGGTACTTAAGGGGTTGCTGACGTCATCTCTGCCCCCACCTTCAGTTTCAGGGCGTTTTAAATACACATGACACGCCTTCAACTGCTTAAGGTTACTGGGTGATAATGACCTTATAATGTGGTTCTTAATTTGTTAAGTTTTAGCAAGAGAACTTATTTTTTTTTAGGGGCGGTGAATTTTCGTCGGTAGAATCTTATGCTATTTCATGTTGCAGTGGATTTAATATCAGAAATTGAACTTTACCAATTTTCTTCACAAAACCAGAATTATCAATGATTTGAATAATATAATATACTCGTAATAACCTAAGAATTATCTATAAACTAGCGACCCAGCCCGGCTTCCCACGGGTGCAATGTAGATATAAACCTTCCTCCTGAATTTGCGTATTTTAAAAGATATAAGCATACATAAGGACAGACGGGAAGCGTCTTTGTTTTATACCATGTAGTGATGAAGATAGTGAAGTGAATCCTCCAGAGTCCTTCAAAACCAGCTCTAAAAGATGATGATATTGACACCGTGGGCAAGCTGTCACACCGACGCGATGCAATGTCAATAGCTGCGTTTTGAGTGCAACAGAACTCAACTATAATCCGAAGGAAGTTTCAAACTGCGCTATATACCTAATATAGTGTGTAGTATTCAAGTATGAACGTACCCATATCGTGAATTTTCGTGCATACGACATATCCCTTTAATAAAAACCTCATCAACTGAACTATAACCCAACATTACTGTCCATTTTCATATATTCGTTCTTGCTCAAAGAGGCAGAAAACTTCACACTACCCTCCGTTTAAAAACACCATTCGTGACGTAACCGTGACGTACTGATTACGTAATTATTCTTCACTCAAACTATACTTTATTAGACAACTATTGTGTTTGAAAACCATGGATCCATGGTTTGTAATTTATTCAAGTACTGGCAACGAAATGGAATAGTATGCAGGCAACGAACTTGGGTGCAGTCGTGTGATGTTCATGTGTGAACTTCAGCGCTGCTTAGACAGTTATCTCCGTTGCCAACTTACTGTCAATATAAGTTTTTAAACTGACATTAACACTATCACTAGCATTTAAAACGGTACATTTACCATTTTTATTTTTTTATGATATGGCAAGAAATGAGGTGTCTGATGAGATGTCAAGTAATAAAGAATTATGGAAGAAGAAGAAATGCTGTGCCGACCGCAAATAAATTGGATGATGATGATTATAATATTATTTGTTTTGAGACTTCAAAATATTGCACTGTTGCAAGTTGCAGTTTGATATTCGTGATTATGGTGCTTGTAAAAATAAACATGGTAAATATCATGTTTGAAGTCATTATCAATATTTAATCCATAGTATTCTTGTATGATATAACCAAATCTTTAGTAACATTCGTGTTTCTTAAGGTTTTTATATTTTTTTTATACAAACGGATGCTATAATGTAGGTACGTATAAAATATGTGATAATTGCTTGCGAAGGCATTTCATGCCTGCATACCAAACTATTTTACTGATTGTACCTTCAAACAGTATTTTTGAAATTGAGTGGTATAAGTTAGTAAGATGTTGTTATAATAAAAGTTGACTTTTTAATCGAAATATGTAATTATATTCTGCCACGGTAAGTAAAATAACCACATTATACAGCTCTTTACCGCAACAGTTCAGTTGGACACAGACAGTTGTCTGAATTAGTGATGCTAGTAATTACTGGTTTATCTAAGTTGGCAAGTTGACAATAATTATCAGGTTTTTTGCTTATAGTAGGACAATAGTACATAATGGTACAAGTGTGTAATGTTGGAGATTACCGCTGAGACACCATTGAGACCTGAGCCGTTAGATGAGGGTCTTAAGAGAGCCGAGGACGGTAATCATCAATACACACGTGTATCATACGACGTTTTTCAACACACTTGTGAAGAAAATAATACTAAAAAATCATTTCTTTATTACAGAGAAAACAAAAGTTATATTTGAACAGTATTTGAGTGAAAGTTTTATTTATTAAAAACGTACAAGTTGAAATTATCTATAAATACGAAGTTGCATGAAATGAGCATAAAATAGTTACATTAATTTATTTGTACTATTGAACACGATCTTTTTGGTATCAAAACTTTTTTTAAAACAAAGCAACTCAACCAATAAAATAAAAAAAACCTTATAACTCACTTGTGAATAATAAATAGCAATGAAAAAGTCACAGTTTGATTACAGGTGTCATTATGTGCCTAATTGCGGTGAAATTAGAGCCATTTAATCCTCCTTTTGGCCTTCGTCGCAGTCGGGTAAAAAAAACTGGCCAATTGCAAGTCGGACTCGGGCACGAAGGGTTCCGTACCATAAACACGTTTCTTGTATGGAAACCCCATTAATTATTAAATAATTTATATCTTTATTATTTGTTGTTATAGCGGCAACAGAAATACATCATCTGAGAAAATCTCAACTGTCTAGTTATCACGGTTCATGAGATACAGCCTGGTGACAGATGGACGGACGGACAGCGGAGTCTTAGTAATAGGGTCCCATTTTACCCTTTGGTAACGGAACCCAAAAACTTTCCCCAAGAATCACCGACGATGCTTGCTACTTGATATGGAATCGTAGAAATCCAATCATTTCTGTTAGTTACGAGTATAATAGCGTAAAACACAACCAATTTATCAGTAAGACAATCATTTACCAACTGACCATAAAAAGATTTTGCTTTTACGAAACCAACGAAAGAAAAAAATATTAAAATTATCAGGAAATTCCAGCATCTTTTTACGAAGACACCCACATTGGTATCTTTTGAATAAAACATTACATTTCTAGTGTACGCTTTTATCAGTTTTTACTATGTTTTGTTTAATAACTATGAGTGATGAATAAAAACTTGCAGTTCCATTGACAGCTGGCTCGACTAAAAATTGATCACAATTCAACGTTACGCTGTTTATTTTAACATGGTCAGCAGTAAAGGTGGAAGCATATAATTGTAATTTTTTAAACACAATTTTGACTTTAAAAGAAACTTAAACGATCGCTTTTTTCTTCGTTTTATGAAAAGTTCAGTAAATCTTAGCAATGTATCAAATTGAAAGCATGCGCGAGTAATTATTGACACTGTATTTTTGAAGTTATACTTCTTTTGGCGCGTTAGGGAAAAATGATGAGAATAAATTTTTACAATGCGCGCGCACACCGTCACGAAAAACCGATACCCTGACAAGCTAGCCAACATACACCCTGAAGTTAGCTTAGTGTCAGATATTGACAAGCCTAGGTTATTATTTTTAATCTACTGCTGGAGCTAGGAGGTTAGGTTGTATAGGTAATTGACATTAGACTTTGTTTCTACAAACGTAGGATAAGGCGAAAGATAAAATTCATAAAAAGATTTTTGTCTTGTTACGCCAAAGAAGTATAACTTCTAACACACACATTTTCATATTTAAAACAGGATCACTTTGGCGCTCAAATTTGTTAGGGATGGCTTCCTATACAATCAAATGCAGTTAAATACCAGTATTTTACGAGCAACTGCCTATCTGACTATTTCAATACTAATTGACACGTTAATGAGGGAACATAACACATTAGACTTCTGAGTACGAGGTCCTGGGTTCGATCCCCAGGTCGGGCAATGAATTATTGGTATTTTCCATTAAGAATTTCTCAGCAGCCACGGAGTCTGGATTTGTGCCCGGTTGATGGTAATAGGCTCGCCGCTTATTAAATGGGACTTGTACTATTAGGTACACTTCTGCCAAACCCTTCTGGGATTGTGATCACCTCTCATAACTTATTTCCTAGGTAACCATGGAGTTTCTTGCCGGTTCTTCTCCATAAGAAACAACCAACCGAACCGTGCAACTTTTTGTCGGCGTTTTATAAGTGCCAGGGCCTATGTGAAATGAAATATTTTTATTTTGATTTTGACAAATGACAACATTATTTTCATAATTGGAGCTGATGGACGGCCCACTGCTTGAAATAGTCCTCCCTCGTCATCATGACATCAATATATCCTGTCCTTTTAAGGGATTTTCCTCATAAGGTTTCAACTCATTATTATAACGATTAGCCCTTTATTATCACTTCCCAAGTGATGACAACCTTAAACATTGTAAAACACAAAAAGACTGCCTCGTTGCTCGAGTGGTCGCAAGCGCGACTACTGAGCATGAGGTCCTGGGTTCGATTCCCAGCTCGTGTAAAGTCCTATTGGGTTTTTCCATTAGAATTTCTCAGTAGCAGCTACGGAGTCTGGATTTGTGGCTGGTTGATGGTAATAGGCTCGCCCCTTATTACATGGGACTTAAACATAAATGGCGAAATGTGGGTATACTATTAGATATATACCTCTGCCTAACCCTACGGGGATTAAAGGCGTGATGTTATGTATGTTATGACACATAGATCTTTACCCCATACATTAAAAAACCTACCCAAACATATCAAACAATCGTAAATTCGAATAAAACCGTCGAAATTGTAAATAAAACGGCGAAATATACAAAATTGCGCGAGCGCAGTGTACGGAACCACCTGCGCGCGCAGATGGCGGGCTGTCAGTCTGTTAAATAATAAGTTTGCCATTTGAACCCTAAAGCGTGGTGAAGTCGGGCGATTTCTTAGTTTACGAACCTCAAATGGTTGAGAATTTATTTTATTTGATGACACTACTATATTACATTTTATCTTCGAAATGGTAAAATACATGAGGGACTAGAGAAAATTACATACTAAAATCTATTAATAACCTTTAGAACGCCAGAGAACAAACGCATGCGCGTGCCCTCCACGTCAAGCCACAGTTTCTCCTAGGTACCATTTTGTCACATATTTGTGCCGTTTGGCGTACAGGGCACGCGCTTGCTTGTCACGTTTATATGACAATGTCATTCAAAAGGTTAACACTTTGTCCGACCTGAGTAACGAACCTAAAACCTCATGTACAGCAAAAACACTGTTGACCAGTAGACCAGCCAGGCTTAAATAAACATAAGCTACTAAAAAACTTATTTCAATCCAGTCATCATCTGCCAATTTAGCCTAGCCTTTTCTCAACGACTGCCTTAGTCGCTCCATTTAAAATACTGGTTTTCAGCTGCATCCGGTTAGACTGGAAGCCGACTCCAACATAGTTGGGAAAAGGCTAGGCAGATGATGAGAGGGCCTAACTGCCCAGAAGACTCCTTAAGCATAAACATCAAACTATAAAGTGACCACAAGTGAGCCGAAAGTCCCTTCTCTATAAGAGGCTCACTCAGGGTGCTGACTCGGGTTCATTCCAATATTCTTTTGTGAAGATTATTTAGTTACAGTGATAATTAGTATCAGCAGAAGCCTGTTTCTTCCAACCTAATCAAAGTCAATTATTCCTTGTTACTCAATCGTTCAATCACAGCGTATGAAGAATATTTACACTCTAACAATGGCGGCCTGCCCACCCACAACAAAAACAATCGCGATTCTCATAAAAGATCGCGCTTAAATGAGGACTAACCTTTGATTATCGTTCGATATCGACCGAGATCGCTTCAGGGGAAATGCGCCTATAATTTCGCGGACGCGGCAACGTGTCGCGTGCCTTTATCGATTGTTTTATTTATCGATAATGTGTTAACGGGAATGTATAGTTTGTCTCTAATTGATTGGGTTTGGTAGAGACGGTGTTTTGGTTTTGGTTTGAGCTATAACCGCAAGGAATTCATAATTATGTACTAGTATAAGGTAGGAGGCCTCCCAATAGGTGGATCGATGACCTGGTGAAAGTTGCGGGGATCCGCTGGACGGGGACCGGTCAATATGGTGACACTTGGGGGCAGCCTATGTCCACCAGTGAACGTCTTTCGGCTGAAATGATGATGATGATGATAAGGTAGGAGGAGGAACTCGTGGCAAAATAGTAACAGCTTCTCGGGGTCAATCTTCAGGTTAAGCAGCGCTTGTCTAGGTTGGTTCGTGGATGGGTAACCACTCATTACATACCGAGTTTCCACCGTGCCTCAGAAAACACGTTAAACCGGTGGTCCCGGCTGTCAATTGTAAATCTTTGACAGTCGTTACATGTAGTCAGTGGCCTAAAAGTCCGATAACCAGTCTTACCAAAATAGTAAGTAATAACATGAATTCACCCAAGCCAAAGTTCTATATAGAAAAAAAATAGTTGATTAGAATAAAAACCGTACTTTGTAATAAAACCGATAGAACAAATGGAAATTTTTAGATTCACTAGTTCTACGATTTCCAAAAATATTCCCATTAGTTCTATCCCATTAGTTCTAACATAGAACTTACAGTAGAACCAGTCGGAATTAACCAATTTCATTGCCTATTAATAATATTCTTTAAACAAATACAAATTTTCAATTAAGCAATATGATTTACTATAATAACCTATGCATATTTGATTACAGAAACATATAAAACTACTAGACCGACACCGATAATGTTTGTGTCTACGTATACTCATTTCCTTTACAAGACGTTTAAACTAGAATTTAAACGGTTTTCTTCATAGAGAGCTGTTTATGATACTTAGGTGAAGACGATGGGTGGTCAACACAGTTAAAAAATACTAAAAATTTTAACCTTTTCCTATAGGGCAAGAAAAATAGAAAGGTTAACTATTTAGTGCAATTTTAGTAGCTCATCAGCTGGGTGGCCTTAAGCTAATTAATGTAGCTTCTCCTAATGTTCGAGAAAGACAATCAAGAGTGATGTTTTCTGAGTAAAAACAGTATAATTCTACTTAGTCCGTCAGTTAGATTATCGAAAAATATTGAATACATATTTTTTGTTTTATCAAATCAATAAAAAAACAACGAAGATAAAACACATCAAAATTTATGAGTAGGGGCTTGTGACGTCACTTTCCGCTAAAAAGTTTACCGAAATGTGACGTCACATGAGTTTTCGACGCACTGCATCGTACTCATTTTTAGATAACGAGAAAAAAAAAAATACGTGTTCAATATTTTTGGAAATCTATCTGACGGACTAATTAGATTTTTTTTGAGCAACTACACTATTTGATACCTAGGGATAACTATAATGCCATAGGGACGAGCGATGTCTTCTCCAAGCTGTGCCTAAGTTTTCGCTTAAAACTACGTTAATTTGAAGCATCATTCTTCTCAATTTATTTAGGGTCGGCCCAGCATGTCTTCTCCCATACTTCTCTATTACTCATCATCTCATCAGACACCTCCTTTCTTGCCATATAATCCTTCACACAGTCCATCCATCTTTTCTTTGAACTTCCTCTACTCTTATACCCACATTCATACTCGAAACTACGTTAATTTTAAATCACCCGGATTTATTGACAACTTCTGCACCTACCATTCTGCCATCACCATCAATCCACCTTCATAGTGTGGTGATTTTGAGCAGTTCCAAATAGTCCATTTATGTAGCAGCTAGTAGTACAGCCAGCGCTTGAAGGTAAGTACTACGAAATGTCTTCTTATTCGATTTTGAACATAACCTTCAACATTTTATGGTTTAAAATCATTTACAGAAAATCAGTTTGAGGTATATTGGCTTTAAAGAAATATGAAATACGTTTGGAATTCAAAGAATTCATTACTGTACTGGTAAATTGAGTTTTAAAAATGATTATTTCTTTACCATGGGTGATTATTGTTTACATTTACCCTCTTCGGCATAACAGTCTAAGTTCATTTATAAACTTAAAGTATCGCATTAATTTAGACCCCGTTATAATACTGCAAACTCTGCTCACCCGACAAAAACGTAAAAATTTAAACATGCAACCGCATAATCATCCGGGTGATTATAAGACCTTCTAGTAATTAAACATGGTCGATTTACATTTTTAACGTATCGCGCCAGTATTAAAGATTTTTAAATGTCCGGTAACGAGCTTGTTTAATTTGAAGCAGATGCGCTTTGGTGCCGCGTTTGAACGGGACAGTGGGGTTGGCAAGTCGTGAGTAGGTGTTCGAGTTGTGTTATGGTTAATAGGTTGAGAAAATTGATTGCATGCTTGTTATTGAAGAAGCATAAAAACATTTTATATTTAATAATAATTTATTGTTATTTTAATAGTTTTTAATTACATTCATATATTTACCTGTCAAACAGTATATTCATAAAAAATCCTCACTAAAATACCTATAAGTAGTCAATTATGGTAAAGCTCCCTAGAATACAATTGGGTAATACATCTAAATGTTCGTGTCGTTTTACTAGATCATATACTAAGCATCAATTTCATTCATAACCAGATCTTACTTAATTAATCTGGAGCTTTAAAATAGATCTGTGAAGAAACAAGCTATAATTAATTTTACTTTCCTCCATTAAGCACAAAGCTCATTTACTACACTTATGAATTCATTACTATTGCAAAGACACATACTTCAAAATACTATCTCCCAAACTCGCCCATGCAAACGAGGCATCGTTTTTGCTATAGGCGCGTGCGCACGTGACCGCCATGTCGATTGTCGTAATTAGATCAAAGGTGACCGACGTTAACCAGTTATGATAAGAACTTTAATTTCACACCAGTTACAGTTGCAAGAGCCTAAAATAGTAAGTTTAATAATATTAACTTAATAATATACTAATAAATTGCCCAGTTTTGCCAAGGGGTTTCGTATTACCCGGTACTAACTGGGTTGTGGATGTCAGATAGGCAGTACCGGCCTGTAAAATACTGGGACTCGGCTGCATCCGGTTGGACTGGAAGCCGACTCCAATAAAGTTGGGAAAAGACTATTGCTATTTTAAAATAACTAGAATTTTATTAAATAAAAAAATAAGAAAAGAAAGAAATAGACAAAAATAAAAAGAAGAATAGAATAGAATTTCAACAAAAAAAATTTTTTTCTTTTTAATTAGCCTACTCTATCCCACTGCTGGGCAAAGGCCTCCCCCAAAGGCTTTCAAAAAAAATTAACAAATTTAAAAAAATGAATGAAAAAAAATCATCATCATCTCATCTTCCTGCCCTTGTCCCATTCTATTTGGGACCGGCGCTATACGTTTTCTTCTTCCATTCTCCCCTGTCAGACGTCACGGCATCATTTACTCCCTTCTCTTTCATATCAGTCTTCACACAATGTATCCATCTTTTCTTTGGCCTGCCTCTCCCTCTCCATCCATCAACATTCATGTCCATCACTCTTTTAGTCACTGCTAGTTATGCGTTTCATGAACAAAAATTAATATATAGGAATGAATTTTGAATTAGAATTTTATTGATTTTTATTTATATTTCATACAGGATGAATTTCTTCTTTCTCTCTAAGTTTGTAAGAGACAGCACAAAGAGCAGCAAAAATGATGATACCAACAAAATGTGGTATACATCTACCTCAAGCTTTGGATTTAAAATGTACTAATTTGGCCACGACTTTTGTTAGCGTGGTTGATGTATTGCATCAAAAAATTGATGCCAGGCTACCTTCATATCGAATGTCACAACCGTCGTCTTCTGTTTAGGGTAAAGGAGGGTCTGGGTCTGGAAAAGGGTAACCTGCAGACAGATTTGTTTAAGCATCTAATTTCTAATAATATGATTGCAAAAGTTTCTAAGGATGGATGGATGTATGGATGTTCGTCACTTTTACACGCAAAAAAAGGATTTGAATTTAATTAAGCTTTCGACAACCACTCTTGCAAGCCATCAAATGCAAGCGTAGTGTTGTGGCCGAAATCGTCTAGGTGGCATCGTCATCATCATTTAGTGTTGCCCAAAATCAGTCTTGGTCTTGCGAAAATGCAAGAACAAGACCAAGACTGCAAGACCAAGACCGATTTTTCCCTTTAACAGTTCCCGCCAGTTTGTAATTACTTTCTTCTGTAAATATAAAAGCGCACACAAAGCGGCGCTGGCGCTCTCTCGGGGGAGTATGGGTTGGAGTGCGGGGTGAGACAGGGGGGGCTGACTTCGCCCACGCTCTTCAATCTTTACATCGATAGTCTGATCGGTGAGCTCAGCAGCACCGGTATCGGATGTCATATAGATGGAGTGTGCGTGAACAACATCAGCTACGCTGACGATATGGTGTTGCTGAGCCCATCGATTGGTGCCTTACGAATGCTTTTGAAAATTTGTGAGTCCTATGCGTTGGCTCATGGGCTCAAATATAACGCGAACAAGAGTGAAATAATGATTTTCAGGCCGGACAACAAGCGATACACATTCGTTCCGAATTTCACTCTATGTGGTACAGCTCTAAATAAAGTCGAGCAGTTTAAGTATTTGGGCCACTGGGTCACCGCGGACCTCAAGGACAGTGTGGATATTGAACGGGAGCGCAGAGCGCTGTCTGTCCGCTGCAACATGTTGGCTCGCAGGTTTGCACGGTGTGCGGGGACTGTAAAAGTTGCGCTTTTTAAAGCATACTGTCAGTCCTTTTACGCCTGCAGCCTGTGGGTTAACTATACGCAGCGGACATACAGCGATCTGCGCGTTCAATACAATAACGCGTTCCGGGTGCTGATGGGACTGCCGCGTTACTGCAGCGCCTCCGCGATGTTCGCGGCAGCTGACGTAGACGGCTTTGCGGCCATCATGCGCAAGCGGTGCGCGTCTATCATGCGTCGTACGCGCGGCAGTCCCAACACCATCCTGCGCGCTCTGGCGGATCGGTGGGACTCTCCGATGCTGGCTCGCTGGATACGGCTGCATGCAGTCGTTTAGTGATTGGCAGCCAGCGTTGGGGAGTCCACCTGACCCGCAAGTTATAGTTATTGTTAATAATTAAATTAAATTATTGAGGAAAAATACTAACCTAGTTGTAAGCTCGCAATTGTACTAACAAAATATGGATGTCTTTATTCCGAAATAAATGATTATTATTATTATTATTATTAAAGCACGTAATGTAAAGATTTAGCGAGTTTAAAGCCCAAAATCGGTCTTGGTCTTGATCTTGCATTCTCGCAAGACGAAGACCAAGAACAAGACCGATTTTGGACAACACTATCATCATTACTACGGATTTCAACGATCCAGATATTCACCAACAAACACTTGGCTAATTAAGCAACAAACTAAGAATAAGACAATACACCTCTCTCTATAAGTACCAGTTCTAATGATCCCTGACAATTAATCCATTGAAATGAGACAGTTTCTTCGCTACGAATATCTCACATTTGTACCCTTATAAGAACTTGATCACAAACAGATGTAGTCAATTAGTACTCAATAACTAGCTAATTAGGCGGCTAATTGAGGAGCTCGTGGCAAAATAATAACAGTCGCTCTGGTCGATCTTTAGGTTAAGCCGGGCTTACCTAGGTTGATCTGTGGATGTGTGACCACCCATTACATATCGAGTTTCCTCCGTGCCTCAGAAAACACGTTCAGCCGTTGGTCCCGGCTCTCATTTCCACATTTTTGACAGTCGTTACAGGTAGTCAGTGGCCCAAAAATTCTGACAACCAGTCTTACCAAGAGGTATCGTATTACCCAGTATTAACTGGGCTGTGGAGGTCAGATAAAATACAGTCATCATGTAAAATACTGGTATTCAGCTGCATCCGATTAGACTGGAAGCCGACCCCAACAAAGTTGGGAAAAGGCAAGATGATGAATAATTATGAATTTTGTAATAGATTATGGAATTTTGGCCCATTAAGAAGCTGTGTAAAAAGTATCATTGTATATTTAACTACCTATATGGTACTGCCTCGTTGGTCGAAGGCTGAGCATGAGGTCTTGGGTTCGCTTCCCCGGTCGTGCATAGAGTTATTGGGTCTTTCTATCAGGAATTTCTTAGTAGTAGCCAAGATGTCCGATTTTGTGCCCGTTTGATGGCAATAGGCTCGTCCCCTATTACATGGCACTTAAAACATAACTATAAAAATGGGGTGTACTTTTAGGCACACCTCTGCCTAACCCCCGGGAATACAGGCGTGATGTTATGTTATTTTCAGGGAACATAATCATCAATTAGATTAATAATGAATCAAGCAACAAAGTAAGGCTTGGATGCAGTGAATTCACCTCCCTACCAAAGTCGAAGAATCAATTACCATCTTATCTTCGAAACTTGAAATATAAAGTATGTAGGCACTGTCGGCTGAAGTGAATAACTCCAAAGGAATCAAAAATTTGCGCTGATGCTATAAGAATATAATCACGCCAGTCCAAAGAAAAGGAGATGAACAGGCATACCTACATATATTCTTCTATTTATTTCTCTCACCGTTTTGTTAATCCATGTTATTCGATTTTTTACCACAGAAGAATCCCGTTTTTACCAGTAAATCCTCATAATCCAGTTCATATATATCCCCACATATTGTTGGTACATAAATGTATAAACTGTTATTTCCTAGGTCAAAGAAAAAGCTACTGATCCGCGTTAATTATGGCGCTCATAGCGCGCCGAACCAATAAAAATATCAGCAATTGTTTTGAAACATACGGGGTTTAAATTCGTTCGTTCCCGCCGCGTTTATTTTCTGAATAGGCTTTGTACACGATTTTTTGCACAGTACAAGCCCAAGACTCAGAGGAAAAGGCCATGCATCGACAATATTAAAAATAAAATGAATCAATAGGCGCTATGGTGCCAACTTAAACGCCAGTAAGGATATAAGCAATGCGTTGACAACATCGGTCGAGTAGCCCTCCCGACTCAGCACACGTCTAGCCGGCAGATACGATGAAGGAACATTGTATCTGGTTCCTAATGTCTCTAAAACACCTATATCGCCGTTTCTGAACCTAAGATTAATTTACACAATGTAAGATATCAACGAAGTTACAAACATCGCAGAACCGGGGCGGGCGGTGGCGGGCCCGCTCCAACTACATCAACGTACATTCCACCAGCGGCTGTATCTAAAGGAAACATCACGCAACAATGGCGGAATGGTATCAGCTCTCATGGTTGTCACCTGTCGTAATTACAATAAAAACTGGCGAGTCTCACAGGCGATTATACTTGCTACGCGTGGCGTGAAGTTTAGAAGTTTTTTGAGATAGGTTGCGGTCATGTTGGGTAAGCGGAAGCGAGTTCAGGTCTGGAAGAGGTTTTATGCAGTTTCTTACAAACTCTTTAGTATTTTAATTTTTTTTGCCGAGTATTCTAGAATTTTATTTATAAGAATATTATTTGTTTTAATTTATTTAGGGAGGTTTAATTTAAGATTTATTTTTTAATTAAAGTTAAGATTTATTTCTTTTTTATTTATTTGAGTTCGGCGTACTTTACCTACTACCGGGGTACTTTCTTCTTGACATGTCGATGAAACTCATATTGTGTTAGACCAGTATGTAGCCACCTATACACAGCTCTAACTGAAAGGTACAAGTGGTTGTGCAGGATGGGCAGGGCCGCAGGGCAGTAGGTGGGCATACCCTGCAGATGGGCTCCTCACTCCACAGTCAATATGCAATTGATTTTAAATATATCTCCTGTTAGCTTTTGTTCTTAATACTAGTCGTAATTTCAATTTCCATTTTTTGTTTTTCTGTCAATCTCTAGGTGATTTTTTTTTTCTTTAGTTCTGCAATTATCAAGATACTCTCACCAAGAGACCCGACTAGACGTTGACATTAAATAGAAAATTACCTGGATGTGAAAATAATAATATTATAATTTAAACACAAGTGTCAATTACATGAAATCTTGATAACATTAACATGGTTTTATGCAATTGCATACACTCATTGCTTATGTTACCTACGTTTAAAACATCAAAAGAAATGCAATTATACAGGAAATACAAATAAATACTTACAATCAAAATAGAACATTCATTACAATGCGGTTTGATCGCGATAAAGCCTTAGTTGTTGTCTATTTTAATTTTTTTTAACCGACCAACGCGAAGCCAAACGGAAGGGTTATGATTTTAACAGTCTATGTATGTATGTATTGACACACGTTCCTCCGTAGTGTCTAAACGATTCATCCGTAATTTTTGATGAGTAAGGTGTCAATCGATTCGTTATTATGGCCCGAATAACATTTAGGGTACATTTTAACCAACTTCAACAATAAAAGGAGTCGATTTTACCTTCTAAACCACGAATTTAATTAGGTGTGATTTTTCAGTAGTCGGGTTTTTGGTTGTATACAGGGTTATTTGTAAAACACCAACAACCTCGCAGGAGTAGATTACTAACATCATAAACCAAAACAATTCTTCTACGACTTATTCGAAAGCAAAAAAAAACGACTTTTCATACAAAACTGCTGTTCGGACATTATGTATCGAGAGTTGATTTTTTTTTGTCTGTTTTCGGAAAAGTCGTAGAACAAATGTTGTTGTTTATGATGTTAGTAATCTTCTCATGCGAGGTTGTTGGTGTTTTACAAATAACCCTGTATACAACCAAAACCCGACTACTGAAAAATCACGCTCTAATTAAATTCAGGGTTTACAAGGTAAAATCGACTCCTCTTATTTTTTAAGTCGGTTAAAATATACCCTTAATGTTATACCACACAAATTCTTGTTTATTTTTATAGTCCGCTTCCGCCCAACACCAAGTCTTAGCGTTAAACACACCTTCACACTAACAACAATAATCGTCGCGGCGTTAAATGTTGCCAGTATTAAGTGATCCAGCCAGTGTCATAGCGATATGCCATGAAAATTGCCAGCAATGGATGACTGGCATTCGTTATAGTTTAATCAAAATTGTTTGTGACAAACTATCAGCCATTCTTGAGTCATTATAGTCTTTGGTCGTCATTTTGTATCTTTTTATGGTTTTAAACGTTTAACTTTCGAGTTAAGGGTTGAATTTATGAGCTTTTGAAAAGAAAATTGTTATTGTAGGTGATGCGTCTGCTATGTTAGACTCATTCTTGGTTGGTAAAAAAGTTTGATGGGTTGTTCAAGAAGTTCCATAAATACGCCACCAGGGCTGCGGGACTGTTCGAAAGAGATACCGCGGCCCTGGAACACAAAGAGCAAGGAAGGAACATGGATGGGTTTTAGTCAGTACAAGTCTGACACTCCCTTCCGCTCAGCCCAGAGTGGAAGGCGTCATTTGATGATTTCCCATCCGAAAAAAAAAGGGGGATGCGCCAGTGTGCCCGCCAAATTCAATTGGGTAATACTATTCCCTTGGTAAGACTAGTCGTCTAGACTTTCGGGGTTCTGGCTTCTCGCGACATTTACAAGCATAAAAATACATAACATCACGCCTGTAATCCCCGAAGGGCTAGGGAGAAGTGTACCTATTAGTACATCCACATTTCGCCAGTTATATTTAAGTCCTATGTTATAAGGGAGGCGCCTATTGCCATCAACCGAGTGCAATTCCAGACTCTGCTGCTACTGAAGAATTCTTGATGGAAAAACCGAACGTATCTTTGCCCGACCCAAAAATCGAACCCATGGCCTGACTCAGCAGTCGTGCTTGCGACCACTGGACCAACGAGGCAATCTACAAGCATTTGCTATCTAAATCAATGACTACTTTAAACCCCCATAAAACAAGACCATAGCAACAAAAATCACATACATCATTAACTTCAATTTGACACCCTTCGCTTAGGTACCATGAACGACCAACTTTCGCACACGACCGCGACCGGCGTAAAATCGCAGCGATTTTTAAACGCCCGTGTAACAGTCTCGCTCGCCTATTAGCTGTTGATGGCTTCACGCGTAATTTTACTTAGACATTTATTACTGAAGGCGATAGAAAACTATCGATGTATGGTGATAGAGGCGTGAAACGAAAAAAAACTGCGAATCCGACTCGCGCTCAAAGGGTTCTGTAGCATAAACCGAAAAAACATGTTTTTGGCTGTCTGTCACCATTATTTAATAATTAAAGGGGGCTCGCATACAATAAACATGTTTTTTTCGGTTTATGGTACGGGTTTTTTGTATGGGAGCCCCATTAAATTGTTAAATAATTTATATTTTTATTATTTGTTTTTATAGCGGTAACAGAAATATAATTATCATATGTAAAAATTTCAACTGTCTAGCTGTCACGGTTCATGTAATACAGCCTGGTGACAGACAGACAGACGGACAGCGGAGTTTTAAAAATAAGGTTCTGTTTTAGCCTTTGGGTACGGAACCCTAAAAAGATGCGGTAAATTGAACCGTATTGGTGAGAGTAGGGTACCGTTTGTTTATAAAAATCTTGCTGCTTCCTCTTCTTATTGTATCGATGTTCCTTTCATATTACACGGTTTGAACCCAGTAGGCAGAGGCAGTATTCAGGTCATCAAGAGTGCAGGTAAACGTACACCTGGGACACTCCAGCAGGTGGGCCATAGTTTGATCCGGAGCGCCGAGTGCTCATAGCCTATTCAAGGAAATTTCGAAACGCTTTGTTGACGCTTCCCGTGACCCAAGGGCTGGCTTTTACTTTAGCCACAGGCTAAGTGTTGCCATACAACGTGGCAACGCCGCCAGTCTCTTTGGCACATTACCAGCTGACAGCGTTGAGGTGTTTTTCATTGCCCTTTTATAGTTTGTTATTAGTTTATTTATTTAGTAGTTTATTTAATAGTTTTTGATTATTAATGTATATATGTAGTTAGTTAAGCCGACCCCAACATAGTTGGGAAAAGGCTAGGCAGATGATGATATGTAGTTAGTTAATACATAATTAAAGAAACGATTATTGAACTCTAGTCTCAATAAAGTCAATAGGAACGACTGTATGAGTTGCTGGTCAAGTTAGTTAAACACATTTGTTTTTTGAAACCAGAAAATTATTGATTATTACAGGATGATATTGAGAACTTCAATAAAGCTTCAAAGCCTCAATACTCCACGTTTGACAATCGTCTAAAGAAAAAAACAATTTGTCAGTAGCATCCCTGAATTCAGTTTTGTGCCCAGTTGACGGAATAGGCTCACCCTCTTTTATATAAGACTTGATCACAACTGGCGAAATGTTGGTGACAGAGGTGCTCACCAACATTCCGCTTGTTATGTTCAAGTCCTTTTGTGATTACATACTTGCAAGTCAATATAATATTCAGAGAAAAAATATTCTTTACTGAGGATTTACGCTATTTCCCACTGAACCC
Source organism: Lycophotia porphyrea (assembly GCA_950005105.1). Classification (NCBI taxonomy): domain Eukaryota; kingdom Metazoa; phylum Arthropoda; class Insecta; order Lepidoptera; family Noctuidae; genus Lycophotia; species Lycophotia porphyrea. Next base: position 2,631,003 of record OX465405.1, on the reverse strand, counting down.
TCCCCATATAATTCTAAACGCTGTTTCAGATAGATTCTATAACGACTAATAAAGATTATTAAAGGCCATTGTAGCTCGATCACACGGCAATATAAAACGCCTTTTTGTGCGTTCGCGTCGAAGTTATAAACCTGGCAAGTATTCAATGGATGCAGTTATAGAGCCATCAATTTAATTTAGCTCGTGTTTGCAGAACATTGTAATGAGGTGTTCTTTGAGTAAAGAAGACTGTGTATTTAATGAAGTCCCTAGTCTATAAACACCGTCAACCAAGCATTATGTACATCTAACAAAGTAACCCTACGCTAAATTATTGCTGGGAAACGACTTGTTTTTGGGGTGAAAAATCACGTTTTACGGTAACACTCAATGTAGCACACTCAAAACATTGTGCTGATGGATGTTTTGAATAGTAAACGGGTCATGGAGGTAATTAAAATAAAGTGATTACCTTAGAAATTAAAATGTATGAAAAATTTGGATCTTTGACCTCCAATATGTCCGCAACTAGAAGGTTCCCTGGTATGGTCTAGTATAAAAAAAAATATCGCAATGACGGGGAGAACAAGTGCCTTTCGGCTTCGTTAAGAGTCTATTTAAAAATAAAAGTCTATTTAAATGTGAACGTGGACGAGGCGGAGACGCCACTGCTACGATCCTTAAATACTCCCTGTATTTAAGGATCAGACAAAAGGAGAAGTCTTTCATCAGCATCCTGAATTCACCCACTGCTGGGAATAAGCCCCTCTTTTCTTTTACTTATTCTTTATTGCACACAAAATTAAAAGATATACATGCAAAATTACAATATACTTATGTACAACGGCGAGCTTAACCCAGAATTCTTTTCTTGTGACAATGCCAGCCTCATCTAGATTTTTCTCCTTAAGGCAACTAGTCATCTGTCCATCTCACTGCCGGATGACCCACGTTTCGTTTCCTAGTTCTTGGACGCCATTCGGTGGCTGCCTTAGTCTATCTGTCATCACGGAGGAGTCTATTTGTACGCCAAAACAAATGCAAATTTTCTGTATTCCTCTTGATCCTTTCCACAGAAAACGACAGCATCACTCCCCAAATCCGTCTCCATATAAAGAGCACCGCTCGCTGCACACATCGTATCGTCTATAACAGTTGTATAAATTAATTCATTTTCTGCAATTTTCACCGTGGATATTGACTGGATGCGTCACGGTCGCCGGTGCCGTTAGGATCGGCGCATGCCTTGCCTTTTTCAAACTATGCTGAGGTCTGCTTCCAGTCTAACCGGATGCAGCTTAATACTCGTATACAGGGTGTAAACCGACTCTTCCCGAAGCCGTCAACCAAGCATTATGTACATCAAAATAAGTTTAGGCAAAACGCTGTGAAACGGCTTTTTTTTGGGTTAAAAAATCACGTTTTACTGTAGGACTCAATTTAACGCATTCAAAACATTGTGCTGATGGAAAAAGTTGGAAGTTTGACCCCCTTATATCTCCGTAACTAGAAGGTTCCCAAATATGGTCTAGAACAAAAAAATGATCGCAATGACAGGGAAAAAGTGCATTTGGCTTCGTTAAGTCTTTTTATTACTTGGAGTGAGTGCCTATCTGACAAACCAACCTGTTACGACTGTTAAAGATCTACAATTGACAACCGGGATCAACGGCTTAAAAAAAAATCAAAAAGAATTAAAGGCTTTATTTGTTTTTTTTGTTTTACTGGCAATTCTGATAGTTTCTTGCTTCTACGGCGACGCTCTGTCGAGGGAAGAGTCGGTAGGTAGGTATATCACTGGGCCGCTGCGCCCTATTAATAAAAATGTGACCTATATTATCGTTATTTCTCATATTCTGATCAAACAATTTTCAGGTTTTGCGCATTTAACGTTACACGTTGTATAAGTTACAATTGATTTACGATAACTTCGTTAACTTACATCATTATAACCAATGTAGAATAAACTTACATTTTACTTTCTTAGTAATTCACGCAACATATAAACTCTTGTATTATGATAATGACTATCCAAGTACGGATGTTAATGGGCTATATGACCACATATGTTTCTTTGACGTATGAATATATCTGCAATGTGTGATGAGCATTGTGTTGTAAGGAATATTCATGATAGAGTTATGTTTTGTTAATTGAAATTGTGTAAAAACTTATGTTTTCTTGTTCTGTATGGTAAAGAATTATAGAAGTCATAGTGACTGTATTTCCGTAGTTGTCATAAAAAAGTGAACAGTTTTCTCTTTTGTGAAAATGTGATGTAAGTTTTGTCAGTCAACTGCTGTCGATTGATATGTTAGAATTAAGTGTTAAGTTGATCAAAATTCAACCATCAATCTTAAAATATTGCGTTAATATGAAATTTTACAGCACAAGTTGAATAAGAGTCGTCAAATTCATGGAGGTAGCTATCGTATACCTTTAAACAAGCAATTCTTGTATATATGTACCTATATATATATTTTCTGAATCTCTGAAACGGCTTCAACGATTTTCATGAAATTTAGTATGTAGGGGGTTTCGGGGGCGATACATTGATCTAGATAGGTTTCATTTTTAGAAAACGTCAAAAAAAAAACGAGCAAAGCTCGGTCATCCAGGTACTATTCATTAAAACGAACAACTTTCACTAAGGGACCAAAACAGAAATCGCAAAAAAAAACATCAGCTGTTGCCTACATTTATGTTCGCATAACTCGTCAAAATGTAGGCAACAGCTAATTTTTTTTAAGCCCTTAGTTAATGTTCCCAGCGGCTCAGAATCAAAACTTATAGGTAGCTTTTTCAACGAACATACATACATAAACTCACGCCCTTTTCCCATTGGGGTAGGCAGAAACCACAAAACGCCACCTGCTACGATCCTTACATACTCCTTTTGCCTCGTCCACGTTCATACATCTGGTCATACACGCACGCCGCTTGCGAGTACTACGCACTTGACCTTTGTGAAGAACCTCACCAATGAGGTCAGCGTATGTTTTCAACGTATTTAGAAGAAAAAGTACTGCATTACAGGAAGTTTCCGTTATTATTATAATAAAAGAAGGCACACAATCTTTTTCTAAGAAGTAGAGACGGTATATCCGGTTACAAACAAAAAAAAACAATCCCAAACGTACTAGTATGTAATTTATTATTTACCAGCTGATACCCGCGGCTTTCCCCGCGTGTAAGTCGGTTGATGCGACCAAAACTAATCAGGAAATTTTGATCCCGTTCCCCCAAGTTTTTTTTCCCGACACTTCCAACAAATATCATTATATTTTAGCCAATGTATACAAAAACTTGACAAATTATATACTAAAACCTTCCTCGGGAACCACTCTATCCCTTGGTGAAAACAGCATGAAAATCGGTGTAGGAGTTTTTGAGTTTATCGTGAACATAAAGACAGACGCGGCGGAGGACTTTGTTTTATAATATGTAGTGATAGTGAATCTGCAATACTAGACGATTCCGTTCACAATCAATTTTTAACACAAATATTATAAGAAGTACTATAAAGGGTATAAACAGACTCTTAACGAAGCCGAAAGGCACTTGTTCTCCCCGTCACTGCGATCATTTTTTTTGTTCTAGACCATACCTGGGAACCTTCTAGTTACGATGATATTGGGGGTCAAAGTTCCAACTTTTTCACAAGTTTTTTATTAAATACATGTTTTTAATGTAAGATTTTACTCTAAACACCTCCTCCTTACTATTCAAACCATCCATCAGCACAATGTTTTGAGTGCGTTACATAGAGTTCTGCTGTAAAACATGATTTTTCAGCCCAAAAAAATAAGTCGTTTCCTAGCACTAATTTTTGTGTAAAGTTACTTAGTTAGATGTACATAATGCTTGGTTGACGGTTTCGTGAAGAGTCTGTTTACACCCTGAATGACATTGACAGATAATTTCGTAGTTTTCTTGCAACAAAAAAAAAAAGATTTACTTGAAACAAATACATGAGCTTTTTATGAACACTGCATCTTATAATGTATTGTCATTATTGCAATCTAATGTAATTTTATCAATTTCTTTCGTATACTTTCTAGCTGGCAGCCAATAGTACAAAACAATCTAATTTGTGTCTTAACTGATTTATTATAAAGTTGATAATCCATTATCAGAATAACTTCAATAAAAAATTCAACACAATACCTAGTGTTACTCACATTAATCATTCGAAACCAAATTGTTTTAGATCAAAGCCGATCCGCTTTCCCATTTTCATTCTTATTTTCATGCAATAAAGCTTAAATTCCTTTGTGTTTTCCTGGCTACTTAAGGCGAAGCTCTCAGTAAGAGCGAAAAGATTGACATTTAAATACTTAAGTGGAAGTGAAAGGCTGAGAAAATGATATTTTTGATTAAAATTGGAAAATAATTGCGTCTCCCACGTAGATGCGATGGTTCACGTAATGGTTATAGTTTTTTTAGTCGTTTAGTTGACTCCCGGTCGCCACTAAACTGGTTATTTCCGGTTATTTAGTCGTTTTTGGCGGACTATTCTTGGGAAGCTGACTATCTGTGATGAAATCTCTGACGTGGTACAAAGATTTGGGAGATAGTGCCTTTTATAAGTTGAACTTTAGATGCTTGTTAGTTACTTTGTCTGGTTTCCGGCCTATTGTTTAAGCCTAGATTTACAGTCGTGAAAATCCGAAACTGTTCTTCGTGACAAGAGTAAAGCAAAGTTTATACGAAGCCAGTAATGCTGGCGCCACTCACTGGCTAGAAAAATAGACGGGCGCTCTATTCTCGCCAGCGCCAGCCAGCGCTGGCTTGGCTTGAAAAACTGTTTACACAAGGCAAATATCAAGCCAGTGCTGGCTTCGTGTAAACTTGGCTTTACAGTTGACCTTCCACCTTCTCCTTAACTGACTGCAAATCAAAGTCAGTAACACATTAGTAAACAAAACCTGCTAAGGCTGCCTCGTTGGCCTAGTGGTCGTAAGTGCGACTGCTGAGCATGAGGCGATAGGTTCGATTCCCGGGTCGGGCAAAATGTTATTGGGTTTTTCATCAGGAGTTTCTCAGTAGCAGCCACGGAGTCTGGATTTGAGCCCGTTTGATGGCAATAGGCTCGTCCCCTATTACTTGGCACTTAAAAATAACTGGCGAAATGTGGGTGTATTTGTTACACACCTCTGCCCAACCCTTTGGAGATTACAAGACGTGATGTTATATAAAACCTATTAAGGGTTAACAAAGTCTCTTGAAGTTGTCCACTTCAAAGCGTATTATCAAACAAACGATGAAATGTATTTAGATTCAGATTCATTTATTTATTGTAAAACATATGTAGATACATTATAAGTTCTTATTTGGTATGTAGATCAACGTTCGTTTGAGAGTAACTACCACACAGATAAACTAAATAATGATATTGGTAATTTTAAGAGACGAAGAAAAAAGGAAGACATATTTATTTGGCACATGCCACAAGAGCACACAACAAAATAAAAAACAACGGGTTGCACTCCGGGAGTGCCGGCAGAAGTGAAAACTTGAAACAACGCCATCTAGCTTAAATATCAAAAATTTCAATAGCTTTCTTCAAGAACGAAAGATGTCACTGCCGTAGAAAAAAACTTGAAACAATGCCATCTAGCTTAAACCACACGCACACTCAAGCGCCCTGCGCCGCCGATTAGAACTGACCATCTGACGCGAGTTTAACAGTTTTTACCCATCCCAAAAAGTGCACAACGCCGCTAAAGAAGTTTTCACTTCAAAAAACTTAAATCTAAACAGAAACAAAAGAAATATTGTGTGTGTCACGGCTGCACCAAATATGCCCAGTTCAGCAAACTGCCGAGCGGCAAAAATCCGACGCTGGTTTTCAACTGAACCTCAGAGCAGTAACTGCTCAAAGCGGTATACCACATCTTACCAAATATAACATATGCGTACAAGCAACCGCCAATACTAGGAATTCTGATCATTCCGAAGACCTAATGGAGTGTGAAGATACAGCAAATACTGTTACAATACCAAGTTGCAAACACAGTGCTACTTGACGTTAACATAGGTAAGTGTGGAACAGTTAACTCGAAAATTATTAGATGCTGTTGCTCTAGCGGTTTCACTTCCGTGGCTCGTATTTGTAATCCTTCGATGTTTTGGAGATGTCAGAAAACTGACTGTTGTTGCACAATTTTAAGTTCCTTACGTTTATAATCCTGCAAATAGTATTTGATATAAGACAATGTAATATGGGACATTCACACGAACTGTTACACTATGAATTCAGTACATGATTTAAAACCCCCTAGCGTAGAAAGAATTATCATATTTATGTGCAAAAGATCTCGTAACTCACACACAGGTACAGGAACTATACTATCATATTCTACTCAATTTTATAGTCATAGAGGTCTTTAAAATCCTAAAGACCCACACTATGTCCATGTGTGCCAGGTATCGTGAATATACCAGTGTCATCTGAATATTTTTTTTGTTTCTCTAAAACCTGTTTCACTGGCATTATCCTTCCAGTAATCTGGCTTCTGATTCGGTGCTTCATCTCAGATGGTTCTCCAACTTCATCTACTAGCCAATCAATCAATTTTGGTGTCATTCCGTGTAATCGCAATGTTCTTCTTAAATACTGCACAGATTTTAATGCTGTCTTCACCAAAATTTTGAAAATTTGCCCAAGAAGTGTTTACTTACAAATAACAAAAGTCTTGTCATAAGAAAACTACTTTTGGCAAATCGAATGTTCACACATTATTGACTCCCTGAACAGACATTAACACCAAGAGCAGATGCAGAAAACCTATAGTTTTAAGAGTCATAACTTAGCCTACAACTTGCACTCAACGACTCTTGACCATAATCAGCTACACTCATTTTTTCTTCACAAACTAATGAAATAGCTTCATCAAGCCAACTTATTCCTTCAAACCATTCAATTTTAACTTCCACCCATACAATATCTGCCCACATTAATTAGCTTTTATCCCCCAACAAGATATAATTACCACTATGTAACAGTAGTTTAAAAATAGCTGTAGTCATTCCATTTTTTCTAGACCTTTCATCCTTTTCTGTAGTCTCTTATGAAGAGGTATTGTTATAGTGGTTTTATATTCTATGAAAATATTTAATGAGGCCTGACCATTGCACGGTATAGAGGTGTATGTAAAACACGCAATTTAAATAGATTGAGGTATTATTGTTTACGATCAATATTAGTTACCTACATCGCTGTATCTGTACCGTTTCTGTTAAGTAAAAACGTATGTATTACGTGTTCAAGTACATTATTACATTAAAGCCTATTAATTTCATTGACTGCACATAAGCTGTTGTTATAATTAATCTTTTGAACTAACTTTTCATCAGCGTTCTTGATAATAAGATGGGTGATTACAATGTCAGTCATAATGGGAGCAGAAGGATCATCATCTTCTTTCGTTTTTAATTTTGTACTTAATTCTTAATTTTCCTTAAGATATAATAATCTGTTGCAAGCCTTCAATCAGACTTCATCGTCATCATTCAAATTTCTGTTGTATAATTTACCAGTTATACGATTGCTTTTTTCTTTAAACAATTTTGCGAAAACAGTGGTACAAAATTTTTCTATTGTATTTTCTCTTGGATTGTAGGTGCGTTTATTAACATTTAAACTCACATACACAAACAGCTGGACCTAGAACAACTACCTGTAGGCCATTCAAATTATTGTTCCGTGCGGAAATCGAACCCGCGACACGCAACGCAGCAGCTTATCGTTCAGCCACTGCGCCAACCGTGTCGTCGAGTTACGTACAACTCTACTCTCTGTCAAAGCTGAATGAATTGCAGTTTTAAGAATTCATTCACAATTTTACCTTTTTTTCTACCTAATTTGAGGATTAACTGAAATAGAAAAGCCCGGTGGAAGTTTCTTACGCTGTTGAACTTGCAGCGACGGTTGCGCTTTCAACTACTTATTTTCTAAAATATTTTTTTTTTTCCTGCATTCGGGTAGTACGTCTAGTATCACAATATCGACATTTCATGCCCCGTGACCTTATTAAAGCAATCGGTCGAATAAATACGTGATCGTTGCGTTCATATCGAAAAAAGCCGAAAAGCGCGACCGTGCATTTTGGAGCATCAATTAAAATGAATACAACGGTCGCCGGTTGCCGCGGTATCATACCCAGTAGCGTGACAATTGCTTTGATTATGGGACATAAGGAGACGGCCCTTCACTAAATAAGATGGGACCTTATTCCTACATTGAAAAATATAACACCAAAAAAGAACCAAAATCCAACTTTTTAAGCCAAAACACATAATGATATTTTAATTCATACATACGTACTTACGAGTAAAGTTACTAAAATTAGTCGAATGTTTTCAAAACAGCTTTGTTTAACATTTAAAAACAGGCATGTAACATCTGCCCCCGGTAATCGCTTAGATTATAAATTCTTTTTTAAATATGTAACTGTGTGTGGTCTAATAATAATATAATTGTCCGCAATTTATTCGGTTAATTAAACGGGTAGCGAAATTGCGCAGATATGCGTAATACGTAGTTTTTTAATGCAGTTTACGCATTCGAGTGTCCATGAATTTACGAACGTATGTATACAGATTATTGTCAGCTGCTCGTACAAGATTGTTTTGAATAAAATCGTGTTTCCTTTGTTTATATTTTAAAGCGTTTACGGTTTTAGTGACATATTAGCAATGAATTGTCTAAATTACGTAGTCGATGATTTTATGAATAAAATGTATGTGTACTATTGAATAAATAAATAAATAAAATGAACAGTTTACAAAGCTTGATTTATCTGCCTCGTTGGTCTAGTGGTCGCAAGCGCGACTACTGAGCATGAGGTGGGTTCGATTCCCGGCTCAGGTAAAGTGTTATTGGGTTTTTCCATCAGGAATTTCTCAGTAGCAGCCACGGATTCTGCATTTGTGTCCGGTTGATAGCAAAGGCTCGCCCCTAATTACCTGACTTAAACATAACTGGCGAAAAGTGGGTGTACTATTAGGTACACCTCTGCCTTACCCTTTTGAGATTACAGGCGTGAATGTTATGTTTTCTTTATCAGACAGTGTAATTCTAAAAAATATATTTTACTGTGATATCTCTTTTTTTTTTTTTTTTTTTAAAAACGTTGCCCTCACTAGGAATTTCTCCAGTATCGTGGGTGCATTTACAAACATTTAAACTCACATACACAAACAGCTTTGTAGTAACGATGACTGTGTGAAGAATATATATATGTATATATATTCTTATATGGCACGAAAGGAGGTAACTACTGAGATGACGAGTAATAAAGAAGTATGGAAGAAGAATGAGAATAATCTGTTTGTACACACGTACCTAGTGCATAATTATACTTGCCCAGTACTGTCCCACAAAATGTCATCGGCCTATTCTCAGTATATACTAGTTCCAGGGCTTCGGGACTGTTCGAAAGCGATACCGCGGCGCTGGAACACTAAGGGCAAGGATAGAACATGGATGGGCTTTAGTCAGTACAAGTCTGACACTCCCTTCCGCTCTGCCCAGAGCGGGGGAAGTCATTTGATGATTTCCCATCCAAAAAAAAAGTATGTACTAGTTACCTATTTATTTAAGCTCATCAGCATCGCATTCAGTCTCCAGAGCTTGCGAGTTCTTCTATCTTTGGCTACTCATCTCAGAGCATAGGTTTCTTCCAAATTATTTTTGGCGGTTTTGTGCCATGGCTGTCCAGGGCTGGTTAGTGACTGTAAAATGTTTATTGATACTGATACTCTTAGCCTGCGTCATCCCACAGAGGCTACTCCTCATGACTCCCTGTTTTTTTTTATCCGGGGCTATTGTGACCAGTGAACGTATGTGTAAAAATTAAAAATATTAAATTTGTACACACTTCTGCCAATTGTGTAATGATTTAGAAGATTGAAGGATATATGTAACAAAGGTTTCGTACAAACCCGTGTTGACGGCGTGTTCGTGTTCCACGCGCGCCTCAAAGAGATGTCAGCAAACAGGGAGGGGCCCGCAAGGGTCGATGCCTGCCAGGGCTGCGGGACTGTTCCAAAGAGATACCGCGGCCCTGGAACACCAAGGGCAAGGAAGGAACTTGGACGGGTTTTAGTCAGTACAAGCGGGAGAAGTCATTTGATGATTTCCCATCCGAAAAAAAAAAAAGATTTCGTACAAAAATCTATACATAGCATATCATAAATAAAAACTACAGAATATATAGCACAAACGTAAGTTTTTTTCATAATTGAGCCTTATTATGGCGCATCAAACAAATGCTTTGGAATTTGTTCCACGAAAACTGTTGTACGGTCAGCAGCAAAATTTCAACCGTAATTACGACAATTATTAATAATTGTTTTTCCGAAATAGTATTATTATTTTTAGGAAAGAATAATTTAAACGTCTATTATGTTATTTGGTATGTTTAGCATTTATATTAATGTAATCAGGTAAGTTGAAATTATAGATAAGTGTGCTTTAATAATTATGTGAGCTTTGCTGTGTATTGTTTTTATATAATATTTATACTTTATATGTCACATTTGTTTTTAATCTTTACTTAGAAAACAGCTTTAATCGCGTAGGCACATTTATTTTGGAATGGATTATTATAAATGATCTTGCAATACTCAGATTCTTACTTGTGAAATTACAAAAAAATACAATGTTCTTATAGAAAAGACATAAACGAGTAACAGAATTAAAAATCCATTAAACTAATATCTGAATATAATTATTTCTAATAAACTTAAGCTATGTATTTAATACAATAAATTATTGTCCAAATGATGAGAAGTTTTTCTTTCTCTTTGTCGAAGTCTGAACCTTAGAACATAATTCTAAATTAAAGACGTGTAATTTTTATAGGTACATTTTAATTCCATTATTATTGTGGTCAACCAATAACTGAAAATTTTCATCGCTTTTCAGAACACCCTGCACTATAAAACCCTTAAACATCCAATGATTGATAACCCCCAAAATTCTCTCACATAAATCATAATCTATTTAGACAAACTTCTCTGCTGACCGTACATCAATATTAAGTCCACTACACCCGCACCGCAGGGCAGCGTTTAAATGACTTATCATTATGTAATTACTATCATTGTCCACGCACACACTCACACCCTCTCATTCACACACACTACTCACACTATTACACCCTGTAGACTCACACATGCAAATGAGCATGTAAAGTTTACACATTTGTAATTCGGATATATAAATACACACCTCAATTGTTTATTTGAATATATGTGTACGTCGGTGAGGAGGGATGAAACGCATGTGACTAAAAGAGTGATGGACATGAATGTTGATGGATGGAGAGGGAGAGGCAGGCCAAAGAAAAGATGGATGGATTGTGTGAAGACTGATATGAAAGAGAAAGGAGTAAATGATGCCGTGACGTCTGACACCCCTGTCAGACGTCACGGCATCATTTACTCCTTTCTCGAATGAATGGAAGAAGAAAACGTGTTGCGCCGACCCCAAATAGAATGAGATAAGGGCGGAAGATGATGATGATGTGTGCGTCGGTGATTAATGTTGGATAAATATGTGTGTGTGCGTGTCTGTGTCTGTGTGTGCATTTCGGCAGTTGTGAAGGGGTTGTAAAAGTTTTTTCTTTGTTTTAGTACTGAGTAGAAAATTAGGTCTATGTTTTCAAAAAGTTTAAAACTTACGTTTTTGCTATTTGCATCGCTTTCCATCAGCGGGACCGAGGTCAAGAGCAGGCCCAATTTGTAAAAAAAAAGTCATTCAATGGGGTTAAATAATCAACAAACATACAGCCTGTCACTGACCTGCTAATTGCAAAAAAGGTAAGAAAATTTGAATTTCGCGGGCTAACCTGGCACTTCCATAAAACATGATATTGTTGTTGAGGTATCTGGAATTAAATCGTCCAATACGGGTTCCAGTATGGGGGGTTAGGCAGAAGTGTACCTTATAGTACACCCACATTTCGCCAGTTATGTTTTAAGTCCCATGTAATAGGGGGCGAGCCTATTGCCTAACACAAATCCAGACTCTGTAGTTGCTATTAAGAAATGCCTGATGGAAAAACCCAACAGCACTTTGCCCGACCCGGGAATCGAACCCAGGACCTCATGTTCAACAGTCGCGCTTGCGACCACTGGACCAACGAGGCAGTCTATACCAAATGTATTCTACTTTGGAAAATGTCTTATTTAACGATCTCTAACATATAAAATACCAGGGTTTTCCAAAGCCCACAGTCATAGCTCAATAAGTTCAATGACTCGACAAACAACGTAACTTAATTGGTTCTGTAGAAATCTCAAAATTTTCAACAATTCACGACTAACGTCCAACTAAATGCGACAGACATGAATTGTAACGATTAAATTACTATCTGACTAGTTTAAAGACTAGAATTCTGTCTAGATTTTATCGAGGCAATAGATATGTCTAACAGCTGGGGTGTTAATGGCTGACCAAAAGTTTAACCGAATTATTGTCGTGAATGCATTCACATAGACACTAATAGATTTAAATGGTAAAGCCAATACTAAAGAGTCAAGAGTTTCTGCTACGATTTTTCAGCGCCGACGCGAAAATGTGTAGTTTATCAAATTCAGCTTTTTAAAGGGTGTAAACAGACTATTAAAGAAGCCAAAAGGCACTTGTTGTCCCCGTCATTGCGATCATTGTTTTTGCTCTAGACCATACCTAGGAACCTAGTCTAGTTACGGAGATATTGGCGGTTATAGTTCCGACTTTTTCACAAGTTATTTTAAAAATACATGTTTTTAATGTAAGTTTTTTTACTTTAAACACCTCCACGACCAGCTCTATACAACCCATTTAATAGCACTATATTTTGAGTGCGTAACATTGAGTCCTATCCTATCGTAAAAAAAATCGTTTCCCAGGAATATTTTTTGCGTAAAGTTACTTAGTTTGATGTATTTTTGTTAGTTTGATGTACTTCGTGAAGAGTCTGTTTACACTCTGTATTACATTTTCTCTGTCATTACATGGAGGACAGTCTCTATATAAATCTGAGAGAAACTATTTTTTAAGCATGATGTCCTGGGTTCGATTCCCAGGTCGGGCAATGTGTCATTGGGTTTTTCCATCAGAAATTTCTCAGTAGCTGTCACGGAGTCAGGTTTTGTGCCCGGTTGATGGCAAGGCTCGCCCTTGTTACATGGGATTCGCCTTTATTACATGGGATTTAAAAATAACTGGCGAAATGTGGGTGTTCTATTAGGTACTCCTCTGCCTAACCCTTCGGGGATTACAGGCGTGATGTATAGGCTATATATCCATAAGTAATAGTACTATCCCGGATAGTTTAAGCTTCTCCGTTGGATACAGCTAGTATATCATAAATTTCAGCCGCGTAATATCTTTAACAATATAATTGACGGTTCCCGAATCAAATCTAACAATCAAGATTACTGACTTTACACAGAAGTCAACATCACCAACTAATAAATAATACAGAAGGTTAACATCCTACAAATTTATACAAATATAAATAATAGGGATATCCACCTCCGCAACCTTTAGCATACAGTCAGTTCTATTCGCATCTAACCATCCATTTTGTAAACTTACTACTCTGCTCTGAGAATATCTATCCGTTATATTACGCTTTTAGGTAACACTACCGTCTGGTCTTCGCTTTGCTAAAAACTACTACAGTTTATTTTGTAATCTATTACTCTCCTTTTTTGTGTGGTTAATGCCTAACCTGGTGTCAGAGTTTTTGTACCACCCATGGGCCTCTGATTTGGTTTGACATGCCGCCGCCAAGAATTTTTTCCCAGGCATGCTGGTTTCCTTACGAGGTTTTCCTTCACTGAAGCAAGTGATTATTAGTTGCAGTGGTTCATGTGCGTATTGTAATACGCACATGAACCCAAAAAAACAGAGGTGCGTGTCTTTTTTTTTTCGGAAGGGAAATCATCAAATGACTTCTCCCGCTCCGGGCAGAGCGGAAGGGAGTGCCAGACTTGTACTGACTAAACCCCATCCATGTTCCTTCCTTGCCCTTTGTGTTCCAGGTCCGCGGTATTTCTTTCCAGTTCCGCAGCCCTGGCAGGCATCGGCCCTTGCGGGCCCCTCCCTGTTTGAGAGGTGCGTGTCTTGGGTTCGAACTCGAGACCTATGACTTGGCAGTCTAACGGTCACACCATTAAGCCAAGACTGCTATAAAACTTCACTACTATAGTCTTCTTCTATACCACGGACTTCTTATCGAGTTGGGGAACAGTTGCAGATCGGTCATTCACGTTCTCCGTTAGTTGACCTTCTGAACTTTCCTATTCCGTGTCATTAGTTTGAATCAGCCATTGGACCGCTTCCCAGAAAACGAATAAACTTTAATCAAACTCATTATAACTGCTTTGTGACAGTCGGTTAGTTATTATTAGTGGTTTAGGTCGTTGACTGTCGTTCATCAGTCAAAAGATCTAAATAGCGTTTCGATTTTCACTATCCAGCCCTTAAAATTAAAAACCTAATATTAAATATTTATATATAATCTGAAATGGAATTTATATCAAATCATTAGAATTTTGTTTTACACTCATATTTTCCTTATATTATTTAATCATTTGTATGCCCAAGTAGCTGATCATGGAATGAACATTATTAGTATATAATTATGTAATGAAAACCTGTATGTAACCCATGTATCACAAACAAACGAATTTATTTAAAAAACTACAATAAAATTGCAAACTGCAAAAAAAACATTGGATCCGTGCTAAGAATTTCTCCTGTATCGTACGTGCGTTTACAAACATTTAGACTCACATACATAAACAGCCAGACCGGGAACAACCTGTAGGTCATACAAATATTTGTTCCATGCGGGGATCTAACCCGCGACACGCAGTGCATCAGTCAATCACTCAGCCACTACGCCAACCGCGCCGTCAATTGTGCTGTTCTATGGAAAAAGGATGAGGCCATGAGAGGAGACTGCGTATCAGCAAACGTAGACCGACTATGTTACGAGCTGGATGGATAGACAAGGTTAGGAAGGCGATGGAAAATCCACCCCCCACACCCTACCGACACCATGTAATGGGCCGAAGCATCAAGGGGACTGTGGATATAGCCCACCAAGGAGTACGTTGTGTTGTGGCTTGGTTTGGGAGAGGCCTATGTCGTGCAGTGAACTGCGATAGGCCCAGTTGATTCACTGTATGACAGAAATACAAACAACAACAAATGATAATAATATCGCAATAGCAGCTAAATGATTCGAAAAGAGTAACCATGGAGTTTCTTGCCGGTTCTTCTCCATAGGAAACAGCCAACCGAACCGTGCACCTTTTTTCGACGTTTTATAAGTGCCCATCTGGGCCTATGTGAAATAAAATATTTTGATTTTGATTTTGAAATAGCCCACATTACTTTTGTTTTAAAGGTCTTAAAGGTAATTATTGTCCTAACTCCTTTTCTAAGGGTCTGTAGAATACACGCTTAGCAAAGACTATAATACTTGCTGCTGGATAAAGGTTAAAAATAACGTCTTTAATGTAGTAGCAACTACCATTATTCACCTAGTTCCACAATAAAATTACCAACAAACAGAAATAGCTGAAAAAAATAACTTTATACCTTTTATGTGGGAAATCAATAAAACTTTAAGTAGCAGTTTAAATGTCAACTAAAATACCAACAGCCATTATAAATAAGGTCTAACTCATTACACCTCCTGCAGCAGTCGGCTAATTTAATTGGATAAGTATTGTACAGTGCTATCTCTGGACGTCCTCTTATCTTTGGGTTTTAGAACAGGGAGTGGGGTGGAGAGGCGTCATTACTAAGGAGAGCTAACATTTTGTGTCCTTTAGCTAATTTGCTGCGCCTACGCAGCTTAGTTTTCGATTCTCTTGTTTTTTTCATGACTGAATACTCAGATAGATATTGTACAAATTATTTGTGGTTTAAATTTTTCAGAACTTCATTTCAAGTCTTGAAAATGACTAGAGCAAAACTACAATCTTCATTTAACACAAAAACAACTATTAATGCGGCACGACCAAAAAACACACATAAAAGTGGCTGGCCCAAAAAATACCATGTCCTTTGGTTCGTAAATCTGATCCCTAAGTCACAACGCACAGCAATTTTTTCCACTATGACCATTTTACCAACACAACTCCACTTCATTCCTTGTCCAACCATAGCCAACCAGCGGCAAACAGTTTGACGTACGATGAAGGAATTTAGCGATAAAGCAGCTCTACGTGCTTCGCTGTTCGGCCCCGATTGTCCGGCCGCGAGGGTTCTCGTTAAAATGGCTTTTAAATGAGCAGCTGTTTTTTCCTTTCTGCTGTATTTTATAAAGAGGGTTTTAGGTAATAGTTGATGGAGCTATTAGTCTGAAGAAAATTGTAGAAAAGGTTTCCGTAGAAAAATTCTGGAATTAACCTTCCAAAGAGTGTGCAAGAGAAGAAGAGTTTGACTGGCCAAAATAACGACGCCATCTTCTTTATATTATAAAAGAATTCCGTTTGTCCAACATTCAAGCAAAGGACGCTTCTTCATGTCTGCTAAAACAAAAAAATGGGTCTCCAACCTGTCTGTTTAAGAAGCGTAATGATTATGATTATATTTCATCTTTTGACGTTCATTTTTTTCCGTACAGAAACTACTTCTTTCGTGGTTAGTGCCTAACCTGCTGTCAGAGTTTTTATGCCGCCTATGGGCCTCGGACTTGGCTTTACATGCCGTCGAGAAATGTCTCTATGGTATGCTGCTTTAGTGCAAGGAGTAACATTCGTACATTTAAATAAAAAGTACTTCCACGGAACTTTAAATGTATATATTTAAAGATATCAGCAGCTTCAAAAACAAGTTATGTTTATCATATTTTCCTAAAACCCTGCCTAGATACTGTAATTTACCCCATCTTCCATAAAAACCATGTTGAAAGGTACAAGAGGAGCCCGCCTGCTCATCTAATAAAACTCGACTCAACATCCTTCCCATACAACATTATAGGGCACCATATTCTAGGAAGCACGCGGTCAATGACCCCATAACCTACCGCTCATATTTTTGCATCAGATACAATCGCGTGAATACGACTCTTCGATCACAAAATCATTTCGTCTCGTTAAATGCCCTGATACGATTTGACGTACAGATGTTTACTGATTAATGGCATGGAAAACTCTTTGGTTTTGTAACTTAATACCTTTACACCTCTAGAACTGTCTTGACAAACAAAAAAGTACTTTAAAACTTGGTCGATAAAACTCAATTTTCTTTGCTACAACTTCTGGAGATTGTTTAAAGGATTTTGGACTTTAATGGATGCGGTTTAAAGTTGTTTTTTGATTAAGGCAAAGGGATTATTCAAGAAGTGTAAATAAGCTACTGTTTTAGTGTCAGTTTACTTGTACGTTGAGTTTCGATGTCCAAAATTCGATTCTTGGTTAATTAAACATGTTATCATATTCGGTAGACATGGCTATTTTGACTTGATGTGTCTTCTTTATGAGATTAGAGATATGTTTAGGTTATTTTTTAAGGTATTTTTTTACATAAGTGTATATTGTCCCACTGAAGGCCTAAGGCCTCCCTTCCCTCGTTCTACTTATCGCGATCTAGCGCGATTGTACGTGTCCTTTGAGAAACAGTCCAGCTCATCATTTACTACTTAATACTTTATATTATTTTCATCTGGGATTCTTTTTAAAAACTCTTGATTCAATCTGATACAAATTTTGTTGAATAATGTTAGAAAGTGAAAAAAGACAGGACAATTTTTTTTTACAGCATTAATTCCAGATATTGAAATTCAAAATGTTAAACCTGCTATTTACTTCGATTGGAAGGCGAAAAACCGTCTTCAGAAAAATTCTATAGTAACGACCATAGTGAGGTTGAAATTCTGCCCATCTCATAAGGACAAACGAGCGAAATAATACAACGCAATATTTAATACAGTCCCCCACTGCGCCCGCGCATACCAATGGAGTAATTGAGACATTATATCAACGCAGTGTGTTTAGCCAGACAACGCCGCGAGGCAAAACAGTACAAGTGCACAATTCTCTTATTAATTTAAATTTTTTCTCTATAAATTAATAAGAATATCATAAATATTGATAATTAATTGACGCTTCTGGCTATTTGTGTTTGTCTAGTAATAAAATTATCGCAATTTGATTTTCTTTCGTGCTGTTGTTTTGGTTCTTTTGGTGCCTGGGGTTGGTCTGTTAAAGGTAATGGATGCGTGGTTTGAGGCTGAAATATGATGTAGCAGAAAGAATTAACTGTCATTTTTAAAATAGATACAGTACCTAAGTAATAAAGGAACAGGCATCACAGGCCTGACTTCAAACAGTTACGACTGGAAGGGAAAACGAAAAAACAATTCAAATCATTCAATTTTTTTTGTCAATTCTTATTTAGACAAAAGTCCCATTTTCATTCATTAGAAAACTAAAATACATAAAAAAAAAACAAATACATAATATGGACTTCACACCTTTTTCACACAAACCAAAAAAAATTGGCTTGGCGTTGATGACCTAACTATATTTTTTGTATTGATGTAAGCCAACAAACACAATAAAAAAAAAAAAAAAATTGTACATAACCGAAAAAAAAATATTTTTGACATAAACCACTTTTTCAAAAGGGTTTAACAAATAAAGATGTCTTCGTCATAACTGAAATGAAAGTATGAACAAAGAAAATACCGAAAGAAATACATAAGTTATTATTAATTGTGATATTTTCAACTTGAATAAATATGAGGTACTTTTAATGGACACCAGCTATGTCTTACTGTTTTTATTTCTCAATGAAAGGATTGAAGAGCAATGAAAATTATAAAGTAGATGACTTTGACTTATAAAAATATATGAGCAACAGTCAAATCATATTTGCATTTAGCAAACAATGGGGCATTTTAATGAACATACAAATCCTAATATTTGAAACAAAAAGAATGCGATTGTGGCATATAACTATTAAAAAAAATTGAAAATATGTTGAAAGATGCCAATTCATGCAAACCAATATCCAGAAAACACTAAAGAAGAATCCAGATAGTTTAGTTGTATTGTTCATATTGATGCGGGCATTATAGCTGTGGCACTTTTGTTAGTTTATTTATTATGTTAGTAATGTTCAGTCAGATGTTTAAAGAACCTCATTAAAATTCGAAGTTTTTTTTACGATTCATTACAAACTTTCAAATCAAGCAATTAATATTTACACTTCCTGTTACCATTACACCAATCAAAATAATAACTTTATCAAATATCAAAAAGTTGATGGAACCCTAAAATCGACAACCAAATTAGAAAGCATAAGAAATCTTTAATACCCACTACGAACCATTTATTACATGGTTCCGTACATTTTTTTCGTTACAAAAATTATGGTTCGCAACCAACAATGAGGTATGCAAATCTGCCGGGGAGTCGACCCTGGTACTGGTATTAGCTGCCGTCTAAGACATCGAGCATTTGGTATTATTATAGAGTTTAGCCGATTTTCAGAGGTTAATGCCTGATTGATCGGATTTAGATGCTTTTGCTTCGAAATCGTTTTGATACGCCCGATAAGTTTTGATACTAGCATTGTTTTGAGTTATTTTTGCATTTTCTTTGGAGAATTTCAATAATATGTTTCTAAATCGATCGTTGTTCTAGGTAAAGCAAAAGTATTTGACTGAAGAACCAAGAAACCATTAGGCAAAAATATCGTATTTCATTTTGTATAAGGTCTGATGAGGCTATTGGACTTGAGACCTTTGGATAGCAGCGGGCAGCACAGACTCCAAAATCTCCATGCAACCGCTCATCCCTTTTGAGTTTTTCATTTGACAACAAAAAGGAATTTCTTTCGCTTTAGATTGCTTTTCCTTCTGGCTAACTTTGCCTTCTTACACAGCTAAAGCTTTACGTAAGAAAATCAGATAGCCTAGACAAAATTATATTCCATCAGCATTTGAGAGTAATCAAAAATGTCAGTCACCGACATAAACTGCCGTCGCTCCCGTTTCAAATCGATAGCCACATTTCTAGGCCTTTTTTTTCAGGTGGGAAATCATCAAATGGCTTCTCCCGCTCTGGGCGGAGCGGAAGGGAGTGTCAGATTTGTACTGACTAAAACCTACTTGCTCTAGGGCCGCGGTATATATTTCGAACAATCCCATAGCCCACATTTCTAGGCCCTCAGATAACCTAGACAAACCGAATTAGTTTGTCAATGTCCATGACTTCATGTCCGTACAATGCGTGCCCGTCTCGCGTGTTTCCTTCACCTTTAACATTGGCACTGCTCAAAATTGCTGATACCACGAACTTTGTTCACGAATACAGTCTACGGAGGTAGTCCCTTCATGGTTCTCCATTCTTTCAATCTTCCTTAAGTATTTGAGGTCGGCGCAACACGTTTTCTTCTTCCATTCTCCCCCCCTATCAGACGTCTAATCTTTGACATTTAAATGAAAGGTACTAAAGATTTTCTGATCTCTCAGAAGCTAAAAACTCAGATGATTCATTTATATCCAGATGACAGCCTCTAGCATGAGACTTGGGATTGCCCAAGGCGGTAGTAGGAGTGCTTTAGATAAGTACCGAGTTGGTTTCGGCTGCGAACTGCAAATGGTCATCAGACTAGAACAGATGCTTGCCGCCGCTGGAAATCAAACTTTCGGCCTAGTGTGACCATGGAGACAATTTCTCACATTTCTTCTAAAAAGGCAATAAGAAAGTTCCTAAGCGCTACACCTAAGATAGATCCCGATTGTAAGCACCGATCGAACCCACAATCGGCCACGATATGCATATTCTTAAAGTTCGTGGCAGTTACACAGACGACTTTCCACAGATACATGTCCCATGTGACACGTCAACCACTCGTCCTTTAAGCCACGCGGCAACACTTAACCTAGAATCCACAAACGTAAACAAACCACCAGTCTCAGAGCTTGGGCTCGTCCAAGCTCTTACAATGCGTGTCTCGCGTGCTTTCTTCGCGTGTGATGTAACACGTGGTTGGAGCACGCAACCAACGTACAACCGTTGTGATAACGCTGTGTCAATGGATGGCGTGCTGATTTTTAATCATGGCTGCCTGGCCAAGAATGGTACGTTTGCGTGACAGTTCGCGCGTTGGGGAAGGTCGATGATGGGTTGATGATTTTTGAGGTGTGGTTGTGAATGGTGGTTGTGTATTTGAAATTGTTGCGCTCGTACTTATGATACTCATTGTGAAGACACATCGGCGTAATATTCACTTAAAAGAACGCGATCTATTCGATCGATGAACTGGCATAGTTGTGAACTTGTACCCGACCCGTTGCTCCTTTGACATGTACCATTTCTAGTACAAGCATTATTTAGCTCTGGAATACTAGAAAATTTACAAATCCACTGGTAATAATTGGTTAGGCCCGATAAGCGCTAAAAAATAGCTAAAAAGCGCTACAAATACAAAATCCTATTTCAAGTTTTCCGGTTTACACAAAATGAGCCAATCACTGCTTTTCGTTGGCAACTTTTCAACGTTAATACTACCTACCATGTTTAATAAAAAAAAAAGAAATCCCCACTTAAGAAACACCGTACTAATACTACAGTATCGCCAGTCTACAACTTCAAGACCACATAACCAACACAAATACTAGTATCACCCATTTCTTTCTTACTTACAAACATTCTACATTTTTCTTGCACCCCAGATCAGCAAAGGAAATCGTTAATGCGTCTGTATTGTTTTAAAATGGACATAAACAGTGGCTAGCTTATCTGCGCGCGGTTACGGTCAGCCATGCGAGGTAAATGGATAAAAGAAATTGTTAATAAACTTTCATCTTTACGTCAGACGGACTTAGTATGTCGGACTGCTAACTATCTGTAAGTAGCTGTAGATGGATTTCATTTCTGAAATATCTCTTGTATTCGTTATTGGAATGGCGAATTTTTCTTAAGAATCGCTAAACTGCGGAAGAGTTGGAAATTAAGTGAGTGGAAATTAACCCTGAAATCTTTAAAGCTATATAGGCAACACTTATAAGGATGTCTTGTATTAACTGTCGCTTTACCGGTAAAATAAATGTGAAATAATATGTGGATTTCCAAAGCCATTTTCGTATACTATTTAATCAAGGAAGATTTTACCAATTATTCTGGGTCAAATATTATGGCGTTCATCCGTCTTGTTTTTGAAGTACTTGCGCTCACTAGGAGCATGTCTGATACATCACTAAGTTCTGTCATCCCACGATCATGGCACTAGCACCTGCATCGAAATATCGGGAACTCAGAATAATTGATAATTACGGAAGAAATCTCGGAAGTGACAATATAAGTTCACTAAGTACTGGTTCCTAATGATAAATTAGTAAGACAGTTTTTGAAGTTATACTTCTTTTGGCGCGTTAGGGAAAAATGATGAGAGTAAATTTTTACGATGCGCGCGCACACCGTCACGAAAAACCAGTACCCTGAACTTAGCTAGTCAACAAACACCCTGAAGTTAGCTAGTCAACATTTTAGTTTTATACACCAAAGACGTATAACTTCTTACGTGCGTAATAAGTACACACACACACGTTTTTTTATTTGGGCATAGTAGCAGTTCCGTGTCTTATGCTCTAATTAAGCAAGCCCATTGCCACTACACTTTTATGTAGTTTACTTTTTCGATATAGTTCAACTACCATATCAGTGCCATCAAAAAGCAAAATTAAATCTACACACAAAAACACAAGGCGCATTCAAAGTGCAAACATATCGTCACGCCTACTGGTCACAGCTGACTCTATAACACTAGTGTGTAAAGTCGAGTTTATTGCACTTGGCAACTAGGGTGCTACTCTAGTGAAATAAGTCCTCGGATAATAATAAATAAAGAACTTAATGAGCTCACTGCCAACTCGAAATGAATACCGAGGTCTGGAAGTATTAATCTTTTTAATTAGTCATAGGTTGCTTGAGTAGGTTTTAAATCAGTTGATTTTCTTCATTCAGGGTGTCTTGGGAACTGTAATGTAAGTATTTTATTCATCGAAGATTTCAAAGCGTCTTCACTCTGGCTCTTAAAAGCCTGATGAAACCACTGTACAGTGAATCTGTTGTTACTTTTCACGAAGAATCAGTTGTAAATTTTGAAACCAACATAGGGGAAGTGAGCCTACATATCTAAATATGTAGAAACCGTGTGATAAGTATAATCTGTCTAGTGTTAACTTTGTTCACAGAATAGGATAAAATAGCCCTCATCTTGCATACTCCCGTATCTAATCCAAAAATATTGAATATTTGAGACTGTCTGATAAATATGCTTAGTTTTTGTTACCACTTATACTTTTGTAATCCACCATTTTTTTTTGCAAAAGAATATCTATGATTTTACAATAATTTTAACTTCCTCTGACCATGGCTTCTTATTCCAAACTAAGAATCATACCAACTAAAAATCTTCTTTTACAAGACATCCAAACTAAAGATACTGTTCTATAAAACACCGTTTTCCGTCCCTCTCTATCACTACAAACACCTATCTATCTATACGTGTAACACCAAATAGTTTTCATGTCTGAAGCTAAATGTGCTGCTATCACGGAAGACACGGTACGGTGCGGTCAGCTGTTGGGGGGTTCGATTCCCGGGATAATCATTAGGGTGTTTACCTTTGAGTTTTGATGCTTTTGTTGTGGGTCCGTGTCTTTGCTAGTGATACTACAAATTGGGGTGCAATAATAAAATAGTTTATTGATATTTTTCTTTTAAGAAATTTTAATTGAAATAAAATGTGTTTCATACATTTTTAATCTTCTGCTAGATTAAAAATAATAACCTAGGCTTCTCAATGTCTGACACCAAGCTAACTTCAGGGTGTATGTTGACTAGCTAACTTCACGATGTAGTTTTTTGGTGTCGGTGTGCGCGCGCATCGTAAAAAAATACTCCCATCATTTTTCCCTAACGCGCCAAAAGAAGTATAACTTCAAAAAACCTTCATCTATAGTTGAAGACTAGATTGTTTTTATTCTTTTTAATAGTTTTATGGCGCGCCGGCGCACAGCGGTCTGGAAATCGAGGTCCATACTCATAATAATCATAAGCATTTATTTCATAAACAATTTTTACATTGTATCGAAACTCATTCAAAACTAGAAACGCAAAGTAAGGAATTAAAAAAAAAATATATACTGACCTGCAAATTGCAAAAAAACACTAAAATTTGAATTACGCGGGCTACCCTGACACTTCCCCCTTAAATCCGTAGCGTTATGACTTTGCGACTGAATACGGTTGATTTGCGACCGCTATCTAAGTCGGGACCGCAGGGCTAGCTGAAGAAACGAGAATTCTTTGGATTTTTCATAAACAAAGAAGCAATGAACCTTGATAATTTTATGATTCTTTGTTTTTGGCAATTTAGTCTAGGGTTTCCAAATATACCTTTCTTATGTTATCAAGCTGCAGTTTAGTTTACCCCCGGGTCAATCAACTAGCTCGTGAAGAAATTTTTGCTGTACTATATCGAAATACAGATAAATCATTAACAGCGAATCATCATCATCATTTCAGCCGAAAGACGTCCACTGCTGGACATAGGCCTCCCCCAAGTGTCGCCACATTGACCGGTCCCGTGCGACTCGCATCCAGCGGATCCCCGCAACCTTCACCAGGTCATCGGTCCACCTAGTAGGAGGCCTTCCAACGCAACGTCTTCCGGTTCGCGGTCGCGACTCCAGAACTTTACGACCCCATCGGCCATCCGTTCTGCGTGCAATGTGCCCTGCCCACTGCCACTTAAGTAACTGCCAGTTAACAGCGAATATTTTATAATAATCCCATTAGATACCCACTATTTCTTATTTTTATTGCGGTTTTTTAAAGAAAAGAGAAAAAACAGGGAAGATAGATCTTTAGTTTGTCATCATTTCATACGTAAAGCAAATAAATGTAGTTAACATTAAAAACCCAAAGCTTTAGCACATACAAATAAAGGCCTTTTAGCTTATAATTATATTTATGTTTAATTTAATTAGTGTTTTCGCTTCACTTCACAACGTGAATGTCTAACCTGTCAATGGTCATGCACGATTTAATATTAAAAATTAATTAGAACCCTATTTAATCATTGGACCCCCTTATTAACAAATACCTAGAGGGTTCAAAAGAATACACCTGTGCCTAACCTTTAGGAAATTAATGATGGAAAAAATTGAATGATGATCATTTAATCATGTTGTCATTATTTATTAGTGACATTCTGTAACGAATTATCACTATTATTGATGATTTTTCAACGAAATTAATTCATATGTTTGTTTCTAATAATACCATAATTTCGGTGTAAATTCAAGCTTTTGAGGAGCAATCATTTCTACGTTTATACATGAAGAAAACAATCACTTGAGGTATAGGTTTTTATATTCTAATAATGTCTATTGGATTTTAGAAGCCCTTCTTCTTCTTTTGAGACCAGTATGTAGCCACCTGAACAGTTCTAACATTTGCTTTCATTAAATCCTGATAGGTGCAAGTGGTCATGCAGGATGGGCAGGACAAGAGGTGGAGCCTGTCCTGCAGAGGGTCTCCACACTGGCAATCTAATTCGAAGAAGCCCTTTAAATAAGTAACACAAAATTATGTTTTATGTAGGTACTCAAGAAATTATGTATTAACATAAGAACCATTCAAGAAAACTACACAAATCAAATACTAAACCCATACAAATTCAAATCCCCAACAAACTAAACACAAAACGTCTCAAACATCAACAACACAATTACCATAAACACAATTTGTAACCTAAAAGCACTAGTGCACAAAACAATTCGTTACAATTCAATAACAATAAACTATTCTAATTTGACACAAAATCGAACTAATCTAAGTCTGACTCACCTTATATTATAATCGCGGTCTGAATCACATTTTGAGCGGACACCGTTGCGTGACTAGTAATTATTCAGTGTATTGGTGAAACTTTCATTACGTTGGGGTCTTAAAGGCCACACGTCGCACGATGAGGGTTGACTGATGTTGGATATAAAATTTTCGAAAGTGCACGGCGTTTGAAGGGTGTTGTAATTAGTTATATTTTGAAATTATTGTTGTGTTCGATTAGGCATTTTCTTTGTTAATTGTAAGGAATGCGCTCCTTAGCGCTATTTTTGCGTCTTATTTAGCGTTGCTGGTTATAACTACTGGCGTCACTGCACCAGAAGAAAATACCTACTGTTTAACTTTGGAGTTAAATTGTCTTGTTTAATTCTTCGCAAAACCTACATGTCAAATTACGTTTAGGTTTGGTAGGTAGATTGCCGGCTCAGTATTTAAAAAAAATTAGAAGACGCCCTAATGCTTTCTTACATTTATTTGGGTTCTTACAACTGTGCTTCTGTCGAATAAAAAGCCCTATTCCCAATCCAGAAATCGACCCGTCCACTCACCGTTCCCAAACTTTCACCGAAACGAACCCCTAAAAAATCAACCCTGTACAAAAATACTTTTTACAAGCCCACCCCAATTTTCGTACCCGAAAAACAGCAGACCACGTGCAAGCCAATTACGAACCCCTCGTGCGTTCACCCTACAAAACATAACGATATCCATGTACCCGAAGAGGGTAGTCAGAGCAGTAAGAAAGGGGGCGTGGTCGGTCTAGGGTGGCATCTCCCATCTCGCTCTCACACTCTATTTATTGAATTTTTTCAGGACTGCGCATTCGATTTTTTGTGGGTTACTACAGTTGGAGTTTCGTGAATTTTGTGTCGTCGCGTTGAGTCATTGGATTGGAGTTTTGGTATTTTTATTGGAATATCTGAGTGACTGGTGTAGTTAGTAGTTGCAATTATAATGTGTACTTTATTCTATTGAATTACCTTGTAACTAAAAAGCTCATAACTAACAATTAGTTTCATTTTGTGGGGCTAACTTCGTTAAAAATGCAAAGAAAAGCGCGCAAAGATTGTTTGCACTTCAAACAAATGAAAACTTTGTATTTGGCAGAATTGAATACAAGTTTTAACTGACTGTAAACTAAAGAAGTATCTTCTTTCAGATTTGACATTTTCGTAAGTACAATATTGAGAAACAGTATAGATGCATTCACTTAAAAACGTTCGATTTTTCAGTCAATAATAAGTTACGTAGCGAAGCAATGTTTGAATTCATTTTCATGCCTGTTTTCAGCGTAGAAAATCCTACATTGCGCTTTTATGGAGAAACGTAAATGGCCATAAAAATTTGACTCGTCCTGTTAATACCAGTAAATACTTTACTGTCGATTGTAATTCAACCATGACATAACTCCAGCCGTAGAAAAACCCCATAAAAAATCTCAACACGCAAAACGAATTTCTTTACCAATAGAACATTCAATCCATTAAAAAACAATCAATTAAACCAACATCTATCATTCCATGACAACACATCGTAACGTCAACCTCATTAACTAAACGGTACAACCCAATAATTATAATGAAATCATAACATTTCTCTTACGTTAGCAGGAATGTTGACTTTCCAATGAGTTTAGAAAAACTGGTCGCGTTACTGTGCGAGGGATTCCGTATACGGCTGTTCGAAATAAATAAATAATTGATGTATCAGGAGTGATATAAATACATAGATGAAGTGATTTTATATAGAGAATGAATATCGTTATATAAATACGGTGTGTAAACAGACTCTTCACGAAGCCGTTTTAAACAAGCATTATGTATTATTTTTTGGGGTTAAAAATCACACACGTGCCTTTCGGCTTCGTTAAGAGTCTTTTTACACCCTTTAGAAAAGGAAAGAACTCAAATTGCTGACGTAGCTCATAAAGCTGCCAAACTCAAGTGCGACTGGGCAGGCCACGTCTGCCGGCAAAACTAGACGGGGTCGCGGCAGACCGAGGAGAAGATGGCGGGACGCCTTGGATGGCTTTCTCGTTCATTGGCAGGAAGAGGCGCAACATCGGGATAAGTGGAAAAATGCGGGGAGGCCTTTGCCCTGGAGTGGGACTGTTCAAGCTAACTAAAAAAAATATAAATTGAGGTGTTTATATGGTGCAATTTCTATGTAAGTATTTCTATGTGGTAAGTGGTTCCGTACTGATTTTTTTAAAGCTTTAAATCATTTAACATGATTTTTAATTTTCCGATATAGTTGATCTTTTGGTCAAGCCGCGCTTCGGTTGGTTCGTGGATGAGTAACCGCCCATTACATACTGAATTACCTCCGTGCCTCGGAAAGCACGTTAAGCCGTTGGGAAGCTGCCATTTATAGACCTTTGACAGTCGTTACAGGTAGTCAGCGGCCCGAAAGTCTGACAACCAGTCTTACCAAGGGGTATCGTATTACCCAGTACTACTGGGTTGTGGAGGTCAGATAAGCAGTCGCTCCTTGTAAAATACTGTTAATCAGCTACATCGCGTTAGACTGGAAGCCGACCCCAACATAGTTGGGAAAAGGCTAGGCAGGTGATGATCAAGCTATCAATTGGTGATGGAAATAATAATAAGCTTCAGAGTTGGTAAATCTGATACAGGCTCAAATTTTCAGGTAAAGACAATTTAGAACGAAATCAAATAGATCTATTGCATTTTGTTAGCTAAAGTACAAGTAAATTCGTTTATTTGAGGCGGGTTCCTTACAGTTACAAATCAAGAAGATAAGCCACTGATAGATGGTTTCCTTAACTGATTAACATTTAAAATACTGTTTAATTTTGAACTGAAAAGTTCGTTCACGTTTTAAATTGCACTTCGAAAAGAAATTAAGATAATATATAAGTTTAGTTCGAACATTAGTTTGTTGTCCATGTTTTTTCAGACTAAATTCCAGCCCTTTTTAAGTTAAAATGATAAGTCGTGATCTCAGTATTTTTTTCAATATTAATTATCACATTTCAGCTCTTGAATATTTGTGATTCAGAAGCGGTTCTCTGCGGAAAAAACTAATGTAGCATCCCTACGTACCTTACAACCCGTAGTCCTTCGAACTTCTTGTGGACAAAAGTTTCGATGAAGTGGTCCTATATTAATTTACTTGAACAAAACTACAGGTAAAAGAAAAAAAAAATACTGACTGAGGATTCTGGTAAAAACCAATACCTATGCTATTTATTATGTACAGGGTTGAAGGGACACTGATGCACAAACTATTAACTGATGAAATTTTTTACAAAAAGAAACATAAAACACACAATACACATCACACACACATACACATCACATTTATAATTATTATTTTTTAATAACAAAAAAACAGCTTTTTGCTACAAAAGTGTAATACCTACCAACAAGGTCAAAATGTATGGAACCGCAGATTTTTTTAAAATTACCGATGTAAAAATTATATTTGGGAGGGGGGCTAAGGTCAGAATGATGTACTTAATACTTGGTGACCGTTTAAACGTCGGTGTACCCCATCCACCTATAATAATACACACCAACTCGATTGGCCAATGTCAAGTCAGTATGTAGAGGAATTGGTCATGGAATATTAAATTAACGCCCTCAATATTAAAGTAGAACCTCTCATGTCTCTAACCCTAAAAAGCCGTCTGGTAAACGTTCCAATCCCACACTATGATTACAAACACCGCTTTTTTACCATTAATTAGTTTATTAATTATTCAAATTTGTATGCGAATTCGCGATGCTTTATGCGATTAGTCGTATCGAGATTTTACGGGCGATAATGTTGGGGTTCGAGTCATGAGATGTAGCGATAACAGTATGAAGGAGAATGATTGTGATGTTGTGACAGCGATAAACGGGGAATGGTATGTGTTTTGATTGAGATTGTGGGGTTCACGCAAGTTTTTCTTCTGTCTTTTCTGTGATGTTTTATTTTTTATAATATATGGTTATTAGGAGGTCGTTGAATACATCCAGGCATCCTGCAACATTTTACAAGTTAGATTTTTAATGATGGAATGTATGAATCCGATGTCAGTAAAGAACAAAGTAGCAGGATGTAGACGGGCAGTCACTTCAAAAAGATTTTGACGTTAAAAAACCGTTATTAGTTCTCTTAACAATACTGACAATGCTGTGACTATTAACTGCAGCTTTCAAGTGTGTTTTCTTTGAAAACAACATTAGTATCAGAAATAAAAGACTCCTCCTCTCTTTCTTTTTCTTTTTAAAGAAGAGAAAAAAAGACTTAAAATGGTACATTCCTAAAGATACAACTCTGGAAACCTTTTGAATTTTAAGCAAACTTATAACTTCAACTTAACTTCATAACTTACGTTGATTGTGGCCTCCTCAATATCGCCCCCGCTGCCGCTTATTACTCACACCAAACAAATGAGTGTTTGCCTTAACTAACGCCAGTTATTACTTTATTGTTGGCATACACTTTGTATACAATGTCTAAGCTCCTTTTGCTCAATCACTTTGCAGTTAATGTCGACTTTTCACTTATGTTGCGCGGTTTTTTTTAACTTTTATTGGCAATAAAAACACGTGCCGTTTGAGGGTTAGATAGTAATATAGTATCTAATGATGGGGCACAAGAAGTTGATGTCATCGGCGCTGATGACACATGTCACTGTTACAATGAATGAAGAGTTTTTATGAGATGGAAACTTTTTCAAATGATGTCATGTTATGCAGACAAATGCAGTTCTAAGTACCGATGACTAACGTTTGTGCTTATATTGTAATTTACAATGTTAATCTCAGGAGTATCTTTCAGACACTTTTAAGAGAAAATGGTACCTTTACTTCTTAATAAGGAAAACAATTGGTTGTCTGTAAAGTTGGTACGAACGATAGTTTAACGTGACAACATCATAAAATCGAGTGGAAGAGAGAAATTACCTATACAACCTAACCTCCTAGCTCCAGCAGTAGATTAAAAATAATAACCTAGGCTTGTCAATATCTGACACT
Organism: Lycophotia porphyrea; assembly: GCA_950005105.1. Lineage (NCBI taxonomy): Eukaryota > Metazoa > Arthropoda > Insecta > Lepidoptera > Noctuidae > Lycophotia > Lycophotia porphyrea. The sequence goes on along the minus strand of OX465405.1, from coordinate 2,600,146 downwards.
ACGAAAGTGGCGCATGCGTACAATGAGCGTAACGGGACGGGATACTTTTTCGTGGATGCAGCCGGCGTTCATCGATTTATTAGACGTTGTCACGTCAAAAAATATAGAACCATAGTTCTTGATCTAAAATTTCCCTAGATAAATAACGATCATTGATAGAGTAGACAATATTACATAATAATACTCAACCCTCTCCCAAAAATTATTTACCCTTATAACGCCTTACAGAAAAGCATGTCTGAACGTCAAATCCACAAAGTCACAAATGAAATGCCACATCAACAAGATACGATTTAAAATCGCTATATAAATAACCAGAAGGTAAACAGAAAAAAAAATATCATTCAGCCACACTTCCGACTTCTCCGGAAAGAATTCACACAATATCTTGTCCTAGCCTTGGGCCCACAGCTCTACCCAGTGGGTTATGGGCCCGCCAGCCTTCACCACGACCCCAATACCACATCAAAAGCCAGCGTCTCATAAAACCACACAATGTGACAAAAACAACATTTTCACAGCCTCTCAATAGTATAACGACAGTGTCATTGATTGATAAATAATCATTAATAAATGCCTAATAGCATTGTTTACAGATTCTAGGTCGTCTAACTTTTTTTTTCTGAAAACTTACAACAAAGGTATTATTCAGTTTACTGTGCATCAAGACGTTGCAACTGTGTCAGCAATTAAAATGATTAGGTACTAGGATGTGGTCGTTTTGTAAGCGGGGATGGTAGCGGAGCGGGGAGCGGGGCGGGTTTTACTATGACAAGCGTATGAGCAGAGCGAATGCGACGGAAAAGCTTTTAAGAAGACCTTTCAAACTTTGAAATCACAAAAAATGCTAAATATGAGTTAGCGTAGAGACCTTAGATCTGTTTGTTGCTAGGTATATTTAGGACAAATCATTTGCTCAAACTTTCTTACATAGGCATTTTGCAAAAAGAGGTTTCGCCTTTTCTCGATTTTTGATTTGTTAATAAAAATATCTTTGTTTCGTACCTATTGAAATTTTAAGATCACGTTATTTTTTTAACTATAGATTTTAAGTTATTAAAGCAGCTCAGGGCAGCTCAATCTACGCCATCGTTGGGGCCAGCTTGCAGTCTTACCGGATGCATCTGAAAACTAATCTTTTACATGGAGCGACTGCTTATGAGACCCTCACGATTCAGTAACAAGATACCTCTTGTCAAACCAATCATCATTAGTAGTGTGATTTTTTTTTTCACTTTTGAGGAGCTCGTGGCTAAATAATAACAGCCGCTCGGGTCCATCTTTAGGTTTAGCCGTGCTTGCCTGGGTTGATCTGTGGATAGGTGACCATCCATTACATACTGAGTTTCCTCCGTGCCTCGGAGAGCACGTTAAGCCGTTGGTCCCGGCTGTCATTTGTAGATCTTTGACAATCGTTACGTAGTCAGTGGCCCAAAAAAGTCTGTCAATCAGTCTTACCAAGGGGTATCGTATTACCCAGTACTAACTAGGTTGTGGAGGTCAGACAGGTAGTCGCTCCATGTAAAATACTGGTATTCAACTGCATCTGGTTAGACTGGAAGCCGACCCCAACATAGTTGGGAAAAGGCTAGGCAGATTATGATGATGAATCTCCTAACACGAAATCGCTTACTACATAACCAAACCCCATCAGTCGGATGATTATGAATTATGTAAATTATAAATGTTAAACAATCCAAGAGATTGTTGATGCGATGCCATGAAAAAATACACCCTCTATGCTTCGGCTAACACTCATTAAAATAATTGCTTTTTGCAACCGTGTTCTCTCCGTCTGTCTGTCTGTACTTGTGTGTTTGTGCAGATGAGTGATGCTTATACATGTTTGTGTGTGTGTGTGGAGTGATAAACTTGGTTTCATGCTAGAGTTGTGGCTATGGGCTAGTGATAAACAATTTTTTCGAAAGAAAAAGCTTTGAATTTAAAAAGAAAGTTTGTTATTTGATTTATGAGATTGTTGTGTTATGTCCAGACCCCTTCGTGTGTTGGAAAAGAGGTTAGTCGATTCTGTAATGGAAATAGTACTACATATAATTTTATCTCCAACTTGACGTTATCTGATACAACTTTTGCTTTGGAAGGAAAAAACTGACGCATTTAACATTTGACAAAAAAATTAAACAAAGTGCCTTTTCGTTACCCACCTACATACTCTCTACTAACTACTTTATTAGTGAAGAAAAGAGCCAGTATTGATAAAGCTTAAATCACCCTGTTTTCATACAACAATCCCATTTCAACCTAACCCTTTCACCGCCACCCGTTTACAAAAACACACAAAATTAAAATTCCCCTCAAATATACATACGTACCACAATTAAAATAAATAAATCACACATAAGGAACTAATCCGGTACATTCACCTTAATTCAATCAGCGTCGTATACTAATCGAATAAGCCGCTTCAACTTTGCAGGGTAAGGGTTAGGGGCGACGCATAGCGTGCGCCGAAAACGTTGAATCACGCTGACTTGCAAAATGGTGGACTGTAATGCAATGTGTGCTAATTTGGTGATAATAAGCATTTTTTAGGGCATTGTGCAATGTTTGATTGATGTGGCGATGGTGCTGTTTTTGTGATTTCAATTTTATTACGAATTAAATAAAGTGGGTTTTTTATTTGCTTCAAAATAATGTGTTCTAAAGTAGTTCGTTCTTGGAAAGCCAGGCTTATGTTTAGGTCTTGCACTGATTTTAAAAGAAAATTAATTAATTTAGTTGATAAGGTATATTGTTTTGCTTTTGCGTGCTAAATGGTATAGGTTGTACAGTCACCAGCGCATCAAGTTACAAACTGTCAAATTTTCTCATTTGATTTTGAGCTTAACCATCAACATTTTATGGTTTAAAATCATTTAGAGAAATTTGACAGTTTGTAGTTACTTGATGTGCTGGCGACTGTACCATCACTTTTTTACGTCAAAATTAACAGCTAATAAAAACAATTGAGAGTACTAAGTCTCCAATATCTGAATAAAATAAATTCATGGTTTTGGTCATACTCCGAATATCTGTTGTTTTTTTTTTTTGAGAGCTGCAAATACCAATTTGCAATGCAGAAATAACTGTAAAATATTGACAACATTTTACTTTTTACAGGCAATGTTTCACATAAAACAAAAGTTTTTTTATTACGTTCAAAACTGTTCAGCAAAACGCACGTTATGCCACTGGTTTTCCTAACAGTACCTGCTAAGCCTAACCGCCACAAAATGCATCGCCGACGCGCCGCCGGCAAATCCAATAGGTTTTCATTTAATAAAACCCTTTTATTGGCTTACCTCAGATTTACCGGCTTTATAGTTCGCTGGCTTAGCATTATGTGGTCTATAGGATTTATTTGTATTGTAGCCATGGGACATTGGAGGCCCCTGTCAGAATATAAAGGGTTAATTTAATATCTTTTAATTTTGGTATGGAGAAATAAAGGCAACTCCCATGTTATGAGGTTTTTGCAGTTAATTTCGGTGTTTTCGCAAGGCATTTTGTAATTTTTTCAAGTAAATAGGGCAAAATAACAGTAGGTATTTTTTGTATTTCCTTCGACCAATCAGTACTACGTATCACTACCGGGCAGGTAAGCGTAAAAATCGACGCAGCGATTGATTCCCCACATAAATATGTGTTAAAACACCAGTTTCTCTCAAAATTGAGAAGGTCAGACGCTTATTTACACCATATTGCAGTTTGTAACGATTAGAAAACCAGTAAAAGTTGTTTCAGCCATCTTTAAGCTGCCCTGGTGATACCTACGACTTAGTTGTCTATATCTAAGCCTATATTTAGTACCTAATGATCAATCTACAAGTAACATTGGCTCTTATCCCAAAATATTAACGACTATTTTACCATACACTGATTTTTACATACCCTTCCATAGGATCACGATTTGTTGATCTTCTATTGCGAACAGGGCGTGGTTGTCACGTCATAGGTCAAACAGTATTAGAAAAAATAAATAAAAACATAGGGAAAGGTGTAAAAAGTGACGCCTTTAACAAATAATTGTGTGTTCAAATAGGATTAGTGACACAATCGTGTTAGAGACCACACCTCCGCGGGCACAGGGTTAATTCAGATGACACCGTTGCTATGGTAACGGAACGCCCCGAAACTTTACGAGTCTGCGCTGTAGATATTTTTTGCCTTCGAATAGCATTTGAGAGAAAAACTCCAAATATACCACATCGAATTGGGAAAATATTTTACAGATATGAAATAAAAAAATAGACAATTGTTTCTAATCATTATTATTAGACAACACAAACGACATTAGGAAGAAAAGTGTTAAAATTAAACGTTCTAATTTGCCCTGTGAAAATGTTCTATTCTGGGGTGTAATCGATCCAAGCAAAGCCATTATACTGACCGCATTTCCACAATCGCACTCGCAGGGTTAAGTCGAATAACACACAATTTTATATCGGCATGTAGACAATTGTACAATGTACGCAAATCTACTGTTAGTATGTGAAGCGCTTAGCGTTCAATAAAATATTTATAGATATATGATAGATGATAAAATTTTCGCTATTATAGAACGAATGCTTGAACTCATACAGAAGAGCAAAGACTATAAATGCTATTGAAGCGATGAACACTTGCTTTCGACGTCTAGTTAGTACGTCTAGGTTTCCTTGTAGATAGATAGTCTATCTTTAGTAGACTTTTAAATTTACAAAAAAATATATATATCTCAATATTGCTAATTCTATGAACACAATGGCGGTCCTGTATGCCGCTCGTTTGCAACAAGAATAACGGAACTCAACCTTTTTGATTCTTCGATATTGTTTGTAGTTGAATATAAAATTAACGAAAGTAGGTAATTAAATTAAGTAACTAAAAACGTAAAACAAACCTTTCATCTTTAAAAATATTGGTAATTTGATGAAAATATTTTTCATAAAAAAGAAAAGCGCTCTCCTGTATTTCTTATTTTTCGAGTTATGTCATTATCGTCGCAAACAATCGATGTTTTCTCTCGTTATAAGTCAGTGGCATATTTGCAAAAGTAGCATTGTAATGCCTTGTTTTTCAATCTCTTATAATTTATTTTTGTGAGAACAATAATTTTTGAAAAAAAAAAAAAACTGCGTACGCATGACAACCAATGTTAAGCAAAACCAAATTAAGCTGATATCTCATTGTACGGGGAGCTCATACAAAACGAGGTCATACTGGATATGTATTACTTGATGTGTTGCCGTGTGTCCTACTGCTCTATCTAACCTATAGACAGAAACCGCGATACACATACGTCGCAACCTATGAAGCGCAAAAAATATAGACCATTCATCATCATCATCATCAGCCTATAATGTTCCCACTGCTGGGACACAGGCCTCCTCTCTATGAAATGGGCTATAATCCACCACGCGGGCCCAGTGTGGATTGGTAGATGTCTTCGAATTTTTGGTTCTAGGACATGCCGGTTTCCTCACGATGATTTCCTTCACCGTTTTTGAGAGCAGTGGTGATGTAATAAATTACACAAAGTAATGCGCCTGCCTGGGTTCGAACCCACGACTTACTGTTCGTAAGTTAGGGTCGCTACCACTGGGACAAAAAATAGACCATTAACATTATATTATTTCAGTATCGGTTCTATCGAAAACATGCACCATTTTATTATAATTTAGAGCGAAATGTTCACTCGAGCAAAATTAATTCTTAGAATGCCAACAATTTTATTGTAAGGGACCGTTCAGAATGTTTAGCGGATCGCTGCGATTGTTGTAAGGTTAAAATAAACTGGAGCTGTATTTCAAAATAATGTGCTACTTCATTATTTAAAACTATTTGCTCTCCAAAAAAAGGAGCTCGTAGCTAAATAATATCAGCAACTCGGGTCGATCTTTAGGTTAAGCCGTGCTTGCCTAGGTTGGTCTGTGGATGGGTGACCACCCATTACCTTCCGAGTTTCCTCCGTGCCTCTGAAAGCAGGTTAAGCCGTTGGTCCCGGCTGTCATTTAAAGATCTTTGACAGTCGTTAGGTAGTCAGTGGCCCAAAAAGTCTGACAATCAGTCTAACCAAGGGGTATCGTATTACCCAGTACTAACTGGGTTCTGGAGGTCAGATAGGCAGTCGCTCCATTTAAAATACTGGTATTCTGCTGCATCCGGTTAGACTGGAAGCCGACCCCAACAAAGTTGGGAAAAGGCTAGGCAGATGATGATGCTCTCCAAAAACAGGTACAAGGCAGCGGTGGCGTTGACTATTTTGGATATCGTATACTGTGTCTAAAAATAAAAAATACCATCCTTTCATTTTTTTTTATTAACCTTTTATGTCTCTCTGCTGGAAAAAGGCGTCCCCCAATGAATTCTTGGTATTCTTCTCCTGCGCCAACTCGAACTAGCCTTCGTGATGCGCGTCCAGATCATCTCACCACCTCTTCCTGGGCCGGCCCTGGCGGCACCGTCTTTCCTTTCATAAAAGAGAAAAAGTGAGCCGCTCTGGCAGCATAACGGTTACCAGTGAAAACAAGTAACACTGCATCAAGAACATCAAAGTAGACAGCCGAAATAATTATTTAAGCAGAAAGTCCATTATAGAAGACAAAAAAACGAGTGTGCTCTAGACCACACGACTGAAGTAAAACTTAAACAAATGCCGAACAATCGTCTGTCAAATTCAACAACGTAACTCTCTCTCTTTCTATCTTCACTAACTTATATCTCCCTCTCAACTTCCGTTTGCCTCGTAACGTTACGCATTCACCAGCTTACTCCCCAAGCCAAAAGTGTGTAAAGAAGTTTTACTAATTTTAAATTACCCATTTATTTTTAATCTTGCATGTTTACTTACATTGTCTGTACTCAAATTCAATTGCATAAAAATGATAATGTGGAAGTGCAGAGTCTCCTAATACAAGCAATCCCTTGCTTAAAAGGTGATCTCCAACAATATGTATCGAAATGCCTATTGTAATTGAAATAAACATTTTATTTTTTTATTATTATTATTTTTTTTTTACTTCAAAAAGAATAACACCTGTAAGTCTTTATCAAAAGACAAACACAGTGATACTTCACATTCGAAAAACTTAATCAAAAAATTAACACCTTCCATTTACCACGCGTCCCACAACCAAAACGTTTAATTTTAAAATCCAATTTTACCGCGGGCGTGTAGTGTGCAATCTCTCCAATATATCTGCATATCGAGTTGCTCTGTCCGACTACTGTTTTGCCCCGGCTGGGCTCGAGCCGGTCCGTCTCGAGGTTTTTTTGCCTGTATCGCAAATCGAGCGTTACGGTATGTCTTCGTTTTGTGGCCGCCATTTTGTTTTTTGTCTTATGTTTTTAGTATTTCGTCTTCGCGCGAAATTGAGGATTAATTAAGCTATAGGGTTTTAAATGTTTGTTGTTAGGTCGTTGTATTAAGTGTTTTATTATTTTATTTGTGGTCAGAAGACAATGCTTTTTGTGGTCAAGTTCCGTTTATTTTTTTCAACATTTTCGAATACTTAATTAGCAATTAAGTCACGTGAAAGGTGGGTAAGGGGCCATTTGCCCAGCAGTGGGACCAATTTTCCTCATTTGCAGACCTTTGACAGTCGTTACAGGTAGTCACAGACCCAAAAGTCTGACAACCAGTCTTACCAGGGGGTATCGTATTACCCAGTACTAACTGGGTTGTGAAAACTATTAGAACACAATATGAATAATAACCTAGTTGTTCCATTGAATTAAAACAAAGAAAGAGTAAAGCTGAGCAAGTGCTCTCAATAATCGGAAACACTAATTTAAAGTATAATCAACACGGTCAATTGCATACATTCATCGAGCCATTAAAATTATGCAAACGGCTCTCCGCCTCCTTATTTTCGATAATTATACAACACTTAATGTATATCAAAAGATATGTATAACAATACTAAATTATACAACAAGATAAGTAAAGATTGACCACACTAAACTGTATGAAAAGATACGTAGAACATCAATATATCAAAAGATAATGGTGACAGCACTAGTGGTCATGTCAAATATCTATTGTTAAACATAGTTATAACAGACACTACAATAAATGGTCAAAAGATAAAACAAAATGTTAATTGCACCAAAATGATAAGACAGGTAATTACAGATGCAAAGACACATTGTTTTACATGACATTCGTTTATAACTAAAGAATTTCATTAACTGCCTAGCCTTTTCCAAATTAAAGACGTTGGGGTCGGCTTCCAGTCTAACCGGATGCCGCTGAATACCAGTATTTTACATGGAGCGCCTGCCTACCTGACCTCCACAAACCAGATAGTACTGGGTATAATACGATACCCCTTGGCAAGACTGGTTGTCAGACTATAGATCATTGACTGCTGGGATCAGCGGCTTAACGTGTTTTCCGAGGCAGGGAGAAAACTCGGTATGTAATGGGTGGTCACCCATGGTCGGACCATCCTAGGCAAGCGCAGCTTAACTTAAAGATCGACCCGAACTGCTGTTATTACTACGAGCTCCTCTCGAACTGACTAACTAAGTTAAGGAATATAAATTATAATGACACTGAAAAACGTCAACTTTGTAACCCACTACATGGTTCTTAAGCTATAAAAACCAACTCCAATTATATGCCGATATTTCGATTTGCTATACAGATTTTTCGGACCAACACTTGATGTGCGACTAACGCTTATGCGACACTTTTGTCTATACAGGGTGTTATAGGACCCTTTACAAACCATCAACGAAGCATTCTGTACCTCAGGAAGGTGGAACCAATTAAGTAACATTGCGTCACACTGGGTACACTAGCAAGATGTCGAGTTTTAGTTTGCCGCATTTGCGTGCATTCGAACTATGGTGAGTCGCAGATTTACCTTATAATTTACCACAATGTCCTCATGATAATTGTCTCATATTCCAAGCTGCCAGTGGGCTTAGATGACTATTATTATCAGTGTTATCGGTGATAGAAACGTCAAATATGACGTGCGTACTCAATAAAACTTTCGTAACACAGAAGTAGCAGTTGAGATAAATGCAATTTTAAAGATTTTTGTGTGCTTATGATGATTTCAGTAAAAATCATTCGGAGACTTACTTTCGCAGGACACTTATAGGGTTTTTTTTTCCATTATAGAGCAGAGGTATCATCTAAACCCTAATATTTTGGTGTGATATTTATTGGAATGACTTACACCTAAGTTACCGAAAGATTTTTTTTATTTTGAAAGCATTTGCTTTCCGGTTTTTTATAATATTCCCATTACTATGCCTGTGACAATATTAATAATTATTATGCAGTGGCCGGGCTCCCATTAATAATTTATTAGTTCATAACACCTTTCTGGGTCCGATACTATCATAGTCCCAGGCTTTTATTGTTAAGAACTTGTTTACAACCACAACCATATTAGGACGTGTCCTCATAAAAAGATAATATTAATTAGAACTTAAGTTTTTGCCACTACACTACGACTAAAGTATTAGTATAAATTATTGATCGTCGCGATAAAAAAAGAACGTTTTGTCAAAGGAGTATTTAGCATTTATTTTTCTCATGGTGTTCTCTTTTTGAATTATTTATAAGCAAATGCAGAAAAAATACTGGCATTTCAGAAAAAAAGTTTCATTGAAGTACTTTTTTTACTTTTTTATTGTTTTTTTTGTTCTTTCTTTTTCAATTATTTATTTCTCGCTTTGTTCGTTCTCAAATCTAATATATCAAGTGGTAATGCGTCTATTAATGAGTATTTTTATCGTATTAATCTAGGGAGAACCTGTTTCGGACACCTTTTGGTATAATTCGTGAGTAATGGCGTATTATTTGCGGTATAAAGCTAAATACCGTTGAATTTACTTTTTTGTTTTCGTCAATTAATCAATGGTTGGAATATTATAACCTTTTAGTTGTATTGCGTTTGTATTTATGCGATTTTAAATGGGAAAACATAATAATTCTAGGTCAAAAGCAAGCTAAGCAGATACATACGTAAACTAACGCTTTTACCCCATGTGGGTGGGGTAGAAATACTACCAGCTAACTGCCACTGTCCACGTGCACACATCTAATAACACACGCACGCCGTTTAAAAAAAAAAAAAAACATTATTTTTGATTCCATCTAGATCATATTGCTTTGTCTGATGGCAACCGAATGAGAGTACCCAAGAATCGTATTACCAAAATAACTGCTATAGGCTATGATCATGACAAACCACCAAATCTTTCAAGAAAACTCCCACCGGATCTGAATTCATCTGCTTCCCATAAACCTTGAGAACAAACCCAGCACATCAAGCCAGTACAATCTGTCAATTTTTTTGAAAAGATTTTCAACTTTATCGCTAAAGCATTAGGTTCAAGGTTGATTTGATTACAGACAATGGCCCACCTTCTATCTTGCGCTGCATGGCCTGACACCTGCGCACATAAGGATCTTATGACTGCATCAGCGAGCGGGATTCGCATAGCTGAATTCTGGGCCAAATATATTTCATCATCATCTTTCAGCCGAAAGACGTCCACTGCTGGACATAAGCCTCCCCCAAATGTCGCCACATTGACTGGTACCATGCGACCGAAAACAAAGTCCGCCGCCGCGTCTGTCTGTCTGTTCGCGATAAACTCCAAAACTCCTGCACCGATTTTTATGCTGTTTTCACCAATGCATAGAGTGGTTCTCGAGGAAGGTTTTAGTATATGATTTGTCAAGTGTTTCCCTTCAATATGGTTGAGCTGAATGGGGCTGATCCATGCGTCATGTTCGTGACCGAGCGCTGTCAGTTGGGACTGGTCATCTCTAGGCTGCAACGGTTTATTTTAACTACTTACTTTGTTTTTAAATTGTTGATATAATCTTCTACTCTGGACGCTCTTAACGTGTACGTATTTCTACATCGTTCTCACATATATGTATAATCTCAACATGAATGATGTAACCAAGATTTTGTACAATATTTTGATTTAAAAGAGTGTTGTTGGAACCATGGAGTTTCTTGCCCATTCTTCTCCATAGAGATCTACGCTTTGGAATGGGCAACTACAGTACTTTCACAAGTTATTATGCCTTGTGACTGTAGCTTAGCTTTCTTTGTTTTTCTGACATTCAAAAGTGCCTGTAATGGTCTATGTGAAATAAATGCTTTTGAGTTTGAGTTTGTTTGTTGCCGGAACGGGAACAGAATTTAATGATTACTTTGTTGCGATAACCGACATCCACGCGGGCGAAGCCGCGGGCATCAGCTAGTTAATGATAATTTGCCATCGACACGCTAAGAAGAAGAAAGTTGTTTGCGAAAATTTGACAGTTTCGGTGAACTTGATGTTGGCGTCTGTAAAAACCTACAATCTCTCTACCACATCATACCAAAAGCATATACGGATATCAAACTCCTCACCACACCAATCCCATATCCATTAGCGAAAAACCAAAATCGTACGATTACCAGTCTAACCCTCCAAACGCCGGCACTTAAAGGGTATTAGTTCCGCTCGTGTGGCCTCACAGACCGTATTGTTCGATCACAATGACGCTGCGGGGGTTATTTGGCTTACCTGTTAAATGATCGCTGTGGTTAATGGGGTTTAGTTTACTTTCAATTGGGTTTTTAAATCGTATTTGTGATTAGGGTTAAAGTCACCAGGATGGGTGATCAAATTAATTTTCGTTTAATTTTCCTCTTCTGTTATCATCATCCGCTTGGCCTTTACCTAAATATAATGGGGTCGACTTCCAGTCAAAATCAAAATCAAAATATTTTACTTCACATAGGCCCAGATGGACGACAAAAAGGTGCACGGTTCGGGTTGGTCGTTTCCTATGGAGAAGAACCGGCAAGAAACTCCATTGTTACTCTTTTCAGTCTTGATGGAAGCAGTTGAATACTGCCTATCAGACCTCCACGACTCACTTATTGGGTAATACGATACCACTTAGTAAAGCCATGTGTCCCCGATTACCTGTAATGACTGCATACTCTTCTGTCAATCTTACTTAATACTATCATCATCATCATCATCAGCCTATAATGTTCCCACTGCTGGGACACAGGCCTCCTCTCTAGGAGAGGGAATGGGCTATAATCCACCACGCGGGCCCAGTGCGGATTGGTAGATGTCACATATCTTCGAATTTTTGGTTCTAGGACATGCCGGTTTCCTCACGATGTTTTCCTTCACCGTTTTTGCGAGCAGCGGTGATGAAATAAATTACTCAAAGTAATGCGCCTGCCTGGGTTCGAACACACGACTTACTGTTCGTAAGTCGGGGTCGCTACCACTAGGCCACCGCTGCTCTCAATTATACATACATAATTTAATACTATATAAATAAATAAATGCAAAAGGTTGTAAGGATGGATGGATGTTTCTTACTCTTTTACGCAAAAACTACTGACCGGATTTGGATGAAATTTGGCACACAGATAGTTTGTAACCTGAATGTAACACATAGGCTATTTTTTATCCCGGTAGTACGATCCCTAGGGACACTTACCGAACTCCACGCGGGTGAAGCCGCGGGGATAATATTTATCTAAATTGACAATTTATTGGGAATCTACTAAGCTTTTGGTCCTTTCATGAGGTTAGATCATCATCATCAACCCAGATTTGTATTTTCTTAATGTAGGTTTGTTCCCGTAAATCTATTTGATCAGGCCAATTTGCTCATAGCCAACGTAATGAAAAAGCCTACATTTATGGCAATCTTCTTTATTGTGTGCTTATTGCCTAACCTTGTGTCAGAGTTTTTATGCCGCCCTTGGGCCCCTTTTTTCTTTTTGGATGGGAAATCATCAAATGACTTCTTCCTCCCTGAGCAGAGCGGAAGGGAGTGTCAGACTTGTACTGACTAAAACCCAGTCATGTTCCTTTCTTGCTCTTTGTGTTCCAGGGCCGCTGTATCACTTTCGAACAGTCCCGCAGCCCCGGCAGGCATCGGCCCTTGCGAGCCCATCCCTGTGTGGCCCTTGGGCCCCTGACTTGGCTTCACATACTGTCAAGAAATATCTCTCAGGCATGCTGGTTTCCTCACGATGTTTTCCTTCACCGAAGCAAGTGATAATTATACAATACGCACATAAATCCGAAAAATAACAGGTGCGTGTCTTGGGTTTGAACTCGAGACCTATGACTTGGCAGTCCGACCGTCACAGCACTAGGCTATCGGCAATAGAAATCTAGTTTAAAATACATATGTATCTACTTCATCAACATCATCTTTCTCAGTTAACCCCAAAATCTCCATTACGACGAAGAAATGCTCACAAAAACACTAGTAATAGATATATTTTTGAGATGGCCGTGATTTGGACAATGTTTGATGGTGTACCATTAAGGATCGTAAGCCTGGAGCTTACTTAATATAGTTTTAATAGCATTGTTAGCCCCTCCAGTGCGCACCTTGAGTATCTACCCCATTTTTTTAAACTCGTTTTAGATGCAAGTCGTTTGGGTAACAAAGAAACTTTTTTTTATTCAATCTTGGTTTTTGATTTGGTATATTTTAAAGTTATTTGAGATGTAAATGATGTGATTCTCCGAAATGCTAAAATATTTTGTGATATCTTTTCCTGATTTTTTTATAAACTATATATAAATTTAAATATTTAATTTATTTATTTATATATGTAAATTTTTTTTTTTTTTTTTTTTTATCAACTATAATAGTAGAGGAAGACCAAAGAAATGATATGGATGGACTGTATGAAGGATGATATGGCTAGAAAGGAGGTGACTGCTGACATGACGAGTAATAGAGAAATATGGAAGACGTCATGATGCGTCGAGCACAAATAATTTGGAATAAGGGCCTGCCCTTGTCCCAATTTATTCTCCTGAGAATGATGATGAAATTATCTAATAAAATTCTAAACTAGCAAGAAGACTATTTTGGAAAAGCTTCCACGATTTCAACACACAAATCATCTGTCCAGTTGATAGGCTTCATCGTGATCTCCCTGTCCTTAACCCATGTTACTTGGGGTCGGCGCAACACGTTGTTTTCTACCATTCTCCCTTGACAACCGTAACACAATCATTCACACCTTTTTCCTTAGGGGTGGTGCGGCGAATCATATTTATCATCTATGGTTCCCACTAGGGTTTATATGATTATTAGCTGGCAACACTAGCCAACAACTGGATGGAGACCGAAACGTCACGCAGACAATAGACCGGCAAATAATTGTAAATAAGTTATAATAATATAGTAAAGATATAACCCAGATCATTCCTCACACCAACCATCCATCGTTTCCTTGGTCTTCCTCTCCCTTTTTTTTTTTTTTTTTTTTTTGTGAAGGGCATCTCGCAGTTCAACCTAGGGAGGTTGTCGACTGCTTAACCGGGCTTTTCTGTGGATGCCTCGAAATTAAGGCCTCCAGCCAGAGCAACTTACAAACTAAACTACAAACTAAGCGACTACGCACTGAGGGCACCCCCTGTGGGGTACGGACCTCGGCTCAGGGCGTCGCTGGGAGAGGACAGCAAAGGGACAGGCTGGATCTGAGTGATATTATTTAGGGGCTGATTTAAGTCTACAGGCTCAGCTGCGCGGGCTGGCTCGAGCAAGGGTCGGGGAGGGCGTGTACCGGGGTTTCGCGACGGGCCTCGTCGGCGAGGACGGAAAGACGGATAACGGCGTCTGTGTTTTGGGAGCGTGCTGGTTTCCCTACTGCTCTCCTGGAGGAGGGTGATGTCATCGTCGGGGTCAACGAGAGTGTGCCTCGGGCGGCGGATCTGACTAATACGCGAGGGCTCGTATCGGGCGGCCGATGCGATCAGGGGGTTACGATGCCTAATAGCAGAATCGAAGAAGCGCTTGGCGAGGCGTTTCATGAACTGCTGGATAGTGGGCAATCTAAGATCAATGTGCAGACGATCATTGCGGACATAATAAGGGGCTCCCGTGACTTTACGTAGGAATCGGTTTTGGAGAACTTGCATTTTATAAAGGTACTTTGGATTGGCGTGGGCGAATACGACGCACGCGTACGTCATGATGGGACGGATCACCGCGGTATAAAGGCGCAATTTACACCTAAGAGATAGTTTACTTTTTGCCATGAGCAAAAAGTGGAGTCTACCCATCGCGAAGGAAGCGCGGTTACGAGCTTCCGTGATATGGTGTCTGAAGGACAGATGTTGGTCGAGAACTACTCCTAGATATTTGGCTTGCTTCTCCCAAGGGATAGGCTTACCGTACATAGTCATCGGGCTGGGGGAGGTGCGATTGTTACCGCGCGACGGTTTCGAGTAAAGAACCGCCTGACTCTTATCGGGATTAACCTCGATTCTCCATTTCCTGAACCAAGCGCCTAGGACGTTGGCTGAGGTTTGGAGGGTTTTGGCGATAGCGTTCTTACAACGACCCGTATAGTAGATGGCCGTGTCGTCTGCAAACAGGGCCAACTGAGCCTTTTTGCTCTTTGGTATGTCGCTCGTGAATAGGGTGAAAATGAGCGGAGAGAGAACGGAGCCTTGCGGGACTCCTGCGCGAATGGGGTGAGGGGAGGAGAGAGCGTCTCCGATGCGATAGCGGAAGGTGCGATCCGACAGAAAGTCTCGTAAGATGAGCACGAGACGATCCGGCACGCCCAGTTGGTACAGCTTGTACAACAAGCCGTTGTGCCAGACTTTGTCGAAGGCTTTCGCTATGTCGAAGTATAAAACACCTGTCATCGCTCCGCGCTGGAAGCCAGCGCTCAAATGTTCGACGATGCGGTGAACCTGCTGAATGCATGAGTGTTCGGTCCTGAAGCCGAATTGCTCGTTAGGAATGAGGCTCTTAGCTTCGGCGTAATCCTTGAGTCGCTTATAAATAAGCCTCTCGTAGATTTTGCCGAGTGCGTTCAGGAGACTGATAGGACGATAGCTGGATGGCTCCGCCTTGGGTTTACCGGGTTTCGGGATACCGATAACAGTGGCCTCTTTCCATATTTGGGGGAAGAAATTGTTACTCAGGGCTCCATTGAAGATGGCCGCCAATAAAACTATGAGTTGACTGGGGAGAATTTTGAGTACCTTGTTAGTGATACCGTCGGAGCCTGGTGCTTTCCGTGGTCGAAGCTTTTTAATGATGTCGTGCACTTCGTCTGGTGAGACTTCAGGCAGAGGATCATCGGGGTCTTCGACGGGAGGGATGGCAGCCCTACGTTCGACTTCAGCGTTCACCATCTCGAGGTGAGCTCTGTCTACTGGTTGAGAGCTAGGAGAGCACTGAGTTTCTAAACTGTCGGCTAGGCATTCGGCTTTTTCAGAGTTGTCAAAAGCGACGCTCTTGTCGGGTCGGATGAGAGGAGGCATCGAAGCCTGATCGGTGGCACGCATCTTTCTTTGCAATTGCCAGAAAGCGAGGTGGGTGGGCTCGAGTTCACTTATGTCCTTCTCCCATTGGGCGGAGCGATGCTCACTGATGCGCTTCTTTACAGCAAGCTGCAAGTAGCGCATGTGGGCCTTATTCGCGTCGCAGGGAAAAGAGCTGTAGGCACGGATGGCCGCGTTCTTCTCGTTTATCAGTTCACGTACGTCATCGGGAAGGCGCCAGCGATGATCACTCATGACTGGGACTTCTCGTGAACAATCCTTCAGTACGGATTGGATGTGTTCTGTAAACGAGTCGATGGCGGCCGTCGTGTCAGCAATTGAGACTATGTGATTAGGGATAGTATCCAGGTGAGGCGACGAGAGGCACTTCAGCTTTTCGCTGACTTTCCTCCAGTCGGTGATCATTTGGGTAGGCGGGGGCTGGCTGGGGTCTGAGGGACCTGAGCGAGGAGTTAAGTGCATGAGCATTGGACGGTGGTCGGAGTTGAGCTCATGGAGCGTTTCGATCGAATGCAACTTGAGGTTGACATTCTTGAGAAGCGCTATGTCTAGGACATCTGCGCGAAGATTGGGATCGTGGGGATAATGAGTGTGCTCCATAGGAGCGATAGGGTCAAAGATGAGAGAGTTCGCTAGGTTGAACACGAGTCGCCCTCTAGGAGAGGTCAACGTGCTGTTCCAGGCTGGGTGTTTGGCATTGAGATCTCCCGCTAAGATAACGGAGTCACTCAGGCCGAAGAGGACGGTGAGGTCCTTGGTGAGTGGGATGTGCTCCTCGGTCGAGCCACCGGGAGGAATGTAAGCCGAAATGATGGTGATCGGCGAGTGACCGGACATGCCGAGCCGACAGATGGAAACCTCAAGAAGAGACTCTAACGGGGGAGGGTCTAACGGAATGCAATGTAGTTCTTTCCTAAAATATATTAAAGTACCGCCCTTGTGACAGCGCGACAATTTGCTTGGCTTGGGAATTTTTCCCCTTCCTCCTTTTTCCCTTTCCGACGACTTGGTAGTCGTCTTCAGAGGACGAGGAGGCGGACGATTCCGAGAACTCGGGGTCACTAACCGGGACTGAAGTGTCCATCTTCTCGGAAGAGGACAAAGACGTTGCAGGTGTGGAACGCTCCATTGTGCTCGAAACAATGGGCATTTTAACAATGGGCGTCTTAACAATAGACGCCGCTTTTGCCGTCGGTTTCGCAGGAATGCCTTTGTCGGCGGGTGGGGGCGATAGCGGGCTATCTAGCTCGCTAAAAACAACAATGGGTGCCGACTCTGGCATTCTAGGAATGTCATTGTCGGCGGGCGTAGGTAGCAAGGAGCTGTCGAGGGCATCGCTGAATTCTGCGATGGCCGCGTGCTCTAGGGCGTCAAATTGGGCGCCATATTTCTCCCGAAAGTAGGAGTCCTGAAAAAGAATGCGTTTGGCAAAATCCAAAAGGATTTTGTCTGACATTATGGGGCCTAGTGGGCTAAAAGTTAGCCGACATTTGAGTGAAGCTCACACCTAATCAACCTAATACCCTAACTCCCCGGGTGGGTGGGCCCGGGGGTGTGTGGCCTCTCTGCCTGTTGTGGCAGGACAGAGAGGTGAGTACTTAAGGTGTGCCCTAAGCTGTGATACTGTCGCCAATCTTAATGTGCGACAGGTCCCTACGCCCACGACGGGGCCTCAAGGTCGAAGGGGTAGACACTCCCAACCGACACAAGGTGAGTAGCTGTTGAGAGAACCAGAGACTAGGTTTGACGAGGGTAGCCCCCAAGGCCAAGGTCCTAGCTCTCGACTCCAATGGATAGCTTCACCCTGAAGGGGCTAGGCGAGTGGATTGGGTCACCACTCTCTTGGCTTCGTTGGCACCGTGAGGTTTCCACCAAGAACCACGAAACTGTGGCTTTTACTCCTAAGGAGTCAAAAGCGCGACGCGAACCGCGGGCGTAGCAAATCAGCTGTGATCGCGTACGCAATTTACAACCGACCTGCTACGACGTAGCACTACACAAACACAGCACTGACGGAGCCAGCGGCCGGCGGGCGGGACATACACCGTATGCTACGTCGTAGCACACAGTGACAATGGAGGGGCGCGGGGTGCGCAGGGAGCGATCGGAAGCAGCGGAACGCACGTGTGCACTCTGCGGCGGCCGAGAGCGGAATGAATGTCTTCCTCTCCCTCTCCATCCATCAACGTTTATATTCGATGATTGGCCGGTTGGTCTAGTGGTTAGTGACCCTGACTGCTAGGACGGAGGTCGTGGGTTCGATTCCCACACAGGACAAATCTTTGTGCGATGAGTACGATTATTTGTTCTGTATCTGGGTGTAAATTTATCTATAATATGTATGTATTTAGAAATATATAAGTATGTTTATCAGTTGTCTGGTTGCCATAGTACAGGCTCTGCCTAGTTTGGGATCAGATGGCAGTGTGTTGGTTGTCCCAAGATATTATAGATATTATAAGATATTATATTCATCACTGCCGGTTAATAAGCATTATGAAATATAACACGTATTTACTCAGTTATTAAAAGTAACTGTTCCTATGTTCTCAGTTACTGGTTTTATCGTTCATAAAGTTTAATTCCTCTTGTGTGGGATGACACGGTAAGCCAAACTGAATTTTAGTGGCTAATCATTTCTTAGATGTGATTATTTTACATGAAGTGAAATGTTAGCGATATTATAAAGCTATCGATATAGCAGATTATGTTTCGAGAATTATGATTATAAGTATATATTATATCGCTTTATGTATCGAGATACTGTTCGTCTGTTTGTGTTGGTGATGTTAACCACAGGTCTCGAAAACGACTAGACTGATTTTGGAACTGTACATGTACTGTGGTTTTCTATTCTTTTGTTTTTTATTTTATTTTCTGTTATTTATGACAGCGAGCAGTATTTTTTTTTTGTATAGATTATGCCCCACACTAGGAATTTCTCCTGTATCGTGTCTCCTGTATCGTATACACAAACAGCCGGACCCGGAACAACTATCTGTAGGTCATACAAATATTTGTTTCGTGCGGGGTTCGAACCCGCGACACGCAGCGCAGCAGTCAATCGCTCAGCCACTGCGCCAACAGTGCCGCCGCTTTTATTATTTCTTTGTTTAAAATTTTCTTAATTTGGAATTCTTTACTTGAAACTCTCCTTGTTTCAAGTAAAGAATTCCAAGGTGAGCTTAATTGTAATCAATAAGATAACGTTATTTAGTTTTCATGAACTCACACGTCTAACCAAGGGGTATCGTATTACCTAGTATTAACTGGGTTGTGGAGGTCAGATTGGCAGTCGCACCATGTATAATAACTGGTATTCAACTGCATCCGGTTAGGCTGGAAGCTGACCCCAACATAGTTGGGAAAAGGCTGTGCAGATGTTGATGATTATTTAGTTTTCATGAAAGTACGTGTCAAATTTACACGTGTAATAAAATGTGCCATAAAATATCGCAAAATAATCCTTTCAATACAATAATCATTACCCATTTATAGGTATATAAAAACCCAGCAATAATCCGATTTTCACGCCCAACCCTCTAATGCGATCAATTCCTTTTCATGCAACCCTCGTATAATGTCTGAGGACAAAGAGACCCCGCTTTGTATTTTGACAGGAGTTAATGTTGTGGGGTCCTGATATCTCTACCTGACGGGGATGGTACAATAGACCCCCTGTTGGGAACGTGTGCCGTATTGTCCATTTTTGCAGGGTTAGATAAATTGTAAGTGCACTTGTTAAATTGGAAGGTTAATATGGTTTGGACGTACATTTTGATGATGTGTAGTGTTTTGTACATTGTAGTAGGTAGTAAGTAATAATAAACTTTTACTTTATGAATCAAATCATCCTCATTAGAAGGCTTGAAGTTACCCAAAGGGCAATGGAGAGGGCTCTGCTCGGAGTTTCCTTGCGTGGTCAAATCAGAAATGAGGACATCCGCAAGAGAATCAAGGTTACCGACGTAGCTCGAAGAATTGCCAAACTTAAGTGGCAGTGGGCAGGGCACATTGCTCGCAGAACAGATGGCCGATGGGGCCGTAAAGTTCTGGAGTGGCGACCGCGAACCGGAAGACGTTACGTTGGAAGGACCGATGACCTGGTGAAAGTTGCGGGGATCCCCTGCATGCGAGTCGCACGGGACCGGTCAATATGGCGACACTTGGGGGAGGCCTACGTCCAGCAGTGGACGTCTTTCGGCTGAAATGATGATGGTGATGATGAATCAAATGGTCCAAAGATGAAGGCATGTTGTTTATTCAGGATTTCAGCTCTGATAGTCGCTATACAGGTTGTAACATAATAATCGCAAGACCTCTCGTGTGGTGTCTCAAACCATTTAACGAATGACTGCCTCATTGATTTAGTGGTCGCAAGCGCGACTGCTGAACATGAGGTCCTGGGTTCGATTCCCAGGTCGGGTAAAGTGTTATGCGTATTATATACGCATTTGACTATGTAGTCCAAATATACAGGGTGTAAGCAGACTCTTCACGAAACCGTTATCCAAGCATTATGTACATCAAACTAAGTAATTTTACGCAAAAAATATTGCTAGGAAACGACTTTTTTTTGGGGTATAAAATCACTTTTTACAGTACGGTTCAATGTAACGCATCCAAAACATTGTGCTGATGGATGGATTGAATAGTACGGAGGTCGTGAACGTGTTTAAAGTAAAAAAAAATACAAAAAAACAAGTATGTAAAAAAAAATGTGAAAAAGTTGAAACTTTGACCCCCTATATCTTCGTAACTAGAAGATTCCCAGGTATGGTCTAGAACAAAGAAATGACGCAATGACGGGGAGGACAAGTGCCTTTCGGCTTTGTTAAGAGTCTTTTTACACTCTGTATGAAGTAGCAAAAAATAAGGCTTTTACTCTTCAAATCCACTTCAATAATAAAAACTCCCGCTAACGTTGCAATTTCCCATCAGATTCAAAGCGAACAGTTATCTATTAACTTCAAATGTCAGTAATAACAAATCAGTTTACGCTATTAACCTGGACTCGTATGGTAGGCCACTGCAATTGTCCAGCCAATTGCGATGATTTGCGGCAATCATGGTGGGCTGTTATGTCAACTTATTATGGCGATTCTATGTAGATTTGCAAGTGACAGATGTAGATTTGAAATCAAGGGTATCAGTTTCCCTGCCAGGGCTGCGGGACTGCTCGAAAGAGATACCGCGGCCTTGGAACACAAAGGGCAAGGAAGGAACATGGATGGGTTTTAATAAGTAAAAGTCTGACACTCCCTTTCTCTCTACCCAGAGTGGGAGAAGTCATTTGATGATTTCCCATCCGAAAAAACAAAAAAGGTTTCGGTTTCCTTATTTCCTCGTGCTAAATAATAACAGCCGCTCGTGTCGATCTTGAGGTTAAGGTGGATGGGTGACCACTCATTACATGACGAGTATCCTCCGTGCCTCGGAAAGCACGTTAAGCCGTTGTTCTCGGCTGTCATTTGAAGATCTTTGACAGTCGTTACAGGTAGTCAACAGCTCGAAAGGCTAACAACCAGTCTAATCAAGGGGTATCGTAATATACCAGTACTAACTGGGTTGTGGAGGTCAGATAGGCAGTCGCTCCATGTAAAATACTAGTATTCAGCTGCATCTGGTTAGGCCTAAAGCCGACCCCAACATAGCTGGGAAAAGGCTAGGTACTTAATATCGATACTGGAGACATCAGGTAACAAACTTAAACAAAATATGGAAATAAGTCGAACCTTCTTACTAAAAAACTTATGTTTTCAGCCTGTATAAGATCGAAATGCTTTACCACATTCCTGATCACCAATCATTATTGTAACCTTGTCGCGCCCGACAGTTAAGCTTCCCATCCTGGCCTTGACAGAAATAGAAAAACATACCTCGGGTATTACGAGAAAAATCGTAGGAAAACGCTCATTTCGACGAAGGCTGTACGCAATCATGCGCGAACTATGGTATTGGCATACTTAATTTTGCTTGGCATACATGCTCATCCGACTTTAACATACAACCTACTGCCAAACAAAATCTGACCCTATCATCTTCAGCTAAAGACTGAAATTCAACTACAGCTCCGCACGCACTTACAGGTCTTTGCCTGTAAAGTATTTGATTGTTTAAAAAGTCGTATGTGCATATTTGAATTACGTGATTTCTGTTTTAATGCTAAAAATTAAAGTTGAATTTCGTTTGTATACGTCCAAAGATGAGTATTACTATTTATACGTCCTAAATCTCTTGTCGATTATTCAATTATAAATATGTCTGTTTGCTGTGCGAAAAAATATTTTTTACGTTTTCATATTCAAGTAGTGATTGTTGAGAAAAATAAGCAATTAACGTAGAAATAAGATTTTTTATTACTGTATTTTATAGATGATAATTGATGTCAGTTGTTTCTTATTGTGTTTAGGATGATTATGGTATTTAATGTATCTAAGCTACCTATTGACGAGTCAGACTATGATTTATTCTCTAGTATTGAAACCGGTGTAATCAACAGGAACAATGTAGATAAGAACAGAAACTATAATCGTTTTTACTTTGACTGATAATCAAAGTTATTAATTATTCTTATTCGATATTACATAATTTTTCTCCTCGTTCTAGGGCACACGAGATTTCTTTTTTACATTTCTGCTTTTCACTTTATGAAACGTAGGTTTTAAGTTTTTAACTTACGTGTACATGAAATATCTAAAAATGAATTCATGAATTCTAAATATGTATTTCTGTCAATTATTGTTTGAAGTTGACTGGGACGGAATAAAGTTTTAACAAAGTTCAACGCAACACAAATCACTAAATAGCGTTGAACTTTATTTTATCCAGAATTTCTCAGTAGCAGCCACGGAGTTTGGATTTGAGCCCGGTTGATGGCAATAGGCTCACCCTTATTACATGGGGCTTAAA
Source organism: Lycophotia porphyrea (assembly GCA_950005105.1). Taxonomy (NCBI): domain Eukaryota; kingdom Metazoa; phylum Arthropoda; class Insecta; order Lepidoptera; family Noctuidae; genus Lycophotia; species Lycophotia porphyrea. The sequence goes on along the minus strand of OX465405.1, from coordinate 2,576,929 downwards.
CATAACTGGTGAAATGAGGGTGTACTAATAGATACACCTCTGCCTAACCCTACGGAGATTACAGGTGTGATGTTATGTTATTACGTGATTTGTGTAAGGCAAATTATTCAGCTTCACCAGCAATTTGGTTGAAGATGCTTTTTCAAGATTATATCAAAACAGTACAACAATCTTAACACTACAAAAGCTAACTCGAACTTTAAACTTACACTCGTGGACAAAAAAAAAGTGGCCGTTCTTAAAACAAAGCCACATTCGGCCTTAACCCGTCCATCGACCTTTCTAATATATTTATAATTATAGTCCACAACACTCCACATTTGTAAACATGGATGTGACGTAACAATCTATTATTTTTTATAGTTATTTTTGGTTCTAAACTAAGCTTTAGCGCGGTTGCGCTTGGGCAGGTTTCGTTTTTACGTAAATTTGACAGCTGTCAAAATTTAATGATGACAGATGTAGGTTTTGTTTTCAGCTGCTTGTCAACAGTTTGTAACAACACAATAATTACTATTTATTAAATAACTTTGATTTGACTGGCATTACCTAGATACTATTAAAAGGGCAAAGCATTAAAATACCATAGAAAAACAGCGAAATGTTTTTGTCAGCAGAATAGGGCGAATACTACTCAGGGATTGACCTAAACCAATTTGAACCCAGAAAACAGAATCTTAAAGAATATTATGCAAATCTCATCACTCTCCCAAAAATATCTACTTATAACAATGAACACACAGACCTATTTTAAGGTACTTATGAGCATATAAGAGAGACAAAAGAGTACTTTAATGTCCGGTTGACGCATACCACACAAGATTATGGGTGTCCGAATTTGAAAGTATAAAATTAACTTATGTGCTATTAAAATTAGATTAATGTAAATAAGTATCTGTTTATTAGGTATGTGGAATAAAAAAGGTCATATTATGATAAATTATGGTCTATAAGTCATTATAGATACAACAATATTACAAAAAAAATATTGAATTGTGTAAGTAACAAAAGCTGGCTGAATCATTTTTTCGTCATTCTGAGAATGACATAAAATATTTGAATGCCTTTTTGTCCGCACATAGTTTAAATTAATAAATTAGTCCCAGGCATTACTACCGTCTCCACAAATTCCTCCAAAAACAACCACACTACGACGTCAAATGACGTCAGAACAATTACGCAAGTGTACGGCCAAGAAAACGGTACCAGTAGAGATATCTAGGCGTATGACTCTTAAGGAGCACTACTAGCAGTACTATTCCTCTAAAGACAACCACACTATGACGTCAAATGACGTCAGAACAATTACGCAAGTGTACGGCCAAGAAAACGGTAACAGTAGGGACATCTAGGTGAATGAATCGTCGCGTTACGTGTTGACATGCGAGCGAGTGTCACGCATCAAATGAAAACGATACTCGCAGGTCACGTGATACGCCGCTATTTTTAGAGGTTAGTGTCTTTGTTGTGGGGTCAGCAGGGAAAGTGGTGCCTTTCGTTAATGATTTTAGAAAAAAAAGAACCGTTTGAAAATATATTTGGGCCTTTTAGTGGATAGGATATTCGGAAGCCCTGTGGTCTAGAACAGTACAGCGAGGAAGAAGCGTGAAAGGTGGTACTATAAAAATGACGTTTAAATATGTTGATATTTGTGAAGACTGAAGTTTTCATTAGAATGAAAACGCTGCTTTACCTAATATTACCCATCGCCATTTTCAATCTGCAAAGCATTTTATATCATTTAATTTTTTTGACTAAAACATGATAGTGTGTGATGTGTGTGTATGTGTGTGTATGTGTGGGACTACGTTACTGAAAACATGCAAAGAACGAGTACTTAGTATTTAACTTCTGTTTACAATAATTAACTAACTTTAGAAGGTTCTCGTTTTACTTCTAATCCTATTCATTTTTTTATTAGCACAGTAAGAGGTCAATGGACTATAAAACCATTTAACTTCACAAATGTAGAAATATTCTGGAACCATTACACCCTTTTCACACATGAGAAGTCAGCAGACAGACACCCAAACCAAAATGGCTTCTAATAATATAATGGTTAAATTGTTATAAACAAAAGTATAAGAAACGATTTCACATGTTTAAGTGTTATTCCCCGGCTTTGGGCTAACGATCGTTTAATAGTCAGCTGTTTTGATGCACTTTAGTTATTTCACTTGTTAAGAAATATTTGAAGTGTGCTTTAGTTTTTTTGCAAATGGCTGCTAATTTCTGAACATATTTAGAAAATACATACAACGTTTTTTGTGGTGATGCAAGGGAAAATGAATCTAAGAGCCTAGCACGAACGGGAGACGTAAATTCGTCTGTTTTTAGAATCGAAAATACAATATCCCGTAGCAAGGCAATATTATTCTATGGATTCCGAAAAGGATCACCGTAAACGAAGTGTAAGGGATATTGATGCACCTGCCAGGGCTGCGGGACTGTTCGAAAGAGATATCGCGGCCCTGGAACATAAAGGGCAAGGAAGGAACATGGATGGGTTTTAGTTAGTACAAGTCTGACACACCCTTCCGCTCCGCCCAGAGCGGGAGGAGTCATTTGACGATTTCCCATCGGAAAAAAAGGGACATTGATGCGCAACTCGTTACCTATAATGTCATTACAAATCTCGTATAGTGGGATGCTAATATAGAGCCTTGACCTTCACAAGTTGTATTCTAACTTTCTGGGTCATTTTATTTCATAGATTTAAGTCAGGGTGTAACGTTTGTGCGTGAATGTTTCTTTACATTCAGGCACAAACGATTACCACGTTTTTAATAGCTACATCTTTCATGAAAACAAAAAAAAAACTGGCCAAGTGCAGTTTGTACTCGCGCACAAACGCTTCCGTAACATAAACCGAAAAAAACACGTTTCTGGCTGTCTGTCACCAGGCTGTATCTCATGAACTGTAAAAGCTAGATATAGTTAAAATGTTCACAGATTATGTATTTCTGTTGCTGCTATAACAACAAATATTCAAAATATAAATGCTTTAATAATTAAAGGGGGCTCCCATACTAGAAGAAAAAAACACGTTTCGTAAGTAACTAGTATAGTGATTCTGATTACTTACTGGCTTATATTTTAACTAGATATGATATTTATAGTTTTTATATTTTGATTATGATATGTGGTGAGGAGGATAGAAAATATGACGTGAGAAAAGTTTTGAGTATGAATGTGGATATGTAAAAGAGTAGAGCACGACTAAAGAAAAGATGGATGGACTGTGTGATGGATGATATGGAAAGAAAGGAGGTGTCTGATGAAATGACGAGTAATGGCGAATTATGGAAGAAGAAGACATGCAACACTGACACCAAATAAATCGGGATAAGCAAGGCAGGAAAACGACGATGATGATATTTCGATTTTATTCAATACTAGCTTCTAGCCGCGGCTTTGCTCGCGTTAATTTAGAATTTGACAATTGAGCTCTTAACACACTGCTAAAGTTTCTATAATAAAATAATACATCATGATCCGAAAGACACGAGGCACCATTTATTAACATAAGATCATTATTGTTGTTTTCTTCGGGAACAGTACTTTTTTTCGGGATGAAAGGTACCCTATGTCCGTTTTTGTACACTTGACAACGTATATCGGCGGTAAAGTGCCAATACCTCCTAGCTGACATTTTTCGAGAGTATAAAAACTCTTAAACTTTTTGAATTTAAAGGCGTTATTCGCATGTTTTATAATGTCAGTTATGAGGTATTAGTTTACTTCACCGTCGATATGCAAAATTTCAGGATGATGGGTTCAGTAGTTTAGGCGTGAAAAGGTAACAAACCAACAAACAAACTTACTTTCGCTTTTGTAATATTAAAAAACTTAAGGATTAGGATAGTTAGGATTCTTGTAAGTATATCGCATGCCGACAAGAGGGAAGACATATTTTTTTGGAAAGGTAACTGGAACTATTTGGAAAAAATCTCAAAGTACAAGTTTCAATAGTCAGGTTGTGAACCCCAAAACCTTGACGAAACAATAATGAAGATAATTACAAAAAATAAATGTGAGAAAATACAACTCCTTGTTTACGCAAATTACAAAATTTCACCGGACACAAATCGCGAAGCAAATTGACGTTAATTTATAATTAAACGAAAATCATAAACCGTATAAAGTAGAAGTAAATATAACGAATAGACAAAATATTTTTACTTTTTTTTTGTTTTAATAGATACTTTTTTTTTCTAATTGAATACGTAAATCCATTGTCTATGGTTATGCTACGCTCATGATTTCGCAATGAAATTTTTAATCACCTCATGGCTGTTTTAGTTTTTGATATAAAAGTTTTTCAATTATTTATTCGTTACGATATGTCTAATAAGTGTTTCCTATGATGTCTATGGTTCCCATGGTCCATCAATTTGGAGATAACTGTTGTGTCAAAACAAAACATAGTTTAGTGATGGGTTGTATTGTTTTAAGGTTCTAGGGGTCAACCAGGTATTTAGTGGCTTCAACAACCATGATATTAAACAATCGATTCCCGGGTCGGACAAACTGTTGTTGGCTTCTCCCGTCAGAATTTTGTATGTAGCAGCCACGGAGTCTAGAGCTGTGACCTGTAGATGGCAATAAATTCGCCTTCAATTGCATGGGACTTTTTCTTTTTTTATTCGAATGGGAAATCATCAAATGACTTCTCCCGCTCTGGGTGGAGCGGAAGGGAGTGTCAGACTTGTACTGACTAAAATCCATCCATGTTCTTTCCTTGCCCTTTGTGTCTAGAGCCGAGGTATCTCTTTCGAACAGTCCCGCAGCCCTGGCATACTTATTGCATGGGACTTAAACATAACTGGCGAAATGTGGGTGTATTAAGTACACGTCTGCCTAACCCTTCGGGGATTACAGGCGTGATGTTATGTTCTTCTGATTCTCCATCCCTGCTCACATAAAACTCGTTACATTTGTCAACACAAAATAACCGAAACCTTTCAAAAAGCGAAAGAAAGTTACAAAAATAAATATACCATCGATTATAACGATACCTATCACAATCGCCAATCGATTATAACTTAATCGAGTTACGATTTATAGAAATAATCGGTCTTGATTTATATGAAAATTGAACTTTGATACCGCATTCAAAAACCAACCTTACCATCTCTGATTAAAGTACAATTTTGAATGATAAGTTAGTAGTGTATGAGTACAATTTTTATGAACCTTCCAACCTAGAGTTAAAGTTCAATTTTGAGTAATAAGTTGATGGTGTATGAATACAAATTGTATGGTAGTAATATCAAAGGGTTGCGCGTGCGCCGTTTGATACTAACGTTTGAATAAATCAACAAAAACGACGGGCGGCGATGACTAATGTACCTACTATTTATAATTTGTGCTGGACAGGGAAATCGTTGGAATAGACAGAGCTGTTAAATTTGATAGAAATTTTGGAATTTATTCAGAAAGCTGTGTGACATAAATTAAAATGACGATTATAGAATAACGTAAACGATATCATAGATTAATTCGATATTACTACAAACATCCTTCAACCATCATGACTACAGGCTCAGAAAGTACGTTAAGCAGTTCCGACTGTCAACTTACTTGACTACTCATGACAAATGCGTTGACAGCTACAGCAAAAGAAATCACCATCACAATCAATTCACCTTTATGGATTTCGTTCATTACTTATTACAAATTTCTGTGAAACGACTTTAGGTATTTCAAACAGTAGGTATTTTGACCGTAGGTAAATCAAAAATAGTTGTAATAACCTTTTTTTTTTTTACGGATGGGAAATCATCAAATGACTTCTCCCGCTCTGGGCAGAGCGGAAGGGAGTGTCAGACTTGTACTGACTAAAACCCATCCATGTTCCTTCCTTGCCCTTTGTGTTCCAGGGCCGCGGTATCTCTTTCGAACAGCCCGCAGCCCTGGCAGGAGTTGTAATAACCTTAGATATTATAATACGTAACCTCACTAACTGCAATTAAAAACTAGTTGTTAGAATGCCTACATAATTTTTAACAATTCACTCGCTCTTCTAGATTGATTTTTCATTTCTGGAGAAAAAAATACGAAAAGTATTGAACAACATAGAAAACATAATTGAAATCAAGACTTTGAACAACATAGAAAAATAAGTGTCGTAAATCTTATAAATTAATTAGAATCCAAGCCGTCATACGGGATCATCGACGCGAACCACCCACTTTTGTAGGAAAAAGCTAGTTTTTTTAATTATTAAAAAAAATATTTCAGATTCATCCTAAGATTACATCCATATTTGTTACTAAAACTGCGAGCTTACAAAACAATGTAATAAATAATGGATTTAAAAATTCATTATTTATTACTAATATTAATAAAAATAAATAGTTTCATTAAATAACACAATAAAAATGTTATCTTACAAAATCATTTTAATAAAAAGTCATCTCTACAACTTTCCCTGTTCGTCTAATTTAAGTTAACCTAATACGAGCGAGCCTCATAAACAAATTATAGAAAAACAAACAGAACAACAAAATAACATAATATAACGCATCAACAATGCGGTAATTTAAATAAATTACACCGTAATTAATAATTTAACCTGATGATCTTTTAAATTAAAACAAAATATGATATTATTTATTATAAGGCACAATTTTTGGTGTAGTCTCTACAAAGAATGATTCTACTTGAAACTGTATCTTTACCATATCAAGAACTTACCAGCATCATCATCATCAGCATATCTTTTTTGGAGTCGGCTTCCAGTCTAACAGAATGCAGCTGAATTCCAGTAGCTTACATAAAACGACTGCTTAACTGACATTCACAACCCAGTTAGTACTAGGTAATACGATAGAAAACTGGTTGTCAACTTTCAAGCCACTAATTACCTGTAACGACTGTCAAAGATCTAAAAATGACAGCGAGGTAACTCGGTATGTAATGGGTGGTCACCCATCCACAGACTAACCTAGGAAAGCGCGGCTTAACGAGTTCCCAGTGGCATGTCACCTACATAACAGTAACAGCGTTACTAGCATAGTTTTAAGGTTTTATTTACTAAAACAATTTGTATTATATCATACTAGCTGATGCCCGCGGCTTCGACCGCGTGGATGTCGGTACGCGACCAAAATCACATCATCATCAGCCTATAATGTTCTCACTGCTGGGACACAGGCCTCCTCTCTATGAGAGGGAATGGGCTATATAATCCACCACGCGGGCCCAGTGCGGATTGGTAGATGTCACATACATATCTTCTAATTTTTAGAGCAGTGGTGATGAAATAAATTACACAAAGTAATGCGCCTGCCTGGGTTCGAACCCACGACATACTGTTCGTAAGTCGGGGTCGCTACCACTGGGCCACCGCTGCTCTCAAGAAGTACATATATTATAATCTATTACAGCTGCAGTAGTTACATAAGTACTATAATCTCAATACAAACCGTCCTTTAATGACATAATAATGCGTTTCAAAGAATTCTTCGTAATATGTAGTTTGTTCGTAAATGCAGATGATTGGTCCACACCGATATTTCTTAAATATGGCTTTTTCTTTGGGTTGCTTCTCTGTTACTTTGTAGTAAGGAATAAGAACTTGAAGTGCAATTCGCTTAACATAACATTAGCCTTATTATAAGCCTGTACGGGCTGCGGGACTGTTCAAAAGAGATACCGCGGCCCTGGAACACTTAGGGCAAGGAAGGAACATGGATGGGTTTTAGTCAGTACAAGTCTGACACTCCCTTCCGCTCTGCTCAGAGCGGGAGAAGTCATTTGATGATTTCCCATCTGAAAAAAAAAAGGACCAAGTTAGCTGGTGAGTTGTAGATTGTTAGTCCCGGGAATGGAACTCAGAAACCTTAGCTCAGCATCGAAGCGGGTAACAGCAACCAAATAAGCAGAGATTTCTATGTTTTACATCTCTGCTTTTTTGGTTGTTGACCCGTACCAAGCCGCTAGAAAAATGTGTGGATTATATATCAACCCTAATTAAAATAAATTGGTCGACCACAACTATTATAATCACACATAAAAATCTTTTTCCCCCATTCCTTTGTTTCAACAAAAACAACACACAATTAAAAACAAAACCGCGAACGTAGCATCAAAAAGCCGCCGCCAACTTCAAAGTAAAGTAAAAAACTAAGCGCAATTTCGTTAAAAAACTCAGCACAATAATGCACTGAGCTTACCCCTTATCCGTCCGCATAAGTTATGCTAACAAGTTGGTTTGCGTGACCCGGGCCTCGTTAGCCCGGGCAGGCCGAATGCTACCGTTACACCGTCGGGTAATGTGATGTGTCATTTTAAATAGCCTCTTAGAAATGAATGATCCGAAATAAAATGGTGTTATGAGCAAATGGTGTAGGGTGGCTGTGAGTTTGGTGGGATAGTTTTTGAGCTTGGTTTTCTGGGCTTACTTTTTTTTTACTTTTGCTATCACAAAAAAAACCGAGAAGGCGGAGGCGCTCGTGGCTAAATAATAACAGCCGCTCGGATCGATCTTCAGGTAAAGCCTCGCTTGCCTAGTTGGTCCTTGGATGGGTGACCACCCATAACATAGCGAGTTTCCTCCGTGCCCCAAAAAAGCATATTAGGCCGTAGGTCCCGACTGTCATTTGCAGATCTTTGGCAGTCGTTAAGTCAGTGGCCTGAAAGTCTGACCACCAGTTTTATTAAAGGGTATCGTATTACGTAGTAATAACTGGGTTGTGGGGGTTAAATTGGCAGTCGCTAGATTTAAAATACTGGTGTACAGCTGCATCCGGTTAGACTGGTAGCCGACCCCAACATAGTTGGGAAAAGGCTAGGCAGATGATGGTATGTACAAAATATTATAACTCCTGCACCTTTTAGATTCATCCTTACGTTTTAGATCTTTTTCATATTCAAACTCTCAAACACTCACACCGTCAAAGAAATTTTTCTAATTTCACGTTTTTACAGCTGTGGCTATATGTTGTTTTTCATTTACTCATATCAAATGTATTTCGATGTGTAGGTAATATTATTATGAAACGACTCTTTCATTAATTGATTGTTTATAATTACAGAAATAAATAGTTCAAAGTGAATAAAAACTTGATAGTACTAAGCTAAAGGCTACAAGCCGCAATTGCATGATTGTTTGTTTAGAATTATAAATTGTTGGAAGAAAAATGAATAACTATACCTAGATACCGTAATATAAGAAGTTAACAATAATAAATGGCAATAAGTGGCTAAGCGCAAGTTCTATTCTTACTTAAGCTATTTTTTGACGTGACAACGTCTAATAAATCGATGAACGCCGGTTGCATGCACGAAAAAGTGTCCCGTTACGCTTGTTGTCCCTTTACGCTCATTGCACGCATGCGCCGCATCTATCTCTCTTCCACGTTGATGGCGTTGTCACGTTAAACTAGCGTCCGTAAACCAACTTTAGAGAAAACCAATTTTTTAAATAAAATTTTAGATGAAAATCTTTTCAGTTTATTTCTATCCCACTAATCGGGTCGGTTTCGTTATGGTCGAAAACTATCCCACAGAAATGTTTTAAATATTATGAATAATAATAAATTATGACACACAGAAATAATGTAGGTTCCCATTAGTAAAAGAATATTCGAAAATTCGGATCCGTACCAGTAGTTCCGAAGTTTCCTACATCTAAACTTACATACATACAAACTACATAACATCACTCCTTGTAACCCCGATAGGTTGGGCAGAGGTCTACCTAACAAGTACACTCTCGTTTCGCCAGTTATGTTTAAGTCCCTTGTAAGGGGGCGAGCTTATTGCAATCAACCGGGCACAAATCCAGACTCCGTGGCTGCTACTGAGAAATTCCTGATGTAAAAACCTATTAACACTTTTCCCGACCCCGTTATCAATCCCGGAACCTCATGTTCAGCAGTCGCGCTTGCGACCACTAGACCAACGAGGCAGTAAAACATACAAACTTTACCTCTAATTATGTATAGATTCATTATTGCGCATTGCTCCAAAAAAATGTAGATAATAGAACATGTTAAACTCTTTCTAAAGAACAAATGTTCTGACAACGGTCTTGTTTCTAAAAGAAGAATTGTTTGAAACGAAGTATTATACAGGGTGTAAACAGACTCTTCACGAAGCCGTCAACCAAGTATTATGTACATCAAATTAAGTAACTTTACGCAAAAATTAGTGCTGGGTAACGACTTTTTTTTTTGGGCTGAAAAATCACGTTTTACAGTAGGAATCAATGTAACGCATTCAAAACATTGTGTTAACGGGTGGATTGAATAGTGAGGGGGTCCTGGAGGCGTTTAAAGTAAAAATCTTACATTCAAAACATGTATTTTAAAAAAACTTGTGAAAAAGTTGGAACTTTGACCCCCAATATCTCCGAAGCTAGAAGGTTCCCAGGTATGGTCTAGAACAAAAAAATGATCGCAATGATGGGGAGAACAAGTGCCTTTCGGCTTCGTTAAGAGTCTGTTTACACCCTTTTTATACAGCAAAGCATAATACTTTACTCATGAACCCAAACGTTACCTCTGGCCTCAAATTCCCAGAGGAATACACGTACATACTAACTGTAATGTAATGATAGTATTATGTCCAACATTATCTATATGAACGGACAAGCCTATTACATTAACTGGGTATAAGTTACTTTTTATTTTCAATTACATAAAAAGGTTTTTTAACCCCATTTTATAAATGGTTACGCGTAAGTTCCAATGTAGTTCTACATAGCCGTCGCAAATAGGCCGTCTCTTCTCTTCATCCGGGTTTTACTGATAGTTTTTTTGATAGTGATATTCTTCTAGCTTTCTACTTAATCTATAGGTATTGTATTTTTGAAGTTATACGTCTTTTGGCGATCAGACATGAGGACCTTCTAACAGAGTACTTTAACATGTATTTTTGGCGTATGCTTTGTTGGTTGTCCTTAAATAAATAAATAAATTATGTATTGCAATTACGTAATTAAGAGTTAAGATATACCACTTGATCAGATCATGAGGTCCTTCTAGTTAGCCAACTTAGATCTCTTCTCTCTAAGAGGGAGTGTGCCATAATCCACCAAGCAAGATAATGCGGTTGTTGGATGTCATATGCGTGCAACACTTCATTCATATTTTAGTTCCAAGACCACTGGTACCTCGGAACCACCACTGCTTAAAACATTACAAGTCGGTCTTGAACTTTATGAGTCTACGAAAATGACGTAATATTATCACGCAACTTTTTTAGCAACCAAAACTCACATCCAACCTTCTTTTCCAGCATCAAACCCCCATCAAAGGACGGCGTCACCAAAAGCAACCCGAGCAAGCGGCACAGGGAGCGCCTCAACGCTGAGCTGGACACCCTGGCTTCCCTCCTGCCTTTCGAGCAGAACATCCTCAGCAAGCTGGACAGGCTGTCCATCCTGCGGCTGTCGGTCAGCTACCTTCGGACCAAGAGTTACTTCCAAGGTTAGTGGAGCTTTTTGTCTTTGGGCTAAAGTGGTCAGAACATTTTCAGCATCAAAGATCAGCAATTTGGGAATATCTGTGCAGTTCTAAGGCGCGCATCATTTGAGCGTGATGTGATGACGATTACTGAAGTTTCAATAAGCTTTAAATATGAAAGCGTGTTTTCCTTTTACAATTAAATAGGTCCGCGGCACGTGACAAATAGTTTTTTTTTTTTAAGGTTTTTAAATCAGAACTCACAGATAACAATCTAATATCCTAGAAAAACAAATCACAGCGTTCCAAAGCTACTTTATTTTTTTTCTTGAACATAGAAAAGTGCACAATATTGTCCAATATTTTCCCACAAAAAGTGTATACACAGTAGTTCAAAATAGGGTTGACTCAAATAATTAGGTAGCGATTGGTTTTGTAATAAGTTACTTGAGTTTCAGGAAATTGTGCGAAGTTTGATTACTTTTCGTTACCTATTGTTATGTAAAGCTTAGTCCACACAAAGGCACACGTCGTGATTCGTTTCGTAGGATATTAATACTAGACAGTTTTACTACTAGATTACTTATATCATTATTATTTTGCTGGAGATAATTTTCTGAGAGAAATTCGGGAGAGACAATTTTGATTACGATCATAAAGATCAATCCTCACCAGGGATCTCTCGCTGCGCAGAAAAGGGACCAGGATTTTTGTATGTCAGCTGGACAGCTGGCCTTACATACAATATAGTTTTTGTAGTTTTCTCAAAAACAAAAACAATACTTAACTAATCTTCCCTACATACCTAACTAGTTTCCTCTTACAAGTCATCATCGCCTAACCTTTTCCCAAGTAAGTTAGGGTCGGCTTCCAATCTTTTACATGAAAGTGACTACCAGTATTTTACATGCAGCGACTGCCCATCTGACCTCCATAACCCAGATAGTGCTGGGTACTGGGTTAATACGATACCCAAAGGGTAAGACTGCATGTTAGATTTTCGGGTCACTGACTACCCGTATAGACTGTTGAAAATCTCCAAGTGACAGCCGGGACCAACGGCTTAACGTGCTTAACTAGGTATGTTATTGGTGGTCACCCATCTACGGACCAACCTAGGCAAGCGCGGATTAACCTGAAAATCACACACAGTTATTATACGCCACGAGCTACTTTTCCCTTATAAATGATACCTAAACAATATTTTTACATAAAAAACTAGTCTGCTAACAATCGGCGCCAGAACAATGAAAAACAAAAGCCTCCACAATAAACCCACAAACAACGGATCTATTCTCATTTTAAACCCAACACCTGACTTAAAATTTAATAAATCGAGTCTTAGAATCGGTTGCATACCGATGTATCGATTACTTATTTAATAAATGCCTTTCCCGGCACTTATTTAACGCTGTCAGCCAATTTTATTGCAGACTACAACGTATTAATATATGTGCCGTCTCACTGTGTTCTCGATTCGCTGGAATCGATACTGCATTCGATTTTGATGTAATCAATGTTGTTTAGATGCACTTTCAAGTAATCTAGTACAGGTCGACTTCAGCGGTAATTTTAATAGGAGGTTATGTTTGAAATGTGATAGCTTGGTTTCTGTATTTTTAGAGCTGGTTTTGCATATTTTAAAGATTAAAACGATGTGTTTAATTAATCCTCCGCTGGCATAAAGTTCCTTCTGTAACTTTATGCCAGCGGAGGATTGGTTTGAGCAAGAAAAAAGTAGGCTTTAAGCATTTAAAATAATCTTAAAGGTTTCTCTGTCTCATCATTTGCCAATGGGGATTATCGCGCATGAATTCACCGCTAGAGGCGTTCGTGTAGGGTAAGGTCTTCCGAAATGTCAGATGTCATAGAGTTTTCGCGCGTTGCGTGCTTTTTTATCACGTATTTTAACTAATATTCATGATTCTGGTCTAGATTGAGCCAATCCTGATTAATTATGACTTGAAGATTTTAAATAGCAACTTAGGATCTTATTTGTTAGTACTTGGAGGTAGAATGATTTTTAAACGTTTCAGCTTTTTACACTATGTTGATATACGTAATGAAATCAACTTTTTATGAAGTTATTTGTACTTTAAAGTATAAAATATAATTAATGACAGGACCTTACGCGACAGTGGCGCCATCTGGTGAGCTTAAAAACGAGCCAACATTAGCGACTTGCCAGAAAATCAAAATAATGATCACGATCATTGACAAAAAAGATACGTATAACATTGTTTTAAATTTTATGTAGCAAGTATGAATGTGGATGGGTTTAAGAGTAGAGGAAGACCAAAGAAACGATGGATGAAATATGAAGGATGATATGGCAAGAAAGGAGGTGTCAGATGACGAGTAATAGAGGAAGAAGTGTGAAAAAAGAAAATGGGGATTTCATGTAGCAAGTAATATTTAGCTGTAGCGGCTTAATTTTATTTTCTTTAAAGTACCAATTTGTTTGAAACGTAGGCCTGTTCAGATAGGCTTCATATTTTATCTTGATTAAAATCTGTCATATTTTTCACTGATCTCAATTTAAGCTTACTAAGATTTTTGCCAGAGTACGAACAAAGAATATGTACCTTTGAACACAGTTATGAAATGTTAAAAAATTGATTTGCAGTTCCATCTCCAATCATGATGAAAGAAAGATATAAAGAAAACATATGTATTTAGCACACGCTACAAGTGCACACAACCAAAAATAAAATAAAAAACTAAAATCAAAACAGAAAAAAGGAGAGAATTGGTATCTCACGGCTGTATCAAATAGGCCCAGTTCAGCAAACTGCCGATCAGCTAGTGCCCGACGCTGGTTTTCAACTGGACCTGAGATGGTGGTATGACGGACATAAAACAGTTTTATTTATTTATTTAACACTTCAAGCACAAAGTGCAGAGGCGGACTTAATGCCATAGGCATTTTCTACCAGTCAACCTTTGGGTGATGGAGAGACAAACAGTGGTAGGTGTATAAATCTGCAAATTATTTTTTAATTTAATATTAAGTTATACTACAAGAATATATCATCATCATCATCATTCTTTCAACCGAAAGACGTTCACTGCTGGACATAGGCCTCCCCCAAGTGTCGCCACATTGACCGGTCCCATGCGACTCGCTTCCAGCGGATCCCCGCAACCTTCACCAGGTCATCGGTCCACCTAGTGGGAGGCCTTCCAACGCAACGTCTTCCGGTTCGCAATCGCCACTCCAGAACTTTGCGGCCCCATCGGCAAGAATATTATATAAAATACTGTACATCTTAAAGTTTTGTACTTTGTAGAGAGTCATTTCAGCAGTCCCCAATGATCAATCGCCGTACACTTCAAGCCAAACACACCAACCCACTTTAAAATCAAAGATAAAAACCAATACACAATACCGCTTGTTAATTGGACTCGTAAATCTTAACAAAAAGCCTTCCCGCTACCAACATATGCATATATCAGCGAGTAAATTATGAATACTGCATATAATTTTATTCAGTACCGATGAGATATAAAAATCAGTAGGGGGTGGGGTGGCTGTTTTATTGTAAACTGTCGTACGTGTAAGGGATCGACAACGTGTATCGTATGTTGCAAGGTTGTACTGTTGGCGACAGAAGTTTTATGGGTTAAAAAAAAATATTGACGACACGGTTGGCGCAGTGGCTGAGCGATTGACTGCTGCGCTGTGTCGCGGGTCCGATCCCCGCACGGATCAAATATTTGTATGGCCTACAGATAGTTGTTCCGGGTCTGGCTGTTTGTGTATATGGGTTTAAATGTTTGTGAACGCACCCATGATACAGGAGAAATTTCTAGTGCGGGGCAACATTTTTATAAAAAAAAAAACAAATTCGTAAAGGTAAAATACAAAACTGTGAGACCGCAGCGGTAAAGCAATAGACCGCAACGTCATTACTAATTTTATATGTATAACAACAATTACATCACGTTTGTAATCTTCGAAGGATTAAGCAGAGGTGTACTATTGCCGTCAACCGGGCACAGATCTAGACACCTTGGCTACTACAGCGAAATTCATAATTGAATAACCCAATAACACTTTGCCCGCTCCGGTAATCGAATCCAGGTCCTTATGCTCAGTAGTCGCGCTTGCGACCACTAGACGATCGAGGCAAGAATTTTTTAGCACAGCAGCCTGGATTTGTGCCTGGATGGCAATAGGCTCGCCCCTTATTACATAACTGGCGAAATGTGGGTGTACAAAGTACTTCGGGGATAGCAGGCGTGATATTTTGTTATGATTTGTAATTCCTACATTCAAGCCTAGTAAAGTAATACTATTTAAAACCCCACTATACCACATCGCCCATAATATTGTACTCAATAAAATAATAAATCACATTATTTGCTACACAAACACAACACAAGCAAGCTATAAGAATCACAAGGAAATGGTTTACATAATTTTAGTGGAAATGCCTTCACGAAGTTCACGTGTTTCATATTATTGTATAGCTGTATTTAAACTAGACACGTTATGACTGCGGGCTCCTCGACAGTTTGGTTCCATTTCCTAAAATTATACAGGTATGCACACGTTACATTGTTAGAAAAACTAAGCAGTGGCGCGCCACAGTTAAACCTTGTTTGAACTGTCAAGTGTCACTGTTATGTCATTGTCAATGATGTCAATTTAAGGAACCCGGGGCCTCGAGTACCCAATGGCGATTAAGCGTTTTTTATTGCCGGGTCCCGCAGTACCCGCTGACGTTTTAGTGGCTAAGTACTTTTAAAGTTAGGCAAAAAGACTAACGATAGTCTTTAAGAGACATGATCATGGTTAATAGGTATGGAAAAAGAAGATGTAGCTCGAATGTCTGACAACCAGTCTTACCAAAGGGTATCGTATTACCCAGTACTAACTGGGTTGTGAGGCAGTCGCTTCATGTACAATACTGGTATTCAGCTGCATCCGGTTAAACTGGAAGCCAATCTCAAAATAGTTGGAAAAGGCTAGGCAGATGATAATGGTTTTCCGTCAACATCTGCCTAGTATTTTCCAACTATAACGATTTAGAAGATGTGGTGCTCCGAACTCTAATAAATTGTGATAAGGAGACGAGAATAATGTAGAAAATAAGACTGTAGAACAAGAAGGAAAAGTAAATTAATATTATTATTAGATTTTATTTTCCCACAGCATGACAAACGCAAAACAGCATTTCATGTTTAGTCTAACTCTAAAGTTTATGACAATCCTACACGCAGACAGAAAATTTATCATTTATAAATTATTATTTATAACTTTATCCTGTAAACGAAAATTCGTTGCAAAAATACCAAAATAAAAAAAACACAAGTTTATTTTATCCCCAACACCATTGAACGCACCTGTACGTTAAAAAAGTACCGATAATTCTAATTAAATCGATTGTTGAAGCATCGATTACAACAGTTATTCCGATTCGAGTCGATTTCGGCCTACACCACGGGGTACTTTAGCTATAGGACAAAAAAAAACTTAAGTTCAGTACCGGTAGCATGTAAATTATCGATGTATTCTTAGTACCGATCATAATGCTTGATTAATGTTTTCGAAAAGTTAATTTTTCATGTAACTTTATATCGGGACATCCATCTTGCTTTCTCTCGGAAAACGAAGGGTTAAATGTGAATTTGAGTTGTTCAAGGGTTTGGTTTGAGTCTGTTGTTTTTGAAGTTATCGTTGGATGGCATAGTAGAACCTTGCTAAGCTGCAGTTTACTTATAGTATGTTATAGCTGTTGCCCGCGACTTCGCCCGCGTGGCTACCTCCCTACCAAATTTCAGGTTCGTTTGTTTGTTACACCTCCATCAAATATCATTATATTTTAGCCAATGTATACAAAAATATGACAAGTTATACAAGGTGTAAACAGACTCTTCACAAAGCCGTCAACCAAGCATTTTGTGCATCACACTAAGTAACTTTACGCAAAAATTATTGCTGGGAAACTACTTTTTTTTTTGGCGTGAAATATCACGTTTTACGGTAGGACTCGATGTAACGCATTCAAAATATTGTACTGATGGATGGATTGAATAGTACGGGGGTCGTGAAGGTGTCTTAACTAAAAAAACTACATTAAAAGCACGTATTAAAAAAAAAACTTGTGAAAAAGTTGGAACTTTGATCCCCAATATCTCCGTAACTAAAAGGTTCCCAGGTATGGGATATTCTAGAACAAAAAAAAATATCCCAATGATAGAGAGAACAAGGGCCTTTCGGCTTCGTTAAGAGTCTGTTTACACCCTTTGTACTAAAACCTTCCTCGAGAACAACTCTATCCATTGGTAAAAATAGCATGAAAATCGGTGCAGCAGTTTTAGAGTTTATCGCGAACAGACAGATAGATAGAAGCGGCGGAGGACTTTGTTTTATAATTATGTGGTGATGTATCCATTCTTATGTGAAAATTTAACAAAGATTGTTCAAATTGTTGAGATTTGGTTTCATATTTGAGTCGATTATTGAGAAAAATCTGAAATGTATTAGTTAAACTTATGTCTGCTGTCAATTTGAGTTACGATTTGAACATAGGACTCGGGTATTATTAAGATTTGAGCCCGGATTGATCTTTGCAACTACCAGATAAAACAACTGTCTAATAGTCAAAGCAGCTTTCAATGAAGATATCGAAGAAAATGTTGAGTATAGGTTTAAAGACATTTATTACTCATAAAAAAAAAAAAAAGAAAAAAAAAGCCTTATATTTCCTATTAATTTACAATTTGTTGTGATTAGTAAAACATTAAGTGTGTTTGTAGTTTTAAATTATTAAATATTCTGCTTCTATTATTGGGTAACAGGAACCCCCCTCAAGGTGAAGGCCTCTTTCAAAGACTGCCATTTTTCCCGGTCTTTAGCTATAAGTTGCCATTGCTGTCCAGCTATTCTTTTGATGTCATCATCCCATCGTGCGTAAGGTCTTCCTTTGTAGCGCTTGCTATGTGGGCCTTTCCATGTTGTAACAGCTTTGGTCCATCTATGGTCTTTGAGACGCACCACGTGCCCGGCCCATTTAAATTTTAATTTTAAAGCGTGGTTTTGAGCATCTATCGTCTTTGTCTTAGCTCTTATTTCTCATAAGAACTTATAAATAAGAGTTCACTTATAATTAGATACGGAGTTACTTCTAATAATAACATAATATTTGCCTCTGAGGCGGTAGTGACGTTATAGGGTACAAACATGTTTTTACACGCTTTTTATTAGCTTCACCTGTATGTTTGTATGTTTGTTTGTAACCGACTTCTTTGGGCGCGATTTTGACCCACTTTAAACGGCCAGATTTCGTTCAAACTTTGTAGATTTATTGAGGACCGATGACAATACACTAATTTGATAAAATTATTCAATTTGCAAAATATGATTTTTGTTAATTTATATAATTTCCAGACTTCCACCAAGGCTGGGCCAACTCTGGCTTACAAGCTTGGGCCAGAGTTTAACAGAGTTGGGCCAAGCCTGGGGCAAGCCTGGGCCCGTTGTTCTTTCCTATACGGGTGGTTCCGTGCTTCTACCGCGGCACTCGACTAGGTATGCGCATTAGAGTTTGCAACAGTGTCTGCGCATGTAACTTAGATTTCACGAGCCACGAAGAGTCCGCCACCGTCTCTGTGACTAAGTTTAATTATTTTGCCGTGTCTACGTTCGTCCGTTGCTCATATTTATGTAGGGGAGTAGACTATTGGTGCTCAGTAACCGAAAACGTGTATGAGATATATAAAGAATATAAATAATTTGTTAAGTCGTAAGACAGGTAAAATTTTATGAAAACGTAAAAATTAATAACTAACAAGGCTATAATACTAAAAATAGTTGCCAAAATAAGGCGAAAAAAATTTTTCGATCGTAAAGCACTCTCTGATGCTTCGCATCATGAGTCGTGCAATAGTTTAAAATTAAAAAAACAAGCTATTATAAATAATCCAAACTAAAAAGTAGAAAATAAATAATAGTTTAAAAAAACTAAAAAACACGCTTTTTATAGAAAACCGAACTAAAAAATAGAAAATAAATTTTAATGAATTTAAATTAAGAAAATAGTGTTAAAAATTTCAATGAATATAAGTTAATAATAGTGTGAATAAAAAAAAATTATCTTATTTTAAAAAAAGCGTGGGGTGCTTTTTAAAATATTATCGAAATGATAATCACTCTACTCATATCTGTCAATAAAATATTTATAACTATTGACACCATGCACCCCACGCTTTTTTTAAAATAAGATAATTTTTTTTTAGTTTACTCTTAAATATGTTAATATTGGTGCCGATTCCCTTGTTTACAAACTAAACCAAATTTAAGTTCAGGGCATCTTTTTCTTTCTATTTCATTAAGAAAAGGACAGAAGATAAATTTTAGTTTAGTCCTGTCAAATTAACCAGCGCCTGACACAAGTTTAGATGTGATTAAAAAGTTGACTACTAAAATTACATCAAATTACGTCAGGTGCTGACTAATTTGACAGGACTAAACTAATATTTATCTTCTGTCCTTTTCATAATGAAACAGAAAAAAAAGTTGCACTCAACTTAAGTTTAGTTTAGTTTGTGAACAAGGGAATCGGCACCATTATCACACTTCTTTAGATCTTCTGGTAAATTATTGAACAGTTGTGCTCCCTCCACTAATTCTGTTTTTTTTCGTAATTAGTCCGTGCCCGCGCAGTCATTAGTTGGAATTTGTTTTTACTTCTTGTGTTGTATGTTATTGTTCATGTAGACTTTAAGAGTGTGTGAAGGATGATATGGCTAGAAAGGAGGTGACTGCTGAGATGACGAGTAAAAGAGAAGTCTGGAAGAAGAATTGATCGTCATTAGGAAATGATTGATCTTCATTTATTTCTCCATCAGGAATTTCTTAGTAGCAGCCACGGAGCCTGCAATTTGTGCCCGGTCGATGGCAATAGACTCGCCCCCTATACATGGGACTTAAACATAACTGGCGAAATGTGGGTGTACTATTAGATACACCTCTGCCTAACCCTACGGGGATTAAAGGCGTGATGTTATATTACGTATAGGCTATATACATATCCATATGTAATAGTACTATCCCGAAAAGTTTAAACTTCTCCGTCAGCTACAGCAATGTGTATCATAAATTTCAGCCGCGTAATATACTATTAGGTACACCTCTGCCTAACCCTACGGGGATTACAGGCGTCATCTTATGTTATGATCTTTATTCTTTCCTTTTCTATACCAAAATTAAACAACTATCATCTTCAACCCCATACACCATATACTCACATCCAAAACTCTTCCACTACAATACATAATCCAACAATATATTAACCCAAAGTAAACATTGGCCCCTTACCGTGCCTGCTACCGAGGAACACCGCCCGGAAGAGCATATCGATCTAATGCTAATTTAACACCGTAACAGCACTTTATTGATGGGAAATCGCTCCTATTGCTTCTATAAAAACCGCCATTAAATAAAAAAGTCGCTGGATTTGGAGCTTAGGGGGTTATTTTCGATTTATTGGTTTAGGTTTATAGGTAGAGTTTATGTGTACGTAACTGTTATTTATTTAAAAAAAAAATAAGTTTGAACAAAACCAAAAGCATTCAAGCTGACAGGGATTTTACGAAAAAAAAAAGTGTGTGTGTGTACTTATGTACACGCGTTAGAAGTTATACTTCTTTTTAAAAAAATTATCTGTCGCCTTATCTCAGCCAGCAGTAGATTAAAAATAAAAAACCTAGGCTTGTCAATATCTGACACTAAGCTAACTTCAGGGTGTATGTTGACTAGCTAACTTCATGCTGTTAAATTTAGGTGTCGGTGTGCGCGCGCATCGTAAAAAATTACTCTCATCATTTTTCCCTAACGCGCCATAAGAAGTATAACTTCAAAAAACGTTTTTCTTAAAAAGAAAATAACAACATCACGCCTGTAATTCCGGAAGGGTTATACAGATGTGTGGGTTTCGTTATTTTTATTTGAAAAGAATTAAAGCATAATCATCAAATGCGACATAATCATTATCATCATCTGTCATCTGCCTAGCTTTTTTCCAATCATGTTGGTCGACTTCCAGCCTCACCGAATGCAGCTGAGTACCAGTATTTTAGACGGAGCGACTGCTTTTTTGACCTCCACAACCCAGTTAGTACTGGGTAATACGATAGCCCTTGATACAATCTTACCAAGTTGTCAGACTTTCGAGTCATTGACTACCTGTAACGGCTGTCACAGATTTACAAATGACAGCCGGGACCAACGGCTTAACGTGCTTTCCAAGGCACGGAGGAAACTCGGTATGTAATGGCTGTTCACCCATCCACGAACCAACCTAGGCTAACGCGGCTTAACCTAAAGATCGATCCGAGCGGCTGTTTATTTAGCCACGAGCTCTCGATTATACTTCACCAAACACTCTTTTAAAATTCACAATTTTTATTCTCCAATACTCAATTTCCTTTTAACTCAAAAAAATACTGAAAACAAGATTTTCCCCGTACATTCATTCATACATTTCTATCTATAATTAAATTCGTTAGCCATTTCCAAGAAC
Source organism: Lycophotia porphyrea (assembly GCA_950005105.1). Taxonomy (NCBI): domain Eukaryota; kingdom Metazoa; phylum Arthropoda; class Insecta; order Lepidoptera; family Noctuidae; genus Lycophotia; species Lycophotia porphyrea. The sequence goes on along the minus strand of OX465405.1, from coordinate 2,554,986 downwards.
GCAGTAAGTAACATTTTATAGCCAAGTTCATTATTAGTTGGGGCAAAAGTGTGGCTCGCTCACAGGAATTACTGGGCTGGGCAAAAATCCAGGCACTGATTTATCGAGAGCTAGAAACGTAAAGTTTTGGTCTGAGATTAGGGAATTTAGTTCGTTTGGGATTTCTGGCAAGGTAACGGCATTTTCAACTGTTATTTATAGTTTATAAAATGTCATTTACTTTGTTGTTTTTTTCTAGGAGATTATTTTAATATTAATATCAGAAGATGCCTTTAAAAATCCAGATGAATTCCATTTCCGTTCTTCTTCGGGAAAAGCCTACCTAAGATAAAAGTTAGTTTTAAATACTTTTATGTCGCAGTCAATCATCCACTGTGTTAAGCTGTGCTGAGTTATCCAGTGTGTCAGTGTGATGGATTGTGTTGAGGATGATATGGCAAGATATCTGATGAGATGACGAGAAGTATGAAAGAAGATATGCTGCGCCGATCCCAAATAAATTGGGATAAGGGCAGGGATGAATGAATGAGTCAATAATACGGTATAGCGTAATTGAGGCAGCTCGACAATACTTTAAAAAATCAAGGCAACGTTCTAACTGCACAGAATTCAAACATTAGGTTTTAAATTAAATACTTACTTATTATACATAATTATATTATTCAAATTAGAACTTTAAGGAGTCACTTTTTCATTTTAAATCCACCTGATTTCACTAACACAACGTGACATCTAAAGAAATGCCTAAACAAGAACGTGTTATTGAATAGTCAACGCTTACTCTAGAGCAGAGAGTTGAAATTTCAACAGCACAACAATATTTAGGTGTTCATTTAACTGTCGCTGAGTATAACCGGCATTTCTTTTCTTTCCTTAAAGCTTTACTTTTTCCTCACCAAACATTTTCCGACACCACATTAAAATAAAGCTCATAAAGCAAATTAACCTTTATAAGAAACAAATTAAAATCTAATTTGGCGTGCACCGAGTTGAAGGTTGCTTGGTCCTAACGATGTATATAATTGATCTGATAAAAGCTAGCTAAAAACCTTTGGTTTTGTTTAGTCACAATATTTTGTATTTTACTCTAATTTTCTTTGATTTTCCCCTATCAATGTTCTTTAATGGGGTGTACTGTGATAAATATTTTTGCGAAACCAAAACCTGCGCAGTAATTGCATAGCACACTTACAAATGTCTTTCATTTTGCAAATCAACAATATTTATTGCGTTATTTAAGTTGTAGAACTGACGAATTTTTCTAACATATCCAGCAATGTATTAGGAATTTCTTTCTTTCTACAAGACATTTCAATATGATCCACATTTTTGACATTTCCATTATCACTGGCGCTGATAGAATCTCACTTTGTAAAGGCCTTTAGTATTGACAGTGTTTGACTGAACTAATAACAAAACAATTGAATGTGAACTTGTACCAAAAACTCTTAATTGTAAACAATATTTATCGCTATCCGTACTAACTGTCGCTATATGCCATGTCACACGCGTATCATAATACAGGACCTATGTATTATGACACGAATGCGATATGATATTAACGACAGTTAATATGGGTAGCGAATAATAGCGATAGCTATCGTTTACAATTGCGAGTTTTTGGTACAATTTCACGTTCAATTGTTTTGACTAGTTAAAGCGATTTGACAATAGCCACTTGCAGTCCTTCTAAAAAAAACCATTTATCAGTAGACACTTTATCTTAACAAAAAATACAAAAGTAATTAAGAAAGATTCCTATCACTGCTTAAACCTAACAAAATTAACTATCTTTCAGACAATCAGCCTTCAGTTGAAACAACATAGTTTTTTCAGGCAATTATGTCTGAGCAAGCAAAGACAACCACCTCAAACGGCCATGATGTCATTCTATGTAAACTTGGTGACGTCACGTCAAGCAAACTCGCGGGTCAGACTTACAAAGTAAGTAATGAGAGAATTATCTTTGTGTTTAACATTTTAAGGTATTTTTTTTTTCACTTTGAGTTTTTTGGAGGTCATTCAATGGGATTCAATGAACTTAGAGGGTTGAATTTATGATTTTAATGATTATAATAACATAACATCACGCCTGTAATCCCCGTAGGGTTAGGCAGAGATGTACCTAATAGTTATAAGTTCCAAGTAATAGGGGGCGAGCCTATTGCCATCAACCGGACACAAATCCAGACTCCGTGGCTGCTACTGAGAAAATTCTGATAGAAAAACCCAATAGCACTTTCCCCGACCTGGGAATCGAACCCAGGACCTCATGCTCAGCAGTCGCGCTTGCGACCACTTGACCAACGAGGCAGAGAGAGATATAAAAAATAAAATAAAATAAAATTCATTTAATTCAGGCATAACACCCATATTGCACAATTAATACAAAGAATAAGAATAAGAATAATAAAAATGTCAAAATGCTGCTCCAAGGATAAATGAGATAAAAAATAAAATAAAATTAATGTCACAAAAATACAGTAAAATACAATTTTAGAACGTCACAGAATTAAAAATTTAAATAAAACGTCACAATACAACAGTCACAGAATTAACATTAAATTATCATACACAATACAGACAGAATTACACATATAAACACAACAATCATAGGCATTTTAATAACGTACAAATAACATTAAATTCAAATAAAATAAAAATAAAAATTTAAGGGCACTATCATGTATGCCTGCTGCAGCATTTTCGTAAATAGGGGCACTCAAATCGCCCAGCGATTATTGCCAGGACAGTGTTGGAGCTGGCCCGCACCCTGCGCACTAAGGACGCGCACCGCTTGCGCATGGTGGCGTGAAAACAGTCGGTGCGCGCTGCCGCAAACATGCCCGAAGCACTGCAGAAGCGGGGCAGCCCCAAAACCGCCCGGAACGCGTTGTTGTACTGGACGCGGAGGGCGTTGTAGGACGCTTGTGTGTAGCGGGCCCACAGGCTGCACGTGTATAGTGAGGTGCAATACGCCTTGAACAGGGTTATTTTCACTGTATCAGAGCAACGTGCAAACCTGCGAGCAAGCATGTTAGCCCTTTTCGACAAAGCCCTCCGCTCCCGTTCGATATCAGCATGATCCCTGAGGTCAGCCGTGACTATATGCCCCAAGTATTTGAACTGGTCCACTCTGTCTAGCGGAACACCATTCAGGTGTGACAGGTGGTACATACTCGAGGCATTTAGCACCGCCGGCCCCAAAGACCATGCATTGACTCTTCACAACATTATATTTGAGCCCATGCCTATCCGCGTACTCCTCACAGACATGAACCAGTTTCCTCAGGCCACAGATCGACGCGCTCAGCAGCACCATGTCATCGGCATAACTAAGATTATTGACGCACGCGCCATCCACGTGGCAGCCGACATGTCGACTGCTGAGCGCGACGATCAGCGCGTCCACGTAGAGGTTAAAGAGGGTTGGCGAGGTCAATCCACCCTGTCTCACTCCACACTCAAGCTGGTACGGTTCCGACATTGCCCCCGCCCATCTGACGCTGTTGACCTGATGCGTATACCAGTACTTGAAGATGGTCACAAGTTCACGCGGTAGGTTAATGGCAATTAATTTATCCCACAGAATATCATAGTCAACCAGGTCAAATGCCCTGGATAGGTCGAGGAAACACGCATACACAGGCGTGCTACGATCTGTGTAATATCTGACGGTATGCTTAAGACACAGTATAGCACTTTCTGTAGAGAGTTGCGGTCTAAAACCAAACTGGTTATCATGTAGGCTTACATATTTATCCAGCTGTGTATTAAGCAAACCGTCAAACACTTTGGCTATGATGGTGGCTAGGGAAATGGGCCTATAGTTAGTTTTATCAGAAAGGTCACCTGTCTTATTTTTCACCACAGGCACCACCACAGACTTCATAAGGTCTGCCGGCAGGTAAGAGTGGCTCACGCACAGTGAGAAGAACATCGCTAAGACTCTAGATATATGCGGGCCAGCATGCTGCAGGTGTTCAATGCTGAGGCCGTCGTGGCCCGGAGATTTGCCCCTCGTCATTTTCATGATAATTTTATCGACGTTTCGCGCAATAAATCTTACCCCAACTGGCTCGATCGGTAACTCAGCATTAAAGACCCCATCCGCAGGCCCCAGAGGAGATTGTACCAAAAAATGGTTCCGAAAGACATCCGCAATGTCCTTATGGCCACTCACACCATCGACACTCACCGGAAGGCCCGGCCTAACATTTACCTTGCTTGTACTCTTCCAGAAACCACGAAAGTCACCCTTGGAATGTTTCTGCGCAAGAGTGTCCATACGCATCTGATCTTCACGATCTTGGCAAGCCTTCAAACGTGACTTGAACACTCTTCTGCTCTCACACATTTCGGTGTACATCGTACCAGACCTAGGCCTACCACACGCTACCCAATCTGTAAACTTCTGCCGAGCCACCCCGTGAGCCCCTCTGATATGCTCGTTCCAACCCACTACGCGCGGACCACTCCCCCCCGCCCGTCTGCTTCCTCGACCCACCAAAGACGCATCGCGAAGGGCAGCCACAATGTCAGAGTACAGACCGTCTAAGACACGCCTGTGGCCGACGTCATTACAACAACAGTCAGCACAACTCATACACTCGGGAGGAAAATCTATTAATCTCAACCGTTGGTTACACAAGTTTGTATAAATAGCGACCTGTTGCTCGTTTCTTACACCCCAGAGTACGTTATTATTGTCAATTACATTATGAGGCAGCTTCGGTGACAATAAATTTAAATTACATTCAATAACCAGAGGAAAATGGTCAGACCAAATTGTATCATATTTAATGTACACATTAACAACCGATCGTTTTGCGGCTTGGGTTACAATACAGTGATCTAGCCAGCTGCAGGACCCATGAGCGTCACTAACAAATGTGTACGCACCTGAATCAGAACCCAGAAAATCAACATCAACACACGTGAAACACTGTTCACTACAAAACTGTAGAAGCTCGTTATAAAACAATTCAGATAAATCGGCATTATAATCACCTAACATAAAAACTGATTCAAACAACCAGTATTACCAAGGGGTATCGTATTACTCAGTACTAACTGGGTTGTGGAGGTCAGGCAGGGAGTCGCTTCATGTAAAATATTAGCATCCGGTTAGACTGGAAGCCGACCCCAACATAGTTGGGAAAAGGCTAGGCAGATGATGATACAAACTGACACTGACCTGTAAATTGCCAAAAGCCTTAGAAATATTGAATTATGCGGGCTACCCTGGCGCTTCCCTCTTGATACAGTCTCTTACTACACCACTGAATAGATTAAGCTCGGAGAAAAGATACTCTATACTTTGTAGATCACGAAAGTTAATTGAAATCATATAATTCTGCCATCATTAACCATATTATAATTGATAGGACCACCATATTATCATTTGCCTAGCCTTTTCCCAACTATGTTAGGGTCGGCTTGCAGTCTAACCGGATGCTAATATTTTACATGAAGCGACTCCCTGCCTGACCTCCACAACCCAGTTAGTACTGAGTAATACGATACCCCTTGGTAATACTGGTTGTTAGACTTTTTAGGCCACTGACTATCCGTAACGACTGTAAAAGATCTACAAATGATAGCCGAGACCAACGGCTTAAGAGGAAACACGGTAGGTACATATTTGAAAAAATTATCGCTGTCTCTCTGCGAGCGTCATTTCGATATTTGTGCGATAAAACAACTATAGTAAAATGTCATAATTCGAAGTTTGGCCCTCGACTATTTCCGCCTCCAATCAATATTCGACCAATTTAACAGATATTTCATAAACTAAATAAGAAGGAAATATACTGTGTCTCTATGTTTTTCGTGTTTCATTAATAGTTGTCAAATTTGTACACTAGGCCTTTGTTGACAGGCGATCTAAATAGGCAATTTTTAGCAATTGGTAAAGGTTCTAGTGCTTATACAGATTATGTATCTTTAAGAAGGAAATCATAGGGACATAGAAGAGGTTGATATTAATTTAAGTGTAAAAAGTCATAGCTTTAAAGTTATAAACCAGAAAGAAAACAGGCGAGAGCGTTTGTATGGAAAAAAGACCACCCGCATTTTATTTTCCTCTTAATGTGCTTTCTGAGGCACGGAGGAAACTTGGTATGTAATGGGTAAAATACCACATACCCACCCATAATTACCCTAGCCGTCTTAAAGAAATCAAAGTCATAACATTTATTAAGTCCTACCACAAATTAATTTCTTATCAAGATTTTTATATTTTCGAAATCAATTACGGCACGATAACCGTGGCTTTCGATGTGACAAATTAGCCTTTTTTCCTATGGAGTGGAGTGTTTTATGAAAAACAATGATCTCTGATAAGGGTGGCTAATCAATCATGTGCGGAATAAAGGTAATGTTGGGAAAATGTGCTTACACCTTAATTTGATGTTGGTAGTGCATTTTTTGTTGTGAGCTACGTTTTTTATTTGAGAAAAGTTTTCTTTTGCTTGGTACGTAATAAACCATAAAAAAAAGTCTGACAACCAGTCTTACCAAGGGGTGTCGTATCATCCAGTACTAACTGGATTGTGGAGGTCAGACAGGCAGTCGCTCCGTGTAAAATACTGGTATTCAGCTGCATCCGGTTAGACTGGAAGCCGACCCCAACATAGTTGGGAAAAGGCTCGGCCGATGATGATGATAGTACGTAATAAACCAGTTAAAATTTTCAATGTAATAACAGACAACACTCGGAAGAAGCTCGCAGCTGAATAATAACAGCCGCACGTGTCAATCTTCAAGGTTAAGCACCACTTGCCAAGGTTGGTCCGTGGATGGGTGACCACCCATTACATACTGAGTTTCCTCCGTGCATCAGAAAGCACGCTAAGCCGTTGGTCCCGGCCGTCATTTGTTGATCTTTGACAGTCGTTACAAGTAGTCAGTGGCCTGAAAGTCGGAAAATCAGTCTTACCAAGGCAACTGCGTTGTGGAGGTTAGATAGGCAGTCGCTCCATGTAAAATACTAGTAAAATCAAACTCAAAACTCAACTCAAACTCAAAAGCGTTTCTTTTAATTAGACCATTACAGGCACTTTTGAATGTCAGAAAAATTAAATAATACTATTCAGCGCCATCCGGTAAAATTGGAAGCCGACCCAAATTAAGTTGGGAAAAGGCAAGGCAGACTGAGTACGGCAGCACTCAGCATAAACAACTAATCTTAAATAAATATCGATACTAAAAGGCTCCATAGTAATATTTCTTCTGTAAAAATATAAAAAGTCTATCAAATATACCAAAGTTATTTCAGCATTAATCTACAGATTTTAATCTTAAAATAAGCCCTAATAACAATAGTCGGTAAGCACTTAAAGTTTACACAAAGTAAGCCAGTTTAATGTTTTATAGTAGTTACATTTACGTAATCTTTACTCTAAATCTCTTGATATTGTTCAGCGTTTTTAATACTACTAAAACCTTAATGCGTTCAGCCGTTTCTGAGGAAATGGGTCTTGATGGACTGACAGACGGACGTAAAGTAATTTTGTGTATGTTTGTTCTGTTTTTTCACTGGAAGTCATAGAACCCCGAAATGGAGGAAAACCATATGCATCTAAGAGAACAGTCGCCAGTACATTAAATTATCACTAACTAAAATTTCTCCAAATGATTTTAAATCCTAAAATTTTGATAGTTAAATTCAAAATTGAAACAGAAAAATTGTAGGTTTATAGTAACTTGATTTTGAACTCATTAAAGTGGCCGGAAGAAACTGGATAGCCATGACACAAAACCGCCAAAAGTGTAGAGATTTGGAAGAGACCTACACTCAGCATTGGGTGGCCAAGGGTTGAAGAAGAGAGAGAGAGAGTTACTTGTTGCGCATAACGAAGGAGAGCACTGAAGAGAGATTACTGAAATTCAGTCTCAAGGTGTTAATAAAAAGAGATAAATGTTTGCTTGCCGAATTCCATCTAGTACAGGGCTAGTACAAAAATATTATGTCGTAAAAATTTAATCACTTATAACCTTTACGCTAACAATTGATGTCAAACATCAATATGATATATTTAGGTGGAAAAGTGGAAATAACATAACATAACATCACGCCTGTAATCCCCGAAGGGTTAGCAGAAGCGTACTTAATAGTACACCCACATTTCGCCAGTTAGTAATAGGGAGCGATCCTGTTCAGGCACAAATCCAGACTCCGTAGCTGTTATTGAGAAATTCCTGATTGAAAAACCCAATAGCACTTTGCCCGACTCGGGAATCGGGAAACCCTGGACCTCATGCTCAGCACCGCTTGCGACCACTGGACAAACAAGGCAGTCGTAAAAAAAGTGGAAATACTTTTCACAAAAAGATATTCGTTATTAAAATCACAATTTGACCTATCTCCAACATCATTCAAAAACGTCATCCTCTTCCTCATCTTCTGCCCTAGTACCTAGTACCATGTTACTCGGCGTCGGGGTCGGCGCAACACGTCTTTTTCTTCCATTCTCCTCTGTTAACCGTCACACTAAGCTGGACATAGGCTTCCCCAAGTGTCGCCACATTGACCGGTCCCATGCGACTCGCATCCAGCGGATATCAACAACCGTCACCAGATCATCGGTCCATCTTTGGAAGGGCTTTTTTTTTACGGATGGGAAATCATCAAATGACTTCTCCCACTCTGGGCAGAGCGGACGGGAGTGTCAGACTTGTACTGACTAAAACCCAGCCATGTTCCTTCCTTGCCCTTTGTGTTCCAGAGCCGCGGTATCTCTTTCGAACAGTCCCGCAGCCCTAATTTTGTCATTGCCTTCGATATCAACCTTCCAACGCAACGTCTTCTGGTTCGCGGTCGCCACTCCAGAACTTTTCGGCCGCATCGGCCATCTGTTCTGTGAGCAATGTGCTCTGCCCACAGCCGCTTAAGTTTGGCAGTCACGCTATCATTTACTTCTTTTTCCTTCATATAATCCATCCATCTTCCTCTCCATCCATCAACATTTATAGTTATCACTCTTTTTTTCACCTTAAACACCAAATAAAAATACGACTTTGACAAAAAAGCCCAAAGAAAGCCTTGTATACTTAAGCCGTACATAATAATGAAATTAAAAGGCACTTTGTATGAAACCTAGTAAACAGTTAACGAGTTGAAATAACTCGTAAAACGTTGCTATGGGGGGCACGTACACTGGTATACAGTCGGGGATTGTAAACACAATGCTGGGTACAGGGTGTTTAGGAAACGGTTGTACAAAAGAAAGAAACAAAGAGAGTAACTTGTTTTTTTTTTTTTTAAGTGAAAACTTTTTTAGCGTCTTTGTGATTTGAAAGTCGATGAAACGAAAAAGCGACAGTAAAAAGAGACAGACACATAAATTCATAAGATTTAACGTGGGAGAAAATGAGATAGGAAGCATTATACAGTGTTTATCTAGAAGCCAACATTTTTTAAGGTTTCATTTCTACCGGGTGTGAATTGCACACATGTTTTTTTTTATTTGTATTAATGTGTAAAAATGTATCATCATCTGCCTAGCCTTTTCCCAACTATGATAGGGTCGGCTTGCAGTCTAACCAACTAAATACCGGTATTTAACTTGGAGCGACTGCCTATCTGACCTCCACAACCCAGTTAGTACTGGGTAATATGATACCCCTTGGTAAGACTGGTTGTTAAACTTTCGGGCCCCTAACTATCTGTAACTACTGTCAAAGATCTACAAATGACTGAATGTGTAAAAAATGTGTGTCGTATTATTATTAAAAAACAGTTAGTTTATATTCTTTCGGATATTTTTTTAATAAATTAAACCTATACAGGGTGGAATCATCGACGCATATAATGTTTACGATTTCATTCAGTACTTCATGCCAAATTTTTCATCGGTTACTAAAAAAAATGCCTGTTTCATACATTTTTAATCTTGTGGGTATTGCACTGTTGTAGGAAACATCTGTTTTTCTTTTTTAATTACTGATGAAAAATTTCTATGTAGGGGGGATTGGTATGATGTACACAATACGCTGAACACGTGTTAACCTTTTGTGCGTCAATATCCCTTTCTTCCTGTATATTACAATAAAAAAAAAACGCTAAACATCTTAGGAAAAACTAAATACACACTTAAAATAGAACTCAACAACACAAAAAAAAACAACACCCCGTACTACGTAGGGCGGCGACGGGCCCGCCCGCCCTGCTCTTCGCACTTATAAAATATAAATAAGCCTACATTGTACACAATCTATGCATCGATGCTCGCTCACCGCGCCAAAGGAAATTGTTGCCTTGAAGGGCGGATATAAGTACCTATAGCCCAGATATAAGTACCTATACGACTGATGGAAAACCTTCGATGTTGGATTGGAAGTTTTGTAATAGGTTCATAGTTGTGAAAATCGTAAGAAAATTGATGAAAAAGTGCTTCAAGTAACTAACTAGTAGTAGGGTTAGGCACTTTCTTTTGGGTAATGATAAAAAACTGGCATGCCCTAAAACCGAAAAACGAAGACAATGCAGGGTGTAAACAGACTCTTCACGAAGCCGTCAACCAAGTTTTCTGTACATCAAACTGTAACTTTACGCAAAAATTATTGCTGGGAAACGACTTTTTTTTTGGGATGAAAAATCACGTTATACGGTAGGACTCAATGTAACGCATTCAAAACATTGTGCTGATGGATGTATTGAATAGTACGGGGGTCGTGAAGGTGTCTTTAGTAAAACAAATACATTAAAAATAAACTGAATTTATTCAGTTCGATGGTCTGAATCACATCCTGAAATATGAGCACAACTTTCTAGTAGACGCAGTATAATCTACCAACATGTACGCAGATGCATTGCGTGGTAAATTATGGGTTGACTTTTTCAGCAATCGCGTTATCGTAAGCTGTGTAAGGTAATTAAGAGCCCAAAATTAGAATTGAAGCTAAATCGTAGTCAGAAATTAAACCTTAGTTAGTTTTCTTACTTTGTGGCTGACATTGTTTGGCCTACGACGAAATTGCAGGTAGATTCATTCACCTTTTACCGCAGAATATAATCATTGATGAAATATTAGAAAATGTCTGGGGTTGAATTTAGGGTTCATACTTTTAAGGGTTCTATATCCAAAGGGTACAACTGCCGCTCGGGTCGATCTTTATGTTAAGCCGTGCTTGCCTAGGTTGGTCTGTGGATGGGTGACCAACCTTTCATACCGAGTTTCCTCCGTGCTTCGGAAAGCACGTTAAATCGTTGATCCCGGCTGTTATTTGAAGATTTTTGACAGTCGTTAGGTAGTCAGTGGCCAAAACAAATTTGACAATCTGTCTAACCAAGGAAAACTTCGTTAAGTATTTTACTATATTTCTTTTATTTTTATTGTTTTATTATTGTGACATTTAATGATTTTTTATGTTTTTTTATTGACATTTATTTTGTAAAGTATTATTAATTTATTTTATTTAAATTTTGTGAATGTGAGGACCTTGTGGGAAATATTTTAATTTTATTTTTAATTTTCCCACGATTGTCTGGCAGTTTTTTCGAGTCAGCACTACAAGCGACCTACCCAAATGTCCTTTCTTTGGTATTGTTCGTCGTGTCGTTGAGCTCCTTGAGTTATAAGTCGAGCTCACGATAACTGACAAATGCTTGCACTGACTTGACACCACACAGATTTGGGCGGACGCCCAAATCTGTGTGGTTCTTTCTTCCAAAGGCCATCTCAGACACTAATCTGCATAGTCCTCATGTGAGTAAACCAAGATTATGCAAGATTATGTCTGGACTTTAAAAGAGACTATGACCTCTGAGTTTGTTTCGGCTGTTTCTTTTCAGAGTAGTCAGGTACGAAACACCGGCCTCATCTAGCTTTAAAAAACATGACGTGTAAAAGTGCATTTATCAGTATCGAATTACCCAGTACGGTACGGTTGTGGAGGTCAGATAGGCAGTCGCTCCATGTAAAATACTGGTATTCAGCTGCATCCGGTTAGACTGGAAGCCGACCCCAACATAGTTGGGAAAAGGCTAGGCAGATGATGATGATGATTCAAAGGGTACAAACGGAACTCTGGGTAGAAATGGAATCCTTAGTGCAGGAGTCAGATCTCATCATAATTATCATGTCCACATCCCGATTTCATCAACTGCTGGGCAGAGGTCTCTGTTTATGCCAATGTGTACGCTCCTGTGCCAGACTCATCCAGTTTTTATCCGTGATGGCTACATGTCGTATGCCCAGCTCGCTCCTACCAAATTTTATACCCTGGAATGTTCTTTCTTTATCTTGTGGTTAGTGCCTAACCTGGTTGTGGTTTTTTACCCTGGAATAATATTGTGCGTTTTGAAGCACCTAATCTCTTGCGTCGAGTTTTCTACATAAGTAGTTAAGTATATCCTATCTACATACGATACGAGAATCTCAAAAATTACCGTCATTAAAAATCACGACAGTAAAACTGCATACCATAAAAAAATCCTTATGGAATCCTCGTCCAATGGGGGTCGCATAAAAAGCAGCCCCTTACGGGGGCGCCCTTATATAGCTACGAAATTACGGCGGGTAGTTTGTAAAATTTGCCGACTGCTCGCGGGGTGAAGGGCGGGGGGCGACGAGGGGTGGAAACAACCCTTAATGGCGGAATTGCGTGACAGAATTTCGGCAGTGACCCGAGTTGGCCTGTGAAAGTGAAAATATCTGGTTAGAGTTGATAATACCGGGGTGTTTTAAAATAAAATTAGCATTTTATGTTTTTTTTTTCGGTATGTGATTATTGTTTTTAATGGCTTAATCGAAAATGGATCGTTACTATGCAAATCAGATGTTTTTCAATACAATTAAAATCAATCCTTACTCTTTCTTATAGATTCTACAATTAATGCAGAAAAGCTACGGTTAATAAGAACTTAAGTACCTATAAAATATACGGAAATTATATTAATACTCGATCATACCTCATAGGAACACCGCTCTGTTATTACCAGTAATAATCATTTTATCGTATTTTATTAAATACCTCATCATTTTGCCACCTATCGCAATCGTTATTTTCACTTGAGAACCGTTTTTACTGACAATTTTTAATTAAATTCTTGTTGTATAAACAATCAGTAATTATTACTTACGGGAACCGTCAATGGAAACTGACTGCCTGGAACGATTTCAATGAAACAATTAAGAACTAATAGTCCATCGCTCTGTTTTATGACAAACAATTAACATAACCTCTGCATAATTAACTAATTTGTTTAAGATTGAAGACTGTTAATATTATTCGAGCAAGTACTTAGCCATAAGCAGGTTGTAGGTGGTTAAAATTAATGGGCTTTTGGGTACTTAAGGGCCGATAAATAAAGAGCAATTTATGGGTCGCCACAGCGTATCTTAACCATTTCCTCGTTTTACATTTCTGAGCCGTCATCTTTCCCTCTTTAATACTCCATCCATTGTATTATAGTTCTTTCTCTGACTTTAACTGTATCCATATTTATACTCAAACTTTTCTTTATTGTTATGAACTAGAAATTATCAAATAAAAAAAAACAACAGGTTGCACTCCGGGAGTGCCGGCAGAAAGCGGAGCAGCGGAGAAATTTGAAACAACGCCATCTAGCTTAAATATCAGAAATTTTAATAGCTTTCTGCAAGAATGAAAGATGTCGCTGCCGTAGAAAAAAAACACGCACATTCGCAAAAGTGCCCTGCGCCGCCGATTTGATCGGACGATCTGACGCGAGTTTAACAGTTTTTACGCATCCCAAAAAGTGCACAACGCCGCCAAAGAAGTTTTCACTTCAAAAATGAAGAATACTGTGATTCAGAGCACCCGATAAAATAAAACTCGCGCAGTTAATGGCAATGTTTAAGAAAAAAATGATAAAAGGACATTTAATTTTCCTGAATATACTAACAAAATCAGAACGGTATCAACAGCTCTATATAAACCTCGAACATTTCAGCGCGCCGTGGTAAATTTTATTATAACCAAATCGTGAACAATATTTTCGTAAATATTTTGGAACGAGAACAGTTTGTGTACTATACACAAACCAACTTAAATACTTTATTTATGGATAGATAACGCTGTAACGTTAATTTATGAGATCATTTGCGAATAAAAGAAACTTGCTTTTTGTTTGACTAAATTTTTTTAAATAATTTATGGTGTATTTCGTTAGTTAGAAAAATATAGCACCTAGGTTTTCTACATTTTCTGTAGGTATAATTTCCATTTACAGTTATACTGAACAGCACCTAAATTAATGCCATGCGATTTTGAACGCCCAACTCAGGGCTTAGAGTTAAAATTCCAACAAATCAATAATATTTAGGCATCATGAGGAAATTCATAAAACTAACAAATGCAATGTTTTTATTTTTAAAGCTAGTATTTTTGTAGCACTTCATCATTCTCTTGCCCTTATCCCAATTCATTTGGGGTCGCGCAGCATATCTTCTTCTTCCATACTTCTCTATTACTCGTCATCTCATCAGACACCTCTTTTCTTGCCATATCATCCTTTATACAGTCCATCCATCGTGTCTTTGGTCTTCCTCTACTCTTATCCTCATTCGTACTCAAAACTCTCTTCGGGATATTTTGTATTTTTGTAGTAGTTACAAACTGTAATTTAAAATCCAGTAGCAATATACATACTTAACTAATGCCAAAAAAATAGTTTGAATGCATTCAATACAGCAACAAAATGCCTAATTCCTAGCTAATCATACCGTGATTTCCTGAACTACGATATTAGTTTACAAACATTCCCCACGCAACTGTCACCGATTAATCTAAAACAGAAAACCCCCGGAAACATAGAAACTTAAACAAGGAGTTATTAAAACATCATTGATTCGAATCAGTCGATTTTGTAAGTAAATATGTAAATTCGGTCGGAATGTGAATATTTTGTTGGCTGAGCAATAAATCATTGTACATCGGTTGCTAATTTATGAGCGTCGTTTGCATAATTATGGCATTTATTTTTGTATATTTTGATTTATTGTTGGGTGTCCATTGCCTGTTTTCACTAAGATTAGGCGATATCTAAAAGCCTTCTGTTTTCAACTTTAAACGCTGATCAGAGAGTAGAAAACTCAATAGTGTGTTTTTATTTAGGTTTCATAATAAAAGTAGCATAGTGTAAACTGTAGTAAGTAGATTAGGAGTAATCAAATACATATACAGGGTGTTTAGCGCCCGGAGGACACGGTGGAGCACACCGTGGAGATCTGCTCCGCTTGGGCGGAGCACCGCCGTGTCCTCGTAGCGGTGATCGGCGGCGGCGACCTATCGCGTACGGCCCTGGTCCAATCCATTGTCCGGACCGATAGGGAATGGGATGCCGTCATCTCCTTCTGCGAAACAGTCATGCTAGCGAAGGAGGTGGCGGAGCGTGAGAGGGAGAACCCCACGACCCAGCCGCCACGGGAGACGCCCCGGGCGTCGGGGGTCACGTGGTGGCTTCCGGCCACCATAGACGCGGATCTGTGGAAGGTGAGTAATGGGCTAGCTCGCTGTCCGTCCGTCTTATGAGGACAGGCCGTGTTGACGACGTGTGCGTGTTCCACGCGCGCCTCAAAGAGATGTCAGTAAACAGGGAGGGGCCTGCAAAGGCCGATGCTTGCCAGGGCTACGGGACAGTTCGGAAGAGATACCGCGGCCCTGGAACACAAAGGGCAAGGAAGCAACATGGATGGGTTCTAGTCAGTACAAGTCTGACACTCCCTTCCGCTCCGCCCAAAGCGGGGGGGTCATTCGATGATTTCCCATACCAAAAAAAAAATACAGTAACGCATCACTGTCTATAACGTAACGCGCAACAAATCTAAAAATGCGCACTGTACAGCATCCTGTAACCAAATTAAATGAGGTTAATTTCAGTCTAACATGGCGCTGAAACGCATTGCCCGAGGCTTATGTATGCGTTAGGTACATAAGATTGTCGAGATTTTACCCTAATACTTAAACAGAATATTATGAATTATGAAAGCAATCTTAAACTGGGGAGTGCACAATTTTTGAAGTAAAACCTCTTTACGCACGCCTGACTTGGGACGAAGCTGGTGAATGTGTAACGTTACGAGGCAAACAGAAGTTGAGAGGGAGATATAAGTTAGTGAAGATAGAAAGAGACAGGGTTACGTTTTGAAATAGATAGACGATCGTTCGGCATTTGTTTAAGTTTTACTTCAGTCGTGTGGTCTAAAGCACACTTTTTTTTTTAACTCATGTTGGGACCGTAGTGACGAATCCATTAAGCTATCAATAGAAACATAAACAGCCTGTACGTTACCGCTTTTGGGTCATACGCCAAGTTTTGAAATGGGCCTTCACAAAAAAGACTTGTGCGTGTGGTACATGTCACAATGTCTTCCAGTTTTTGACTATAGGACATATTGACAAAACCAACGACCAGCGGTCCACATGAGCCCTGGATCGAAACAATTGGAAACTACGGGGAGAGGCCTTTGCCCAGCTGTGGGACTACGCAGGCTAACAGTATCAGTAGTATCAGGGCATGTTGGTTTCCCCACTAAGTTTTCTATAGCTCTTTCTTCTGGCTTGGTTACCAATGGCTCTTAATAGGAAAACTTAGTTTAAAAGAGTGTCCATGGACTTTATTGTCCGTTCTTCTCTATAGAGATCTACGCTAGGGAATGGGCAACTACAGTACTTTCACAGTTTTAATGCCTTGTGACTGGGACTGTAGCTTCATTACATTGTTATCTTGTCAACAATTCAAAAGTGCCTGTAACTGGCCTACTTGAAATAAATGCTTTTGATTTTGATTTGAAATGAAATGATGGTGAAATGATTTTGATTTTCTTGATTTAGCACATCAAATTTAACTACTATAAAGTCTAACTCAAGCTCAAAGCATTGG
Source organism: Lycophotia porphyrea (assembly GCA_950005105.1). NCBI lineage: Eukaryota > Metazoa > Arthropoda > Insecta > Lepidoptera > Noctuidae > Lycophotia > Lycophotia porphyrea. The sequence continues at coordinate 2,538,134 of OX465405.1, read as the reverse complement.
GCTGCGGGCTGTTCGAAAAAGATTCCGCGGCCCTGGAACACAAAGGGCAAGGAAGGAACATGGATGGGTTTTGGTCAGTACAAGTCTGACACTCCCTTCCGCTCTGCCCAGAGCGGGAGAAGTAATTTGATGATTTCCCATCCGTAAAAAAAAAAGCTCTAAGCATTTATTTCAATTCGACTATTAAAGGCACTTTTGAATCTCAGAAACCAAATAATGAAACTCCAGGGCCAGTCACAAGGCATAATAACTTGTGAAAGTACTGTAATTGGCATTCCAAAGCGCAGGATTCTATAGAGAAGAATGGGCAAGAACCTCCATATATTTTTAAACGGGTAAATACTAAATTTTTGCATAGTCTTTATTCCCGCATCAGCCTAAAATTACGCAATAAAAAAAACTTTAATCTAAAACATTAAATGATAACCCACAAAACAAACTGCCACATAAAAAATACACTCCCTAGAGGGCGCTGGCCGCGGTTTTATTACAATTATAACATATTTTATGTAATTTATAACATACTGCTCCTAATGACATTATGCTAATCGTAACTGACACCATGTTTGTTGATAATAAATTAGAAGTCTTATGGCGCAGCCCTGAAAATGGTAAATTATTTTTCTGAAATGTTCAACCCTGGTCGAGTAGACATTTAATTAGTATTAGCTTCTGCCCGCGGGTTCTCCCGCGTGGATTTTGCTAACTATCCCATGTGACGTTCCATGTGAGCTTCAATTTTGCATTTATAATATTGTATGGAATAAATTAGTTCTAGCAATCAAAAACTTTCGTGACCAAATGAAACAGCTGCTCGGGTCGATCTTCAGGTTAAGCCGCGCTTGTCTAGGTTGTTCCGTGGATGAGCGACCACCCATTACATACCGAGTTTCCTGTATGTCTCGGAAAGCGCGTTAAGCCGTTGGTCCTGGCTGTCAATTGTAGATGTTTGACAGTCGTTAAATAGTCAGTGGCCCGAAAGTTTGACAACCAGTCTTACCAAGGGGTATCGTATTCGATACTAACTGGGTTATGAAGGTCAGATAGGCAGTCGCTCCATGTAAAATACTGGTATTCAGCTGTATCCGGTTAGAGTGGAAACCGACCCCAATAGGGAAAAGGCTAAGCAGATGATGATGAATCAAAGACCAAATCTTAAGGACCTAGTGCCTCCGAAGAATCAGTCCTTCTAGAAAACATGATTTTTTGCTCCTTAGAGGCATGGCTTACTCTTAACTTTTATAGTAGGTACTATGTTCAAAGTATTGTTTCTAAAAAGTTACACGCAAGATCTTTATCTCAAGTTTCAAAACATAAACAGAAGCAACGGTAGCAGCATTTAAATTCGTCACCAATAACTCTCATATATTTACGAGCAACGTCACAGTATATAACATATATATAGTAATAAATAACGCACTACCGACGCTCGCCGAAGTGTGATAAATGTGCTCTTAGCCTTAAATAATTAACTCGAGGTTATATGCGGTCAGGACGAGGAAAAAAAGGCTTTTTGTATTTGTGTGTTGACTTTGTGGCGGCTCCTTTGTAGGGTAGGTAGGGTTAACTGTTTAAAAACTGGTTCAATTGTAACTGTTATTGTCTATGATAGCGGCAAGGTGCGTTGTGGGGCAGTTTCGAGAAACGAAGAGAGCTTTCACCCTTTATGAGCGTTTAAAGGTTGATAAATGGATGAAATAAATGTCTAAATTCCTGCTAAAATCTGATTATTACAAGTCACCCAAAAACCCTTTAAAACCACATACATCACGCCTGTAAACCCCAAAGGGTTAGGCAGAAGTGTACCTAATAGTACACCCACATTTCACCTTTCAGTTACGTTTAAGTCCCATGTAATACGGGACGAGCCTACCGCCATCAACTTAGCACAATTCCAGACTCCATGGCTGCTACTGAGAAATTCCTGATGGAAAAACCCAATAACACTTTGCCCGACCCGGAATCGAACCCAAGACCTCATGCTCAGCAGTCGCGTTTGTGACCACTCGGCCACAATGACGCCTTTTTTATTTTTATTTTCGGATGGGAAATCATCAAATGACTTCTCCCGCTCTGGGCAGAGCGGGGAGTGTAAGACTTGTACTGACTAAAACCCATCCATGTTCATTCCTTGCCCTTTGTGATGCGCCGCGGTATCTCTTTCGAACAGTCCCGCAGCCCTACGCCTTTAAATTAACTTGAAAAAATACTAGTTTCTTGTGTATGTACACAAACTACGGAAAAAGGTATATTAAAATAATAGTGGTTTGGTTCTTGTGCTCGCTCTGAGGACAGCCAGAGCGAATTTTACTTTAGTTTACATCAAAAACCAGTTTGTATTTCTCGTGCATATGAAGCCAACTTAAATGTCATTTAGCTGACTTACTCATAAGGCTGCGGGAATGTTCGAAAGAGATACAGCGGCCCTGGAACACAAAGGGCAAGGAAGGAACCTGAATGGGTTTTAGTCAGTACAAGTCTGACACTCTCTTCCGCTTTGCCCAGAGCGGGAGAAGTCATTTTCCTGACGATGTTTTCCTTCACCGATTTTGAGAGCAGTGGTGATGAAATAAATTACACAAAGTAATGCGTCAGGGATGTTCGCGGAAGCATGCGTCGATGGGTTCGCCGCAATTATGCGGAAGCGATGCGCTTCCATGATGGCGCGCTTGCGCTCCTCCTCCAATGGCATCCTGAATGTGTTTTCAGACCGGTGGGACTCTCCCCTCTTACGAAGGTGGGTAAGTGTTCAGACACACTTATCCAGTTAAATATCGTTTAACATGGAACAAACAGTTCAATGTTCATTACCAACAATAATGAGCCATTGAACTGTGTGATTGTTGTTATACATTATTTTAATTGAATACTAACATTAGGCTAAGTTTTTACTACTACTAACATTATATGGATGTTTATCTGAAATAAAATATTTGAATTTGAATTTGAATTTGAATGCGCCTGCCTGGGTTTGAACCCACGACTTACTGTTCGTAAGTCGGGGTCGCTACCACTGGGCCACCGCTGCTGAGGAATGTCATCTGACCTTAATTACCCAACTATCATCATCTGCCTAGTCTTTTCCCAACTATGTTGGGGTCAGCTTCCAGTCTAACCGGATGCAGCTGAATACCAGTATTTTACATGGAGCGACTGGCTATCTGACCTGCCTAACGCAGTTAGAACTGAGTAATACGATGTCCCTGGTAAGACAGGTTGTCAGACTTTCAGGATAACTACCAGTAGCGACTGTCAAAGATATTCTATAAATGACAGCCGAGACTAACGGTTTAACGTGCTTTCCGAGGCACGGAGGAAACTCGGTATGTAATCCACAGAACAACCTAGGCAAGCTCGGCTTGACCTGAAGAGTGATACAAGCGGCTGTTATTATTTAGCAACGAGCTCTTTTACCCCATACAGGGTGTAAACTGACCCTTCACGAAACCGTTAACCAAGCATTCTGTACATCAAACTAAGTAACTCTACGCAAAAAATATTGTTGAGAAACGACTTTTTTTTTTAGGGTTAAAAGTCACGTTTCACGGTAAAACTCAATGTAATGCAATCAAAGCATTGAACTGATGCAATCATTGAATAGTACCCGGGGGTCGTGGATGTATTTAAAGTTATAACATTAAAAACTTGTATTTGAAATAAAACTTTTTGTAAAAGTCGGAACGTATATGATCCCCGTAACTAGAAGGTTCCCAGGTGAGGTCTAAACAAAAAAATGACGCAATAGCGCAATGACGAAGAGAATCAGTACCTTGTTTCGTTAAGAGTACTTTTACACCATTTATGTATGTTACGGAATACATAATCAAATAATGATCTATCGTAGCCAGATACAAAGTATACACTTCCAACTATACTTTGTACCACACCGCAATTATCCAATGCTTGCTGTGTCAAGGAGGTTGCTAATAGTAACAATTTTACGCAGACCGGCCACGGTAACCCAGTATCGTATAACCCACTACCACACATAGATGTGGTATCTTTACGCTCTTTTTCCGTTATAAGATAGGCAGGAACTAGGTAAATACTTAGAAGTGTCAATAGAAAGTTTATCAGGTTTAATGTTTAATTGGAACTGGAGTTCTCAGATTTGAGTCCTATCGTTTTTTTTTATTACATAACATAACCGAAGGTAAAGTTTATATTTTATTTTTGTTGTTTTTATTTTATTTTGATATTGGTTTATTTTATTTTATACTGATTTATTTTATAATTTATGACTTATTTCTTATGTAATTTTTAATTTTAAGTTTTAATTTTAAAGTAATTATGTGTTTAAATTAAGATTTAATGCCTTTATGAATAAATAAATAATAAAAAATGAAAAAACAAGGATGTACCTAAAACTACACCTACATTTTGCCATTTATGTTTGAGTCCCATGTAATGACGGGTGAACCTATTGCCATCAACCGGTCACAAATCCAGAATCCGTGGCTGTTACGGAGAAATTCCTGATGGAAAAAACTCAATAACAATTTGTCCGATCCGGGACTTGAACCCGTGTCTTCATGCTCAGCAGTCGCGATTGCGACCACCCAATTAAATAGCCCAACGAGGCATTAATAAAGGGTGTAAACAGACTCTTAACGAAGCCGAAAGGCACTTGTTCTCCCCGTCATTGCGATCATTTTTTTGCTGTAGACCATACCTGGGAACCTTCTAGTTACGGAGATAATGGGGGTCATAGTTCCAACTTTTTCAAAAGTTTTTTTTTAAATACATGTTTTTAATGTAAGATTTTTACTTTAAACACCTCCAGGACCCACTTACTATTCAATCCATCCATCAGCACAATGTTTTGAGTATGTTATATTGAGTCCTACTGTAAAACGTGATTTTT